>JAREYC010000003.1:10000-1210000 GCA_030015325.1 Cryptoblepharus egeriae
ACTTTTGTTGATGTACTTGTTTGTGTAGAAAGGTTTTAATAAACACCAAATGAAACCTAACCCTAACCCTAACCCTAACCCTAACCCTAACCCTAACCCTAACCCTAAACCCTAAACCCTAAACCCTCCTCAGAAAAGGAGGCTGAACCAGGAACAGGCCCTAATAAAGCCCTACAAAGCTCCTCCCACCAGGCAACCAGCCAATGAACAGCTAGCAGCAATTAAGCACTCAGCTAAGCAGCCCCCTCCTCCACTCACCTGGGACTCTGTGTTCCCTCTCACCTCTCCTCAGAAAAGGTCACCTTTTCAGAGGAGAAAAGGAGATGAATGTGGAGAAACCCATCAACAAAAAGAGATGGTCAGAGAAAAAAAAGCAGCAGAAGAAAGAAGAACAGTAATTAGAAGGGTGGTGATTCCACCATTAGAATTAATAGAAGAAGAAAAATCAGGAGAGAAAAGAAAGGTAGAGAGAAAAAGACCATTGCAAGTGGCATGGGTTAGAATACTAGAAGCATTGCAGACCCCCCCCCCCCCGCCCTTATGAAGATCCAAACGACCTATTGAGGCTCTGGGGACTATTAGTGGTAAGATTGGAGTTAAAAGAATCTATGGGATGGAAACCAAAGAATATGTCAAAATTTAGTCAGCAGGATATGTTGAACCTGCTGACAAGGTATGCATATGGCATAGTGGAGGTGTAGTTGCGAAAAAGAGAGGGATCAAGAGACAAAGTAGCAACAGAAAGGACCTGGTCAATACAATTGGTAGAAAAGTTTTTGAGTTTTTTCAGTTTAAAGAACAGAAATTTGAGTGGCTACACTGGATTTCAGAGGAGAGTTTAGATGGTATGTTGCAAGAGATTCAAACTCACTGGCAAAAGAGGTTGGAGAAAGGGGAAGGATGTTATGCCTGGCAAGTATTAGCACAGGAAGAGGCATAGTTGAAATTGGAGCTCAACAAGATAACTAGCAACATCTGTGGGAGGAAGGAGGAGTAGCCTACAGCACAGGTGTAAGTAAGACATAATCAACATTATGATTGGAAATGTATGTGTATATAACTGATGGTGCAATGTGCTGTGTTTGGGGGGAACATACTGAAAGGTATGCTAGAGACTTTGATGCTCTGTGTTGTGATTTCAGTTATGCTGTATTTCTGTTGCTCTGCTGCAAGAACTTATTGCTAATATAATTTTACTGGAACTATATCCATGCTTCTGGCTGTTATTATTCCCCGAGCAGGGGGCTCTGCTATTCATAAAGTAACAGGTAATGGGCCCAGTATGTCCAGTAGGCCCAGTATGACCAGTAGGACTAGCAGGCACAGCATGACCGGTGGTTCCAGTGGGCACATTCCAGTGACTACGTTTGGTGAGTTCCTGAGTAAGAGGATGACAGTTGCTGACGGTGCCATGATAAGAAGCATCCAGTAAGTTTGCAGCATGTGGGAAAGCAGGGGGAGAAGGATGGCAGGAGCAGCTAACCCCCCCCCCCATTTGCCATCCAAAAGTTATCGGACTTGAATTATCTGAGTTGGGCAATTAAAGCCGAGGCATTTCTGAAATGCGAACGGCTGTGGGACATTGTTAACGAACCCCCGATAGACTTAACTCCAGAGGAGGAGATCTTGAACGAGTGTGCATGTAGCACAATAATTTTGTTGCTTGAGGATGACCAGCTGTTTCATATTAGAAACTTAATATCAGCTCATGAATGTTGGACTGTGCTCCGCGATGCTCATGTACGTATGACAGCTACATCGCAGATAAGCCTGACGCGTCGGCTCTACAGGACCCGATTGCAACCTGGTGGGAGCATGGCCAAGCATCTAAAGGACATGAAAAGTTTATTTTCCAAGCTGGAGGAGAAGCAAGTTACATTTACTGAAGCACATAAAGTGTTTATTATTCTTTCGTCCTTGGACTCCAACTATAACGATGTTGTGTCTTCTTTGGACTCACTTCCGCAACAGATGTTGACACTCAGTTACATCTGTAATCGTTTGCTAGACGAGGAACAGAGGAGGGCAGATAGCAAAGCAAGGAGAGGCCGTGTTGTTTCCCATTCCCCTATGTCTGTTGCATCAACTTCTGCCTACCTTGAGTCTGAATCAACTGTTTTTGTTGTGAAGCATTGTTTTAGATGCAATTCGGACAAACATCTTGTGAAGTCCTGCACTTTGAAAGATCCTGGTGTTGCGGCCAGGAGGGGACAACATCGGAAGAGAGGGCTTGGTTGAGTACAATTTAATATGCTTACAATTGCAAAGGAATGTCAACAGTGTGGCTGGGCTGTTGATAGTGGCGCAAGTCATCATGTGGCCATAGACGCCTCTATGTTTCGAAACTTATCCTCAGCTACTGTGTCTGTGGTGCATTTAGCAAATGGCTCTTGTTTAAATATTGAGGGGCAAGGTGATATGTATATTCCTGAGCTCGGTCAGTGTGTGACCAATGTACTATATGTGCCTTCCCTCAAGCACAATTTGCTATCAGTTTCTGCACTGGCAAAAGACTGGTTCAAATGTTTATTTACAAACTATTATTGTGACATTATGAAAGGAGAACATCGGAATGCTACAATCAAGAATGGACTATATATAGTGAATAATCATAAAACTGTGCATGTGAAAAATGTATATAGTAATAAGCCTGAGCTTGATAATTGTGTGTATTTACTGCATAGACGATTAGGGCACTGTGGGTTTGATACTGTGCAGAAAACATTGAAAAATGCCTGCAATATGTCAATAAAAAAGTGTAATAATATTTGGACTGCAGCGTCTGCGCTGAAGTTAAGTCCAAGGTTAGCCCAGTTGAAAGAAGGAGTGAGAGAGTAACTACAAAGCCTTTCCAAATTACGTTCGCAGTTTGATAGAGCCGTTCCCATTATCGTATAGACACGCCAAATATGTACTACTGATTGTTGACCACTATTCCAGATACGCTTTTAGTTATCCATTGAAATCAAATGATGAGACATTTGAGAAATTCACAGAGTGGGTGAAATTTGTTGAAAGGAAATATTCCACCAAAGTATCATCATTGCAAACTGATAGAGGGACAGAATTCTGTAATAGTTCACCTCATGGCTCAGAAAGAACGGAATAGAGTATAGATTAATAAATGTGCAAATGCCGCAGGAGAACGGAATATGTGAAAGAAGAGGAGGGTTTGTACAATCCTTAATGAGAGCAATGCTCAAAGATTCTGGACTTTCTTATCTTTTTTGGGACGAAGCATTTCAAACAGCAGGATTTCTAATCGCATTTTCCATATTTCGTTAGGTATGTCGCCTTATCAGCGTCTTTATGGTAAACCACCTTGTTTAAAGCATCTTAGAATATTTGGCTGTGATGCATATGTACATATACCGAAGGGATCTCGGAGAAAACATCGTGATAGGGCTGTTAAACTCACTTTTTTAGGACATCTGCCTGGGACTAAAAGTTGGAAACTCTGTGATAAGAATAAGAAAATTGTTGTATCCAGAAGCGCAAAGTTTGTAGAGCATAAGAGATGGTCAGCAATAGATAGTCATAAAGCTGAACAGCAGGAAATGTTTGTTGACGATACTGCTAATGTAGTCTGGGACGCAGGCCGAAGGGAGTATGATAAGAAAGAAAGGGAAGATGAGAGAGCTAAAACTCCGTTAACCCCTGAGAAACCATGTATAGAAGGTAATGCTGAAAGCAGCAGTAAGAAGAGGTCTCCAAGCAGTGTTGTCGAAGAGCAAATAGATGGTGAGAGTGAACAAATTGGTCCACGTCGCTCTCCGAGAGAGACCAAGGGTATACCACCTATATGTTTTAGTCCTAGCACACATTTATGTTCTATGTATTCAGAACCAAATTTGTTTAATGAGTTGGCAAATGTATCCCTGATGAAAAAAGACAATGGCAGTTGGCTATGAAAGCTGAATTGGACTCGTTAAAAGAACAAAGAGTACTTTCAGAAGTTCCTCTTCCTCAAGAGAAGAAACTGTTAGGCAGTGGATGGATTTATAAAAGAAAGTATTCAGTTAATCAAAATCCAATCTACAAAGCAAGATTAGTTGCGCAAGGATTTGGTCAATCCAGTCAAGATTATTTTCAAACATTTGCACCAACGTTGAATCCAGTGTCGTTGAGAGTAGTAAGTTTAGCAACTGCAGTACAAAGGAACTATGTAAACAAACATCTAGATATTAAAACAGCATATCTGCATGCTAAGTTAGCAGAAGAGATTTACATGGCTATACCATAAGGGGTAGTGTGTCAGAATGCAAATGTGTGTTGGAAATTAAACAAAGCATTGTACCGTCTGAAACAGTCGGCTAACACATGGCGGACATGTCTAGACAACAGGTTAATGCAATTGAAATTCAAGCCATCCATAGCTGATCCACGTTTATACCAGGAATGCTGGACAATCATGTGATACAGTCAGTGGGGGGCTCCAGCAGGTTCGCACCTACTCTGTAGAACCGGTTGTTAACAAGAGACAGGACATATAAAGTTTAAAAATAGCCATTTAAAAGTGGCTGCCAGATGGGCAGAGAACCGGTTCTTAATTTCTTTGAAGCCCATCACTGGATATAGTATTAATTTTTGTGGATGATATTTTGATTTTGTCACCTGATAATGAAAGTGTAAACATAATTGTGAAACAATTAAGTGAGACATTTAATGTGAGAGAACTTGGTGAATTACAAAATTATGTTGGGCTAAATTTCAAGAAAGTGAGTAATGGATTAATATGTCATCAACAGGACAAAATAGAAAAACCGTTGGAAGAGTACAGAATGACTAATTGTAAAGGTGCAAGCACACCTACGTGTACAGACTTTATGAAGTCAAACTCTGAACAAAGTCCTAGCTGTAACAAAGAGAAATGCCAGTCAGCAGTGGGAAGTCTATGATATATTTCACAGTGGTCAAGACCAATAAGTGCTGCTGTGAATATATTAAGCAGATATGTATCTGATCCAAAACAGGCACACTGGAATGCAATAGTGAGAGTGTTAAAATATCTTAAGCAAACCACAGGTTATTGTTTATGTATTGTGCCTGATAATACCAATGACAGAATTATATATGCTAATGCTGATTGGGCCGGAGGTGTGACAAGTAGAAAATCTACGTCAGGAATATTGTTATACTATGCAAGTGTGTTAGTGGGATGGAGGACTGCCAGACAATCTCTTATAGCTCTGTCTAGCGCAGAAGCGGAAATTGGCGCTGTGTCGGCAGCCTGTAGTGAAGCAATTTATTTTAAACAGTTAATTGTTGATTTATATGCTGATAATTAAAGTCCAGCCCTAGTCATGGAGGACAACCAAGCATGTATAACTATAGCAGAATCAAACAAAATCAGAGCTGGAGCAAAGCACATTGCTATTAGATCTGCACATGGAAGGGAAGCTGTAGAATCCAAACTAGTAAGTCTGAGGTATTGTCCATCAGAGAATATGATTGCAGATGGGATGAGTAAACCTCTAAGTAAAGGAAAGCCTGATGCCATGATTGAGAGTCTTGGATTGTACAGTATATCTATGTGGACATGTTATTAATACTGAATTTATGTTGCAATGTATATTTATGTTATAAACTTGTTGAGATCAAATTTGGAGGGGTGTTATGCCTGGCAAGTATTAGCACAGGAATAGGCTTAGTTGAAATTAGAGCTCAACAAGATAACTGGCAACATCTGAGGGAGGAAGGAGGAGTAGCCTACAGCACAGGTGTAAGTAAGACATAATCAACATTATGATTGGAAATGTATGTGTATATAACTGATGGTGCAATGTGCTGTGTTTGGGGGGAACATACTGAAAGGTAAGTTAGAGACTTTGATGCTCTGTGTTGTGATTTCAGTTATGATGTATTTCTGTTGCTCTGCTGCAAGAACTTATTGCTAATATAATTTTACTGGAACTATATCCATGCTTCTGGCTGTTATTATTCCCCGAGCAGGGGGCTCTGCTATTCATAAAGTAACAGATTAAAAAGGAAAATCAAATATAGACGTCTAACCCTGGCAAAAAAGGCATAGAGAAGGGAACTAGCCATATACCACAGAGCAGTGGTGGGATTTTTGAGAACCCATGCAAGGATTAGTGAGGGGAGGGAATGGGACAAAAGGAAACTAAAACAAGATGTGGAGGTTATTTTTAGATTTCTGGGAAAGATGAGGAAGAACAGAGAGAGAAAACTGGCTTGCAGGACTAAGGGACCATTGCATCTACATGAAGAGGGAGATTGGGAACAATGGAAATTGGGGAGCATGCCACAGAGGAGCATGGAGGGACTTAGATCGGCCCCTGATGCGGAGCCAATTAGAATGGTGTCTGGACTGTTGGGGTAGTTCACCATCATTTTCACCATCTCTTTACAGGCAGGCTGGTACCAAAAGAGGAGATGGAGAAATATGTGGAGGGAATATGAAAAAGGATCAGGAGAAGAGTCAACTTCGACTCATCCAATGGAGGTACAGGAGTTGCGGAGAGCGATATCTCAAGGCAGAGTCGCCTCAGCAGCAGGACCTGATGGCCTGGGGAATTCTCTCTAAGCATGTTTGGGAACATTTTGGCAAACTCGGTGGTGGTGGTGCTGAACGCAGCACTGAAAGATCAAGAGCAAGACTTTCAGGAGTTTTGGGGGGATATTTAAACCTGATTTGTAAGAACAGTGGGGACCCTCATGAATTGGGCAACTGGAGACCTATCAACATCTCCAACGTAGACTATAGGCTATGTGTTCGGGTATGGAACAATAGATTTACACAGTGGGCCCCTCAGCTTGTTGCAGAAGGCCAAACTCCTGCCATCCAAGGGAGGAGAATGGTGGACTCTTTGAGAGCGGTGAGGGAAATCTTCCAGATGGTGCACAGCAAGAAGTGGGGGGTCTAAAGGTCCAAATGGATCAAAGTAAAGCCTTTGATAGAGTACAAATGCCATACCTTTGGGTGGTTCTGAGGAAAAAGGGTATCCCTGAGAAATTCGTGCATTGGCTGGAGATGATCTATCAAACTGCTAATGTCACACCATTAGTGGGAGGCTGTAAGGGACAATCCATAAGGCAGACACAAGATTTGCGGCAAGGGTGCCCATTGAGCCTCTTGCTTTATGTAGTAGCACTGGATCCATTGTTAGAAAGGGTATAGGAGGAACAGAGATTGCAAGGCATTAAGATGGGAGGAGGTACTGGGAGAAAGTTCAGGGGGCTAGTGCACACTGACGATGCCAGGTTTTGGCAAACGATGAGGAGGAGCTAGAGGCATATGCCATCGATGATGAGGAGCTAGAGGCATATGCCATCACAACAGCATATGCCAGGGTGTCTGGAGCAGCCATAAATGCAGAGAGATCTAAGGTATACCATCTACCCAGGGGCTCAACAGGGAAAATGAGATTAGACTTCTGGCAGGAAGAGAAAGGAAAGGGAAAGGGACAGAGAAAAGAGGAGACATGGGAGGAAATTCAGGTGAGGATGGGAGTGCAGAGAGTAAATTTGATGGACTGGATTAGAGGAGTGAACATCAAAGGAATTTCATTGAAAGCAATACCAGCCCTGAGAAAGTGGGAAAATTTAAGGGGCGAAGGAGGACAAGAGAAGGGGGAGTCGGAAGAGAATAAGGAACGAGAAGTAACATCATTGTGTATATTGGGTTTTCTTTTTAGTTTGGAAAAAGAAGGGTGGGTGGTAAATTGGAAAAATTGGCAAGAGAAAGTGTTGAACAAGCTGAAAAGATGGAAAACATGTAGGTTATGGATCTTTCAAAAAGTACGCTATGTCAACACATGTTGTATACCTGCAGCGACTTTCAACGCTTTTGTGTATCCCCTACTGAAGGGCCTTATCAAGGAGATGGTGGGAGAAGTGTTCAAATTCCTCTGGGATACAAAATTCTTCTCTCTAGCAAGGGCGGAGGCATGCCAAGTAGTGACTCTAGGGAACTGGGTTTGAAGGCTTTTGGCCCACGGTTAGTGACCCACGTTGTCTCTGACTTTTGGGGGCTGGTGGAGAGGAATTTGTTATAGGGAAGAGGAAGGAGAGGAAAAGGGCAGAGAAGATGGAGGGGACAGAGACGGAGATGATGGAAATCAACAGGAACAATTATGTAGGGAGGAGGCATTATGGAAAGAGTTTGAGAAGTCGTGGAGGGATACGCAGTGGGCAAAGAGGCAGTGGATGAAAGTTCCTGGAGAACGGAAGTGGAGGATTTAGAGGGCTTTGGCGGATGAGTTCCCTGGGTATCTGGTGGAGCATGCAAAGTGGACAAAGTATATGAACATCAAGTTCGAGGAATTCACACCAAGAAGAGTGGAGTGTAGACAAGGGTTGGAGGGGAGAAGGAGGTACGAAATCAAATTTATGACAGAGTGTTAGGGGAATGGTGGGATGGGGCAGACCAAAAGCACAGATTAAAAAGTGAGACTCTGTCACCGTATAGGATGGACAAGGGGTATTAGAAGTATTCACTGATAAGGCAATTCCTTTCAACCTTTGGGAGGTAAGATGGAGGAGCTGCCACCGGTTCTTAACGGAGGTGGGGAAAAGCCTTGGTTAGGGGAGGAACTTCTGCAGTGTGGAAGGGTAGTTTGTGAGAGGCAGCAGGGAGATCTGCCAATGGAGACGGTCGGACATTATGTTAAGAACTGTCTGGCAGCAGGGAAGATTTGGGCAGCTGTGGGGGATAAACTGGGGTGGCTGCAGTTGACCACTCAGGATGGGAAACAATAGTCTTGGGTATTTAACAAGCAATCCAAGAAGGAAGATCAAGTGGGGAGTAGTGTGTCAATGAGTGTTCAGCGACAACAGATACAGTTTCTGCCAGAGGAGAGGAATTTAAATAATTATTTGATAAGCAAAGACCTAAAAGATCTTTTTTACTGGAGGTAAAAAATGTCCTCACTTTCTTTCTAGTCTAATGTAGGAGAGAATGTCGCACAACCTACTCAGAACCCGAGGCAAATGCAAGGTGCACTTATTACCATTGTGTGTGAGGGTGTTAAGTAACAGGCTGGGCATCAAGATTCATCACCAGGGTTCAAACATCAGCAGTGCCCGGGAGAAAGATGCTGGATTCACTAAGAGCAGCCAGAGAGGTTTTTAATATGGTGATATGTGGGAAGTGGGGAGGCAGGATGGTCCAAATGGACCAAAGCAAAGCCTTCGACAGGGTTCACAGACCTTATTTGCGGAGGATTATGAGGAAGATGGGGATCTCAGGGACATTTGTCACATGGTTAGAAGAGTTGTATCTTTACTGAGCATTTCTGGAAGTTGATCAGTGAGGAGAGGGTGCCCCGGGAGCGAATCTGGGCTTACGTGAGGGTTATCCTGAAATGCATCAGTGCCTGGCAGAAGAGGGAGGTACCTGGTGGGCCCTGTGCGCCCCGAGGAGGTGGACACTGCCATCTGGCAGGGTTGCCCCACATTGGCACCAGGCCCCAATGGCCTCAATTATGCGTTCTACCAAGCTTTCCGTAAGCAGCTGTTCGGGCTGCTGGCCAAGTTATTTAATGCCTACTTGGGTGGGATGGTGGACTTCTCCAAAGACTTCTTCAGGAGGATCCTCCACCTCATCTACAAGGATGTGGGCGAACCTATGTGGCTGGAGAACTGGCAGCAGATTAACATCTTGGGGGTTGACTACCACCTGCCGGCCAGGGTGCTGCACAACTGCCTGGCCGATAGAGCAGTCGACCTCCTGTTGGCCACCCAGTCTTTGGCCGTGCCCGGTTGGCAGATGTTTGATACCCTCCGGGTGGTGCGGGGAGTCTTTGAGGCATCTGGCAGCCATTGAATGGGGAGGTAGTCTGGTGGCAATGGACCAGGCATTTGACAGGGTCCATCGCCCCTACCTCTGGAGCGATATCCGCAGGAAGGGTGTGCCAAAGCCCTTTGTGTGCTGGCTCCAGAGGCTCTATGTCCATGATCACATGTGCTCCACCATCTCGGGCACCCTGGGGCCAAGGATCTCTATGCAGCGGGGACTCAGGCAAGGGTGCCCCTCAGCCTATTCCTCTACACGCTGGCCCTCAATCATTTCCTGGAGAGGGTCCAGGCCAACATGGGGGGATGCACGGCACCCCCGTGGGAGACGAGGACAAGCTGGACGAGCATGTGGTGGTGGTCACCCACGCAAACGATGCAACGTTCCTTGTGGGTGACAGAGAGGGCAGGCACAGAGATGCGCGCCCTCTGCGCCCACATGGAGGAGCACACATCGGACTCTGGGGCAGCCATCAACCACGACAAGTCGGCCGTCTACGTCCTCCCTAGGGGAGGAAAGAGCCCAGACATGGAGGTCATCACACTGCAAGCAGCTTTGCAGGAACAACAGCAAGAGCTGCGGATGTCCCAAAAGGCCCAGGCCAGAGACCGTGCCGGACCAGAGATCACCCAGGAATGCAAATGTGAGTTGCACGTGCGTGTGCTGAGCTTCTGGTTTGGGACGCACCCCTGCACCTGGAGACACAACTGGGAGCTCTGGAGGGACAAGTGCCTCTGAAAGCTCCAGTTGTGGCATCCCTGAAAGATTAGCCACTATCAGCGGGTGGCCTACGTCATGCCAGAGGCAATGTTCCTGGCACAGGGATACACACCGTCCATTGACCACACCCATGAGGTCAAGCAGGGGGTGCAAGCCTTCGTCGTCTGCACCCCTCACTTCCCTGTCCATCCCGTGGAGACCCACTGGCCCTCAGAAGGTGGCGAACTGGGCCTCAAGAGTCCTGGGCCCCTGGCTGGCGGCCACTTACCTGGCTTCAAATTCCCATCCTTGGTGGAGCCAGGTGGGTCTCCGGCTGGCAGAAGAACAGGGGGAGGTGCAGGAAAACCTAGCCCTGCCGCCCAAGAGGTGGGAGAAGGGGTCTTGAACCACGCGGGCCAGGGTGCAATGGAGGTGGGGGATCAGCGGGGCAAAGAGTCGCAGCCGTGTCAATCGCAGTCCATTCAGCCAGTCCTTCTCTTCACAAGGCACATTCCGAGGGTCTCAACAGCAGGTAAACAAAGGCCCAATGGTTCACAGTGTAGGGCGCTGAAAGCCCCCCCAGAATCTGACCAGGCTGACTGCAGCACCCCTTTGAGCATCACAAAGTTGATCAGTGTATCTTAGGCCTTAAACCTCTAGCTAAGAGCACAACGCAGCGTAATTCTCCCTGTCCGCATAAACGTTGCTAGTCTGTCAGCTAAGCAAAAACAGTCGGACCTTCTTCATGGCCGTGATCTGGTGCCAAACCTGATAAGTGAACAATGGCCGTTCTGTAAGTTAACTACAAAGCTTCGCTCCCAGCCCTAGCTCATAGTTACTAAGTATAAGATACAACCCAGCCTGGTGCAGTGTGATCAGAAGAGGTGAGATCACTCCACAGAAATGCTCAAACATTACTGAACATGCTCGTCAGTAAACCAAGCGCGGTTGCCTGTAAACCACTTAGACTTGTTTGCTATGATCATGTTGTATGATGCAGCCTATGGAATAGAATGATGCTCTCTTGCTTCTGTAACCTGCTTTGCCACTATAAAAGAGTAAGGCCGGCAGCCAACTTGGCGGCTCCTCACTTTGGGACACGATTCCAAGGAGTTTGCCCGACACGTGTTGAATAAAGATCCTCTTTCTGATAACTCCAGTTGACTGAGGGTTTTCTGAACGTCTTACAACAGGAAGAAGCTGCTGCAGAGGCTGACCTTCTCTGGAACAGCAACCGAGGAGGACGCAGGCCTCGTGGGCGGCCTTCAGCATCTGATGGGCCAACAGCTGCTGGGCAGAGAAGAGGTGGTGGCCGGCGGTCTATCTGGACCAACCGGCACCACCCTTCCACCTGGAGCCTTCCATCAAGGCCCGGCTCCTGGATGCGATTGCGGAGCTGGCCATGCTGGTGAAAAACACTGGCACCACGGCCGAGCTCTGCAAGGGTCATCCAGGAAGGTAGGAGCAGGAACAGGATGCCGAGGGTCCAGACTAAAAGCAGGGTCCAGACTGAGGAGTAGCTCTGCAAGCAGAATGTCCGGCAGGCCCTCTACGAGCAGGCTCTCCTCAGGATGGACCAGGAGGCTCACCAGGCCCAGCTGGATAGGTGGGCTCGGCCTGGACATCCGCCCATCTTGGCTTACCACCCGAGAGGCAGGGAAATTGCTCTGAAGGTCTTCTATCACAGGGCGCGGCTGGGGACAGGGTGCCATACCATACTGTTATGGAAATGAGATTGGTACCAACAGGAAGAACCCAGAAGAGGCTTATGCAAGCAAGAGATATCTTGATTGAAGCTTCAGACTGCAGTCGGGCAGAGATTCTGCCCCCCCCCCCCAAAGACTGAGTGCCAGCACATTTTGCACACAATTTTTATAGCCTAACTGTCAAGAAGGCAACTTTCACATAAAGAGATTATTCTGTTCATGACAAGAGGATTCATACAGGAAAAGGTTTTATCTCTAGTGGCTTCCTGGACGGTGGAAAAGAACAGGACGTGGTAGGATTTATGATTACACATTTTTACAGTGGAAAACATTTGCTGTTATCTAGCACGTGTAGGCTTCACACCTGGCTGGTCCATTCGGGCTTCCTGTTCTCACAAGAAAAGGAATTAAGAATTTTATTTTAATTTTATAATCTTTGGGCTTCAAATAAGTTCTTCTGATTTGCCTTGACATTTAACATTGCTTTACCTTCCTTCCAGGCTGCAGGGTTAGGCAAGACAAAGGCAGCCTAGAAAGGGATGCACCTGTCCCCAGTGCTGGTTCTACACCCTGCCGGGGAGGCCTGTGCCACTGGAGACACAGGAGCACTTCACAGTGGAATGCCTGAGACATCTCCTGGGTGAACAACAGCTGCACTCCCTCTCCTGACTGGTCCCACCCGTCTTCTTCAGGTACAGAAGCCCCAGGGCATTCTGAGGGAGAGTGGAGAAATGGATGGTGTTCGTTGAATGGAAGACAGGAAAAATCCCAAAGATTATCATGACTGATTGTAACATAGAGTTCACTGACATAAGATTAACCACACTGTAAGAAAAAGGGTATAAGGCACACTCTGTTTCCTTCATGTCTGGAGGAATGCTGCAAAGGGCATAGTCATCCATTAGAAAAAAATGGCTTTTTGTATGTTAAATGATAGCAATTTACCAAAATTGTATTGGGATGCATCATGTATGTGTGCGGCACACAACCTACGTATTTTGTGGTCATATGAAACTGGTAAAATTCCCTATGAGGTGTGGCAAAAGAGTGTATGTGCAACTTCTCTCAATAGTCTTCATGTGTTTTGCACTAGCAAAACAAGAAAGGATGATATTACTGGGATATACAGCTGGACAAAAGGAATATAAATTTGGATGGCTGATAGTATGACTGTTGTGAACTATGTGTCTGCTCAATTTTTTAGAAGGAACCATTGATTGGGATAGGGTAGGGTACACTGTTCTGTCTAACCCTATGGACACAGGCCAGTTAATGTGTACTGAGGATGCATAGACTAGAAAAAAAACAAAGTTGCATTATGTAGTGTGGAAGTAGAAAAAGGGGCTTCACAACCTGCTAAGGATATTATATTGGAACAGGTGGACAACTTTGTACTCACATATGATAATATAATTAAACTGCTAAACTGCCTGGCACAATGCCATAGGCTCTGTGCTACATTTGCTATCAGACATGAATGTCCATCGTGATTTGGCACCTGGAAAAAGGATGTAAAATGCCAGTGGCTATTTAAGAAACGAACTAACTGTAATTGGACAGCCTGTCTATACGGCAAGTTTTGACACTGAATAGATTGGGACTGGATATTCTTGACTGGGGATAAATTTGCTGCAACCAGCTGTCCTCTCATGAATCTCTTAACCTTCGCTAGCATGAGAAACTGTGCAGTCAAGCACTTCGATATAAGAGCAACCGATCTGCCATTGCAACAGAAGGTATACATAGAAAACCCTCAAGTAAAGACGATTAGCGTTGACGTAAAAATATAAATATGAGAGATAACGATTCCATTGTAAGAAACTTGAGGATGCTGGGATTTAAACAAGGCCATACTGACCCGTGTATTTTCATTAGAGGGCAAAATGACACAAAATGTAGCATATGGTATATGATTTAAAAAAAGCAGGCCTCCGTCAGTCTTGAAAAACTATGGGATTGTGCTGGGCGCTGCATACGCTGCATGCGAAGCACGAAAGCCTGGGTTAGATTGTTCTGGAGGATTGGCTGTTCCCCAAGAGCAGATCCCCCCTCCCCACGCCACTGAATTAGTCCAATGGAAAGGCAGAGCCAATACAATTGGATCCAGCTGGCGTCGCAGAGCTGGGCTAAGGACAGGAGCTCACCCTGTCTTGTGGGGTCGACCCAGGTCTCGAACCCTGGCCTGCTGGTTAACAGGCACAGCGTCTTAGCCACGTATATGATTGAAGATATGATTATCGCAAGTCCCTCTGTACCAGTTATAAATACTGTTATTACTAATTTGCAGAAGAACTGTATTATACTTAACTTAGGCATGTTAACAAACTGTGTTGGATTAGAGATATCTGAGGTGCCAAATGGTTACAAAATTGTTCAGAAATCCCAGATTGCTCCGTTACTAAAAGAATGCAGCAAGCAACAGAACAGGTATGAAGGTAATGACCCTAAGCGGATGCACTAAGTGGATGCACTGGAATGCAACCTGCTATGATTCTGTGGTAGAGCAACTGATGTCTATTAGTAAGTATAGTGGGACTGATCTTATGGTATCATGTAATTTGTTGAACCATGTATACACAAAACCTACTCAGGAGGAGAGGTTAGCTGTTGAAAAGTTTTCACTTATCTTCAGCAAACAGTCAAAATGGGTCTATGTTTAGTGACTACAAAGAATATAGAAATAGCTGCATTTGTAGATACTGAATTAATTTAAAATCTAGTGCCAGTTAAAAGAATATCAGGAGCAGTTATATGTTTGGTACTGAAAGAAATTAGATATACTAAGGGAAGTCTGAACTCGTTCAAAGGGAAAATAAGAAACCTAGGACAGGAGAAGGGGGAGAAGATGACGCAATGTCACATGTAGAACAAGAGCAAGAGTATTAGGAAACTAGACATTATAGGTGGGAAAGAGAACGGAACAAGTGGAATGGCACAATAAAAAGATTCGTAGATGGCTAGAGGTTCTAGAATGACACTGGGATATTTGGAAAGAGAACGATGCAACACAAAGGACTGGCGAAATGATGAGGAACATGTCCAGGCATGTTCCAGTTTCTGAAACTAATGTTTACCTGACAAGCGCAAGGTGAAGAGTGACAAGAATAAGACACAAAAATCAGACACACTTTCCTGTAAGAGCACAATCCTAATCATGTCTACTTGGAAGCAAACCCCATTGTGTTCAATTGGTTTTACTCCAAGGAAAGTGTAATAAAAGTGGAGGTCTGGGAAGAGAAGACTTCCAGTGGAAGAATTTGATCCCTGCTGCCTCTATGCTAATGAGCGAAGTGGATGGCCAGGGGTGGGGTCAGTGGGGGCTAATAAAAGCAGCTGCTTCAACTCCCATGCACATTTTCTTCCATGTGTGGGCTACAAACAGGATAGGTGAGTTGTGTCTGTGTGTGTCCTGTTACCAAGTAGACCTGTGCCTGAGCATGCTTTTAGGAATGCAAACCTTAGGGCTGCAATCCTAGACACTCTCCTGAGTGTGCATTGACTATCATGGGAGTGAACTCAGAGGAGTCCTAATACAGTGGCGCCTCACATAAAGAATGCCTCACATAAAGTATGCTTCGCGTAACAAACAAAAATTTCTCTAGGATTCTGTTTCACGTAACGAACATGCTTCACGTAAAGAACACATTCGTTGGCAGTTGGGGCAGACGCGCTGTCCGGCAGCCTGTTTAAAAAGTGTCAGGGCTGCCTAGCGCACCTGCCCATCGTGAAAGCAACACTTCCATGCTGTCCCTCCTGTGGCCAGAGATCCACTGGGCAGAGGGAGAGAAGAGCAGTGGAGAAGAGGGAAGCGGCTCAGGGAGAAGAGGGAAGCAGCACTTTGAAGGTGTCTTGGATTGCAGCCTCCTAACCATGTCTACCCAGAAGTAAGCCCCGTCGTGTTAAATGGGTCTTTAATGGGTCTTGAGGATTGGAAGTAGGCCCCATTGTGTTAAACTCGTCGGATGTTGCCTGTTCTTTGTCTTTGTTCATTAGTGATGTGCTGATCAGCTGGAGGTTCCTCACTGGAACTGTATCCGGAAAAAGACAATCCATTGGCCGGGAACGAACCTTCATTTCTGGGCAACCATGAGGAACACATCCATGGTGAATAACCAGTTGATTATTTTCTGCAGTTGTTTACCCCTGATTTGTTAGCTCACACTGTGCAAGAAAGCAATTTCTATGCCTCACGGAAAGGACACCAGAATCTTGAACTAACTGTGGGAGAACCAAGTTTTCCTTGGAACGGTGCTTGTCATGACCTAAGTACGCATGTTCTAGGTATTACTAGTCAAATGGGACAGGACTGCGCGTGGATCTCATTGCTGACAGTATGTCTGTCAATAGATGGGAGGAAATTAGAAGATTTCGGCATTTCACTGATGCAGAACAAGTTCCTCCTGACAATACTGACAAACTGATACGCGTAAGGCCAGTGCTGGATAAGCTCCACGAGAGCTTTCATGCTGCTGTGAGCACAGAACACTATCACAGTACTGATGAGATGATGATAAAATTCCAGGGACGAAGCAAAACGGGGGTTCAAAGTCTTGGTGAGATGTGGAGTTTCAGGGTACGTTTGTTGCTTTCAGATTTATCAAGGCAAAGAGCCGAGTGTCCCCTCCTTCAGTGCTAGTGAGAGTGTTGTACTGAAACTTTGCCATGATCTGGCTGGCAAAAACCACAAAGTGTACGCAGATAATTACTTTACGAGCATCCCCTAGACACAAAAATGAGGGAGGATGACATTTTTCATGTGGGCACAGCGAGGAAAAATTGCCTACAAGGGGCAGAGAAGTACTTGAAACCTGAAAGGATTTGAAGTCTTGGCAGAGGAAGAATATCTTTGGCCAGCAGCTCAGGTGACGTTACAGTAACAAGAGGGAACAACAACTCAGCTCTACATGTGGCATCCACTTATGCCGGCAAAGAACCTACTGTTACATCCAAGAGGTTCAGCCGCCAAAGTAAACAGTACATTGACGTTCCTCTGCCTCGCAGTATCGAAATTTCCATCAAGCACATGGGGACGCGGACTTACGAACTCCCTTGTGTCATTATACCAAAATGACATTAAGAACAAGCATTGGTACATGCAAATATTTTACCATATGCTAAATGTTATTGTATGCAATTGCTGGAGGAAGACTTCCAGCAGAGAGATTCCAAGCCACACGCTCAGAGTTGGAGCTCCCTTATCTTACTCATTTTTTTCTGAAGACTCCCTTTTCTTTCTATTTAAGATAGCCAACTCTCTCCTGCCTCCCACTTCCCTGTGCTCATCTTGTTTGTTTGCTGATAAGACTCTTTGAAACCAAACTTTAAGAGCAACCACCTGGACTTTGCAGGAGCTGCTACCCCTGGAACTGTTGACCATTGGACTCTTTCTTTGCTGTGAGTAACCAATTTGAACAAATGGGGATAAACAGGATCCACTCTCCTGGGCTTGCTGAAGCTGATTCTGAGACTCCAAGACTCAAGCAAACAAGGGTTGAGGAGTTTTTTTCCCTTCTCACCCCCCACACTCTGAGGCTGTTTTGCCGGGCACTCCTCCCCTCCTCCCACGGGCTTCCAACTCAGAGCCATCTGCTCCCCCTACAAGCCCTTCTGGAATTTGTCAACAGCCTCTTGCATCTCCTCCTGCTTCTCATCAGCTTAGTGACTCTGATAAACTGGTTCTCCAGCATTCACTTATGGTTTTATCTATGGTCAACCTGGAGAAAGTTGTGAGTCTCCTGAATGAACTCTTAAAGGGTCCCCGTTCCACTTCTCCTCTTCTACACCCAAAGATGGCTCCTCTCAGAATCCGCAGGTCTCACAAACTTTATACAACTCATCTTTACCCGCTCATCCCAACCGCTCCTTTTCCACGGGGCAACTGAACAGGACATCCACCTTGGTTTACGACCCTAACTCTATTGCCATCACAGTACCAGTCTGGAACTGGAAATACCGTGACTGGAGCAAATCGTCTTTAGCCAAAGGTCATCTGGCTCTGCTATTAAAAATTAAGTTGCCTCTTGCAGACCTCGACAAGACTGTGAGGCTGACTTCATTCCATCATACAAACAGACTCCTGCCTTCTTTGTTCAAGCCGGATCCCTAGAATGTTACTCCGACGCTCCAACGTTCCAGGCGGCGATGGAATTTCTGTACAAAGACACTTTTACAACACTCAGACTCTGAACCTCCAGCCTCCTATGCTCCATCTGCCCAAGACCTGCTCTGTGGATAACCCCGCAGTTTTATCATCCCCCTCCGTGCCAAAAAGTGATGTAACCTATCCTTCTAGTCCCCCAGAGATTTCTTGTGGTTTTCCTAATCCCTCCCTACCTGCTGCAGTCCTCTCCAATCCCCTGGATACTAAATCTACTTCAAACATCCCTTTCCCTAATACCCCTCCTTTCCCTGATACTCTTCCCCATGATAATCCTGATCCTGCTTCTGTGCTCCTTGTCCAAACTGTTAAACTGGTCACTCCACTTTTTCCTACCTGTATAGTAATCCAGCCACCCAATTCAGGCTCCCTTTTGTCAGTAGATGCGACATCTCAACTCATTCCATCTGTTAGCCCAAAATCTGTGAATCCTACTTCTTTCCTTTCACTTTCTCAGGACTCTTCCCCACCTATCCAGCCCTCCCTTCCTCAAGCTTCCCTCCCCTCCCCTTCTCTTTCATCTCCTTCTCAGTCCCCTGCTCCTCCTGATGTTTCTGCCTCTGGTTATCCCCCAAACTCGGTCCCTCTCAACGGACTATCTTCTCCCACCCAACCTATTTCCCAGTTAGACATGCCTCTTAAGTTAGTATCTTAGAATATAGCCGGCTGGAGCAATAAGCAATGGGATCGGGATTTTCTAACTTATCTCTTCTTTTGACCTGATTTTTCTCCAAGAAGCCTGGCTCCTAAACCCTCCCCGTTCCCCTGGATTCATTTCTTATTTTCTCCCAGCTTTCAAAACTCATTCTAAAGGTGGGCCCCACGCAGGACGATGCTGCTTACTAAAACACTCATTCAGTCACCTCTTATCTCCACAACCGAACCAATCCTCCTGTTTTCAAGCGTTCTTACTTTTGTCTGTCAACTCTCAAACATGAATACTTAACATTTATCTCCCTCCTTCTCCAGAAGCCTCTCTGCGCTGGGATGAATTGAAACTTTTCATAACTGACTTTCTGAAATCTAAGCCTTCTGTTTCTCTTCTTCTTCTAGGGGATTTTAATGCTAGACTTGGCCAAGACAACTTAGCCCTAGCCCAACACTTGGCCTGGGACCACAATCAATTTATCCCCCCCCCCCGAACTCCAGAGACCCAGATCTTCTTTAGATCACCTCTTCAACGCATACACTCCCAATTTGGTTGACCTGCTTCTAGAATTTAATCTGCTTGTACTGAATGGCTCCTCAACTGGTGACCTTCCTGGTAAATTCACTCACTTTTCCTACAAAGGGGCTAGCGTTCTCGACTATGCCTAACCTCCCCAGAATTTCTCCTTGAATTCTCAATTTCTATATTGGTCAACGATCAGACAGTGACCACCTTCCTATCCTGACTCATCTTTCTTTTACCCCTCCCCCGAGAGTGACAACTCTCCTCCTACTTTTCCACGTCTCACTCTTAGATGGTCTCAAGGGCCGGCAGAATCCTTCTGTGCTTGGACCAAGCAAAGCAACGTGACTGATCTTCTCCATAAGCTATCTCAGACCGATTCCCCCTCTTTAGCTGTCTCTGCTTATGAGTCCTTAGTTAAATCCTTGGTTCAATCTCTGGGTCAGTCTCAGCCTCTCTTTTTGTTCTTTCTTGGTTTGACACGGACTGCTGGATGGCTAAGAAACATATTAGGCAATTCTTTCATGCAGTCTCCTCTAACCCCTCCCCTGACCTGCTTAAAACCTATTTTAACCTAAAAAAATCATGCAGTTCCCTATTTGAATACAAAAGACATTCATTTGCCCAACAGAACTAGAGTCTTCTTTACAACTCAATTCGCTCTAATCATAAACTCTTTTGGTCCCTTGCCTCCCGCTCCATTTCCCACTCTGCCCCAACCTCATCCATCCTGATTTCTTCTTCCACTTGGTCATCTTACTATACTAATGTTTTTTCCACTTCAGTACCTCCTATGAATTATCCCCTCCCTCCCCCTCACCTTTCAGACTGGCCCCCCGTCTTTCTGGACGAAATCATTGAGCTTATCCATCCACTGAAGTCTGGGAAAGCTCCTGGCCCAGATGCAATTCCCCCTGAGATGCTTATGGACAACTCTTCATGGTGGTCTTCTCTCTTGGCCAACCTTTTCACCATGATCAACAAGTCGGGTCTTATTCCTGACTCCTGGTTAACCTCTATAATTGCTCCAATATACAAGAAAGGTGACCCGGCTCCTTCCCTGCAACTACAGACTCTTTTATCCCTTTTTTGTAAGCTGTACTCCAGATTTTTACTGAAGAAACTCACTTCCTGGGCGGAAAGCATTGGTCTTCCTACCAGAGACCAAGTCGGCTTCCGCCCAGCTGCACCAACCCCTGATCACATTTTCCTTTTTCTTTTCTTCTTAGCAAATATTCTCAAACTCATCATGCTAAACTATGTGGCATTTCTCGACCTCAGTGGAGTTTTTGACTCTGACAGGATAAAAATGATATGCTGTGGAATTAGATTTATTTGTGAGTATATGGAGAACCTAAAGTAAAATGAGTCAGCAAAATGAAGTGAAACTGGGTGAAGGGTAATGCTTGTAAAAGGGATTAGCTCAGAAGAGAATAAGGTGATGGAACTGACGTAAATACGACATCAATGGTGTTAATCCTATCAGTAAATTAAAGGTATATGATCAAATATGTATATATGACATTGAGTATGTATAAAGGAGAATGTCTCAGTGTAAGTTCGTGGGTAGATAGGAGAGGAGAAAGGAGAGCTGAAGGACTGACTTGGTAACTATACCTGGACTGAACATTTAGGTATTTAGGCGTTACATCTCATTACGGTCATACCTGGACTCTCCAGCGTAAATCAGCCATCTCATCAGCCCTCGTGCCCGCTGCTATCCAGGCACTCCAACTCAAAACCATCCCTCAGCTATTGTACGGAGGACCAGTCTGGATCAAAGCTGTTAATGCTCATCTAGACAAGTCAATTGCCAAATTTTTTAGAAGGATTCTTGGGATCCCACATTTAATTAGGCTGTCCACAATTGTACTAGAACTGGGTGTACCTTCCACCTCTGCCTGGGCCTCTTTCCCCAGATGTGCCAGTCTGCCCAGATTGTATGAGGAGGTTCCACACCAGATAGGACAGTACAGTGTATATTGTCCAAGACAAGAACACTTGTATTGAGATTGGCGAGTAAGGTCTCAGTTTCCTGCTCCCACAATTTGAGCTTCACAGTGTGGTAAGCTTTCGGGAGATCCATAGCTAATATTTCCGGGGAAAGACCAAGGCCTAGAAACTTGGCATCAGTTATTTTGAACCAATTGGATAGATGTGAATCCTTAATGAGGTGCTGTAAGATGGAACTAGGATGAGAATTGAGATGAAGCTTTAACTAGAACTTAAGTGTAGAGGCCTGGATAGCAGCGGGCATGTACCAGCAAGCTGCCCATATACAAGGGTTGGCATGTCCGGGCATGTCCAGTTCCTAAAAGTATTTTTTACCTGACATGCACAAAATGTAGTTTCTGAACATGTGCAGAGTGAACACCTTTTCACTTGAACATACAAGTGCAAACATGACAACTCTGTACAAGAATTTATATACAAACATGAAACAATGAAATAAGTTGATAAGCATCCACCTGGAAGGAACCGCACCTGGAGACAAGGAGGGTGGGGAAGGGCATGGGAGAAGACAACAGTGATGCAGGGGACACATTGAACACTACGTTTTGTGCTTGTCAGGTAAAAAATACTTTCAGGAACTGGACATGCCTGGCTCCTATACATGTACCAGGAACTTCTGGCATGCTGCACATTTGCAAGGGTGGCACATGGACAGCATGCCAGCAGCCCCTGGCAGATGTGCAGAACTTGGTAAGGCTGTAGGTGTTCAAGTGAAAAGGTGTTCATAGAATCATAGAGTTGGAAGGGACCTAGTAGGTCATCTGTTGTATATGGGCAGCTTGCCAGCAGTCCCTGGCACATGATTAGTAAGGCTGGAGGTGCTGTACATTCTCATAAGCGCTGTTCATTTTCCTGAAGGGAAAAAGGCATCATCTCATCAGGACAACATATCTGCAGGAGCTGTCCATTGTTCTTGCCCTTGAATTGCCCTTCTTTCCCCTACCCGCATAGACCTAAATTGGGGACGAGTGTTCTGGGGCTGTTTCTGCAGCCCCCATTATGAACATCACAAATCTGCTGCTTCAGGGTTCAAGGGGAGGACCAGACCTCATCTGGAAAAGATCATCAGGCTCGCTGGAGCCTCCTGAATGGCAGGGGGTCATTTGAAGTGCCTGCAGGAATCATTTCTCTGGAAAACCCTATTTTATCCCCTCTCACTGTGTTCACAGAATAGCCTAGGCAATGCTCCATCTGCTGCCTCTGCAATGAGAGATAGCAGGTCTGGACCATTTTATACTAATTTTAAACTAGTCTTCACCAGATGGTGGTGGTGATGCGCAGGGGAAGAAAGATGCGCTAAACATCGTTTCTCTGCTCCCTGTTGTCCTACTCAAAATGCTTCATAGAGAGAAACAGCAAAGTTCTCAAAACATGATTGAAACTTCAATGCTGGACAGGAAGCTGTCTGAGCACTGGGGAGAATGTGCACTATATTCATATTACACCATTCAATATTTCATTCAAATCTTTGTTGTTCTCCATATCAGGAAAGGACAGGGTTAGGACAACCCTTAATTTTCACATGCATTTGGAGCCCCTGCTTATGCTGTAACTCCCTTGAAAATGAGAAAGGAGGGAGATGTGAAAGCTAAGAAAATGTTTTTTCTTGGCTATCAATCCAATCGCAAAGCCATGAGGTTTGGAGATGAAAACGGTGAAGTAGTAATAAGTGCAAGCACTAAAACTGATGATGCTTTCGGACTTGAAACACAACCAGAGCTGGTACTCCCTGAACTAATTCAGCCCTTGAGAAGGGAAAAGAAACTGCTTGAGAGCAGGCAGACTCCCAAGAAAGAAAATAAATGTGAGTCAACCCCTGAAGTTCAGAAATCCAGAGAACAGGAGGAGGAAGTAAACCCTAGTGGGACTGAGACACCGAGAGTAATACCTAGAAGGACTGCTAGGCAAATCAAGCCCCCAGAAAGGTATTCTCCCTCCGTGTAACAAATGCTGAACCTTGTACATATGAGGAAATAATGCAACTTCCTTTGACGGAAAAACAAAAATGGCTTCAAGCCATAAACAAGGAATTGCAGTCTCTGAATATACAGGCTTATATGAAACAGTTAAAACACCTAGAGAAACAAAAGGGTACTTGGTTGTAGGTGGATATTGAAAAGGAAAGTCGACGCTACGGGGGAAATGAGATACAGAGCTCGTCTGTAGGTTATTTACAAACATCTCGCCAAAGGTTATTTACAAACATCTAGTGATTTTGATCAGATTTTTTCGCCTACCTGGAAATCTGAAACTCTGAGATTTATTCTGACATATGAAGCTAAAAACAATTACAAGCTAAGACATGAAGGGGAATGTGATGAAACACTTAATGTACTGAGAAAGAAATACAGGGTAAGAGATCTGGGTGAACTGAAGAACTATCTAGGAGTAGAAGTGCAAAAGGCTGAAAATGGGTACGAATTATCCCAAAAACAGAAAATATTGAAACTGTTGGAGCAGGACAATATGCAAAACTGCAAAGGGACCAAGACTCCTACGGTATTAGGATTTGAGAAAGATACTAACGAAAGCAGTCCTTGTGATGCTGATCTATACAGATCATTGATAGGAAGCTTATTGTATCTGAGTCAATGGACCAGGCCTGATATATGCATGTCTGTGGAATTGTCCAAATTTAATCAGAATCCTACCCAAAAACATTTGCAAGCTGCAAAATGGGTTATGAGATACTTAAAGGAGACACAGGACAAAGGACTGTATCTGACTCCTACAAAAGATCTCGTATTAAATGCATATGCTGGTGCAAATTTTGGATCTGATCCCATTACAAGAAAATGAACCACAGGAATTGCAATATATCTAGGTGACACTGAGACACTGGAGATCAATTAGACAACATTTTATTGCCTTATCTTCATCGGAGCCTGAGATGTGTGCTCTTTGTACGCTAATTACAGAATTAATATGGTTTAAACAGTTGGCAAAAGATCTGAATGTAAACTGTAATTATGTAACTGATGTATATGAAGATAATCAGGCTGCCATTGCTATGGCAAATTCTCCAAACACTGTATCTAGATCTGAGCACAGACATCAGGTACAAGAATGTAAAGCAAGCCGTAAAAGAAAATATGATACAGTCACTATATTGTGAATGAAACCTAAATGCTGCTGATGTTCTGGCTAAAGTGCTGGGACCTTCTAAACATGAGCAATCCTGCAAACTGTTAGGTGTCAGATAAATATGTTCAATGTACAATTGTAAAATGAATGTTCTGTATTATGACAAATGTGTTAGGGATGTGAGTCCCTGCAGGATTAGCAGGGCTAAGCAGAGGAGTTGTGCAGAGGATGAGAGGGCAGCAGCACAAAGTACACACACAGCTGTTTATAGTTCAAGATAACTATATTGCTCAAAAGACAGGCAGAGGATGAGTCAAGTGACACAGTCCAAGGTCAGAGCAGTAGATCAGTCATATACAGACATCCAGTTGCAGGTTATTCCACTCTCAGTAATCCAGTTAAACAGTCCACGAGTCAGTCCACAGGTACAGTCCAGTCTTTCAGAGTATCAAGCAGTCATAATACTCCTCCTCAGTAACCCACACTTTGCGATAATCTCCTACACACTTAAATATAGTGAAACACCAATCAGTTAGAGATATTGCAGTCATGTGACCAGTGACTCAGCACTTCCAGTTCTGCTGAATCATGCTGTAAGAGCAGTTTCGGATTGCATCAGCTGGATTGCATCAGCCCTCTGCAGTGTTGCATCAGCCTTGAATCAACTTGCCTGACCAAACATGTTTCATTAGTAGATTCAAACCCTAACAAAATGTATGCAACTGTAATAACTTATAATATGAACAAGAACAAAAGATCTAATTGGAGGAATTGCCGGGTTTTCATATGCCCTGGAATTAGATTTTTGGGAATAAGTTATTAACAGTCACATTCCAGAGCCTTAACAAGGTGCACCTGGACTTGGGTGAACCTGCCCTGCATGAGAAACTGCCGTAGGCAACGAGGCTCTTAACCCACCGGAGCTGATTCCGGGTGTAACAGAATCAGAGGGGTCTATAAGAAGAGGCTTTCTGATGTCTCAGAGGGGGTTAGAGAAGGAGCATTGGTGATGTTATGGATGGATTGATACGGAAACTGCTGACTATACTGGACTGACCTGACTCTGCCTGAAACTCTGTCTGTGTGATCCTGGACTGGACTCTGACTATGAGTATTGCCTAATCCTTTAAATACAGTTGCTGGATCTCAAGTACTTTGTTGTCTGTCTTCTTATTACATTGCTCAGTGCTTGATCAGCACAACTGCCGTGCCAGGGGCTAAGCTACCCAATATAGCTCTGGCAAGAAACACTGCAATTGACCTTGCCATGTCCCATTGCGTTCACATGAGGAGCCAGTGGAACTCCCTGGCACGGAATATGGTGCTGCCTCCAGATGCCAATGCCATCATGGGGTGATGCTTGCATCCCCAATGGGGACAGCCCATCACAGACATGAGCATGGTTTGGATCGGTGGGCATATGCTGGCAGGTGTGTGGGGTTGTCAGTATTCACATGTAGGTACCCTTGTTTGTGTAAGAGCTAAAGTGAGGCCATTTGGGAGAACAGAATGCTGGGCTGTTTAGCACCTGCCTGAGAACGGAGGGGAGACGGAACCCAGGATCAAAGCAGGACTTATGGACTTATGGATACACTGAGGGGGAAATGTGTGAGGCCAAAGGGGAGGTGGCAGCTTCAGGGCCATTTCAGAGACCCTCTTATCAAGGAAGGAAGGAGATAATATACTTGGGAATTGTGGCTCCTGTAAAAGCATCTTGAGTTCCACAGCTGAAGCAGATCAAGCAAATTAGAGGATGAGATCTTGTGACTTGCAGCTGAAGGAGACTTTTGGGAAATACAAAGAGGAAGCATTTTGGTAGAGACAGACTGCTTTGGGAGAGATCTTGAAGTGGGGGCCTGCGGCCAATCGGGGCATGACACGATTGTTGGGTCTTTGTGACAGGGGTCACCTGCTGTTGTCATCCCCCAGGGAGTGCCACAGCCCTGACAGTTGGGGTGGCAGGCATGCCCACTGAGGGAGCCATGGGACTGGGACTGTGAGGGCCTTGGGCCCAGTGCACTCCTGCAGTTCCCACTGAATATCCCCTTTGCTGGACTGCTAGGGGGCTGTTTCAAAAGCTGCATGCACATGAATGGTGCAGGTTGTAGCAACACTCCCTCTCTTCCCTGCGGGTCAGCAACATGACCCTGCTCCCTCCGATGACTTGCCTGGCTGGATCCCCCGCACTTGCCCATCATAGCACTGTACCTACCGATCCTCTGTGCTTTTGCTGAGCATGAGATTGAGGTGGCAAACAGGCCCTGAAGAGTGTACAGGCCATGCATTCACAAGGCCCCAGTCCCAAATCACATATGGCTACAATCCTAAAGACACTTTACTGGGATTAAGACCTACTGAAAACAATGGGGCTTACATTCCAGTAGACACGGTTAGGATTGTTCTCTCGGTGTGGCATCATACTGTCTGGACACTGCAGCTGCGCAGGGGCTGTGTGGGCTGCTGGGACCCCAACTGCAGACCCAGGTTCAATAAGAAGGCTGCATCCCAGTGCTGCAGAGCATCCTCGTGTGTCTGCACAATCTTGCCATGGGCAGTTTCCAAGGAGATGTAGCTCGAATGCACATCGCAACCCACTGCATCTCGTTTTGTCAGTGAAGTGGTGGACGCACTAATACACCATGTCCCAGAGTTCATCACATTCCCAGAGACGCAGGAGCAGCAGAGAGGGACGCACGATCACTTTTATGCTGTGGCTGGTTTTCCAAATGTTCATGGAGCTGTGGGTGGGACACGTCTGCATTTCTAGGCCACCAACTGGAGGCCCAGTTCCTCAGTCGGCATCACCACATGTCACCGCACGTCATGGCCACAGCAGATGCACAAAGCCCCTTCACATCACTCGTGACTGAATGCCAGGCAGTTTCCGGGATGCACAGGTTTCCTGACACTCCTGCTTGCAGAAAGTAGCTGCAGCACGGCCTGAGGGAACTGGCTGGCTGCTGGGCACGAGCCTGCCTGGACTGCAGACCGGCTGTGGTGCGGGGGTGGGAGTCGGGGAGGGGGCCTGACTAATGCTCTGCCATTCCCTGAGTAATGCTCAGGGTAGTCGAACACGCGTGGTCATCAATAAGGCCTTTGGCATGCTAAAGATGCGCTTTCACAGTCTTATCTCATTGGAGGCCGTCTCGTGAGACACCCTGAGAGAGCTGCAAAGTCCATCCTGGCATGTATGATGCTGCACAACATATGCTTGAGAAGCAGAACTCCAGTGCTAGAGGGACCTGGAGCTGACCCAGAACCCATCCCAGTGCTGGCAGATGCGGAGGAGGAGCTGCACCTCCATTAAGGTCCAGATCCTAGAGGAGTGGAACTCGGGAGCCATGTTGCCACCACATACTTTGGACATGAGCCAGTGGTGAGTCACACCCAGGGGTGGGTCCTGAGGAAAGGTGGAAGCAGCTAAAGAGGAGCAGATAGGGGGTCCCCAGCTTCTGCCCCCCCTAAGCAGGAGAAAGCAGAGGACAAGACAGGTGAGCCCCTCTTGGAGCTGAGCAATGAAGAGGAAAAGACTGCGTCTCCCAGCCACGCAAGGGGGCAGTGGTGGAGAGGACCCCACAGGCAGACCCCAAGGCATGTCTGCCGGCAGGGCCTGGGGCAAAACTCCTAAAGCCTCCGACCAGAGACCTCATAGTGGCCGAGTCGACGGTGAGCACTGAAAGCGTAGCGCCTACCGGTGACAGCGTCACGCACGGGCAGGGCACCCGGGACCTGAGGCAGAGAAGCTTCACCTCCCCCGTGGCTATGACCTCGCTGTGCACCGGGAGACGCACTTCTGGGCCCGCAGCAGCCACAGGGAGCGGCCCAGAGGGGCTGACTGCAGGGCCTGCCCTTTGGCGCTGCAACCCTGACGCTCTGAAGGGAACCAGAGTCCGCTTTCACTGGGAGAGCAAGGCGAAGCGGGATGCCCGGGCGGACCGTGGCCAGCCTTCTCCACGGCACTGGTCTCCCCACGCCCAGAGGGGGAGGGTCTGGGCACACGGCCGTCCTGCGCCATCCAGGTGTCCGTCGGGGGCGGAGGAGGCCCCTCAGGCACAGTCCAGGCCTTCCTCTGCCTGCGGGAAAGACGGGCGCTGTGACCGTGCCAGGCCCGGGACAGGGCAGGGGGACTGGCAGGGAAGCTGGGAGGGGGAGGACGAGCGGACTGGGCCAGGGCTGCGGCTCCTGCGCGGTCCCTGGTCAGAGGAGCACTTGCCGGCCGGGGAAGAGGTCTTCAGAGGGGAGAAGCCGGCCTGCGCAGGAGGGCTTTGAGCCGAACGGGAAGGGGGGCAAGTCCCCAGGGAACCTGGAGCACGGAAATGCTCCCCTGGAGCCTGCCAGGGCAGGCCCTGCCCGAAGATCCTCAGAGGGGCCGGCCTTAGAGGGGGGAAGGCACTGCAGCCTCCAGGGCCTGGGCTGCTGTTCACAGTGCAGCGCCTGGGAAAGCAGCAGGGTGAGCGAGCGGGCGCTCTTGGCAAGCGGAGGGGAGCTTGATGGCGGGGAGCTTGATGGCGGGGCCCGCCCGCCCGCCGGGAGCCCGGCCCAGCCTTCTCCCAGGGCGGAGCGGAGCCTCCTCCCGGGCTGCCTCCTGCCGCGGGGCGCTCAGCTCAGGCGCAGCCCCCGCGCTCTTCCTGCGACGACTCCCAGGGGCTTTCTTGGGCGTGGCTGCGGAGACGCTGAGGGCGGGGCGGGGCGGGGGCGGGGCTCTTCCCCGGCGCGCCTGCGCTCGTCACGTGGCCTGGAGGCTGGGCGGGGCTAGAGGGCCGGGGGCGGGGCGGGGCGGAGGCCGCAGTTCCCCCGGAGCCCTGCAGGGGTCGCGGCTCCTGAGGGAAGCCGCAGGACGCTTCCGGTTCCGGCGCGAGGGATGGCCGGGGCTGCCCGCAGCGGGGCCCCTCCGCTGGCCTCGGCCTGGGCCTGGGCGTCGCGCGGCGCCTCCCCCTCGCCCTCCTCCCCGCTGCCCTGCTGCTCCTCCGCCGCGCCCGGCCGGGAAGCGCAGCGCCTCCTCCGCCTGCAGCTCAGCGTCGCCCCCGGACAGGAGCTCTTCCGCCTCGCCCTCAGGGGGGGCCCCGAGGCCGGAGCAGAAGCGGTGAGCCCCCCGCCCACCGCTCCCGCGGCCCCCTCCTCCGCCGCCCCTGCGGAGGCCGTTGAGCCCCCGGCCGCCTGCCTGCCCGCCCGCCCGCCCGCCTGGGCAGGGGCGGAAGAAGGCCGTCAGTGGGAGGGCTGGGGCGCCTGCCCGGAGGCCTTGGGGGTCTCAGTGGGAGGCTTGGAAGGGCCTCCCGGGGCTGCAGGGCAGTCTGGAGAGCCGGAAGCCTCTGCCCCCCCCCCCCGCTGCCAGCCGGGCCTGTGTTGGGGAGGGGCTGGGCTGCCAGGCCCTGAGGCGCTCACGCCCCCTCCCTCCCTCCCTCCCTCCCTGGGCCTGCCAGAGCCTGGTGGAGTACGGCCTGCGCGAGATCTCCTACGAGCCCAAGACCCCCACCTGCCACGAGCTGAAGGTCCTGGCCTCCCCGGAACACCCCCTGGCGCTGCACTTTGAGGACGAGAAGGAGGCCCGGCGCTGGTGGAGCGTCCTCAGCAGCTCCCTCCGGGAGGTCCAGAAAGGTAGGACGGCCACCGCCCCGCAGGCTCCCACCGGGCGTGGAGGCTCCCTCGGGCTCGGTGCCGGGGGGCTGCTGCAGAGACAGGCACCTGGACCTGCACCCTTGGCGCAGATCGCAGGGCAAGCCGTGGGGCTCCGGCCGGCAAGAGTCTCGCTTGCTCTGCCGATGCGGGCGGGAGAGCGAGAGGCACCCGCTCGGGCTCCTTCCCTCCTTGGCTGCTCCCCCCGGAGCCCTGACGGCTCTGGCAGGCAGTGGGTGGGGAAGGGATCGCAGCGATCCGGTCTGTGGAGCAGCCGGGAAAGCGCTTCCGGACTGTAGCCTGGGAGCGGTGTGGGTGGCGGGAGTGGCAGAGTCCCCTGCGGGAGAGGCCGAGCGCTCTGCCTTTTTCTCCTGCTGCGGGGAGGGTGTCGAACTGGAGCCCTGGACCGAACTGGCCGCCTCTGCTTGTTTTTGGTCGAGGAACGAGAATCCCTCCCTGAAGCTTTTGTCTCCTGCAGCTCGGCAGTCCCTGCATCCCTCGCCTGCTGTGAACTCCCTGCCTGTGTCGGAGCCGGAGGCCTCTCCGTCTTCTAAGCTGACGCAGAAAGGTAGGTGGCCGAACAGGAAGACGGTGGCCGCTGGCGTTGCCTGCTTCAGCGCCTTCAGCTCAGCCAGAATTTCTTAAGAAACAGAGCGCTTCGTGGGGAGGAAATTGACTCAAGTCCCCTTTCCTGCGATTCCCAGTTCTGCAAAAATGGATTACAACTCTTAGTGCTGCTGCCTTGAGCTGTAAGTTGGTGAGTTTCTCAGATTTGTTCCTGAGTCCCTGCAGGAGTTTGGGAACTTCATTCCACCTGCTCCAGACCAGGCAGTGAGTTGCAGTTGTAAAATGAAGCGTTGGTGAAGTCATGGTGGGCTGTTTGGAAAGAGGTGTGTGTGAGAAAGCAGAGTCACGACTGACAGCCTCTGTGGTGTCTCAAGATCCTAAAAAAAGCGTGTCGTTCCCTTTGCAATCTGCTTCTGCAAAGTAGAGGAAATTGCACAGAATTCTCAGTGCTGCATCTGAATGGGGTAGGACTCGAACCCACAGCCCCTGGGGCACCACACAGGTTCCTCGGAGAGAAAATCAACATGGCAGAAAACTACAAAGGACCGTGATACAAAGCTAGCTTTATTGCATGCCTACACACGGGTTCCATCACCAGGCAAGGTGAACAGAGAACTAAGGCTGTGCAAGTATTTTTGTAGGGCATTTATAAGAGAGGAGGGTGCAAATGACAGAGCAAAGCCTGGACCCTGGTTTAGACCCTGCTAGATTTTGCTCAGGGGTGGGATTCGGGATGAGGACGAGTGGTGGGCGGGCAGGCCAGAAGGCACTTGCAACGTGTCACCAGCTCCTTTGAGTCTGCCTGCGGTTGATGCTTAATTGCATAAAACGGGTAGTTTTGCTACGCTCCGCCTTATCCTTCTGGCCTGGACGTTTTGTTCTTGGCCTTATTGTCTTTTCCGGGTTAGAGCGGCTGGCCTTGCTTTGGGGGCCAGAGTAGACGAAGGGGAGTTGGGCCTGGGTCATTTGGACCTCACAAGATATTGAACAGGCTGTTTATAACAGTCTTGGGACAGAACGTGTTTTGTCCACAGGCAGGAGCTTATCAATTACAATGAATGCTTATAAGGCACAAGTGTACGTAGGAGACGGTTTGGACAAGGCATTTTTCCGTAACAGGAACTGTTTTGGTCCACCAAGAATAACTTGTGTATTTGGCCCTGCAGATTTTGGTCAGTTCAAGAGGATGGAGGGGGTGGAAAGTGGAATTAGACACAAGGCCTGGATGTGCGAGGACAGTGCTGAGCACTTACTCAAGGCACAATGAGAAGAGGTGGAGGGGAACATGCTGTTGCTGGGCTCACTGTGGCTGAAATCCTACGCCCCAGTTAGGTTGCCCTCAGTCCTGGAACAAATCCTGCTCTAGCCTGTGGATAGCAGTGGTGTTGCAAAGACACTTCTGCACCACTCCTGGGGCGTTAGGCAGTGCACAGACATGCGCCAGCCTCCCCACACCACCACAGGAACGGGCTGCTGGGTGAGTTGTGCTGGCCTAAATTGGTTAGGATTGCACCCTGAAACTCTTAATCGCCCTGAGTTTGACAACCAGACAGATGAATACTCCAAACTATCAGTTGCTTTTTAGTGAGTTCAAGGTTCCCAAAGAGAAGAACAGCACTTATTTTACTGAGTAAAAAAAAAACCATAAAACCTGTGATTGGCATCACAGGCAGATCTATCCGTTGGCTGAAAGCAGCTCCCGGTCTCCGAAAGCACTGAGGAATTGGAGGGTCTTGGCAGCTCGCTATACAGCCGGGGTCCGGTCCTGCAGCAGAAGACCCTCTTCCACGTTGGAAGGAGTACTTTTATTCAGCTGAGTCAGTGACAGACTTTTAAAAATATTTTCATTACCAATCCTTACAGGCCTAACCTTATCGTACGTGGACTTTTGTACAATCAGTTGACTCAACACGAATGGCCACTGCAAATGAGAAGCTTTAAAAACAGCTTTTCTTACTGATGTAGAGAGGCAGCCGTGCAAGCAGTTGTTCATTCTTCCGTTGAGCCAGGCAAAGGCAGGGGGTCCTTTGCATTTCTAACTGCTGGCTTCTTCTCTACAACAGGAAGAATAATTGTAAAGGGTCACACTTTTTACCCTTGAAAACTGCTTTTATTTATCACGTAAGTGTTGGTGTCAGAAGGGAGCGTTGGAGTCAAATCCCTGCCCTTCCTGAGGTATGAAGTTATTCCATCAGGAGCAACAAAAGAGGAAGAAATCTGGATCTTTAAATCTGTTTCTCACCTTTATTATCCACGTATTCTTGTTAAATTCACTGGGGCTTCAAGAACGGAACCCTGCTGGATAACCAAACTGCCTGGTGTGCTCTTCCCTTCACAGAAGCCCTGGCGCTCGGCCTCTCTGCAGCAATCGAGTGTGGAGATAAAGAGTCGGCCACACGATGCGCCACGACACTTGCTCAACAGCAGGCTGCTCTGCGCATCCTTCTGAAAGAGTCCTGCTACCCCAGGAGTGAGATCAGGTGCGAGGCGAGGGAGGAGGCAGATGGTACCTTTTGGTGGTTACTGGGCAGGTTTGGAGTGGGGTCAGCTCATGGCATAGTCGCTTAACTGGCTGTTTTCCCGCTTTCCAGCATGAAGGTGGGAGTAGAGGATGCCACATGCTCAGCCACCATCACCATCCAGGTCCATGCCTACACCACAATTGCAGCTCTCAAGCAGCAGGTAACCAGAGCACATATCGATAAGTTGGGGAGAACTTGCTAATCTTGGTGGGTGTTGGTTCATTTTCTCAGGGGAAGAACATCTAGGAGTGGAGCAACTCCCAAGCTGTGGGTTCTATTGGAACTGAGATGAGCTCACTTGGTGGCTATAATGACCATGGTTTGCCAGGAAGGGAAGAGCAGTTGGTGGAAGTGATGCGGCACAAAAGGGAGAACCAGGTGGTCAATCCCAGTCTGCACATTGAGCAGTTACTTTGGCATAATAATGGATTTATAGGACCTGTGAGCAATTTTGTAATGCTCCTAATTTCCCATGGCCTGTCAGATTTTTCTGACCCCTTTTCTCCCATATATTGACTCTCTGCTAATTTCCAAGCTTAACTGATTGATTTCCTCCTCTGGTCAGTCCATCTCAAAGCAACCTTCCGATGTTATACACGCATTACAGAGACCAGAATCCTTTTAGTTTTAACCCTTTCAGCAGCTCTTTTTTAATCTCCAATAAGACACTTGGAGTCTTATTTGGAGATTAAGGGATAGAGTCTTCCAAGCCTTCCCTCCGTTCCAGGACTTACACAGAGGACTTTTTGGCAGTCTTGAGCGAGCTGAGCAATTCTGGAGTAGGAGACCAGGTTCTCTAACTGGAGAACTGGAGGCAGAGCAGAAGTAAATAGACTGGTTCCCCAATGGAGACTGTTCTTCCCCAGCTCTGGTTTTGGAGCTTGGCACTTCTTATTCCAGTTGGAATCCAAGCAGCCAATTCACAGTTGACACCAAACTATTTTTATGTTTGTGACAAGCTGCCAAAGGTGCTCTCCAGCCTGGGCAAAGGGGCAGACTAGTGGCTACTGCAGTTCAGAGTCACAAGTTTTGAGGTTTAGGGAGAGGTCTGGGCTGGCTCACTTGAGAGCCCCTTCTTGGTTTCATTATCCATCCACATCTGTGGGCACTCTAGAGAGCCACTGCCAGCTGTGTGGACAGAGGGAGGCAAACGAACTGGGAGAAGGTGCTCTCCGTGCTGGGGCAAGGAAACAAAGATGCTTCAGTTCCATCCTCCCTCCCACTGGATTGCTGCGCAACTTCTGTATTCTGTTCATGGGAGTGAGTCCTCTGGCATCTCTGGAAAGGCAGGCGTGGGAAGTGAAAACAGCAGGCTGAGTGTCAAAGTTCTGACAAGACAGGACCACCCCCTCCTTCTCCTTCCCCCAACAGAGAGAGTGAGAGAGAGAGAGAGAGAGATCTGCTGACCCTTCCCCATCCCAACCACCTGGAAGCTTTTGCTTTCTGTTAGTTCCTTCTCTGTTGCCTCTCCTGCACTGCACAAGAAGGGGAAGAGATGACAGCCCTTGAAAGCTGAGCACAAGAGAGGGCTGGCTGGAAGGAAGGAGGGCTCTGCCCGCAACCGAGTTAGAATCTCCCCTGAGGACTCACTCGCTGATATCCTGAAAGTCATGGGTTTTGCAACCAGGCATTCAGAATTGTGTGGGGAAGACTCCAGGTGCATAGATTAGAAGGTGTTTGTGGCAAAAAACCTTTCAGATCAGGGAACTTGGATGGTTTTGCTTCCAAGTGTGCTATTTGTGACTCGTTCTGATTTTCTCTGAGCCTTGGGCATGCTAGTTAGCTAGTAGCAGGAAGGCTCTGTGTGGATTAAAGGGTGGGCAGAGGCAGGCTTCTAATGTGTGGTCTGGCAAATTCTGTCATCCAAATGCAATGCCACTGGACTTGCCTTCCACGCTTGCCAGGCTTGCAGCTCCAAGTCATCTGTCTGCAGTCTTGCTTGCCCAGATTGAGCGGCAGTGGTCACAACACATGACGTGCTTGAGCTGATCCTGGCTCTCCCTCCTGTCTCTCCCCAGGTCTTCCAAGATTACGGGTTCCATCCTAGTGTCCAGCGTTGGATCATTGGTCAGTGCCTCTGTGTAGATAACCGGACCATTGGCTCCTATGGGATCCAGAAGGATGGAGACATGGCCTTTCTCTACTTGCTCTCAGCAAGATGCGCCAACCTCTCAGAGCAGCGATACAGGGAGGACCAGGACTGGATGGTCCAGCAGCCAGCCCCCCCGCCATGCTTGGATTGCTCTAGCATCAGGCACAAGCCCAGCACATTGCCGCACTTGCTGCCAAAGAAAGGTGGGCAGCTGGACCCACTTGAAGGAGCAGCCTCTGTGCCAGGGACGGCCATGTCGACCATTCCCTCTCCTGTGCTTCTTCTGCCAGGAAGTTTTTCCCTACAATGATGCCTCTTCCAATGTTTCTCCTGCCTGCAGGTGTGAAAGATCCCAGTAGACAGATGGACAGTGGAGATATCAGCAGCCAACTGGCTTCTCTGCAGCTCAATAGCCTTTCGCCCAGCCTGCCTGCCCAGGACCTTCCAGCGCCTGCGCCTGCTCCTCTGTCCCCTGTGCAGGTATGTGCTCCCTCCCTGTTCTCTGGCAGAGCTCTCTAGAATTTCTTTTCCATTGCTCATCGTTTCCCCCAGTGCCCCCCATCTCCTCCACTCCCGCACCATCCATCCAAGTGGCTCATGTCAAAACAAGAAAAAGTAATCTAAAAACTAAATTGACTACGTTAAATTTTTTTACCAAAAGAAACAGTAAACTGGAAACCAATTGGCTTGTAAAAATTTCAGTTGGACGAACTCCTGAGACAGATGTGGAGACGATGCATACAGGATGTCAGCCTCTCTGAGTAGAAAGATAGAATCAGGCGTGGTGATGAACAGCTGTCACTGAGGGGGCTCAAGGGGGCTTCGTAACTGGGAGCCATGAAAAAAAAGAGGCCCTTGATCTTCAATGGAGCACAGGAGCTGGTTCATATGAATAAGGTGGTGTCATATGATGCAGACCAAGTGGCCACTGAACACAGCACCCAGAAGTGCCCTGGGAGCCAGAGAATGCACCTTGGAAGGAGATGGGGGTGCCCCATTTTGTGCCAGCCATCGTTTTCTGCCACTCACAGGAAGCCCCAGACACAACATTTTGTTCTAATGCTGTGTAGGTCTGACTAAGGCTTAGTTTCCAAATTTCTTAATGCTAGATCCATTTTTTAAACCAAGTCCTGTCAAGAACCACCTAGGTGTAGTAGACTTTATGGAAAGGAGATATAGGCATAAATACTTATTTATAAATAGTAACTGGAAAAAGACGTAGTTATCTCACTACTTTTATATATCTTTCAAACTGCAGGAGCCGAGCTCTTTGCTGGGTAATTAGCGATTACGTATCTGATTTTGAAGTAACTTCCAGGTTTGAGGCAATTAGTTCTTTCCATCACCCTTTGGTGACCCACCAAAAATGAGATTCTAACCCATCAGCAAGTCCAGAACCAGTGGACTTGGGGAGGTGGAATTGTGACTAGATCTTGGAAGGGGTTTGGTGCGCACAGTGTTGGGTTTGGGCTCTAATAAGCATAGGCGGAAAGGGGGGTGCCAGTCCCTGAGACTGGCAAGCAGCAGACAGGGTCTCCTTCCTCCTCCTCTGCCGCAGGATGGCTGGCCCTGTCCCACCTGCACGTTCATCAACAAGCCCACTCGACCCGGCTGTGAGATGTGCAGCACAGACCGTCCTGCCACTTACATAGTTCCTGGAGGCTACAGGCCAGACGAGTCGGAGCGATTGCGGATGCAGCAGGAAAAAGAGGGGATCTTGCAGTATCAGCAGGTAAGTCACAGATTCCCTCCTGTACCTTCCAGTCTCCCTGAGGAGCCTGTGAGCCTCCTCCCTGTTGGAGTGTTGCATGAGCAACCGAGATGGGGTGTGCTTCTAGAGCCAGCTCCTGGTCTGTTCAGGGGATTGTTGGTTCCCTTCCTTGTGGAGAAGGTGGTCTGTTGAGTTGACCATAAGTGGCTTCGCTAAAATGGCTGTTGGCTTGATGCTGGTTGCTTGGACTGTGGGTAGGGGGCGTGTATGGAGAAACATGATGGGGTGAAGTGGCTCTGCCCCCCACTCTGTTTCTGCTAGGATGTGTTGGCTGTTTGGGTCAGCTGTTTGCATGGGCAGGGCAGCTCTGACTCCAGCAATAGCCTTGGTTTTATGTGCCCCACCATGCCCACTTTGGGCCCAGGACAGACCTGTGTCCCTCTCACTCAGCCTCTCGGTCCCAGCCTTCAGTGTGCTTCTCTACCCCTTGGCTTGCTGCCCTCAATGGCTTCCCAATACATCCACACCCTTCAGTGTTGCACTTTGGGATCTTGGCACTTCCTGGAAGTGAAGGGTGGATGTCTTGGCCAGGCGGGAGATTTGTGGTTGTGCTGGCCTGGTCTGTACTGGGGCTGGAGGAGCCCCAGTGGCAGGAACCAGGTATGGGGCAAATCTCCAGGCAGACAAGGCAGCTGACCTTCAGCCCGGCACCTCATGACACTCTTCTTTCTTTTTTCTCTTGTGGCAGGAGAAGGGAAGGAGAGAAGACGGTTCTGCCATGCCTCGAACTCACAGCCTTGGGTCCCTGGATGACTTCATCCACCTCTCCATGGAGTTCTCATAGCCATAGCTCAGAGTCCCCACATGCTCTCCCACCCTCCTGGGTTCAGCACCCCTCTTTGCAAAGGGGCTTGGACTGCCATTAGCAGCAGCGCTCCCTTGAAGCGTGTGGTGCCAGTGGCTGCTGAAAAGGCCAGGCAGAGCAGCAGCACCCTGGGAAACAACACCTGGGGGGCTCACTCGGTCCTGTGTCCACTTCTGAACGCAAGCAGTGGAGGAACGTTTCTGTGCTCTGCTGAGGAGAAGTGGGAGAGCAGTACTGCTGTGGGTGCTGTAGAGGAAAGGACTGCTTGGCACATCCTGTGCTGTGCGGTGATTGTGCAGTGGCAGTGCGGGGGACTGACGGGCTGGCCGGCATTTGCTCCTCCACTTCCCTCCAGGCTCCAGCAGAGTCCTAGGCAGGCACCTTTGCTGCCACGTGTTGTATGTCCACCTCCTGGTTCAGTTGGCAGGCACAACTGTGTGCTGGGCTCCCTGGCTAAGGTGCTGCCGCAGGAGGCCCTGTAGCAGCTTTCTTGCACCCCTGCAGCACCTTCTCCACTCAGCAGTCTCCATCTGGCCTCAAATCGTGGGTCACCTGCAGGTGGATTTGGCTGTGGTGCAGCTGCAGAGAAGGTGGGTTGGGTGGGCACAGGGAGTCCTCAGGCACATGATGGTGCAAGGAGTTGAGCCGTCACTGCTGCCCAATGGAGGTGCTGGAGCAGCAAGCAGCCTAGTCCCCCATGCTCCTTTCTGGGCAGTCAGGCAGAGGAGCTGTCGCTGGACCAGCTTGTTGCAGGGAAAAGGAGGGACCCAAGAGCCGGCGTGTTGGTCTGCAAGAGGAGTGGGGGGCCTTCAGGTATTTGCGAGAGGGGCTCCCCATTACTTGAATCAGGCATCCAGCCAGGATTCTGTTGGAGCCTCTTGTTATGTGGCTTGGTGAGGCAGAGCCTACGGCCGTGTGGGACTATCCCAGCCTCCACCCGCATTCCTTGCTGTGGGTGCCAGTGGGGGGCCGTGTGCCTTGGGAAGCATTTGCACTGATGGCTGTGATTTCAGCACTTGGAGTTTCTGGTGCTGTTTTGAAACGGGTCTATCTGTAGAATGTTTGTATCATTGCCAGTTTTCCGTCTTATTAAATGATTCTTTGGAGCTTGTCCTGGAGTGGATGTGTGGCACCCACTTCAGGTGGCATCTGCTTGGAAACTCAGGTTGTGTTGCTCTCCTGATATAGAAATGGCTTCACTCCTTCATGCATGGCACGAAGATGCCTGCTGTGCTGGGGCTGGGCACGGAGGAGAGCCAGCCTGAGGAGCTTCTGCAGCCAGCCGCATGCTGAGCTCAGCCCCCCATCTTCCCTGTGCAGATGCAGGTTGAACAGCTCTGACAGGGCTCTGGGGAAAGGCTGGCAGGTGCCTGGCTGCCTCTCGTCCAAGTCTGGCCTGCTCCTGCGTGTGTCTGGTCTGCAGCTCCTCCAAGCGTTGGTTGACACCAGGTGGTGAAGATCCATTTGTGGATGCTCCTGAGGGGCCTGTGTCTGCCTGAGCACTTCCATGAGAAGAGCCTCTTCAAGGTGGCAGGGCTGTCATGGCTGACCACTGGCAGCCTCTGACCCTGCCGAGGGGAGCATCGGCTGAAGGCAAAAAGCCACTGGCTGCAGAGTCCCTTCTCTGTCGGGGCAGCGAAGGCTGGGGAAGACCCTCTGCCCCTCGTGTGCAGGGTGGGAGTGCTGTTCACGGAAAGCTGAGAGCCCAGAGCAGCTGACCATCCGCTCCCTTCTCCTCCTCAGAAACAGCCACTATTACGACATTGTACAAAGTCATGGTAAGACTACACCTGGAGTATGGCATCCAGCCTGGTTACTGCAAAATGGACTGGGTGAAATTGGAAAAGGTGGAGAAGAGTGACCACAATGGTCTGAGTGGACTGGGCGGCCTTCTTAGGAAGAGAGGCTGCAGCCTCTGGGCCTCTTCAGTCCAGAAAGGCGGCCAAAGGAGGATGGAACTGATATGCACAAAGTTATGCAGGGGACGGGTAGAGTGAAGTAGCCTCCCCTCTCACCCCACACCTGAACCAGGTGCCATTCACTAAGACTGGGAGGAGAGGCAGAAGGAAATATATTTTCATCCAGTGCATGATCAATCTGGAACTCTTTCCACGGGGTGTGGAGGTGGCCTGTGTGCCTTTAAAAGGGGATTGGACAGACTCAGGAAAATTCCATCAGCAGTTGTGGTGGAAAACTTTGCCACCTCTGAGTCTTAGAGGTGGCCTCCTCTGACTGCCAGATGCAAGGGAGTGCCCGTGGCATGCAGGTGTGTTTTGTATGCTTCCGGAGGCACCTGGTGGGCACATGGGAAGGAGATGAAGGCTCGGGTGAGAGGGGTTTGTTTCCAGTGCAGGTGTTTAGCTTAGTCACGGGCATCAAGACCAGAGACATGGCAAAGGCTTCACGGAGAGGGGTAGGCTTAGGGAAGGCACATCAGGGAAGGAGGAAAGAGGTCTTGCACAGCTGATTTGGGAATGAGAAGCAGCAGCACAAGAAGCAGCAGGGTCTTCTTCACCAGTGGATTCATGTAGAGAAGGAGCATTTTGGGGTGGCGGGGCTGAAGAGAACCCTGCAGCACTCCACCCCGTCAAGGCAAGGGGCCAAGTTGCTGTCTTCCAGCATCACCATCTGGGCCCCGTCAGCCAAGCAGCAGAATTGCCACAAAGCAGTTCCCCAAACCCTAATTTAAACAGCAGACCCTGAATGGATACCATGGTTGGTGGTAGTGAAAGCTGCTGAGAGGTGAAGGAGGACCAGCAGAGAGGCTCGCCCCCTGCCTCGTCCTCAGCAAAGACCAAGCAATATCAATCAGTCCATCCTCTGCAGTCCCCTGGAGCTGAGACCATCCCTGACACAGTCACCCTAGAAAGGAAAACTGGAAATAATAATTAGAGAATTGCTTAAATTGGTGGAATCCAGAAAAGGATTTTCAGAAAATTACAGTTGTGGTTTTGAGGGTGTCGGTCATCACTCCTGCCTGCAAAGACCAGCCTGTGAAACTGTTCGGCTCGTTTGCTGCAGGAGCCGAGTGGATTACAGATGCCAGTTTTAAATAGCGTTATAGAAGTGGGAGGGAGCTTGGAGTCTTCTTGTGCCACCCCTGCCAGTGGGGGAAACCTTCCTACAGCATCTCCAACCCTGTGCGTGTGGCTCTCCAGTGAGGGAGCCTCCACATCTCCCTCTCCAGCAGCTGCCCTGACTCAGGAAGTTTTGTTACACTCTGTTGGAACCTCCTGCAGTGTGTGGCTGTTGGATCTAACTCTGCTTTCACAGGTGATGAGAACAAACGTGTTCTTCCTTCCCTATGATATTTGTGGGGTCTGATCAGAGTCTGAGGCTGGCCAAAGGGCTTGTCCTCACTAGCAAGACACTCTCCCTTTGCCTGACTGGCCAGGAACACCAGGCCAAAGAAGAGGGGCCAGCCTGAGACATCAGCCACTCCACAGAGCTGCCCCCTCCCCAGAAGGGAAGGGTTCAGGCAAGCAGGAAGAAGCCTGGCATCCAACCTCGCATGGACCAAAGAAAACGCAGGTGGTGTTGCCAGTCCTCTTTCCTGCTGGGCCTTTGCCAGTGTTCCAACAGACATACGTGTCCTGGAGGCTGAGCCACAGGGAAGGAGCAGGTCAGCAACCTTCCCAAGCGGTCACTGGGTTGGCAGGGAGGCAGGCTGGCTGACCATGAACTTTCTTTTGGGTGATCGATCATAAGGATAGCTGTGTAGAAAATGAGACGTACCGAGTGAATAAGAAGGAATAGGCGCAGGAGAGGCGAGAGTATAGTGGTTCAGGGTCATCACCTTTCCTCCTGGGGGTGGGTGGGCTGCAGCGACCTCTGCAAAGGACCATTTTTAGACTCCTGGGCAATGGTGCAGTTGTGAAAAACAAGGGATGTTGAGGAGCATTTGCCCAAAGGGAGCAACACTCCCTGCGCTGAGCTGCTGCACGAGGAAAGGCTGGTGAGGCAGACATGAGCGACATCTTGGATGGTCAGAAGGGGCACTAGTGGCAGGAGACAGAGAGGAGCCACGTCCTCCATGCACTGCAGCAAGGGACTCCCTTCCCCTTCAGCTTGCCTTTGGGAACTCTTGGTTCCCCCCCCCCCCCCCCGATGATGCAGCAGTGGTTCCAGGAAGGCTTTTACATGTGGAGACCTCTTGGGGCAGAGTCCCTGCTGTGTGAATTCAGAGGAGACAAGTATTAACAAATTATGAACGCAATCTTAACCACGTCTTCTCAAAAGTAAGGCCCATTCTGTTCAATGACCTTACTCCCAGGAATGTATGTTTAGGATTGCAATCTGCCTTGCCTTGCTTGCTCCGAGGAGTGAGAGGCTGCTTGGACCAAGTGCCCTTTCCCTGGGCTCTCGTCACCAGCTTCCCCTTCGAGAGGCAGCCCCCACCATTGCGCGGCTTCTCACCTGATGCTGCAAGGGAGAGGAGTGCCACTGGTGTGTACTTGCAGTGGTAACCATTTGGGGGGTGGAGGGGCAGCATGGCAGCTCAGGACATCACCTTTCCATAGGAATGTGGGCAGGGAAGGAGTGGGAGGACGTGCCATTTTCTGCTAGTCTCGTTTCGTACGGGGCTGCTCCTGTCTACACAAGGACTGCTGCAGGACACGGTTCTCTGGCATCAGGCATGTCCATCAACTATTGGAGGATGTGGAGGTGTTCACTGACTCCTCGTCCCTCTCCTGTCTTGCCCCATCTTCTCCCTCTTTTGACACCTCCACTGGTGGAGTGGGGCTGGCCCCCAAAGTGCATCAGCCAACGAGCAGATGGGCTGGCAAGGCTGTCATTGGATTGGTGTCCCTGGAACAGTACCAGCTGATGCCAAGAATGGGATTGGGCTGCTGAAAGCAGTTTGGCAGTGCCCCATATTAAGTACTTGTATTGTGCTCTGAACCATATCACAGCCTCCGAATTCAATGTGGGCAATTCTGAGGGAGGAATTGAGGAGGTGGCCTAGAGGGAAAGTCTTCAAGACCCCCTGGCAGGGCTTCTGTAAAGGTGGTGAGGGTAGAAGCACGTGTGGGTGTTTCCATCCCTGCATCTGAGGCCTCCTTGACATAGCAATTTCCTCTGGCCTGCTGGCCAACGGGCTCCTCTCTCTCTTCCTCCACAGGCAATGGAGCAGGAACGGCTGAAGAACTTCCAGCAACTGTGCCAGCTGGACGAGGAGGCTTTGGTGCCCAACCAGGACGAGATGGAGTGTCGCATCTGCTACCAGGATGTGGGGCCAGGCGAGGGGGTGTTACTGAGGGAGTGTCTGCACAGCTTCTGCAGGTAATTGGCACTCCTGCCCTTGAGGGGAAGGTGCTGCCCATCCCGACAGTGGCCTGATTCGTCCCTCCTTCCTCTCCCAGGGACTGCCTGCGCCAGGTGATCAACTGCAGTGAGGAGCCCCAAGTGGCCTGTCCTTTCCGCGATGACTCCTATGCCTGCAGCAGCCACCTCCAGGATAGGGAAATCCGGGCGGTGAGTCTGGGCACTCCCCATTGTGGATTGCACAGGACCTCGACCGCTTGCCTCCTTTCCTGCATGTGGCACTTCCTGGGCAAGACCCAGATCCTAGGGACCTAGTGTTAGCTGGCACAAGGTTGGCACACCTGAGAATTGCCATAGACAACATGTTTGCAAGCCAGCACGACACTGCCATTGCCTGGTGGACTCTGCGTTCCCTGTCTCCCAAGGGCCCCAGGCCAGTTAGTGCTCCGATATCCCTGGCCGCACACCTCGGGGCTCTGAGATACCTCCTGTCTCTGCAGCTTGTAACCCGAGCCGAGTATGAGCACATCCTGGAGCGGCGGCTGGCAGTGGCCGAGAGCAGGGCCCAGAACAGCTACCATTGCCAGACTGCCGACTGCCTGGGCTGGTGTATCTATGAGGACGATGTCAATGAGTTCCGCTGCCCCATCTGCTGGGCACTCAACTGCCTTGTCTGCAAGGTGAGCTGCCTGTCCAGTCACCTGGACAGCCCCAGCCCTCATTTGGATGAGCACCCTCTGCTGTTTTCCCTCTATAGGCTTGGAGGGCAGATGAGCAGAATCCCCCCCCCCCCCCGCTTGCAGGCTGCATTTCTGCTTTGTCACCAAGAGCGCAGCGCAGCCTGCAGGAGCAACAGCTGGGGGATGCCTGGGAGGGTCTTCCACAGGACCAGTGTAAAGCGGCCAAGAGGCTGGCACTGCTGCTGGGAGACTGAGCACCCCTCTTGCCTCTCTCACCCATAGGCCATTCACGAGGGCATGAACTGCAAGCAGTACCAGGACAAGCTGCAGTTTCAGGCCCACAATGATGCTGCCGCTCGGGAGACCAGCAACATGCTAAAGGTGAGAGGGGCAGTGGCGGAGCCTTCCCTGGGAAAGCACCAGGATGCCTGCGAAGAAGTGGCCGTCCTCTCCCTCCAAATGCCTCTTAATCTGGGGTGCAGGCCTGGAAGAGAACAGAACTGGGCCTGGTCTTCTCTGGGGCCCTGAGTCCATCCTTCTTGCCCTTCAGATGCTGGTGCAACTGGGAGAGGCCATGCACTGCCCCGTGTGCCGCATCGTAGTGCAGAAAAAGGGAGGCTGTGACTGGCTCCGGTGCCCTGTCTGCCAGACAGAGATCTGCTGGGTGACCAAAGGACCACGCTGGGGGCCTGGGGTGAGTGCAGGGTCAAGTCATATGAGGGACAGGAATGTCCCACGAGGCCCACCACCACCTTGGGCACTGCCTTCCCTTGGAGGCTCCAAGCCCACTCTGACCATTCATCTCTCAACTCTAGTCTCCTTTCTGGAAGGCAGGCATTCTTCCCCCAGTGCTCTTTCACTGCCACCCTTCCTTGCCTGCCATTTCATCTCATACAAAGACCAAGATTCTCCCAGCATCACCAAAGAGCACCAAGGGTGATGGAAGAGCTGCTGTAGGCCAGAGAAGTTGGTCTCCCTCACTCCCTCCCTCTCTGCTCCTCTCCAACTAGCTGGCCCTGCTAACCTTTGCCGCCTCCTTTGCAAGTCACTGTCCTGAAGACAACCACTTTTTCAGGGCAGCCTCCCCTCTCCCCCCCCCCCCCATTGCAGGGTATTAACAAGAGGCATCAACTGCCCAGTAAGCCCTCTACTGTCAGTGGTGACAAGGAAGATGTTTTTTCTCCCCAAACATGTAGACTCCACTGTCTTCCTTGGCCCTCACTCTCCACTATGGCCAAGTGGCATTTTTCTGAAGTGTCCATTGCGTAGCTGTTGGCATGCAGGCCTGCTCCGTTTGGGCTGTAAGAGTCCCCGTTGCCCTCCCCCCCGTGCAATCCTCTCTTTGGGTTCCTCAGCATCAGCTTAGAAAAGGCAACTGGAGAGCAGGCCTCTTCCCAGGCCCCATTCACAGGAGGCAGGCAAGGAGGTAAGCTTCCTCAAGGAGGTGGAAGTTGGTCTGTTGTGTGAAATGAGCCTGACCTTGCCTGACCCACACATGTTCTGCATGCAAAGTAACTCTTGATTACGCTCCCGCATTACTCAGCACACGTTAAGCCGACTACCTTAATTTCCTGGACTCTTTCAGTATTGGTGCTACGCTGGCTCTTCTTCCAGGCTGCTGGAATGGAAGGTGATTTCAGATACTTCCCAGGTGCTGCTGATCTTCCATGAGGAGCACCAGTTTTACCCTAAAATAAGTCACTTTGAAGCCCGAGGAGGCTGCAGTTCTGAACAAGCAGAGGTGCTTTGCCTGCCTCCATCCTTGGCCCGTTTCTGCAGGGCTTTGGAAGATGCAGGAATTTCAGGAGAGCAGCAGCCCCTTCCCCGACTTCTCAAGGGCCTGCACCACCCTTCAGAAACAGCACCTGTCGTCACCATCTTCCCCTCACAGATGTACTCCTTTCCTGCAGGGTCCTGGTGACATCTCTGGAGGCTGCCGTTGTAACGTGGACGGGGAGAGGTGCCACCCACTTTGTCTGAACTGCCACTGAGCACCTGCTAGGAGACAGGACTGGCTGCAGCAAGGCCAGGGCTTCAGCTCCAGCCCATCAAGGCACGAACAGCCCTGGCCTGACCTCTGCTCAGTTGCCAGGCCAGAAGAGTGGACTTTGGGGTTGGGAAGTGCCTAAGCATGACACCTGGTTCCCTCCCTGACCGTTCCCCACTCTGGACCCTGCTATGCCCCTGCATATACCTCTGGGGGACGGACGGACACTGGCCCTTGTGTATCTGAGGGAAGTTGCACCCCCTGTTCCACTTGCAGGGTGCAGAGCAGAGAGGAATCCCTCTCTTCCCCTCCTTCCTCACCTCCGCCCGGTGCCCTTCACCCCCATCTCTTCTGCACTACCAGAATTGCATTTGTTGGTTTGTTGCCAAAGAGCCCCTGAATTGGCACCGATTTCAACTGACAGCACTGGGCGGGCAGGCAGGGTGGGAGCCTGTCGCCTCCGAGGGAATACGCTCAGCTCCAAGGAAGGAGCCCTCCTGGAGGGACACAAGAGCTATGCTGCTGCTGATAGTGTTACGGGGCAAAATCCCTCCAATAAATGGTTTATTGCAGTGGAAACGTACAAGAAGTTGTTTCCGGGGGAAGCGCCTGTCGGTAGACATGCCGTCCCTCAGTGCAGAGAGAGACCAAAGACCTGCTTCTGGTTGAAAAGATGTGTTTATTTTGTGCCGGCCACCCCACGTCCCAGGGTCCTATTCCCAAGGCTTCTCGGGCAACTGCATGGAGAGACATTAAATAATGGTGAGGGGCTTCGTGCCTGCCAGGCTGGCGGTACGAACATTCAGGAGCAGAGGCAGCGCCACTCGGGCAGCAGAAAAAGGCATCCGGGCGTCTTCCACGGGTCACTTGGGAGGCCGGTAGGCTATCTTCCTGCTTTTCAGAACCGACCACTTGTGCCGTTTCAAGTAGTAGGTGAGGGGCAGCAACAGGCTCCCGATCAGCAGCACCTGCAGAGAGAGTAGCCATCAGTCCCCCTTTCACGGAGACCAGGGAGGAGATCAGTGGGAGACCAGGGAGGGCGGAGGGCCAGGCTGCAGCTGGGAGATCAGACAACATCCCCTCCCAAAGAGAACAAGGGCGCAAGGACTGAACGGCTGGAAGCCTGGCCTTGCGTGGTGGGGGGGATCGGGCAGGGAGGCAGGCAGCTCCTTGGAGCAGGCCAACAGCCCTAGCCAGCCTGAGCCGTGGGGACCCTGCCCTTCCAGCAGACCGTGCTCTCCAAGAGCCACCAGACCTTCAGGCCCATCCGCTTGCGGTGATCGTGTTCCGGCTCTGCTGCCCATCGCAAGAAGGTGCAAACGTCCTTGGCGACCTGCGACATGGTGGCCGGGGTGCCTGCGGAAAGAGCACAACCGGGGTCCAGCAGGGGCAGGAGAAACCCTCGCCCCCCCCCCCCCCCGCAAGAAGGGGGTCCCCACTTACCATCCTCAAACTCCAGGATCTCGTTGTAGATGGGGGGCGCCATGCCTATCGCCTGCCCCGGAAAGAAGGGGTTGTAGTACAGCCCCTCTCGCACCTCCACACCTCCAGGCGGGTCACAGTAGCCGGTCAGAAGGGAGAAGACGTAATCCTCGCCCCCGTGCCTGAGGCGGGAGGGAGAAGGGCTGAGCACAGCCGCAAGCCCACCAGCCCTGCCCGAGGACGTCGCGCAACCCGCCTGGCGCCCAGGCAAGAGCGCCGCCTACCTGGCGTTGACTATGTAGCTGAGATCGGGGGGCAGCGCCCCGTTGTTTGCCGCCCTTGCCGCCTCAGGGTTGGGGTAGGGCTTGGGGAAGTAGTCGGAGAGCTTTCCTGGCCGCAGGAACATCTCTCCGCTCTCGTCAGGGCCGTCCTGCACCTCCACCTGGAGCGGAAGAAGCCCCGCTGAAGGGACCACCGCAGCCCCCTCCGCAGAGGGTCGGGGGAGCCCCAGGGAGACCCTGCAGGAGGCCCGCAGCACCCACACCCAGCCCCGGACGTACCTCCTCCGCCAGAGCCTTGGCTTCGGCCTCGGTGTGGGAGACGCCCACCAGGTTGCGGAAGGCCAAGTACTCCATGCTGTGGCAGGCGGAGCACACCTGCTTGTACACCTCGTAGCCACGCCGGACGCTGCGGGAGAGAGAGGCTGGTGGGCCGCCTGGGGAGAGGGGCGGCTGCCTCCGGGACCGGCCCCTCCTCCCTCCCTGGGCAGGGAAGCCCCAGCCACTCACCTTCCGTGGTCGAGGGAGGAGAGGGGCCCGCCGTGGCTCCAGGGGAAGCAGGGCGGGTGCAGCTCCAGCTCCCCCGCACGCACCGATCCGTGCAGGGCCAGGGCCAGGCCCGCTCCGCCCGCCGCCGCCGCCACTCCCAGCACCCTCAGCGCCGCCTTCCTGCCCCGGGACAGCCCCGCCGCCGAGCTCGCCCCGGCCTGCAAGGGAAGGTCGGCAGGTCAGGCTCCGCAGCCCGGCCGGGAAGCCCCGCAGCCCTGCGGGGGGGAGGGAGAGACTCCGGCGCCGCTCCTCCGGCCCCACCGCCGCTGTCCCGGGGCCGCTGCCCCTCTGTCGGCGGAGGCTGGGCGGGCGGGGCCTGCGAGGTGACCGGCCTGACCTTGGCGGAGGGAGCGGGGCGGAGGGCGGGGGTGGGAGGGCCGGGGGGGGTGGGAGGGCCGGGGTCTCACCCGCGTGAAGGGCCCCCCGGGCGGGGGCGGGCGCAGGAGGGCTCCCCGGGAACGCGCCAGGCTCCGCGCCGCAGCCACCGCCGCCATCGTGCAGGGAGGGAAGAGCCGCTCCCACCAGGCCCCGCGCGCCGGAAGGGGCGGGTCAGACACTCGCCGGCCGCCCCTCCCTTCCGGGACTCCGCCTCCCGTTCACTGTCCCGAGGACGCCGAGGCTCCCTGGGGCGGCGGAGGCCCTGCTGGGCGCTCTCCGGGAAGCCCCCTGCGCGGCACCGCCCTCCCGGCTCTCCTGCTGGGTGTGGTTCTCGGGCTCCGGCTGGGCACGCGGAGGGACGCCCAGGCAGTCTCTGCAGCTCCTCCCGGACCGGTGCAGGGAACGCGACTCCCTCTGGACCCTCCCCCACTCAGCACACAAGGAACACAGCCTCCGGGCTCCTCCACAGCAGCTTTATTCCTTCTCCTGCCCGGCGCCCCAGGCGCCCCAGCCCACCTCCTTCCCAGTCCCGGCCAGAGCCAGGCTCCCTCCGGGGCCCTCCAGTCCTTGGCTCCGGCCGTTGCCAGTTCTGCCTCCGCGCCCCAAAGGATGCCGCGGGGTCGCAGCAGCCCCTCCGGAGACCCCGCCGGCCCTTCTCCCCCTCCTGCGAGACGTCCCTTCCGGAGGGGAGGTCCTGCGTGGCTGCCGGGCGGGAGCGTCTGGGTCCTACTTCCAGAAGACCACGTTCCAGAGCAGCAGCCAGCAGGGGTACACGAAGACGGCCACGAAGGGGAAGACGATGGAGCCGTAGAGGTGGTGGTCCAGCAGCCCCTCCGCGATGGCCTGCAGGAAGCGCTGCCAGCCCTCCAGTGCAGAGACCGGGTAGTCGGTGAGCTCCTGGTACAGGAAGATGCAGAGCAGAAGCGTGGTGGCCGGAGTGACCAGAACCAGCAGGGCGGCGGAGAGGAACCTGTGGAGGAGCAGGCGGGTGAGGAGGCTCGGCAGCACCTTCTGCACGCGAGCGTCTGCTGCGCCGGAGTCTGGCCCTTCCTGGGCCCAGAGCCAGGCGGCGACTCCATCCTCACCGCTTTGTCATCTACCGCGGCAGGAGACGGAACGAAACTCCCACTGCACCTTGTCTGCGTTGCCGGAAAACGCTCCGGTCTGCGGATTAAGTTGCACCAAACGGCAAGGCCGGCAGGCCCCGCGTGACGCAGTCACCGCGTTCAAACCACAGACCAGGGTCCGCACGGCAATGGGGGGATTCAGGAGGTCCAATCTGAACCCAGAACATCAGGAATCAGGCTCGCTTGCTGCCTGACAAGCGAACACAGGAGGCACTGGGCTCTCAGGAAGCCGACAGCCGCGCACTGGCTGCGCTTTCTCCAGCCAGTGCGGAGGAAGATCTGCCAGCGTTTGGAGGCTCCCTCCTCCACCCTGATGCACCAGGTAGCTGAACTCGCCCTAGTTCTCCTCACCCGTCGCTTCCCTGGAAGGACAGTCAGGGTGGGGAAGGAGGCTTGCTACTTACTTGGGCCCTGTGGGCTGGACAACGGCTGCCACGGGCACCATGGTGGCAGCCAGCAAGAAGCCCAGGGAGAAGTTGATGAGAGCCATGCAGCCCAGCAGCATGGCCAGGTAGAGAAGTGCCAGCAGCTTCAGAGTCATCCAGCCACGATTACTGCCCTGGCCGGTCAGGACCCTGCAGGGCAGAAGCACAGAGCTGGCAATGGACACAAGCAGGGCTCTGGAGGGCCCAAGAGGCAGCCCCTTGTGTCGCATGTGTGCCAAGCGCCCAAAGCTCTCCCCTCACCTGTGCGTGTTGTGGGGCAACGCCAGTCCTGCCACGTAGATGGCAATGACCGTGAGCACCACCGCCTCTGCTTCTGAGACAGGAAAGTGCTGGGTAGCCACATGCTGGCCCAAGATGGGCACGAAGTAGAGGGCAAGGCCTGTGGCGTGGCAGATCAGCAGTGGAGGCACCAGAGCCAGCAGACTGGGCCTCGGCTCCTGCACGGGAGAGAAGAGGGCCAGGGGATGAGGGAGAGGCACCCAGAATTAGAAGCACAAGCCTTTGATCCTGGCTCACTGCCCTTGCTGTGGACAGCCCTGGCCGGCACCACCAAGGAAAGGTGGGGAGCCAGCTTTGGCTCCAGAGAAGCACAGGACAGACTGGGCCCCCACTTGGCTTGGTGAGCTGCACTTGCTGAAGTACAAGGGGACTGGCACAGGCCTTTCCCAAGGGAAGGAAACGCTGCAGCGCCCACAGAGTGTCCCATCTCAGTCCGTTTACAGACTGGCAACTCTCAGCCACCTCTCACCTCCATTGCAACTAGGCCAGAGTCTCCGTCGCAGAGCCGCTCATCGGGGTCCAGGTCACACCGGCCCAGTTTCATCCACAGGTCCAAAGCGTAGAATGCAAAGTCAAAGGAAAGTTCTCTGAGGTCCTTGATGTTCAACCCAGCTCCCCCTTCCTATCCAGGGGGACGTCAAAAGGCATGTGTTGTCAGGCCAGCCCTTAGAGAAGGTGGCCCGTGGCTCTCAGGGCCCCCAAGGTATCCTGCCCATCTTCTGGCAAAACACTCCCAGCGACCTTTAGATGGAATAACTCCTGCCAAGTTGATCCTGAGTGAAGGCAGCAGTTCTGGGACACCTATCAGCCAAGGGCGAGCTCCAGCCCCAGTCAAAGCAGCAGAAGCTGTTGTGAACCAAGCAAACGCTTGTCTTGAGAACACCTTCTGCTGCTTTCAGTGCAGGAGGCAGTGCTTGGATCTTTATAACACCAGGAAGAGCAGCTGCAGGTTGTTAGTCCTAAGTCCTGTCCTACTCTTGACCCCACAGACTGCAGCACACCAGGCCCTCCACCCTCCACAAACTTCCAAAGTTGATCCAGATTCACATATACATATACCAGAAAGCGAAGTCTGCCACTTCCCTGACCCTCAGAATACCATTTGGCAAAATATCCTCAGATTGTCTCTGGCTGATTGAGTGTGTGTGTGTGTGGGGGGGGGGATGCTGTGATGTGGCAGATGGCACCACAGCACTGCCCCACCAGGCTAGGTGCCTGGGGAATTTGTACCCGTTCCCCCCTCCAAGTACACCAACCAGAATCCCCGCCCACTCCACCCCAGATCCTGACGCAAACAATCTCTCCACAAGCAGGATATCTTAAGGACCAGGACGAGGATGAGGAAGCCAAAAGCTGGCATGTAGATCCCGATGGAGACAAAGCGGGAGAGGGAAGGCAGCAAGTAGAGGAAGTATGACTGATGCAGGCGCTCCAGCAGGTTATTCAGCTTCCGGAACATTCCCTCCAGGGTCCTGCAAAGGTGAAAAATGGGGCACAGCACAATATTCTCCCCTCCCAGCATCTGTACCCTCCCCCTGCTCTGCAGGGACCCTTCAGTCCCTGCTAGGGCCCCCAAGACCTGTTCCTTGAAGCAGACTCCTCCCATTACCCTCAGCCTGGGGACTGAGAGCCCGACTTACACGCCCATCATGCCCATGTCAAACTTGTACTGGCGGAAGCTGTTGATACCGCGCACAGTGATGGCCTCAATGTGGTAGCGCAGGAAGAGGCCATGGTCCCCCTGCGGCCGGCCTGAGCCCTGCTTCAGCACCATCAGCATCAGTGTCTGCAGGGAGTGGAGGTAGGCCGGCAGAGAGTCCCAGTCGGAGCGCTGCAGCTGGAGAGGAGCAGCAGAGAGCCATGTGGTGATGGTCCCAGAACGGACACTCCCGTGCTTCCTACTTGCATGGGGTGCAGCATGCATGGGCAGGGAGAGCAGGGGGGATCCAGGAACGCCCAGAATCAGAACAGCTCTGCAGGTTACCACTCATGTGGCACAAGGTGGAACTGGCCACGAGGGGCTGCTGTGGAACAGTCAGCCCCTGGCTCCCTCTCCCCCCCCCCCCCCTCAAAGGTACCCCACAAGTGCTCCCCTTGCCCCTACCTTCCCCTGAATAGTGCAGAGGAGTCCATTCTTCTGGCAAAAAGCGTAGAAAAGATTGACCAGGTCCAGGTTGGGCAGTTGCCCGTTTAACCCTTCCACAGCCACATCAAAGCTGGTGATTACATCACTGCTCAGCTCCAGGGAAATTGCAGCCTGGATGGCTCCAGCTCGGCCCAGCATTCCCGATGAGAGCACCTCTGGGGAGGGAAAGAGCAGTGGAAGACAAGCTCCCATCTCTGCATGCCCTGCAGGCAAGCCTACTTGGCATGGAGATTTGGTGGGCTGGTGTTAATAAGCCCTGCTCCGCTAAGGACAGTGAGAGTAAGCCCAGGACTCTGAAAGACAAAGACTAGGGTTCTGTCGTGAAGGAGAACAGCGGGGGGGGGGGGGGGCCGTGAGGGTCGCTGCTGATCCACTGGACCCTGGAAAACTTCACAAGGCAGGGGAAGCCAAGAAAGTAGGCTGGCGCTGAGCACACCTGTCTCCTGCCCACCTGTGACGTTGACATCGTGATAGGCCTCCAGCCAGGCCTCCATGCCAATGAGGTCATGCTCGTTCACGAGGAAGATGATGTCCTTCGCCCAGTAGATCTGGCCTGGAACAAAGGAAAACCCACTTACCACCGGCAACCAGGATACCCTCCAAACAGGGCCAGGCCCCAGGAGCTGCTGGAAAGGAGACCCAAGCAAGGAACCCCGGCCCGGCCCAAACCTCCTGCCACAAAGACATTCCTTGACCTCTGTCTCCTCAGTCCTCGGAAAGGGTTTTGAGTGGAGTTTTTGTACACAAAAGGCAGGCAGTGCCTGACGCCTGCTTCCCACCCAGAAGCCCCAAGTGCTCCAGTCCCAGCACTGCCTCCAGACTCTTCCTTACCCCCAGAGCCCCAGTCAGCCGAGCGGATGCCGTGCAAAGCCCTCATCCGGAGCTCCGTCTTTACAGGACAGACTTCACCAAAAGCTTGCCAACGGCACTCCTCAGCAAGAACCACAGGCAGGCCTGAGAAAGCAGCCACTCCGCTGGCCGCACAGCCCCAGCTCACCTCGGAAGTGGTTGGCCAGTGCCAGCATCAGGCCCACGGCCTGGTTGTTGTGCTGCCCCTCACTGCAAGGGACACTCAGCACCAGAGACTCTGTGCTGGCTGCGCGGGGGGCCCGCAGGATCCCGTACACGTTGGTCCCCTTCACGACCTGCAGGGGGAGACCAGCCGCAAGCACTTCCTTCACAGAGCGGGCGCCAGGAGGGACTCCGCCCTCAGTCCCTGCAGGTGGAGATGCACCTGCAGCCAAGCTCCCCTCCCGGCACTCGCCAGCCAGCCAGCCAGCCAGCCACCTACGTATCTCTCCCGCAGCTCGTCAGGGAAGGGCAGTGTGCGGGAAAAGGGCTGCCTGTGCACCTCCAGGCCCAGGTTCCACATGGTCTTCTCCAGCCAGGCCACCGGCATGCCCCTGAGGCAGAGGAGAGCACAGTGCGTGACGGACCGGCCCAGCCCCTCTTCCGCAGGCAGGCCCAGGGGGAGCCCTGGCTGGGCACAGGGCAAGGCCTGGGGAAGCCTCCCTCCCTGGACACAGGCACCCCCTCGCCAGGGCCTGCCTTTCCAGCCGCCTCTCCCGGGAAAGAGCCTCAACAGGGAGCCAAGTCCTGGCTCTGCCCCAACCTGTGCCGCCCCCTCCCCGCCTGGGCTCCGACAGGCTCCCCAGAAGGGCTGGTCTGCAGCCACCCTGAAGGGCCCGGCCGGAGTTTGGAGGCGCCAAGGGGGGCCCTGCCCGCAGCCCCTTCGCCCCTGGCAGGGCGGGCTCTGGGAGGGGGACTCCTGGGGGAGTCGGAGGGACTGACCCGGCCTTCTTCTTCCGCTGGGCGAACTCCCTCGCCAGGGCCAGGGCCTGCTCCCGGTGCGCGAACTGCTCCTCCACCATGGTGGAGCCCATGGCGTTCTCCGACATGTACATGCGCAGCGCGAAGGGCTGGAAGGCCAGGCCCAGGAACCAGCCCAGCCCCGCCACGAAGCTCAGCGCGCTGCCGGCAGAAAGAGCGGGTCAGGAGGGGCGCGGCGGCGGGGGGCAGGCCCGGCCGGGCCCCTCTCGCTCGGGGAGGTCTGGGCACCGGAGGCGGGACTCACCAGAGCGGGGTGTTGAGGCGGAGCAGGAGGCGGGCGAGGGCGCGGCGCCGGTGGGGGTCCGAGAGGAGGCCCATCGCCGCCCCTGGAAGCTCCTCCGCCCGGCGGGGACTCCTCGCAGCCTCTGCGCGTGCCCGTCGCACACACGCACTTCCGGCGCGCCTTCCGGAAGTCCCCTCTGCCCACCGTCTCCATGGTTGGGCCGCTAGAGCCGGGAGGACAAGAGTGACGTTCTCGGTGGCAGCCGAGGGAGACCACGTGACTCGCGCAGAGCCCTCCGAACTGCATCCCACTCTGCTCAGTGGTCTCAGCGCACAAGCCTGGCCAGCTCTACTCACAGGCAAGCCCCACTGTGTTCAAGGGGCTTACTCCCAAGTAAGTGTCCTCAGGATCTCCGCCACAGGGGACCTTTGAGTAGACCTGGTTAGGATTCTCAGGGCAGTGTGGGCAGGACTGCAGAGCCCAGCCTTACCTGTGTCTCCTCAGAAGTAAGTCCATTGGGGGCAGTGGGCGGAACTACAGCCTTCCTTGCTGGCAGGACAACACTAGCTCTGAAGACACTTTCCCGGGAGTAAGACCCACTGAGTACACTGGTCCTGCCTGCGAGTAGACGCCAGGACTGCCCCCCCCCCCGTGTCCCTCTCCCATCCCTGTCTGTGGGCAGCCCGGAGCCCTGAGAGGAATACCCTGCAGTGGTTTCTTCCACCAGTTCTGGCTCCTCCGGCTGTGCTGCGCACGGAGGTCCTTGTCCTCACCGGCTGACCCTCGGTCACGGGGCTGAATTCTGAGCAGCCTGGCTGGCACAGGCTTGGACTTCCAGGCTGCAGTTCCGTCCAGCAGTGGGCAGCTGCAGGGGCTGGAGCAGTCAGTCCTGGAGGGCTCCGCTTTGCCCCACCCACCTCTGCTGGACCCAAGGGGTGAGGCACCCCCTCCAACGACACCACGGTCCGCTCTTTGGCCCACAGCTTTCTGCACAGCGTCACCACCGGCCCTCGCGGGAATCATGAATGCCAACTGTGGCCCTGGGTATGAAAGGAGTTTGACTCCCTGCTCTAGAGCACCACAGACAGGGGTGAGCACCTTTAGTGGGGGCAGCACGGTGGCCTGAGTCAGAACATCTGCAATGAGGACCTGCTCCCCGAGGGTCTTTGGACCTGCAAGGAGGGTCTTTGGGGAAAGCCTGAAGCAGCAGCAGAACACAGAACACCAGCAGGGAGGTGGGGGAGAAGGGGCTTGTCTAGTCGTGGAGTGGGGAAGATGAACGGAAAGCCTCCTGACTCGCCTGGCTGAGAAGCTTCGCATTTGCCCCCTGGCGAGACCTGCTCGGTTGGGCAGCAAACATCTCCCTCGTCCAGGAAGTGCAGTTTTCTCCTGCTCTAGAGCTTGGTTTCTCGCCAGGAGTGCAGCAAGGCCAGACCTGCGCCCGCCAAGCAAGTGACGCAAAGACAGGTGCGGATAAGAGGCTCGCCAGAGTGGCTGAGCACAGCAGGTGCGACTCAGGGTGGGGGCGTCAGGGAAAGGCCAGAGGAGACCCTTCTCCTCCGCGTTTTGGGAACCAAACCCCCTTCGCAGCCAGGAAAATCCAGCTCCAGACTTTCTTTGGAAGAATATTTATTCTCTGATGCATAAAGGAGCAGGAAACGGTCTGCAGATGTAGAGGCGCTGCACCGCCTGCCCCCTGCTGTCACCTGCAGGCCCCTCACTTGCCCAGCAACAGAGTGACCTCCTGCAGGTGCTCCCGCACCACCTGGTCCAGCACAGCATAGATGTCCTTGCAGGCTTTGCTGGCGGCAGAAATGATGCGCTCCAGGTGGTCTTCGTGCAGCCGGGCGTTCATCTCCAGGAGGGCGATCTGCTCCGACTTGGGCAGCAGCGCCAGGGCCAGCTGGGGGCCCCCGGCCACCTCCTCCACATAGTTCAGGTCAACCAGAGGCACGTCCTCGACGAAGCCGGCAGAGCTGGCGCACACGTAGTCGCGCATGGGGATGCCGGCGTCAATCACCGCCAGGGTGGCCGCGTTCACGGAGGCGCAGTAGTTCCCACCGTCCGCCTGCAGGATCTGGAGAGAGACGGGGAGGTTTTCAGGGCGGGGAGGCTTCCAGGCAGGGACCACCCAACCCTCCCTGCAGCAGCGGGGCTCCCTTGCGCCTCCCCAGGTCTTGTCCCTGGAGGGAGAGTGGTGCGGAGGTCGCCCGCCCGCCCCCAGCCCCACCTGGACGTAGATGTCGATCTGGGAGCGGGGGAAGAGGCGGGTGAGGATGGCGGCCTCGAAAGTCTGGCGCAGATGGAGGCTCATCTCGCCCGAGGCGCGGTCTCCGTGGGGGCGCCGCTTGCGCTCGCCGGTACTGAAGGTGGCCATGCTGTACTGGCAGTTCACCAGCGCCTGGTCGTGCAGGGCTCGCCCGCGGGCGCCGCGCATCTGCAGGAGAAAGGGAGCCGTCGGGCAGGGCGGACGGGCGGGGAGGAACAGGCGCCCGGTCCGTCCCGTCCGTCCTCCGCCCCCTCGGGCAGAGCCCCCCCCCCCGCCAGCCACCCACCTGCCTACCTCGTGCGGCCCGTAGACGACAGCCAGCGCCTTGGTGTTGCCCTGCTCCAGGTACGCCGAGCCGTCGGCCTGCGCGAAGACCCCCATGCGGGCGCGCACCTGGCGCAGCTCCCCAGCTCGCCGCCCGTCCAGGCGGAAGCCCTGCTCCGACAACAGCTCCAGCCCGGCCATCGCCAGGCCTCACCGCCCGGCCGCCCCCTCGGAAGCCTCTCTCTTCCGGAGCTTCCCTGGCGCTTCAAGCTCCCGCTTCCCGCGCGAGGAAAGCTCGCGGGCCTCCCACGCGCTCAGTCGGTTGGGCGGGCAGGCAGGCCGGGAGCGGAGCCAGACCGCTTCCTCCCTCCCGCCTCCGAGGCTCCTCCTCGCCCGGCCGCCCAGCCAGCCAGCCAGCCTCCCTCCCTCTCTTCTCCCTCCCCGGAGGCGGGGCGCCCAGAACCGAGGGCCGGGCAGCGGCCAGACAGCCAGCCTCTCCGGGCCGCCCCCTAAGTCTGGCGCCCGCCTCTTCCGAAGTGCTCGCAGAGAGAGGCGGAGAGCGAGCGGGTGGCGGGTCGGTAATTCGGGCGTCTGGCGTTTTCCTTCTGCGGAAGCCGCCCCTCTCCGCCGCCATGGCCGTCCCAGAGCCGGCCCCGGGGAAGTTCCACTTCGCCATCGACCGCGGAGGGACCTTCACCGACGTCTTCGCCCGATGCCCCGACGGGAAGGTCCGCGTCCTGAAGCTGCTCTCCGAGGACCCCGCCAGCTACCCCGACGCGCCCACCGAGGGCATCCGCCGCATCCTGGAGGAGGTGAGGGGCGCAGGGAGGCTGTCCGCGGTCCCAGCCGGAGCCACCAGCCCCATCGCCGGAGGGGAGACTCCCCCCCCCCCCCGCAGGCCCCGCACCGACGTCTTCGGGCACGGAGAGAGGCGGCTTCCGCGGCGCTAGGGAAGGGCGGCCGGTGCGGCTTCTCTGCCACCCCGACGGGCCCGCGGGAAGGGAGTGGGCGGGTTGGAGCGGGCAGGGAACGGAGCGCGGCGAGTGGCCCTGAGCCGGTCCTTCGGTGTTCCGTCCCCAGGAGTGCGGGGAGCCCTTCCCGAAGGGGCGTCCGTTGGACGCGTCGCGCATCGGAGGGATCCGGATGGGGACCACGGTGGCCACCAACGCGCTGCTGGAGCGGAGGGGCGCCCGCACGGCGCTGCTCATCACCCGCGGCTTCCGCGACCTGCTGCACATCGGCACCCAGGCCCGGCCCCGCATCTTCGACCTGGTGAGGCGCCGTCGTGGGGGGGAGACTGGCTGCGAGGGAGGGAGGGCGGGAGTCTCCCGAGGCGCCCCAGGTACGGCTGGGAGGACGCCGGAGCCGGGCTGTGCCTGCACCTGCCAGCCAGCCGAGCCAGCCATCCGTCCGCCTCCTGACCTGCCCTGGCTGGGCACTTGCACCCCCGCAGGCTGGCCGGGAAGGCCGGCTCTGATCCCCGGGCAAATGGCCAAGGCAGTCCTGGGGCCCTCTTCCAGGAAAGGCCAGAGAGGGAGGGCTCGGCCAGGAGGCTCCAGTTCAGCACAGAAATCTCCGCGTAGGAAGGGCTGGGCTGGCTCCAGTCTAAGGAAGGCTCAGGAGCGGCTGGCCTTGGCAGAGCCCCGCATGCTTTGCATTCTGTGGGGAGAGAGGACCAGCCAGCAAGAGGCTTTCCCTGCTGCGCAGCTGCCTGCCTTGCCCTGCCTCTGCTGCCTGCCTCCAGCACCCTCTTGCTTCTCCGGTCTTGGCTGCCTTCCCAGCTTTCCTGGAAGGAGGATGTGGGGGGCTTCCTCCCAGGGAGTTCTGCTAAAGACTGATGCTTCCCCGCCCGCGGGTGTCTCTCGCAGGCGGTGTCAGTGCCTGAGGTGCTGTACGAGGCTGTCGTGGAGGTGGATGAGCGCCTGGTCCTCAGTCGGGAGGGCTGCCAGCTCTTTGACTTGGCCCAGCCTGTGGAGGCAGGTGAGAGCTTCGGCAGCGGGCGAGACCCTTTGGGCAGGCCTGCCCTTTTGCCAGCTGCTTCTGACAGCATCTTCAAAGGCGCATCAAGAGGGGCTTCTGCCGGGGCTGACCCTGTGATGAGTTTCCAGCCAGTGGGTTGCATAGGCAGAGCTGCGTGTCCCGGGTGCGAACTTGAGCGTATTCCTCTTCCTTTGCTCCAGGCCTGACGGGGGACTCCTTGCTGGTGCAGAGACCTGTGGACCTGGAGGCCTTACGGGAGCCGCTGGAGGGGCTGTTGGCGCAGGGTATCCGCAGCCTGGCTGTGGTGCTTCTGCACTCCTACATGTGAGTTCTGCTCCTGGCGAGGGGGGCAGGGAAGTCGTAGAGCTGGGGAATCTGCATCTTGGACGAGCTGTTGCTGCTGTCTCTGGGTACTTGGAAGAGCAGGCGGATGTTTGTCTATAATGTGATCAAAAGTCCTGGGGCAGCATCAGGAGGCTGGAGGTGGGCGAACCTGTTCCGTGCCTTCTGGAAAGGAGAAAAGGACATCAGGTTGACGTTCCTGTTGGGTACGGTGCTGGAGCCCCCAGCAGTCTCTGGGGGCTCCAGAGAGTACGGAAGCCAATCTGGTTTCCATAGGCCTGCAGGAGAACGGAGAGTGACGGCAAAGAGGCAGAAGATGATCAGTGGTCTGGAGCCAGGTCTTGGGATGAACTGGAGCTGGAGGCCCTTCTGCTTCCGAGGGGAGCCTTGGTGGGGGTGCTCTGTTACCCTTCTTTGGGGTCCATCGCTCAGGATTTCTGTGCTTTACCTGGCATAAGGTTTTTCTCTGACCACTTGGCAAGGAGGAGGGTAGAGGCTCTTCGGGAAACTCCCCTCGGCTGCAGAGCTGCATGGGGCAGGGCCAAGGGTGGCTGCCTTGTCTTTTGGGTCAGGCTTCGTCAATCAACCCAAGGTTAGCTTTCTCCCTCATGCCAGTGGGGAGGGATTAAGAAAACGCTGCTGGATTCCTTCTTCTCCCAGCACACCAGAAAACTACCAGGATGCGGGGCTGAGAAGTGCTGAGCTCTTCAGGCTCCACAGCCTGGGACGGTGCCAGACCGGGAGGTGGGGTGGTGGTGCTGGGCACTGGCTGCCTGCTTGAGGCTTGTGTTTTCCTTTTAACAGCTTTGTTGCAACGATTGTAGAACCCAACAGTCTAGAGTGGGAGTTATGTTGCAGCTTGTCTGCAAAGATGTCTTTTGGCCTTCCCCCGTCCCCGGGGTCAGTGGGTCTGAGCCCCTCCACCGGCAGCGGTTCTGGGGGCAGCGGTTCCAGGGGAGGCATCCCTGCTCCCTGCCTTTGCTGCCTGGAGAAGGGCTTGACCCAGCCCTGCTTGGCTGATAGCTGGGGATCTTCTCTACTCCGGGCAGGTGGCCAGAGCACGAGCGGCAGGTGGGGGAGCTGGCCCGGAGCCTGGGCTTTCAGCAGGTGTCGCTCTCTTCTGAGGTGATGCCCATGGTGCGTGTCGTGCCCCGGGGCTACACAGCTTGCGCAGACGCCTACCTCACTCCTTGCATTCGCCATTATCTGGACAGCTTCCGAGCCGGCTTTGCGTCCCAGCTCCAGGTAAGGAAAGAAAGGGAGGGTGTTCCCCCTCCCAGATAGGGCCAGAGAGTTCTTTCTCCAGGCGTACCTCTGAAACGATGCCCCTGGCGTCAGGCCTTGGCCCTGCTCTCCTGTCTGCCAGGAGCCAAAGAAATCCCTCTGGCTTTTGCACGGGTGCACTTGCGTTCTTGGCGGCAGCACAGCCTCAGCACAATTCTTACGGACGTGGGCTTTGCGAGCTTACAGAGCCTCCAATTTGTGGCAAGGCGTCGGGCAGGGAGGGGGCATCGTGGCTGAGAGGCCAGGCTGCAAGTTGGGCCAGGTCTGCTTTCTGGCATGAATTTGTGGGCAGGCCCCCTTCTCAGCCTCAGTCTGTCCCAGCTGCAGTCTGGGTTACGTCCCTAATGGGCGCTCACCTCACCATAGAAGCACACGCAAAGCGTCTTGAGTATTTAGAGACAGCCGAGCACATGCACCCTGCACCAGTGGAGCCCGTCTCTTTGATCCAGTGATCCGGAGAAGAGTTTGGGGCAGCCTTGGTTCACCTTCCACTCCTCCCGACAAGAACCCTGCAGGAAGCGGCCTTGTGTGGGGGTCGGGGACGGGCTGGGATGGACTGGCCTGCCTGTTCCAGCCTCGGTGGCGCTGTCTTTGCAGAAGGGGGAAGGGAGAGGGCATTCTGCCAAGCAGCAGGAGGCGAGTGCCCAACGGTTGTGTTTGGTTCCCCCAGCTCACTGCGACCCGCCATGCCCCGTATCTCCACAGGGCGTCCCGGTCATGTTCATGCGCTCTGATGGCGGCCTCACCCCCATGGAAGCCTTCAGCGGTTCCCGCGCCATCCTTTCGGGCCCAGCAGGGGGAGTCGTGGGCTATGCCGTTACCACCTACTGCCGGACGGAGGGGCAGCCCATTATTGGCTTCGACATGGGAGGTAGCGATGTCAGGAGTGGCAGAGGCGGCAGGAGGAGTTGGCCGAGCCTCCCCCGACCCCCACGTGGAGGGAGTGGGGCTGTGCCAAGTCACACACTCGGTTCTGCTGGGACCCCCACTCTCTCCCTGGCCTTCTCCCATAGGAACCTCCACGGACGTGAGCCGGTATGCCGGGGCCTACGAGCATGTCTTTGAGGCCACCACGGCTGGAATCAGCATCCAGGCCCCACAGCTGGACATCAACACAGTTGCTGCTGGGGGTGGCTCCCAACTCTTCTTCAGGTGGGCCTTTCTCCCTGTGGTCCACTGCAGTTCTGTCCTGTTTGTGGCCTCAGTGCTGCTCACTGCCTGGGCAGTGCCCTGCCTTTGCTCACAGCAGGATCACCTAGGCTAAGACTGATGGGGGCCCAGCAGGTGCCCTGACCCAGTTCTGGCCCTGCACCACTGGCATCCATGTCAAAACAGGGCTACACAATCCGGTTGGCTCCCAAAGTACTCCTGATTAATTGGGGAGCAGACATTGACAGATTGTCCCCTACTTAGCTGGGCCTCAGTCTCTTCCGCCTCCCCATCCAGGGAGAGGCAACAGCTGCCACTGCAGAGAGAGCCGGAGGCTGCTTCTGAACTCATCTAAGGCTGACACCCTTTGACTTGGTGGACAAAATCTGTAGAAGGTGTTGACAGGTCTTTCTCTTCCCTTGCAGATCTGGGCTCTTTGTCGTTGGTCCCGAATCAGCTGGGGCCCACCCTGGCCCTGCTTGCTATCGGAAGGGTGAGGCTCCATCTTCTCCTGGGCCACGGGGGGGCAGGACTGGCAAAGGGGGCGGTGGAGGTCTGACTCCCTCCTTCCCCCCATGCTCGTAGGGGGACCCCTGACAGTGACGGATGCCAACCTATGCCTTGGCCGCCTTCTGCCCAACTACTTTCCTTGCATCTTTGGGCCCAACGAAGACCAGCCGCTCTCGCAAGAAGCCACCCGACAGGCCTTCCAAGAGCTCACTGCACGTGTCAATGATTTCCAGGGTGCTGGCTCAGCCCTCAGTGTGGAGGAGGTAGCCATGGGCTTCATCCAGGTGGCCAACGAAGCCATGTGTAGACCCATCCGAGCCTTAACCCAGGTATGGGGCTGGGGGACCTCTCGTTGCCCACCCTTTTCTTTGCTTCCTCCCTGTGCTGTCCCGTCACCGAGGAGAGGATCTTGGAGAGAGGCATCCCCATCCTAGTCTGTCCCTGCCTCCGTCCCCCTCTGATGGGGAAACTTTTTTCCATGGCCAGGCATGAGCGGCAGCAGTCAGTGGGGCCGGGGCCTGGCAGGCAGGTGGCTGTCCCTGCTGATCGCGGTCTGGAGCAATGGCAGCCTGCTCTTCTGCAGAGGCGGTTCAGCTCCTGGCTTGGGTGGCTACATGGGTGGTGGAATTGGAGGGAGTTCCAGACTTGGGGGGGGGGGGTGGATATTCCAGCTGCAACGTGGAGGTGGAAGCTGGTTTTGAGGAGCAAGTCGGGATGTGATGGGGTCAGGGCCCCTTGACCCTCCACAGAGAAGGTCTGGTTGATTTAGCAAAATCTGTTCCCCTTTGTTTTCTCTGCTCTTTTTGTGGGAGGCTTATCTAAGCAACAAGAAATAAAAACTAAAAACAACTGTTGCAATCGTGCTGCAGGTTGCTGGAAACCATTAGAGAACATTGAGTGTTTAAAAGGTTTCCTCGCAGGCAGGAACTCTCAGTATCCCCCCCCCCCCTGATGTTTTGGCAGGCTCGTGGCCACGACGCATCCCGCCACGTGCTGGCCTGCTTTGGTGGCGCTGGGGGGCAGCACGCTTGTGCCATTGCCCGGACTTTGGGCATGAGCAAGGTCTTCATCCACAAGTAGGTGAATGGGGAGAAAGGGGGGTCGGCCACATTTAGCAGGCCAAGGACTTCAGGTGAACCAAAACAGGAGGAGTTTGCAGCACGTGCACCGTCCTTTGGTGGAACGCAGATGCTTGATAACTCTGGTGGGTTTTGAACTGGGAGGGAGAGGAGGTGAAGGTGCAGGAAAGCACCAGGCCTCTTGTTGCAGCGGGGCTGCCCAGTGCCTTTTGGAGGAGAAAATGAAGCTGCAGCCCTTGTTCTGGCTGCGCTTTATCCTGTTGTGAGCAGAAGAGATTTCTTTGGGTTTAAGCTGGTTGGAGGGACTTATGGGGACCAGGTATAGGGGTCCCAACTGATGAGAGGAATGGATGTGGCCACCATGCCCACTCCTCTCTCCTCTCCTAAAGCTGTCCCTTCCCCTTGTTTAAAACAGTTGTTCCTGCCCACACGGCACAGGCACGGGCCACCCTGTGGCAGCATCCTTGCCCTGAAGGGCTGGGCATTCTCTGACTCTCCCCTCCCGTACTTGAGGCCTTGTGGGGCAGAGCACCCCAGAGGTTCTTTTCCGATCTCCCCTCAGCAACAAGGTCTGGTTTTGAGCCCCCCCTCACCACCCAGGGCTTTCCTCACAGTGGAGCATCCCAGAAAGGAAGGGAGGGGACAGGGTTTTTTTGGCAAGGGGGATGAGGAGTAGACGCTCTTCCTTGGGTTTGGGGCTGCAGCCTTCTGCCCTCCCTCCAGGTGAGGATTGGGGTCTCGAAGCCAGATGGGGAGCTCAGCCCCCTCTTCCCTCTCCTGTCAGGCACAGTGGGATTCTGTCTGCTTACGGGCTGGCTCTGGCGGACGTGGTGCAGGAGGCGCAGGAGCCTTGCTCCTTGACATACAGGCCCCAGTTCTATATCCAGCTAGACGAGCGAGTGGCTGCTCTGGAGCAGGAGTGTGTGAAGGCCCTGGAGGCGCAGGGCTTTTCCAGGTACTGCTGCCCCCTTGGATCGGTGGCCGGCAGAAGGTGGGCTGAATGAGGCAGGGCAAGACCGCTGCCGGTCCCTGCAGCTCTCTCCTTGCTCTGGGGGAGAGAAGGCTTGGAAGAAACACCAGCTCCTCCTTCCCCTCCCAGATCCCAGATCCACACCGAGGCCTTCCTGCACCTACGCTATGAGCGGACGGACTGTGCCCTGATGTGCTCTGCCAAGAGCCACCCGGCCACCCCCGATTCCTGCCGCACTGGTGACTTTGGAGCTGCCTTTGCTGCCAGGTCGGTAAACACCCCTGCAACCCCCTCCTGCTTCTGTTTGTCAACTGTTGCCAACATGGTGCCCTGCCCTCTCAGGTATATGCAGGAGTTTGGCTTCACCATCCCTGGCCGGGCCATCCTGGTGGATGATGTGCGGGTGAGGGGCACGGCCAACTCTGGACTACACCGAGAAGAGCCCGTCTCTGCCAGCAGGGGACCACCCCGCCTGGAAATGGTAAGGCTCCACCTTCATGCACGTCCTCCCTTTCCTGCGCCAGGGTGCGGGATCTGAATGTGGAAGCGGGAGAGCAGGGACACTTCCCTTTCTCCAGTGCCAGGCAGGGAACTGCACGGGGTACATGCTTGAAGAAGAAAGATGCTCCCAGCCTTGTTTGAGCTGGTGGAGGAGATCTTTCCATATTTCCAAAGGTGCCCATAGAGCTGGTTGGGGGGCTGCTCTCCAGCAATGGAGCCTGACCCCACCCGCAAGGACCCACTCACCACTACAGGCTTCTGTGGTTCTGGTTTTGCACAAGTTGGGTGGAATTGGAGAGGAGCAGACTTTTCTTGGCAGAAGCCAAAGAGGTGGCGCCAGGCCTCCTAGGTGCTCAGGAATGGCGCTCCGTATTCCCAGAAGTACAGCACTGGAGGCAGGGAATTGCTGGGGCAAGAGGGGCTCACCAGGCAAGGGCCAAATGCAGCCCCTGGGTGGGAGCCCGACGCAGCCATGCCGGTCCTTGCCAGATACGAGCAGCCTGTGGCCTCGTCTCCGTGCTGGAGACACCATCCTTTGGGACTCAGGAGGTCTGAGCCTGAACGTTTCCAGCACCCTCTTCCTGACTCCAGCCTTGTTTCCTCCCTGGGCCGTTCAAGCAGGTTGGGCTGGAAAGATCACTCAGCGTTGACGAGGCTGAGAGTCACATTCCCAATTTATGGGATGCTGCACTGAGGAGTTTTTGGAAACCCTTGAAGTTGAAATAGCTCTTAAGGGTCTGGAATATGATCCTTTCCTGCTTCCTGTCATTCCCTCCCCCCAACCCCGCCAGCTGACTCGCTGTTTTTTTGAAGACCGCTACCTGGAGACCAGGGTTTACCTCCTGGAGGAGCTCTCCTGGGGCCACTCCATCCCCGGCCCCAGCATCATCATTGATAAGAACAGGTGAACGATTGAGCAAGCGAGTGTTGGGGAGGGCAGGCAGGCAGGCAGGCCGGCCAGCCCCCGTGACAAAGGGAGCCAGAGGCTGCGCCATGGTGCTCCACCTCTTCGGTGGGGACATCCAGCCACTGCTGTGTCCAGAAGGCCTTGGGAAGAGCCTGGCAGGTGCAGGGAACACTCTGAACGGCGGCTGCCTCTTGCCTCCAGCACCATTCTGGTGGAGCCGGGCTGCACTGCGTCCATGACCCACCTTGGGGACATCTGCATCACTGTGGGATCTGGGTCTGAGCACTCAGTTGGCCCCGAGGTTGACCCTGTCCAGCTCTCCATCTTCTCCCATCGTTTCATGAGCATTGCAGGTGAGTGTGGAGTGCTGGGGGGCTGAGTGTGGGCTGAGCCCGGGCAGGACCTGCCGGTTGGAGTGGCCTGCTGTGTTTCTCTCTTCCCTGCAGAGCAGATGGGACGTATCCTGCAGCGCACAGCGATTTCCACCAACATTAAGGAGAGACTGGACTTCTCCTGTGCGCTCTTTGGACCAGACGGGGGACTCGTGTCCAATGCACCCCATATTCCCGTCCACCTGGGGGCCATGCAGGAGACGGTACAATTTCAGGTAGGGCACAGGCCTCCACCACCACCCGCAGCATCTTCTCTTGCAGTCATCAGAAGTTAGCAAAAGGCTTCTCGCCCAGGACACTTCTGCCTCTCTCCCAAGTCTGATCCTAAAGGATTCTGGTCTGCTTCGAGTCTCCAGACTGATCCCTGACTGGTCCTCGAGTCCCCCGTTGCATTAGCTAATATTCTTGGAATCCTGGTGGTGGTGGTGACAACCTGGCTTCCCCGCAGTGGGGTTTGGCTTGCTAGCTTGAGGGCTCCGGAGAATGTTAGCTCTGAGCTCACCTCCTCTGCCTTTGGACAACGGTGGTCTGAGTTGTGGGCTGGGTCTGGGTCAGGCAGTCTTTTAGGCCCCTGTCAGCTCTCTCCTTCCCACCCAACACCATGGCCTCATTCCTTGGTGCCCTGCAGATCCAGAATCTGGGCTCTGAGCTCCACGAGGGAGACGTGATCCTGAGCAACCACCCCTGTGCTGGTGGCAGTCACCTGCCTGACCTGACGGTCATCACCCCGGTGAGTTGGTGCATCACCTGCAGTTTGGGGGGAGGTGTCTTTTGAGTGGTCAAGATCTGCCCCCTCTACGATCTCGCCTTTGGAGTCTTGAGCGGCCTCTCTGCGTCAGCCAGAATTCTCTGACTTCACACCAGAGTGTGACCCAGACGCTGTTGTGGGCACTGATCATCCAGCCCGACCCATGTTTCCTTGGTTTTTCCAGGAGATCATGGAGCCTGGGGCTCAGTCCTCAGCTGGACTCTGCACCCTGGAGCTGCTGGAAGCTTTGTGGGGCACGTGTAGAGTTGCACTTGCGCACCAGAACCATAAGGAGTCCATCGTTCTGTGGGCTTTGTGGAATCCAGTGCGACTTTCACACCCTCCCAGGTTGAGACCCTCCCGAACTCATCCTCGCTGCTCTCTTGCAGGTGTTCTGGCCAGGGGAGCCCCAACCTGTCTTCTTTGTGGCCAGCAGGGGGCACCATGCAGATATCGGGGGTATCACGCCTGGCTCCATGCCCCCCAACTCCCGCTCTCTGCAGGAGGAGGGTGCCACCTTCACTTCTTTCAAGCTGGTCCAAGATGGAGTGTTTCAAGAGGAGAGTAGGTCCCCTCCAAGCCCACTGCCGGAGGTTGGGGCAGGTCCAGCCTGTCTGCGCTGGAGGGTGGAGGCTCAGGTGGCTCCTCTTTGCCCCTTGGACTGTGTGAACATCTCTCCTGCCACTGGGCCCTGGGCGGCTCCTGTAGCAGGTGGTGAGGGCAGAGCAGGTTGGGCCTGCTGCATGTGTGGCTCCAACGCCCTTTCTCTTGCAGGGGTCACTGAGGCCCTGATGGCGCCTGGCCGCGTACCTGGCAGCAGTGGCACCCGCAGTCTCCACGACAATCTGTCTGACCTGCGTGCTCAGGTGGCAGCCAATCAGAAGGGGATCCAGCTGGTGAATGAACTGATTGGTCAGTACGGGCTGGACGTGGTGCAGGCTTACATGGCGCACATCCAGGTGAGGGGGGAAGGGGGAGATTCCTACAAAGAAGGACAAATCCTGTGGCTTTGGCCTTGGGACCTGCCAGCCCACTGCTGCAGGAGAGGAACCTATTTGTTTAAAAGACCCCCAGCACCATTTTGCACCCCCATCCCACCCCACACATACAGATCCAGCGTCAAGACAGGAAGTGGGAGCAAGGGTGCTTTCCAGACCCTCTTTGCCAGGAGAGTGACTGGGAGACGGCAGTTGTGTGCTGCTGCCACAGGGGGTGTAACTGCTGTACTCCCCCCCAGGCGAACGCAGAGCTGTCTGTGAGAGAGATGTTGCAGAACATGGTCGTGTCCAGGGGGGAGCCAGGACACCCCCTGGTGCTCGAGGCTGAGGACTTCCTGGACGACGGCTCCCCCATTCGCTTGAAGGTGACGGTGGATCCTCAGGTGAGGTCTGGTGTTCCTGTTCAGACTGCAGCAGAGGGAAGGAGGCCTGCAGGTCCCCCTGGTTCAGAGCACACACTGCTGGCAGTGGGGCAGGAGGGGCTATGAGGAGCTGGCATCTCCCCCTCCTGCTCCAACCCTTGGCGCCCTCCTCTCCCTCTGGCATAGGGCAACACGGTCTTTGATTTCACCGGATCTGGCCACGAGGTGTATGGGAACTGCAACGCCCCTCGCGCCATCACCCTCTCTGCCCTCATCTACTGCTTGCGTTGCATGGTGGGGCAGGACATCCCTCTCAATCAGGTGAGGAAAGCTGGGCTTGGCGGGCTGGCAGTGGGCAGGGAGTCTTCAGGGGCAGAGTTTTCTGCCTCCCTCTGCCCAGCATGTGCTGCTCCAGAGGAGCAAGGAGTGGCAGCTGTAGTCTGCAAACACCCTGGCAGTTGGTGAGGAATGACGCCCACCTTTTGGAGAGCACCAGAGGGAGGGAAAGTGGGGTGCTGAGGGTGGGTTGCAGCTGTCTCTCTCCTGGGACTCGAGTGATCCTGAGCCACTTTTGTGCAGGCCGGCTCCAGCACAGTGAACGGCCCCTGCTCCGGGCTGCTCTGTCTAGTGCCCTTCAGCTGCCATGTGGGCTGTACTCAGAAATGCAAGCCAGGACATGGCATTTTTCCTCTTCCCCTCTCCTCAGGGCTGCCTGGCTCCAATAAAGGTCATCATCCCCAAGGGCTCCCTCCTTGATCCCTCGCCAGGGGCTGCGGTGGTGGGAGGCAATGTGCTGACCTCGCAGAGGATGGTGGACGTGATCTTCCGGGCATTTGAGGCCTGCGCGGCATCTCAGGTGAGGGAGGGCCTTCCTGAGCAGGACTGGGCCAAGCTGTACAAGGGCAGCAGTGTGGGGCACTCTGAGTGGGATGCCAGGGCCCTTCTCTTGCCAGATTGCTTGTCAATGGACTGGCATTGGGAGAGGCTGGCTGCAGGAAGGGTGGGCTCTACAGTACCGCTGGTGTGCCCAGATGCAGGCCTTTGCTCAGCCAGGCCCCGCCTGCAATGACACCCTGGCAGGAGACTTTGGCCAGGAGGCTGGTGAATATCTTCCAAGGCTTGAACCTTGGCTGCTGGTTCTCCTCTGTCCCGTTAATGCAGAGTCTGTTGTGGGGAGACACAGAGTCCTTTCCTGGCAGTCTTGGGGAGGGGGGAAAGCTGGTGGGAACTCTGGGCTGGCCACGGTGAGAGTGCTGCTTCAGGAGTGCCTTCGGGAGGAAGGAGTCCTCACCTCCTTGGTCTCCTTGCAGGGCTGCATGAACAATGTCACCTTTGGGAACGAAGGAGTCAGCTACTACGAGACAGTTGCTGGGGGCTCTGGGGCAGGCCCCCACTGGCATGGGCGTAGTGGGGTGCACACCCACATGACCAACACTCGCATCACTGACCCGGAGATCTTGGAGAAGCGGTAGGTGCTACTGAAGGAGGTGGGGTGTGTGAAGGGCCCTGGATAGGCTGGCCTGGCCTGGGGAGTGTCAGGCAGAAGGGTGGTCTAGGGCTTTGGTTTGGCGATGATACTGGGCTAGCATCTGGAAACCTGCAGGAAACCTGCAGCCCCTCCTTGCTTGAGAGAAGAGGCCCCTTTTTCTGTTGGAATTGCCTGCATCGTCTTGCAGGTGTCCTCAACTCCATGCTTCTCCGTGGCTGCACACCTGCAGTGACAGTGGACAGAGTTTGTGCTGGGGGGGGGGCGGTGAGGGTTGTGCCAGGTGTTTTCTTTCAAAGTGACTGTCCTTCCCCCCCCCCCCCCAGGTATCCGGTGCTCCTGAAGTGCTTTGAGCTGGCCCAGGGGACTGGTGGTGCTGGGCGCTTCAGGGGTGGAAATGGCGTTCGGCGCGAGTTGCAGTTCCGAGAGGAGATGGTGCTGTCGGTGCTGAGTGAGCGGAGGGCTTTCCGGCCATATGGCCTACAAGGTACAGAGGGCCTGGGCCTGCCCGCCACTCCCTTGTCCTGCTCCTCTCCAGCGTGTGTGCAGAGTCTGTAGGGAGACTGACTGGAGAAAATACAATGTTTTCCAAAGATACCCTGACAGATGAGGGAAGGAGTCAGGCCTGCAGCCAGCTTTGGGCTGCCCACACCACCCACCCAGTCTCTGCCACCCACCGGGATGAGGCTGGGTGAGTTCTGCCCTTAACTGTCCCCAACCTTGGGGGCCCTGTTTGTCCTAAGCTGGTACTCTCAACGCCCCCTGTGGATCCAGTTCCCCATCTCTGCAATGTCTGGAGCACCCAAGGGACACTTCCATACCCACCCAGAGGAATATTGCTCTTTCATCTCCATGCCCAAGTCACCTTCTGAGCCATCAGCCATTCCCAAAGGGAAGTGGCTCCTTATTTGGTCTCCAGCACTGAATGTCGGAGCCACTGTGGAAAGCTATCAAGTGGGGCTAGAGGCAGGTCTGCGTCCTTGTTGCTCCCACGTGAGCCCCCTTCCAGCTGGCTGCTTTTGTTCTGCCAACGCTTGACTCTTCCCTGGCAGGTGGTGAGCCTGGCTTTCCAGGACTGAACCTGCTCATCTACCAGGACGGTAGGATCATCAACCTGGGAGGGAAGACATCTGTGGAAGTGTTTCCTGGGGTAAGGATTGGGACCAGTGGGCTTGGAGGCAGCACTGCCTGCCACCTCCTTCTTTCCAAGTGGCTACCGTGGCCTTTCCTCCCCCCACCAGTGCTCCCTATGGCAGCCCCCCCTGAAGCCTCTCTCTCTTTCAGGACACCTTCTGCCTGCAGACCCCTGGGGGAGGTGGCTTTGGGCTGCCCACAGAGTCCACCCAGCCTCTGCCACGCACCAGCAGCCAGCCCTTCCTGGAGCGAGGAAGCCTCTATGACTATCGCCTGGCCCAGGAGACGGCCTGATGAGTCCAGACCCCCCTCCACCCGTGCCGGGGAGTACCAGGTGGAGGCTATGTAGTCGTCAAAGGGGAAGGGAATAGACATTTTCCCTACAATCCAGAGTAACTATGGGAAGACATAAGAGGCACTTACTCTGGATTGCTGTATGCATTTCCCATAGGTGGCACCGTAACTTCGTTGGTATAAAAGGCCCCGTAGTTACTCTGGATTGTAGCCTTAGCAAGCCCCCTGGCAAAACTTCTGCCCCCTGAAAGAGTGAGGGGGCAGCCCCTGTCCCAGAGAGCAGGTCAAGTGGGAGTCCAGGAGTCACCAGCAAGGCCCTGAAGTGGCCACAGGACGGGCAACCCCCAGCCAGCCTAGGCAAGAAACGGACAGATGATCTCCCCAGGGATCCCAGAAGCCTTGCCAGCGGGAAGGGGGGCTTTGGCTGCCAGCACTCCCTGCCCACAGCTCTGCCTCTGCTTGCACTCAATGCAGGAGGATGGCTGGGGGAGTGTGGCGCGTGGCCCCTGCCCCCCTTCCCGCTTCTAGCAGCCTCTCCTTCTGGCCATGGCCTTTGCAACCATGATGGCTGCACCTCTCGACTCCTGGCCAGTCCGCCTTGTTTTCCGCCGCAGACTCCAGTGCCTTGATGCGGAGCAGAGCAGGTCACGCTCTCGGCTCTCTGTTCCTTGCAGCACCTGTCTTGCTCCCCCTTTCCCTTCTGCCGAGACAGCCCGCCTCCCACAGCACTTGCTCTGGAAAAGAGGGGCTGAGGGGCTGCAGACTCAGGAGCGGGGCCGCCTGTGGCAAGAGTTGCCTCCATGCAGATGCCCGAAAGTGATGCGTGGCTCAGAAAGCACTTCTGCAGGAGTGCAGAGAGAGGACCCTCTGAGCTGCTGCTTCTGCCAAAGATTCGCCCAACCAGAGAAAGAAGGCGCAGCAGTCCCAGCCACGTCTACTCCGAGGGAAGCCCACCCTGTTCAATGGTTCTTGCTCCTGGGAAAGGGTCTTCTGCGACAGGAGGCGGATTGCTGTGACTCAAGACTCCCATTAAAGCCATGGCTGGGAGTGGGCTGTGACTGTGGCCTCAGGGGTTGGTGGACGGGCTCTGCTCCTTCCCACTGTGGGCCTTGTGTTGGTGGCCCATATAGTGCCCATACGTGGATGAGGCTGGTGAGGGTGAGCGAGAAGGGGCTGCTCCAGCCCCTCTCCCGACTCTGGTTCTTGTGACTCTGGAGCCCCATCCTCGGGGGGAAGAGTGGCTGAGAGGGTGGCTGCGGGTGGGGAGGCGCAGCAGCAGCCCTGGAGGTTTCTGTCTGGAAAGCCCTGCTTGGGTGTCTGGAGTGGTGTGCGCTACTCGGCGCCACCGCCAGCCGAAGGGTGTGGCCCCAGCACCGCCTCTGCAGCCCGGACTGTTCTCCCCCGGAGTCCTGGCCAGCTCCAGTCGAGAAGAGCTGACTCGGCAGCACCTCCTGCTCTCAGCACTCTCCGGTTCTCCCTCCCCTCCAGTGGCCGCCGCTTCACTCCTGGGGCTGGGGAGGGGGAGAAGTTCCCTCCGAAGGGCTCTTGCGATGGGCTGCCGGGGAAGCACCCTCCTCCTTCGGCCTCCTGCAGCCACTCAGGGCTTCCTCCCCCTCGTCACCCTGGAGGCAGCAGGGCCGGGGGCAACCGCGGGGGGGTCAGGAGCAGCCCCACCCACCAATCGAAGGGAGGGGGCTGTGCAGAAGGACAGGGAAGCGGGAGGGGGTGCTGGGAAAGGGAAGGTGCCAGACTGGGCAGGGAAGACACGAGGGCGGTGTAACCCCTGCCGCCGCCTTCTCCCTCCTCTCCTGGTGACCCCGCCTGGAGTGCGCCTCCTTCACTCCGCCACACAGAAGAAGAAGAGGGACCAACGCACTTTCCTAGGAGCAAGACCCAGGGCACTCAACGGGGCCTACTTCCGAGTAGACGTGCTCCAAAGCCTTGTAAGCCCCGGGGGTCTTTGCTTCCGAGTGGGCGGGGAGCCCAGAGGTCGGCTTTTCCCGGGACATCCCCTCCTTCTCAGCCCCTCTCCGGGAAGGAGAAAACCTTCACTCGTCTTTCCCTGCTGAGAAGAACATCCAGAAAGCAGATGCAGAAAACACTCCTACAAGTTTGAAATGGAACACAAATAAAAGGATTGAAATCAACCACATGGAAGCAAATTAACCCTACATTTTTATTGCGCATCCTACATTTTGAGGACCTCGTCCTCCTTTTGTGGCTACGATTGATGGTCACCCTGAGAATGGGAGAGGTGGATGTTCATCAAATGCTTCACACACTCTTTCTCTGTTTAGAACCTGCCAGGGACCCAGAACCTGAAAAGAAGGAAGCAGCCCATTGAAGGCACCCCAAGTAGCCTGGCCAGGTGAGCAGAGGCCCTCAGCAGCCAGCCAGGGCTCTTCACCAGGAGAGAGAGCCAGTCAGGGAGGGCAGGCCCGGCAGAGCAGCGTTTCTCAAAGTGGGGGTCGGGACCCCTTTGGGGGGTCGCCTAAAGACCCCTGGTGCAGGGGGCCAGGTCAGGCCTGCCAGACCTCTGGCTGTAGCTGAACATGCACTGGGGCTGACTGACAGCCTCAGGGCCCAATCCAATGCATGCCTACTCTGAAGTAAATCCCATTATAGTCAGGGGGCCTTTACTCCCATGTAAATATGGATAGGATCGCAGCCTCAGGGCCAAACTAGAATACTATAAACTAGAATCCTGGGCTGTAACAAATAGAATGAACTTCAACAGGGAGAAGTGGAAGGTTCTGCACTTGGGCAATAAAAACCAAAAACACAGGTATAAAATGGGGGGTACTTGGCTTGGCAGCACAACATGTGAGCGGGATCTTGGGGTCGCCACCGTGGATCACAAGCTGAACCTGAGTCAGCAGTGATGTGTCTGCAAAGAAGGCAAATGCCATTTGAGGCTGCATTAAGAGGACTGGAGCTTCCAAGTCACGAGAAGTTCTAGTTCCTCTTTATTCTGCATTGGTGAGACTCACCTTGAGTCCTGTGTTCAGTTCTGGGCTCCTCACTTGAAGAAAGATGCAGCCAAACCGGAGCAAGTCCAGAGGAGAGCGACAAGAAGGATCAGTGGGATGGAAGGGAAGCCCTACCTGGAAAGGTGGGGGGAACTTGGGATGTTCAGCCTGGAGAAGAGGAGGCTGAGGGGAGTCCTGATTGCCCTCTTCAGATACCTGAAGGGCTGTCCTAGGGAGGAAGGGGCTCATTTGTTCAGAGCTGCTACTGAAAGCAGAACTAGAACCAAAGGGGACAAACTGCAAGAAAGGAGATTCCGGTTGAATATCTGGAAAAAAATTCCTGACGGTTTGGGCGGTTGGGCAGTGGAACAGATTGCCAAGGGAGGTGGTGGATTCTCCCTCACTGGGGATCTTCAAGCAGAGGCTCGACCAGCACCTGTTGGGGATGCTCTAGGGGGATTTCCTGCTGCAGGCAGGGGGGTGGACTAGATGACCTACTAGGTCCCTTCCAACTCTATGATTCTATGATTCTAAATCCTATGCATGCCTACTCTGAAATAAATCCCACTGTGTTCAATGTGTGCATAGAACACACATTACATTTGTAACAATGAAAATACATCCTGCATATCAGATATTTACATTACGATTCATAACAGTAGCAAAATTACAGTTATGAAATAGCAACAAAAATAATTCTATGGCTGGGGGTCCCCACGACATGAGGAACTGTATTAAAGGGGTCATGGTGTTAGGAAGATTGAGAACCACTGATATAGAGGGATTATGTGTGCTGGAGAGTCCCCTGCAGCCTTTCCCATCACCCTGGGAGGCTTTCCAGCAGCACAGGAGGGGCAGCTGGAGGCAGCCGATGACTGCCTTCCCTGCTGGAGGGCCCAGCCTGTGGAACTCCCTCCCTCAGCTCAGGACTGCTCCCCTGGCATTTGTGTTTCAGGGTTTCCTCCTTCCGCAGAGCCTTTCCTGGACTCCACTGACTTGCTGGCTGGAAACCCTCCATTAACATTGGCTGCAGATTTGATTTACTGCTGCTCCAGCCTTGTTGTTGGATCTGGTCCAGACGGATAATGATTGTGGTTTGGGGTTAACCTCTCTTAGTTGTATTAACTGATGGTGGTTGTGGGCGGCTTTCAGTTTTTCCACTAGAGCAGGGTGACCGGATGCCCAAACCGCAAAAGGAGGACGTCTTGTTTTCCTCTCAGCCTGGCCTTTCAGGCAGACAATGGATCATTTGCCTACTCATGAGTAACACTGCAATATTGGGCACTTCACTTTCCCATAGAGCTCAATGCATACTTTTTAATCTTTAGTTTTTTGGCCGTGATAGGAAGGAGTTATTTCCAAACCGATTTTCCATTGGATTCTGCTCTTCAATACGAATCTAATGACATATGCAAAGATCCAAAATGAAGCCAAAATGGAGGACAGAGAAGCCCTTTTGGAGGACAACTGGACAGGAGGCTAGAAAAGAGGACAAATCCAGAAATTTCCAGTCATCTGGTCACCCTGCACTAGACGAAAAAAGGCAGGACAGAACTGTTCCAAAATAAATATACTGGTGCCTCACGTAACAAACGCCTCATGTAAATACTAGTATGTTCCACGTAACAAACAAAAATTTCTCTAGGATTCTGCTTCACATAACAAACTGCTGCACAAAACAAAACACACTCGTTGGCAGTTGGGGCAGACGCGCTGGCCGGCAGCCTGTTTAAAAAGCGTCAGGGCTGCCCAGCGCACCTGCCCCTCGTGAAAGCAGCACTTCCATGCTGCTCCTCCTGTGGCCGGAGGGAGAGAAGAGCATGGAGAAGAGGAAGCAGCTCAGGGCTGGCCAGAAGGGAGCAGGAGAGAGAGGCTCAGGATGGAGAGAAGGAGAAAGTGGGGAGACACTTCCAAGGTGTCTTGGATTGCAGCCTCCTAACCATGTCTACCCAGAAGTAAGCCCCATTGTGTTAAATGGGGCTTACTCCCAGGAAAGTGTCTTTAGGATTGCAGGCTAAGTAGACTTCATAGGATCCTGCAAATTGAATGTTTTGAATTCAATTCCGGTGATTTGTCATCATTTTTATATCCAGTTAATATTTTTATATGAATATTTTTTGGGTTCTGGAAACAATCGTCTGAGTTTCCATGATTTCCTTTGGATCGTGTCATGTAAAAAAGATGTAAAGAACGTGTCATGCAACAAACATGCCTCCAGAATGAATTAAATTTGTTACGGGAGGCGCCACTGTAATTGGTGAGCAGCTGAGTCTGTGTGCCAGTGACTGGGGACACCCCAACCACCCAGTAAGTACAGAGGTGGGAGGAGTGGGCAATGGAGTGTGGAGGGGGCAGGGAGGGGCTGGGATGTGGCAGCAGGGGCCAAAGCAGTGCTTGCCGATAACCCGTCCTCCAACCCGGATTCACATGGACTTACGCCAATGATCCAGGAGGCGCAGGTCCAAATAGACCCAGCTGTTCAATGTTCCCCTCTGCCAAAGAGGCCCCCATAGGGAAGACCTTTGGGGTCACACTGCTCCAGCTGCATAGAGAGGTAAGCAGGTTGGACTGAGCACTGAACAAAGCGCCCACTGCTGTTGGGCAAAAGCTGGGAGGCTCACGGCAGGCATGGTTCAGGATCTCAGCCACAGTCCAGACAGCTCCGGAGGCCTCTGGGACAAGAAGGATTCACTGCACTTTGAAACACACAGAATCATAGAATCATAGAATCATAGAGTTGGAAAGGACCCAGTAGGTCATCTAGTCCACCCCCCTGCCTACAGCAGGAAATCCCCCTAGAGCATCCCCGACAGGAGCTCGTCAAGCCTCTGCTTGAAGATCCCCAGTGAGGGAGAGTCCACCACCTCCCTTGGCAATCTCTTCCACTGCCGAACTGCCCGAACTGTCAGGAATTTTTTTCGGCTCTCCAACCGGAATCTCCTCTCTTGCAGTTTGTCCCCATTGGTTCTGGTTCTGCTTTCAGAAGCAGCTAAGAACAAATGAGCTCCTTCCTCCCTTTGACAGCCCTTCAGGCAGTGGTGGGCACTAGCAGGTTCGCACCTACTCTATAGAACCGGTTCTTAACAAGAGATAGGACATATAAAGTTTAAAAATAGCCATTTAAAAGTGGCTGCCAGATGGGCAGAGAACCGGTTCTTAAATTTTTGAAGCCCATCACTGCCTTCAGGGATCTGAAGAGGACAATCATGTCTCCCCTCAGCCTCCTCTTCTCCAGGCTGAACATCCCAAGTTCCCCCAACCTTTCCTCGTAGGGCTTCCCTTCCATCCCACTGATCCTTCTCGTCGCTCTCCTCTGGATTTGCTCCAGTTTGGCTGCATCTTTCTTCAAGTGAGGAGCCCAGAACTGAACACAGGACTTGAGGTGAGTCTCACCAATGCAGAGTAAAGAGGAACTAGAACTTCTCGTGACTTGGAAGCTCCAGTCCTCTTAATGCAGCCTCAAATGGCATTTGCCTTCTTTGCAGACACATCACATGCTGGCTCATGTTCAGCTTGTGATCCACAGTGGCAACTCCAAGATCCCGCTCACATGTTGTGCTGCCAAGCCAAGTATCCCCCATTTTAAACCTGTATTTTTGTTTTTTATTTCCTAAGTGCAGAACCTTCCACTTCTCCCTGTTGAAGTTCATTCTGTTCGTTACAGTCCAGGATTCCAGTTTATCCAGATCCTCCTGGAGGTTTCTCCTTCTTCTCTTGTGTTTGCTACTCCTCCCAGCTTGGTGTCATCTGCAGATTTGATCAGGCTCCCCCGTATCCCTTCCTCCAAGTCACTGATGAAAATGTTAAAGAGAACCGGTCCCAAGACAGAGCCTTGGGGGACCCCACTTGAAACGGACCTCCAGGTTGACACAGAACCATTTACTAAAACCCTTTGAGTGCGGCCATCGAGCCAGTTGCAGATCCACCTAACGATTGCCTCGTCTAGCCCATATTTTTCCAACTTCCTAATTAAAATGTCATGTGGGACTTTGTCAAATGCTTTGCTGAAGTCAAGATCAATGACATCCACAGCATTGCCATGTCCAGGAAGCTCGTAACCCCATCAAAAAAGGAGATCAGATTTGTCTGGCAAGATTTATTCTTGGTCAATCCATGCTGGGTTGTTTTGATCACCGAGTACTTGTCTAGATGTGCACAAATTGTGTGTTTTATGATTTGCTCTAATATCTTGCCCGGGATTGAAGTCAAACTGACTGGTCTATAATTTCCCGGGTCTTCTTTTTTCCCCTTCTTAAAAATTGGGACCACATTTGCCCTCTTCCAGTCCAGGCTCTTCTCCACTCCGCAAGGATTTCTCAGAGATGATCGACAGAGGCTCTGCAAGGACATCTGCCAGTTCCTTCAGAACTCCAGGATGCAGCTCATCCGGTCCAAATGACTTGAATTCATTGAGGCCACTTAAGTGGTTCCGAACCAGTTCTCTGTCAATCTTAATCTGCTGTTCTGCACCATCCATGTTTTCATTACCTCTTAGGGGATGTAAACACATCCCCGAATCAGTCAACGATCCCGCACCCCCATTTGCACAGCCCTCCTTCTGTGAATAGACGGATGCAAAGTAGGAGTTGAGCAGCTCCGCCTTCTGCTGGTTTCCAGACACCTGTTGTCCATCCTTGTCCAGGAGCAGCCCCAGCCCCTCGTCTCTCCTCCTGTTCCTCTGGGCATATCTAAAGAAGCTCTTCTTGTTATCCTTGACTCCCCTGGCCAGCCTCGGCTCATACTGAGCTTTAGCATCCCTGACCCCCTCCCTACAGGACTGGGCTACCTGCCTGTACTCCTCTCTGGTGATCTTTCCAGTCTTCCACTCCCTATACTTCTCTTTCTTTAACTTCAGCTGATCCCCAAGTTGCTTGTGGAGCCACCCTGGTTTTCTCAGGTTTCCCCCCCTTTCTTTTTCATGGGAATTGTTTCTGACTGTGCTTGTAGAAGCTGCCCCTTAAGGAGCTCCCACCCATCTTGGGCCCCTTCCCCCATTAGATCCTCAACCCATGGGATCCCACCTATGACTCCTCTAAGCCTGTTGAAATCAGCTTTCCTGAAATCCAACATATAAGTTTCACTCTGCACTCTTTTTATTTCCCACATTATTCTAAATTCCAGCAGCTCATGATCGCTTCCCCTAAAGTTCCTGCCACGTTGACCCCGTCAATCAGTTCTTCACAATTAGTTAAGATCAGGTCAAGGATGGCCCCTCCCCTTGTCGTTTCCTCCACCTTCTGGACCATGAAGTTATCTTCCAGGCCCATCAGGAATCTACTGGAGCTTCCATGTTTGGCTGAGTTTGTCTCCCAGCAAATGTCTGGGTAGTTAAAGTCCCCCATTACTACTACCTCATATTTCCTTGCAATGCCTGCCAGTTGCTCCAAGAAGACATCGTCTACTCCTTCTCCTTGGCCTGGCGGTCTATAGTAGACGCCCACCACAATGTTTGGTTTCTTATTTTCCCCCCTTACTTTTACCCAAACACACTCCACAGGGCTATCCGGACCACTCTCCTGGATTTCAGAGCAAGTATATATGTTCTTGACATATAATGCTCCTCCACCTCCCCTTTTGCCACTTCTGCTCCTCCGGAACAGCTGATAGCCTTCCAGTTGTGTGTTCCAGTCATGGTTGTCGTCCCACCAAGTTTCAGTTATTCCTATCAAACCAAATTTCCCTTCACTTGCTAAAAGCTCCAGCTCATCCTGTTTATTTCTTATTACACATAAGAACCGGACTGAAAACGAGAGCGTTGTTTGGATATGAGGTCTGTACTGCAGGTCACAGGAACAGAAGATAGAATGTGCACAAAGTCTTTCACTCTGCATTTACTTGCCACCCCCCCCCCCAGGACGCAGGGCACGCCTTGCTGCAGAAAGAGCGGCTCTCTCCCTCAGCCTGCTGTCTCTGAATGGGGAGGCCAGGGAGTCTGAGGAAGGCTGGGGCAGAAGCACAGCTCTGGCCTCCCCACTCCACACCTTCCCTTTGCTGTCCAAATGCACCGCAGGATGATGGCTCTTCACGCCACAGGCAAAGCCAGAGGGTTGCCCCACAGCATCCCCTGACAAGGGGCTGTGTCTGCCCACCTCCCTGCAAGGTGGACCAGTTCGAGGCATCTCATACAGAAGAGTGAAAACACCAAATCCCCTGGAGCAGCCATTGCACAGACCCTGTCTGGGAGACAGAGGCCAGGCTGGGCAGCCTCTTGCTTTTTCCTGAGGAGGGAGCACTGCCACTCTGCCAGAAGTGCCCTCCAGGCTGGCAGCTCCTCTCGCCTCCTTCACACCACTCTCCCTGCCAGAGTCTTTCACGTAGGCACCAGCTTTGAGGCGGGACTCGCATGCCCAGCTCCTGTGCCAGGCGCACACAAGGTGGGGGGCAGCATTTCCATGGCCACTGCTTCCTGGGCTGGCTGGCTGGCTGGTTGGCACTCACTCTCCTGGCTGGGCCGCTTGCGACACCAAGAGCTGCAGTCCCACGGGCAAGTGATCCGAGCAGGTGGCCAGCTGGGTGATGAAGGAGACTTTCTCCACGGCCTGAAAGCACCAGGGGAAAAGCAACATCAGTGCAGGACGGGGTGACTGTAGGAGCTGCAGCTCCCCCCACACTATCTGTGCCCCACAAAGAGTTGGCAAGTGCCCAGCAAGCTCTCCCAGCCTCCACAGGCTACTGCTCACCTTTCAAGCAGAGCAGCAGGGAGGCCCCCACCACACAGCTCCCTTGGCCCACACTTCTGCCCCAACTGGAGTGGGCGCCCGCGCCAGCCTTTGGAGCGGGAAGGGCCTGCCAAAGCCCTGCATTGTTGTCCTCATGACGAGCCTCTCTCCCTTTCCCAAAATCCCATCCCAGGACGGGTGGACAGATAGTCACAAGCGCCTCCACCTGCCCCCAACTCACCATCTTCAAACCAGCAGGGCCAGGGTGCTCTCGGTACAAGAGGTAGTCGATACGGCGCCCCTGACTCCAGTCTCCCGAGAGATCAGGTTGCCCACTGGCCATGATGGGGCCTGCCAGGTACTTCCTCCTTCCCTCTGGGAGCGCCAGAGTTCTGGAGGCCAATAAAAGTAAGCACAAGTCAGGCAAGGGCTGAGCACCCCTTTCCTATCCAGGGCAGGGCTCCACCCTGCAGAGGCGGCCAGCAGCGCTCTTCCTGGAGGATGTCAGAGCAGGAGACTTCTTTGGGGAGCTGGCCCAGAAATCACACACCCCATGCCTGCCCCAGACCCGATTTTCTTAAGCTTCTCCTCCCCCAATCACGGCAGGTTCCCTGACAGCCAGGCTGAGGGATTGCCCAGCTCTCTGTACCCCTCAGGTCTGCCTTGCCCACCAGGCTCCTCACCTCCTCATTTTCTCCGGGGTTGACACAGCCTTGTCATAGATCTTCAGGTAGTTCATCAGGGTGCCTGTAGGGGATGGGAATTTGGTTGGCCTCTGGAAAGGTGATTCCACCCCATCAAAGGGCAGAGGAGGGGGAGGGAGCCCGTTCCCATCTCTCCGTCCCCTGCCAGGCCCCTGCTTGTGCCAGCCTGCAGTGGGAGAGGCAAGGGCTTAATGGATCACTCACCAATGGCCCAGGGCTTGTCCTTCCCGGGCCCAATGCGGCAAGGGTCAGTGTACAGGGTGAAGATCTCATGGGTCTGCTCCAGCTGGTCATCTGGGAAGAGGAGATGAGAGAGCAAGGGGCAGGTGATGGGGGAGTGTCCCCAAACCTCCTCCCCCCCAAAAGTCTACACCCTTCAGCAGGCCTGGCTCATTCTCCCCAAAACCCTACCTGGAGAGCAGTTGTCAAAGTTGAAATCGCCACAGTAGATGTCAAAGGCCACAGTGTCTCCGAGTTGCCCGTTGACATCCTGGAATTGCTGTGACCAGAGCAGGCTCAGGGTCAGTTGGTCATACCGGATCTGTGAATCAACTGGGGGGAGGGGGAGAGAAAGCAGTCACATGATGCTCTGGGCCCCCCAACTGAAGACCAAACAATACAGAGAGAGGTCTTCCAGGACTCCCCCCACTTTGGGAAGGGCCTGCCAGGCAGACTCTCACTGTTCCCCAAACCTGCTGGTTCCACTACAAGACTGGGGCACCAGAGTTTCTTGCGGGGAAGCAAAGGGAGCTAGAGAAGGAGGTCAAGCAATCCTGCTGTCAGGAAACCATATTTTGCTTTGCCATTCCTGGCATCACCACTTACAAAAAGGGTCTGATATAAGCAGAGCTGGAAAAAACTGTAATTAATCCATGGAACTCCCTACCACATGATGTCAAGGTGGCACCTGGTCTAAATGTCTTTAAAGGGAGATTGGGCAGAGGAAAAGTCCGTCACAAGTTACAAGCCATGAGAAGCAGGCAAGGCGAATGCAAGGCTGTGGCAGGCTGTGGTAACAGGATGCGGAGCTCTTGTGTGCTCACTGAGCACACTGGGGGGCTCTCTCGGATCCAGAAAGCTGGAGTTGGTGGGTCTGATCCAGAGGCTCTTCTTGTGAAAGAGATTTAACCCCATCTCTCTCTGCACAGCTTTGCTGACCAGATGCTGGCAACTAACAGGAAGGGGGGCACTCTCTGGCCAGCCCCAGCGGAGCCAGAATCCTGGGTGATGGGGGCCTTGGGTCAGGCTCAGCACTGCCAGTCTCTTGACCAGTTCCCGGGGTCACCTCCTGGGCCCACCGCCAGTCTGTAAGACAAGGCAGTCCCACTTCCCGAACCCACACTCACTCTCTGCGGCTTGCAGGTGGGTGCAGTTCAAGTATCCTACAACCCTCTGTCCTTGGAAACTTCCCAGCTGAACCTGAGAGAGAGAGAGAGAATGGCAGGCTGAACATCTGGCAAGGCTGCAGGGGCAGGTGGCACATCAGAGCCAGAGCAGGTGGGCAGAGCAGCCCACCTGCCAAGCACTGGGATCACCCCTTGCACTTGTTCCTGGCTGGGAGGGCTGGCATGAGGGGAGGCTGCAGGGAGGCCATGTTTGCCTCAGGTTTGGCGGGGTAGGTGAGACCAGAGCAGAGGGGAAGGAAGGAGAGTCTCCCTTCCAAGACAGCCTGCCAAGCAAGGCCAGTGCCAGTGCCAAGGGCTGCCCACAAAGGGGGAGGGATGCCCAGCTTCAGCCTTTGAGCTGATGGGGTGAGCCAGAAAAGGGTTAGCCTCCACAGCAGTGAGGAAGGAGCCCCAAGGCCAGGGCAGGGGTCAGGAACAAGACGGCCAACAGGACAGATACAAGCTGGCGCAGCTGCACAGAGAACAGCCCTCTGTCCAGTCCTGGCTGCCTCTCCGCAGGAGCATCACTGCAGAACTGGGTCTGCTCCCCACAGAAGGAGAGGAAAGCTGGCTTCAAGGTGGCCTCCAGTGAGAAGCCTCTCCCCAAGCCTTGGCTTCTGGCTGCAAGCGGCACCTTCCCCCCTCCCGCCCTCCCTCTGGGTTAATGTTTGCCAAGGGCAAAGCACAAGCCAGCCTGCCAGAAGCTCTGAGGCAGGACGGAGGGGAGGAGGGCTGAAGGCTGGCCCTCTGAGAAGACATGGGGAGACATTGAGGGGAGGGAAGAGGACGTCCTCAAGCAGGGGAAGGAAGGGCCTGCCGCTCAGAGAAGGCCCCACACAACTGCTGCCACTGCCCAGGAGCTGAGCACAGCCCCAGCCAGCGTTGCGGCAGGACAGGGGCAGAGCCCTTTCCGCCAGGAGTTTGCTCACACAGCTCCTCACTGCTTCAGGGAGGGCAACCAGAGCCCCACTCTCCCCAAGTGCTGGATCCGGGCCCCAGGCGTCAGACCCCAGTGCCGTGGGAATCCCTCTTGGGGAGGGGCACGACCATTGCCACCTTTTGTCGGGTTCTGTGATCCCCAGAAGACACAGTCCTGCGTTCGGGGGTTCAGGCGCCCCTCCTGACACAAATCTTGCACATGCTGGAGATAAAGCGTAGCCGGGGGAGGAAAGGCTGTGATGGGCGTCCCCGCCCTTGACTCACCTGCACACAGAGCAGTCCTTTGGCGGCAAAGGCATCCTCCCCTTTGCCGTTGGGGTAGCAGTGGTACTGCACGGCCAGCACAGGGTAGCGGCTGGCCAGGAAAAGCCCACTGTTCAGGAGTTTGGGGGCAGAGCAACCCACTAGCCCGTAAGTGCCAACGTCATAGATGATGTGCTCGTAGTGTGGGCCCAGGAGGTTGCGTACGTGCCTGGAGGCTCGCTGGTCAAACACTTCCTGCAGGCACACAAAGTCCGCCTTGGCGGGGAAAGAGGCCTTGATCTCCCCCAGCACTGGAGCCTGGCCCACCCCGTTGAGGGGAGTCTCAATAGCCACCTCCGTGTCATTCCAAAGCGGGCTCTGACTGGCGTCTCTGAAGCTGGCTTCAGTGGCCCCATACGTCTGCTCATCTGGGGCACTGGAGCCGTTCCGAAGGCCATTTGCAAGTCCCAAATCGGTAGAGCCGTGTGCAGCCTGCGCCAGCTCCTGGGCAATGTGCCGCGCGCGCCACTGCGTCTGGGACAGGTTGCTGAACTTGGCCAGGCCGTCGGGAAGGAAGCAGACATTAGCACTGATAAAGCTGAATGCCCTCTCCGCCTGGCCAGGCAGCACCCACTTCTCCAGGGGGGCCTGGCTAGGTGTGTGCTGGTAGGCAAAAGGGCGGCGGGCAGCTTGGAGGGGCAGCCAGAGCAGGAAGCCCACCAGCAGGAGTGGCATGGAGAGCAGTAGCAGTAGGAGTATGGCAGGCAGCTGGAGGGTGGCTTCCAGGGCACAGATCCACTGCCGGCCCTGGCAGGCCTGCTCCTCAGCTGTGGTCTTCCTCACGGACAACATTTGGCTGACCAGCCAGTAGCTGGGAAACAAGAGGGCTTTGGCAATGTCGTCTGCGCCCTCCAGAAAGCGGCTGGCATAGGGTGACTCCCGGAGGTCCATGGCTGGGGGAGGGTGAGGGGTGGCTGCACTTGAGTCCTCCATGATGGCCTCCAGTCACTCCTTCAGGTGCTGTGGGAGAAAAGGGCAAGAGTGAGGGGAGGCTGGCCGGTCCCGGAACCCCCTCCAGGGCACACTGTGGGGACTCTGCTGGGCCTGGCAGGACTTGCTCCGTGAAGGAAAGTGCTCTTGGCCTTGCTGAGCGAGAAGCAGGGGGCTAGCAAAGGACAGACCCCAGCCCCAAACCATGCCAGAAAAGGAGGCATGGTGACACTTAGACAACAGGGCAGGGCAACCAGCAGGACGCCTCACCTACAAACCTCACTTCTCCAGTGGGGCGGCTACTTGCTCGGCACGGAAGAAGACCCTGGCGCATAGAGGGGATAACTGACCCTAGCAATCCCGAGAGAGAGGGTGGCCACTCCTGCCCCTGTCCACACAGATCTCCAGTGGCTGGGGAGAATAGATTGGTGGGGTTGGCGCTCCATGTGGGGTGTGACCCTTGATGCCAGGGTCTCTCTGCACCATCAACTGCCCACTCTGTTTTTGAAGGTAGAGAAAGAGCAGCCACCAACCCCCACCCCTCTACTTTCCCGCTCCCCCTTCTTTCCATGCAGCCCCAGGAAGGCCTGGCATCCCCAAGGCAAGTGGGAGAGAAGCAGGATGGCCTTTCCCTTTGAGAACCCCACCTCTGTGCCAGGGGCTCTTTGTCTTCCCTGGAGAGCTTCCCAGCACCAGGCCAGGCCTCCCTGTTCCTCCCCAGAGCCTCATTTCCCCCTGAGCTCCATACCAACGAGATGTGCCCAGCAGAGAATCTGACCCCAGCAGGTGGCCTGTCCTGCTGACTAGCTCTGGAGAAACAGCCACTCACTCGCCAAGTGAGGAGAACCAGGCTCCAGGACGTCGAGGGCAGAGATCACGCTGTGCTGCCAGTCAAGCGGAAGAAGTGATGGAACTGCAGAGCCAGAAACTATCCAGGCCTTACCTTGTGTTCTTAAAGAAAACAAGCTGGAGTCAGACCCTTCAGGTCGGCAGAAGGCGGGGAGGTCTTGAATTTCCAATGGTGGGCAGTGGTGTGGAAATGGTCAGCACGGTTGGGGACACCATCCTGCCGGGGAGCACCTGACCCGTCCAGGTATGCCACTGGAGATCAGCTCTCCCATGGGTGCAGGTAGCCATTTTCTCACTGGTCAGGGCTTTTGGGGTTCTCTGTACTGTGCCCCTCCCCTCCTGCTCTGGACTACTCACCTTTGGCTCTCTGGAGGAGGTTCTGCTGGTCCAAGAGCCCAGTTGCTGGTCCAGCCGAGGTTCTGCCTTGGAGTACCTGTTCAGGGCTTCAGGAACGGAGGTCCAGGGAGTACTGTGGAGGCCGGGCAGAGCTGCCACTGCTTGGCACTGCTTGGCATCAGGCTCTTGCCTGCTCTAAATAGTGAGGATCTTACTCACACCGTGCTGTGATCCACGCGCTGGCTGTGCACTCCAGAGTGGCATTCCTCAGGCAGGCGCGTGGGACCGCCCGGCTGGTAGGGCCCGCTGACCTGGCCGCTGACTAACAGGTCTTGCTGCCAGGCTTCTCCAGTCTTCACAGCGTAATTACAGATTAACTTCCGCACACGTACAAATATTTGGAGGCTTCCTGGAGGCCAAGAGTCTAATTATGGTCCCGTGAGAGAGGGAAGGGCAGGTGCAAAGCTCTAGGCACTGCCAGGGAGGCCAGGAGAAAAGAGAATTTCTCCACAGGAGAACTGTGCCTACTCTTGTGGGGTGGTGCAAGGGGGGCCACTCCCCACCTGGGAGGGTTGATTGCCACAGCCAGGGGGCCAGAGTTGTGGGGAGGCACAAACTGGGAAGCCAAGCCCTCTCACGTCAACAGCTGTGGCTGCACAAGGCGCAGTTTGGAAGGTGTGCAGCTTGAACGCAAGGACGCCCGGGGGTGCTGCTGTGTGCAACTCGGGCTCGGAAAAAGAGGGTGGCGTGTAGGAGTGGCTTCTGCAGTGTTTGGTGCTGTGCCATGTGTTTAGTCCTGGCTCATGTGCTCTTGCTCCAGCAGCTGCTTTTGGAGGGAAACCATCCAAGGGCATCTTCTTGCGCCTGTGGGGTTCTGTACCACTGTCATGAGTGCTCGCTGAGCCCCGGTGAGATACAGGAGCCTGACCCAGATGACTCCTGGGCCAGATCTAGCAGGCTCCTCTTATGGAGGGACAGCTCTGTCAAAGGGGAGGCTGTGTCCCGAGAGGACGGTAGTCAACGTCCGAGTGCAGCACAACACAGCAGGCTCCTGGCTTGGCTGAGATGCACCTGTGAGCACCTGGATGCTGCTGGGTGCTGCACAGCACTTGCTAGTGCCTTGGGGTGGGTGGCCTGCCTGCTCCTGGAGCGTGGCTGCTGCTCACCTGGGCATGATCACAGCCTGGCACTGTGCCTGCTGGTCCCGATGACCACAAGGAGTCCTTCAGTTGGCAAAGGTGTTGGTGAGCCCTCTGTTCTTCCGAACTTGCCCATGCTTCCCTCTTTTGAACGGAGACAGGGTGGCACTTCCGAGAAGGGGAGGTGTGTCCAGCTGTGCCTTTTGCTCCCTGTGCAAGATGCTCTGAGCCTGCAGGAGAACGGCAGGGATGCAGTCAGAGAGAACAGTGCTGCACCTTCTTTTAGGGGGCAGGGGTTTCCTTTGGTGGTTCTCTTGTGAAAGGGGATACCTGGCCTTCTGGCTCATGCTTGTTCTCCACCTGGGGGGGGCACTGAGGATGCTGGGGAGTGTACCTGTTTGACTACCAATAATGTATTAGTGACAAGATGGCTACGAGCTGCCTGCTCACAAAGAAAAGGAGATTTTTTCCCCAAGACACAAAAAGGGACACGTCCTGGGAAAAGGGGACAGACGGCTACCCAGCCTCACTACCCCTTTGCTGAGCGGACCTGCAGCTGCCATTCCCCCTCCTGCTCACTGCTGCCACAGCTTCTTTCAGCTCTCTGGATTCTGTGCACAGCTAGAGCGACTAAGGGCAGGATCCGAACCAGTTTTCCAGCTCCACGGCCAGGGAATAAACAGTGCATTACCTTGATGAGGCCTCCGTGGCTGCTGCTCCGGTCACTGCAGGCCCAGGTTATTCCTAACCGCTGCGGTGGGGGTGGGGGGCAGATCTGCTGGTTTTCATGCCTGCAATTTTTAAAAGCTGCCTTAAAACAAATATTAGTGACTAGTTTTACTGCCTAGTAACAGTAGGAGCAGTAGAGCCAGTAGGGTTGCCATAATGCTCTTCCACAAACTCGGGACAAGACCCTCTGTCACACTTGCCAATATATGAACACAATCCCCCCAAACTGGGACTGTCCCTGTTTTGGGGACATGTGGCAACCCTAAGAGCCAGCCAGCCAAGCGAGTGGCCAGCATCAGGCAGCTCTGCCACATGTGAGGAAGAGCCTCCTTGTCAGTTGCAGATCACCCTCTGGTCAGTTTCAGGGGATAACCCCCCCCCCCCACACACACACACTGCAGGGTTTGAGAGAAGGAAAAACATCTCTCTGGCCACCTGTCCACAGAGGAATCCTCTTCCAAGCTGTCCTCTCTGCCTTAACCCAGTAAATTTATGCCTCCTGGCCTTATCTCCGGGTCAAGCATGGAGAGGACGGTGCAGAGATGAGGACAGGGCTGCTGGTCTCCAGACTATGGACCCCTCTCAGGAGTCAGGGCCATTTAGCACCAATAGCAGGGTGAGCATGTGTCCTCTTCTTTCCAGCCTTGTGTCCTGGAGAAAACTCCCATGTCCTCTTTTTCCTTTACAGCAGGCAGACAGTCTGGTTTTTAAGACACCAACATGGAATCCTCACATCCATCTGAAACAAACTACTGAAACTACAATTCAGTGCATCATTAATTAGGATTGATTAGACCTCACCTGGAGTCCTGTGTTCAGTTCTGGGCTCCTCACTTGAAGAAAGATGCAGCCAAATGGAGCAAGTCCAGAGGAGAGCGACAAGAAGGATCAGTGGGGTGGAAGGGAAGCCCTACCAGGAAAGGTTGGGGGAACTTGGGATGTTCAGCCTGGAGAAGAGGAGGCTGAGGGGAGACCTGATGGCCCTCTTCAGATCCCTGAAGGGCTGTCAGAGGGAGGAAGGGGCTCATTTGTTCAGAGCTGCCTTTGAAAGCAGAACTAGAACCAATGGGGACAAACTGCAAGAGAGGAGATTCCTGAGGGTGAGGGCGGTTCAGATTGGAACAGATTGCCAAGGGAGGTGGTGGACTCTCCCTCTGGGGATTTTCAAGCAGAGACTCCACCAGCACCTGTCGGGGATGCTCTAGGAGGATTTCCTGCTGCAGGCAGGGGGTGGGCTGGATGACCTACTAGTCCCTTCCAATTCTAGAATTCTAGGATTCTGTGATTCACGGGTGACCCCAAACTATTCTGAGTGGTGAAGACTAGAAGAGACTGTGAAGAGCGCCAGAGGGTTTTCTCCGTACTGGAAGGAGGGGCAACAAAGTGGCAGGTGCATTTTAATGTGAGTAAATGTGAAGTTGTGCAGACTGAGGCAAAGAATCCTAGCTTTCCATATAGGGTAAAGGGCTCTGAGCTATCTGTGACAGAGATCTCGGGGTGCAGGTGGAGAGCTCAATGAAGCTATCAGCCCAGGGTACACCAGCCCTGAAGAAGACAGATTCCATGCCTGGAGACATTAGAAAAGGGATTGGAACCAAACGGCAAAGATTATGATGCCGTTGTACAAATGGATGGTGAGGCCGCGTTTGGAGTCCTGTGTCCAGTTCTGGTCACCACATCTCAGACAGGATAGAGAGGAAATGAAGAAGGTTCAGAGGAGGGTGACAAAAAAGATGGATGGTTTGGGACACCTTCCGGACGAGGAATGCTGCAGCGCTGGGGCTCTTCCATCTAAAAAGAGGCCCTTGAGGGGAGACATGACTGAGACGTACAAAATTATGCAAGGGATGGATAGAGTGGATTGAGTGATGCTCTCTTCCTTTCGTCCAGCAAGGAGTGTGTAGAGGTGGACAACCTCCAAATGCCAGATGCAAAGGGGGGCACCTGGATTCAGGTGTCACGTGTGCTCCCTGCGTCATCCACTGTGAGGAAGCTGGACTAGGTGGGCCTGTGGCCTGATCCAGTGCAGGCTCTTCTGATGTTCTGGGCACTTACTCTAAGAGACATTACGTGCACCCATAGTTACTGCACCACCTAATGAAAACCTATGGGAAATTCAGATTGCAATCCAAAGTAAATTGTTCTTACACCAGAGCAAGGACTCCCCGTAGTTACTTTGGATTGTGCCCTATATTTTTACAATTTTAAACTATATTTTTTGCTAATTTTAACAGAGACTATACAGGTAGCAATTAGTAGGCTTTTCTGGATTTTATCTCAGGTGAAACTAGAGAAAACTACAGTCAGATACCATCGTAGGATTAGCGCCATCTGTTTTCATGTGGTTGATTTAAACACTACATTGCTTATTATCAAATTGATTACATCTAATTAATGAATTCCATGAAGTTTCCATGCTGCCTGCTCACAAGAAAAAGGATGTCAATGAAGGCTAAAATTGAGGAGATGTTCTGGAGAAAGAGGACACCTGGTCACCCTGACCCAGTGATTAGTTGCTTCTAAGCAGAGCAGCAAGCTCAGGGCTGGGACAGTCTGGCTGGAGCTGAGCAGACCTGCTTCCCTTTCCCTGTTTCCCCGGAGGACCTTCCCCAGGCCAAGTGAGGGAACCTTGACCGGTGGAGCAGCAGCAGCAGCAGCAGCAGCAGCAGCAGCAGCAGCACTCCTCCCCGTGCGCCTGGGGCGTTTCCTGTCACTGGACTCCATTAAGAAGCGGATTAGAAAGCCTGCTTTGGAATCTGATTCCTGGCATCCCTGATGACTGGGAATGCCTTGCAGGAGAGGACAGGAAGGTGCTCCAAGGCAGATTTCTGGGACTGGGCACAGCAGAAGAGGCTTCCCAGCTGGGTCTCCACCTTACTGCCCCCAGGCAGGCAGGCAGGCAGGCAGGCAGGCAGGCAGGCTGACCAACCGAGAGGCCTGCACTTCACGTGCCCAACGGAGTCCAGCTAACAGGACCTGGCATTCTCCTTTGGCTGCGTCATCCTGATTAGCCAAGACGGGGGTTCAGTCATTTGCTTTCGTCAGCATCAGCAGGGAAGGGGGAAAAATGCCAGGCAGGCAGGTAGGCAGGCAGGCCAGCAAGAGGCGCGTCAAGATCGCTGTAGGCTTCTGGAAGGAATTTCAGGAATGGGGCCTTCCCAGAGAGACCTTTTATGACCTCTTCCTCACGTAGCGGCTTGTCCAAGGCCACCCCAGAACTCTCCTGCTCCCTCCCTCCCCGGTTCTACCCGTCTCTTGGCCTGTAAATGAAGCACAAACGGCCTTCCCCTCCACGCCCCATCTCAGGGTCCAAACCACGGTTGTGCTGCAGCCACTGGAACGGTTCTGTGCGTGCAGAGCACTTCACTTGGGAGTGTGTGAGTCTACAACTCAGGTGCCTTTCTTGAACCGGGAAAGGTGGGTATAAGTATGTCAGGAGCACAAGGGTGGGGTGCCTGGGAGCTGAGGAGCACATCCTGGGGGCTGCCTCACTTTCTGTCCTTGGGGCTGTTGTGTGGCTCTTGACGGAAGGCTGTGGTGTCACTTCTTGGTGCAACTGGTGGTGGAAAGGGCAGGGTTGGGTCTGGCGGAGGGAGGAATTGCTGGTTCTTTGCTTCTTCTTTACATAGCAAAAGGAGGCAAAGAACGGGTGGCATAACCAAGTACACCTGGCACTTCTTCCAGTGAGTCCTGGAGGCAGTTCTTATGCCCGGGGCAGGCAGAGGGATGGTTTCCTCCTCTCAGCCAGAAGGCACAGGAAGAGGAGATCTGCCTGGTTCTCTGTATCTGGAGGGGGACCAGGCAGGCGAGAGTAGCCAGCCGAGAGTGTCAGAGGGCTGAGGGGAGACCACCAAGGAACTGGTGAGAGAATTACGGAGCAAGGAAGAAGGCCCATCAGTCCTGCCTTGCAAGAAAAAGCAGTGAAAGCAAAGCAGACAAACCAGTCCCCATGATAAGGATCTGCAGCTGGAGGCAAATACTTGTTCTGCGGAGAAAGGAGCCCCTTTGCAAACCTGCCTGTCAGAGGCTGGAGAGCAAATCGGGAGACAAACAAAACTGACAAGCCCCTTCCTGACATGCGTCTCGTGTACCTGACTGCAGGGGGTGCAACACAAGTGTGCAGCCTGTGGCGTCCCAGCCTTTTACCCTGTCACGGGCAGGCTTTGGAGATGGGCCCAGATGAAGCAAGGGGGCCATGGCAGTTCTTCACCAAGTGCCACCACCAGGCCACTTGAAGTGTTACTGTGCAGCGGCATTCATGGCGGGGTGCTCTGCGGCCCCCTACAGCCTGCCACAGTCTCCTCTGGGTGCCACTCTGATCTTCTTTCTCATCTCTCGCAGCAGGCGGGAAGAGGGCCACAGCATTGCTGGAGGGAGTGGAAAGCTGCAGATCGGGGCTGGATGTGGCTAATGTGGGGCTGGGAGCATATGTTATAATGGGGGCCCCTGTGCTCTCTGCCAGCCCATGCAAAGGCCACCTGCTCTGGTGCGCACTGGGCATTTGTGGGGACTGACAGGCCAGCACAGGCCTTTCCACCAGCTCCTTTGGCCATGACTGTGTCCTTTCCATCAGGTGTGTGACAGTTGTGCTGGCGGAGCACATGACTGCAGTGCTGAGCAGGGTTGCCATACCCCCGGAATTCCCAGGAGCCCTCCTGAAAACAAGCTCCGCCTCCGGACCAGCAAGGCTCCGGAAAAAAGGCTCCGGAAAAAAGGCTCCGGGCTCCGGAAAAACAGGCTCCTGCTGCCAGCGCCCATTTAAATTTGGCGCACTGCAGCTGTGGCTGCTTCTCTTCACTGTGCCTGCAGCCCCAGCTGTGTCTGGTGCTGATCGGGAGAAGGAGTGAGCGGGAGAAGGACCTCCTCCCCCTCACTGCCTCCCTCTGGATCAGCATCTCCAGTCCTCTGCCTCCTGGATGCTGCCACTCTGCCTCCTCCCTACTGATTGCAGCCTTAGAAAACACTCCGACCATGTCTACTCAAAAGTAAGCCCCCAGCATTTAATGGGTCTTACTCCCAGGGAGGGATCTTCAGGATTGCAGCCCTAGAAAACACTCCTGACCATGTCTACTCAAAAGTAAGCCCCTCTGCAGTTAATGGGTCTTACTCCCAGAGAGGGATCTTCAGGATTGCAGCCCTAGAAAACACTCCTGACCATGTCTACTCAAAAGTAAGCCCCTCTGCAGTTAATGGGTCTTACTCCCAGAGAGGGATCTTCAGGATTGCAGCCCTAGAAAACACTCCTGACCATGTCTACTCAAAAGTAAGCCCCTCTGCAGTTAATGGGTCTTACTCCCAGAGAGGGATCTTCAGGTTTGCAGCCTTAGAAAACACTCCTGACCATGTCTACTCAAAAGTAAGCCCCCCTGCATTTAATGGGTCTTACTCCCAGGGCGGGATCTTCATACTGGCAGCCTTAGAATACAATTCTGACCATTCCTACTCAAAAGTAAGCCCCCACCAGCCTCCCCTGCTGCCTGTAGCACCCACTATCCTGTAGCCACCCCCACCAACTCCCCTGGTCCTGCCTGTGCCCACTACCCCAAAGAAAACCCCCACCAGCCCTGCATTCACCCCCTCCCCCCAGAAACCTCCCACTCACCTGCGTTCCCCACCCCAGAGAAACCCTCCACCAGCCACCCCTGAATGCACCCACTGCTCCTCCCCCTCAGGGTGTGTGAGTCTCTTACCTTAAAAAGGTAATATAGTGTTGGAATTAAGTACAGGAAAGTAATACCAGTATTTTAAGCTTATTTTAACATGTCCTGCATTTCGTCCTACATTTTTGGACAATTTTTTAATCACAGGAATTTTCTCAGGAATTTTGGCTGGACTGAGAGGCATTTTGGCCTTAAATCGGGAACTTTGGGGTTGCCCTGCAGGAATTTCCAGTTGGGCGTCTGGTAACCCTGCTGCTGAGGCACACGAGGACGGTGCCCACAGCAAACTCAGATCTCAGCACCACGACTTACTGAATCTCTGGGGATTCAGCACCCAGCAGGCAAAGAAGAGGTTTGACAGGCTGAGATGCTGGTTTCCTCATGAGGTTCTAGTGGTTGGGACCAACCAAGAGCTGGTGCCCTTTGCTCTGGGGCCTCCCACGCACCAGCTCCCTCCCAAATGGACCTCAGTTGCTCAGTGCTTGTCTCCCCTTCTGGCCACGCAGAAAAGGTGCTTGGGGCCGGGGGGGCCTTACTCTCTGATGGGGGCAGCAACGTTCCTTGCTCCTTCCCAACTCTGCCTCTGAATAGCTCCAAGAAATCTCGTGACCTGGATGTCTCAAGCAGAGACAGGGAGGCGAGTGTGGTTTCCCAGAGAGCCACAAGCTCATTGAGCTGCTGTGCCCAACGGCCTCCTTCCGGCTTCCTAGTCCAGGTGAGCTCTCCGGACGCTCAAGCACCCTCCATTCTGCTCAGGCCTGGGTGCCAGGAGCAGAGAGGAACATTCTCTGTGCCAAAAGCTGCCTTGAAATCCTACTGTGGCTATATTTGTATACCGAGTCTGAACTGGGGTTCGTACCGATCCCCACACCTGACCCCCGCGTCTTCCTCTGCACCCAGGTCTCAGCAGTTGTGCATACATCACTGCCCTTTGCTCTGCTGGAGAGCAGGGATTCCTCTCCTGGCACAGACACTCACCCTGTGTGAGGAAGAGAGTGAGTGTGTTAGTCAATAGGGTGTGTGTGTGTGTGTGCACGTGTGCGCGCCTGCATGCATGCGGTAGGGATTGCGGACATTTGGGCTGTGTTCCCCAGCCTCCTTCCTGCCCCCTTGTCACCCATCATTGGGTTTCCTAGCAGTGGAGTCCAGTCATTACAGGCCACAATGGCTGGAGCCCTGGGCACTCCAGCAAGAAGCTGGCAGCAAGAGAGTGCCATTGAGTCACTGCAGAGCGCAGGCACCTCCATTGCATCCCGACATAACGGCACCACAGGATGTCGTGACATCATGGCGTGCCATTGGCGCAGATGGTGCTCAGTACGCTTCTGTTTCCTGGCGGGCCCAGTTCATGCCTGAGAAGCTGAACTTGACAGACCTGCTGCGAGGACAGCCTGCTTGGCTCAGGGCAGGGGGCCTCCTTGGCAGGCGGAAGGAAAGGCTCCTGGGTCCCCCGCTTGTGACTGGAGACCAGCCTTGGCCCGAGGCTGAGGTCTTGGTCCACCATTGCTTGACAACCATCTCCTGGACAACTGGGGAGGGACGGAATCTGCCCAGCACTTCTATAGCAACCGGCGTGAGCACCCGGTTTCCACCAACCCACGTTCCGGGGTCAAGAGAGGCACCCCAAGAAGGAGCTGCCCCGGAAAGCCCAACACCACCATTTCAAAGCTGTCCTCTGCGTAATGCAGGGAACACCACTCCCTGTCCAGCAAATAGGATCCCTCCACAGCCCCCACGCACGTGATACCCTTGGTGGCCGATATCCTCTCCTGACCACATGGGCTCCCCTTCGGTCCAGGGCCAGCCGTGGTCCAGGAGGCAGTGCTGGCTCAGGGCAGTCACCAAAGCCGCTTGGTCACCAACCACAGGAGTCACCTTGGCCCTGTCCAGGTGGCCCAGGAGAGTTTTCTCCCGGCATCCTTGAACATCCTCGCCTGAGCAGAGCCGAGCAGAGCCGAGCAGAGCAGCCACCCCTTGACCATCAACAAGCTCACCATCTTGCCAAACAAACGCTAACTAGCTTAGCATGTCAGCTGAAAGGGTGAAAGCTGCAGCAGTCATAACCCTGGGAAAGACCCTAAGAAAGAAACAGGTATCCCGAGAGTGACCCTACAACAAAGGTTACTGAGCAGGCTAATCTGGATACCTGTCAGAACTGTGTGTGATGATCATGTTAGTGTGAAGTAGCCAATTAAGCGAAAAGAATGCTTTTTGCTTTCTGTAACCAGCTCCGTAAAAGGCCATCTTCACTGCTTTCCGCTTTGGAAGTGGGTCCCAAAGGGCTGCCCTACAGATGTGTAGAACGAAGAGATCCTGTGTCCGATATCTCAGTTGCCTGCCTGTTTACCATAATGTGTGACATCTTTTTGGTGCCAGGATGTTGGATTCCAGTGCCTGGAAGAGTGCTGTGGAGCCCCGGCCTCCGGCCTCCCTCTGCCCGTACTGAGCTCGCTCAGACTCTGGCACCAAAAGCCCCGGTGCGGCTGGGAGAAAGACAGGATTGGCCTGCAGCGGTGGGTGAACCAATCTCAGGAGCCTTCGAGGGGTGGCAGAAGGATCCAGAAGACGTCTGAGGGTAAAGTACGATATAGAAAACGGGACCCTCCAAGGAAAGGAACAGAGGAAGGGGGCTGATCAACCCTCAAGCTACATGGGAGAGAAGCCAAGGGAGTCGCCCAGTCAGCGTATGGCATTTGAGGAGAATAAAGGGGCAGATCTGTGGAACGAATGGATGGATGTGGCTGGGAGTGGGCCTTGGCTGTGCCAGTTTCTCTGGTCTTGCCCTTGAACAGTTGGGAGGACAGAGTCAGGAAACGGAGGAAGTGCTTCTGTCCCTGTTGTCTCTGGAGGAAGGACACCCTTTACCTCCCCTTCCGCGTTTGTCTTGTGAACAGAGTCACGGGTGGGTCTCATTCCAAAGCCAGCAATCCAGCAGACTGCAAGGTAAAGAACTTTCATGCCAGGACTCTTTCCAGGCTCATCTCCACATGCCCAGAAATGCTGAAACAGTCATCTTCACTGGAGTGGGTAAACTCTGGTGCAGAACGGCCAGCAGGGGCTCTCAGGACTGACCAGTGCAGGGGTCGGGGAACTTTCTTACCTTTTACCCCAAAATATATTGAGATATGCCAACCCATATCTTGATATATCAATGTTATATCAATGTTATACCCTTGATATATCAATGTTACCCCCACCAAACCGTGCATCTGTCCCTATCCTAGGGACAGATTGCTTCCCCTATATTGTTCCATTACCCCCAGGAATTTCATTTTTACCCCATTTGGGGTAATTTACCCCTGTTCCCTGACCACTGAGACTAGCGTACCCACATTGTGGGTAAAATTCCCCCGTATGCCATTCCTCCATGGCACATCAATCTCCCTTGCGCAACATCCCCCCATGCGCATCAACTCCCCATGCACATCAACATCCCCATGCGCATCAACACCCCCATGCACATGAACACCCACATGTGCATCATCTCCCCATGAGCATCAACAACCATGCGCAACATGCCCCATGTGCAACAATCCCCCATGCGCATCAACCCTATATGCAACATCCCCTCATGCATATCAGTCCCCCATGCACATCATCTCCCCATGAGCAACAACGCCCCATGCACAACAACCCCCATGCACATCAGTCCCCCATGCGCATCAGTCCCGCACACGCATCATCTCCCTGTGCACAACATTCTCCATGCGCAACAACCCCCATGAGCAAAACCCACCCATTGGCATCATCTCCCCCATTGGCATCATCTCCCCCATATGCATCAATTCCCAATGTGCATCTACCCCCATGCCATCATCTCCCCATGCACAACACCCCCCATGTGCAACCCCCAATGTTAGTGTTCTTGGACACTTATGGGGTGGGTGGAAGGTACCTCTACCAGAACTGAGAGGGCCACAGAAGTAGTAAAGTACCTATTGAAAGAACTTCTCCCGCAGTTTGGCTGCCGAGAGAGAGAAACTCTGACAAGGGTGTTCATTTTGTTTCCAAAATAACCCAAGGGGTCTCCCAGACCCTGCAAATCCAGTGGTGTCTTCATGCTGTCTATAACCCCAAATCCACAGGAAAGCTAAAAGAATGAACAGAACTCACTCACTGACTGACTCATCAACAGCCAGCCAAAACCACTGGAACTAGAAGTGTGCAATTCCTTCTGTGACAGCAACACCCATCAAGAACCAATGTGAAGAAATGAGGGATTTTATCCTATACTTACACTGAAGTTTGATTAACATCCAGCAATTGGGTGCCTGATGCTTTGGGAAGGAGGGTGCACTGGGGGGATGGTGTGCATGGGAGATTTTGCACGTGGGAGATGTTGTGCATGGAGGCTTGATGTGCATGGGGGATGATGAGCATGAGGGATGTTGTGCATGAGAGGATGTTGCGCATGGCGTGTTCATGCGCATAGGGGATGTTGCACATGGGGGATGATTTTCATGAGGGATATAGCGCATGGGGGGATGTTGTGCATGGGGGGTTGATGTGTATGGGGGATGTTGTATATGTGTGTTGATGAGCAAGAGAGGATGTTGCGCATGGGGGGTTGATGTGCATGGGGGATGTTGTATATGTGTGTTGATGAGCAAGAGAGGATGTTGCACATGGAGGGTTGATGTGCATGAGAGGATGTTGTACATGGGGTAGTGTACATGGGAGGGTGGTGCGCATGGGAGGGTGTTGTGCATGGGAGGGTATTGCGCATGGGTGTTGATCAGTGGTGGGCAGGCCTGGCCCCAACAACCGGTTCTCCGGAAGTGGGCGGAGCCAGGCAAGGTCAGGGGCGGGGCCAAGGTCAGGGGCGGGGCCAAGGGGATTTTTTTTAAATTAAAAAATTAAAAAAAATTTAAGTATGTGGCTTACCTCTGAGTAGACCTGCATAGGATGGTGCTCTGAGGCTGAAGTCCTCTCCACACTGGCCTGGAAGTAAGTCCCATTGACTTTCATGGGACTTACTTCTGAGTAGACCTGCTTAGGATGGGGGTCTGAAGCTGAAGTCCTCTCCACACTGGCCTGGAAGTAAGTCCCATTGACTTTCATGGGGCTTACTTCTGGGTAGACCTGCTTAGGATGGGGGTCTGAAGCTGAAGTCCTCTCTACACTGGCCTGGGAGTAAGCCCCATTGACTATACTGGGACTTACTTCTGAGTAGGCCTGTGTAGCATGGGGCTCTGAGGCTTTCCCCACACTCCTGGGAGTAAGTCGCGGTGCCGCCGCGCCTCTCCCTCAGCCTCCACAGCCAGCAGGGAGAGGTGGGAGGATCGCGCCAACGCCAAACCAGCTCACTGCGTTATGGTCCGCCCCCATAACAACCGTTTCGCGACTGGCGGGCTCATTTTAACAACCGGATCGCCCGATCCGGTCCGAACCGGTCTTAGCCCATGCCTGGTGTTGATGTGCATGGGTGTTGTTGTACATGGGAGGGTGTTGTGCAGAGGGGTAAGGAGTGTGGAGGATATTGTAGTCCCGTGACGCAGGTACATTTTGCTAGCTGAAGATAATTTCTTTGTACCAAGTTTTCAAAGCTGTAAACATTATAAGTGGGAGTTCAGAGTAAACCAAGAGAGTCGAAAGTGGCGAGTCAGTAGGGCTTGTCAGAATATTGAGGAAGAGCAAAGACCCAATATTTGATCCAAAAGGGAGAACCATTAGTACCATGGAAAGGTTTAAAATATATAATATATCCTATAAGTCCACCAGGCTTCAAATTGGGCAGTGGTTTTGAGAGGCTTGTGTTTGGAGCAGCGCACAGAATTGCTCAGGAGAGTGTGTGGCGCATGCCTGTAATGGGTCTGATTCATCAGACCCAGATTTGGATGAAGAGCACAACCTGTCAAGAGCAAACAGAATGAAGACCTCGGAACATCAGCAGGAGTGTTTGGTTGATTCTTACCAGGCAAACCTCTCAACTGTGCCAGGAGAGCCAGTGCCCAAAATGTAAGGATCTCACAGGGAACAATCAGGACTGCGTGAAGTGCCATACAGAACCTGAGTGTTCAGGGGAAAGGCGTCTGTGCGTCCTTCAGAACGTCTCCGATTCAGTGTGTGATGATCAAGGAAACCACAATACAATGCCGTAAGAGCAAGAGTCAGCATTTATGCATAGCGTGGCGATGGATGGGAACATATCTATATAAACCCACCATATTTAACGGCCACTAATGTTACCACACAACCCAGAGAAGGAATTTCAGTCTGCTTTGATGGTTGCAAAGTGACAGGAAGAGGAGTTGGAGACAAGACTAGAATGGGAAAGGTTGTACGTCAAGCAGAAAAATGTCAAGCCTCCCTAACTAAGCAATACTTTTGCTACTTCTTTTTCAGAAGCCACCAGCAGCTTCTTTCCTCTCCTGCTCCTCCCATGTGCTCTCCGTGGGTCAAAGGAGGAGGAGGGAGCCAAGTCAAGGGGCTGAGGGGCTGGCAAGGGTGGCAAGAGCCCTTCTAAGGCTTCCCCCCAGCTCATAACTGGAAAGAGCCACTTCAGCTGGCATCATGGTTGGGCTGGCCCTTTTATCTGGAAACATCCCAATCCCTGCCACCCACCTCTTTACCTGGGAGTGATCTGGTGCAGTCAGGACCTGGCTCAGCTTCTCCTTGCATCTGGAAGACTCTCTGGGCGTCTTGTGGGTTCGAGGTGGGTTGGTGAAGAGCAGCGCAGACGGACCAGGGGAAACCCAAAAGTTGGTTCCCCTCCATGGCCATACTTTAACCACAGGGAGAAGGTGGGGAGGGCAAGGGGGTTTCCAGTCTGGAGGGGAGAGTCCACTACAATTGCCAGCAAGATGGTGGGGGGAGGCATTGCAAGCCCCACACATACTCAGGAATGAGTGCCAGGGGTCATTGGGGGTTCTGGCCTGGGGCCATCCCTGGTCAAACAGACTGGGGAAGGGAAGGTTGAGTGCAGGTGGCCACTTTTACAAGGTCTGAATAAAGTCTCTAGAGAAGTGGCGGCTGAGAAGCCAGGGCAGCCTCTATGGCTGCAGGTCAGCAAAAGGCAGCTTGTCTACTCAGGGCTCTGCCCCTTGTCACTTCCATTGGTGGGGACGGATGTTGTGGGAGGCTGGGAAGTGGAAGACTCTGTGGCAGGAGCAGCAGCACATGGGTAGAGGGAGGAGGTGAAGTTACTCTCTTGGCTCTCCTATCGGTAGGTGGAGGCTGCAGGACAAAGTCCTTGGAGGTAGCACCAGAAGGTGCAAAGCCCAGGAACCTTCCCGGGCTGCTCATGGTGGAGCGGTCAGATGGGAAGTGGAAGCACGTGTACTTGGGAGTTAAAGAGGGAGACGCCAAGGTCCTTGCAGGGGAGCACCCTGGGAAGCTGGCAATGGTATGGGGCTCCCTGGGTATGGGGCTCCACGTGCAGCGGGGGATGAGGCATGAGAATAAGTCCCCCTGGAAATTCCAAGTCAGTTCTCCCTGCGGGAGAGGCAGAAGTGCCCAGTGTCAGTGCCCAGGCCCTCATCCCCAGAGGCGGTGGCTGCAGGACAAAGTTCACAGGGGTTGCACCTGTCCAGCGGGAAGCCAAAGAACCATCCCGAGCTGCTCACGGTGGAGAGATCAGACGGGAACTGGAAGCACATGTTACAGAGTGAGTTACAGAGGGAGATTCCCATGTGCCTGCAGAGCATGGCGGGATGCTGGTAGTGGCATTCATTGCTGGGAAGGCTCCAGAGGTGTTGCCTCCCCAGAGTAGATCCCACCTGGGGACAGGGCAATGGTGCTCCTGCAGGTGAGGCAGTGGTTGCAGGTGCCCAGGCCATCCTACCTGCAGGTGGCTGCTGCAGGACAAATTTTGATGGTTCTGAGACTCCCACAGGGGAACTGGTGAAACTCGTGGCACCCTCACAGTGACAGGGCAGCAGAATCAGGTGTCATCAATACAGGTGGGCTAAGTGGGCTGGAGGCTGCAAGGGGTGGGGGGGGGTCAGCACCCAGGCCCTCCACCCCAAAGCTGGCTGCCGTCGGACAAAATTCACAGAAGTTGTGCTTGTCTGTGAGAAGCCAAAGAACCATCCTGGGCTGCTCATGGTGGAGAGATCAGATGGGAACTGGAAGCACGTTGTCTGGAGTTAGAGGGGGAGACTACCAGGTGCCTACAGGGGGTCCAGATGGGAGGCTGGTAGTGGCATTCATTGCTAGGGAGACTCCAGAGTTGATCCCTCTGGAGCAGGTCCCTCCAAGTAAGTCCCATGGTATCACTCCTGGTGAGGGAGCAGCACTTTTGCCAGGGCTCAACCCGAGTGCTCCTCGGACTCCACCACACTCGGTTGGGATGTACCTGGTTCCCCCACAGACTGTTCCCACTCAGTCTGGTTCCAGGAACGGAACGGCGCAAGGGCTAGAGACGGCACTCTGAATAACTGGCCAGGCGTGGCAGATGTTTATTGTGTTTGCAGCGGGAGACATGATGGGCCTGGCGGTCACCAGATGAACAGGGGCTTCCCATCAGCCTGCGACAGGTGAGACAGGCAGGCGAGCAGGATGCGGCAGTCCTCCAGCTTATCCGCGGGAACAATGTTGTTGACCACGCTCTGCAGGTACTCCGGATTGTTGAAAGTGTCTCCCTCGGCACCGGTGGTGTCTGGCCGCTCTCGAAGGATGCCGTAGGTGTTCACCACGTATTCAGTGAATGCGGGGTGGACGTTAGGGTCGTAGCCCAGAGGCTTCAGCTGGTTCATGATGTCGGTATAGCGCTCCATCATGCCTTTGCGCTGTTCTTCATTCAGCGGAGTCATGGGGTCGTTCCCTCCCTGTGGGGAGAAGAAGAGCAATAGCGAGGAGCCCCGCAAAGGAGGAAGGCTTCTCCCTCCCCTGTGCTGAGTTCTTCTCTGTCCAGCCCGTGACCAACCTCTGGTCTGCTAAGAGCCTCTGACCCAGCTAAACAAACACACCTAGAGCAGTGATGGAGCAGGAGGAGGATGGGGTCCTGTTATTTTATCTGGCCCTCGACACTTGATGTGGCCCTTGGCAGAAAACTCTGGAGATGTGCTGGGGATGGGCTGCCTGCAAGCTGTGGTCCAGGAGGGTCACTGTGGAAGCCTGACACGGAGCGTCCCTCTGGTTGGGGTGAGCAGGCGCCTCCCCCATGCCGCAGCCCTGCCCTGCATTGGCCCCTGTGCTCCTTTCTCTGGAAACTGCAAACCAGTTTAGGCGGGCTTATCCAGTGGTGGTGGGTTTATCGTCACCTGTCATCTCTGTGCCTCAGTGTCCCTCCCAAGGTTTTTTTTTGGGGGGGGGGTTGCCTGTTTACTAGCACATTCCACATGCCACCACCCTCCCCCCAAGACACCAGCCCCGACTCTGGAACTGGTCAAACGGGTGCTGGGGAACTCCAGGGCACAAGGAAGAGGGCAAGGAGCCCAAGGTTGCCATGGGCCCCACTTGCACATTCCCTGGGTGAAGCAAAGTGGTGGAGAGGCAAAGGACGGCAATGGTCCCGGGGGGCTCCAGTTCACATTCCAGGCTGGCACCCCTGGAGAACGATTCTGGCACCCACAGACCCCCCAGCAAGTGTCACCGAACGGTGTGCTGGCATCACACAGGCAGGAGGCTTCAGGCTTTGGCCGCGTCTGATCTCCAGGTGCAGACCAGGAACCAAATCCTATCCGATGTGCCCAAATGCAGCCCCAAAGAAAGGGAATCTTCTTTCTTTGTCCTGCCAGGCTGCCCACTGCTGCAGGAAGACCAGCACATCGGATTGGGCCCTGCGCCATCTGCTTCATCTCCTGCATTTCCAGCCCCAGGAAGTTCTGGAGAGCCACCTGGCCTACTCTGCTTCAGAAACGGAGCCCTTCCTGGCTCACCCCTCATTTCAGCTGTCATCAACGTGCGATGCTGGGGTGGGATGGGGAGGGGGGTGGCCTATCCAGATGCCTGAGACCGTGGCTCTCTCCTAAACATCTGCCTGCCTCCCTCCCCCTACCTGCCTCGCGGGCCAAGTCAGAACTGCTGGATCCGGCCCAAGGCCCCTCTGGGCCAGCCTCTCGTGTTTCCCACTTTCCAGGGCCTGCAGCTGGGGCTTTGTGGGACAGGCCACTGGCTTGTGTTTTCTGTTGGCTGATTTGTGCCAAGATTCTCCAGCTGACCACGAACAGGGACAGCAAGTGGGCTCTCCTCACCTGCGTAATCTTCTCAGGGATGTTGCTGACTGTGAAGCCGTAGAGGCGGACCCGGTCGGGAAAGATGCTGGAAAGGATCCTGCGATCTAGCTGGAAGGCGATCTCCCCCACAATGCGCTCCATGGTGGACTGCTTGACATCTGTAAGGCCCAAAAGGGAATCGGGTCAGTGGGTGGTGTGTGGCCGCTCACAGCCACTGCCTCGCCTGTCCTCCTTGGCCCAGGGAAGCCTCGGGGAGCCTGTCCTCGCTGCTCTCCACCAATACCACCCAGCCTCACGGCCCAATCTTGTCGGGGAAGCCGCATTCTGGCAGCACAACCCAATTCTTCCCTGCACTGCAAATCACAATTCTGGAGACAAGAGTAGCAGCTGGCAAGGCACAGGCTTGGGCTGCCCAAGAGGAGAGCCGGCCCTGTCGTGAACAGCTGCTACCTCTTGCCTTCCCACCCCATCTCTTTGCAGCAGAAATGGGGGGGGGGCAGAGCCTGCAGCCGGGGTGACTGCAGGGAGCAGAAGTGGCTGCCCAGTGCAATCCGACTGGAAGATCAAGATGCGGCTGAAGAGAATGGTCGGCACTGTTCACAACTGGGAAGGCTTTCTGCGGTGCTGGATTTGCCTGCAGGTCAGTTTGGCACCTGTTGCTCTAGAGCATCCAACCAGCCCCAAGCATCTTTTGGAAGGTTGGGGGCCTTTTAATACTTTGGGACTCTTTTAATGTATTGGGATTCCTAGACTTCCCAGTCCAGGTTACATGGGAATTTGGGGGGATTTTGCATTCTGGAGAAGGAGCCGTTTTTGCCCCAGAAGGCCTCCCCCTCGGCCTGAGTCGGGAACGGTGGACGAGCAGAGAAAAGTGAAAAGGGGCAGCAGAGAGAGCACTCTCTCCCCTAACCGCAGAGAACTGTCTCCCCCGGCCCAGCCCCCGCCTAACCCGAACAAGCTCCTTTTCAGAACCTTCTGCAGTCTCTCGGCTTGCTGATCATGTGGCAGGCGTTTGCCCTCACGTTTTGCCTGAGGACTTAAGGGAGTGGGACAGTACCCGGAACTGGAGAAGTCTGGTTCAGAAACAAGCCCACTCCACCGATCTCAGCCTCGTACGTGTCTCTTTGGCTAGCGGCTCTTGTCAGTGTCTCCCATCGCTTGGGCATCCCAGCCACCACACTGTCCCCTCTCGTCTCGGCACAGTGTGTCATGCAGCGGTGTCACGTTTGGAGGGGAGACCCCAGACCAGTGCCTGGCCAGTGCAGTCCAAGGCAGGTGTGGGCTGGCTGGAGAGGATGACCCCAGATGGGTGCCCTGGGTGACCTGGTGCCTGCAAAGCAATTTGAGGGAGCCAGCCTTGAGGGAACCCAAAGGGTGAGGGAGCCGAGAGGCTAGCTGTGCCTAAGCAGAGATTGAGACGGTGAGGTGGCGCCTGCCTGCCTGCTGCTGCTAACTGCTGCAAGGCACCCTCCAGTTCCGATGGGCAGTGGGGGGCTGAGCTGGCAACGGGGCTGTTCCCTCCAAGCAGGCCTGGCGCTGGCTGTGTTTGAGGCCACATCGGGAAAGGGCACACTTGTTCCCCCCAGAAATCCCCCCACAATGCTTCCTCTTGCGTACCTTTGCTTATCTTGGAGCCTGTCATGGACAAGGCCTGTCTGTCTCCACCTCTGCGCTCTTTGGGCTTGGTGTCGGGAGGCTTCTGTGGCACATCAGTGGGTGCGGCTTGGGCCTGGGCCTGAGCCTGACTTTGAGCTTGAGCCTGCGCCTGCGCCTGGCATTGAGCCTGAGCCTCAGCCCCAGCTAGGTTTGCACATTTCATGAGCACAAATGGTGACGGGTAGGAGAAATACGGCCCTCGCCCCTGACCGGGTGGCAGTCGCTGGGGGGCAAAGGGAGTCGCAGGGGACATGGCTCCAGGAGGGGGCAGCTGCAGAGGGCTTGGCCGACATAATCTGGCCAGGGTTTGCACTGGGGGGGAAGGGGGGAAGGCGTTGGGGAAGTAAGAAAGCAGCATGGGGTTGGCTGGGGAGCTGGCGGCCATGGGGTTAAAGTCTGGCCAGGGAACAGGTGAGGGAAACGACTGGGGGTCTGCTGAAAGCATCGGGATGTGACGGCACCTAATGGGAGAGTCCATCTGGGGCACCAGAGGGGCAAAGCCTGTGCCGCCTTCCAGCAACGGTGGGGGGCTCGGAAAAGGCCAGTCACTGGGGAACATGGGGGGGAAGCCTGGTGAAAAGGCGCTATTCTCTAGAGGACTGGGGAGGAAGGCAGGCATTGACATCGGCTGGGACTGAAGCTGGAGGCCAGGCGAGGGTAGGGGTTCCCACCTGACTGGGCCGGGTGCAGGAACGCATGAGCTGGCTGCGGGTGAATCGGTCTGGGGTGTCAGAGGTGCCAAATCGGAGCCTCCTTCCCCCCCTTGCTGGGGCCCATCTGTGGGTGTTGTGGGGGGTGCACCCTGTGACGCGGTGCCACCCTCTTCATTGCCAGCAGTGGAGTCGGCATTAGTAGGAGGGGATGGTGGGCAATGGGGGTGCCAGGGGTATTGGCATTCATAGCAGTAGCCACGGGGACAGTTGCTGGTGCCTGGAGAGCTGCTCCCCCACGGGGTGTCTGGCGGAGCGTAGCTGGGAGGGAGACTGTCATCGGCTGCAAAGAACAGAGAGAGGCGCCACTGATTGTCCAGGTCACATTGCTGGTCCCCAAGAGTATTCCTCCTCCCCCCCCCAAAAAAAAAACATCAGCCAGCTCAGTGTGGCCACAAGTGAGAAGCCACGAGGCTGGGGTGGCGCGTGGGCTCTACTGTCACATGGCCTCCCCCACTTCCCCCATTTCGGTCTAAAAAAGATGTTCATGCTGGCTCGTGCTGTTACCCCGATTCCTCCCCAGCAGCTGCAGGAGCAGCTCCCTTCCTGTGCAGCCCTCCAATCCCCCATGTGGGGTGGGGAGAGGATGTCCATAGCATCCTTCCACCTGCTCCTTTGGTCATCCAGGGAACATCAGTCTTCCATCCAGGCCCCTTGGAGGGAACTCCACCTCAACCCCCGGGACAGGCTCAGGCTCCCTCCAGCACCCTGGACCACATTGCCGACACTGATCCTGCAGAGACTGGAGGCAGGAGGCAGCTTAGGTTGTCTGTGGAAGCGAAAGAGCCGGAAAATGAGGCACGTGATCCCAGAGGTGGTTCTGTTTCTGCCCATTGTTCAAGAAGCCAAAATGCTTTGATGGGGGAGACCCAGGTGCTCTGCCTAGGCTTTGCACTAGCAGTACAAGCCCTTGCAGGTCTACTCAGAAGTAAGCCTCACTGACTCCAATATGTGTTACTTCCAGGCAAGCCTGCTGAGAACTGTAGCCTCAGTAGTGAACCTGAGAATAACCCATAAGTCTGGGTTGCACCAGTGCCTCTGGCCCCACCAGTGACAACCCTCCTACTCCTCCCACTCCGGTATTCCTTTCTGGTGTGAGATCAGAACAGACAAAAGGAAAGTTAATCTGCGGAACTCTCTGCCACCTTGCCAAAGGGTGCCGTTTGCCAATAAAAACCAGAATCTAGTTTGTGTTTGGCAACGGCCAATCTTCCCAGGCTTCCGGCACTTCCCATGTTGGGCCGGCACTAGATAAGCGGCAGGTGATTGTGAGCTGACGTGGGTTTGTGTGCGGATGCAGCTTCCCCGTCTGAGCTGTGGAGTCCAAGTGTGCCATCTCTACCCACCCAGGTTGAAATCCAGCCCCTCGGAGGTGATGGGGATTCCACCACTTGAAACCATGCGCCTGACAACCTGCCCAGACCTGCTCACCTGCCCACCTTGCCCCAAGCCGCTTTTCTGCCCGCTGGTGGAGGCCCCGTTGAAGGGGTGTCAGGCACCAGGCCACAACTAGAGAGCCTCTTGCAGGCAGCAGGGCGTCCCACCCACTCCTCCTTCTGAAGACAACGAAACCCCCACGTGTGAAGGGGAGACTCCGTTTCTGAGGCGGAGTGGGCCATGTGGCTCTCCAGGACCTCCTGGGGCTGGAAATGCAGGCAAGAGAGCAGCCCCTGCCCGGAAGTCAGCTGCCCACCTCACGCCCAGGCGGTGGGAAAGGCTGACCCCCAGGGCTGTGCCCAGCTGCTGCTGCTGCTGTTCAGAGGGGGTCCAGGTAACGGGAAGACCCACTGGACATCCACTGGAAACCCACTGGAAACAGGAGGATCCACCTCCCTCCGCTGGGAGGGCCAGGAGGAGGATGCTCTTGCTTCTGCGTGGCCAGGTCAGCCTCTCCTGTGCCCTGGAGACCCAAGTAGTGGGCAGGCCCTGATCCAGGAGACACAGGCAGGGCCCTACTCGTGGTCCTGGAGACCAGCCGGGCTGCGGCAGTGGATCCGCTGCATGGGGGGCTTGGAAAGAGGAGCTGGCCTGTCTTGACAAATGGTTCTTGCTTACGATGACGTGCAATTGCCTACTGTTGCTTACGAAAAGGCACTCAAATGGGACTTTTTAGAAAGGGGTGTCCAGGGCAGTGCATGTGTGACCAACACATGCAACACGTGTGTGCCCAGCACAGGAGGGACTGGGAGTCATGGGAGTTGGCGGAAGGAGCAGCAGCAGTGAGGCTGCTCCCAGGGCAACTGCATGGCCCGTCCTGGTCCAAACGGCCATGTCCTGGGTGCCGCTGGAACCCCAAGTGCCTTTAGTTCTCCTACTGGCCAGACCACTCCCCTGTGGCTTGGAAGAAACCCACCCCCTGCATGACTCCCCTCTTGTGAGTGCAGCCTGCTGGGGTCACGCAGGACAACCTCTGTTGGGCTCTCTCCCCGCGGTGGGCACTCAGCACAAGACACCCTGGTCAGGAGCAGTCCAAGAGTTTATTGGGCCTGCAGGGCAGCTCGCTCAGCTGGCACGTGTGGCAGGTGCATCACCAGATGAAGAGAGGCTTCCCGTCCTCGACCGACAGCTGATGGAGGCAGCAGAGGAGCAGCATGCAGCTACTGAGCAGGTTCGGTGGGACAACGGTGCGGACCGCCTTCTGCAGGAACTGCAAGTTGTTGTAGGAAGCAGCCTCTGGACCCTTCAACTCTGGCCGCTCCCGCAGGATGCCAAAAGTGTTCACAATGAGCTCTGTCAGCCTGGGGTGGATCTCTGGGTCATACCCCAGAGGCTGGAGGTGGCGCATGATGTCCTCATAGCGCTTCATAGTGGTGGCCGCCTGTTCTTCAGTCAGGGTGAAGTAGGGGTCCTTATCGCGCTGTGGAGGAAGAGGAACAGCTGTCAAGCCCCAGCAAGAAGATGGAGGCCCAAGGCAGATCTAGAGTCCTGACACCCACTACCACCCATGGAGGGGCTCGGTCCTTGCCTGCTCCTGTAAGGACCGGTTCTCCCAGCATGTCCCTTATCTAGAACCTCCCCCTGGAGGCTTCAGGATGCCATCCTGCGCCTCAGACCCCAGTCATCACTGTTCTCCAGGGTTGCTTTTGATACTTGGAAGTGCCTTAGAGAAAGACTCGCTTGTCTGAATCCTTGGCTGAGGCCACTTCCCTGGACACAAACAGCACCCGTTCCATCCAAGGGACCCCTGGCATCTGCAGGGACAGCTCGTCAGCGGAAGGGAGGCTGATGGTGACTGCAGCCAAGCTGGAAGCGCCAGCCATGGGAGCCTGAGAGAGAGGCCTGGAGGCTTAGGGACTCCTCACCTCCCAGTGTGCACACGCCGGACCCCACACCTTCCACACTACTGGCCAAAATTGTGGAAACCTTTTGTCAAACTTGTATTTACAATATGAGGCCTGAGAGCTCATCAGGCTAGAAGATGAAATACCATTAGAGATCGCCTTCAAAGGGTATCCTCTTTCTTATCTTCTATATTTAGAAAAATGAAGTCACTCACTGACTCACTCACTCATCAACGCCCAGTCAAGACCGCTGGGCCTAGAAGCATGAAATTTGGGGTGATGGAGGGAGTCACCAAGAACCGGTTTTCGGAAATTCCAACCGGAAGGGGGTGAAAAGGGGCGCAACGTGTTTTCCTCCCTATTCTTTGCATTGAAGAATCGTGACTGGGGGATGCTCTGCCCCAATCCCCGGACCTTGAAGAGTGAAATTCTGGGAGGGAGTTCCTTCTGTCACATGAACACCCACCAAGAACCCATGTGCAGAAATTTAACCCTTCAGGGGCTGAAAAGGGGTGCAAAGTGTTTTTGTCCTATACTCAATATGGAAGACTGACCAACATCCAGTCAATTTGGTGCTTGGTGCCTGATGCACTGCAAGGGGATGTTGTTCAGAGGGAGGGGTTGCACTGGGGTAGATGCTGTGCATGGGAGGTGTTGCACATGGGGGGCTGTTGCACATGGGGAGATGATGCGCATTGAGGGTTCATGCGCATGGGGAATGTTGCACATGGGGATTGATGCACATCGCGGTAGATGCACATGGGATGGATGAACATGGGGATGTTGTACATGTGGGAATTATTGCACATGGGTGTTGTTGTGCATGGAGGAAGTGATGCGCATTGGGGAGGTGATGCACATGGAGGAATGATGCACATGGGGGAATGATGCGCATGGGGATGTTGCACATGAGGGTTTGATGTGCATGGGGAGATGATGCGCATGGGGATGATGCATATGGGAAGTGATGCGCATGGGGGAGTGATGCACGTGGGGGAATGATACACATAGGGATTACGATGCACTTAGGGGGATGTTGCACCTGGGGGACTGATGCACATGGAGGACTGATGCATGTAGGGGTTGTTGCGCATGGTGGTTGGTGCAAATGGGGGTTGTTGCACATGGGGAGATGATATGCTTGGAGTATGGATGCGCATGGGGGTTGATGAGCATGGGAGGTTGTGCATGGGGGTTGTTGCGCTTGGGGATGTTATACATGTGGGAGTTGTTGCACATGGGGGTTGCTGTGCATTGGGGAGGTGATGCACATTGGGGAATGATATGCATGGGGGTGATGTGCATAGGGGTGTGATGTGCATAGGGGATGTTGAACATAGGGGACTGATGTGCATGGGGGTTGCTGGGCTTGGGGGGTTGCTGTGCATGGGGGATTGATGTGCATGGGGTGGATGATGCACCTGGGGTGGATGATGTGCATGGGAGTTATTGTTCATGAGGGTTGTTGTGTGTGGGGTGTTGATAAACATGGGGGTTGATGTGTGTAGGGGGAATGAACCTGGGGAATGTTGCGCATGGGGTGGATGCACATGGGGAGATTGATGTGCAGTGGGGGGATGGCATACGGGGAACTTTACTCCCGCAAGGCAGGTATGCTTTCACTAGTCATATACAATTTTATGGGATTCTAAAAAAAACTGATTTATGAGCCATTAAACCTCACAAATACACATTTTCCATAATGTTTCCACAAGTGTGGCCATTAATGTTCCTTGGAGATACAGATGTCGATCCTTTTCCAGACAGTAAATAAATGTGCTGGCAGTGCAGTCCTCAGAGTGGGTCCCATTGCATGCAACGGTGCTTTCTCCTCCCAGGCACATTTGGGTAGGACTGCAGCCTTCATCCACCAAGAATGACTGTGTGGTTTTGAGTCATACATGTTGTAACCAAAGCCTTGAGAGTGACTGAGAAGTGGGGCTGGGAACTGCTCCCCCTCCTGAAAACCCTCTTCTTCCCCCAAGCTCTTCATCAATATCAGGCTGGCTGTTTTTACCTTTGCCTGCTTCTAACCACAGCACCGTTTTTAATTGTTTTAAATATGTTCATGTATATTTTTACAAATTTTATGCACTTTGTATTGTTATTCATTTTTTAATTTTGTCTAAAATTGTGTACTTTAAATGGTGTAAGCCACCTTGAGTTCCCTTTGGGGAAGAAAGGTGGGGAATGAATGAATGAATGGATGAATGGATGAATGAATGAATGGATGAATGAATGAATGAATGAATGGGAGCCTTGTTTGCCTGCAGAGCAAACAAGGAACAGCATCCACTTCAGAGGGCCCCAGTCAGGCCAGTTCTGGTCCCGCAAGGCCATGCCAGCCCCATTCCTCAGGAGTGGCTGTTATCTGCCTGCTCCTGGGAGAAAAAGTCAGGAATGGGCATGATCAGGGGGCACTCAGACATGCCATTCTGTGGGCTAGGAAAGCCTGAGTGTGTGAGGGAGTAAGTCCCCACTCACTCGCTCACTCACAACACTGCATACATGGCAGGCATTTTCCAACAACAGATCTTCCCAACTTAACTGGCACCTTGGAGATAACCATGTCAGATAAATGTACCAGTTTGCTGCCACGGCCCTTGCATGCAACCAGCACGGGCTTTCAAATCTTCAACCGGCCAGCCCTGACTTCCTAGAGATGTGGATGATGGATCCCCCTCTTACCGCCCCACACAGCCCAAGTCAGAGAGGGATGTTGGATGGCTCCTCTAGGCCAATGATTTACAAACATTTGGGGCCCCAGAGCCCTTTGCATTCCTGAAAGGCATCTCGGGGAGCCCTGCCAGCGCATGCACGGAGACTTGCAGAGCCCCATCCATGTGGTGTCCATGTGGTGCAGCACAGTTGATGAATACCAGTGCAGAGCTGGAAGGAGAGCCACGGGGCAGACGATGTTCACACAATGCTCATGGGGACCCTGAAGGGGTCTTGTTGAACCCCAGGATTCCTAGGCGCACACTTGGAGAGACACCACTCTAAGTAAAGCCTCCATCAAGCTCACCATGTAAAAATCTACTCTTTCCTCCCCTGAACATCCCACCAGGCCTACGGAGGAAGGAAGCAAGTGGAAGCTCTGCATACCTGCATGACTTTCTCAGGGATGTTGCGCACAGTGAAGCCGTAGAGGCGGACGCGGTCAGGAAAGACGCTGGAGAGGATCCTGCGATCTAGCTGGAAAGCAATTTCACCCACGACGCGCTCCAGGCTCTCCTGCTTGGAACCTGCAAAGACAGGTCCAGTCAGGGTAGGAGGCCACAGGCTCCATCAGCCTTTCCCAAGGACTGCTGTTCCCCCCAACCCAGACAGCGTCCCCCTCCTATGCTGCTAGGACCGTCAGCAAGTCTAATGCTGCACCCTAAGTGCAGGCTGCCAGGGCAGGTCAGCTCCATGCTGAGCAGGGGAGGGTGCAGGGGAAGGAGAGACCAGGCCTGAGAGAGGCTGAAACAGCCGCAGCAGTGCATGCCGTCTCCCGCTGCCCTTCCTGGACCAAGGTGGATCCCGCAATTTAGCAGGCACAGGGCTGAGTGGCTGGGCTTGCCCGGTGTAAGGAAACAAGTGTCCCTTACCTCGAGGAGCCCTTCAGGATTGGGCTGCCTTGTTTACGTCAACCTCTCCAAAAGCTGCCCATGTAAAGCAGTGCCTGCTCGGGGTGGAAATGCTACAACCTGAGCTCTGGAAAGCAACTTCTTACAGCTGCCGAGCCCAATCCAGCACCTGTCAAACCAGATGCCAGATCCAGAAGGGAGGTCAGAGTTTGCTGGACAAACAGTGAGCCTTCTGGAGGTGCCAGACCTGCCCCGGTGCCCGTCAGCACGTCTTGCAATCTGTGCCCCTCCATCTGAGGGTTCCCTCTCAGGTGTATGAGCCCACACGTTCTGCCTTTCTAGCTGATGTGGAAGCAGGTGGAAGGTTGGTGCAGCTGCAGCCCCTCAGCTCAGGGCACAGCAGAGGAAGAGGCCTGGGCAGAGGGGCCCCAGAGTGGAGAACTGGAGGGCAGAAGGGGATTTTCAGCAGCCTTCATCCCCTCTTCCCAGCGGTGCCTGGCAGCAGGCGCAGGCACCACGTCTTGCCACTGCTCCTGCGAGGGGAGGCTGCATGACAGCCCCACGTGTGTCAGGCCCCAGCACTGCCCACCTTCCAGCAAACCAGCCCCCCTTTCTGCCTCGGCCAGGCCAGAGACAGGCCAGAGCTCGGCCTTCTCCAGGGGTGTGGTGGGAATGCTCTTCCCCTCCGTCACGGCCTTCACCAGGAGGGGAGCAGGGCCAAGGCTCAGGCCCCACTCCAGCCAGCCCCTGCTGACACTGACCCTGGTCCCCTCAAGCGCCCCTTCCGGTGGTTGCCCTCAGCCAGCCTGTTTCTTGTGCTCCCCCTCATCTCCTGGGAGACCCACGTCCTGCCCTTTGGACCATCCACACGGCTGAGCGCTTGGCCATTGCTAACAGCGAGGACTTCTGGGGCCCATGGAGTCTGTGTCCAGCCCCAACCACCCCCCAGCCCTGGGGGCCACACAGGCCTCTCACCTTTGGATGGGGTCTCTGTCTTCTCGGGGCAGGGATCTTGCTCCGGCTTTTCATCAGATGGCTTCTTCTGTTCCAGGGGAGTAGCGGGGGGGCAAAACGCAGCAGGCAAAGGTTCTGGACAGGGAGGTTGTGCTGGCCGGCAAGGACGGCCAAACCAGGGATATGTAGGGGGTGGTCCCCTGAATCCTGAAGGGGGCGGTCCCCTGAATCTTCCACCCAGAAATGGGGGTTGCTGAACACAGGGGGCCGCGTTCTGATTCTGAAGGACCAGTGGGGAAAATGGGCGAGGAGAGTAGGAAAGGGGGCTCCCGGGGCTGTACACAGGAACCAAGGCGTGCTGGGGGTTGGGCTCGAGGTTTGCCGGGAACATGGGAAGGGGGCTGGGGAATGGGGAGCCGGCAAGGGAGGTGTCTGCCTGGGGGAGGAGAGAGCCAAAGCCACTGTCCATCAGCTGCGGACAGCCCAAAGGAGATCTGCTACGTGGAGGAAAGGGCGAGGAGGTCGTTGCTACTGTGCTCCAATCTAGGTTGCCAGAGCCAAAGCCGTAGCCGGAGTGGGGGCTTGGTGAAAGGTGAGGGTGGCAGGGGGTGGGGCAGTCAAAGCAGTAGCCTCTGGGAACCATGCTTGATCCCGCAGCGCTGCTCCCCTGTGCGTAATCCAGCAGAGCAGAGGTTGGCGCAAAAATGTCTGCGGCTGCAAAGAACAGAGACGGCAATGTGCTGGCTGAATGGGGTCGGGGAAGGCCAAGAGTTGCCCGCCTGGCAATCTCCAGGCTGAGGTCAGGCCCGCGTGTTGTGGGCAGCAAAACCTATGAGATGAGGGGGGCAGGTCCTGCCCCGGGGGAGGGGTGCCTGCGCTCCTATTCACGTGTGGTCAGATTTCTTACAATGTTTACATCCCTGTTGCTGCTTATGAACTGTCCATCAAAACTCAACAAGCCATTTAAAAACACACCAGCCAGGCTTCTGCCAGTAGAATCTCTGGAAAAGAGGGGAACGAGGGTAAGCTTACGGGGGAAACGAGGGTCTGTCAGATGTTCAGCTCCCCAACGGTCTCGGGTGCTGAAAGTCACCATCCACACTGTGACTCGTGTCCAGAAAGAACTGGTGCCCACACTACAGAGAAGCGCTCCAACACGTGGCCCCAACCAGCACCCCGGCTCTGCACTGAGCACCGGCCAGCGTGGTGGAGCACTTTGTGGAAGCTGCGCCCCATGCGGAGAGCACGGGGGCCAGGCAGCCTCCATGACCCCCAGCCCAAATGACTCCAGGATGGGCCCGCCTCAGGGAACTCGGTGGGGAAAGCCAGCTGCCCCTCAGGCTGCTCCAAAACCAGGCCACAAACCGTGGACCTCTGACTCAGCCCTGGGGCTGCCTCTGTTTCTGAAGGCCAGTCCCTTCAGGTGCTTGCTTGGCTCCCTGTCCCAGCCCCATGGTTTTGTTCTGCAGCTGGGAGGGAGTGTGCACCCCAGTGCCACCAGCCTTGGGCCCACAGTGCCCTTTCACAACCCCATAGACACCCCCATCTGTGAGGACCTCTGCGCCCTGCGTCCTCCTCCATTTGCCAAGCACAGGCAGCACTCTGAGAGGCACCTCGTGCCCTGCTCCAGCCCGCTTTCTGCCCCATAGCAGGAGTAAGTGCTTGCCTGGGACATGAGCTACTTGGCTCCTTGAGTGGCTTCATCAGGAGGTGGCAGCTCAAGGAGTAAGGGCCACTCCCTGACAAGCCCCTGGTCTCTGCGGCCAGTCAGCCCCGGGTGCAAGATGGCTCCCAAAGACCCCGCTTTGGGCGAGATGAGGCGGAGAGCTGGACGACTCTGGGGAGCCCTGACCCCAGATAGGAACAGCCAGAGGGACCCAGCCAGAGTCTGGCAGTTCTGGAGCACCAGCAGGGGCACCAGGTCGCCCCTTCCCTTTAGAACAGGGGCCTCCAAAGTTTTGGCAGGAGGGCCACATCATGTGATGGGGCCAAAAAACTAACTGACATTTCAAATTTGAATACATTTACACAAATTTTCGTGTAAGAATGTATTAGAGTGGATCACAAGGCTTGTCCAAGGGATAGAGGGATCTTGCCACACATTGGCCACACATCGAGGCTTGCTGAGGGCAGTATCTGGCCCTCGGGCCGGGGTTTGGAGACCCCTGCTTTAGAACATAAAAAGACCCTCCACTGGATCAGGCCACAGGCCCAACCAGTCCAGCTTCCTGTATGCCCCAGCAGCCCACCAGATGCCTCGGGGAGCATACAAGTCACCTGCAACCAGGTGCCTCCTGCCCTACATCTGGGATTTTGATCTACACGTACCCCTCATGGCTTGTAACCCATGGTGGTCCTTTCCTCTATGAATTTGTCCAAACCTGGAGGCTGCACCATGGCTTGTAAGCTGAGACAGACTTTTCCTCCATGTGTTTGTCCAATCCCCCTTTGAAGATGTCAAAACCCGTTGTCATCGCCCCATCCAAGGGCAAGGAGTTCCGCAGATTAATTACATGTTGGATCAAAATTTCCTTTTGTCTGTTCAGACTATCCTGTCAGTCAGTTTTAGTGAGTGGCCCCTTTTTGGAGTTGTCAAAAACTATGATATTCTATGTACAGCAGCCTGATGGGAATGACAGTGGGGCACAAGGTGAGAAGAACAAGTGAGGATCCAGGGTGCTTTCTCTTTCAGTCATGCCCTCTCCCTCCTTCTTTCCAAACTTAAGGGCCCCAAACATGGCAGCTTTTCCTCAAAAGGAAGGTGCTCCAGGCCAGCTGCAATTTTGGTCATGCTCTTCTGCACCTTTTCCAGTTCCACCATTTCCTTTTGAACTGGACGCAGAACTGGCCAGGACTGGATGCAGTACTCCAGATGGGCCCCTACTACTTATGGGCATATTCCAGAGTTCTGGCCCCAGGACAGATCCTTGGATACCCCAAGGATTTCTTCTCTCCCTCCACTGTGAAAATTGCCCACTGACACCACTTTGTCCTCAACCAGTTCCAAATCCATGAAAGGACCTGCTTTCATCATCCCTGACTGTGGAGTTTTCTCAAGAGCTGGTGGGGGACCATGTTCAAGTCCCGGGCTGGAATATCCCAGAGTTTTTCCCACATCCCTGCCACTGACTATTCAGCTGATTGGAAAAGGATTGGGGCCAGGGATTGGGATCAAGGGGGGAGAACCCTCAGTTTTGCTAGGATCCTCTCCACAGTGAGCGAGGGCCCTCCTGCCCTCTGAGCCCTTCCTGTCCAGGATGCCCTTCCAGTCCTTGTTCTCTAAGGTCATCTGAGGGGGCCCTGTTGGTTGCACCACCTGGAGAGAGGTTAGGAGAATGGCGGCCAGAAACAGGGCCTTCTCAGTGGTGGTGCCTGCACTATGGAACTCCCTCCTCTTTGAATTAAGAACTACTTCCTCACTCGTAACCTTCCAACAGGCCCTAAAGACTGTCTGAGAGCCTTTGAGACCCTGTAATGGCTGTCTTCTAAATCAGATATTTTATGGCTGACTGCACCCTATTTTATATTTTAATTGTATAGGTATTTTAATTGTATTTTATATAATGATTGTAGCCACCTGGGGTACCCTTCGGGGGAAAGGGTGGAATATAAATCTAATAAATAAATAACATAAATGACAGCGACACCACCAATGTTGTCCTCCATCCCAGCTTTGATCTACTTTCCTGGGTCATATAGACCCAGTGCAGCAGTGAGGGCTTACTCCAGAGCAAAGGAACAACTCAGAGGGGACTCCAGGACTTCCCATGCTTCAGTAGCACAAATGAATTGGCTGGGCATTTAGATAGGATTTGCCCGTAAATGATACGTATACCTTTCATAGATCCACATTTAATCAAAGGGACAGTCAACGAGGATTTCTGAGTGGACCTTTGAGGTCAGGAACGGACGCAGAAGGAGAGATCTGCATCATTGGATCTGACTATTTTTCAAGACATCCATAGCTCTCCCTTGTGCCCCTTGGGAGGCTTAGCCGCTCGGGTATTTTACCCACTTCACAGGAGGCCTTGTGAGTCTCCAGAAGGGGATTTGCTCTAGAAAATGATGGAAGGTTCTAGCTTTGAGGAATTTACCCCATAGAAGACATAGACCCCCACAGGCAAAACACCTAAACATGCAGAAAGATCTCTGCCTATCTCAGCATCGGAGTCCTGAACAAGTCCAGACCAAACACCCCCTTTGCTGGACCCACCTGTTTGTTGGGCAGGGTGAGGAGAATTCAGCCCAACCCGCCAAGCAGCAGCGGTGCCCAGTGCGGCTGGTCAATGCCCAAGTGCCACCAGGGGTCAGTCAAGTCTCTCTCTCTCTCTCTCTCTCTCAATCACTCACGCACACACTCAGATACAGTTCAGCTGTGCATAGATTAAAGAAGAGGCTGTAGAAAGGACCCTTGGGACCCCTCCAGGAAAACTCTTCTGCACCCTTTGCAAGCCCAAGGACGGCCACGCCAGGAGGCGCACGAGTTCAGGACCGGCCTGATCGTCCCCCAAACAGCAGCAGAGCAGCCGCCTTTTCTTGTAGGGCACGAGGGAGAAGAGACTAGAAAACTCAGCTCAGTGAGACGGCCACATGACAGTCATAGTCATGGTTTGGGGGTTGGTGGTGACAGCAGAAATCCCAATGCCCCTCAGGACTGCCTGCTGCCCCTCCTGAGACTTCAAGGGCAGGCCATGGGATCCTGCCTGTGACTGGACAATGCCCAAGATGGGGCAGGCACAGGCAGGTGTCAACCAGGCCTGGGTCCTGGTGACGGGGTCGCCCTCCACTTGTGTTCCGTGTCCAGAAACTGTCCTGGGGCTCTACTTTGGAGAAGGACCCTGCCTCAGGCAGACGGGAGGGGGACGTTCTCTTGGGGCCATCCCAAAAGGTCTGGGAATGAGGCTGGTGGTTCTCCTGGGTGGTCCCAAGCAGTGCTCTCCAGGAACCCTCCATCTGGGTTTGTCCACCTGGAGATGTGGGCTGCACAGCCTCTCCCTCCCCCTGACTCCAGTCACTGCAATCCAAAGTGCTCCTCATGGATCCGGGAAGGGCTCTTGCCACTCTTCTCTGTCTGGAATTGGGGGAAACTTCTGGCCTGGTCAACACCCCCCCCCCCGAAAGACAGCCAGGAGGAGGAGAAATTCACCTCCTTTCCCTTCCTCTCCTCACAGGTGGTTTCTTCAAAGTGCATCTTGGAGCCTCCCCAGGACATGCCAGGTTGAAAATGCCAGCCTCCCTTTTGGAGCCTGGATAGTGACCATTTGAGAGAGAGAGAGAGAGAGAGAGAGAGAGAGAGAGAGAGAAGGACTTCTCCTTCTCATTAGATATTTGGTGGTGCCCCCAACTGCCCCCCTGACAGGCTTGCCTGGGTGTGAATGTAAAGACTGATCCCTCTCCCTCCCGCAACCCCGTTCCTTTAGTTTGGCTCTTGCCCTCTCGGTGCTGAGCTCCAGCATCTCTTCCCAAGTTCACCGACTCCTGGCCATGGCTGAAGTTCATACCAGCCAAGCTCATCTGGTGCAGTGGGACCAGTGGAACTTGGGGTCTAGACAATTATATCTGGATTTGAGGTCATCACCAATTCCTAAATGGGCATCTCAAGCAGGCCTTTTTGGAACCAGTGCCCAGGCCTGGACGTTTGGCTCAACTGATTCCAAGGTCTGGGCAGAGGATGGAGAGGCCATTGGGTTGACTGTGGGACTCCCATCCACTGAGCAAGCCTGTGCCCAACCAGAGTCCGGAGTCAGTCCAGAAACCCACTCCCAGGTCAGGGGACCACCAGGGTCCTAGGTCTGCCCTCCCCAAATGTACCTGGGCTTTCGGGAGCAGGCAAGAGGGCGTTCTCGTTATACTGTTGGTGGAGGATGCACTTGAGTTCCTGGTTTTCTCTCAGAAGCTGGACCAGCTGCTTGAGCTCCTCATTCTCGCAGATGAGCGCGTCAATTTCCCTCTTCAGTTCGTCATAGCGGGCAAAGACCGCCATCCCCAGAAAGCTGCCACGATGAGGGGAGCGAGTGCCGCCTGGGGTTGCCCCAGAGCAGTGGTGTTCACAGGTCCATGTAGGGCTTCAAGCTTGCCTTGAGCTCTTCCTCCTTTCCACTGCTGGAGGTCAGGCTGGGTGGGCTGTGGTGACCTTTGGCAGCCATTGTGATGTGGGAGCTGTGGGAGTCCTGGGCTCCCTGTCAGTAGCAGGCAACGGTGGGGGCGGGGAGCAGCAAAGGAGGGTCCCCCAGGACGGTCCCCCAGAATGGCTGAGTGACATGTGACACTGTTGGCTTGGAGAATCTTTGGCCCCTTGGAGCAGAAGGTGACACTGCCCCATAGAACAGAGTGGAATATGGGCAGAGTGTGAACACTTCTGTCATGCCGAGTCATCCCCCCACCACCAGTAGCACCAAAAAAAGCTCAGCCTCTGTCCAGTTCATTTCTTCCGTGCGCGTCCTTAACGAAACCCTGAAAATCCTGACTCCGTTGTGGAGAGGTCAGTGGCACTGACTGATTCACTGAGTGAAGTTGCGGGGGGGGGGGGGAAGAGAGTGGCCTCACTTTAGTAGGGCTACTTGTGTGGGACTGATTTTTGGTTGGAAATAGAAAGCAGCCTCAGCCTTGCCTCTAACTGACAGTGTGGGGTGGCCAGGCAGGCTGGCTTGATGCCCACCACTGCTGACTATAGCAGGGCAATCGCATGGCCTCCGTTGTCTGCCCAGCTACAGCCCGCTTTCTCTCTCCCCCACGACCTTCCTGTATCAGGCCACAGTCCTCATAATCCCTCTGGCCAGCTATTCACTACAGTGCACGAATGTCCCCTTTCTCACCCGCAGGACGGCTTATACTGAAGACTATCATCAAGAATGCATTAAAAGGCAACCAAGCAGACCAACACACTCTTCTTATGGGATGGGGAGGGGTCCACAAATGTCACATGTGGCCATAAGGAAAATACTTTACAAATACCTGTTCTCAGAAGGGAAGCAGAGGCAGATGCAGGCCCTTGGCCAGGATTGTACAAGTGGGATGGCAACAACTGCTTTTTGGGCAGAAATAATGCCAATTATGCCAAGATATATTGGTGTATATCTGTACAATTTAACAACTGTACTCATAATTTGCATAGAATAAATGCATCTTTGTATACAGTAAATATACATAAAGTAAATATATGTATATATTAAATCTCTGTATATAAAAAATGCATCTCTAAATGCAGCCCTGGATTCCTTTGCCTCCATTGAGGCACCTGGGAAAGACAACATCCCTGACTAAGTTCTGTGATGCTGCAAAAGACCATTTCCACTGAACTGTACAAGATATTCTGCCTGGTTGGAGGGAAGGGGGAGTTCCACAGGACACGAAGGATGCCAATATCGTCACACTGTATAAGAACAAAGGCCACAGGGGTGACTCTAACAGCTACAGCGGCATCTCTCTTCTTAGTGTTGTAGGGAAGCTGCTTGCCCGAGTCATACTGAAGAGGCTGCAGGTGCTTGCAGAGAGGATCTATCCTGAATCACAGTGTGGATTTCGAGCCAACAGGTCCACCACTGATATGGTATTTTCCCTTCGACAATTGCAGGAGAAATGTAGGGAACAAAGACAGCCACTCTTTGTAGCCTTCGTAGACCTTACTAAGGCTTTTGATTTGGTTAGTAGGGACGGCCTTTTTAAAATCCTCCCCAAGATTGGATGCCCACCTAAGCTTCTCAACATCATCAGGTCCTTGCAGGAGGACATGAAGGGCACTGTAGTTTTTGATGGCTTAACATCAGACTCCTTTCCCATCCGAAGTGGAGTGAAGCAGGGCTGCGTCCTCGCACCAACTTTGTTTGGGATCTTTTCTGCAGTCATGCTGAAGCATGCTTTGGAAACGCAACAGAGGGAGTCTGTCTCTGGACCAGATCAGACAGGAAACTCTACAATCCCTCCAGACTAAGAGCAAAGTCCACAGTCCGGCTGAAGTGCTTGCGGGGTTCCTCTTCACCGACGACGCTGCTGTTACTGCTCACTCTGCCGAAGACCTTCAACAACTCATGGACCGTTTTAGCAAAGCCTGCCAAGACTTTGGACTAACAATCAGCCTGAAGAAAACACAAGTCATGGGTCAGGGTGTGGATCCACCTCCCTGTATTACAATCTCTGAATCCCTGTATTACAAATCTCTGAGTTGGAAGGGATCTAGTAGGTCATCTAGTCTAACCCCCTGCCTGCAGCAGGAAATCCCCCTAGAGCATCCCCAACAGATGGTGGTGGAGCCTCTGCTTGAAGACCCCCAGTGCGGGAGAGTCCACCACCTCCCTTGGCAATCTCTTACACTGCCGAACCACCTGAACCACCAGGAATTTTTTCTGGATATCCAACCAGAATCTCCTCTCTTGCAGTTTGTCCCCATTGGTTCTAGTTCTGCTTTCAGAGGCAGCTAAGAACAAATGAGCCCCTTCCTCCCTATGACAGCCCTTCAGGGATCTGAAGAAGGCAATCAGGTCTCCCCTCAGCCTCCTCTTCTCCAGGCTGAACATCCCAAGTCCCCCCAACCTTACTTTGTAGGGCTTCCCTTCCACCCCACTGATCATTCTTGTAGCTCTCCTCTGGAGTTGCTCCAGTTTGGCTGCATCTTTCTTCAAGTGAGGTGCCCAGAACTGAACACAGGACTCAAGGTGAGTCTCACCAATGCTGAATAAAGAGGAACTAGAACTTCTCGTGACTTGGAAGCTCCAGTCCTCTTAATGCAGCCTCAAATGGCATTTGCCTTCTTTGCAGACACATCACCTGCTGACTCATGTTCAGCTTGTGATCCACAGTGGCGACTCCAAGATCCCGCTCACATGTTGTGCTGCCAAGCCAAGTACCCCCCATTTTATACCTGTGTTTTTGGTTTTTATTGCCCGAGTGCAGAACCTTCCACTTCTCCCTGTTGAAGTTCATTCTGTTTGTTCCAGCCCAGGATTCCAGTTTATCCAGATCCTCCTGGAGGTTTCTCCTTCTTCCGTTGTGTTTGCTACTCCTCCCAGCTTGGTGTCATCCACAAATTTGATCAGGCTCCCCCATATCCCTTCCTCTAAGTCATTAATGAAAATGTTAAAGAGAACCGGGCCCAAGACAGAGCCTTGGGGGACCCCACTTGAAACCGATCTCCAGGTTGATGCAGACCCATTTACTAAATCCCTTTGTGTTCAGTCGTTCAGCCAGTTGCAGATCCACCTAACGATTGCCCCGTCTAGCCCATATTTTTCCAACTTCCCAATTAAAATGTCATGTGGGACCATTAGAATAGCATGTGTAGCTTTTTCAGCCGAATTCCCAGCTGAAAAGGCTGGTGTGCCTTCGATTCCGTGGCGCCTTCTATTCAGGTACTGATGGTAGGCAGAGAGGAGAGCCAGGCCTTTTCCTTAGGACAGGTTGGAGGGTGCAGTGCTGGGTGCCAGCTGGCTGGCTGGCAGGCCACTGTGCCTGGCAGAGGGCTCCCTTCACTCTCCCCACTCCCCTTGCAGTGGGGGGGGGGAGACATGGAGGCCTCCTCACTCAGGCCCCTGCTATGGAGGGACAGCCCCCCTCCCCTCAGCCTCTCCTAGTCAGCAGGGGAGGTGGGCAGGAGGGAGGGGAAGCAGCCAAGTGGCAGGGCTTGGGGGAGCCACAGGGCTTGCAAGGGGGGGAAGAGCCCCCTGCCCCCTCTCAGCAGGCTTCCCATCCACAGCCACCCACCTTCCTGCTCCCTCTCCCCCCTGCTCCTCTGCAGAAAGAGAAGGGAAGGGAGTCCCAGCACTTCTCCAAGCCACTGCCTTCCTCCCTTCTCTTTCTCCCGGCCTTTGCCTCTACTTCCTCCCTCCCTCCCTCCTCTCCTCTTTGCTCCTCCAGACCCACAAGCACAGGGGAACACCAGGCCCCCTTTTTCAGGACATGTCCCAAATTCTTAGCCCTGTGTCTTGGAAAAATATCTCCCTTGCCCTCAATTTCCTCAAGAGCAAGCAGCATGTAGTCTTCTTGTAATTCATAAATTATATGGAATAATACATGAAATAAAAGAGATTTAAATATAATAAAAATCAATACAGAGTTGAAATTAGCCACATGAAAGCTATATATAAGAGTGTTTTTAAATTTTATATTGTCAAGTCCTATTTCTGGGGTGTGTCCTATATTCTGGAGGGAACTTGTCCTCTTTTTTGTTTATGACATACGACATCCTGTGGTCACCCTGCACAAGCGCACCCAGGTCTGCCTGGTGATCTCACTCCCGCAGCAGAGGGAAAGGGGGGAGGCTCACTGGCTCCCCAGGCAGGTGGTCTGTGGAGGGGGGGGGGGAGGCCAGCAATAGTGTCTGATGCACACCCCATGCTCAGAGGGTGTGCATCACAATCACAAGTGAACCTTTTTAAAAAACTCAAGCCTTTGAAAATGGGGAGTGCATTACATTTGATGGCGTGTTATATTCACATCCATACGGGGTGAGTGGTGTGTTTGGGTGTCTACATAGATAGAGGAATAAAACACACACTCACTCGCACACTCGCTCACTCACACACACACACACACACTCTCAGTTCCCTCTCTCTCTCTCTCTCAGTTCCTTGAGTGAAACTTGCAGGAGCCCTGAAGATGCTCCTTCTGATCGGCTACAATGAATCTAAGGCTGCCAAACAGAAACAAATTAAAACATTGATCTGAAGGCAGCAACTTGAATCAAACACCAGTTTTCAAATGCAGGAAAAAACACACCAACATAGCACAGAATCATCAAATACTGGCTTACTTGCGAGTAAATGTGACCATGTACTGTAGGGTTCAATGCATTCATCAACTTGGAGGGAAGAACTTCATTCTTGGGTGTTAGGGGGATCTCATTGGATCAGGACCATTCTGGGGGTGTTGAAATCCTCTTGGCCTGCCCTTCCTTCCCAACAGCATGGCAGCCTACTCATGAGTAAATGTGCACAGTGGCTGTTTCGATAGGACTCCATGCATTTTCTTTGGCAGTTTGGAGCATGCTGAGAAACATTTGGCCCCCCTCCAGCATAGGACTGTAACTTTCCGAGCCCTGCAACTGGTCTTCCTGGGGGTTGAAGAGGCCTGCTTCCCCCAGGTGCCTTGGCCTAGAAGTGGGGCTACACGCGTGGCTTCTCCAGCCCAGCTTGGCTCCGGAGGCAGCACCCAGGCCTGCCAGTGTGCAGCACAGCAGTGCTCCAGGGCAAGTGCAGGTGCCGTCGCCCGGCCTGCAGAGCACGGCCTCCACAGTCCAGCAAGCAGCCAGGACTCCACAGGCAAGAACAGGCAGGGCAGGCGCTTTGTGCCTTGGGCCTCCGTCCAGTGCCACATCCCCCCGCAACTGTGGACACCCCTCCTGGGGACGTGCAAGCTGGGCTTTGCTCAGTCTTCAATGTTAAGTTTAGGCTGAAAGTGCATTGCTCCTGTTTTCAGCCCCTTAGAAGTTAAATGTCTAGAAACTGGTTCTTGGTGGGTGTTCCCATCAGAAGGAATACGCTCCCCAAATTTTAAGCTTGTAGGTCCAAGGGTTGGAGAAGAGCGTCCCTTAGTCAGGGATTCTTCAATGTAAAATAGAGGGAGGAAAACACACTGCACCCCTTTTCACCCCCTCATTGGCACCCTTCAGTCTCTAAAGACTACAGTGTTGTGCTCCGAGTGTCCTGGGTAGCACTGGGAAGATTAATATGGAGGCTAGACAGTTCCCCAAGCAGCAAAAGCCCCCTCTCCACTCCACTGAAATAGTCCACTGGAACAGCAGGGCTGATAGGACGGGTTCCAGCTGCGTTGCAGGAGTTACCAGAAGGTGATGCTACACAGTCAGGAACTGCTTCTGGGACTCCGGCTCCGGATTTGGCCTCAAGGTTGACTCCTGAAGCCTTTCCCATAGACGGGCAGAGCCACAAGACAGGGGAGGTTTCAGGTGGGAGTTTTCCTTCTCCGGACAACCCACGTTCAGTGGGGTTTTGGACAGGTTTAGTCTGGCTCCTCAACCAAGGCCTGTCTGGCAGGGGACAGTAGCTACTGGCTCTCAGTTGGTGCCTCCATTACAGAAGGAACACCCTCCCCAAATCATCTTGTAGGTCTGGCAGTTTGGGCTGGGTGTTGGTGGGTGAGTGAGTGAGTGACTTTTCAGTTTTATATAAACTAGTGAAAATGTACCAATGTTGCGGGAGCAAAATTCCCCCATATGCCATCTCCCCAGTGTGCATCAACCCCCCCCCCCGACATCCACCCTGACGCGCATCCACCCCATGTGCAAAATCTCCCATGTGAATCCACACCAGGCTGCTCATCCCCATGCGCAACACCCCCCACGTGGAGCACCCTCCCCAGCGCAACCCCTCCCTCCAAACAACATCCCCCAGTGCACCGAACCCCAACTTGGCTGGCTGTGGGTCAGTCTTCCATGTTAAGTATAGGACAGAAACAGGTTGCGCCCCTTTTCAGCCCCTTCAGGGCTCCATTTCTGCACATGGGTTTTTCCTGCTTCCAGGCGCAGGGGTTTTGGCAGGGTGCTGAGTCACTCAGGCAGGACAGGAAAGGTTGTGCCAGGCAGGACTTTTCAGAGGGTTTTGAATGCGATGCCAGGATTTTGTCCTCCTTCCCACGGGCTGCGACTGTTTTCCAAGAGTGTTCCTGGGTTCCGACCCCCTCGGCTGAGTCTCCCCCATCTCCTCTGGGAAGCTCCGCCTTGAGGACAGGCCTGCCGGGGAGCGAATCCCGGGGCTCTCGCAGGACATCAGCAGCTAGTCCCCGATTTCCGACTTCCAGGAAGGCCCCCGTTGCCCCCCGCAAGGAAAAGGAGGGCGGCGCCGGTTTTTCCCGGACTCAAAGCTGCAATCCCGGGCAGGTGCTGGGCAGAGGGTCCCTGCGGGGGCTCCTCGGAAGTAGCGGGACTTCGTGGGGTTCCCGGGGCTGCAGCTGGCGCAGGGGCCGGAGGAGCGGAGGGGAGGAGGCGGGAAGCCCAGCTCCGGGTCGGGACCCGCTCCCCGTCCAGCGGTGGTTCCTGGCGGGCCCCGGAGGGGGAGAAGGAGGGCTGCGAAGGGGCGCCCTTCTCCAGACCTCTTTCCTGACACCTTCAGCACCGACTGGGGGGTGGAGGGGGCTCCGGAGCTCGCCGGTGCCGCAGCCCCAGCAGCGGAGGGGGGAGGAGGAGGAGCCGCCCCTTCTTCTCCCCCTCCTTCCCTCCCTGGTCGCGGAAGCGCCTCCCTCCTTCCGCGCAGACGAGGCGGGCGAGACGCGGCGCTGCGACAGAGGCTGCGGGGCGGAGGGACGAGGCTGCCCGGCCCGGTGAGCGCTGCGTCGCCTCCTCTGCGCGGCCTGGGAGGGGCTCCTGGCCGGAGGGGTGGGGGGGCAGCTGCCCTGCCGGGCTCCAGACCCTTCTCCCCCCGGAGCCCGGCTGCGAGCGAGCGAGCGAGGGAGGGAGGGAGGCGGGCGGGGCTGGTGCGGCCTTGCGGACCCTGCCGGGAGCGGGGGCTGCTCCGCGTCCAGCCGCTGTTCTCTGGCCCGGGGGGCGAGGAGGGCCGCCCGGGATCCCCAACCGGGTCCTGCCTGCGCCTTCCCTGCAGCCCCCACCCCTCCCCGCCCAGGGCCAGCAGAGCTCCGGAGGGGCGGGCGTCGCTGCTCACCTCGACGGGGAGAGTCCGAGCCGGCCCGGTGCTGGGCCTGCCTCCCTCCCCGGAGCCCCTCTGAGCGCAGGCAGGGCCGTCGGAGAAGCCCCACGTGCGGGCGGGCGGCGGCCTCGTGCGGAGGGAGCGGATTAGGGGCCGCCAAGCCTCGAAATAGGCCGGCCGGCCGAGGGGGAGTCAGGGCGGGGAAAGCGGCTTAGGCTGCGCAGGAGGAGGCGGAGGGGGGGGGGCCGGCCTAAGCCCTGCTGCTGCTGCTGCTGCTGCTGCCGCCGCGAGGGGTGGGGGGAGTCGGCCTTTCTGCGGCAGGGGAGCTCCCGCTTGCCCCGAGGTGGTCTTGGCGCCAGCTGTGGCCGGATCCGGGGCTGCCCCTTCTCCAGGCTGCCGCTTCCGGGGGGGGGGGCAGGCAGGACCAGTCCAGTCCCCGCAGCTGCTCCGGTCCCAGCTGCCCTGCCCCCGTCTGTCTGTCTGTCTGTCTGTCCATCCATCTCTCTCTTCGCCTTCCTCCAGAGAAGGAAGAGTGCAGCCCCTTCTCCAGGCATTGGGAGGCTCAGCCAGGCACCCTGGGAGGGAGTCCCGGCCCAGGACAGGCGCGGAGCCCCCAGCCTGCCAGCCCCAGGAGAGCCGCCGGAGCTGGGGGATGGGAGGGACCCTCATTTGGAGCCCTTCCAGGCGGGGTGGGGGAGCCAGAGGGGTCCCTGGCGCCCCTCCTTTGGCCCCCCTCCTTTGGCCCCCTCTGGCTGCGCCACTGCCTGGACCACCCCCCCCCCCCGCTCCTGGCCCTCTTGACCCAACAGGCCTGGAGCTGTGCTCTGGTTAGGTCTGGAGGGTCTTCCCAGGGCCGAAAAAGAAAAGTTTCCCCCCTTCCTGTGTCCTGGGCGAGCCCCAGGAGAGGGATTCTCAGCCGCTGTGCCAGGCAGGGATGGCCTGGAGGTGGCAGGCAGACTGGCCAGACTCCGGGATGGGGGGGGGACTCCAGGGGGGCCATGCAGCCCCTCGCAGCAGCGCAGCAGCAGCAGCAGGGTCTGCCTTCTCAACCAGCAGAAAACTGGTGCTGATTCTGGAGCCTTTTGGTGCCTGGTGGTGAGATGGACAAATCTGTGCCTTTGGAAGTGTTTGGGGGCTGCGGAGCCCTCTGAGTGCTGGGTGTGTGTGGGTGCTGGAGCACTGCTGGCAGGCAGTCCCTGTGAGCCCCTTGGCTGGCTGTCCCCGGATTCCTTCCCCTCCCTGTGTCTCTGCAGGCCCCCTTCTGGGACCCTCTTTAGAGTGAAAAATGTGGAGAAAGAAAAACGGATTTAGAGACCCATTTCCAGGAAATGGAAATTTCCCAATTCTTATGGAATGAGGTTGTGCCTGAACATCTGCAGGGCTTTGACTCGGAGGCTCCTCTTGGTACAAAAAGGGGATATAAAAGCCATTTCAAAAAGTCAAGGTGCAGCTCTTTACAATTCTTGAAAACAGCTTTTCTTACTGTTCCTGTTCAAGACCCCTCCAGGGAGGCTGGGCTCACATGGCAGAAGCCACCCATTGTCCCTCAGCTTGTTCTTCAGACCCCCCACCAGCTGTGCTTTCCTCTCCCCCCGCCCCTCCCCCCCAAAAAAGATTCTGCGACTGGCCTGCAGTTCCCGGAAGGAAATCCTTTCTTTGAATGTGGCGTCCTGGGTAGAAAGGCTCCTTTTGGGCTGTGCTGTTTTTGTTTTTTTTGTTAGCCTGTCAACCATATTGGGTCTGAATCATCTCGGTGCTCTTGCTGGAGGCCCTGCGGAGCTGGCTGTGAGAAAGCCCAGGCGGCAGCTTCCTGCACTCACTGGGCTCTTTTTCTTCTCGTTGTCCCTTTCATGGCTGAACATCAGTTTGACGTGGATGTTTTGGAGGGTTGGGCGCCTCTGGCCCTTCCTTTATCTGGTTCTCTTGGAAAAGCTTGGCATCTGCAAGGCTTCCTTGGTGGTTCTGTCTGTCTTTCGGGGCCTGTGTTGAATAGGTGTGTGATTCCTGTGGTGGAAAAGTGGTGGCAGGGCTGAGGCGGGTGGGACCAGGGTCTGGGGTGGAACACCCTGTGGGGGGGGGGCAACCTCTTGTTTTTCCCATGGAGTGCATCGGTGCTCCTGTAGCACCAAGGGCTGTTGGCTCAGAAAGGAGGGGGTACCAGCCCCCCCCCCCAGCCGTTTCTGCCCACTGGTGTTGGGCACTGCTTTTTGCTGCTGGTTCTCAGGCAGGGCCCCTGGTGGCAGCAGCTGCTGCCAAAGCAAACGGGTGGTGTGTTGTTGTGCCACCTGCAAGACTGAGGCCCCAGCACTTGTGGAGGTCACAAGAGTGAGATCTGCAGGCTCTTCTCAGCTGCCTCTGGAAAGTTGCCTCAGGGAGCTGCTGGATTGCAGTGGTGGCCCCTTGGGAGGAAAAGCCGTACCTGGCAGAAGGCCCCCAAGTGAAGAGCGACCAAAGGACAGGGGGTGGGCAGGAGCCCCAGCAAGGCCATTGGGGGGCACGGAGACCCCCTCTTGCAAGTGTGGCTCAGTGCTGGGCTTGGAGGGAAGGGTGGTTTCCGAGCAGCACCCAGGGCTGCTTGGATGAGGAGCCCCAGGAGGAAGCTGAGGCTGCCTCTTCCCTGGGAAGAGCTCCTGGGCTGTTCTGCCAGGGCGCTAGTCCAAGGCCTCTCGCTGGGGAGGAAACACCCGGCCTGTTCTCTGCTCTCCTCCCTGTCTTGGAAGGCTGACCAACAAATGAGGCTCCTTCAGCCCGAGGAACTGGCGAGTGCTCAGATGAGGCACCTTGGCGGGTAACAGGCTGTGGGGTGGAGCTGGGCCCCCACTTGGGGAAACAGCCCAGAGACACCCTGGCAGGTGGGCATCATAGCAGTGAGTGTTGGGTTTAGGTGCCTGGCATGGAGGGTGCAGCTGCCAGGACTCTGTGCTGGAGGAAACACACTGCAGGGTCCAGCGCTTCTGGATGTTTGTGGGCCAGCGGAGCCAGGGCAGGAGCAGGGAGCTGCACTTGGCTGCACTGGGGCTTCCGGGTGGCACCTGATCTCTTGACAAGGCTGGGAAGGGCAGGAGAGGTCAGGGAGCTTGATGCCTCCCAGGGAAAAGGCCGGGGCTGAGCACGTGTGCCAGGTGGTGTGGTGAGACTTGCAGCGCAAGCGTGGGGGCCTCACTTCCGAGCTGAGCTGGTGGTGCAGGAGGGTTGGCCGGCTGGCTGGCTTGGGGGCATGGATCCCGCGGTGAACTGGGCAGAGCAAGTGGCTTGTGGCTCTGCCTAGACGAAGATTCTGCAGAGACGAGGAGGGGGGTGTTGGCGAATGGAGACTTGTCCCACTGGAATCTTCTCTTGAAGTTTGCCTGGTAACTGAGGCCAGGGATTTTCTGTTAACCAACAGTACTGCTAAACTGCTTTTCAAAAAAGAGCTCACGGTGAACCTTTTCCATCTCATGGCACTGACCAGGCTCTTACATTTCCGGGGCTGTCGTTTGACGGTTGACAAGGCACATCCCATTGCCAGCTTGGCCCTCTCGAATACAGCCCATATCCCAGATGTCAGAGAGAGAGCCATGGTGCGCTTGACTTGTCAGCAGAAATGCTTGTGGCAAGTTCATGGAGACTGGCACAGAGGAGGTGGACCTTTTGTGGCTGTTTAGGAAGCCTGTCGAGGGGACTCAAACAGTGGCACTTTCAAGGCCTCTTGCACAATCTGGATGCCCTCTGAGTGCGAAGGTGGCGTCGATGGAGTAGGATGAGAGTGGCAGGAGAGTGAGTCCTGCTTTGCCGCAAACTTCCCCTGTGGGGCCCTGGATGGGCCCTTCCAGTCCTGGGTCAAGCACACTCCCTTCTGCCCTGCCTGGACTCCGGAGCTCTTGTCTGGCCATCGTCCTCCTCCTCCTCTGAGCTCATCCTCGCAGTGCAGGATGCCTCCTAGCAGTTGGAAGGAACAAGAAGTGGAAGCAAAGTAGGCTGGCAACCAAGATCATTTTTGCAAATGTAAATGGGGTTGGGAGCTCCTTCCCTCCCCCCAGTTAGTGCAGATGCTGGATCCAGAGATTCGGGGCAAGCAGGGAAGTGCTGAATCCCACTGAAAAGCAGGACTGCCTGGCTGGCCACAAATGCCTGATCCTAATAAGCTCCATCATGAAGGCATTGTGGGGTGGGGGGGCTGCTCCTCTTGCTGGGAGTCCTTTCCTGAGTCACGGAGGGGTCTGCAGCTGTGTCATGGTCTCTCCCTCTTTCTCCCTGTAGCTCTGAAGCGGTGGAGCAGCGTGAACACCAGAGCAGCCATGTCGCACGAGAAGAGCTTCCTGGTGGCAGGCGAACCTTTCCCAGGCCAGCAGCCTCCTGCCCCCCCTGGCTACACCCAGCCTCCGTATCCAGTGGCCCCCTATCCTCCACCACAGTTCCCACCTGTGGCCTATGGTCAGCCTGGTTTCCCTCAGGGGCCCTACCCGCAGGACCCGTACGTCACTACGGCACCCTATCCGCAGGGACCCTACCCTCCGCAGGGCCCCTACCCTCCTGCAGCGTATCCGCAAGGACCCTACCCGCAGGGCCCCTACGCCCAGCCACACCCTGCAGGCCCCGTGGACCAAGACTGTGAGTAGGCACTCCACAGAAGGAGCAGGGCTGGGGTGGGCCGGTCTCCTTTGCTTAGCGGCCCAGGAGTGGCTAGTGCCACCCCACGGGCTGAAGCAGGAGTTCCCAGGGATAGCTGGTGAGGTGGCTCAGCCTAACCCGCTCTTGCTGCTTGTCTCCAGCACCACTGCACAGCAACTACCACGAGGATGGGCCCCCCTCCTACTATGACAACCAGGATTTCCCCATCACCACTTGGGATGACAAGAATGTGCGCCAGGCCTTTATCCGCAAGGTGAGGGGGCTGGTGTTGGGCAGCAGGAGAGTCTGCAGAGAGAGGAGGTTGGCCCATGCGAGTGGCGGTGCTGTGGGAAGGACGGACCTTGTGCGGCACCGACTGAGTAGTGCTGGCTGTGACTGGGGGGGGGGGATGATACCAGCCTCTCCTGCTAAAGCAGCACCATCTACCCCAGTGCTATTCAGACCTTGAGGGAGCTTTGCTTGCAGGGGAGGGCTTAGGGCAGTGATGCCATTCCCGGGATCATGCCCCTGCAGGGCAAGGGGAGCTATTTTTAAATTTATCAGAGGGTTTGGGGGATCTGAGGAGCCCCATGTCTTGGAAATAGTGAAAGTTGACCTGTGAAAGGGATTAGCAAGCCCTCGTGCCTTGTCCCGGGTCACCCCGGCCATGCTGCTGCCTTGTGCCCACAGGTGTTCCTGGTGCTGACCGTCCAGCTGTCGGTGACACTTGCTTTTGTGGCCATCTTCACATTTGTGAAGGACGTGAAGGACTTTGTCCGGAGCAACGTCTGGACGTACTACGTCTCCTATGCTGTCTTCTTTGTCTCTCTCATCGTCCTCAGCTGCTGTGGGGAGTTTCGGCGCAAGCACCCCTGGAACCTCATTGCTCTGGTAGGGATCAGGTCTTTCCGTGGGGAAGGTGCTGAGATCAGCCTTGGCTGTCTGGTGGCGTTCAGCTGAGAAGTGGCAAATAAGTGGGGCAGAGGGTCCCACCCCAGTTTTTGGGAGGTTGATATGCAGACATAGAAGAACCAACCTCTGGAGGTTTGCAGTGCTCATTGCGCTCCTTCTTCTCCACAGTCCATCCTGACGCTCAGCCTGTCCTACATGGTGGGGATGATAGCTGGCTTCTACAGGACGGAGGCCGTCATCATGGCTGTGGGCATCACTGCTGTTGTCTGCTTCACGGTCGTGCTCTTCTCCTTTCAGGTCAGTCTGCGTTCTGCCCCGTGGCCTTCCTTGACCTCCTTTCCTTCCTGAGGGTGGCATGGGAATCCCACCTTCCGCCCAAGTGCCCCCTCCAAAACTCATGAAGGTTTTATCCCACCACCACCAGCACCAGCTGATTCTTCCCCCTGCATCAAACCCATTGGTTGCTCTTCTTCAACAACAATAAATGATACTGAATGGAAAAAGAGTTGCACATTAACAGAGCTCTTGGCATCTTCATCAAACTACAATTCCCAGAATTCTTTGTAAGGGGGATGGAAAGTCCTGCAATTCCTTTTATTCCATTTAGATATCACTGCCCTTAAAAGTCCACCTTTGTGTACATCCTTCTGAATTCTCACGTCCCACACGTAGCTGCTCAGCCTCACCTCCTGCAGCTCTCCCTCACTCCAGAGCTTGACATCCAAAATGTATCAGTGCAAATAAATCCCAGATTAAGTTCATAGGAGACCAAAATCTTGTATTTCTTCCTTGGAATTCAGTCTCAGGATGGAAGATTATCTCATTGTCTGTGCATTCTTTTCTCCGTTGTAAATTAGCCGCTGTCTTTTTGGGTGTCAGGATAAGCCTTCACCATCAACATTGAAAATCTGATCCACTGTTACTTAAGGAGTAACACAAACCTGACAAACCTTTTGGAATTATTTGAAATGGTCAGCAGGCATGTGGATGCGGGAGGACCTGTGGACATCATAGACGTTTCAGAAGGCGTTGGATCTGGCCCCTCACCAAAGACTTCTGCGGAAACTCCAAAGTCAGGCAATGAAGCAGGCAGGTCCTCTCACGGAGCAGGAACTGGTTGAGGGGCAGGACGCAGAAAGTGGGGGTCAATGGGAAATTTTCCCAACTGAGGGGGGCGACAAGTGGGGTGCCCCAGGGGTCTGTCCTGGGAATGGTGCTTTTCTACCTGCTCATAAATGACTAGAAAGAGGGTTAAGCAGCCAGGTAGCCAAGTTCGTGGATGACGCCAAACTATTCCAAGTGGTGAAGACCAGAAGAGACTGTGAAGAGCTCCAGGGGGATCTCTGTACTGGAAGGAGGAGCAACAAAGTGGCAGGTGCCTTTTCATGTGAGTAAATGTAAAGTTATGCACTTTGGGGCAAAGAATCCTGACTTAATGTTCAGGCACATTCCATGCATGGGCTCATTAGGAAAGGGGTTGAGAAGAAGACAGCAAAAATTATGCTGCCCTTGTACGAATCAGTGGTGAGGTTCCTGTGTCCAGTTCTGGTCACCACATCTCAGACAGGTTAATGGAGAAGGTGCAGAGGAGAGCAGCCAAAGCGATGGATGGTCTGGGACACCTTCCGTACAAGGAAAGGCTGCAGCATTTGGGGCTCTTCAGTCTAGAAAAGAGGTGATTGAGGGGAGACGTGATGGAGATAGTCAAAATTTTGCAAAGGATGGATAGAGTGGAAAAGGAGATGTTCCTTTCCCTTTCACTCAGCACCAGAACTAGGGGATGTCCATTAAAATTGAATGTCAGGAGGATTAAGACAGACAAGAGAAAATATTTCTTGACCCAGCATGTAGTTGGTCTGTGGAACTCCCTGCCTCAGGATGTGGAGATGGCATCTGACCTTAATGCCTTTAATAAGGGATTGGACAAACTCCTAGAGATGAGGACCATCAGGATTATAAGCCATGAGGAGTATGTAGAAGTGGACAGCCTCTAAATGCCGGATGCAGTGGGCGGCACCTGAATGCAGGTGTCATACGTGCTTCCTTGAAGCATCTGGGGGGACGTGTGAGATCCTGGAAGCTGGACTAGATGGGCCTTTGGCCTGATCCAGAAAAGGCTCTTAAGTTCTTAAGTTAATAGTGAGTCCAGGAAGGCCTGACCTTGAGGGTCCATGCCAGAGAGGGGAGAAGATGGACAGCTCCTTTAAGCTGCTCCGCTGTCTCCTCGTCCTTGTCCGAAACAACCTTTCCTGCTTCAAGACAGGAGGTTATCTTGAAGACTGAGCAGTCTTGCAGCCCCCTTGAAGTTCCGTCTCTTTGGCGGTGGGGCCTGGCTGGGTAAGCTCTCGGAGCTTCCAGAAAACTACCTTCTCAGTCACCGTTTCCAAGTGAAGTTTGGATACTTTGCCCCAATGTTCATGCATCTGCCTTTTTGTTGCCTGTCCTCCCAGACTGGAGAGATCCTTTTGGAGCTTCTCAGAACTTCGTCTGGTCTTCACTCCTCAAAAAACTTTGGTGTTGTTCATGACCTTGGCTCCCTTGCTTCTTAACCTTCTCTCTAGGGCATATACGAACAGACTGAGAAGTCCCGGGACAGGCACCGGGACACTCTGCGTTACACCCCTTAGTGAAGATGGTTGTGTTGTTACCTCCTCTCTGTTTCCTGGTCCTTTAGAGGTTCCTGGTCCATGAGAATGACCAGCCCTAATTTGGATTGTGGCGTTTTGCCAGCAGACTCAGGGATTCCAGAGTCTGTCCCTTGATACCACCTGCCCCATGTTTTGTACGCCTTGAATAAAATCAAGCATGTGGGTCAACAAACCACCAGGTTCTGGTGCACTGTGCCAAGGATGCAAAGATACGAGAGTTTGCCTGCCATCAGAATGATGCCAGGACCTTTGGATGCCCCTCCTGGCTGCAATTCACAGCTGCTCCCGGGGCCCAGTTTGGGGGGCATTTGCTGGCCAGCCCTGTTGTTGGATTCCTTGGGAGGGACTGGCTTGACCACCTTCAGTGACAATTAGCTGAATGTTTGGCTAATCTCATGGCTGCACCGCTCCAGCTGGATCTCTGCTTGGGTTTGAGGCATTCCGGGGGCACCGGCTGCATGATGCCGGTGTATGATGGAGGCATTTCAGAGTGCAGTGGCACTCCATGTGCCTCATGTAAAGTATGTTCCACTTAACAAGTCTAAATTTCCAAGGAATCCTGCTTCCAGTAACAAATCTGCTTCACATAACAAACAAACCCCTCTGGCGCCCAATGGGCATGTGCGCTATGCAGCCCTGACCTTCTGCGCAGAGGCTGTTTAAAAGGGCTGCCAGCCAGAGCTGCTGCCTCTATTGCTCCCAACTTGGGGGCAGTTGCCTGGGGGTGCCAGAGGCAGCTGCCCTCAAGAGCCCCCACCAGCCACCTTGAACCTCCAACAGCAGCCCAGTAAGCCTCCCAGGAAAGTCTTTGATGGCAGCCTCCTAACCGTGTCTACCCAGAAGTAAGTCCCATTGTGTTAAATGTGGCTTACTCCCAGGAAAGTGTCTTTGATTGCAGCCTCCTAACCATGTCTACCCAGAAGTAAGTCCCATTGTGTTAAATGTGGCTTACTCCCAGGAAAGTGTCTTTGATTGCAGCCTCCTAACCATGTCTACCCAGAAGTAAGTCCCATTGTGTTAAATGTGGCTTACTCCCAGGAAAGTGTCTTTGATTGCAGCCTCCTAACCATGTCTACCCAGAAGTAAGTCCCATTGTGTTAAATGTGGCTTACTCCCAGGAAAGTGTCTTTAGGACTGCAGCTTAAGTAGACTTCACTTCCAGGATTTTGTCATCATTTTTACATCCAGTTAATATTTTTATACGAATATTTTTTGTGTTGTGGAACCAATTGTCGGAGTTTCCATTATTTCCTATGGGAAAATCCACTTCGCATAAAGAACATTTCACATTACAGCCCTGCCTCTGGAATGGATGAAATTTGTTGTGTGAGGTGCCACTGTATTCATGCCTGTGTTCATGTCTGTCTCTGGCTTACCCTGAAGTGTGTGTTGCTGCTTCTCTCCCACAGACCAAGTACGACTTCACCTCGTGCCGCGGGGTGCTGCTCGTCTGCCTGATGGTCCTGCTCATCTTCTCCATCCTGTGCATCTTCATCCGGAATCGCATCCTGGAGATAGTCTACGCCTCCCTTGGAGCCCTGCTCTTCACCTGTGTGAGTGTCCCACGGGCTTTGGGAGGACTCGGGCGGCTGCTCTGCTTTAGCCAAGAGGGGCTTGGGGGTGCGGGACGCCAGGCTGGCCCTGCAGACGTCTCCCAGCATGTCCGTGTAAGGTGGGTGATGGGTGTGAGAGGACAACTGACCTCCTCTTGAGACAGGAGCTCTGTGAGTCCAATAGTGCTCCTCCTTCTTGACAGTTCCTGGCCGTGGACACCCAGATGATCCTGGGCAACAAGCAGCTGGCGCTCAGCCCAGAGGAGTATATCTTTGCAGCACTCAACCTGTACACGGACATTATCAACATCTTCCTCTACATCCTGGCCATCATTGGGCGCGCCAAGGAGTAGGAGGCCCCCTTCCTGCTGCTGCTGTTCCGCGTCCCTTCGGCAGAGTTTCTTCCTCTTTGGCCTCCTTGTTTGTTGTGATTCTCCTGCTCCAGCATCCGCCCCGGGATCGTTCTTCTTTCTGTCTGTGTTCCTGGCACACCCCAGTTCTCCTCCCGCCTGTCTCTTGCTCTGCTGCGGAGAGCAGTCTCATGAAGCCAGGAGAACTGAGGCTGAGAGAGGGCAAGAGATGTTTCCCCCACCATTGGAAAAAGTGGCTGCAGCTCCCCAAAGGGGCCTGGACAGAAAGACGGCCATGATGACATTCAGTCTCCCTCCAGGCACTGCCCTGTTCAGCCGCCCCTTTCCTGAGTGGCTCCGCAGTGGGCAGCGCACTCATTGGTGAGACTCGCTCATCATCCTGTCTTTCTGAGCGGAAAGCGATTGAAGCAAAATTGGGACAGAATAGACTGATAAGCGGCTCAATACTTGCACCGGAGCCAACTTGCTTGCAGGAGCTGCTCCCCGTCTGTGTCGCTAAAGACTGTGTGTCTCTATTTATTGAAGAGGTTTGTATCCTCTCAGTTCGCTGCTGAACCAGATGCCCAGGACAGCTTCTCAAGCGTCAAGAACGGGTAGAATCAGAGCCTCCAACGCAGGCACCCGCAGCAATCCAATAACTCACAAATTGGGAGTGTGGCCAAAATAGGCCACGTTCAGTGAGTTCAGACTAGAGAGGCAGTCCGGGGATAGCAAGCCCCTTAGAGGAGGAGGAGGGCAGGCAAACCCAGACAAAAGAGGGGTCAGCAGCCCTTGCTGAAAGGCCACAAGAGGATGGGGAAGTTCTCAGTTCCCCTCTTAGGGAACTCCAGAGTTGTGCTACCACCACAGAGAAGGCTTGTCACCAGGTTGTTGCCCTTCTTGGAACAAAGGCAGCACTTGTAGGAAAGCCCCTTTGGGTGACCCAAGAGGGTGGACAGGGATGTGTGGAAGGAGGTGGTCTTTCAGATAGCTTGGATTCAGATCGTGGAGGGCCTCAAAGGCTAGATGTTGCAGCTTGGGTCTTGTCTGAAAGCGAATGGTTAATTTCATTTTGCCCTGCTCCTGCTTATAGGGCTGCTCCCCCCCCCCCCGCCTCACCTGGGCATCTGTTCCCCACACATTCCTGGCCCCTCTCCCCTTCCCCAGGCCCCACTTTCCATGTTCAGCTCTTTTGAGGGGTGCATGTGGGAATCCCGCACCGTGGAAGGAACACTGTCCAGAATGCTTGGGAGGCTCCTCTGGCATGGGTTGGCCTCCAGTTTAAGGGGGTCTTCCTTGCAGTGGCCTCCCATCCGTTGCTCTGGTGAGGCCTTCGGTGCAGAGACATGCCCGTCCTGACCCTTGATGTCAGCCAGACACTCTGTGCCCCCCCCAGCATTCCCTTTCTCTCCTTTTCCTTCCCCCCACCTGGTTGGCTTTAGGGGGCCCTGCAGCGCTGCATGCTGAGCAGCTGCCACCATGCCCCTGCCAGCCTGTGCACTAAGCTGTATAAATAGGATGTCCTAATAAAAGTGAGAATGTACAGGATGCCCGTAGTCCTTGGCTGGCTCTGTGTGTGTGTGTGTGTGTGTGTGTGGTGGAGGGTGGTGGTGTTTCCAAAAGGGGGGGAAGAGAGAGGACCCTAGGCACGAAGTGCCTGCCCTGCTTGTTCTTGCAGGCTAAAGGGGTGGAAATGTGGAGTCCCGGCTGGTTGCTGGACTTTGGAGGCTGTTCTCTGCAGGCTGGCTGACTGCCTGCGCTTGCCCTGGAGCACTGCTGGGAGCCCCATTTCCAGGCTGCACATTTGCCCCCACCTGAGGCACCCAGAGGTCTTCCTTGCCTTCAGCACCATATGCCAGAGCAGAGTTGCAGCCTTTCTTTGTCAGTGAGGGGTCTGAGCCACTCCTGACCCACTTGGTGGCTCTCTTTGCACCAGGTCCTGCCTGAGATGAGGCAGCCATGCGGACTTCTGGGCAAGGAACCCAAATTTCAAGTAGAGGCTAAGAGATTCTGAGCTGCCGGTGAGAAACCAGGAGAGCTCATGGGGTGCTGGTGGACACCTGGATGAATGTGCAGCAGCAGCAGCAGAGAAGGTGGCTATTTATTTTGGGATTCTCTGGAGCAGTGATCTTCAGCCAGTGGAAGCAGAAGATCTTCAGCACGGCTGTTCCATGGGAACCACCAGCAAGTAGGCCAGTGGGGGTGTGAGCCACATCAGAGCCTGGCGTGCCTTGTCGGGTCCTCCAGCTAATGCTGTGCCTTGACCAGCAGAGCTGAAAATGTTGCCAATCACTGCTCGAGAGGAGCCAAGGTGGCTCCTCGCTTAGGATCGTTAGAAAAAGGAGTGAGAAGGCTCATCTTAGCCTTGGTACAAATGGGTGGGAGGCCACCTTTGGTCTGCTGCACCCAGTTACGGTGGCCACATCTCAAGAAGGTTATAGGGAAAATGGAAGAGGTGCAGAGGAAAGTGACCCTTAAGGTGCCCTGTGGGGGGGGGGGGGTTCCCATGGCACAGGCAGGCTGCTGAGACTCAGGAAAGCGGGCAGGTGGGCCTCAGCCTGAGCCGGCAGCCCCTGCTTCTGTTCTTTGGGAAGGAGCCCCCGGTGGCCCCGGAAGGGGGAGCCACTTGCCCCTCTTGCCCCACTTGCCCCCCTGCGCTTCAGCCAGGAAGCCCCGGGAAGAGGGGGGCAGTTGGTTGCCACGGTGACGGGACCACAACAGCTCTCTGGGAGTTCCTGGGGCAGCCGTTGAGAGCAACTCCTGCAGGCGGGCGCCGGAGGGGAGTGTGGGGTGAGTCCGCCAGCCCCCCACCCTGTCTGCAAGTTCTGGGGGTCAGGAGGAGGCGGCAGCAGCAGCAGCAAGAGGATCACAGGCAAGGACTGGGCAGGAGGAACTGGGGGGTCCGGGTGAGGTGAACCTGGGAGAAGCAGCACCTCTTGGGCCAGGGAGGCCATAGGGCTGAACAGTACTAGAGGCAGCATCGGGGTGGTGGTGGAGGAGCTGGTTTCTGATCAGGCCTTAGGACTAAGCCCCCCCCCCCCCCCGGCACAGGCTGACTGGTGGGCTTGACAGCAGGTGCTGCAGCGGTCCCTGTCTTTTGACTGCCCGGGCAATGGTTTTTGGCACCCCAGCCTGTGACTTGTGGGGATCCCGTCCCCTCTGCTCTTTAACATCTGCCTGAATGTGCTGGAAGACTTCCGGGGGCCTTGGAGGAGGCTCGGCGCAATCCAAACCACCTTGCCAGCACAGGCCTAGCTATGCTGGGGTGGGGGGACAGGACTGCAGTCATGGAGGCCTCCTCAAGGGAAGGTCTCCTCCCTGGCCTCGAAGTTGCATCGTCCTTACCCTGGAGCTGAGCCCTTGGTCTGTGAACAGGGCAGAGTGTCAAGTGGACTTCTCTTATATCCCGTGGGGGGGAGGGGAGGGGAGGGGGGAGTAATGACCCATTTCAGGTCCCGTCTGACCCATCTCAGGGCTGCCTCCAAAATGAGTTGAAAGGGCCCCTCCAGGGCTTCTTCTGAGGTCCAGCAAAGGGGGCTCTGGATCACTTTCCACCACTGAATCGCTTCATCCTGCAGTTTTCTGGATTGCACCACTGCCCCTCTGGCAAGGAAACCCTGGGGCGGAGGCCCCCTTTGCTCCCAGAGGGGGGTGTTCCTGGAGCCCCTGCCCAGCAGCAAAAGGCAAGGAGCTGGTTGTTGCCAGCTTGCTGAGGGTATGTGAAGAAAGGCTGCTTCCACGGCTGTGGTTCTTTGGTCCTGCCAGGCACCCCACTCCTCCAACTGCCAAGCTCTGTCCTGAAGCTTGCCTCAGTGACACTCTCACCGCCTCGTCCTCTGCCGCCCCCTCCTCCTTTTGCCTTCTCTTTTTCCCAGCCTGGGACTCTTTCCTAAGGAGTCCTCCCTTCTCATGATGTGGCCAAAACATTGGGGCTCCAGCTTCAGTCTCCGTCCTTCCAGTCAGGGCTTGACTTGATAGGCGGACTGTTTGACGTCCAGTCCAAGGGACTCTCAGAAGTTTTCTCCAGCACCACAATTCAAAGGCGTCTGTCCTTCCACGCATTTATCCAGCTCCCACAGCCATACGTTACTGCAGGGAAACCCATAACTTTTACCATACAAGCCTTGGTCTTTTCATCAAGTTGCCTAGACCAAGCATAGCTTCCTCCTCAGAAGCCGGCAGCTTTTAATGTCACCACTCCAGTGGCAGTCTGGAGTTATCTTAGAGCCCCCCAAGCCAACTCTGTCCCCACTTGCATTTCTTCCTGTAATGTGAGGTGGTGGGGCTGGATACCCCAACCTTGGTCTTTTCTGTTCCATTAAAAGCCACATCTATCCTCTCACCCTCATCAAGATGATGAACGCACACTACAATCCAGAGTAAGTATGTGAGCACGTAAGAGACATTACGTGCACCCCTAGTTACTGCACCACCTAGTGAAAATGTGTGGGAAATTCATGTTGCAATCCAGAGTACATTGTTCTTACACCGGAGCAAGGACTCCCTGTAGTTTGGATTTTGCCCCAAGGTTCATCCTCACTTTCTGCCATTAAAGTGGTGTGATTTGCATATCTGAGGTTACTGGTATTTCTCCCAGAGATCTTCATTTTGGCTTGTGATTCATTGAGGTCCTTTATGAACGAGTTGAAAAGCTCCGGTCCCAGGACAGACCCACTTTTCACCTCTCTCCATTGGGAAATTTCCCATTGACAGCCACTCTCTGAGTTCTGCCCCCAACCAGTTCCCAGTTCAGTGATCACACCATCGTGGTTGTCGGGTGGGACACTGAGATCTTTCTTGGAGAGTTCCTCTGTGTATTCTTGCCTCCTCAGTTTCATCTTGTCTGCTTCTGTTAGGTCCTTCCCATTCTCAGTGGTGGGCTGAAGCCAGTTCAGGCTGGATCGCCCAAACCGCTTCCTGTTTCTGACCCCCCGGTGGCTAGGGGGTCCAGAAAATCAGGCGCACCAGTTCGGCGCCTGGCTCCACCACTGCACTGCGCATGCGTCAACCTTCCAACCTTGGCGCAAGCACGGTGTGTCCTGAAGCTTGCCGCTTCAGGACACAATGCGCTTGTGCCAACCTTGGCGCACGCGCAGTGTGCCAAACTTGGGGCCCGCCCCTTGCCCCGCCTTCGCCCTGCCTACCTGCAGTGCACCGGAGTGGGTGGTGTGCCCTCCCCAGCCCTGCCCCTGACCCGCCCCCAGCTTCACCCCCGACCCAACCTGCCCACCGACCCCAGCCCCACACCCTGACCACGTCCTGGTCCTGCCCACTTCCAGCAAACCGGATGTTGGGCCAGGCTGGGCCAGCCCTGCCCATTCTTGTCCTTCCTCATGTCCATCTTGTCCTTGGAGGTAAAGAGATTTCTGGTTTTTCCTCAATTTCCTTGCAGTCTGTTGCAGAAATGCTGCAGATGTTGTGGGTCGCTGAAGCGTCGCCTGCTGCATCCCGACCTTTAGACACACTTGGATCCCCAGACTTCCCAAGGAATAACTGAAGTCTAAAAACCAGGAATCAAAGAGTGAAGCAGGAGCATAGAAAGGAAAATAAAAGTTGATTTTGCTAGCGAATGGAGCTAGGCTGATGCATCCCGGAATCCTTCAGATGCGGCCCAGAACAACCACCAGCACAGGAAGTGCTGGGCTTTGTATATTTAAAATGACATCACAAATATTCAGTAAACCATACATTTCAATACGCTCTTTGGCGTTGTCCATCAAATAACTTTTCCTAATTCTAACTTATAATGACTCTTTTAATCGTATTGTACATGACCTCACTATACAGGTCAATTCTGATTTGTTCACTTGATGTGTTTACCACATAATTTGGTTGCAACTTGAGTCTCTTTCGTACCATCCTCTTTCTGGCTTCCATTGTTGCTCAAGGACTTACTCTTAAATGTGCACTTTTCATGTTGCCAACTACAGTTCATTCTTAGGCGCTTCCGCTGACTGGCATTCTTTTCATGCTTATACTTATAATCAGTGGGGGGCTCCAGCAGGTTCACACCTACTCTATAGAACCGGCTGTTAACGAGAGATCGGACATAGAAATTTAAAAATAGCCATTTAAAAGTGGCTGCCAGATGGGCAGAGAACCGGTTCTTAATTTATTTGAAGCCCATCACTGCTTATAATGCTTCATATATACCCATAGTGACCTGGGCTGGAAGGCCTTAGCTATAGTATTCTTTTTGCTTTCCAGCTACTAGATTATTAGGGATTAGTACCAGATTATTAGGGATTAAAGCAGGCCTCCATCAGTCTTGAAGGACTCTGGTATCGTGCTGGGCGCTGCATACGCTGCATGCGAAGCACGAAAGCCTGGGTTGGATTGTTATGGAGGAGAGGCTGTTCCCCAAGCAGCAAATCCCCCCTCTCCATGCCATTGAATTAGTCCAATGGAAAGGCAGAGCCCATATGATTAGATCCAGCTGGCGTCGCAGAGCTGGGCTAAGGACAGGAGCTCACCCTGTCTTGTGGGGCCAACCCGGGTCTCGAACCCTGGCCGGCTGGTTAAAAAGGCACAGTGTCTTAGCCACTTGCGCCACCCACAGCCCTTATTAGGGATTATTATTAGGGATTATTAGGGATTAATACCAGATTATTAGGGATTAATACCAGATTATTAATCCTAATTCTGCTACAGTACTCATTCAGAAAAGCTTGCTCATCTCTCCTTGCTGTTCCCTGAAACTCTGCATTCAGCTGGGATCTCTTTCCCTTCTTCCTTGTCTTTTGCTTCCCTTCTTTCCTTAGCAGTTTTGCAAAGCTTCTTCAGACAACTATTTTGCCCTCTTTCTTTTCCTTCAGGATGGTTTTGTTTGCCACAGAGCTCCTTCCTAACCAAGTCTACTCAAACGTAAGCCCCATGGTGTTCAACCAGTTTTCCAGCCATTGCCCTTCCCTCTGTGCTGGAAGATTCGTTAGGATTGTGCCCCTGAAATGTGTGTATCACACGAAACTGCTCCCTGAGGCACCCGGTGGGCTGCTGTGTGTTACAGGAAGCTGGACTAGATGGGCCTTTGGCCTGATCCGGCAGAGGAGGCTCTTCTGATGCTCTTAATCAGCTTCTTGGAACCAAATGTTCCAAGATGTTGCTCGTTAACCAAGTCAGAATTCTCAGAAACTTTTGCTCATCTTCCAAAACGCTCGTGATCCAAGTCACTCATAAAGCAAGGTACCACTGTACTTAGAAATAATATGCAACTTATCTTTTCATTTTTCACGTCAGCACAATACACAAGCTTGCATCCCTACAAAAGTATGACATGTGAACAACAACAATGCAACAGAAGTACAACATGTCATGCAGGAAGTATTCACTGGCACTGAAATCCTTTCACTTTCAAGTGAGTGTAGTCTCTGACGCTCTTGCAAGGTAGACCACAAGTTGTGGCTGCCCACAGCCCAAGAGTGACTGGAATTATCAGGGTCCAATCCTTGATCAGCAGCTGTTGCAATGAAGACACACCACACCCACTTACTGTGCGAGATGTTTGGAAGAAAGCTGATGGGTAAAGTGCTCAGGAAGCAGCCAGAGGTTTCAAGACGCTGGAACCCCAGGAAGGTCTCGGGCAAGCCAGAGGTCTCCTCTCTGCTAGTCGGCATCCCTGTGTGGATTCCCTTTCCCGGGGCCGTTTAGTTCCTCTGGGATTTCAATTGTTTACTCTCTGCCAGCTACCATTTCTGTGACCCCTACAGTCTGCGGAGGAGCTTGTGTTTGCATATCAAGGCACTGGGGAAAACGTGGGTCCCAGAAAAGGGGGAAGCCCCCTCCTGGCACCCCTCTAGCTACGGCTGTGGCTATGACCAACTGCAATGTTCTCTTGACAAAACTCTGAGCCTTTGCCTGCCTTCCTCTTGCCCTCCAAGGCCAAACTTGCCGGTCTCATTGCTGGGCCCCTTGCCTTCCTTCTTGAGCATTCCAGTCCCCTCCAAAAAGAAGGGCATCTTTGGGGCGTTACTTCTGAAAGGCGTAGAACTTCACAGAACGGAGGAGTTTCCTCCTCTTGGGCATCAGTGGCTGGGCTTAGACTTGAGTTGCTGTGACTTGACCGGCCTGATTTTGAATCAAAATCTTTCTGTTGTTCTCCAGATTGTACCGCAGTACAAACTTTGCTGCTCTTTGATTCCCTTTGAGGGCTGCTCCTTTTCTGCTGTGAGATTCCAGGCTGCGGAAGGGAACAAAATGCCTCCTGCCCTCTTAGCTCACTCAGGGTGCGATCATCCTAAGATATCTAGGCCAGCCTAACTCACCTGGCCTGTCTTTCTGTGACAAGGTGTGGAGGTTGGCAAATGCCAGTCTAATCCCCAGGATTGGGCAGAAGTGTTTCACTGCAATTTTGTGACACCCGCACAACGGCACAGGATTTGTGCCAGGGTTAAGCCAGCCTAAGTGGAGCTAAGGATTGCAGCCTAAATCCCAAACTGTCCACATTCAGTCTTTGCTGTCTCAGTCCAACTTACCTCAATTCATAGATCTATATTCTAGAAATAGAACTTCCAAAAACATACCTGCGTTGTGGCAGTAAAATCCCCCCGCGTGCCATCCCCACACTGAGCATCAACCCCCCATGCACAACAACCCCATGCACATCAACCCCCATGTGCAACACCCCCCATGCACAACAACCCCATGCTCATCAACCCCCATGTGCATCCATACCACATGCGCATCAACCCCCCATGCACAACACCCCTGTGAGCATCAATCCCCCATGCGCATCAACCCCACATGCACAACATTGTCCCATGCACATCAACCCCCATGTGCAACACCCCCCATGCACAACACCCCTGTGTGCATCAACCCCCATGTGCATCAACTCCCCATTCACAACACCCCTGTGCTCATCAACCCCCATGTGTATCAACCCCCATGCACATCAACTCCCATGCACATGACCCTGGGTGCATCAACCCCCATGCACAACAACCCCATGCTCATCAACCCCCATGTGCATCCATACCACATGCGCATCAACCCCCCATGCACAACACCCCTGTGAGCATCAACCCCCCATGCGCATCAACCCCACATGCACAACATTGTCCCATGCACATCAACCCCCATGTGCAACGCCCCCATGCACAATACCCCTGTGCTCATCAACCCCCATGCACATCAACCCCCATGCACATCACCCTGGGTGCATCAACCCCCCCATGCGCATCAACCCCCCATGTGCACCCATCCTCCCAAGTGCAACCCCTCCCACTGAACAACATCCCCCCAGTACACCAGACACCGAGCACTAAATTGGCTTGATGTTGGTCAGTCTTCCATGTTAAGTATAGGACAAAAACACGTTGCATCCCTTTTCAGTCCCTTAAGGGTTAAATATCTCAACATCTGTTGTTGGAGGGTGTTTGTGTCACAGAGGGAACTCCCTCCCCGGATTTCAAGCTTCCAGGGGTTAAGACAGGGCATGATCAGTCAGGGATTCTCAATGGAAAGTATAGGGAGGAAAACGCATTGCGCCTCTTTTCACCCCCTTCTGGTTGGGTTTTCTGAAAACTGGTTCTTACTGACTCCCTCCATCATGGAAGGAACACCCCCCCCCCAAATTTCACACTTCAAGGCCCACTGGTTTTGCCTGGGTGTTCATTAGTGAGTGAGTTTTCATTTTTATATATCTAGATATAGAAGCACTACAATAAGTTATTAGAAATGTGGCGCCATTGAGGGGGGTGAACAAACTGGCTAAAAATCATGTTTTTTAGGAATAATCCCATCATGTCATCTACTGTTGATGTGTAATTTGCGGCAGAAGCAGTGAAACAAACCACTTTGAAATGTCTTTGTACTATCAAGACCTGTGGTCATAAAACAAATGGAGGCAGAGCAATGGCACATAACCATGCCCACCATCCAGGTGTTGCCCTGCCCATTGCAAGTGGGTGACCCTCTGGCCTCCCGCACCGGGTGACGCGAATCCTAGTGACGCCCCTGCTAGCCACACACTCTTGCTGGGGATTGCTGGCTGATCTAACATGAACCCAGCATGTAGTTGGTCTGTGGAACTCCGGGTGATCATATGACTAGAAATGCCTGGATTTGTCCTCTTTTTTAGCCAACTGTCTGGGTGTCCTCCAAAAGGGCTTCACTGACCTTCATTTTGGAACTTCCACAGGGTAGTTTTGGCCTCTGGGGGCCACCTTGGCAGATGGGAACATTGGATGGCTGGGTCTATTTCAGTGGTCTAGGAACAGGGGTAAAATACCCCAAATGGGGTAAAAATGAAATTCCTGGGAGTAATGGACAGTTGCACACTCTTCCCCTCCCGAAAGCTCCAGCGGAGAGCGCCTCTGCTTCCGCCACAGAGAAGTGCTAGCGCTCTCCGTTGGAGCTTTCGGAAGGGGAAGAGCGCATGCACAGTATTCTTTTTAATGGTTGCTGCGGCTGGCCGGACTTAGCCGCACCGAGACACAGCAGCCTAACACAGCCCCCCAGTGTCCCCAAACACCCTCCCCAGCCAAGGTATGTAAGCCACTTACTTTATGTTTACTCAGAAGTTTTAAAAATGTAGGGCAAAATATAGGACATCTTACATTTTGTCCTATATTTTTTTAAAAAAAAAGTCCTTTGGGTGGCCATTTCCTTCCTTTCAAATCAAGGGGGTAACATAGGCGTATCTAAGTATATTTTGGGGTAAAAGGTAAAAAAGTTCCCTGACCCCTGGTCTGTTTGGACCTGCACCTCCTGGATCATTGGCATAAGTCACTGTTACCGGCAAGCACTGCTGTGGCCCATCGTGTCACATCCCAGCCCCTCCCCACCCCCTTCACGCTCCACTGCCACTTGTCCCACCCCTGTACTAACTTACACTGGGCGGTTGGGGTGTCCCCAGACGTGTAACCAGGGTATAGCATGGGATGCAATTGGCCATGGGTGACAGGGCACCAGGGGGCGCCACTGACACTCCTCTGGTGGCCATTTTTGAATTGTGCATTGCTCTGGGTGTTCTCAGAGCTGTTAAAAGTGACGCCAGCTTGCAGTGAGTTCCTCCCCTGCCTTGCGACCTGTCGGAGCGCTCCGAGCAGCAACAACATACGTGTGCGTGTAAATATATTAGTGCAAATGTCTACTCCTTTGCAGAGATCTCTCCTGCTCCAAGCAGGGGGTTGGACTAGACCACTTCCTGGGATCCCTTCCAGCTGTTTTGATAGAGGTGAAATTCCAGTGCTTGCCACGGGCGAAATGTTGCCTGGGTGCACCTCTGGGTGTCCCAGTCTCCGGCACCCAGACTCAGCTGCTCACCAATTCTATTCATTTGGAAACAATTCTGTCCTCTAGTGCAGGGTGACCAGAAGACCGGACATGTCGGGACTGGTCCTCTTTTTTAGCCTCCTGTCCATGTGTCCTCCAAAAGGGCTTCATTGTCCTCCATTTTGGCTTCATTTTGGAACCTACCAGTGGTGTGCAGTAGCCCATCATGTCTTATGTCATTGGTTTGTATTGAAGAGCAGAACCCAACGTATAAAACTGGTTTTGAAATATCTACTTCCTATCTAAAGTTATGGCCAAAAACCTGAAAAACAAAAATAGGCATTGAGCTCTATAGGAAAGGGAGAGTGCCCCATATTGTGGCTTTACTCATAAGTAGGCAAACATGCCATAGTCTGCCAGAAAGGCCAGGCTGAAAGGAATCTAAGGACACCAGAATGGTCCTGGTCCAATGAACACAGCCTCCAAAATCACCCCAGATGGAGACCCATCCCCAGAAGGAGGCATTGATCTCTATGAGAACTGAAAGAGCCTTATGGCGCCTTTACACTTGAGTAGGCAAACCTGCATTGGATATTTGGAAAGGGCACGGTGAGAGGAATCTGGTCCTGATCCAATGAATCTGTATTCATTGCCCCTACCAGGCATCACTCAAGGAAACCCCTCCTCCAATCACCACTGCATTAAACCCGTTTGAAAGTGAGACTGCGCAGCTGTTTTTACTTGCAAGTAAGCAAGCATGTCTTGGCTGGTGTGGAAGGTCATTTGCAGGGAGTGCAAGGCTTCCAGGATGGTCCTGATCCTGTGCACTTGGAGCTCAACAAATGTCCAGAAGGCAGCATTTAAGTGTTTTCAGATTTTATTTTGTCATGTCCTACATTTTGCTTGGATGTCCTACATGTTGGGGGGCCTTGTTCTCTTTTTTGGTTATGGCATATGGTCACCCTGGTGTAACTCCATACCACAGGATGTGGTGCAGTGCCTTTAAGAAGGGCTTCTCAGTGCCTCTAGGAAGAGGATGGAATACAGATTCCTAGAGGGAAGGACCAGCGCAGGTTCCCAGCTGTGCAGGTTGTGTGTAGACGTGGACAACCTCCAAATGCCAGGGATGGGGCGCCTGGATGCAGGGGTCATATGCACTCCCTAAGCCTTCAGGAGGGCCACTGTGTCATACGGGAAGCTGGACCAGATGGGCCTTTGCCCTGACCGCTGGAGGCTCTTCTTATGTTCTCATCCAGAGCAAGCTCTATCCAGAAGGATGATCATGTCTGCTTTGAGCCACTTACATGTGCGTTGCTGGTGAAAACATGTCTTGCAAAGAGGTTTTCAATTTAAAAAGAAGGAACATCGTGTTGAAATTAAGTACGGGAAAGCAATACAAGTGTTTTTAGCCTTTATTTTAATAAGTCCTACAATTGTCCTTCATTTTATTGGGTGTCCTATATTTTTAAAAAACATATCAGGAATTTTGCTTGGATGTTAGGAATTTTGCAGGACTTTGTCCTCTTTTTGGGATTTGGTTGTCTGGTCACCTTGCGCATGGGGGATCTGCTGCTGAGCGTGGCTTTCCTGAGCCATACTGGTGTGTGTGGGCAATGCCACATTGCACTATAATGGTCTCTCTCTCTCCCTCTCTCTCTCCCTCTCTCTCTCTCTCTCCCTCTCTCCCTCTCTCTCTGCAGTTTTGAGACAGCGGCAGCAGCAGGAACACCAGAGCGTCCATGTCGAACGAGAAGAGCTCCCGGGTGGTGGCAAAGTCTCCCCCAGGCCAGCAGCCTGCTGCCCCCCTGGTCTACGCCCAGCCTCCGTATCCAGTGGCCCCCTATCCTCCGCCACAGTTTACATCTGCAGCCTATGGCCAGCCTGGCTTCTCTCAGGGGCGCCACCCACGGGAGCCATACTACGCTTCAGCACCCTATCCACCGGGCCCCTACCCTCCGGCACCATACCCACAAGGGGTCTACCTGCACGGCCCCTACACCCAGCTGCCACCTGCAGGCCCCATGGACCCCGGCGGTGAGTGTGCAGCCCACAATAAGGGGGAGGGTGGACTCTGGATGGACTTGGGCTGGGTGTGGGCCCAGTGCTCAGCAGAATTGCGGGGCTGCTTCTGGGGTCCTCAAGGTGTACTCCTGCAGCAGCCTGACCCCTGGCGTTCTGAGGAAGCCTTCTTCGAAAACCCAAAGGCTGCACATTCCCATCGTGGCCCGTCATCTGGATGTTGCTTCATGCAGCCCCCGGGCCTTGAACCGCTGACCTGCTGATCTTCGACAGGCACAGCGCCTTGAACCACAGAGCCAAAGGGGGTCCCTCAACAGACCAGTTAAGCGCTGGGTGAAAAAAAGTGTTCTAATTCTCCAAATTTGAATTACTGTGAATTCCTGGTGGTGTATGAAAGGAAAAGAACCACTCTGTCCAGCCATGGAATAGTTTTGTACACCTCAGTTGTATTCCCCCCTCAGGCCGGGGTGGCCAGATGTCCTCTTTTTCCAGGACATGGCCTCTTTTTAAGACTTATGTCCTGAAAAAACCTTTGTTGTCCTCCTTGTGAGCAGGCAGCACGTTGCCTTCTTGCAGTTAATAAATTATGCACTGTATAATAATTTGTGGGTGGTGCAAGTGGTTAAGACGCTGTGCCTGTTAACCAGCAGGCCAGGGTTCGAGACCTGGGTTGACCCCACAAGACAGGGTGAGCTCCTGTCCTTAGCCCAGCTCTGCAACGCAGCTGGATCCAATCGTATGGGCTCTGCCTTTCCATTGGACTAATTCAGTGGTGTGGAGAGGGGCGATTTGCTGCTTGGGGAACAGCCTATCCTCCATAACAATCCAACCCAGGCTTTCGTGCTTCGCATGCAGCGTATGCTGCGGCCAGCACAATACCGTAGTCTCTCAAGACTGAAGGAGGCCTGCTTTCTTAATAATTTGTATATAATAGTTTTAAATTGAACCACATTCAAAGAGAGTATGGGTTAATAAGAAGCTGAACACCTTCCATACGCGCTGTCTCCGATGTATTCTTGGCATCACCTGGCGTGACAAAGTCTCAAATGACGCAGTCTTGGAACATGCTGGAATCTGTAGCATGTACACACTTCTGAAACAGCGGCGTCTACGCTGGCTTGGGCATGTTGTGAGAATGGCTGACAGTTTGATTCTGAAAGATCTCCTGTATGGAGAATTAGTGGAGGGAAAGTGCCCTAGAGGGAGACCATAGCTGCAATATAAGGACATCTGCAAGAGGGACCTAAAGGCCTTGGGAATGGACATCAACAGCTGGGAAACCCTGACCTCCAATTGTTCAGCGTGGAGGCAAAAGACCCAGCATGGCTTCTCCAACTGGAAGAGACACTTGTTTGGCAGGCTGAAGCAAAGAGACAGACCCGGAAGCAGCGAAACCTGGGGCTGGGCGGGGGATGGACTTTATCTGCCCGCAGTGTGGAAGGGATGGACACTCTCCAGCTGGCCTTTTTAGCCACACCAGATGCTGTCTTAGGACCTCCGTTCAGAGCAGGAGACCAGAGTCTTTCCAGACTGAAGGATGCCAATGATGATGAAACTGAATAATAATATCCTCTTTACTCCAATCTAACAATCACTTTTTTCAGCCAAAGTTAGTGTTCAAAATCGGGGTGCACATTAGATTTGATGGTGCTTGAGATTCACGTTAATACAGTATGGTATTTTGATTATAAATAAGTATAGGTCAGTATTAAGAGTTTACTATATTGCAACAGAAATGTAACTTGAACCTATCATTGTATCGGTTTTACTACCCAGTGCAATTAGGTTAAAAAATCATAACTTGAACCCATTGTCACAGCATTGCAATCGCCAGTAAACATTTTTTATCTCAAGATTTTTAAAACTGGGGTGCCCACTAGATTTGATGGCACATCAGCTTCAAGGAAATACAGTACATTGTTTAAATTGACCACATGAAAGCAATATATGTAAATGTGTTTAGCATTTATTTTTTCATGTCCTCTATTTTTCTTGGATGTCCTGTTTGTGGTGGGCCTTGTCCTCTTCTGTAGTTATGAGATCTGGTCATTCTGATTCAGGAGCCTCTTCACTGACTGAAGAGCAGCAGTTGGAGCTCACTTCCCCAGTTGGAAGACATCCTGCCGGAGCTCTTCTTGTCTTCATTGCCCAGAAAAGTTTGATGTCATAGAGACTTTGAAACTCTTCTGTCCAGGAAAGAGGTGCCTGATGGGGTCACGATCGAGACATACAAAATTTATGTAAGGGATGATGGAGAGGGCTGGAGTAGATGGGCCTTTGGCAGATCCAGCAGAGGCTCTTCTTATGTTAGAACAAAAGGCCCACCTAGTCCAGCTCCCTGGATCACACAGCAGCCCACCAGATGCCTCTGGAACACATCAGACACCTCCACCCACATGCCCTCCCTCCCACATCTAGACAGAAGAGAATCTCCAAACCCCAGGCCAGGTCAGATTCATTGAGCCTTTAACTGGCCATGGCCAGCCTCTGGTTCCCTGAGCCGGTTGGATCTGTGATGGTTGGGTAGGGGAATGGTGGCTCTATTAAATGTGTGCTTCATCTCTGTGCTGGGTGTTGGTGCTTGCAGAAACCCTGGGAATTTGAGTCCATTTGTACATGAGCCTCGCCCCAATGTACAGTATTTAAATTTTACATGAAAACTTGATCATCTTCCCCCTGACGCTGTGCCAGACTCTGTTGTGTCCCTTTGTCTGGCCAAACACTTTGGAGATCCCTGTTTTAACAGATGCTTCTTTGTCCAAATTAGTCAGCAGAATGCACCAAATCACTTACCATGAGGAGAAGCCCCCCTCTTACTGCGACAGCCAAGAGTTCCCCACCGCCAGTTGGGATGACAAGAATGTGCGCCAGGCCTTCATTCGCAAGGTGAGCAGGCTGCTAGAGGGAAGCAGGTGTGGCCCTTGCGCCCATGCATGCAAGGGTGTGTGTGGAAAGGACAGGTCTAGTGGAAGAGATTGCCAAGGGAGGTGGTGGACTCTCCCTCACTGGGGGTCTTCAAGCAGAGGCTCCACCAGCACCTGTCGGGGATGCTCTGGGAGGATTTCCTGCTGCAGGCAGGGGGAGGACTAGATGACCTACGAGGTCCCTCCCAACTCTAGGATTCTGTGTATTGCAGTGATTGAGTAGCTCAGATCCCAGCCTCTCCTGCCAAGGCAGCGGCCTCTACTCCCTGGCAGAGCCCTCCGTTGCTTGCTACAGTCGTTTGCAGGCTTGCTTCTCGCAGGCCCCCAGAGCTCAGGGTGGGTCCAGGGAGCTTGGTGAACTCTGGCTGCTCTTCTGCCTGGCTTTCCCTGGAGACAAAGAGCCCAGCAGTTACTTGGGCACCATCCTCTCCCTGCACACACAGCCCTGCCCCGGAGTGGCCTGGAGATCAGGAGAGAAGCTGATTTAGACAGAATTGTTTGGCCAAAATTTCTCGTCCCATTGGCAGGTACCTGCAGTAAACGGTTAAATCCAGACACTCCAGGATTGTCATCATTGCAGCATTGGAGGACTTCAGCTTCTCCTTGGCTGGAGGACTGGCTTAGACCCATTTCTCCACTGGCTGGACATTTGGCTGATCGAGCGATGGCACATGAGATGGTGCATGTTATATTTGCCTGGAAACTGTGCTCCAATCCTTGAGCCCATGAGAGACACATGATCTTTGGAAAAACATATGACAAAACACAAACTCATTGGAGGTTTCCAAGTCGGTGTCCTTGGGGTGTGAGCAAATGACCAGGAGCTGGGCCAGGCAGGGCCCTTTGGCCAGTTCCATAGAATCATCGAATCCTAGAGTTGGAAGGGACCTAGTAGGTCATCTAGTCCACCCCCTGCCTGCAGCAGGAAATCCCCCTAGAGCATCCCCGACAGGTGCTGGTGGAGCCTCTGCTTGAAGACCCCCAGTGAGGGAGAGTCCACCACCTCCCTTGGCAATCTCTCCCACTGCCAAACCGCCCTCACCCTCAGGAATTTTTTCCAGATCTCCAGCCGGAATCTCCTTCCTTGCAGTTTGTCCCCATTGGTTCTAGTCCTGCTTTCAGAAGCAGCTATGAACAAACTGGCCCCTTCCTCCCTATGACAGCCCTTCAGGTACCTGAAGAGGGCAATCAGTTCTCCTCTCAGCCTCCTCTTCTCCAGGGGGACTGTTCCTGCACATTGAATTCCGAGGGCACCGAGAGTCTTGCCAGACCCTTCTTGGACTGCATAGCTTACCCTGCCCTTGTGCCCACAGGTGTTCCTGGTGCTGACTGTCCAACTGGCTTTGACTATGTCCATTGTGGCCGTCTTCACCTTTGTGACGGAGGTGAAGGACTTTGTTTGGAAACATGTCTGGATATATTACGTTTCGTTTGCCGTCTTCTTTGTCTCTCTCATCGCTCTCAGCTGTTGTGGGGAGTTTCGACGCAAGTTCCCCTGGAACCTCATTGCCTTGGTAGGGACCGGGTTCTGCTGGGGGGAGGGGGCAGATGGACCATGGCTCTCTGGTGGCATTGAGTTGAGAAGTCGCAGTAAGGCAAACAAAGGGGCACCACCCAGACCTGGAAGGTGGAGAGGCCCAAAGGTGTTGCCATGCTCATTGCACTCTGCTCTGCTCTTCTCCATAGGCCATCTTGACTCTAAGTCTCTCCTACATGGTGGGCATGATTGCCAGCTTCAAGGACACCAAAGCGGTCATGATGGCCTTCGGCATCACTGCTGCCGTCTGCTTCACCGTCGTCCTCTTCTCCATGCAGGTCAGTCTGTGCTCTGCCCTGTCCCCCCCCGCACTTTTTGTGGGAGGAACCTGTTGCTGAGGCTGCTTTAGCAGTTGGTAGAAGGGGAGTTACTGATTGCACTGGGAGGGCCTGGCCATTTGGGACTTGCCAGCACAGTGTGGGCCTCTTCCTGCCCTGATCCCCAAGAGGAGGCCAAGCAGGGTCAGATCCAGAACTGGAACATGATGACCGCTGGGCCCGAGCCTGCAGCCTGGTCCTCCTTCCTTTGTCAGAGGGCAGTCCATGTTCACACTGTGCTCGAATCCAGGCCCAGAGCTTCCCAGTGTCTCCAGCATTCACCTCATTCCTACTCTTTGACAATGGTTCTTGCAGCAGCTTGACATCCATGTGCAGCCAGAAGACATGCTGCAAATCACTGCAGCCCTCTGACAAGGGGAGGTAGTGACTCTTGGCAGGCAGGTGGTGGAGGTGCCCATGTTTTGGGGCACTCCACACACACACACAGACACACTCATGGGTTCTGCCAGTCACCACTTCTTCAATGCAAGGTATAGGGATGAAAACATGTTGCGTCCCATTTCACCCCCTTCTGGTTGGAATTTCCAAAAACCAGTCCTTAGTGACTCTCTCTGTCATGGAAGAAACACCCACTCAGAATTTCACACTTCTAGGCCTAGCGGTTTTGGCTGGGTGTTGATGAGTGAGTCAGGGACTTTTCTCTTTTATATGTAAAGATGATCAGACAGTAAACGTTGGCTGAAAAGAGACCCCAAAAGCTGCATCATATGAGGCATAGGGGAATGGAGCTTGGCAAGATCCCAGGCAAACCTGGGCCTTTGTTGTGCACTGACTCAGGGCCTTACCTGCCTGTTGGGGTCCCTCCTGTCACCGTCAGCCCCTTAAGAGGACCAGGTGCAACCAGAACCGTGGTCCCACCTCATCCCACACAGAATTGAGGCAGGCACCCTGGTGTTAGCAAGGGCTGACCGTTCCCAGCTCCTTGCCCCACACGGGACTGAGGGTGGTCATTAGGTCACCCTGCACCGGCTGCTCCCAAAGTGCACACTAATAGAGATCCGTATCACACCTGCTTCCCCGCTTCCCCTGCCAATAAAGCAACTGGTGCAAACAGTCTGGAGTAGGAGAAAAAACTGCTCTACAAGGCCAGTCAGGAGGGCAGCCAAAAGTTCCTACTTGGCCCTGAAGGCAACCAGCAAAACCCTGACTGTCCGATAGGGGGTGGGTAGGGTGGGTGTTGGCGAATGCACCACGTGCAAAGAGGGCTGTGCCTCTCGTGTACCACCTTAAATCCCCCTAATTTGCTGTGCCCCAGGGGGCTTGCCTTTCCCTTAACTGAGAGGAGCCCTGCGTTCCCTAATCAGGCCAGACAAAGGAGCGCCACCTGGCCAGTGGCTGGGTGCCAGCATAACCAGAATGATACCAGCAAAAACAAAGCTAGCTTTAAAAAAAGAACCGAGCCACTGGGAAATAATCCTTGCATGGACAATATTTCCGAGACGTTACTGGGAAAATCAACCTCATCAGAATCCCTCCAGAAAGCCTACATCTCCCCACACAAATCCCTGGCATGTTGAGACCTCCTCTGCACAGTGGGGAGAGGAGGGGCTGTGTGGCACAGTCTCAAGGGTGCTGAACCCCAGGGGCAAGGAGTGCTCCCTGATCCCAGTTGGTGTTCCTCCCTGCAGACCAAGTATGACTTCACCTCCTGCTGGGGAGTATTGCTGGTCGGCGTGGTCGTCCTGTTCATCTTTGCCATCCTGTGCATCTTCATCCGGAATCGCATCCTGGAGATTGTCTACGCCTCCCTTGGAGCCCTGCTCTTCTCCTGTGTGAGCATCCCCTGCACGGGTCCAGGGAGGGCTGGGGCTGCTGCTCTGTTTTATGAGGGGAATGGTGGGCGGCAGCTTTCTGGGCCTCTCCAACTGGCATCTTCTGTGGTGGAAAGAGGAGTGACTGCCCCCATTTGTCAGACTGGTCCACTTCAAGCTGGCAGGCTCAGTGATGGCTGGGCAGCGAGCCAGGAGTGCTTACACTGAGCTCTTCCACTCTACTGATGGACAGGGAAGGCCAACTAACTCCCTCTCTTCAGCTACAAGCCAAGAGGAGTCAAAGGACATGATTGAGACGTACAAAATTAGGCAAGGGGTGGACAAGAGACGCTTTCTTCCCTTTCACACAACACCAGAACTAGGGGACACCCACTCAAATGGAATGTAGGAAGGGTTAGGACCAGGGGTGTCACTAGGGTAGTGCAGGTGGTGTGGTCTGCACAGGGTGATGCACCTAGGCAGGGGTGATGAGCACTGGGGACCTAAAAATTGCAACTTTGGGATGGTGCATCAAAACCCATCATGTCATATACTGTTGGAAACATATTGAAGAGAAGAATCCAATGCAAAAATCCGTACTGAAATATCACCTTCCTATCCAAAGATATGGCCAAAATACTAAAATAGGCATTGAACTCTCTGGAAAGTGAAAGTGACCCATACCATGGTTTTACTCGAAAGTAGGCAAAGGTGCAGGAATCATTGCAAATGGGTGTGAACTGCACAGCTGTGTTTACTGGCAAGCAAGCAAGCCAGCACTCCTTTACTGGGATGGAAGGTCAGTCCAGGAGAGGACAAGACTTCCAAAATGGGTAATCAGGGGCATTACTAGGGCCTTAGAAAGGGGGCACCCTTGAAGGGGCGGCAGCCCTTGGGAACTCAAGGGCTAAAATCATAGTTTGTAGAAATGACCCCATCTTGTTATACACCTTTGAATGCATAGTTTACAGCACAATGCAGTGAATGAAACAAAACACTCTGAAATATCTTTATTCTTTTAAAATGTGTGGCTAAAAATACCAGTGGAACATAACCACGCCCACTTTTTGTATTATTGCCCCACCCAATGTATGGGGGGGGGGGTGCTGGCCGCCCACACTGGGTGATGGAGAACCCTAGTAACATTCCTGGTTAGGACGGACAAGAGAAAATATTTCTTGACCCAGCATGTAGTGGGTCTGTGGAACTCCCTACCACAAGATGTGGTGATGGCATCTGGCCTCAATACCTTTAAGAAGGGTTTGGACAAATTCCTAGAGGAGAGGACCTTTCCTGGTCACAAGCCATGAGGGGAGTGTGTAGAGTGGACAACCTCCAAATGCCACCTGCAGGGAGAGCTCCTGGATCCAGGTGTCATGCATGTTCCCCTAAGCATTTGGTGGACCACTGTGCAGGGTGACCAGATGACCAGAAATTCCTGGATTTGTCCTCTTTTTTGGCCTCCTGTCTGGGTGTCCTCCAAAAGGGCTTCATTGTCCTCCATTTTGGCCCATCTTGGCACTTTGTGATGGTGTGCAGTACCCCACCTGTCATATGTTGTTGGATATGTATTGAAGAGCAGAAGCCAATGCAAAAATATGTTTTGAAATATCTCCTTCTTCTCAAAAGTTATGGCCAAAAATCTAAAAACTGGAAAACAAAAATATGCATTGAGCTCTATGGGAAAGCAAAAGTGCCCCATATTAGGGCTTTACTCGTGAGTAGGTGAACTGGCCATACACCGGAAAGGCCAGTCTGAGAGGAATCCAAGGAAACAAGAATGGTCCTGATCCATTGAACACAGCTTCCAAAATCACCCCAGAAGGAAGCCCCTGACAATTCCATTTATCTCGGTGGGAACTGAAAGGGAGCCATGTTGCGCTTTTACTTGTGAGTAGGCGAACTGGCCTTAGATATTTGGAAATGGCAGGCTGAGAGAAATCTGGTCCTGATCCAAAGAATGCAGCCTCTACCCGGCACCTCAGAAGGAAACCCCTCCGGAGGCTCTTCTCCTGTTCTTTGTGTAAAGGGGCTCCTTCTCTTCTGCAGTTCCTGGCTGTGGACACCCAGATGCTCCTGGGGAACAAGAAGCTGGCCCTCAGCCCAGAGGAGTACATCTTTGCAGCACTCTCTCTCTATACGGATATTATCAACATCTTCATCTTCATCCTGGCCCTCATGGGGGGCGGCAGCAACGAGTAGGCAGCCCCAGCCCTGCCCCACAGTCTTCCAGCACAGAGGTCCCCCTGGCAAGCCCCGCTTCCTCCTCCTCTAGTCCTTTCTCTCGGCCACGCGGCACTCACGCCTCTCTCTTCTGTTTGCATTCCTGGTCGTCCTCCGACCCACCTTCCCCCTCCCTGTTCTGTGCTCTGGGGACGGCACCACCAGGCGGGCCAGCAGGTCAAAGCCAGCAGGGAGGCTAGTGCTGTTCCTTTAGTGCACTTCACTGCAGTGTTCTTTCTCCCACCACCAGCAGCTGGGACCCGGAAACCCCGCTGGCCACAAAAGGCTTCTTGGTCCTGCCACTTCTGGGACGGGCAGGAAGACGCCTGCCGAGGCAGAGAGTGTGCAAAGGGGCAAAGAACTCCTGGATCTTCTCTGAAAGGGCAGCGTTAGTCATTTTCCCCTGCTCCTGCCAGAGGGCCGCTTCCCTCTCACTGCCTTGCCTGGGAGTCTGCACCCCACACATTCCTGGCCCCTCCCCCTCCCCAGGCACCACCTTCCACATTCAGCTCTTCTGAGGGGTGCATGTGGGAATCCTGCACCTTGGAAGGAACACTGTCCACAGTGCTTGGGAGGCTCCTCTGCTGCCAGTCGGCCTCCAGCTTAAGGGGGTCTTCCTTGCAGTGGCCTCCCATCCCTTGCTTTGGCAAGGCCTTCAAAACAGAGACGTGGCCCGTCCTGACCCCTGATCTCAGCCAGACACTATGTGCCCCCCAGTACCCTCTTTCTCTCCTTTTCCCTCTCCTCACCACCCTGGCTGGGGGCAGGGGCTGCAGCTCTGCTTTCTAAGCAGCCACCCTGGTGCACTAAGCAGTTTATATAGGATGTCATAATAAAAATGAGAATCTACCAATGCCCGCTGTGCTAGGCTGTATTTGTCCAGGGGCAGGAGGGGGAGGAAGGGTGGGTTCCTAAAGCGGGGGGGGGGGACGGGGACAGAGGGGAAATCTGTGGAGTCCTGGTTGCTTACTGGACTTTGGAGGCTGGCTGGCTGGCTGGCTGGCTGCGCCTGCGCTTGCCCTGGGGCACTGCTGGCAACACACACACTGGCAGGCCTGGACGCTGCCTCAGGAGCCAAGCTGGAGAAGCCACGTGTGCAGCCCACTGCCAGGCCAAGGCAACCCGGGGGAAACAGGCCTCTTCAACGCCCAGGAAGACCAGCTGCAGGGGCTTGGAAAGTCAGGGTGCCCTAGGCTGGATGTTTCTCAGTATGCTCCAAACCGCCAAAGAAAATGCATAGAGTCCTACTGAAACAGAGACACAGTGCATGTTTACTCATGAGCAGGCATTGGAAAGGGCAGGACTAGAGGAATGCTAACACCCCCAGAATGGTCCCGATACAGGTCCCTCCAAACACCCAAGAATGAAGTTCCTCCCTCCAGTTTAACGAATGCATTGAACCCTAGATACATGGTCACGTTTACTCGCAAGTAAGCAATATTTGATGATTCTGTGTGAAGTTGGTGTGTTTTTTCCTGCATTTGAAAACTGGTGTTTGATTCAAGTTGCTGCCTTCAGATCAGTGTTTTAATTTGTTTCTATTTGGCAGCATTAGATTCATTGTAGCCGATCAGAAGGAGCATCTTCAGGGCTCCTGCAAGTTTCACTCAAGGAACTGAGAGAGAGAGAGAGAGAGAGAGAGAGAGAGAGAGAGAGAGATTCACGGCATACGTGTGTCTGCTTTATTCCTGTCTATGACTGCTGCCAGCCACAGGCTTAAACACACACACAGAGAGAGGGAGAGACCACTTATATAACAGTCACACTTGATAATAATACTTTAAAATTCATTAAAATATTAATTTGGAATAAAACTCATCCCACCACTTGCAGCCCCTCCTTTATGAGGCTGACACCCCCCCCCCCCCCAAAAAAAATTCCCAAACAATTTAAAGCAGTGTTCTTGTCAAACCATTTTTCTGCCTCCCCCAAAGGTGCTGGTCTGCTTGGTTGCCTTTTAATGCATTCTTGATTACAGCCTTCCAGATAAGCCGTCCTGCGGGTGAGCAAAGGGGACATACGTGCTCTGCAGTGAATAGCTGGCCAGAGGGATTGTGACGACTGTGGCCCAACACAGGGAGGCCGTGGGGGGGAGAGAAAGCGGGCTGTAGCTGGCAGGCAATGGAGGCCAGTGGTGGCTAATGGTTTTGGTACTGAGCGCCAATTAACAGCCCAGGTCAGAGCAGATCTGATTGAGTGCTCTGGGCAAGAGCAGTGGGCTTAGAGGACTATGGCCAGGGGCACTATGGCTGTGTGCCAGCAGAGTGGGCTCCAAGTGCCCCATCTGGCATGTGTGCCATAGGTTCACCACCACTGACATAGGCAATGTGATTGCTCTGCTGTGGTCAGCAGTAGTGAGCATCAAGTCAGCCTGCTTGGCCACCCTCCAGTGCCAGTTAGAGGCAGAACTAAGGCTGCCTTCTGTTCCAACCAAAAAGTATTCCTACAAACTAAGGCCACTTTCTTGGCAACCCCCCCTTCCCAGGACAAAAAGTGCTCTTGGTTCACTGTAGAAGGTTTGAGCCCCACTGACTTCTTGACCCAGTTATGATTTTCAGTGTTTCAGAAAGACACGAACTGGAGAGACCTGAGCTCTCTTTTGGGGTGGGGGTGGGGTGGGGAGGGAGGGAACGACTCTGCATGACTAAAGTGTTCACGCTCTGCCCTTAGCACACTCTGTTCTGTGGGGCAGCATCCCCTTCTGCTCTGAAGGGCCAAAGATCCCCAAGCTAACTGTGACACATGCCACTAGCAAGTGGCATCACCAGGGTGGTGCGGGCAGTGCGGTCTGCACCGGGTGGTGCACTGAAAGGGAGTGACGTGCAATGTGGGACCTAAAAATTCAACTTCGTGATGGAGCATCAAACCCCATCATATCATACAGAGTTTGATTCGTAATAAACAGCAGAATCCAATGCAAAAATTGGTTTTGAAATACCTCCTTCCTATCAAAAAACTAAGTTTCCTTTTGTTTCCATCAAAAACTTAGTTTCCTAAGGACAAAAATAAAAATATGTATTAAACTCTAAGGAAAGTGAAAGTGACCCATATCACAGCTTTACTTGTGAGTAGGCAAAGGTGTCATAGTTCATTGGAAAGGGCAGGCTAAGAGGAATCTAAGGACACCAGAACTGTCCTGATCCAAAGAACGCAGCCCCCCAATAGTCCCTGATGATTGCATTGAATTGTATTGAAAATGGATGTGAACTGCATAGCTGTGTTTACTGGCGAGTAAGAGGCATCCCTTGGCTGGAGTGGAAGGTCAGTCCAGGAGAGGACAAGACTTCCAAAATGGTCCCAATCGGGGACGTTACTAGGGCATTAGAAAGGGGGCATCCTTGAAGGGGGTGGCAGCTCTTGTGGCCTAAGTGGCTACAATCATGGCTTGTAGAAATAATCCCATCATGTTCTGCACCTTTAATGTGTCATTTACAGCACAATGCAGTGAAACAAACCACTTTATTAAAATGTATGGCTAAAAAAACCAGTGGAGGCGGGGCAATGGCACATTTCCACACCCACCATTCATATTGTTGCTCCGCCCAATGTATGGGGGTGACGTGTTGGCCTCCCACACTGGGTGATGTGAACCCTAGTGACGCCCCTACACTCAGCTGTGCTGGGGGCCACCATTGCCCTTTCCCTCCCCACCATTGCTCAGTGGTGGGCTTCAGGAGGTTCTCACAGGCTCCATAGAACCCTTTGCTAATGAGCTCCCGGTTATAAAAACCAGTTACTAAAGGGACATAGAACTTGTGGTTAATTGATTTGAATTCCACCACTGCTGGTTCTGACAAGGAGCTCAACACCCTCAGAGCTCCCACCTCACAATGGCTGCCAAAGGTCACCACAGCCCACCCAGCCTGACCTCCAGCAGTGGAAAGGAGGAAGAGCTCAAGGCAAGCTTGAAGCCCTGCATGGACCTGTGAACATCACTCCGCTGGGGCACCCCCATGCGGCACTCGCTCCCCTCATCCAGGCAGCTTTCTGGGGGTGACAGTCCTTGCCCACTATGATGAACTGAAGAGGGAAATTGACGCGCTCATCCGCGAGAATGAGGAGCTCAAGCAGCTGGTCCAGCTTCTGAGAGAAAACCAGGAACTCTAGGCCATCCTCTGCAACCAGTTCAACGAGAAGACCTTCTTGCCTGCTCTTGACAGCCCAGGTACATTTGAGGAGGGCAGTCCTAGAACCCTGGTGGACCCTGACCTGGGAGTGGGTTTCCAGGCTCACTCCAGACTCTGGTTGGGGCCAGGCTTGCTCAATGGATGGGAGTCCCACAGTCAACCCAATGGCAGCTCCATCCTCTGCCCAGAACGTCCAGGCCTGGGCACTGGTTCCAAAAAGGCCTGCTTGAGATGCCCATTTAGGAACTGGTGATGACCTCAAATCCAAAGAGAATTGTCTAGACCCCCAAGTTCCACTGGTCCCAGTCTGCCACCCCAGCACTGCACCAGATGAACTTGGCTGGTATGAACTTTGGCCATGGCCAGGAGTTGGTGAACTTGGGAAGGGATCCTGGAGCTCAGCACTGACAGGGCAAGAGCCAAACTAAAGGAACGGGGTTGAGGGAAGGGAGAGGGATCAGTCTTTACATTCACACCCAGGCAAGCCTGACAGGGGGCAGTTTTGGGGACACCACTAAATATCTAATGTGAAGGAGATCTCTCTCTCTCTCTCTCTCTCTCTCTCTCTCTCTCTCTCTCTCTCTCTCTCTCTCTCTCTCTTTTAAATGTTCACTATCCAGGCTCCAAAAGGGAGGGCTGGCATTTTCAACCTGGCATGTCCTGGGGAGGCTCCAAGATGCACTTTGAAGAAACCACCTGTGTGGAGAGGAAGGGAAAGGAGGTGAATTTCTCCTCCTCCTGCCTGTCTTTGGGGGGTGTTGACCAGGCCAGGAGTTTCCCCCAATTCCAGACAGAGAAGAGTGGCAAGAGCCCTTCCCGGATCCATGAGGAGCACTTTGGATTGCAGTGACTGGAGTCAGGGGGAGGAAGAGGCTGTGCGGCCCATGTCTCCTGGTGGACAAACCCAGATGGAGGGTTCCTGGAGAGCACTGCTTGGGACCACCCAGGAGAACCACCAGCCTCATTCCCAGACCTTTTGGGATGGCCCCAAGAGAACGTCCCCCTCCCGTCTGCCTGAGGCAGGGTCCTTCTCCAAAGTAGAGCCCCAGGACAGTTCCAGGACATGGAACAAAAATGGAGGCTGACCCCGTCACCAGAACCCAGCCCTGGTTGACCCCCGCTCGTGTCTGCCCCATCTCGGGCATTGTCCCAGTCACAGGCAGGATCCCATGGCCTGCCCTTGAAGTCTCAGGAGGGGCAGCAGGCAGGCAGTTCTGAGGGGCATTTGGATTTCTACTGTCACCACCAACCTCCCCAACCACGACTATGACTGTCACGTGGCCGTCTCACTGAGCTGAGTTTTCCATCCCTTCCTCCCTCGTGCCCGACACTATAAGGCTGCTGTTTGGGGACGATGAGGACAGTCCTGAACTTGTGCGCCTCCTATAATGACCGTCTTTGGGCTTGCAAAGAGTGCAGAGGAATTTTCCTGGAGGGGTCCCAGGGGCCCATTCTGCAGCCTCTTCTTTAAGATATATACACAGCTGAAGTATGTGTGTGTGTGTGTGTGTGTGTGTGTGTGTGAGAGAGAGAGAGAGAGAGAGAGAGAGAGAGAGAGAGAGAGAGAGAGAGAGAAGACCTTCTTGACCCCTGGTGGCACTTGGGCATTGACCAGCCACACTCTGGGCACCGCTGCTCGGTGGGTTATGTTGAACTCTCCTCACCCTGCCAACAAACAGGTGGGTCCAGCAAGGGGGGTGTTCGGTCTGGACTCGTTCACGACTCCGACGCTGAGATAGGCAGAGATCTTTCTGCATGTTTGGGGGTCTGTGGCCTCTATGGGGCTCGTTTCTCAAAGACAGAACATACCACCATTTTCAAGAGCAGATCTCCATCCCAGGTCAGCAAGTTCTGTCTGTTTGGACGCGAGTTCCCCAAGCCTTTCGGCAGCCCGTCTGTCGCAGCCAAGGATGAGTGAAGTTCCTGCAGGACCCAAGGGAGAGTGAATGCACCAGAACCAGGTTCTGAAACGATGGGCTCTTTTCTGGGCAGAGCCCCGTCCCTCTGTCAGGAAAGGAGGTCTGCGGAGAAGGCAGGCTGACCAAGCACGTTACACCTCCACGCCTCACTTTCCCCTTCTGGTTTTCCCTTGACTGGACCTTTTCATTCATTTCTCGCTCATTTCGCTGGTCTCGTATCCCATTGATGCATCACTTTGTAAAAATTCTCTTTTGGATTTACTTTTACTGTCAGCTTTATTGTTTCAATATCTCCTGACCCACATTTCTTGCCCACTCTATCCAGTGATGGGAGTCAAAGAAATTCACAACCAGTTCTAGAGCCACTTTTAAATGACTATTTTTAAACTTTTTGTGTCCTCTCTCTTGTGAACAACCAGTTCTATAGAGTAGGTTCGGACCTGCTGGAGCCACCACTGACTCTATCGTAAGTTCTTTAATCTGTATCCTCACCTACCTCTTTTTTAATGCTAAGCTATATTTTTGTCTTAGTTTGTTCTTCTAGACTTGTGATTTTCAAGCGTGTTCATCACGTACAAGGCGCTTCGGTCCAAAGGTTTAAGATCAAAGTCTTGTTTAGAATTAAATTTAGTTTTAAATTAATCTAATTTAGAATTTTGAAATTCTTCCCTTCAAAAACAGTCTTTCCCACTTTGTAAAATCCCTTTTAAATTTCTTTCTATACTTAAAACATAATTATTTTCAAATAACAAACAGTTGATATCTGCCAAATCCACCCATCTAGGTAGTTCACCCTCTTTTTGCCTTGTCTAATCTCACCTTTACCTGACCTTGTATTCTTAATATTTTTATTTAAATTTTCATTTTCAGAGTATTAATTTTAAAACCTGCAAAAGCTCCCAATTCCTTCTAAGCTTTATTAATTCAAAAATTCACACCGGATTCCCTTTCTTTCTTGAATTATAAAACAGCCAGAATCAAATTTAAGAAGGTATAAATAGAAATTAAAGTAGAAATAAATAAAAAGCACTATTGGGAGTTGTGCGGCAAGTGTGGAGTTCTGGCACTTCTTTGCTGTTCTACAAAATCCCCCAACGTATTAGGTCTCCATCCTCAGCACTCTGCTGGTTGTGCCTGAAATACATTGTAAGAGGCAAAAACCCCACTAAGGAGTGTCTGTCTTGTCCATTTAGGATTAATTTCTTCTTCTTTCTAAATGTGAGGCTAAAAGCATCAGGGAGCCCTTGTCAGCCCTGCAGCCTCACGTCTGTCCCAGGTCGGAAGGCAGAAACCCTCATCGGACAGACAGACAGGCCTTGTCCAGGGAGGACCAGCACGGCCTCGGAAAGCACGGCCAGGGAAAGCAAGTCTGGCCTCCCAATCAGGGCTGTCGCTCGAGAGGGGGTAAAAGCCCAAGTTTTGCAGAGAGCCTCTCTCTCTCTGATCCCAATCCTTTTCCAGTCAGCTGAATAGTCTGCAGCAGAGATGTGGGAAAAACCATGGGATATTCCATCCATCCAATCCTCTCCACAAAGGTTTTCCTGCATAACCCCTGCAGGCTGCACTCAAAAGGGGGAGAGTCTTAGGCCAGTGGGGTGTTCAATGGGCCCTCCTCAAGAGGGCAGAAAAGTGTCTTGGGGCAAGGTGGGTGGCTGAGCAGGTCTGGGCAGGTCGTCAGGCACATGCTGCCAAGTGGTGGAATCTCCTGTTACCTCTGAGGGGCTGGATTTCCCTCCTGGTTTGTAGTGATGGCACACTTGGACACAACAGCTCAGAAGGGGAAGCTGCATCCACACAACCCCACATTGAAGCACCACGTCAGCTCATGTGCCACTTATCTACAGTGCAGGCCCAACATGCAGAAGGAAACATGGGAAGATTGGCCATTGCCAAACACAAACCAGATTCTAGTACGTATTGCACCCATAGTAGTAATTCTAGTAGTAATTGCACTGTTAGGCCAGGTGGCAGAGAGTTCCATAGATTTACTTTCCTTTTGTCTGTTCTGATCTCATACCAGAAAGGAATACAGGAATGGGAGGAGTAGGAGGGTTGTCGCTGGTGGGGCCAGAGTTGTTGTTGTTGGGTTGTTCTCAGGTTCGTTTCGGAGGCTACAGTTGTCAGCAGGCTTACCTGGAATTAACTCCCATTGGAGTCAGTGAGGCTTATTTCTGAGTAGACCTGTAAGGGCTTGTACTGCTATGTAAAGCCTGGGGAGAGCACCTGGGTCTCCCCCATCAAAGCATTTTGGCTTCTTGAACAACGAGCGAAATCAGAACCACCTCTGAGATCTGTCTGTCTGTCTGTCTGTCTGAACTGCCACTCAACTGCCCTGAGGCCTGTCAGCTGTAGTCCTGTGGTCTCCCTGGGCTGCTTTGGGGGCTTAGAAAAGCACAGCACCTGCCATATCCATTTGTGGCAAAACCTTCGGAGTTGACACTCAAAATGTTCTCCTTCTGAACAGCCTCCACCGGTGCCAACGCTGGGTCCCTTCTTGCTCTTCCCTGCGAGCTGCGTTCAGAATGCGTGTCTTGTGTTCTGGCTCTGTCGCTTCCACAGACAACCTGCACTGCCTCCAACCTCCGCAGGATCAGTGCTGGCAATGTGGTCCAGGATGCCGGAGGGAGCCTGAGCCTGTCTCCAGGATGGAGGTGGAGGGGTCACTTCGAGAGGCCTGGATGCAAGACTAATATTCCGTGGCTGATCGAAGGAGCAGGTGGAAGAACACTCTGGGAATCATCTCTGCACCCCACACAGGGGAAGGGAGGGCTGCACAGGCAGGGAGCTGCTCCTGGGGCTGCAGGCGAAGGATAAGGATCACATCACGAGCCAGCATAAACAGACAGGCAGCACTTTTTCAGCCGAAACAGGGGAAGTGGGGCCTGGGGGAGGCCATGTGACAGCAGAGCCCATGCGCCACCCCAGCTACCTGGCTCTCCAAATTGTGGCCACGCTGAGCTGTCTGATGTTTTGGGGAGGGGGAGGAACACCCTTGGGGACCAGCAACGTGACCTGGACAATCAGTGGCGCCTCTCTCTGTTCTTTGCAGCCAGTGACTTTCTCCCTCCCAGCTACGCTCAGCCAGCACCAGCAACTGTCCCCATGGATACTGCTTTGAATGCCCCTACCCCTGGCACCCCCATGTTCCACCATCCCCTCCTACTAATGCCAACTCCACTGCTGGCAATGAAGAGGGTGGCACCGGGCCTTAGGGCGCCACCCCCACAACACCCATGGAGAGGCCCCAGCAAGGGGGGAAAGGAGGCTCCAATTTGGCACCTCTGACTCCACAGACTAATTCATCTGCAACTAGCTCAGGCGCTGCTGTGCCTGCCACAGTCAGGTGGGAGCACCTGGCCTCCAGCCCCAGTCCCAGCCAGTCTCTATGGCTGACTGCCTCCCCAGTCCTCTAGAGATGGTGCCTTTTCACCAGGCCTCCTGCCCACATTCCCCAGCAACTGGCCTTTCCCCTGCCCTCTTCCGTTGCTGGAAGGTGGTATAGGCTTGGCCCCTCTGGTGTCCCAAATGGATTCTCCCATCAGGTGCCATCCCATTCTGATGCTCTCAGCAGACCCCAGGCCGTTTCCCTCACCTGTCCCCTGGCCAGACTTTACCCCCATGGGCGCCAGGACCCCAGCCTCCCACCCCCGTGCTGGTTTCTTCCTTCCCCAACACCTTCCCCCCCACCCCACCCGTGCAAATCCTGGCCAGAGTATGTCGGCCAAGCCCTCTACAGCTGGCCCCTCCTGGAGTCATGTCCCCCTTTGCATTCACCTTCCAGCAACTGCCACCTGAACAACGGCGAGGGCCGTATTTCTACTACCCATCACCGTTTGCTTTCACGAAAAGTGCAAACTTAGCTGGGCCTGAGGCACAGATTCAGGCTCAGGCTAAAGCTCTGGCTCAAACCCAGGCTCTGGCTCATGCCCAGGCCCCACCCAGCAACATGCCACTGATGCCTCCTGATGTCAAGCCCAAGGAACGCGGAGGTGGAGACAGACAGGCCTTGTCCATGTCACACTCCAAGATAAGCAAAGTTACGCAAGAGCGAGGAGTGGCATGTGTGGGTCACTTGGGAAAATGATTGTATAGTGGACGAAAAACCAGTTATTAAAATTTATTAGAATTTATTGGAATTATTTGATACCTCTGAAATCATACTGTAAACCCAGGCAGCTGCAGACACACATTCCCAGGCAGAAGCTTCCAGTCAACTCCCACAGGTTCCCAGGAAAAGGGATTAACACCACAACGCACTGCCTTAGTTCTCCAGCACCGATATGGTCTGCAGTGAATTGCCCACTTAAGACTTGTAAACTATGCTTATCTGAAAGGGAATCTCCTCTCCTTTGTCTTGCCTAACCCTGCAGCCTCCACGGAAGGTAAAGCAATGTTAATTGTCAAGGCAAATCAGAAGAACTTATCTGAAGCCCAAAGATTATAAAATTAAAATAGTATTTTAATTTCCTTTTGTGTAAACAGAAGCCCAGATGGATCAAGTGAATGTAAAAACCTGTAAGTGCTAGACTTGTATAACAATTGTAAATGTTCTCCATTGTGAATTGTGTAATCATGTTTCCTCTTCTGTTCTTTTCTAAGCCAGGAAGCTCTAAAAATAAAATCTCTTTCTGTATGAATTTCTCTTGTCATAAACAGAATAATCTCCTTATGTAAAGTTTTACCTACAGTTAAGCTATAAAAAGTGTGACCAAGATGTACAACTCGCTCAGTCTTTTTTGGGAGGCAGAAACTCTGCCCGACTGCAGTCTTGAAGCTTCAGTAAAGATATCTCTTGCTTGCATAAGCCTCTTCTGGGTTTTTCCTGTTGGTACCAATCTCATTTCCATAACAACTGGGCCCTTTCCCGATATGGCTGCTTACACAGCCACCGCCAGGCCTGCTCAGAGGGAGCAGCCCATTGCCTGCTCAGCTCTCCACTGCCCACCTGAACTGGAGAGTGCATTGCACCAGAAAGTGGCAGGCATGCGTGCAGGCACTCCCTCGCCGTCTCAATCTCTGCTCAGACACAGCTTGCCGCTCAGCTCCCTCACCCCTCAGGATCGCTCAAGGTTGGCTCCCACCTATTGCTTTGCTGGCCCTTGGTAACTCAGTGCACCCATCTGGCATCATCCTCTCCAGCCAGCCCACATCTTCCTTGGATGCACTGGCCAGACACTGGTCTGGGGTCTCCGCCCCCCCCCCCAGCGACATCCCTGTATGGCACATTGTGCCAAGACAAAAGGGGATGGTGTGGTGGCTGGGTTGCCCAAGCAATGGAAAAAACTGACCTGGCCACCACAGCCACTAACCCAAGAGACATGTTTGCGGCTGAGATTGGTGGAGATGCCCGTAAGCAACGGACTTCTTTCTGAACCAAGCTTTTCCAGTTCCAGGCATTGTATCTTTCCCTTAAGGCATCAGGCAAAATTTGAGGGCAAACGCCTGCCACATGATCAGCAAGCTGAGAGATTGTAGAAGGTTCTGAAAAGGAGCGGGTTACGGTTAGCGTTAAGGGCAGGGTTAGGGTTACGGTGAGGCGAGAGCAGGGCAAGGGGAGCAAATTCTCCATGGTTATTGCTCTCTCTGCTGCCCCCTTTCACTTTTTTCTGCTTGGCCACCGTCCCCAACTCAGGCTGAGGGGAGGCTCTCTGGGGCACAAAGGCTCCTTCTGCAGAATGCAGAATTCCAGCGTAGCCAACCTCCCCCCAAATTCATTCATTCATTCATTCATTCATTCATTCATTCATTCATTCTTTCTTTCTTTCTTTCTTTCTTTCTTTCTTTCTTTCTTTCTTTCTTTCTTTCTTTCTTTCTTTCTTTCTTTCTTTCTTTCTTTCTAACAGAGCAAGAGGCCCTCTTTCAAGTGGGTGCTCCTCTTTTATTGAGCAGGAGGAGAGTAACTGGCCCTCCACACCCCAGCTGTGTCTCTTCAAGTGGCTTCTGCTGGTGTTCTTTTTTGCATTTTAGATTGTGAGCCCTTTTGGGTCAGGGACCCAGTAGCTTTTAATTAGCTGTTATTATTTTTCCACTTTCTTTGTAAACCGCTTTGTGAACTCTTTAGTTGAAAAGCGGTATATAAATACTGTAGGTAGGTAGGTAGAGGATGGATGGATGGATGGATGGATGGATGGATGGATAGATAGATGGATAGATAGATAGATAGATAGATAGATAGATAGATAGATAGATAGATAGATAGATAGATAGATAGATAGATAGATAGATAGATAGATAGATAACCCCAGACTACATGCTTCCAGTTTCCATCTGGTCGGCCTGCCACCAAGCTACTACTTGATGATCAGTCCTTTCTTAGATTTCTTGGGCAAAAAGAAAGGCTGTTCTGTGCATCATCTCATTCAAGAGTATGCACATCGTGTTGGTTTCAGCCAGGAGTCCCTGCATGGAGGAGCGACGGAGCCTTGAGGTCTGTCCTCTATAGGACAGGCGGCATCTCTGGTGGTTGTCACTCAGTTGAAAGACATTGTCGAATGCAGAGAAGGTGGGCAACAACCTCTGATTTTCCATCTGCTCTGGAGGTCAACCTGCTTGTTGCCTCAACAAGGTGAAGGATGGTGGATCTTAGCATCTATGGTGGCTTAAAGGAGTGGTATGTGCCAAAAATATGCCAGCAACTTGGTTCAAGAACGCTAAAGATATCACAGCCAGAAAGGGAATTTAATGCAAACAAAGGTCCATTCACGTCCCTTGTGAGGTCGATGATCAGTTGCCCATTTCCCAGCTCTTGGGAGGAGACAGTGCCCAAGCCACCATCAGCCTCCTTCACCATCTTTTGGGTGGGTGTCACTGCTAGATAGCTACTTTAGGAAGGCACTGGAAGGCAACTGGGCTTTGATACAATAACAGGACCCCCATCCTCCATCATGGCTCTAGGTGTGTTAGTTCAGCTGGGTCAGAAGCTCTTAGCGGACCAGAGGTTGGTCACAGACTGGACAGAGAAGAAGACTGTCCTCCAGAGAAGAAGAACTCCTCAGAGAAGAAGAAGGGGCTAATCACAATTGCTCTTCTTCTCTCCAAATGAATGACCCCATGACACCGCTGAGTGAAGAATAGCGCAAAGGCATGATGGAGCGCTGTACCAACATAATGAGCCAGCTGAAACCTGTGGGCTACGACCCTAATGTCCACACCGTGTTCATCAAATATGTCGTGAACACCTATGGCATCCTTCAAGAGCGGCCAGACACCACTGGTGCTGAGGGAGTCACCATCAACAACCTGGAGTACCTGCAGAACACGATCAAAGACGTTGTTCCTGCAGAGAAGCTGGAGGATTACCGCATCCTGCTCGCCTGCCTGTCTCACCTATCGCAAGCTGATGGGAAGCCCCTGTTCGTCTGGTGACCCCCAGGCCCATCATGTCTCCCGCTGCAAACACAATAAACATCTGCCATGCCTGGCCAGGCTGTGTTGTGAACAGTTATTCCGAGCGCCGTCAATAGCCCTTGCGCCGTTCCGTTCCTGGAACCAGACTGAGTGGGAACAGTCTGTGGGGGAACCGGGTACATCCCAACCGGGTGTGGTGGAGTCCGAGGAGCACTTGGATCGAGCCCTGGCAAAGCTGGTGAGGGAGCATCACCCTTCCATTCACTTCAGCTGGTAGAAACGGGCTTAGGGTCCATTGTGGGTCCACTGAAAATGGGGTCAATGGTTTCCCCCTTTTATGCGTTCCATCATTAAAGTGTTGTTGACCCTCTCTTGGCATCTGGAGTTGTGGATCTCATTGATACTGGTCCAGAGTGTGTTTCTTCTCCGTGTCCGGCATGTGACTGTCCTTGTCTGTGACGCTTGAGACGTGGCTGAAGAGCAAGAAAGCAGGACAGCCTCCCCCTCCCAAGCATGGTCTGGCGTTCAGGATGAGGCCCTCTTTCAGAGGCCGGCTTCAGCCCGTCTGAAGTGCGTCCTCCTTGGAAAACAGGCCTGGTTTTCCATCTTCCATCATCCTCGCCCTGCAGGAGCGTATTGATTTATAGGGGGGTTCGTGGGAGTACCGGCAGCCGGGTCCCGGGTAACGGGCTGGATGGGTTGGTGCGTCACCATCAGCCGCCACATGCAGGCAGGACACAGCTTGTTTTAAGGTGGTGGATGGGCATGGGAACTGTGGGGCAGCAGACGTGCCCAGTCTGCCCTGGCGGTCATGACCTGGCGGGTCATGACCCATTTTCTGGTTTCCCCACTCTTGCTGATACTGCTCCCCAGCTGCTCCCCAACAGCCTGGCTTCTGTTTCTTGGGGAGGGGGATGAGCACCCTTGGGGGCCAAGTGACCCAGACAATAAGCGGCGCCTCTTTCTGTCTTTGCAGTGAACAACAACATGGGTTCGCGAGGCTTCTGCAATGAGTGCACCAACTCCTGGCAACCACTTTCTGGCGCATTTGCAACCGTTGGGTCTCGACGGGAAGGCGGCATGTACTGTGGAATACCTGACTCCCCTATTGGCATCATGCGTGGCCCCTCTTCACCCACAGGAGGGACTTTCGTCAACTCCCTCAGCCCTCCTCCCTTCTTCAGCCCCCCTCCATCGGCACGCTTTGCATCTCCCATGTCACCCGGAGCGTGGCTCAATGCCTCTATGCCATCGGATCCTTACCCTGACATTTCCCTTCCATCCAGGTCACCCGGAGCGTGGCTCAAGGACTCTATGCCATCGGATCCTTTCCCTGACATTTCCTTCGGGAGTCCCTCCCACTCTCCAGCACTTTGCCCTGCACCCTTCCAAGAGGCTCCCCCTGCAACTCCGGAGACCAGATTCCCATTCCCACCCATGTTCAGCCCAGGAAGGACACCACCTTTGAGTTGGAGGGGATATACAACCCCTTTCCTTATTCGAATGAATCCTTACTCCCCCATTTCAGTGGGAGAATACACGCTCCCATGGGCTCAGGGTGTCAGCTCCCCAGCACCCTTCCCACCACCCTCCCCAGTATCCTCCCCAGTACCCTCCCCTGCACCCTTGCCAGAGCCTGCGGATTACAGGATATTCCAGTTCCCATCTTACCTTTCCCATATCAGCAGCCCAGGAAGTTTCTCTGGCTACCCAACAACAGGCTTGACCCCCACGAGCTTTTACCTGCAGCCGCCACCTCCTGGGAGGAGGGCCCGGGTACAGACCCCATCCCTTGGATCCTCCACCCCAGTTTCCCCACCTGTATTAATGCCATCTGATGCCACTAACCTGTCAGGCTTCACTTGTGACTTCCGCCCAGGTTTCACCCGTCCCCCTGTCGCAGCCTCATCACCAGTGTCTCTGCAGGCATCGCCTGTGGGGAGGAGGGGCACCTCTGGTCCTTGTCCATGTGCAGATGTATCTGACCTTGCAGTGTTGGACAGTGACTACATGCCCCCATCGCCCCGCCCTTTTGGTCTGAACAGCATGTACTTCAGACCCGCTTCAACTCCAAGGGAGTCACCCCCTGTAGGTCTGGACAGCAAGTACGTCTCACCCTGTCCAACTCCAAAGGCGTCTCCCCCTGTAGCTGAGGTGAGCAGGTGGTACTTACCCCCTGCAGATCTTGAGGAGGTGTTCAGGACATGCATCTTCCAGTTCCCACCTTACTGGATCTATTATGGCAGCCCAGGAAGGTTCTATGGCTACGGAACGTCAGGCGCGACCCCCAAGAACTTTGTTCTGCAGCCGCCACCTAGGGGTAAGAAAGCCCGCTGGCAGACACCCACCAGTTTTAACTTTGCAGGTTTCTCTGATGTTCCATATTTATGGTTGAATTTGGAAGAAGAGGAATTTCAAAATAATAAATCATTTGTTCGTCCTCCCAGTGCCCCACCACGTCTGCCTGGAAGAACGTCCCCCATGAACTTTGTCTTGCAGCCGCCACCTGCCGGTCGGGGAGCCAAAGAGTCTCCTGTAGGTCTGGACAGCATGTATTTGAGACCAGCTACAACTCCAGTGGCATCTCCTGTAGGTCTGGACCCCAAGAACTTCGCACCCTGTCCACTTCTAAGGCAGTATCTTGCAGGTCTGGACAGCATGTATTTGAGACCAGCTACAACTGCAATGGCATCTCCTGTAGGTCTGGACAGCATGTATTTGAGACCAGCTACAACTCCAGTTGCATCTCCTGTAGGTCTGGACAGCATGTATTTGAGACCAGCTACAACTCCAGTGGCATCTCCTGTAGGTCTGGACAGCATGTATTTGAGACCAGCTACAACTCCAGTTGCATCTCCTGTAGGTCTGGACAGCATGTATTTGAGACCAGCTACAACTCCAGTGGCATCTCCTGTAGGTCTGGACAGCATGTATTTGAGACCAGCTACAACTCCAGTGGCATCTCCTGTAGGTCTGGACAGCATGTATTTGAGACCAGCTACAACTCCAGTTGCATCTCCTGTAGGTCTGGACAGCATGTATTTGAGACCAGCTACAACTCCAGTTGCATCTCCTGTAGGTCTGGACAGCATGTATTTGAGACCAGCTACAACTCCAGTTGCATCTCCTGTAGGTCTGGACCCCAAGAACTTCGCACCCTGTCCACTTCTAAGGCAGTATCTTGCAGGTCTGGACAGCATGTATTTGAGACCAACTACAACTCCAATGGCATCTCCTGTAGGTCTGGACAGCATGTATTTGAGACCAGCTCCAACTCCAAGGGAGTCTCCTGTAGGACTGGACAGCATGTATTTGAGACCAGCTTCAACTCCAATTGCATCTCCTGTAGGACTGGACAGCATGTATTTGAGACCAGCTCCATGTCCAATGGAGTCTCCTGTAGGACTGGACAGCATGTATTTGAGACCAGCTTCAACTCCAATGGCATCTCCTGTAGGACTGGACAGCATGTATTTGAGACCAGCTCCAACTCCAAGGGAGTCTCCTGTAGGTCTGGACAGCATGTATTTGAGACCAGCTCCAACTCCAAGGGAGTCCCCTGTAGGTCTGGACCCCAAGTACTACTTACCCTGTCCAGCTCAAACTCCAACTCCCCCTCCGCCTCCCCCTGATTCTCAGGAGAGATTCAGGAATTGCATCTTCCAGTTCCCACCTTACAATATTGATTATGGCAGCCCAGGAAGGTTCAAAGGCTACCAGTCATTTGGCGGGACTCCCAAGAACTTTGTCCTACAGCCACCACCCCCTGGTCGGAGAGCCAGGGGATCAAATGCACCCTGTCCTGCTCCCACTACAACCCAGCCTCCCACAACAGTTGCCCCCAGCAATGTAACTGAGAAGGGGCAGAGTTCCCAGTAGACATGCTGCCCTTGGCTGATCTGCAGTCCGTAGAGGGCTGTCTTCATTTCTCATCCAGCACCACTCTAGTGACTTTATTAGGATCTAACCTTGCAAGAGTGGCCACCAGCACTCAACCTTCCCTTCTCCAGACTGTTTGCCCTGGAATGACCCCAGACCAGAACCCACAATGGCCCTAGGCACTCTCTCCTCAGTATGTGTGGGGCTTGCAAGACATTGCTGACCTCTGCTCTAGGAGAAGCCTGCCAAATGCCCCTTCAGCCTGGGACCTCCAACTTTCCCCAGCAAGCCCCACATCCTCAGCATTCCACACTTCCATTCTCAGCCCAGCCTCTTCTTGCCTCCCCCCACCCAGCCATCTCGCTGGCCGTGGTAGTGGACTCTCCCTTCCAGGCCGGAAACCCCCTTGTCCTCCTCACCTTCTCCCTGTGGTTAAAGTATGGCCATGGAGGGGAACCAACTTTTGGGTTTTCCCTGGTCTGTCTGCGCTGCTCTTCACCAACCCACCTCGAACCCACAAGACGCCCAGAGAGTCTTCCAGATGCAAGGAGAAGCTGAGCCAGGTCCTGACTGCACCAGATCACTCCCAGGTAAAGAGGTGGGTGGCAGGGATTGGGATGTTTCCAGATAAAAGGGCCAGCCCAACCATGATGCCAGCTGAAGTGGCTCTTTCCAGTTATGAGCTGGGGGGAAGCCTTAGAAGGGCTCTTGCCACCCTTGCCAGCCCCTCAGCCCCTTGACTAAAAGGCTCCCTCCTCCTCCTTTGACCCACGGAGAGCACATGGGAGGAGCAGGAGAGGAAAGAAGCTGCTGGTGGCTTCTGAAAAAGAAGCAGCAGGAATACTGCTTGCTAAATTCCTGGTACTTAATACTTTGGGGGAAACGTTGTCCTTCTTGCCCTTCGTATTTAGAATTGTTAGAAGTACATTTAAGTTCACAAAATAACCCTTTGAAGTTCAGTCCCGTCGAGAGTCTGTGTTTTCGCTGCTTCCACCCCTGATTCTTCTGCATTCAGCAGTGATTCAGTCCAGTAACTGGGCAGAGAACCTCAAATCATCCTTGCACAGCAGGTGGTTTCTTTTCCCAGCTGGCTCTGAAATTTGGGACTTCCTTTTGGGACCATCCACAGCCCTGAAGAGACCCCTTGAAACATGAAACCCCTCTTCTGAGACTCACGTCCCCAATTACTCTCCACCCTTTGGGTATCCGTTCAGGGTGAGGGGCCAGTGTTTGCCCAGGAACTTTGCCCGGCACACTCGCCCAGGAACTGGTGGTCTCGGGTGGTGAGTGCAGGACAGCCAGAGACTGGCACCCTCCATGCCAGCCTGAAGCTTTGGGACTCAGAGACCATGGGAGTGACGCACTCTCCACCACCCGCTTTCAAGGGGTCCAGACCACCCTTCCTTCTCTGCCCATCCCAGACCACCCTCCTTCTCTGTCCTAAAAACTAGGGATCCAGTTTGCGTTCTCAGTGACGACTTGATGGTATTTCATGCATCCCAGAGCCTAATGTCAAAAAGCCTAATGCGCTTGTCTTTCTGATGCCGACTGAAAGAGCTCTCTCTCTCTCTCTCTCTCTCTCTCTCTCTCTCTCTCTCTCTCTCTCTCTCTCTCTCTCGCACAGAAAGACCAAAGAACCACAGGCCTATGTCAAAATTATAACCTGGCTGGAGCATCTGAACCATGATTGAGACACAAACTCTGCTGTCACCCTACTCCTCTTGAACACCCACAGCACCCCTGGGTGTTGTCAGAGACACCAGGGCGATTGAGGAGATGCCAACCGTGACTCAGCAGCACTGCTCCAGAGGACTCCCAGACCCACAGCACCCCTGGGTGTTGCCAGTGACACCAGGGCGATTGGGGAGATGCCAACCATGACTCTCAACATTGCTGCTCCAGACACCCAAAGCACCCCTGGGTGTTGCCAGAGACTCCAGGGGGATTGGGGAGATGCCAACCGTGACTCAACACCGCTGCTCCAGAGGACTCCCAGACCCACAGCACCCCTGGATGTTGCCAGAGACACCAGGGGGATTGGGGAGATGCCAACCGTGACTGTCAACACCGCTGCTCCAGAGGACTCCCCTGTTGCAGGCCAACGAGGAGTCAGGGTCCAGCGGGCAAACTGCTTGCCAAGCCCTTTCCACTGCAACTTAATAAAAACCTCAAAATGCCTGGTCAGTGTCTTGCAAATCCTTCTCCAGCCCCCCAACTGCCTCTCCTTTGCTCTCCCCTGAGCCTTTTGCTATCCCCCTCTTCTTTTTCCTAATCCATCCATCCATCCATCGTTCGTATTTATATACCGCTTTTATATACTTTGTGAACTTTTCCAACTGAAAAGTTCACAAAGCGGTTTACAAGAAAATGAAAAAATTAATAGCTAATTAATATCTAATGGGTCCCTGTCCCAAAGGGGCTCACAATCTAAAATGCAAACAGAACGCCAGCAGAAGCCACTAGAACAGACACTGCTGGGGTGGGTAGGGCCAGTTACTCTTCCCCTGCTAAATAAAAGAGGAACACCCACTTGAAAGAGTATCTCTTGCCCAGTTAGCAGGGGTTAGGGTTAGGGTTAGGGTTAGGTTTGTTCTTGTTCAAGCCTTCCATTTCAGAGCACTTTTGGACCCTGGCAAGTGTCACATAACCATGCCCACTATTCATATTATTGCCCCACCAAATGTATGGGGGTGATGCTCTGGCCTCCCACACTGGGTGATGTGAATCCTAGTAACACCCTTGCTGAGATGAATCCAACACCCTGAGAGTGGTCCTGATCCTATAACTGCAGACCCCACAAATCAATCCAGAAGGAATCTTGCATATGAATATTCCATTGGAAAGTAAGACTGAGTAGCCACGTTTACTCGTGGATAAGCAAACATGTCTTGGCTCATGTTCAGGTCAGGCTCAAAGGAATGCAAGGCCACCAGAATGGTCCCAATCCAGTGAAAGTGGAGCTCAGCAAGTACAGAAGGCAGCCTCACAGAGGCATAGGCTGTAATCCCAAAGACACTTTCCTGGGAAGTAATATGGTAGACAAAACCAGCTGTCAGAATTTATTAGAATTATTATGAGAATTATTGAAATTATTTGATACCTTTGAAATCATTCTGTGGACTGCCTATAGTAAAGGACACGCAGCCAAGCACCCTACAGACATTAAACAAGGGCTGCAGACACACATTCCCAGACAGAAGCTTCCAATCAACGTTCACAGGCTCCCCGAGAGGAGATGAGAACATCTCAATGGCCCTTCTCCTTTCCCAGGAGTCTGATGGTTATCAGTGATTAGCCCCTTAAGGCTTGTAAAGCCAGCCAAGCTGAGACAGGAAACTCTCCTTGTCTTCACCTGACCCTGTGGCAGTAATAAAGAAGCGCTAAGTGGAAAAGGAATAAGAACAACTGGATGGAAGGAAGGAAAAGAATGACTTAGGAATAGTAATTGTCAGGCAGGAAGAAAAAGGCTTATTTGAAGCCCAAAGATCATAAAATGAAAATAAAGTTTTAATTTCTTCCTTTTGTATTAACAGAAGCCCAAATGGATCAAGTCAATGTTAAACCCACGTGTGCTTAACTTCGTGTGACAGTTGTGATGTTTTCCATGGTAATTGTATCTCCCTCATCTCACCTCTCTGTGTATAGCAGGAAACTCTGAAGTAGGCTCTCTTGTACACCTGTGAGAATATCTCTGTCACAAAGAAATAATCCCTTTTTGTAAAGAATGTATACGTGACTGAAGGGTATAAGAAGTGTGTGCGAAGTGTACAAGGGGTCTCAGTCTTTTTGTAGGACAAATCTTTGTCCGACTGGGATCTGGAGCTCCAGTAAAGAAATCTCTTGCTTGCATCAGCGTCTCCTGGGACCTCTCTGGATTAATCTCCCAATCTTCCTATTACAGTAAGACCTATTGAACACAATGGGGCTTACTTTTAAGTAGGCATGGTTAGGATTGTGCTTGTTAGGGTTTGAATCTACTAATGAAACATGTTTGGTCAGGCAAGTTGATTCAAGGCTGATGCAACACTGCAGAAGGCTGATGCAATCCAGATGATGCAATCCGAAACTGCTCTTACAGCATGATTCAGCAGAACTGGAAGTGCTGAGTCACTGGTCACATGACTGCAATATCTCTAACTGATTGGTGTTTCACTATATTTAAGTGTGTGAGAGATTATTGCAGTGTGGGTTACTGAGGAGGAGTATTATGACTGCTTGATACTCTGAAAGACTGGACTGTACCTGTGGACTGACTCGTGGACTGTTTAACTGGATTACTGAGAGTGGAATAACCTGCAGCTGGATGTATGTATATGACTGATCTACTGCTCTGACCTTGGACTGTGTCACTTGACTCATCCTCTGCCTGTCTTTTGAGCAATATAGTTATCTTGAACTATAAACAGCTGTGTGTGTACTTTGTGCTGCTGCCCTCTCATCCTCTGCACAACTCCTCTACTATTCACTGTAAGAGGCATTCACTGTCATTCACTGTAAGGGGCTTTCACTGTCATTCACTGTAAGGGGCATTCACTGTCATTCACTGTAAGGGGCTTTCACTGTCATTCACTGTAAGGGGCATTCACTGTCATTCACTGTAAGGGGCTTTCACTGTCATTCACTGTAAGGGGCTTTCACTGTCATTCACTGTAAGGGGCATTCACTGTCATTCACTGTAAGGGGCTTTCACTGTCATTCACTGTAAGGGGCATTCACTGTCATTCACTGTAAGGGGCTTTCACTGTCATTCACTGTAAGGGGCTTTCACTGTCATTCACTGTAAGGGGCTTTCACTCTCATTCACTGTAAGGGGCTTTCACTCTCATTCACTGTAAGGGGCATTCACTGTCATTCACTGTAAGGGGCTTTCACTGTCATTCACTGTAAGGGGCTTTCACTGTCATTCACTGTAAGGGGCTTTCACTGTCATTCACTGTAAGGGGCTTTCACTGTCATTCACTGTAAGGGGCATTCACTGTCATTCACTGTAAGGGGCTTTCACTGTCATTCACTGTAAGGGGCTTTCACTGTCATTCACTGTAAGGGGCTTTCACTGTCATTCACTGTAAGGGGCTTTCACTGTCATTCACTGTAAGGGGCTTTCACTGTCATTCACTGTAAGGGGCTTTCACTGTCATTCACTGTAAGGGGCTTTCACTGTCATTCACTGTAAGGGGCATTCACTGTCATTCACTGTAAGGGGCTTTCACTGTCATTCACTGTAAGGGGCTTTCACTGTCATTCACTGTAAGGGGCTTTCACTGTCATTCACTGTAAGGGGCTTTCACTGTCATTCACTGTAAGGGGCTTTCACTGTCATTCACTGTAAGGGGCATTCACTGTCATTCACTGTAAGGGGCTTTCACTGTCATTCACTGTAAGGGGCATTCACTGTCATTCACTGTAAGGGGCTTTCACTGTCATTCACTGTAAGGGGCTTTCACTGTCATTCACTGTAAGGGGCTTTCACTGTCATTCACTGTAAGGGGCTTTCACTGTCATTCACTGTAAGGGGCTTTCACTGTCATTCACTGTAAGGGGCTTTCACTGTCATTCACTGTAAGGGGCTTTCACTGTCATTCACTGTAAGGGGCTTTCACTGTCATTCACTGTAAGGGGCTTTCACTGTCATTCACTGTAAGGGGCTTTCACTGTCATTCACTGTAAGGGGCTTTCACTGTCATTCACTGTAAGGGGCTTTCACTGTCATTCACTGTAAGGGGCTTTCACTGTCATTCACTGTAAGGGGCATTCACTGTCATTCACTGTAAGGGGCTTTCACTGTCATTCACTGTAAGGGGCTTTCACTGTCATTCACTGTAAGGGGCATTCACTGTCATTCACTGTAAGGGGCTTTCACTGTCATTCACTGTAAGGGGCATTCACTGTCATTCACTGTAAGGGGCTTTCACTGTCATTCACTGTAAGGGGCTTTCACTGTCATTCACTGTAAGGGGCATTCACTGTCATTCACTGTAAGGGGCTTTCACTGTCATTCACTGTAAGGGGCTTTCACTCTCATTCACTGTAAGGGGCTTTCACTCTCATTCACTGTAAGGGGCATTCACTGTCATTCACTGTAAGGGGCTTTCACTGTCATTCACTGTAAGGGGCATTCACTGTAAGGGGCTTTCACTGTCATTCACTGTAAGGGGCTTTCACTGTCATTCACTGTAAGGGGCTTTCACTGTCATTCACTGTAAGGGGCTTTCACTGTCATTCACTGTAAGGGGCTTTCACTGTCATTCACTGTAAGGGGCTTTCACTGTCTGTAAGGGGCTTTCACTGTCATTCACTGTAAGGGGCTTTCACTGTCATTCACTGTAAGGGGCTTTCACTGTCTGTAAGGGGCTTTCACTGTCATTCACTGTAAGGGGCTTTCACTGTCATTCACTGTAAGGGGCATTCACTGTCATTCACTGTAAGGGGCTTTCACTGTCATTCACTGTAAGGGGCTTTCACTGTCATTCACTGTAAGGGGCTTTCACTGTCATTCACTGTAAGGGGCATTCACTGTCATTCACTGTAAGGGGCTTTCACTGTCTGTAAGGGGCTTTCACTGTCATTCACTGTAAGGGGCTTTCACTGTCATTCACTGTAAGGGGCTTTCACTGTCATTCACTGTAAGGGGCTTTCACTGTCATTCACTGTAAGGGGCTTTCACTGTCATTCACTGTAAGGGGCATTCACTGTCATTCACTGTAAGGGGCATTCACTGTCATTCACTGTAAGGGGCTTTCACTGTCTGTAAGGGGCTTTCACTGTCATTCACTGTAAGGGGCTTTCACTGTCATTCACTGTAAGGGGCTTTCACTGTCATTCACTGTAAGGGGCTTTCACTGTCATTCACTGTAAGGGGCATTCACTGTCATTCACTGTAAGGGGCATTCACTGTCATTCACTGTAAGGGGCTTTCACTGTCTGTAAGGGGCTTTCACTGTCATTCACTGTAAGGGGCTTTCACTGTCATTCACTGTAAGGGGCTTTCACTGTCATTCACTGTAAGGGGCTTTCACTGTCATTCACTGTAAGGGGCATTCACTGTCATTCACTGTAAGGGGCTTTCACTGTCATTCACTGTAAGGGGCTTTCACTGTCTGTAAGGGGCTTTCACTGTCATTCACTGTAAGGGGCTTTCACTGTCATTCACTGTAAGGGGCATTCACTGTCATTCACTGTAAGGGGCATTCACTGTCATTCACTGTAAGGGGCTTTCACTGTCATTCACTGTAAGGGGCATTCACTGTCATTCACTGTAAGGGGCATTCACTGTCATTCACTGTAAGGGGCTTTCACTGTCTGTAAGGGGCTTTCACTGTCATTCACTGTAAGGGGCTTTCACTGTCATTCACTGTAAGGGGCTTTCACTGTCATTCACTGTAAGGGGCATTCACTGTCATTCACTGTAAGGGGCTTTCACTGTCATTCACTGTAAGGGGCTTTCACTGTCATTCACTGTAAGGGGCTTTCACTGTAAGGGGCATTCACTCATTTATTACAAATAAATAGATCAGCATTCACTCATTCTTATGGGGATGCTTCTCCTATATGTAAAGGTGGAACGTGAAATCCCCAAGTGTGGACATGTATTTTCACAGGTATGGAAACAATTTTCTCAGAAACTGCTGCATGAAGTGAAATCTATGAACAGTAACTGATAAAGACCCAAAGACCCAGATTTTTAAACTTCAATTAAATAAATCATGCATGAAGTGATTATATGAATTTAGTTGTCACCAGTTGATGCCCGTGTGATTGAGAGGGCTAACAGAACATCCTGCACCTTTTCCACTATTTGTGCAACTGCTGCTACATTTTGAAGACAGGTAACCCCTGTCAGGTAACCCCTTTAGGTAACCCCAGGTAACCTCTAAGCCACTCAGTCCAACTGAGCAGACAAATATGTAACAGGCCTGGGTGAACCCCCAAAGTCTAATGTTAGAACCCCTGATGTCACTCAGGTTCATGAACGAACAGATCAAAACTCTTCTCATGTGAAGGAATACCCAGTGCAGGTGCTCAAGCAAGGGCTGTTTTCAGTTCATTAAAGAGTCTCAGCTGCTCAGCTTTGGGTTTAAGAGGCTCATCTGCCTCATCACGTACTAATTCATGCAGGGGCTTTAATACCGTATATACTCGCATATAAGCTGAGTTTTTTTAACCCTTTTTGGAGCTTAAAAAGCTCCCTCGGCTTATATGCGGGTCAAGTAGCCGGGAGTTCCCTGGCAGGCACATGTTTCTCTACATTCCTCTCCCTAGTCTCCCTCCAGGGAGGCTCCTGCATCCCTCCCCCTCCTAATCACTTTGCTAACCACAAGCGAAGACCATCATTAAAACAGGCTCCCATCAAAAGCCTAAATTCCCCCAAGCCTAAGTAAGTGGTTGTCTAAAACAGCTGTAAACTTTATAGTCAGGGTGAGAAACCATTTCTGCTTTGATGGCTTGGAAGGAAGCCCCTCTGCTGAACATCTGATTTGGCTTAAAAACTTTATTTCTAGCAAGTTTTGAGGAGGAATTTTCTTGTTTTTGCACATTTGCAAAGGCGGGTCTAAGCAAATGAGCCCTTCTTTTCCTCCCATTGTGTTGCTCTACTAAAAATTCCTGAGGTGGGAGGGAGAACCTTTGAGTGGCTGCTCTTCGCTCTCCATTTACTGGGGGCCTCAAAGCCCAAATCCTCGGCATGCCTGCTCAGAAGCAAGTACTGAGTGACCATATGTCCTCTTTTCCCAGGGCAGGTCCTCTTTTTTAGCCTTGTATCTTGGTGTTGAAAAAGTACATTGCCCTGCTTTTCCATGTCAGCTGCCAGCACTGAGCCATCATGGTCAATGGACTTACTACCAGGAAATTACTATGACCATATGTTCTCTTTTCCCAGAACAAGTCTTCTTTTTACTCTTGTGTCCTGGAGAAAAAATTTCCGCTCTCCTTTTCCTTATGAGCAGGCAACATGGTGTCTTCTTATCATCCATACTTTTTTCCAGGACCACAATATTACCAGGACATGTCCTCTTTTCACTCTTCTGCCTGGGAAAAAATCTTCATTGTCCTCCTTTTCCTTATAAGCAGGCAGCATGCAGCCTTCTCATACATTTTATTTTTCCCCAGGAGCACATTTTCCGCAGGAGAGGTCCTTTTTTCACTCGTGTTCTGGGAAAAAATCTTTACATTTAACAGTAACCTACTGATGCATCAGTAAATGTTATTTTATTGTTATCTCTTTTTACAGTATTTTGAAATATACCAGTAGCAGCTGCATTTCCCACCCTCAGCTTATACGCGAGTCAATAAGTTTACCCAGTTTTTTGTGGTAAAATTAGGTGCCTCAGCTTATATGCGGGTTGGCTTATAGGCGAGTATACACGGTAATTCCCCAATTGCTACAATACATAGCCTACAGAACCCAATAATTCCCAGAAAACCTCTCATCTCCCTCCTGGTGGTAAGAAAGGTGATATCCAGAATCATCTTAACATGCTCTGGGTCCAATCTGCATACTCCAGGTCTTAAGGCATCCCATAAAAATTTTACTTCATGTTTAGCCCATTGCATTTTTGACGGATTTTCTTTGTCCCTTTTGAGCTAACTGATTTAGTAAATAGAGTCTATCTCATTATCTTCACATGAATCCACTGCCCAACCGCCCTCACCGTCAGGAATTATTTCCGGATATCCAACCGGAATCTCCTCTCTTGCAGTTTGTCCCCATTGGTTCTAGTTCTGCTTTCAGAAGCAGCTATGAACAAATGAGCCCCTTCCTCCCTATGACAGCCCTTCAGGTATCTGAAGAGGGCAATCATGTCTCCCTCAGCCTCCTCTTCTCCAGGCTGAACATCCCAAGTTCCCCCAACCTTTCCTGGTAGGGCTTCCCTTCCATCCCACTGATCATTCTTGTTGCTCTCCTCTGGACTTGCTCCAGTTTGGCTGCATCTTTCTTCAAGTGAGGAGCCCAGAACTGGACACAGGACTCAAGGTGAGTCTCACCAATGCAGAATAAAGAGGAACTAGAACTTCTCGTGACTTGGAAGCTCCAGTCCTCTCAATGCAGCCTCAAATGGCATTTGCCTTCTTTGCAGACACATCAGATGCTGACTCATGTTCAGCTTCTGATCCATGGTGACTCCAAGATCCCGCTCACATGTTGTGCTGCCAAGCCAAGTACCCCCCATTTTATACCTGTGTTTTTGGTCTTTATTGCCCGAGTGCAGAACCTTCCAGTTCTCCCTGTTGAGGTTCATTCTGTTTGTTCCAGCCCAGGATTCCAGTTTATCCAGATCCTCCTGGAGGTTTCTCCTTCTTCTCTTGTGTTTGCTACTCCTCCCAGTTTTTAGTTTGCTAAACTCCTCCTAATCTGGTGTCATCTGCAGATTTGATCAGGCTCCCCCGTATCCCTTCCTCCAAGTCATTAAAGAGAACCGGTTAAAGAGAATGTTAAAGAGAACCGGTCCCAAGACAGAGCCTTGGGGGACCCCACTTGAAACGGACCTCCAGGTTGACACAGAACCATTTACTAAAACCCTTTGAGTGCGGCCATCAAGCCAGTTGCAGATCCACCTAACAATTGCCCCGTCTAGCCTGTATTTTTCCAACTTCCCAATTAAGATGTCAATTGGGACCTTGTCAAATGCTCTGCTGCAGTCAAGATCAATGACATCCACAGCATTGCCATGTCCAGGAAGCTCGTAACCCCATCAAAAAAGGAGATCAGATTTGTCTGGCAAGATTTATTCTTGGTCAATCCATGCTGGGTTGTTTTGATCACCGAGTACTTGTCTAGATGTGCACAAATTGTGTGTTTTATGATTTGCTCTAATATCTTGCCCGCGATTGAAGTCAAACTGACTGGTCTATAATTTCTGGGGTCTTCTTTCTTCCCGCTCTTAAAGATTGGGACTACATTTGCCCTCTTCCAGTCCAGTCTCTTCTCCACCCCTCAAGGATTTCTCAGAGATGATCCACAGAGGCTCTGCAAGGACATCTGCGAGTTCCTTCAGAACTCGAGGATGCAGCTCATCCGGTCCAAATGACTTGAATTCATTGAGGCCAGTTAAGTGGTTTCAAACCAGTTCTCTGTCAGTCTTAATCTGTTCTTCTGCACCATCCATATTTCCATTACCTCTTAGGGGATGCAAGCATATCCCTGCATCATCCAATGATCCCCCACCCCTATTTGTGCAGCCCTCTGTCCCAGAATAGATGAATGATTAAGAAGCAATTAAATATCATCCACGTAATGGATCAGCGTAAACCCCTGGGGTAATTCTCCATCTTTTAGATCATTTGCCAGGACCTTTGAGAATATCCCAGGTGCCTCCACATAGCCCATTGGGGTTATGGTAAGCTGGCCAGGTATGTTTACCTGAGATCCAGCAGGTAATTTACAGGTACCCTTATGCACACCTGGCTGTCCCCATGTAAAGGCAAACAGGTACCTTTTTCAGGATCTGCTGGCACAGAATGGTACGCATTTGCAAGATCAATTACTGTATAATATTGAACATTTGAAGGCACCTGAAATATTATTACACATGGATCTGGCACTACAGCATGACATAGGATTACATATTGATCAATTAAGTGGTTAAGACACTGTGCCTGTTAACCAGCAGGCCAGGTTTCGAGACCCAGATCAGTCCCCACAAGACAGGGTGAGCTCCTGTCCTTAGCCCAGCTCTGCAACGCAGCTGGATCCAATCGTATTGGCTCTGCCTTTCCATTGGACTAATTCAGTGGCGTGGAGAGGGCGATTTGCTGCTTTGGTAACAGCGTATCCTTCATATCAATCTAACCCAGGCCTTCGTGATTTGCATGCAGCATATGCAGCGCCGAGCACGATCCCATAGACTGACGGAGGCCTGCTTTTTTTTTAATCTAAGGTTTTGCACCATCCAATAGATAGGTTTCCCATCTGGTCCCACTTGCTTTTTTCACAGCAAGAATGGGTGTATTGCACGGAGACTCACAAAGGACCATAGTTCCTTGTTTCAAATCCTCATCTATAAGAGGTGCCAGACCCTGGAGAGCTTCAGTTTTTAATGGGTATTGCCTTTGAGCTGGTGGAGGCTGTCCTTCCCTTACAGCAGGAGAAAGGAGAGGTTCTGACTTCAACAATCCTACTGATTTTTTTCCTCCCCAAACAATAGGATTGACCTCATTTTGTACCCTTAATGGGAGATGTGCAATATCTACTGCCTCCAACCCTGCCAACAGATGAACCTGATGCAAGGAATTTTTACAACAATACCCTCTGGTTGATAAAATATTTCTGCTCTCAATTTTACAAGCAGGTCTCTTCCAAAAGATTTAAGGAATTTCCAATCACAAGGAGAAAGGAGTGTTCAAAACTTAAGGGACCCCGAGAGACCATACTGTTTGTACTCATATAATGTCTCTCAGGTTTCCCTGTCACACCTATCACCTCCTTCTCAATGTTTCCCTTTGGAGCCACATTCCTTGGCAGTGCAGAAAAATTTGCACCGGTATTCACCAACAGATCATAAACCTGATTGCCAGTTTGGAGTAGTATAGTAGGAAATCTAGGATCACATTTAAACTTTAAAAACTCTGCCTCAAACACTTCTGACCCTCAAGGAAACGGCTCCTGACTTCAGTCAGAGAAGTCTGCGAATTGCACAGCTTCAGGTGTTTTTTATTTCCCATCAACAGAGGTCAATCGCTCCTAAAATGTCCTTCCTGCTGGCAAGCAAAACACCTGTTTCCCCCTCCGCATTCATTGTACTACCGCTCCCCATACCTCCTCGCATTTGCCTCCCACGCCCCCTTCCGTTTCCTCTTGTGTATGTGAATTCTCTGCCTCTCCCATTTTGACCAGCAGTAATCATTGCTGCCACCAAGGATACCTGTTCCTTCATGTCCTTCATAGAATCATAGAGTTGGAAGGGACCTAGAAGGTCATCTAGTCCAACCCCCTGCCTGCAGCAGGAAATCCCCCTATGAATTTTATCTCTTCCCTGATCTATGCTTGAATTTACAACACAACACGCAGTGCCTTTATTCAGTTAAAAAATCAAGCAGAGAAAAATAGCAAGCAGCAAGCAGATAAAATAATACGCAACCATGTAATTAGACTGCTAGGAACTTCTGGGAGATCTGCCAGCCAAGTCTGGGAATGCAGCTAGTTTGGTGTTGACATGCAGCCAAGCAAAGTTAAGGACTTTAACACACATGCCACTCCTTCACTCTCTCCTACATACATACATACCCTGATCTTCTGAGATCAAACAGAATAGCAGGGGGCCCCTCCCCTTCTATTCTCACCCTATGGATTTTTACTCCTATTAACTCCAAGGGTTACTACACCCTTCCAGGGACCAGCCCTTATCCCAGAACCCCTTTCCCATAGGGATCCTCCTGGTGCCTCCTAGCACCTTTCTTGCCTGGCCAGGACAGTTTTCTGGAGTAATTTACCAGCTATTGTTTTTTTTCCTCTGCTCGAGCAACTCATCAGTATGCATAAACAAACAAAAGTTTAGCTTTTCAGGCTTGCACTATTTATTTATTCTCTCACAAACATTTTCTAACATGCAGGGGGAACTGGTGGTGTCAGCTGCAATCAGTAACCCTATCCTTCCCAAGTTTCCTATTTTGGAAAGTCAGACCGCAACTTTGGCAAGTACTGGTTTTGGGCACCCCATGTGGGGAGATGTGCACCAATGAATTTCCACCCTTCTGGAACCAGGAGACAGCCAGGATTTTTGCTACAGCACAGGCACTAGCCAGAGAAAGGCTCCAGCAATCTGGGGACTAGAATGTGGAAGCTGCACTGGAAAAAATTTTCCCTAAATTGGATACACAGTGGGACCCATATAATTCAGACCATATGAAACCCCTGCATATCATAGAAGCTATGGTGAAGGCAGGATGCAAGGCCACCAACTTAGCCAAGGCAACTTCAGTAATTCATACCTCCCAGGAAAACCCCATGACATTCCTGGAAAGGCAGAAGGAATCTTATAGTGTGTGCACACCCCTGGATCCTGATTCCCCTGATATGGCTAGGACAATCATCTCCTACATACAGCAAGCCTACCCTGGCATAAGGAGAAAGTGGCAAAGAGTAGAAGGTTTTGCTGCCCAACATATATATTTGTCAGTTGAGATAGCCAAGAAAGTGTATGTGAACAGAGATGAAGAGGGTAAGAAGCAAGTAGAAGGAGAGGAGAAGAGGAAAGCACAGCTGTTAGCCTAGAACATGAGGACTACCAGACTCATAGAGAAAGAGGCAGAGCAAGAAAAGAGAGATTATTAAGAACACAGTGTTCATTTTGCAATAAAATTTTGAAATCAAATAATATTTGATTTCCTTCCTTTCAAATCAAGGGGGTCATGTTGGCATATCTAAATATGTTTTGGGGTAAAAGGTAAAAAAGTTCCCTGATGCCTACCCTAAATGAACACACTGACGTGTGAAGTAGGTGGACATTTATGTCTCACGTGAACTTCCATATATGCCTGACTGCCCAGTAAATTTATTAGGAAGAGATTTGATGTCCAGACTACAAGCAACTAGCTCTTTTGTGGGGGACCAAGTCCAGATTCCAACCCCATCAAAGAGTAAAGTCACTATGCCTCGAGAACAAGCATGGAGATTCAAAGAGTGTTTGCACACTATTCCAGAGCCCAAACCTTTGCATCCAGAAATACTTCAAAGAGCCCCATCAATAGTTTGTGCATAAAAACAACTTACCAGATGTGGCTAAGAATGTGCCTCCCCTTTTTGTTGAACTTAAGCCAGGAGCACAGCCTATACCCATAATAAATACCCAATTAGGAGAGAAGAAGCCATAGGGTTTCTGCCACATCTCCAGAGAGTGGGGAATCATGCACGCCTGCTTATCGCTCTGGAACAGTGCTCTTTTCCCTACCCCAAAAAAGGATGGGACCTTTTGGCCAGTAAAAGATTTACGTGCTGTAAACACAGCCACAATCACCATTACCCAGTGGTAGCCAACCCATATGTCTTACTGGGGCTGATTACTCCCACAGTCAAGTTCTCAGTGCTTGTCCTCCATGATGCCTTTTGCCTCAGGATTACACCTGTAAGCCAACCTTCACACATGAGAACCCAGACACCAGAAGCAAACTACAATGTACATGGTCCAGATTGGTTCAAGGCTTTGTGAACAGCCCCAAACACTTTGGAGAAGCCCTAGCCAGAGATTTAGAAACATAGAACCATAAAACCACAGAATCCTAGAATTGGAAGGGACCTAGTAGGTCATCTAGTCCAACCCCCTGCCTGCAGCACGAAATCCCCCTAGAGCATCCCCGACAGGTGCTGGTGGAGCCTCTGCTTGAAGACCCCCAGTGAGGGAGAGTCCACCACTTCCCTCGGCAATCTCTTCCACTGCCGAACCACCCTCACAGTCAGGAATTTTTTCCGGATATCCAACCGGAATCTCCTCTCTTGCAGTTTGTCCCCATTGGTTCTAGTCCTGCTTTCAGAAGCAGCTATGAACAAATGAGCCCCTTCCTCCCTGTGACAGCCCTTCAGGGATCTGAAGAGGGCAATCATGTCTCCCCTCAGCCTCCTCTTCTCCAGGCTGAACATCCCAAGTTCCCCCAACCTTTCCTGGTAGGGCTTCCCTTCCACCCCACTGATCATTCTTGTCTCTCTCCTCTGGACTTGCTCCAGCTTGGCTGCATCTTTCTTCAAGTGAGGAGCCCAGAACTGGACACAGGACTCCAGGTGAGTCTCACCAATGCTGAATAAAGAGGAACTATAACTTCTTGTGACTTGGAAGCTCCAGTCCTCTCAATGCAGCCTAAAATGGCATTTGCCTTCTTTGCAGACACATCACACTGCTGACTCATGTTCAGCTTCTGATCCATGGTGACTCCAAGATCCCGCTCACATGTTGTGCTGCCAAGCCAAGTACCCCCCATTTTATACCTGTGTTTTTGGTCTTTATTGCCCAAGTGCAGAACCTTCCAGTTCTCCCTGTTGAGGTTCATTCTGTTTGTTCCAGCCCAGGATTCCAGTTTATCCAGATCCTCCTGGAGGCTTCTCCTTCTTCTGTTGTCTTTGCTACTCCTCCCAGCTTGGTGTCATCCGCAAATTTGATCAGGCTCCTTACCCCTTTCGTCCAAGTCATTGATGAAAATGTTAGAGAACAAGACCCAAGACGGATTCCAAGAAGGCTCTGCACTGCCTGCTCCAAAGGCAATGAAGATACTTCAGTTCTTTTCCAGGACAGGAGGCCAGGGGAGTCAAGGATAACAAGAAGAGCTTCTTTAGATATGCCCAAAGGAACAGGAGGAGAGACGAGGGGCTGGGGCTGCTCCTGGACAAAGATGGACAGCAGGTGTCTGGAAACCAGCAGAAGGCGGAGCTGCTCAACTCCTACTTTGCGTCCGTCTATTCACAGAAGGAGGGCTGTGCAAATGGGGGTGCGGGATCATTGGCTGATGGGGGAATATGCTTGCATTCCCCAGAGGTAATGGAAACATGGATGGTGCAGAACAGCAGATTAAGATTGACAGATAAGTGGTTCGAAGCCACTTAAGTGGCCTCAATGAATTCAAGTCATTTGGACCGGATGAGCTGCATCCTGGAGTTCTTAAGGAACTGGCAGATGTCCATGCAGAGAGAGGGGCTTCCTTCCAGGCCATCAAAGCAGAAATGGTTTCTCACCCTCACTGTAAAGAATACAGCTGTTTTAGACAACCATTTACTTAGGCTTGGGAGAATTTAGGCTCTTAATGGGAGCCTATTTGAATGAAGGTCTTTGCATGTGGTTAGCAAAGTGATTAGGAGGGGGAGGGATGGAGGAGATTCCCTGGAGGGGGAGGAGGGGGAGGAATGTAAAAAACCTGTGCCTGCCAGAGAACTCCTGGCTGCTTGACTCACATATATATTGACTCACATATTTGTATTTTAAAAAATGCCCTTAGGGAGGGGAAGGAGGGGGGAGGTAGCCCCCCTCAGAAGGAGAGGGAGGCTAGGAAGGAGGAGGGAAGACAGACCCAGAGGCCCTTTAAGAGAAATTCAAACACACTTGCATGCAATTCAAAGATGACGGCCCCCTCCCCCTTTAACAACCAGTTTGCTAACGTCAGCCCCAAATTAACAACCGGTTCTACAGAACCAATTAGAACCAGCTTCAGCCGACCTGTGCCTTGGCTGTATTTGTCCAGTGGTGGGAGGGGGAGGAAGGGTGTGTTCCCAAAATGGGGGAGGGAGGAGGGGACCCAAGGCACAAAGCGCCTGTCCTGCTGGTTCTTGCAAGACAGAGGGGGAAGCCTGTGGAGTCCTGGCTACTTGCTGGACTTTGGAGGCTGGCTGGCTGACTGGGCCTGCGCTTGCCCTGGAACACTGCTGTGCTACACACTGGCAGGCCTTAGGAGCCAAGCTGGAGAAGCCATGTGTGCAGCCCCATTTCCAGGCCAAGGCACCTGGGGGAAGCAGGCCTCTTCAACACCCAAGAAGACCAGCTGCAGGGGATTGGGAAGTCAGGGTGCCCTCGGCTGGATGTTCATAGAATCAAAGAGTTGGAAGGGACCTAGTAGGTCATCTAGTCCAACCCCCTGCCTGCAGCAGGAATTCCCCCTAGAGCATCTCCAACAGGTGCTCATCGAGCCTCTGCTTGAAGATCCCCAGTGAGGGAGAGTCCACCACCTCCCTTGGCAATCTGTTCCACTGCCCAACAGCCCTCACAATCAGGAATTATTTCCAGATCTCCAACCGGAATCTCCTCTCTTGCAGTTTGTCCCCCTTGGTTCTAGTTCTGCTTTCAGAAGCAGCTATGAACAAATGAGCCCCTTCCTCCCTATGACAGCCCTTCAGGTATCTGAAGAGGGCAATCAGGTCTCCCCTCAGCCTCCTCTTCTCCAGGCTGAACATCCCAAGTCCCCCAACCTTTCCTGGTAGGGCTTCCCTTCCACCCCACTGATCCTTCTTGTCGCTCTCCTCTGGACTTGCTCCAGTTTGGCTGCATCCTTCTTCAAGTGAGGAGCCCAGAACTGGACACAGGACTTGAGGTGAGTCTCACCAATGCTGAGTAAAGAGGAACTAGAACTTCTCGCAACTTGGAAGCTCCAGTCCTCTTAATTCAGCCTCAAATGGCATTTGTCTTCTTTGCAGACACATCACATGCTGACTCATGTTCAGCTTGTGATCCACAGTGGCGACTCCAAGATCCCGCTCACATGTTGTGCTGCCAAGCCAAGTATCCCCCATTTTAAACCTGTGTTTTTGGTTTTTATTGCCCAAGTGCAGAACCTTCCACTTCTCCCTGTTGAAGTTCATTCTGTTCGTTACAGTCCAGGATTCCAGTTTATCCAGATCCTCCTGGAGGTTTCTCCTTCTTCTCTTGTGTTTGCTACTCCTCCCAGCTTGGTGTCATCTGCAGATTTGATCAGGCTCCCCCGTATCCCTTCCTCCAAGTCATTGATGAAAATGTTAAAGAGAACCGGTCCCAAGACAGAGCCTTGGGGGACCCCACTAGAAACCAACCTCCAGGTTGACACAGAACCATTTACTAAAACCCTTTGAGTGCGGCCATCGAGCCAGTTGCGGATCCACCTAACAATTGCCTTGTCTAGCCCGTATTTTTCCAACTTCCCAATTAAGATGTCATGTGGGACTTTGTCAAATGCTCTGCTGCAGTCAAGATCAATGACATCCACAGCATTGCCATGTCCAGGAAGCTCGTAACCCCAGATTTGTCTGGCAAGATTTATTCTTGGTCAATCCATGCTGGGTTGTTTTGATCACCGAGTACTTGTCTAGATGTGCACAAATTGTGTGTTTCATGATTTGCTCTAATATCTTGCCCGGGATTGAAGTCAAACTGACTGGTCTATAATTTCTTTCTTCTTCTTCTTTTTCCCCTTCTTAAAAATTGGGACTACATTTGCCCTCTTCCAGTCCAGGCTCTTCTCCACCCCTCAAGGATTTCTCAAAGATGATCGACAGAGGCTCTGCAAGGACATCTGCCAGTTCCTTCAGAACTCCAGGATGCAACTCATCCGGTCCAAATGACTTGAATTCATTGAGGCCAGTTAAGTGGTTTCGAACCAGTTCTCTGTCAATCTTAATCTGCTGTTCTGCACCATCCATGTTTTCTTTACCTCTTAGGGGATGTAAACACATCCCCGAATCAGTCAATGATCCCGCACCCCCATTTGCACAGCCCTCCTTCTGTGAATAGACGGATGCAAAGTAGGAGTTGAGCAGCTCCGCCTTCTGCTGGTTTCCAGACACCTGTTGTCCATCCTTGTCCAGGAGCAGCCCCAGCCCCTCGTCTCTCCTCCTGTTCCTCTGGGCATCTCTAAAGAAGCTCTTCTTGTTATCCTTGACTCCCCTGGCCAGCCTCAGCTCAGACTGAGCTTTAGCATCCCTGACCCCCTCCCTACAGGACCGGGCTACCTGCCTGTACTCCTCCCTGGTGATCTTTCCAGTCTTCCACTCCCTATACTTCTCTTTCTTTAACCTCAGCTGATCCCCATGTTGCCTGTGGAGCCACCCTGGTTTTCTCAGGTATTTCCCCCCTTTCTTTTTCATGGGAATTGTTTCTGACTGTGCTTGTAGAAGCTGCCTCTTAAGGAGCTCCCACCCATCTTGGGCCCCTTTCCCCATTAGATCCTCAACCCATGGGATCCCACCTATGACTCCTCTAAGCCTGTTGAAATCAGCTTTCCTGAAATCCAATGTGTAAGTTTCACTCTGCACTCTTTTTATTTCCCACATTATTCTAAATTCCAGCAGCTCATGATCGCTTCCCCTAAAGTTCCCGCCACGTTGACCCCGTCGATCAGTTCTTCACAATTAGTTAAGATCAGGTCAAGGATGGCCCCTCCCCTTGTCGTTTCCTCCACTTTCTGGACCATGAAGTTATCTTCCAGGCCCCTCAGGAATCTACTGGAGCTTCCATGTTTGGCTGAGTTTGTCTCCCAGCAAATGTCTGGGTAGTTAAAGTCCCCCATTACTACTACCTCATATTTCCTTGCAATGCCTGCCAGTTGCTCCAAGAAGACATCGTCTACTCATTCTCCTTGGCCTGGCGGTCTATAGTAGACGCCCACCACAATGTTTTGTTTCTTATTTTCCCCCCTTACTTTTACCCAAACACACTCCACAGGGCTATCCGGACCACTCTCCTGGATTTCAGAGCAAGTATATATGTTCTTGACATATAATGCTACTCCACCTCCCCTTTTGCCACTTCTGCTCCTCTGGAACAGCTGATAGCCTTCCAATTGTGTGTTCCAGTCATGGGAGTCCCACCAAGTTTCAGTTATTCCTATCAAACCAAATTTCCCTTCACTTGCTAAAAGCTCCAGCTCATCTTGTTTATTTCCCAGGCTCTGTGCATTTGTGTAAATGCAACTTAAGCCCTGGAGGTTGCAACTCAATGCATTTCCCTCCTTTTTTGTAAGGCCAGGCCCCTCTAAAGATTTTTGAGTTACGGCCGTGCCCTGGCAATTTCCATCCAGAGCATTTTCCTCATTCCAAGGTTCCCTTTGGACGTAACCCACCCCCTTCTTATTTAGTTTAAAGCCCTCCTGATCAGGTTGGCCATCTCCCGTCTGAAGACACTCTTCCCCCAACCCGTAAGATGTAGTCCATCCTTTGCTAGGAGTCCTTCCTCAAGGAAGTTCATCCTGTGATCCCAGAATCCAAATCCTTCCCGATGACACCATTTTCGAAGGCAGCTATTGACCTGGAAAATCTTGCCATCTCTCTGAGGACCTTTGCCAATTACTGGGAGGATGGATGAGAATACCACCTGGGTATCCCCCAAGTCCTTCATCTTCCTCCCCAGAGCTTCATAATCCCCAACTATCTTTTGGAAAGTTTCCTGAGCAGCATCGTTTGTTCCTACGTGGATGAGTAAGAACGGGTGACGATCAGCGGGTGTGATCATCCTCGGTAGCCTCTCCGTGATATCCCGTACCCTGGCACCAGGGAGGCAGCACACCTCACGGGAAAACGGGTCTGGTCGGCAGACAGCTTCCATGCCCCTCAGGAGAGAATCTCCAATCACCACCACCCTCCTCCATGTTCTCCTTCTGTGTCTAGCTTCCCCCACACTAACTGGTTGTGCTGCTGTCTATGAGGGGGATCTGTAGGGATGCCACTATGGGCAATGCCAGGATCCGGTGTAGATGTGCTAGCAAGAGGAACTTCTGCCAGCATGGTGGAATCTGAGAGACTCTGGAAACAGTTGTATAGCTCCAGTGGTTCTCGACTGCTCCTGCCCCATTTTCTCCTGACTGTCACGTGTCTCCATGAAGAGACATCATTGCTGGGGTCCCCACTGGTGTCATCCCTCTGGAGAAGTTCTGTGTGTGTTGTATCAAGGAACTCCTCAGATGCCTTAATTTGTCAAAGGGTGTAAACTTCACCCTCCAGTGCTGCCACCTTCTCCTCCAACAGTGCAACCAGTTTGCACTTGCAGCATCGATAATCCCCAGGGTCCTTGGGCAAGAAGACAAACATGGCACACGTGGTGCATGTCACGACAACTGCGCCCTTCCCTTCCATCTCCTGTCAACTTCACAAGTCTTCCTTGCTCAGAGGCGCCGGTCCACAGGATCGCGCCTCAGGCCCTAATAAAGCCCTTGAAAGCTCCTCCCACAGGCAACCAGCCAATGAACACCTAGCAGCAATTAAGCACTCAGCTAAGCAGCCCCCTCCTCCACTCACCTGGGACTCTGTGTTCCTTCTCACCACTCCTCTGAAAAGGAGGATGAAGCAGGAACAGACCCTAATAAAGCCCTATAAAGCTCCTCCCACAGGCAACCAGCCAATGAACACCTAGCAGCAATTAAGCACTCAGCTAAGCAGCCCCCTCCTCCACTCACCTGGGACTCTGTGTTCCTTCTCACCTCTCCTCTGAAAAGGAGGCTGAACCAGGAACAAGCCCTAATAAAGCCCTATAAAGCTCCTCCCACCAGGCAACCAGCCAATGAACACCAAGCAGCAATTCAGCACTCAGCTAAGCAGCCCCCTCCTCCACTCACCTGGGACTCTGTGTTCCTTCTCACCTCTCCTCAGAAAAGGAGGATGAACCAGGAACAGGCCCTAATAAAGCCCTACAAAGCTCCTCCCACCAGGCAACCAGCCAATGAACAGCTAGCAGCAATTAAGCACTCAGCTAAGCAGCCCCCTCCTCCACTCACCTGGGACTCTGTGTTCCCTCTCACCTCTCCTCAGAAAAGGAGGCTGAACCAGGAACAGGAACTAATAAAGCCCTGCAAAGCTCCTCCCACCAGGCAACCAGCCAATGAACACCTAGCAACAATTAAGCACTCAGCTAAGCAGCCCCCTCCTCCACTCACCTGGGACTCTGTGTTCCCTCTCACCTCTCCTTTGAAAAGGAGGCTGAAAGAGGAACAGGCCCTATTAAAGCCCTACAAAGCTCCTCCCACCAGGCAACCAGCCAATGAACAGCTAGCAGCAATTCAGCACTCAGCTAAGCAGCCCCCTCCTCCACTCACCTGGGACTCTGTGTTCCTTCTCACCTCTCCTCTGAAAAGGAGGCTGAACCAGGAACAGGCCCTAATAAAGCCCTACAAAGCTCCTCCCACCAGGCAACCAGCCAATGAACACCTAGCAGCAATTCAGCACTCAGCTAAGCAGCCCCCTCCTCCACTCACCTGGGACTCTGTGTTCCCTCTCACCTCTCATCAGAAAAGGAGGCTGACCCAGGAACAGGCCCTAATAAAGCCCTACAAAGCTCCTCCCACCAGGCAACCAGCCAATGAACAGCTAGCAGCAATTCAGCACTCAGCTAAGCAGCCCCCTCCTCCACTCACCTGGGACTCTGTTCCTTCTCACCTCTCCTCAGAAAAGGAGGCTGAACCAGGAACAGGCCCTAATAAAGCCCTACAAAGCTCCTCCCACCAGGCAACCAGCCAATGAACAGCTAGCAGCAATTAAGCACTCAGCTAAGCAGCCCCCTCCTCCACTCACCTGGGACTCTGTGTTCCCTCTCACCTCTCCTTTGAAAAGGAGGCTGAAAGAGGAACAGGCCCTATTAAAGCCCTATAAAGCTCCTCCCACCAGGCAACCAGCCAATGAACACCTAGCAGCAATTAAGCACTCAGCTAAGCAGCCCCCTCCTCCACTCACCTGGGACTCTGTGTTCCTTCTCACCTCTCCTCAGAAAAGGAAGATGAACCAGGAACAGGCCCTAATAAAGCCCTACAAAGCTCCTCCCTCCAGGCAACCAGCCAATGAACACCTAGCAACAATTAAGCACTCAGCTAAGCAGCCCCCTCCTCCACTCACCTGGGACTCTGTGTTCCCTCTCACCTCTCCTCAGAAAAGGAGGCTGAACCAGGAACAGGCCCTAATAAAGCCCTACAAAGCTCCTCCCACCAGGCAACCAGCCAATGAACAGCTAGCAGCAATTCAGCACTCAGCTAAGCAGCCCCCTCCTCCACTCACCTGGGACTCTGTGTTCCTTCTCATCTCTCCTCTGAAAAGGAGGCTGAACCAGGAACAGGCCCTAATAAAGCCCTACAAAGCTCCTCCCACCAGGCAACCAGCCAATGAACAGCCAGCAGCAATTCAGCACTCAGCTAAGCAGCCCCCTCCTCCACTCACCTGGGACTCTGTGTTCCCTCTCACCTCTCCTCAGAAGAGGAGGCTGAACCAGGAACAGGCCCTAATAAAGCCCTACAAAGCTCCTCCCACCAGGCAACCAGCCAATGAACAGCTAGCAGCAATTAAGCACTCAGCTAAGCAGCCCCCTCCTCCACTCACCTGGGACTCTGTGTTCCTTCTCACCTCTCCTCTGAAAAGGAGGCTGAACCAGGAACAGGCCCTAATAAAGCCCTACAAAGCTCCTCCCACCAGGCAACCAGCCAATGAACAGCTAGCAGCAATTCAGCACTTAGCTAAGCAGCCCCCTCCTCCACTCACCTGGTACTCTGTGTTCCTTCTCACCTCTCCTCTGAAAAGGAGGCTGAACCAGGAACAGGCCCTAATAAAGCCCTACAAAGCTCCTCCCACCAGGCAACCAGCCAATGAACACCTAGCAGCAATTCAGCACTCAGCTAAGCAGCCCCCTCCTCCACTCACCTGGGACTCTGTGTTCCTTCTCACCTCTCCTCAGAAAAGGAGGCTGAACCAGGAACAGGCCCTAATAAAGCCCTACAAAGCTCCTCCCACCAGGCAACCAGCCAATGAACAGCTAGCAGCAATTAAGCACTCAGCTAAGCAGCCCCCTCCTCCACTCACCTGGGACTCTGTGTTCCCTCTCACCTCTCCTCAGAAAAGGAGGCTGAACCAGGAACAGGTCCTAATAAAGCCCTACAAAGCTCCTCCCACCAGGCAACCAGCCAATGAACAGCTAGCAGCAATTCAGCACTCAGCTAAGCAGCCCCCTCCTCCACTCACCTGGGACTCTGTGTTCCTTCTCACCTCTCCTCTGAAAAGGAGACTGAACCAGGAACAGGCCCTAATAAAGCCCTACAAAGCTCCTCCCACCAGGCAACCAGCCAATGAACAGCTAGCAGCAATTAAGCACTCAGCTAAGCAGCCCCCTCCTCCACTCACCTGGGACTCTGTGTTCCCTCTCACCTCTCCTCAGAAAAGGAGGCTGAACCAGGAACAGGCCCTAATAAAGCCCTATAAAGCTCCTCCCACCAGGCAACCAGCCAATGAACAGCTAGCAGCAATTCAGCACTCAGCTAAGCAGCCCCCTCCTCCACTCACCTGGGACTCTGTGTTCCTTCTCACCTCTCCTCAGAAAAGGAGGCTGAACCAGGAACAGGCCCTAATAAAGCCCTACAAAGCTCCTCCCACCAGGCAACCAACCAATGAACACCTAGCAGCAATTAAGCACTCAGCTAAGCAGCCCCCTCCTCCACTCACCTGGGACTCTGTGTTCCTTCTCACCTCTCCTCAGAAAAGGAGGCTGAACCAGGAACAGGCCCTCATAAAGCCCTACAAAGCTCCTCCCACCAGGCAACCAACCAATGAACACCTAGCAGCAATTAAGCACTCAGCTAAGCAGCCCCCTCCTCCACTCACCTGGGACTCTGTGTTCCTTCTCACCTCTCCTCTGAAAAGGAGACTGAACCAGGAACAGGCCCTAATAAAGCCCTACAAAGCTCCTCCCACCAGGCAACCAGCCAATGAACAGCTAGCAGCAATTAAGCACTCAGCTAAGCAGCCCCCTCCTCCACTCACCTGGGACTCTGTGTTCCCTCTCACCTCTCCTCAGAAAAGGAGGCTGAACCAGGAACAGGCCCTAATAAAGCCCTACAAAGCTCCTCCCACCAGGCAACCAGCCAATGAACAGCTAGCAGCAATTAAGCACTCAGCTAAGCAGCCCCCTCCTCCACTCACCTGGGACTCTGTGTTCCCTCTCACCTCTCCTCAGAAAAGGAGGCTGAACCAGGAACAGGCCCTAATAAAGCCCTACAAAGCTCCTCCCACCAGGCAACCAGCCAATGAACAGCTAGCAGCAATTAAGCACTCAGCTAAGCAGCCCCCTCCTCCACTCACCTGGGACTCTGTGTTCCCTCTCACCTCTCCTCTGAAAAAAAAATGTTTCTTACTATGCTCCAAACCGCCATGGAGTCCTACTGAAACAAAGACACAGAGCATGTTTACTCATGAGTAGTCAGACATGCCGTTGGAAAGGGCAGGACAAGAGGAATGCAACACCCCCAGAGTGGTCCTGATACTATGAATACAGGTCCCTCCAAACCGAATGAAGTTCCTCCCTCCAGGTTGACAAGTGCATTGAACCCAATGGTACATGGTCACATTTACTCACAAGTAAGCAATATTTGATGATTCTGTGCTATGTTGGTGTGTTTTTTCCTGCATTTGAAAACTGGTGTTTTCTTAGCAGTTCAGTTCTGTGTTCCGTCTGTGGGTTCCAGTTGCTGCCTTTAACTTGTTTCTGTTTGGCAGCCTTAGATTCATTGTAGCCGATCAGAAGGAGCATCTTCAGGGCTCCTGCAAGTTTCACTCAAGGAACTGAGAGAGAGAGAGAGAGAGAGAGAGTCACTGTGTCAGTGTGTGTCTGCTTTATTCCTCTGTCTGTGATTGTTGCCAGCCACAGGCTTAAACACACACACACACACACAGAGGGAGAGACCACTTATATAACAGTCACACTTGATAATAATACTTTAAAATTCATTAAAATATTTATTTGGAATAAAAGTTCATCCCACCACTTGCAGCCCCTCCTTTATGAGGCTGACACCCCCCCAAAAAAACCCAAACAATTTAAAGCAGTGTGCTTGTCAAACCATTTGCCTGCCTCTACCAACTTGGGAGACCTTGAGGTCATTCACTGCACTCCACTTTTTGGGTCCCTTCCTCCTCTGCTTCCCTTCTGAGAACAGGTGATTTCCTTCTCTGCACGTATTTGTAAAGCCTTTTTCTCACAGCCACGCATGATATGAGTTGACCCTCCCCCCCCCCCCCCCCCCCAAAAAAGTGTTCTGGTCTGCTTGGTTTTCTTTTAATGCATTCTTGATTACAGCCTTCCAGATAAGCCGTCCTGCGGGTGTGCAAAGGGGACATACGTGCTCTGTAGTGAATAGCTGGCCAAAGGGATTATGAGGACTGTGGCCCAACACAGGGAGGCCGTGGGGGAGAGAGAAAGCGGGCTGTAGCTGGCAGGCAACGGAGGCCAGTGGTGGCTAGTCTTTTCGGTAACTAGTGCTGACTAACAGCCCAGAACTCTCGTCATGCAAACTGGGAAGTAGCACCTTCAGTTTAGTCTACTCCAAAAAGGAGCAGGCTGCACCTCCCCAGAGCACATCCAACTGGGCGCACCAGTGCTTTGGGCGTGCGCAGTGAGCTTAGAGCACTGTGGCCAGGGGCACTATGGCTGTGTGCCAGGAGAGAGGGCTCCAAGTGTCTGCTCTGGCACATGTGCCATAGCTTCACCACCACTGACATAGGCAATGTGATCGCTCTGCTGTGGTCAGCGGTAGTGAGCACCAAGTCAGTCTGCTTGGCCACCGTGCTCCTGCCTTCCTCCACCATTGCCTGGTACTGACAAGAAGCTCAACACTCTCAGAGCTCCCACATCACAATGGGTGCCAAAGGTCACCACAGCCCACCCAGCCTGACCTCCAGCAGTGGAAAGGTGGAAGAGCTCAAGGCAAGGTGGACCTCCATGGACCTGTGAACATCACTCCTCTGGGGCACCCCCATGCGGCACTCGCTCCCCTCGTTGTGGCAGTTATCTGGGGATGGCTGTCATCGCCCGCTATGATGAACTGAAGAGGGAAATTGATGTGCTCGTTGCTGAGAATGAGGAGCTCAAGCAGCTGGTCCAGCTTCTGAGAGAAAACCAGGAACTCAAGGCTATCCTCTGCAACCAGTACAATGAGAAGAACTTCTTGCCTGCTCTTGACAGCCCAGGTAAGTTTGGGGAGGGCAGTCCAAGACCCAGGTGGACCCCCGACCTGGGAGTAGGTTTCCGGGGCAACTCCGGACTCTGATTGGGGCCAGGCTTGCTCAATGAATGGGAGTCCCACAGTCAACCCAATGGCAGCTCCATCCTCTGCCCAGACCTTGGAATCAGTTGAGCCAAACATCCAGGCCTGGGCACTGGTTCCAAAAAGGCCTGCTTGAGATGCCCTTTTAGGAACTGGTGATGACCTCAAATCCAAATATAATTGTCTAGACCCCCAAGTTCCACTGGTCCCACTGCACCAGATGAGCTTGGCTGGTATGAACTTCAGCCATGGCCAGGAGTCGGTGAACTTGGGAAGGGATCCTGGAGTGCAACACCGACAGGGCAAGAGCCAAACTAAGAGATTGGGGGGAGAAGGGAGAGGGATCGGTCTTTTTATTCACACCCAGGTAAGCCTGTCAGGGGGGCAGTTTTGGAGACACCACTAAATATCTAATGTGAAGGAGAAGTTCTCTCTCTCTCTCTCTCTCTCTCTCTCTCTCTCTCTCTCTCTCTCTCTCTCTCTCTCACCTAAATGGTCAGTATCAGAATCCAGGCCTGCTCCAAAAGGGAAGGCTGGCATTTAAAACCTGACATTTGTTGGGGGGGCTCCAAAATGCACTTTGAAGAAACACCCTGTGAGGAGAGGAAGGGGAAGGAAGTGCCCAGCAGGTGACCTTCTGGGCTGAATTTCTCCTCCTCCTGCCAGTCTTTTTTTTTTTTTTTTGGGGGGGGGGGGGGTTCTGTCTCAAAGACAGAACATACCACCATTTTCAAGAGCAGATCTCCATCCCAGGTCAGCAAGTTCTGTCTGTTTTGACGCGAGTTCCCCAAGCCTTTCGGCAGCCTGTCTGTCGGACCCAACAATGGGTGAAAGTTCCTGCAGGACCCAAGGGAGAGTGAATGCACCAGAACCAGGTTCTGAAACGATGGGCTCTTTTCTGGGCAGAGCCCCGTCCCTCTGTCAGGAAAGGAGGTCTGCGGAGAAGGCAGGCTGACCAAGCACGTTACACCTCCACGCCTCACTTTCCCCTTCTGGTTTTCCCTTGACTGGACCTTTTCATTCATTTCTCGCTCATTTCGCTGGTCTCGTATCCCATTGATGCATCACTTTGTAAAAATTCTCTTTTGGATTTACTTTTACTGTCAGCTTTATTGTTTCAATATCTCCTGACCCACATTTCTTGCCCACTCTATCCAGTGATGGGAGTCAAAGAAATTCACAACCAGTTCTAGAGCCACTTTTAAATGACTATTTTTAAACTTTTTGTGTCCTCTCTCTTGTGAACAACCAGTTCTATAGAGTAGGTTCGGACCTGCTGGAGCCACCACTGACTCTATCGTAAGTTCTTTAATCTGTATCCTCACCTACCTCTTTTTTAATGCTAAGCTATATTTTTGTCTTAGTTTGTTCTTCTAGACTTGTGATTTTCAAGCGTGTTCATCACGTACAAGGCGCTTCGGTCCAAAGGTTTAAGATCAAAGTCTTGTTTAGAATTAAATTTAGTTTTAAATTAATCTAATTTAGAATTTTGAAATTCTTCCCTTCAAAAACAGTCTTTCCCACTTTGTAAAATCCCTTTTAAATTTCTTTCTATACTTAAAACATAATTATTTTCAAATAACAAACAGTTGATATCTGCCAAATCCACCCATCTAGGTAGTTCACCCTCTTTTTGCCTTGTCTAATCTCACCTTTACCTGACCTTGTATTCTTAATATTTTTATTTAAATTTTCATTTTCAGAGTATTAATTTTAAAACCTGCAAAAGCTCCCAATTCCTTCTAAGCTTTATTAATTCAAAAATTCACACCGGATTCCCTTTCTTTCTTGAATTATAAAACAGCCAGAATCAAATTTAAGAAGGTATAAATAGAAATTAAAGTAGAAATAAATAAAAAGCACTATTGGGAGTTGTGCGGCAAGTGTGGAGTTCTGGCACTTCTTTGCTGTTCTACAAAATCCCCCAACGTATTAGGTCTCCATCCTCAGCACTCTGCTGGTTGTGCCTGAAATACATTTTAAGAGGCAAAAACCCCACTAAGGAGTGTCTGTCTTGTCCATTTAGGATTAATTTCGTCTTCTTTCTAAATGTGAGGCTAAAAGCATCAGGGAGCCCTTGTCAGCCCTGCAGCCTCACGTCTGTCCCAGGTCGGAAGGCAGAAACCCTCATCGGACAGACAGACAGGCCTTGCCCAGGGAGGACCAGCATGGCCTTGGAAAGCACGGCCAAGGAAAGCATGTCTGGCTTCCTGGTCAGAGCTGTTGCTAGAGAGGGGGCAAAACCCCAAGTTTTGCAGGGAGGCTCCCTGCCGCCTGCAAGGGACCCCTCTGTGTCCTTCCAGGAGAAAGGGGGAAGCATCCTGGACTGGAAGGGTTCAGTGGGCAGGAGGGCCCTTACCCTCTATGGGGAAGAGCCTGGAAAAAAACCAAGGGTTTCCCCTCCTCAGTCCCAATCCCTGATTCTAATCCCAATCAGCTGAATAGTCAGTGGCAGGGATGTGGGAAAACCAAGAGGTATTCCATCCCAGGACTTTCAACAGAGGTTTTCCTGCATTACCCCAGGATGCTGCACTCACAAGGGGGGGGGGGTCTTATGCCAGGAGGGTGGTTTTCTTCCAACCCACAGGGGAGTGGTCTAGCCAGTAGGAGACCTAAAGGCCCTCGGGGTTCCAGCGGCATCCAGCACAGGGCGGTTTGGACCAGGACGGGCCATGCAGTTGCCCTGGGAGCAGCCTCACTGCTGCTGCTCCTTCCGCCAACTCCCATGACTCCCAGTCCCTCCTGTGTTGGGCACACACGTGTTGCATGTGTTGGTCACACATGTGCTGCCCTGGACACCCCTTTCTAAAAAGTCCCATTTGAGTGCCTTTTCGTAAGCAAAAGTAGGCAATTGCACATCATCGTAAGCAAGAACCATTTGTCAAGACAGGCCAGCTCCTCTTTCCAAGCCCCCCATGCAGCGGATCCACTGCCGCAGCCCGGCTGGTCTCCAGGACCATGAGTAGGGTCCTGCCTGTGTCTCCTGGATCAGGGCCTGCCCACTACTTGGGTCTCCAGGGCACAGGAGAGGCTGACCTGGCCAAGCAGAAGCAAAAGCATCCTCCTCCTGGCCCTCCCAGCGGAGGGAGGTGGATCCTCCTGTTTCCAGTGGGTTTCCAGTGGATGTCCAGTGGGTCTTCCTGTTACCTGGACCCCCTCTGAACAGCAGCAGCAGCTGGGCACAGCCCTGGGGGCCAGCCTTTCCCACCGCCTGGGCATGAGGTGGGCAGCTGACTCCCGGGCAGGGGCGGCTCTCTTGCCTGCCAAAACACATGAGTGTTTTGTTGTCTTCAGAAGGAGGAGTGGGTGGGACGCCCTCCTGCCTGCAAGAGGCTCTCTAGACATGGCCTGGCGCCTGACCCCCTTCAACGGGGCCTCCACCAGTGGGCAGACAAGCAGCTTGGGGCAAGGTGGGCAGGTGAGCAGGTCTTGGTAAGTTGTTGCATCATCAGGCACACACTGCAAAGTGGTGGAATCCTCCATTACCTGTGAGGGGCTGGATTTCACCCCTGTGGCAGCATTCGGGGTGTGCAGTGATGGCACACTTGGACACAACAGCTCAGAAAGGGAAGCTGCATTTGCCCACAACCCCATGTTGATGCACCACATCAGCTCACAATCATGAGTCACTTACCTACAGTGCTGGCCCAACATGTGGAAGGCCCAACTTGGGAAAATTAGCCGTTGCCAAACACAAACCAGATTCTGGTACTTATTGGCAAATGGCACCCTTTGGCAAGGTGGCAGAGAGTTCCACAGATTAACTTTCCTTTTGTCTGTTCTGATCTCACACCAGAAAGGAATACAGGAGTGTGAGGAGTAGGAGGGTTGTTGCTGGTGGGGCCAGTGGCACTGGTGCAACCCAGACATATGGGTCATTCTCAGGTTCATTACTGAGGCTACAGTTCTCAGAAGGCTTACCTGGAAGTAACTCCCATTGGAGTCAGTGAGGCTTACTTCTGAGTATACCTGCAAGGGCTTGTACTGCTATGCAAAGCCTGGGGAGAGCACCTGGGTCTCCCCCATCGAAGAATTTTGGCTTTTTGAACAACTTGCGGAGTCAGAACCACCTCTGGGATTACATGCCTCCTTTTCCGGCTCTGTCGCTTCCGCAGGCAACCTACGCTGCCTGCTGCCTCCAACCTTCACAGAACTGGTGCTGGCAATGTGGTCCAGGATGCCTGAGGAAGACTGACCCTTTCTCAGGGGTAGAGGTGGGGGGTCACTCCTAGGGGCCTGGATGCAAGACTCATGTTCCCTGGATGACCAAAAGAGCAGGTGGAAGGATGCTCTGGGCATCCTCTCTGCACCCCACACAAGCCACCAGAGAGCTGCACAGGCAGGGAGCTGCTCCTGGGGCTGCTGGGGAGGGATCAGGGCAACATCAAGAGCCAGAGGGATCAGGGCAACATCAACATCATATTTAGGCCAAAATGGAAGAAGTGAGTGATGGGGTGGGGAGGCTATATAACAGCAGAGCCCACGCACACCCCAGCCATGTGGCTTCCCACTTGTGGCCACGCTGAGCTGTCTAATGTCTGGGAGAAGGGGGGAGGAACACCCTTGGGGACCAGCAATGTGACCTGGACAATCAGTGGCGCCTCTCTCTGTTCTTTGCAGCTGATGATTCTCTCCCTCCCAGCGTCGCTCAGCCAGACACCCCATCGGGGAGCGGCTCTCCAGGCACCAGCAACTGTCCACGCGGTTACTGCTATGAATGCCAATACCCCTGGCACCCCCATGTTCCACCAGACTCCCCTACCAATGCCGACTCCACTGCTGGCAATGAAGAGGGTGGAACCACGTCACAGGGCACGCCCCCCACAACACCCACAGATGGGCCCCAGCAAGAGGGGGAAGGAGGCTCCAATTTGGCACCTCTGACACCCCAGACTGATTCATCCGCAACTAGCTCAGGCGCTGCTGTGCCTGCCACAGTCAGGTGGCAGCCTCTTCCCACTCATGGCCTCCAGCCCCAGTCCCAGCCAGTCTCTATGGCTGACTGCCTCCCCAGTCCTCTAGAGAGTGGTGCCTTTTCACCAGGCCTCCCCCCCATGTTCCCCAGCAACTGGCCTTTCCCGGGCCCCCATCCGTTGCTGGAAGGTGGCACAGGCTTTGCCCCTCCATTGCCCCAGATGGACCCCCCCATCAGGTGCCGTCCCATCCCGATGCTCTCAGCAGACCCCCAGCCATTTCCCTCACCTGTCCCCTGGTCAAACTTTAACCCCATGGCTGCCAGCACCCCAGCCTCCCCCATGCCGGTTTCTTACTTCCCCAACACTTTTCCCCCCAACTTCCTGGTGCAAACCCTGGCCAGAGTATGTCGGCCAAGTCCTCTACAGCTACCCTCTCCTGGAGCCATGTCCTCCTCTCCATTCTCCCCCCAACAACTGCCGCCTGGTCAGGGGCGAGGGCCGTATTTCTCCTACCCATCGCCGTTTATGCTCATGCAAAGTGCAAACCTAGCTGGGCCTGAGGCTCAGGCTCAGGCTCAAGGTCTGGCTCTGGCTCAAGCCCAAGCCCTGCCCACCGACGCGCCACAGATGCCTCCCGATGCCAAGCTGAAGGAATGCAGAGAAGGAGAGAGACAGGCCTTGTTCATGACAGGCTCCAAGCTAAGCAAAGGTACGCAAGAGCGAGGAGCATCGTTGGGGGATCTCTGGGGGGAACAGGTGTGCCCTTTCCCAATGTGGCCTCCAACACAGCCAGTGCCAGGCTTGCTTATAGAGAACAGCCCAGTTGCCTGCTCAGCCCCCCACCGCCCACCTGAACTGGAAAGCAGCAAGCAGGAAGGCACAACCTCACTTTCTCAATCTCTGCGCTAGCAGAGCTTGCCTCTTGGCTCCGTCACCCTTCAGGTCCCCTCAATGCTGGCCTCCACCCATTGCTTTGTGGGCCTATGGTCACTCAGTCCACCCATCTGGAGTCATCCTCTCCAGCCAGCTACACCTGCCTTGGACTGCACTGGCCAGGCACTCATCTGGGGTCTCTACTCATCAGGGATCTCAAAAGTGACATCCCTACATGACACACTGTGCCGAGATGAGAGGAAACGGTGTGCTGGCAAACCCAACTGTGGTGCACCCAACGCTGTGGTGCCCAAGCAATGGGAGAAATGGACCTGGCCACCACAGCCACTAACCAAAGAGGCAGGCTTGCGGCCCGTGGAGATGCCCACAAGGAACGCAGGTGGAGGCAGGTGGAGACGCTCATAAGGAACGCAGTTTTTTCTGAACCAAGCTGTTCCAGTTCCAGGCACTGTATCACTCCCTTAAGGCATCAGGCAAAACATGAAGGCAAATGCCTGCCATATGATCAGCAAGCCAAGAGATTGTACCAGGTACTGAAAAGCAGAGGGTTGAGGTAGGGGTAGGCTTAAGATTAGGGTTCGGGTTAGGCAAGGCCTGGGCGAGGGGAGCCATTTCTGCGTGGCTACTGCTCTCTCTGCTGCCCCTTTTCACTTTTCTCTGCTTGTCCACCGTTCCCGACTCAGGCCAAGGGGGAGACCATCTGTGGGCAAAAACGGCTCCTTCTCCAGAATGCAGAATCCCCCCCAATTCCCTGGAAACCTGGACTGGGCAGTCCAGGAGTCCCAATACAATCAGTGTATTCAAAGCCGAAGAGGGCCAGGAGCTACACGGCCAAGAAGAATGAAGGCAAATGCCTGGGTGCGGCAGGGTGAGGTAGTGCCCTGCAGAGGCAGCAGGGAGGCTCCGCAGGAGCAAGTGGAGGGTCTGCTGGCTGCTTGGAGGGAAAGGGGTGAAGGAAACCTCCTTGTCTCCCAGGAGGCATCGCACCAAGAAAGTTCCCGTTGCCATCTGCTTGTATGGAGTCCTGTCCCAGCCCTTACTGGGGAGGAGCCGGCATGCCAGTTCCAGCGGCAGAGCGGGCAGCCCTTCCCAGGCAACTTGTGCCTGAGCCCAGGAAATAGGAAGGGGGCTGATATGCTGTGAGGGCTGCTGTTTCATTTTGGAAGCTGGCCGAGATGGGCCAAGGGGTGAAATTAGGGGGATCTTGTTGGAGTAGCAAGTATGGAGCAGTGCACGTGAACTGAGTTTCCTGCTTCAGAATGCATCTGTGTCCTGGAAGGACACCAGCACCATTCTCTCCATCTCTTCCCCTCCCTGTCCCTTCAGCAAGAGAGCCTTTGCCAGGCCTTGGCCCAACATCCCAGCTCTTTCTGCGGGCTGCTCCCCTCCCAATCTGCTTCAGAGATGCCTGGAGCAAGCACCTTGCCCCTGAGCCACAGGCAGAGCTGGTGGGTCGCCATGGGGTGGTTGCTCTCCCAAGAGCAGAGATTTTCAAACTTTTTTGGTTCATGACATGCAGACGAGGCACTAAAACTGTCAAGGCAAACATCAGTTTCAGGACCACTGACAAGGCACATCATGCTGCTGGTTGGGACGCAAACCACTGTGCTGGTTTCAGCCAGGAGACTCTGCATGGGGGAGCAACAGAGCCTTGAGGTCTGTCCTCTATAGGACAGGCAGCATCTCTGGTTGTTGTCACTCAGTTGAAAGACATTGTCGAACACAGAGAAGGTGGGCAACAACCTCTAATTTTTCATCTGTCCTTGTTGCCTCAATATCTGTCCTTTGTTTTCATCAACCCCCTTGTTGCCTCAACAAGATAGGATAAATTTATTGTCATTGTACTCAAGGTACGAGAACAACGAAATGAGGTGCTCTCTCTCATAACACAACACAGATATACAAATATACAAATATCCATTTGAACACATCAAAACACACACAATTTAACAAGGTGAAGGATGGTGGATTTTTGCAACTATGGTGGCTTAAAGGAGTGGTATGTGCCAAAAATATGCCAGCAACTTGGTTCGAGAACGCTAAAGATATCACAGCCAGAAAGGGAATTTAAAGCAAACAAAGGAGATGGTGCCCAAACCACCCTCAGCCTCCCTCACCACTTTTTGGGTGGGTGTCACTGCCAGACAACTACTTTAGGAAGGCAACTGGGCTTTGGTTTCCTATGGAGATTGTGGTCTTGACAGCTCAGTTTTATGCATGTCAAAAGTCGGCCCACTAAATCCAATGGGACCTGCTCCCAGGAAAGTGCATATTTGTCCGATTAAGGCCCCCAACCTTCCAAAAGATGCTTGGGGCTGGTTGGGCACTCTAGAGCAGCAGGTGCCAAACTGACCTGCAGGCGAATCCAGCACCGCACAGCTCCCGGCTGTAGGCTCTGCCCCCCCCCCAATTTCTGCTGCAAAGAGATGGGGTGGGAAGGCAAGAGGTAGCAGCTGTTCACGACAGGGCCGGCTCTCCTCTTGGTCAGCCCAAGCCTGTGCCTTGCCAGCTGCTACTCTTGTCTCCAGAATTGTGATTTGCAATGCAGGGAAAAGTTGGGTTGCACTGCCAGAATGCGGCTTCCCCAACAGGTTTGGGCCGTGAGGCTGGGTGGTATTGGTGGAGAGCAGCGAGGACAGGCTCCCCGAGGCTTCCCTGGGCCAAGGAGGACAGGCGAGGCAGTGGCTGTGAGCGGCCACACACCACCCACTGACCTGATTCCCTTTTGGGCCTTACAGATGTCAAGCAGGCCTGCATGGAGCGCATTGTGGGGGAGATCGCCTTCCAGCTAGATCGCAGGATCCTTTCCAGCATCTTTCCCGACCGGGTCCGCCTCTACGGCTTCACAGTCAGCAACATCCCTGAGAAGATTACGCAGGTGAGGAGAGCCCACTTGCTGTCCCTGTTCGTGGTCAGCTGGAGAATCTTGGCACAAATCAGCCAACAGAAAACACAAGCCAGTGGCCTGTCCCACAAAGCCCCAGCTGCAGGCCCTGGAAAGTGGGAACACGAGAGGCTGGCCCAGAGGGGCCTTGGGCCGGACCCAGCAGTTCTGACTTGGCCCGCGAGGCAGGTAGGGGGAGGGAGGCAGGCAGATGTTTAGGAGAGAGCCACGGTCTCAGGCATCTGGATAGGCCACCCCCCTCCCCATCCCACCCCAGCATCGCACCTGGATGTCAGCTGAAGGGGGCGAGTCAGGAAGGGCTCCGTTTCTGAAGCGGAGTAGGCCACGTGGCTGCACCTGGCAGGAGCTCTCCAGGACCTCCTTGGGCTGTAGATGGAGCAGGGCTCAGGGCCCAATCTGGTGTTCCGGTGTTCCCGCAGCAGTGGACAGCCTTGCAGGAAAGAGGCTGTCCTTGAGGGAAAGCAGATTCCCTTCCTTTGCAGCTGTGATGGGGCACATTGGATAGGATTGGGCCCCAGTCTTCACCTGGAGATCAGACATGCCCCAAGCCTGAAGCCTCCTACCTGGTCTCACTCCTGTGTGATGCCAGCACATCATTCGGTGACACTTGCTGGGGGGGTCTGAGGGTGCCAGCATCGCTCTCCAGGGGTGCCGGCCTAGGATGTGGAGCCTCCCTGGGACCATCACCGCCCTCTGCCTCTTCTCCCAGGGGATGTGCAGGTGGGGCCCACAGTGATCTTGCACTCCTTGCCCTCCTTCGTTGAGCTGTGTGTTTCCCTAGCATCCATTTGACCCGTTCCAGAGTCAGGGTAGCTGGGGGAGAGGGTGGTGGCGTGTGGAATGTGCTAGTGAACAGGCAGCACCCCATGAAAGAAGCCTTGGGAGGATGCATAAACCCACAACTGCCCAAGCATAAACCATCTTGCGGTTTCCAGGGCAGGGCTGCGGCATGGGGGAGGCGCCTGCTCGCCCCAACCAGAGGGACGCTCCGTGTCAGGCTTCCACAGTGACCCTCCTGGAGCACAGCTTGCAGGCAGTCCATCCCCAGCAAGTCTCCAGAGTTTTCTGCCAAGGGCCACATCAAGTGTCGAGGGCCAGATAAAATAACAGGACCCCATCCTCCTCCTGCTCCATCACTGCTCTAAGTGTGTTTGTCTAGCTGGGTCAGAGGCTCTTAGCAGACCAGAGGTTGGTCACGGGCTGGACAGAGAGGAACTCAGCACAGGGGAGGGAGAAGCCTTCCTCCTTTGCGGGGCTCCTCACTATTGCTCTTCTTCTCCCCACAGGCAGGGAACGACCCCAAGTCTCCGCTGAGTGAAGAACAGCGCAAAGGCATGATGGAGCGCTATACTGACATCATGAACAAGCTGAAGCCTCTGGGGTACGACCCCAACATCCATCCTGTATTCACAGAATATGTTGTGAACACCTATGGCATCCTTCAAGAGCAGCCAGACACCAGCAGTGCCGAGGGAGAAACCATCAACAATCCGGAGTACCTGCAGGACATGATCAAAGACGTTGTTCCTGCAGAGAAGCTGGAGGATTACCGCATCCTGCTCGCCTGCCTGTCTCACCTATCGCAAGCTGATGGGAAGCCCCTGTTCGTCTGGTGACCCCCAGGCCCATCATGTCTCCCGCTGCAAACACAATAAACATCTGCCATGCCTGGCCAGGCTGTGTTGTGAACAGTTATTCCGAGCGCCGTCAATAGCCCTTGCGCCGTTCCGTTCCTGGAACCAGACTGAGTGGGAACAGTCTGTGGGGGAACCGGGTACATCCCAACCGGGTGTGGTGGAGTCCGAGGAGCACTTGGATCGAGCCCTGGCAAAGCTGGTGAGGGAGCATCACCCTTCCATTCACTTCAGCTGGTAGAAACGGGCTTAGGGTCCATTGTGGGTCCACTGAAAATGGGGTCAATGGTTTCCCCCTTTTATGCGTTCCATCATTAAAGTGTTGTTGACCCTCTCTTGGCATCTGGAGTTGTGGATCTCATTGATACTGGTTCAGAGTGTGTTTCTTCTCCGTGTCCGGCATGTGACTGTCCTTGTCTGTGACGCTTGAGACGTGGCTGAAGAGCAAGAAAGCAGGACAGCCTCCCCCTCCCAAGCATGGTCTGGCGTTCAGGATGAGGCCCTCTTTCAGAGGCCGGCTTCAGCCCGTCTGAAGTGCGTCCTCCTTGGAAAACAGGCCTGGTTTTCCATCTTCCATCATCCTCGCCCTGCAGGAGCGTATTGATTTATAGGGGGGTTCGTGGGAGTACCGGCAGCCGGGTCCCGGGTAACGGGCTGGATGGGTTGGTGCGTCACCATCAGCCGCCACATGCAGGCAGGACACAGCTTGTTTTAAGGTGGTGGATGGGCATGGGAACTGTGGGGCAGCAGACGTGCCCAGTCTGCCTGGCTGCTATCCCCTGGCGGGTCATGACCCATTTTCTGGTTTCCCCACTCTTGCTGATACTGCTCCCCAGCTGCTCCCCAACAGCCTGGCTTCTGTTTCTTGGGGAGGGGGATGAGCACCCTTGGGGGCCAAGTGACCCAGACAATAAGCGGCGCCTCTTTCTGTCTTTGCAGTGAACAACAACATGGGTTCGCGAGGCTTCTGCAATGAGTGCACCAACTCCTGGCAACCACTTTCTGGCGCATTTGCAACCGGTGGGTCTCGACGGGAAGGCGGCATGGACTGTGGAATACCTGACTCCCCTATTGGCATCATGCGTGGCCCCTCTTCACCCACAGGAGGGACTTTCGTCAACTCCCTCAGCCCTCCTCCCTTCTTCAGCCCCCCTCCATCGGCACGCTTTGCATCTCCCATGTCGCCCGGAGCGTGGCTCAATGCCTCTATGCCATCGGATCCTTACCCTGACGTGTCCTTTATGTCCGCCACGTCACCCAGAGCTTGGCTCAATGCCTCTATGCCATCAGATCCTTACCCTGACATTTCCCTTGCATCCATGTCACCCGGAGCGTGGCTCAATGCCTCTATGCCATCGGATCCTTACCCTGACATTTCCTTTGGGCTTAGTTCTGAGTGCCCGTGCACAGGGAGTCCACCTCGCTCCCCAGCACTTTGCCCTGCACCCTCACCAGAAGCTCCTCCTGCAACTCACACTCCCCCCCTGAACAGCCCAGGAAGGTCGGTACCTTTGAGTTGGAGGGGACTTACAACCCCTGACCTTCTTCAAATGGATCCTTACTCCCCCATTTCAGTGGGAGACTACACGTTGCCATGGGCTCAGTCTGCCTGCGCCCCAGCCAGTTCCCCTGCAGCCATGATGGAGCCTCCCCCTGCATCTCCGGAGACCAGATTCCCGTTCCCACCTCGCATTTCCACCACGTTCAGCCCAGGAAGGTTCTCTGGCTACCCAACAACAGGCACGACCCCCACAAACTTTGCCCTGCAGCCGCCACCTTTGGGTTGGAAGGCGTACACAACCCCTTACCTTCTTCAAATGGATCCTTACTCCCCCATTTCAGTGGGGGAATACACGTTCCCATGGGCTCAGTCTGCCTGCGCCCCAGCCAGTTCCCCTGCAGCCACGCTGGGGTCTCCCCCTGCATCTCCGGAGACCAGATTCCCGTTCCCACCTCGCATTCCCACCACGTTCAGTCCAGGAAGGTTCTCTGGCTACCCAACAACAGGCACGACCCCCACAAACTTTGTCCTGCAGCCGCCACCTCGGGGGAGGAGAGTCCGGGCACTGCCCCCACCGCTTGGAGCCTCCACCCCAGTTAGTTCACCTGTATTAATGACACCCAATTCGGCTGCCCTGTCACTCTCACCCATCTGTTCACCCCCGGCTTTCACCAGACCGCCCATTGTCCTGCCAAAATTTACCCTGCCAAAATTTACCCTGCCGGAGCTTCCTTCCAACCTAAGGGCCAGGCCATTTACACCCGCTACGTTACCTGCCTTGGGGGCCAGTACCAGCACCCCACCGTGTTCTGCAGGTCCTGCGAGCCCTATTGGCATCATGCGTGGCACCACTTCACCCACTGGAGGGAGTTTTGTTGACTCCCTCAGCCCTCCTCCCTTCTTCAGCCCCCTCCCAGCAGCACCCCTTGCTTCCCCCATGTCACCCGGAGCGTGGCTCAATGCCTCTATGCCATCAGATCCTTATCCTGACATTTCTTTAGGGCTTAACCCTGAGTGCATGTGCCCAGAGGGTCCCACTCTACCCCCAGCAGATTCCCCTGCAGCCTATCCAGAAGCTTCCCCTGCAAGGACGCCACCTTTGAGTTGGAGGGGATTAACAACCCCTTACCTTGTTCTAATGAATCCTTACTCCCCCATTTCAGTGGGAGAATACACGTTCCCATGGGCTCAGTCTGACTGCACCCCAGCTAGTTCCCCAGCACCATCTCCAGAGGGTCCCCCTGCATCTCCGGAGACCAGATTCCCGTTCCCACCTCGCATTTCCACCACGTTCAGCCCAGGAAGGTTCTCTGGCTACCCAACAACAGGCACGACCCCCACAAACTTTGTCCTCCAGCCACCACCTTTGGGTTGGAAGGCATATACAACCTCTCACCTTATTCGAATGGATCCCTACTCCCCCATTTCAGTGGGGGAATACACATTTCCATGGGCTCAGGCTGTCAGCTCCCCAGCACCCTCCCCAGTACCATCCCCAGTACCATCCCCAGTACCTTCCCCAGCACCCTCCCCTGCACCATTGCTGGAGCCTGCAGATTACAGAATATTCCAGTACCCATCTTATCTTTCCCATATCAGCAGCCCAGGAAGTTTCTCTGGCTACCCAACAACAGGCATGACCCCCACAAGCTTTCACCTGCAGCCGCCACCTCCGGGAAGGAGGGCCCAGGCACAGACCCCATGCCTTGGATCCTCCACCCCAGTTTCTCCACCTGTATTAATGCCATCTGATGCCACTAGCCTGTCAGGGTTCACTTGTGGCTTGCTTCCAGGCTTCGCCAGTACCCCTGTCTTCGCCTCATCACCAGGGACAGGGAGGAGGTACAGGGCAGCTACCACCTCTGGCTCTTGTCCATGTGAAGATGTATCTAACATTCCATGGGCGGCTTCTGCTATCACCCCACCTGAGTTCACGTTTCCATTGGGTCAAACTGTTGACATCCAGGCATGTTCAGCTGCAGGCGCAGGGGCGTCTCCCCCTGTAGGTCTGGACAGCATGTATTTGAGACCAGCTTCAACTCCAATGGCATCTCCTGTAGGACTGGACAGCATGTATTTGAGACCAACTACAACTCCAATGGCATCTCCTGTAGGTCTGGACAGCATGTATTTGAGACCAGCTTCAACTCCAATGGCATCTCCTGTAGGACTGGACAGCATGTATTTGAGACCAGCTCCATGTCCAATGGAGTCTCCTGTAGGACTGGACAGCATGTATTTGAGACCAGCTTCAACTCCAACGGCATCTCCTGTAGGACTGGACAGCATGTATTTGAGACCAGCTCCATGTCCAATGGAGTCTCCTATAGGTCTGGACAGCATGTACTTAAGACCAGCTCCAACTCCAAGGGAGTCTCCTGTAGGTCTGGACAGCATGTACTTAAGACCAGCTCCAACTCCAAGGGAGTCTCCTGTAGGTCTGGACCCCAAGTACTACTTACCCTGTCCAGCTCAGACTCCAACTCCCCCTCCGCTTCCCCCTGATTCTCAGGAGAGATTCAGGAATTGCATCTTCCAATTCCCACCTTACAATATCGATTATGGCAGCCCAGGAAGGTTCAAGGGCTACCCATCAACAGGCGCAACCCCCAAGAACTTTGTCCTGCAGCCGCCACCTCCCGGTCGCAGAGCCAGGGGAGTGACTCAAACCTGTCCTACTCCCACTACAACCCAGCCTCCCACAACACCAGCTTCTAGCAATGGAAATGAGAAGGGGCAGAGCCCCCAGTAGACATGCTGCCCTTGGTTGATCTGCAGTCCAAAGAGGGCTGCCTTCAGTTCTCATCCAGTTCTCATCATCATCTAGTGATTTTATTTGGACCTGACCTGGAAGGAGTGGCCACCGGCACTCAACCTTCCCTTCCCCAGACAGTTTGCCCTGGAATGGCCCCAGGGAAGAACTCGCAATTGCCCTAGACACTCACTCATGAGATTGCATGGGGCTTGCAATGCCTTCCACCCAGCCATCTCTCTGGCCGTGGTAGTGGACTCTCCCTTCCAGGCCGGAAACCCCCTTGTCCTCCTCACCTTCTCCCTGTGGTTAAAGTATGGCCATGGAGGGGAACCAACTTTTGGGTTTTCCCTGGTCTGTCTGCGCTGCTCTTCACCAACCCACCTCGAACCCACAAGACGCCCAGAGAGTCTTCCAGATGCAAGGAGAAGCTGAGCCAGGTCCTGACTGCACCAGATCACTCCCAGGTAAAGAGGTGGGTGGCAGGGATTGGGATGTTTCCAGATAAAAGGGCCAGCCCAACCATGATGCCAGCTGAAGTGGCTCTTTCCAGTTATGAGCTGGGGGGAAGCCTTAGAAGGGCTCTTGCCACCCTTGCCAGCCCCTCAGCCCCTTGACTTGGCTCCCTCCTCCTCCTTTGACCCACGGAGAGCACATGGGAGGAGCAGGAGAGGAAAGAAGCTGCTGGTGGCTTCTGAAAAAGAAGCAGCAGGAATATTGCTCACTAAATTCCTGGTACTTAATACTTTGGGGGAAACGTTGTCCTTCTTGCCCTTCGTATTTAGAATTGTTAGAAGTACATTTAAGTTCACAAAATAACCCTTTGAAGTTCAGTCCCGTCGAGAGTCTGTGTTTTCGCTGCTTCCACCCCTGATTCTTCTGCATTCAGCAGTGATTCAGTCCAGTAACTGGGCAGAGAACCTCAAATCATCCTTGCACAGCAGGTGGTTTCTTTTCCCAGCTGGCTCTGAAATTTGGGACTTCCTTTTGGGACCATCCACAGCCCTGAAGAGACCCCTTGAAACATGAAACCCCTCTTCTGAGACTCACGTCCCCAATTACTCTCCACCCTTTGGGTATCCGTTCAGGGTGAGGGGCCAGTGTTTGCCCAGGAACTTTGCCCGGCACACTCGCCCAGGAACTGGTGGTCTCGGGTGGTGAGTGCAGGACAGCCAGAGACTGGCACCCTCCATGCCAGCCTGAAGCTTTGGGACTCAGAGACCATGGGAGTGACGCACTCTCCACCACCCGCTTTCAAGGGGTCCAGACCACCCTTCCTTCTCTGCCCATCCCAGACCACCCTCCTTCTCTGTCCTAAAAACTAGGGATCCAGTTTGCGTTCTCAGTGACGACTTGATGGTATTTCATGCATCCCAGAGCCTAATGTCAAAAAGCATGCGCTTGTCTTTCTGATGCCGACTGAAAGAGCTCTCTCTCTCTCTCTCTCTCTCTCTCTCTCTCTCTCTCTCTCTCTCTCTCTCTCTTAGGCCTATGTCAAAATTATAACCTGGCTGGAGCATCTGAACCATGATTGAGACACAAACTCTGCTGTCACCCTACTCCTCTTGAACACCCACAGCACCCCTGGGAGTTCCCAGAGACACCAGGGAGATTGGGGAGATGCCAACTGTGACTGTCAACACCACTGCTCCAGAGGACTCCCCCGCTGCAGGCCAACGAGGAGTCAGGGTCCAGCAGGCAAACTGCTTGCCAAGCCCTTTCCACTGCAACTTAATAAAAACCTCAAAATACCTGGACAGTGTCTTGCAAATCCTTCTCCAGCCCCCCAAATGCCTTTCCTTTGCTCTCCCCTGAGCCCTTTGCTATTCTCCCTCTTCTTTTTCCAAACCCCTCCGGCTTGGACATCTTCTGCTTTTGCAGATCACAGCATGGCCTCTTGGAAGACGAAGTCCTGAGCCTGGAGCATAGAATAAAATCATGGAATCCTAGAGTTGCAAGGGACCCAGTGGGTCATCTAGTCCAACCCCCTGCCTGCAGCAGGAAATCCTCCTAGATCATTAACAGGTGCTCGTCAAGTTAAGATAAATGACATCTAGAGCACTGCCATGTCTAGTAAGCTTGTAACCTGATCATAAAAGGAGATCAGATTTGTCTGGCAAGATTTATTATTGGAAAAACCATGCTGGGTTGTTTTGATCACCGAGTACTTGTCTAGATGTGCACAAATTGTGTGTTTGATGATTTGTTCTAATATCTTGCCCGGGATTGAAGTCAAACTGACTGGTCTATAATTTCCTGGGTCTTCTTTTTTCCCCTTCTTAAAGATTGGGACCACATTTGCCCTCTTCCAGTCCAGGCTCTTCTCCACCCCTCAAGGATTTCTCAAAGATGACCGACAGGCTCTGCAAGGACATCTGCCGGTTCCTTCAGAACTCCAGGATGCAGCTCATCCGGTCCAAATGACTTGAATTCACTGAGGCCAGTTAAGTGGTTCCGAACCAGTTCTCTGTCAAACTTAGTTGACATTGACATCAAGGATGGCTACTGGTCAATCCTACTGGACATACCCTTCCATGGGTAAAACCCATGTTCAGTTTTACCTGGATGGATCAAGGGGGAGAGGGGGAAGAAGCAATCCCTACAGTGGACTAGTGTTCCCCAGGGTTTCAAGAATTCAGGTTTGATTTTCTCTCAAGCTCTGAGTCATGACAGAGAAGTGGACGCTATCCTTTTGCAGTACATGGATAACCTCTTGGTGACCACTAATGAAAGGGACAGTTGCATAAAAGAGATGCCAGCTTGTTAAACTTTTTGGGGATCCAAAAATATCTGAAAATATTCCTGAGGAAGAGAAGGGGACCTTGGGAGGTGAATGGGAGGATGTAGCAGGTCTGAACTCAGTCCCCCAGACACGACATGGTTCTGGTGGGGAATCAGAGGGAGGAACAATGTAATTGTTGGCAAAAATGCCCACATGGCAGTAGAAAGGCCTGATGTCTTCTTGACCTGTTGGCAGTAAGAGGAGGTGGTGGGTGGAAGCGGCTGCAGAAAAGGACTCTCTTTCAATACTAACCAGATGGAATGTTAGTATTGATCAAGGATAGAAAGCTAAGTTGACCCGGGATGGCAAGATGGTTTTGACATAACTATAAAAATAGGCATGAGCTAGCAATGAGATGGTTGTGAGCTAAACAAGAGCCAGTCAGGAACTAGAATAAGATGGGTGGGTTTAAAGCAACAAGTATATGAGGAGGGCTTAAGAATGGTGAATTTGGACTTGATCCCAAAGCTGAAGGGGCTCGTTGTATCCTGTGTGTGGCTGACAATAAAGAAAGATGATGCAACTGGCTGTGCCGCTCTTCCTGGAAAAATGACCTGCCAGCTGCAACCACCTGAAGGATAGGTCAGGCTCCAGAAATCCGGATCAATATATTTCCAGGAAATATTGTCTCCGTATCCAACCCCAGACAGACTCCACAAGTTCCACAGAATCAGCCTGAGCCTATAAAACAGGACAGGGTTGTCTTCCATCCCCTTTGATTTCAAAATGGGGAATCTGGCTGATGATCAGCCTTATGCCTCGTGGCCAATCCCTGATTCACCTTCAAAGTGCGGGGTTGCAGAAAGGTCTCTGAACTGGCCTCGCACAGAGCAAATCTCACAAATTTTATGTGTTCAGAGGCAAAGAACCTTCAGAAATCCCAAACCCTTTCAGAGAAATTCTTCCTTAAATTGGATCTATTTTAAAGGAAAGGAGTCGAAACAACAAGTGGGGGAACAAATTATGAATTACAAAGATGGATCAGAGATGCAGTTATTTTAAATGTGCCTGCCCATCATAACGAAGAGGCTCCCTCAGTGCCCCCTCCAGAAATAGTGAGCGTGTAAGAATCTCCTTATCCTCTCTGTTGCCTCAAAGTGAGGATATAGGAAGAAAACTGTGTATGTAGGGGAAATTCCAAGCAGGCTTTGTAAGAGGTATGTCGATATCAATCTCACAGACCTCACAGTTTAAGTTGCTTGGACCCCCCCAGGCTCAAAATCAAACTAAACACTCAGAAAACAAGGTATGATGGGCACCATCAATAAGAGATTGGGAATGAGGGCACAATCCAGAGTAAGTGCAGTGAGGAGAGCTGTAATTATGCTGCCCTAACTATTCTGTATCCAGAGCACAGAATAATGCTGCTTCCAGAGAAGCAGGAAACTAGGGCTGCCCCGGAGCAATGATCAGCACAAGCTGCTCTTCTGGGCATGCTCAGACACCCAGTAAGCACCTCCTGGGCTGCAGTTACTCACGAGGTGACACTCCTTCACACCACTCAGAACCACAAAGATCTCGGCAGCCCTCTTGATCACATGTCAAGCTGTCAGGGAGGGGGGAGTGGCTCCCCAGCATGATGGACAGGGGAATGCTGATGGGGTGGAAATGGAAACAAGCTGTCCCCCCTTCCCCCCCAAGCACGCAAGTGGCCCAGGAAAAGCCCAGACACCAGCAGAGACAAGGCTGCACAGAGAGATACATTTGTGTATCCTCAATGGAAACAGTATCAAAAGATAGACATGAGTGTCCTGTACTCTTTCAAGAGGGCTGCAGCACCTTAAAGGGACAACACAACAGACCAAGGTCCATACTCACGAGGGCCGGGAGGAGAGGGGGAATCCAGGGGGCATCAGGCCCAGGAAAGAGCCCCTTGCTGGCTCAGAAAGGGAGAGGGGCAAGGGTTCCCCAAGCAGCTGGCAAAGGAGGCTGCAGGGGAAAGGGGGAGGCAAGGAGGCTTCCAGGAGCATCTGCAAAGAGGGAAGCCCGGAAGAGGGGACAGGAGCCCACCTGAGTCTGCCAGGGAGCACTTCCTGGGGCAGAGGAGACCTGGGGCGTCCACACTAGGGCAGGTGGGCTCCATCACCCACTCCCAGGCAGGGGTCTCCCCCTGGGTCACACCAACCATCACAGGGTTCCCCTGACCCCGGTAGCTGCATCCAGACCCCTGGGAAGGGACACTCTGATATGGCCAACTGCCCACCCCCAGTCACCATGTACATCACCCCAGAGAACTGCGGACAGGCCTCGAGGATCATCATGGCATGTGCAGTGCTGCACAACGTGCCTACAGAGAAGGATCACCTTGCTGGAAAAGGCAGGGAACAGCCAGGACTGTAGGGCAAGCCCCCTGGATGAGAATGGGAGACCCATGCCAATCAGGGCAGGATCAGTGATGGGATTCCAAGAAATGAACAACCGGTTCTTTGCCCATCTGGCAGCCATTTTTAAATGGCTATTTTAAAACTTTATATATCCTATATCTTGTTAACTGGTTCTACAGAGTAGGTGCAAACCTACTGGAGCCCACCACTGGGCAGGATCCAAGGGGCGCGTCCATCCAGCAGCACCACACAAAGCTTCAGGTGAGACTGGCCCAATGGAGGGTCACATCAGGGGGGAGTGGGTGGTGTCTGACCATCTACATGTGTAGATTGCCTCGTCAAGCCCATACTTTTCCAACTTCCCAATTAAGATGTCATGTGGGACCTTGTCAAATGCTTTGCTGAAGTCAAGATCAATGACATCCACAGCATTGCCACAGCACTCGATATTCAAAAGAAAAGGTTAACTTTATTTTTAAAAAACACACACACAAATATGCTACAAGCATTACACATAAGAAAACCAAGCACAGCAGACAGGAAAATAACAAATGCTAAATGGTCTCAACTCTCACCCAAGTAAGTTATCCTTGAGTTCTTATCTCAACTTCATTCCCCACTCTCTTCAGCGTGCCTCCAGCTGCAAATCGAGGAAAACTTCCTGTCTCATGCCTCCCCTCATCCTACTTCCCTTAGCAGTCTTAAGGGGGGCTCTCCATCTGCACCCTTCCTCCACAGGTGTAGGCATTGACTGCATCAAGAGCAGTCCTAACTGTTACCTCCACAGCTTTTACCTTTTTCTGTCACAGCAACAGTACAAACAACATTTCCATAAATCGGAGGCGGCACTCTCATGGGCACTCTCATGGGCACAGGCAAGAGCCCTGGGGCACAGAGGGGGTTCCCCCTTTTGAGTAGACATGGTTCTACCATCAGTAGACGGCATCTAATTCAGGAAGGGGCTTGACAGGGAGGAATTAAGGTTGGGGTTATAGATAAGGGAAAAGTACAGGATCTCATAATAGGGAGGTGATCACTATCAGAACAGTTACCAACTAAAAATCAGAAAGGGAATAAGTGAGGGTGAGGTGAGAGCATAAGCAATAATGCTCGGACCCCTGGTTGGAAGATGGGTAATGGGAAGATGGGAAGATGTTCTCCCGGAACATCCTGATTAACAGAGACTGAGAATAATTATATGAAAATGGAGGCAGATATCTGTCAGAAAGGGAGCGTAATTATTGAAAGATGAGTCTTTGGGGTTCTAGAGGGTAAGAACCAGGGTGGAATCTGGTCATCAAGGCTGCAATTCAAATAACGAGCTGAGGTAGTTATTTGAACCTAACCTGGTGTTGAAATCGCCCACAATGGAGAAATGAGCAGAAGGATGAGAGGAGGTATGTTTCAGAAGGAGTTTTCCAAAAGCATCCCAAAGGGCTGACGGAGAAACAGTAGCAGGGGGGATGTAGATGTTGAATAATAAAAGCACTAAAGCCTTGCACTGAAGCAAAAATATCTGAATATACAAAGAGTGGGAATCAAAGTGGTGCAAGGAGAAAGGGGAAGAGGGACTGAAAAAACAAGAAAGGCCCGCATAAGGGCGGCCCATTTGGTTAATCTTAAAACAAGGGGGTGATGGGTTAGGACTCCTGGGATGGTCAGGGGAGATAAGGACCAGGTTTCTTGAAGCAAAATAATGTCAGATGAGGACAAAAATGGGGTAATATCAATATCAGACGATTTCTTCCTCCATCCTGCAATGCTCAACGAAAGGATCTTAAGTGGCAGCGAGGGAGAGAGAGGAGACATCGTACAGTCAGGCCGAAGAGGGTGGGGGGGAGGAAAGGGGAGAGGGAATAGAAAAACCCAAAGGCTCCTTTGAGGGAAAGTCATTTAGATGAGAGTTGACTACTAAATTTGTTGGGGTATGTGGAAGGGAAAGAGGTTGGGAGATAAAAGGAAGAAGGGAAAAGGACTCTCTAGGACTCACCTTAAGGGCTGTAAGATCAAAGTTTAACGGAGGGGGGATTTGTGATAGAGCATCAACGAAAGCAAAGGGATCAGTTAAAGAGGTTTTTTAACGATACAAACAGGAGATATGGGAATACTGGGCAGGGAGACGCAGCAGGAATCCCGGATGTTGAAGATGGACAGCATGGAGTGACATGGGGGACTGAGGAGAAACCTGAACATGGGGAGGAACAAATGGGAGGGGAGTATGAGTGGGAAAGGGAGCATCAGGGCAATCAGAAACATCAACAGAAAGGTCAATCTAAGGTAGACTGTCTATCTGGGGATTCTGTGGAGGGAAAGAGAGGGGAAGGGGGAAGGAACAAGTTGGGGGATCATCCTGAGAGGGAAAAGAAGGCACATTGCTAAAGCACTCTGTTGAGGGAACACTTGTGACCCTATGAGAAGCACAGACTCTCTTCCCAAGGAGGCTTGAAGTAACCAAGTTCCTGACATAGCGATAGGGGGTCAGACCCCTATAGAACAGAGATCTAGCAGAAGCAAACAACAGTTTAGGAATACGACAGGGGTTAAATTCCAACAAATATCGGACCAGGCGATGAGTAGAGGAGAGTTTCGTTATTTTAACAAGGTCTATAGCTAATAGGGGCTCTTGCAGTACCGCAGCCAGATGTCTCTTAGCTTGATAAACAGGACCAGTCATGGCGTCTTCCAAAAATATTGTGGGTCTGAGCGGTGAGAACAGCAGCGTTTGGGACAAATATTAATTGATTGAAGAGTTGTGAGGGATCAGTCCTGAAGAAAGTATCTGGAGACGCACAAGGAGGAGACTCTTGGGATGGTTCAAGGTAGGGACCCATGATGTCTTAGGGCACAATCCTAACCAATTTAGGCTGGCATAATTCACCTGGCATATCTTCCCATGGTGGTGTGGGGAGGTCAGCATATGCCTCTGCACTGGCCTAACCCATCTATGAGCGGCGCACAAGTGCATTACAGCACTTCTGTGACACCCCCGGGTCAGCAGAAGACTTATGCCGGGGATTACGCTGGCCTAACAGGAGATTAGAATTGCAGCCTTAGAGAGATAGGATGATAAATTCTGGAAGGATTTATGAACTTCATGTAACAACTTGGTGATGTGAGAAAGCTGGGAGAATATCTGAGTCACAGGCTGTCAGAAGGGACTCTTCTTTGAAAATAGTAGCTGCTTCAACAGTCTGAGCTTCCTCCGCGGTAGACGACTGTGAAGAAGGCAGCTTCTCCAGGCGTTGAATGGAAGACGTGGGAGGATCAGACTGGGCTGGAGAATTAAGGCGAGCTGAGCCAGGGCAGGGGCTCGGAGGGGAGAGAGCACCTTTCTTTCCCACTGAGATCTTGAAACAGTTCGAAGACAGGAAAGTTTACTCCCCCGGAACAAGGAACAAGGCGTCAAGAGGAATCCAGCTGAACGTAAATCAACCCAGTGAAGCTCAGAAACCAAATGAGGGGCTGACACAAGAAGCAAAGGGAAAGAATCCCGCATAATAATTTGCAAGAAGCAGAAGCTCCAATTCCTCGCTCTTGGCGTGGACTCTCTCAACCGGGAGTATCCCACTGAATCACTGACTGACTGACTCATCAACGCCCTGCCAAAACTGCCAGGCCTAGAAGCGGGAAATTTGGGGTGATGGAGGGGTGCACTCCATGACGGAGGGAGGGGTGCACTAAGAACAGATTTTTGGACATCCCAACTGGAAGGGAGTAAAAGGAGCACAACGTGTTTTCCTCCCTATATTTGCATTGAAGAATCCCTGATTGAGGGATGATCTCCCCCAACCCTTGGACCTAGAAGCATGAAATTCAGGGAGGATGTTCCTTCTGTCACATGAACACCCACCAAGAACTGATGCGGAGAAATTTAACCCTTAAGGGTGTGAAAAGGGGTGCAACGTGTTTTGTCCTATACTTAACATGCAAGTTTGACCAACATCCAGCCTATTTGGTCCTCTGTGCCTGGTGCACAGTGGGGGATGTAGTTTGGAGGGAGCGGTTGCACTGGGGAGGATGCTGCGCATGGGGGGATGTTGTGCATGGGGGTGATGTACATGGGGGATGATGAGCATGGGATGTTGTGGCGCATGGAGGGTTGTTGCACATGGGGAGATGATGTGCATAGGGGACTTATGTGCATGGGGGATTTATGCGCATGGACTTATGTGCATGGGGGTTGATGCGCATGGGGAGATGATGCGCATTGCTATCTTATGCGTATGGGAGGTTGTTGCGCATAGGGGTTGTTGCACATGGGAGGTTGTTGCACATGGGGGTTGATGCTCATGGGGTCTGGATGCTCATGGGGAGATGATGCACATAGGGGACTTATGTGCATGGGGGAATATTTTGCATGGAGGGGTTGTTGCGCATGGGGATTTGTTGCACATGGGGGGCTGTTGCACATAGGGGATAGTTGTGCTTGGGTGGTTGATGCACATGGGTAACTGATGCGCATGGGTGACTGATGCACTGTGGGGGATGTTGTGCTATGGAGGGATGACGTACGGGGAATTTTACTCCTGCAATGTGGGTATGCTTTCAGCTAGTCTTCAATATAAGCCGTCTTGTGGGTGAGCAAAGGGGACATACGTGCTCTGTAGTGAATAGCTGGCCAGAGGGATTGTGACGACTGTGTCCTGATACAGGGAGGCCGTGGGGGGGGGAGAGAAAGCGAGCTGTAGCTGGGCAGGCAATGGAGGCCAGTGGTGGCTAATGGTTTTGGTACTGAGTGCCAAGTAACAGCGCAGGTCCGACTGAGTGCTCTGGGCATGTGCAGTGGGCTTAGAGGACTATGGCCAGGGGCACTATGGCTGTGTGCCAGCAGAGAGGGCTTCAAGTGCCCGCTCTGGCATGTGTGCCATAGGTTCACCACCACTGACATAGGCAATGTGATTGCTCTGCTGTGGTCAGCAGTAGTGAGCATCAAGTCAGCCTGCTTGGCCACCCTCCAGTGCCAGTTAGAGGCAGAAGTCTGTGTTCTGTTCCAACCAAAAATCAGCCCCACAGAAGTATTCCTACAAACTAAGACCACTTTCTTGGCAAACCCCCCTTCCCAGGACTAAACATGCACTTAGTTCTCTGTAGAAGGTTTGAGCCCCACTGACTTCTTGACCCAGTTATGATTTTCAGTGTTTCAGAAAGACACGAACTGGAGAGACCTGAGCTCTCTTTTGGGGTGGGGGTGGGGTGGGGAGGGAGGGAACGACTCTGCATGACTAAAGTGTTCACGCTCTGCCCTTAGCACACTCTGTTCTATGGGGCAGCATCCCCTTCTGCTCTGAAGGGCCAAAGATCCCCAAGCCAACGGTGGCACATGCCACTCGGCTATTGGGGATGGGCACAAATCCCCCTCCCCCACCGTTGCCTGGTATTGACAAGGAGCTCAACACTCTCAGAGCTCCTGCATCACAATGGCTGCCAAAGGTCACCACAGCCCACCCAGCCTGACCTCCAGCAGTGGAAAGGAGGAAGAGCTCAAGGCAAGCTTGAAGCCCTGCATGGACCTATGAACACCACTCCTCTGGGGCACCCCAGGCAGCACTCACTCTCGTCATCCTGGCAGGTTTCTGGGGATGGCAATCTTTGCTCGCTATGATGAACTGAAGAGGGAAATTGATGCACTCGTTGCTGAGAATGAGGAGCTCAAGCAGCTGGTCCAGCTTCTGAAAGAAAACCAGGAACTCAAGACCATCCTCTGCAACCAGTACAACGAGAAGAACTTCTTGCCTGCTCTTGACAGCCCAGGTACATTTGGGGAAGGCAGTCCTAGGACCCTGGTGGTCCCCTGACCTGACTGGTTTCCGGACTGACTCCGGACTCTGGTTGGGCACAGGCTTGCTCAATGGCAGCTCCATCCTCTGCCCAGACCTTGGAATCAGTTGAGCCAAATGTCCCAGCCTGGGCACTGGTTCCAAAAAGGCCTGCTTGAGAAGCCCACATGTGGTGATGACCTCAAATCCAAAGAGAATTGTCTAGACCCCCAAGTTCCACTGGTCCCAGTCTGCCCCCCCCCCCCAGCACTGCACCAGATGAGCTTGGCTGGTATGAACTTTAGCCATGGCCAGGAGTTGGTGAACTTGGGAAGGGATCCTGGAGCTCAGCACTGACAGGGCAAGAGCCAAACTGAAGGAACGGGAGGGGGAGAAGGGAGAGGGCTCAGTCTTACATTCACATCCAGGAGGGCAGTTTTGGAGACACCACTGAATATTTAATGTGAAGGAGAAGTCCTCTCTCTCTCTCTCTCTCTCTCTCTCTCTCTCTCTCTCTCTCTCTCTCTCTCTCTCTTAAATGGTCAGTATCCAGGCTCCAAAAGGGAGGCTGGCATTTTCAACCTGGCATGTCCTGGGGAGGCTCCGAGATGCACTTTGAAGAAACCACCTGTGTGGAGAGGAAGGGAAAGGAGGTGAATTTCTCCTCTTCCTGCCTGTCTTTGGGGGTGTTGAGCAGGAGTGGTTTGGACCAGGACGGGCCATGCAGTTGCCCTGGGAGCAGCCTCACTGCGGCTGCTCCTTCCGCCAACTCCCATGACTCCCAGTCCCTCCTGTGCTGGGCACACACGTGTTGCATGTGTTGGTCACACATGCGCTGCCCTGGACACCCCTTTCTAAAAAGTCCCATTTGAGTGCCTTTTCGTAAGCAACAGTAGGCAATTGCACGTCATCGTAAGCAAGAACCATTTGTCAAGACAGGCCAGCTCCTCTTTCCAAGACCCCCATGCAGCGGATCCACTGCCGCAGCCCGGCTGGTCTCCAGGACCAAGTGTAAGGCCCTGCCTGTGTCTCCTGGATCAGGGCCTGCCCACTACTTGGGTCTCCAGGGCACAGGTGAGGCTGACCAGGCCAAGCAGAAGCAAGAGCATCCTCCTCCTGGCCCTCCCAGCGGAGGGAGGTGGATCTTCCTGTTTCCAGTGGGTTTCCAGTGGATGTCCAGTGGGTCTTCCCGTTACCTGGACCCCCTCTGAACAGCAGCAGCAGCAGCAGCTGGGCACAGCCCTGGGGGTCAGCCTTTCCCACCGTCTGGGCATGAGGTGGGCAGCTGACTCCCGGGCAGGGGCGGCTCTCTTGCGTGCCAGGACAAGGAGTCTCCCCTTCACATGTGGGTGTTTCGTTGTCCTCAGAAGGAGGAGTGGGTGGGACGCTCTGCTGCCTGTCTGTACTGCTAGTGCAAAGTCTGGGGAGAGCACCTGCGTCTCCCCCATCAAAGCATTTTGGGTTATAGAACAAGGAGCAGATACAGAACCACCTCTGGGATCACATCTGTCTGTCTGTCCATCGTCTGTCTGAACTGCCACTCAATGGCCCTGAGGCCTTTCAGCTGCAGTCCTGCGGTCTCCATGGGCTGCTTTGGGGGCTGAGAAAAGCACAGCAACTTCCATATTCCTTTCTGGCAAAACCTTCGGAGTTGACACTCAAAATGCGCTCCTTCTGAGCAGCCTCCACCGGTGCCAGCGCTGGGTCCCGTCTTGCTCCTCCCTGCGAGCTGCATGCAGAATGTGTGCCTTGTTTTCTGGCTCTGCCACTTCCGCAGGCAACCTGTGCTGCCTGCTGCCTCCAACCTCCGCAGGATCAGTGCTGGCAATGTGGTCCAGGATGCCGGATGACCAGGAGGGAGCCTGACTCTCTGGTAGAGGTGGGGGTCACTTTGAGGGGCCTGGATGCAAGATTGATGTTCCCTGGCTGACTGAAGGAGCAGGTGGAACGATGCTGTGGGCATCCTCTCTGCACCCCACACAAAGGACCAGAGGGCTGCACAGACAGGGAGCTGCTCCTGGGGCTGCTGGGGAGGGATCAGGGTAACATCCAGTGTGAACATCTTTTTTGGACCGAAAGGTGGGGATTGAGGAGATGGAGGAGGCCATGTGACAGCAGAGACCACATGCAACCACAACCACATGTCTCTCCCACTTGTGGCCACACTGAACTGGCTGATGTTTGGGGGGAGGGGGAGGAATACTCTTGGGAACCAGCAATGTGACCTGGATAGTCAGCTGTGCCTCTCTCTGTATTTGCAGCTGATGACTTTCTCTGTCCCAGCTACGCTCAACCCCATGTTCCACCAGCCCCTCCTGCTAATGCCAGCTCAACTGCTGGCAGTGAAGAGAGTGGCACCAGGTCACAGGTGCCACCCCCCCCACAACACCCACAGATGGGCCCCAGTAAGGGGGGAGTTGGCTCTGATTTGGCACCTCTGACCCCCCAGACTGATTCATTCAAATCCTGCTCCTGCGTTCCTGCACCCAGCACAGTCAGGTTGGAGCCCCTACCCTTGCCTGGTCTCCTGCTCCAGTCCCAGCTGATCTCAATACCTGCCTTCCTCCTCAGTCCTCTAGAGAGTGGTACCTTTTCACCTGGCCTGTTCCCCATTGACTGGCCCATTGACTGGCCTTTCCCATGTTCCCCATCCACTGGCCTTTCCCGGGCCCCCATCCGTTGCTGGAAGGTGGCACAGGCTTTGCCCCTCTGGTGTCGCAGGTGTCCCATCCCAATGCTCTCAGCAAGCCCCAGGCCGTTTCCCTCGCCTGTCCCCTGGCCGGACTTTACCCCCATGGGTGCCAACACCCCAGCCGCCCCCATGCTGGTTTCATACTTCCCCAAAGCCTTCCCCCCACCCCACGAAGCAAACCCTGGCCAGATTATGTCAGCCAAGCCCTCTGCAGCTACCCTCTCCTGGAGCCGTGACCCCCTCTACATTCACCCCCCAGCAACTGCTGCCCTGTCAGGGGCGAAGGCCTTATTTCTCCTACCCTTTGCTGTTTGCACCCATGAAAAGTGCAAGCCTAGCTGGGCGTGAGGCTCAGCCTGAGGCTAAAGCTCAGACTCAGGATCTGGCTCTGGCTCAAGCCCAGGGTCAGGGTCAGGCCCAGGCCCCACTCACCAATGCGCCCCAGAAGCCTCCCGATCCCAAGCCGAAGGAAGGCACAGGCGGAGACAGACAGGCCTTGTTCACGACCAGATCCAAGATAAGCAAAGGTAAGCAAGCACTAGGAGAGCCATGGGGGGGTTTAACTGGAGAGAATGAATGCACCCTTTCCCGATTTGGCTGCAAATACAGCCACTGCCACGCCTGCTTGGAGGGAACAGCCCCATTGCCTGCTCAGCCCCCAAATGCCCACCTGAGCTGGAGGGTGCCTTGTAGCAAAAAGCAGCAGGCAGGTGCCACCTCACCATCTTGACCTCTGCTCTTGGCACCCTCACACTTCAGGACTGAACAAGGCTGGCTCCCACCCATTGCTTTGTTGGCCCCTGGTCACTCAGCACACCCATCTGGGGTCATCCTCCCCAGCCAGCCTATGCCTGCCTTGGACTGCACTGGCCAGGCACTGGTCTGGGGTCTTGCCTCCCCTCCAAAAGTGACACCCCTGCATGACATGCTGTGCCGAGATGAGAGGGGACAGTGTGGTGTCTGGGTTGCCCAAGCAATGGGAGAAACTGACTTGGCCACCACAGCCGCTAGCCAAAGAGACACGTTTGAGGCTGTGATCAGTAGAGATGCCCGTAAGCAATGGGCTTGTTTCTGAACCAAGCTTTTCCAGTTCCAGGCACCGTACCAAACCCTACGTTGCCAGGCAAAAGATGAGGCCAAACACCTGCCACATGATCATCAAGAGATTGCAAAAGGTTCTGAAAAGGAGCAGGTTACGGTTCGGGTTCGGGTTAGGAGTAGGGTAAGGGCCAGATACAATAACAGGACTCCTTCTCTCTCCTGCTCCATCACAGCTCTGCGTCGGTCAGGGCTGCGGCATGGGGGAAGCTCCTGCTCACCCCAACCAGAGGGATGCCTTGGGTCAGGCTTCCACAGCTACCCCCCTAGACCACAACTTGCAGGCAGTCCATCCCCAGCAAGTCTCCAGAGTTTTCTGCCAAGGGCCACATCAAGTGTCAAGGGCCAGATACAATAACAGGACCCCATCCTCCTCCTGCTCCATCGCAGCTATAGGTGTGTTTGTTTAGCTGGGTCAGAGGCTCTTAGCAGACCAGAGGTTGGTGACGGGCTGGACAGAGAAGAAGACCTTCTCAGCACAGGGGAGGGAGAAGCCTTCCTCCTTTGCAGGGCTCCTCATTATTGCTCTTCTTCTCCCCACAGGCAGGGAACGACCCCATGACTCCGCTGAATGAAGAACAGCGCAAAGGCATGATGGAGCGCTATACCGACATCATGAACCAGCTGAAACCTCTGGGTTATGACCCCAACATCCATCCTGCATTCACAGAATATGCTGTGAACACCCACGGCATCCTTCAAGAGCAGCCAGACACCAGCAGTGCCGAGGGAGAAACCATCAACAATCCGGAGTACCTGCAGAACATGATCAAGAACGTTGTTCCCACAGATAAACTAGAGGATTGCCGCATCCTGCTCGCCTGCCTATCTCACCTGTCGCAGGCTGATGGGAAGCCCCTGTTCGTCTGGTGACCCCCAGGCCCATCATGTCTCCCGCTGCAAACACAATAAACATCTGCCACGCCTGGCCAGTTATTCAGAGTGCCGTCTCTAGCCCTTGCGCCGTTCCGTTCCTGGAACCAGACTGAGTGGGAACAGTCTGTGGGGGAACCAGGTACATCCCAACCGAGTGTGGTGGAGTCTGAGGAGCACTTGGATCGAGCCCTGGCAAAGCTGTTGAGGGAGCATCACCCTTCCATTCACTTCAGCAGGTAGAAAAGGGCTTAGGGTCCATTGTGGGTCCACTGAAAATGGGGTCAATGGTTTCCCCCTTTTATGTGTTTCATCATTAAAGTGTTGATGACCCTCTCTTGGCATCTGGAGTTGTGGATCTCATTGATACTGGTTCAGAGTGTGTTTCTTCTCCGTGTCCGGCATGTGACTGTCCTTGTCTGTGACGCTTGAGACGTGGCTGAAGAGCAAGAAAGCAGGACATGTGTGCAGCCTCCCCCTCCCAAGCATGGTCTGGCGTTCAGGATGAGGCCCTCTTTCAGAGGCCGGCTTCAGCCCGTCTGAAGTGCGTCCTCCTTGGAAAACAGGCCTGGTTTTCCATCTTCCATCATCCTCGCCCTGCAGGAGCGTATTGATTTATAGGGGGGTTCGTGGGAGTACCGGCAGCCGGGTCCCGGGTAACGGGCTGGATGGGTTGGTGCGTCACCATCAGCCGCCACATGCAGGCAGGACACAGCTTGTTTTCTTGTAGTAGTAACCTTTATTGGCATTGTAACAAACATCCATAAATAAAACAAAAAGACAAACAGCTCTACCAGACATAGCAAGTAACAGGTCCATCAAAAACGAGATAAGTTAACTTTGATAACAGTGTCTAAGTATCGAGCCAGCTGTTTAGTGAAGCCAGCATCTTGTATTTGGAAAAGCCGTCTGATGTTCCACTTGTCAGCAAGGTGGGGATTCGAATTCAACAAAGGGATTAAATACTGCTGTCTTCTCCAGTCATGGCGAGGACAATGAAAGATTAAATGATCCAGGGACTCCACAACACCTGGGCACATGGACAGAGTCTTTTGGTATATTCAATCCCTTTAAAGCGGCCCCACATGACTTCTGAGGGGACGACATTACATCTGGCTAGGGACATTGCTCTGCAATCCCGGGGATCTTCTAGGACAGTGTTTCTCAACCTCGGGGTCAGGACCCCTTTGAGGGTTGCCTGACCCTTTCATGGGGGTTGCCTAAAGACTTCTGGTGTAGGGGGCCTTGCAAGGTATTTTGCATCTTTTTTATTTGTAATTAGAAATAAATATTTCACAATATATGATTAAATATTATTTTGTGATTAATCACTATGCTTTAATTATGTTTAATTTGTAACAGTGAAAATGCATCCTGCATATCAGATATTCACATTACGACTCATAACAGTAGCAAAATTACAGTTATGAAATAGCAGCAAAAATAATTTTATGGCTGGGGGTCCCCACAACATGAGGAACTGTATTAAAGGGTCACGGCATTAGGAAGGTTGAGAACCACTGTTCTAGGAGAAAGCGGTAATTGGGGGTCTGACCCGGTTGCACCCAGGTATGATGGTAGAGTGCCGAGCAGGTTTTATTTGCTTCGGAAAGTAGTCTGGAGTAGTATTTCAGTAGTCTGAAATATCGAGGAGTCTGGTTTTAATAAGCTGAAATGCTTCTTTTAGAGTCGGAGCTCCAAGAATATCTATCCAGATTCCTATACATTTTAATTTTTTAACCCAGGCATTGGGTTTGCTGTGAGAGTCTGTTAAAAGATGATGGAGTAAGCTATGTTTATCATAGTTGAAATATAATTTGAGCCAATAGCTGGAGATTCTCAGCCATGCCTGGGTCCCTGTTTTCAATGGGCCTGACTCCAGGCATAACACTGCATATGGTACACAGTTAGGGAGGCCGAGGATTTTCCTTAGGAAAAGGGCTTGGGGTGGTTCTATCGAACTCTTTGTAGCCTCCATCCACACTGGGCATCCATATAGGATTCGGGGTAGTGCTTTGGCCTTGAATACCTTCAAGGCAGCTGGTCTATGTCGACCCCCATTTTAATAAAAAAAATCTAAGGATTGTATGCGATGACGTTCTAGCTGCATTTATGGCTGCATTTCGGTGGGTTGTCCAGGTAAGATTATAGGAGAAATGGATTCCAAGGTATGTGTATGTTTTCACTTGGTCAGTCACTCCTTCCGCAAAAGTCCATCTATATGGCAACCAAGTTTTTGCAAAGACCATAATTTTGGATTTTGTAAAGTTTAACTGAAGTTTATTAAGAGTGAAACAGGCAAGTGATTTGTTAATTAGACTGGATAGACCTTGTCGGGTTTCAGACAGCATGTCAGCTGCATAGAGGAACAGTGAAGTTCTCCTTGAGCCGAGTGTTGGTGGGTGGCAATCAGAATGGTCAGGTGCTGGAGCCATATCATTAAGGAACACACTGAACAGGGTTGGTGCTAATGAGCACCCCTGTTTGACTGCCCCTGTCGGTAGGGATTTCTTCAGTAGTCTTTCCATCGTGGGTAAGTCTTATTTGACAAGATGTATCCATATATAGTCTTTGAATAAGACACAATAGTTCCTTATCAATCCCCATATGCAGAGGTTTCTTCCATAAAAGATTTCTGTCCACGCTATCAAACGCACACAGCTTGTTTTAAGGTGGTGGATGGGCATGGGAACTGTGGGGCAGCAGACGTGCCCAGTCTGCCTGGCTGCTATCCCCTGGCGGGTCATGACCCATTTTCTGGTTTCCCCACTCTTGCTGATACTGCTCCCCAGCTGCTCCCCAACAGCCTGGCTTCTGTTTCTTGGGGAGGGGGATGAGCACCCTTGGGGGCCAAGTGACCCAGACAATAAGCGGCGCCTCTTTCTGTCTTTGCAGTGAACAACAACATGGGTTCGCGAGGCTTCTGCAATGAGTGCACCAACTCCTGGCAACCACTTTCTGGCGCATTTGCAACCGGTGGGTCTCGACGGGAAGGCGGCATGGACTGTGAAATACCTGACTCCCCTATTGGCATCATGCGTGGCCCCTCTTCACCCACAGGAGGGACTTTCGTCAACTCCCTCAGCCCTCCTCCCTTCTTCAGCCCCCCTCCATCGGCACGCTTTGCATCTCCCATGTCGCCAGGAGCGTGGCTCAATGCCTCTATGCCATCGGATCCTTACCCTGACGTGTCCTTTATGTCCGCCACGTCACCCAGAGCTTGGCTCAATGCCTCTATGCCATCAGATCCTTACCCTGACATTTCCCTTGCATCCATGTCACCCGGAGCGTGGCTCAATGCCTCTATGCCATCGGATCCTTACCCTGACATTTCCTTTGGGCTTAGTTCTGAGTGCCCGTGCACAGGGAGTCCACCTCGCTCCCCAGCACTTTGCCCTGCACCCTCACCAGAAGCTCCTCCTGCAACTCACACTCCCCCCCTGAACAGCCCAGGAAGGTCGGTACCTTTGAGTTGGAGGGGACTTACAACCCCTGACCTTCTTCAAATGGATCCTTACTCCCCCATTTCAGTGGGAGACTACACGTTGCCATGGGCTCAGTCTGCCTGCGCCCCAGCCAGTTCCCCTGCAGCCATGATGGAGCCTCCCCCTGCATCTCCGGAGACCAGATTCCCGTTCCCACCTCGCATTTCCACCACGTTCAGCCCAGGAAGGTTCTCTGGCTACCCAACAACAGGCACGACCCCCACAAACTTTGCCCTGCAGCCGCCACCTTTGGGTTGGAAGGCGTACACAACCCCTTACCTTCTTCAAATGGATCCTTACTCCCCCATTTCAGTGGGGGAATACACGTTCCCATGGGCTCAGTCTGCCTGCGCCCCAGCCAGTTCCCCTGCAGCCACGCTGGGGTCTCCCCCTGCATCTCCGGAGACCAGATTCCCGTTCCCACCTCGCATTCCCACCACGTTCAGTCCAGGAAGGTTCTCTGGCTACCCAACAACAGGCACGACCCCCACAAACTTTGTCCTGCAGCCGCCACCTCGGGGGAGGAGAGTCCGGGCACTGCCCCCACCGCTTGGAGCCTCCACCCCAGTTAGTTCACCTGTATTAATGACACCCAATTCGGCTGCCCTGTCACTCTCACCCATCTGTTCACCCCCGGCTTTCACCAGACCGCCCATTGTCCTGCCAAAATTTACCCTGCCAAAATTTACCCTGCCGGAGCTTCCTTCCAACCTAAGGGCCAGGCCATTTACACCCGCTACGTTACCTGCCTTGGGGGCCAGTACCAGCACCCCACCGTGTTCTGCAGGTCCTGCGAGCCCTATTGGCATCATGCGTGGCACCACTTCACCCACTGGAGGGAGTTTTGTTGACTCCCTCAGCCCTCCTCCCTTCTTCAGCCCCCGTCTTGCATCCCCCACATCACCCAGCGCGTGGCTCAATGCCTCTATGCCATTGGATCCTTACCCTGACATTTCCCTTACGTCCCCCATGTCACCTGGACCGTGGCTTAATGCCTCTCTGCCATCGGAGCCTTGCCCTGACATGTCACCTGGGGCATGGCTCAATGACTCTATACCAACAGATCCTTACCCTGACATTTCCCTCACATCCCCCACGTCACCCGGAGCATGGCTCAATGACTCTATGCCCCCGGATCCTTACCCTGACATTTCCTTATATAGCCCTGAGAGCACGTGCCCAGCACACTCCCCTGCAACCCCGCCCTTCACCCCTCCCCCTTCACCGGCAAGGTTTGAGACACCTGTGGATTTCCCATATTTCCAGTACCCATCTGACATTTCTACCATGAGCAGCCCAGGAAGGTTCCCGGGCTACACAACAACAGGAACAACCCCCCAAAACTTTGTCCTGCAGACTCCACCTCCGAGGAGGTTCAATGCACCTGTGGATTTCCCGTATTTCCAGTACCCATCTGACGTTTCAGCCATGAGCAGCCCAGGAAGGTTCCCGGGCTACACAACGACAGGTACAACCCCCCCAAACTTTGTCCTGCAGTCTCCACCTCTGGGGAGGACAGGCTTCCCCCGTGACTTCCAGGGTGCCACCAGTACCCCTTTTATAACCTCATCACCAGGGATGGGGGGCAGGTCCCCAGGACCTACTGCCTCTACCCCTTGTCCTTGTGTAGATGTAAGTGACCTTGCATTTTTATTAGACGATGACTACTCACCGAAATTACCTACCCCTTTTTGTCTGGACAGCAGGTACTTCAGACGTGCTACTCCACCTCCAACACCTCCCCCCCTCACTCCAACTCAGGAGTTCTTCCAAAACTGCCTCTTTCAGTTCCCAGATTCTGTTAACTGGGATGACTTCATCCCAGAACAGTTCAGTGGCTACCGAAAGACAGGCATGACCCCCACCGAAAGGTATCGCCTGTGCCAACCACCTACGGGCAAGACATGGCCTAATTACTGGGCCATTCGACTGCCTGAGATTTCTTCGCTTACCCTTGATACCCCACCATCTTGTCTGGCCGACATGAGCTTTGCACCTTGGCGTAGGAGAGTCAGATCTACAGCCTCTCCTGCTCCCACTACAACCCAGTCTCCCACAACATCAGCCCCCAGCAATGGAACTGAGAAGGGGCAGAGTTCCCAGTAGATATGCTGCCCTTGGCAGATGTGCAGTCCGTAGAGGGCCGCCTTCAATTCTCATCCACCACCGCTCTAGTGACTTTATTTGGACCTGACCTGGCAGGAGTGGCCACCGGCACTCAACCTTCCCTTCTCCAGACTGTTTGCCCTGGAATGGCCCCAGACCAGAACCCACAATGGCCCTAGGCACTCTCTCCTCAGTATGTGTGGGGCTTGCAAGACATTGCTGACCTCTGCTCTAGGAGAAGCCTGCCAAATGCCCCTTCAGCCTGGGACCTCCAACTTTCCCCAGCAAGCCCCACATCCTCAGCATTCCTCACCTCCATTCTCAGCCCAGCCTCTTCTTGCCTCCCCCCACCCAGCCATCTCGCTGGCCATGGTAGTGGACTCTCCCTTCCAGGCCAGAAACCCCCTTGCCCTCCCCACCTTCTCCCTGTGGTTAAAGTATGGCCATGGAGGGAACCAAAGTTTGGGTTTTCCTTGGTCCGTCTGCGCTGCTCTTCACCAACCCACCTCGAACCCACAAGAAGCCCAGAGAGTCTTCCAGATGCAAGGAGAAGCTAAGCTGAGTCCTGACTGCACCAGATTACTCCCAGGTAAAGAGGTGGGCGGCAGGGATTGGGATGATTCCAGAAAAAAGGGCCAGAGCAACCATGATGTGGCTCTTTCCAGTGGCTCTTTCTTTGCCCTCGCCTTTTGGTGCTGGGGGACTTCAATGTCCATGCCGAGGCACTCCATCTGCAGCTCAGGATTTCATGGCCTGCATGGCAACCAGGGGTCTGTCTCAAAGAATAGCTGCCCCTACTCATGATGCGGGGCACACACTGGACCTTGTGTTCACTGCTGGGCAAGTTGATGGTGATCTGGATGTGAAGGACATCTCCATCACCCCATTGCCATGGACAGATCACTACCTGGTGGGATTTAGGCTTATCGCAGCCGGTAGCCTCTGCACAGGCGGGGACCGCATTCCATGGTCCGCCCCTGGAGAATGATGGATCCAAATGGTTTCCTGAGGGCTCTGGGAGATTTTCCTGCTGCCAGAGCTGGCGACTCACCCGGCTCCTTGGTCAATCTCTGGAATATGGAGATGACCAGGGCCCTGGATGAGATCGCTCCTGAGCGACCTCGGCCCTGCCGTAGATCAAACGCAGCTCCTTGGTTTTCTGGGGAGCTGCAGGCTTTGAAACAGCAAGGTCAACGTTTAGAGCGACGGTGGCAAAAGACTCGTGTCGTTTCTGATCGGGCAGAGGCCAGGGCTCACTGGCGAGCCTACTCTGCGGCGGTGGTGGTGGCTAAAAAGATGTATTTCGCTACCACCCTCGCATCCGCAGAGAACTGCCCAGCAGAGCTCTTCCGTGTGGTCCGGGGCCTACTCCATCTGGCCCCCCGTACCTATGTGGTAGAGCACACGGAGGCTAGCTGTGGCGAGTTCGCCCAACACTTCGCGGACAAGGTTGATCAGATCCGGCATGACTTGGACGCCACTTTAACAACATCCAACGATGTCCCTGGGCACCTGTCTTGTCCGTCTTTTGGGATTCTTTTCAGCTTGTAGAACCTGAGGATGTGGAGAGGATTCTCTGTAGTGTGAGACCATCTGCTTGCCCGCTGGACCCTTGCCCAGCCTGGCTAATCAGACTGGCCCGGGATGGACTGGCCGAATGGACAGGGAGGGTGGTGAACTCCGCTCTGAGGGAGGGGGTGTTGCCGCCTGCATTAAAGCAGGCGGTGGTTCACCCTCTCCTGAAGAAACCCTCCCTGGACCCTAAAAACCTAAACAACTATCGGCCATTCTCAAACATCCCATTTCTGGGCAAAGTGGTCGAGCGGGTGGTGGCGTCCCAGCTTCAGAGGGTCCTGGATGAAGCTGATTATCTGGATCCCTTCCAATCTGGTTTCAGGCCGGGGTTTGGGACAGAGACTGCCTTGGTCGCCTTGCTGGATGACCTACGCCGGGGAATGGACAGAGGGAGTGCATCCCTGTTGGTCCTGCTGGACCTCTCAGCAGCCTTCGACACCATCGACCATGGTGTCCTTCTGGACCGTCTGGCCGGGTTGGGGATTGGAGGCACTGTTTTGCAGTGGTTCCGCTCCTTCCTGGCTGACCGGTCCCAGAAGGTGGTGCTGGGGGATGCTTGCTCGGCACCCTGGCCTCTTCGGTGTGGGGTGCCGCAAGGTTCCATTCTATCCCCCATGCTATTCAACATCTACATAAAGCCACTGGGAGAGGTCATCCGGAGGTTTGGAGTGAGGTGTCATCAGTACGCTGATGACACCCAGCTCTATCTCTCCTTTCCTCCTGAGTCCAAGGAGGCAGTTGAAGTCCTGAATCATTGTCTGGAGGCAGTGGGGGACTGGATGAGGGTGAACAAGCTGAGATTAAATCCTGATAAGACAGAGGTTCTCCTGGTCCGGAAGTCCTCGACTCGGGTATTGGAATATCATCCCGTTCTGGATGGGGTTGCACTCCCTCTGAAGGAGCAGGTTCGCAGCTTGGGGGTTCTCCTGGATTCGCAGCTGCTCCTGGAGTCCCAGGTGGTAGCTGTGGCCAGGAGAGCCTTTGCTCAGCTTCGGCTGATCCGCAGCTGCATACCTGAGTCATTCTGATCTGGCCACAGTGACCCATGCCCTCGTGACATCGAGACTAGACTATTGTAACGCGCTCTACGTGGGGCTGCCTCTGAAGACGGTCCGGAAACTTCAACTAGTCCAGAATGCGGCAGCCCGTGTGGTTGCTGGGCTCGTCAGTTCGACTCTGTGGGGCCACAGCTTCAGCGACTACACTGGCTGCCCATTCGTTTCTGGGCTGAATTCAAAGTGCTGGTCCTGACCTTTAAAGCCCTAAATGGCTCAGGTCCAGGGTACCTGAGGGACCACCTTCTTCTGTACAATCCGACCCATCACCTAAGGTCATCTGAAGGGGCCCTGCTGACTGTGCTGCCACTAAAAGACGTGAGAGGTGTGGCGGCCAGAGATAGGGCCTTTTCAGTGGTGGCACCCCAGCTTTGGAACTCCCTCCCCACTGAACTGAGAAAAGCTCCCTCTGTACAGAGCTTCAGGCGGAGCCTTAAGACCTTTTATTTTAAAAAAGCATTTTAAATGGGGCATAGGTGGGGGGGCAGTTTTATTGTTTTATCATTTTATTTCTACTGTTTTTAACTATGTTTTTAGTTTTTAATTGTTCTGAGCTTTAAAATTTAATTGTATTTTAATTGTTTTATGTTTTAATCTATATTTATAATTCGATTTTAATGGTGTTTTATCCTGTTTGTTAGCCGCCTTGGGCTCCCTTGTGTAGGAGAGGAAAGGAGGGATATAAATAAAATAAATAAGTAAATAAATTATGAGTTGGGGGAGTGGAAAGCCTTAGAAGGGCTCTTGCCACCCTTGCCAGCCCCTCAGCCCCTTGACTAAAAGGCTCCCTCCTCCTCCTTTGACCCACGGAGAGCACATGGGAGGAGCAGGAGAGGAAAGAAGCTGCTGGTGGCTTCTGAAAAGAAGCAGCAGGAATATTGCTTACTAAATTCCTGGTACTTAATACTTTGGGGGAAATGTTGTCCTTCTTGCCCTTCGTATTTAGAATTGTTTGAAACCCCTCTTCTGATACTCACATCCCCAATTACTCTCCACCCTTTGGGTATCCGTTCAGGGTGAGGGGCCAGTGTTTGCCCAGGAACTTTGCCCGGCACACTCGCCCAGGAACTGGTGGTCTCAGGTGGTGAGTGCAGGACAGCCAGAGACTGGCACCCTCCATGCCAGCCTGGAGCCTTGGGACTCAGAGACCATGGGAGTGACGCACTCTCCACCACCCACTTTCAAGGGGTCCAGACCACCCTTCCTTCTCTGTCCAAAAAACTAGGGATCCAGTTTGCGTTCTCAGTGACAACTTGATGGTATTTCATGCATCCCAAAGCCTAATGTCAAAAAGCATGTGCTTCTCTTTATGGTGCCGACTGAAAGAGCTCTCTCTCTCTCTCTCTCTCTCTCTCTCTCTCTCTCTCTCTCTCTCTCTCTCACTCACTCACTCTCACACACACATAGAAAGGCCAAAGAACCACAGGCCTATGTCGCAATTATAACCTGGCTGGAGCATCTGAACCATGATTGAGACACAAATTTGCCTGTCATCTAACTCTTCATGAACACCCACAGCACCCCTGGGTGTTGCCAGAGACACCAGGGGGATTGGGGAGATGCCAACCGTGACTGTCAGCACTGCTGCTCCAGAGGACTCCCCCTCTGCAGGCCAATGAGGAGTCAGGGTCCAGCGGGCAAACTGCTTGCCAAGCCCTTTCCACTGCAACTTAATAAAAACCTCAAAATGCCTGGTCAGTGTCTTGCAAATCCTTCTCCAGCCCCCCAACTGCCTCTCCTTTGCTCTCCCCTGAGCCCTTTGCTATCCCCCCTCTTCTTTTTCCTAAGCCCTCCAGCTTGGACTTCTCCTCCTTTTGCAGATCACAGCATGGCCTCTTGGAAGACGGAGTCCTGAGCCTGGAGATCCCATAGAATGGCATTAACTGCTTTCCACCGTTGACCTCGTTCCCATTTGTCCGTCCTTCCTGCACAAACATTTGTTCTTGTTCAGCCCTTCCATTTCAGAGCACTTTTGGACCCTGGCAAGGGGTTCTCTGTGCACACGTTCTGGGGGGCAACTTGAAGGCAGGCAGGGCAGCTTCCTCCAGCTACAGCCTGATCTTTTATCTGACCCAAAATCAGGATGACCCCCCAGTGGGTCCCAGCACACTGTTCTAGACTGAATGGGGAGACCGTGCTCTGCTGTAAGAACAATTTACTCTGGATAGCAATATGAATTTCCCATAGGTTTTCAGTAGGTGATGCCGTAACTAGATTGATGTAAATGTCTCTTATGTGCTCCCATAGATACTCTGGATTGTAGGGTTAGCCCTCTAGAAAGGGGAGTCTGAGAGGCATAGGCACCACTAAGTTAGTGTGGGTGGTGCGGTGACATGCCCAAGGGGGGACGCATACTGGGGAACCTAAAAATGACACCTTTGTGATAGTGTGTCAAGCCCTGTCATGTCATATACCATTGGAATTAAGAGCAGAATCCAATGCCCAAACTCATTTTGAAATACCTCTTTTATATCAAATGTTATGGATAAAAAACTAAAAAATAAATATGCATGGAGCCTTACAAGAAGTGAGCAATAATGCACTGTATCGCTATGCATGTGATATCGCACTATATCGCACTATATATCGCACTATATCACTATACATGTGAGTAAACAAAGCCTTAGTACTTGGAAAGGGGAGACTGAGAAGCAGGGGCATCACTAGGTTGTTGCAGGTGGTGCAGTCTGCACCGGGTGATGCACCTAAGTGGGTGACTCATACTGGGGAACCTAAAATGTGCAACTTCATGATGGTGTGTCAAACCCCCTCATGTCATATACAGTTGGAATCATATGGAAGATCAGAATCCAATGCCCAAACTCTCAAACATCTCCTTTCTATCAAAAGTCATGGCAAAAAACTAAAAAATAAAAATGCATGAAGCCCGATGGTAAGTGGGCTGAATCACACCTTTAGTTGTGAGTAAACAAAGCCTTTGGAAACGGGTGACTGAGAGGCCGTCACTAGGTTGGTGTTGATGGTGCAGTCTGCGAAGGGTGACACGGCTATGGGGGGGTTACACACACTAGGAGACCTAAAAATTGAAACTTCCTGATGGTGCATCAAACCCCATCATGTCATATACCACAGGAATTGATTGAAGAGCATAACTCGATGCCAAAATTCATTTTGAAATATGCCCCTCCTATCAAAAGTTATTGCCAAAAAAGGTAAAGAACTAAAATACGCATTGAACTCTATCGAAATGACAGTGACCCATATCACGGCTTTACTTCTTAGTAGGCATAGGTTTCATAGTTCAATGGAAAGGGCAGGTAGCAAGGAACCTAAGGCCCCACAAATCACCCCAGAAGGAAGCTGTGCTGATAAGAGTAATTGGAATGCACTTCCTCCACTGAAAACTAAACCTTTCCTGTATGGGTCACTAAAACCTGGTGACTTTCATGACCCAATAAAAACCCCAGAAAACAACCCCATAACAAATCCACATAAGGACTGACTAGTCAGATGTTTACCCTCCCCCTCAAATTCCCTCATCTCTATAAAAGAGAAATGTCACTGACTCACTCACTCACTCAGTGACTCACCAACGCCCTGCCAAAACTGCTGGGCCTAGAAGTGTGAAATTTGGGGTGGGTGTTCCTTCCTGATGTAGGGAGTCACTAAGTACCAGTTTTCAGAAATTCCAACCAGAAGAGGGTGGAAAGGGGAGCAATGCGTTTTCCTCCCTATACTTTGCACTGAAGAATCGGTGACTAATAGGTGCTCTGCCCCAACCCCAGGACCTGGAAGCATGAAATTCAAGGAGGGTGTTCCTTCTGTCACATGAACACCCACCAAGAACCAGTGTTGAGAAACTTAACACTTAAGGGGGTGAAAAGGGGTGCAATGTGTTTTTGTCCTATACTTAATGTTGGTATTTGAATTTGTTAAACATATTGGTTCCAGTTGATTCCAGTTGATTCCAGGCTGATGCAGTACTGGAAGGAAGCTGATGCAATCTGGAACTACTCTTACAGCATGAGTCAGCAGAATTGGAAGTGCTGAGTCGTTGGTCCCCTGATTGCAAGATCAATAACTGGTTGGTGCTCCACCAAATTTAAGTAACTGTGGGAATATTGCAATGTGTGGGTTGAGGAGGAGTATCTTGATGCTGGATACTCTGCAGGACTGAACTGTTTCTGTGGACTGAATTTAGATTGCTTTAACGGACTTGCTGATATCGGATTACCCTGCAACTTGATGTATGTATACTGACTGATTGCTGTGCTTGACCTTGGAACTGCTACTGGATTTATCTGCTGCCTTCCAAGTGAACAATATAGTGATCTCTAACTTGAACCAGCTGTCTTGTGTTTTGCTCTGTGCTGCTGCCCGTTTTCCTCTGCAATACGCTCTCTGCTAAGCTCTGCACATCTGCAGGGTCACATACCCCAACACATAACATGGAAGACTGATCAACATCCAGCCAATTTGGTGCTCAATGCCTGGTGCACTGGGGGGCATGTTTTATGGAGGTAGGGGTTGCACTCGGGAGGATACTGCAGATGGGGGTATTGCACATGCGGGGCTGTTGCAAATAAGGCTTGTTGCAATTTTGGGGATGTTCCACATGGAGAAGTGACGTACAGGGGGAGGTGATGCATTTGGGAAGGTGATGTGCCTGGGGTTGATATGCATGGGGGATGTTGTGCATGGGGGATGGATGCTCATGGGTGGATGTTCATGGGGTGTGGATGTTCATGGGGTGTGATGCGCATGGGGGGTTGATGCACATGTGGGTTGATGAAGATGGGGGTTGATGCGCATGGGGGTTGGTGCATGGTTGTTGAAGCTCATTGGGATGTTGTGCATGGGATTTTGATGCACATGGGGTTGACATGCATGGGGATGTTTATGTGCATGGGGGTTGATGTGCATGGAGGATGTTGCACAAGGGGGATTTGCGTGTGAGGACATGAGGGCTTAAGTTGCATTTACACAAATGCACAGAGCCTGGGAAATAAACAAGATGAGCTGGAGCTTTTAGCAAGTGAAGGGAAATTTGATTTGATAGGAATAACTGAAACTTGGTGGGATGACTCCAATGACTAGAACACACAATTGGAAGGCTATCAGCTGTTCCGGAGGAACAGAGGTGGCAAAAGGGGAGGTGGAGTAGCATTATATGTCAAGAACATATATACTTGCTCTGAAATCCAGGAGAGTGGTCCGGATATCCCTGTGGAGTGTGTGTGGGTAAAAGTAAGGGGGGAAAATAAGAAACAAAACATTGTGGTGGGCGTCTACTATAGGCCGCCAGGCCAAGGAGAAGGAGTAGACGATGTCTTCTTGGAGCAACTGGCAGGCATTGCAAGGAAATATGAGGTAGTAGTAATGGGGGACTTTAACTACCCAGACATTTGCTGGGAGACAAACTCAGCCAAACATGGAAGCTCCAGTAGATTCCTGAGGGGCCTGGAAGATAACTTCATGGTCCAGAAAGTGGAGGAAACGACAAGGGGAGGGGCCATCCTTGACCTGATCTTAACTAATTGTGAAGAACTGATCGACGGGGTCAACGTGGCGGGAACTTTAGGGGAAGCGATCATGAGCTGCTGGAATTTAGAATCATGTGGGAAATAAAAAGAGTGCAGAGTGAAACTTACACATTGGATTTCAGGGAAGCTGATTTCAACAGGCTTAGAGGAGTCATAGGTGGGATCCCATGGGTTGATGATCTAATGGGGAAAGGGGCCCAAGATGGGTGGGAGCTCCTTAAGAGGCAGCTTCTACAAGCACAGTCAGAAACAATTCCCATGAAAAAGAAAGGGGGGGAAACCTGAGAAAACCAGGGTGGCTCCACAAGCAACTTGGGGATCAGCTGAAGTTAAAGAAAGAGAAGTATAGGGAGTGGAAGACTGGAAAGACCACCAGGGAGGAGTACAGGCAGGTAGCCCGGTCCTGTAGGGAGGGGGTCAGGGATGCTAAAGCTCAGTATGAGCTGAGGCTGGCCAGGGGAGTCAAGGATAACAAGAAGAGCTTCTTTAGAGATGCCCAGAGGAACAGGAGGAGAGACGAGGGGCTGGGGCTGCTCCTGGACAAGGATGGACAACAGGTGTCTGGAAACCAGCAGAAGGCAGAGCTGCTCAACTCCTACTTTGCATCCGTCTATTCACAGAAGGAGGGCTGTGCAAATGGGGGTGCGGGATCATTGACTGATTCGGGGATGTGTTTACATCCCCTAAGAGGTAATGAAAACATGGATGGTGCAGAACAGCAGATTAAGACTGACAGAGAACTGGTTCGGAACCACTTAACTGGCCTCAGTGAATTCAAGTCATTTGGACCGGATGAGCTGCATCCTGGAGTTCTGAAGGAACTGGCAGATGTCCTTGCAGAGCCTCTGTCGATCATCTCTGAGAAATCCTTGAGGGGTGGAGAAGAGCCTGGACTGGAAGAGGGCGAATGTAGTCCCAATCTTTAAGAAGGGGAAGAAAGAAGAAGAAGAAAGAAATTATAGACCAGTCAGTTTGACTTCAATCCCGGGGAAGATATTAGAGCAAATCATAAAACACACAATTTGTGCACATCTAGACAAGTACTCGGTGATCAAAACAACCCAGCATGGATTGACCAAGAATAAATCTTGCCAGACAAATCTGATCTCCTTTTTTGATGGGGTTACGAGCTTCCTGGACATGGCAATGCTGTGGATGTCATTGATCTTGACTTCAGCAAAGCATTTGACAAAGTCCCACATGACATTTTAATTAGGAAGTTGGAAAAATATGGGCTAGACGAGGCAATTGTTAGGTGGATCTGCAACTGGCTCGATGGCCGCACTCAAAGGGTTTTAGTAAATGGTTCTGTGTCAACCTGGAGGTTGGTTTCTAGTGGGGTCCCCCAAGGCTCTGTCTTGGGACCGGTTCTCTTTAACATTTTCATCAGTGACTTGGAGGAAGGGATACGGGGGAGCCTGATCAAATCTGCAGATGACACCAAACTGGGAGGAGTAGCAAACACAAGAGAAGAAGGAGAAACCTCCAGGAGGATCTGGATAAACTGGAATCCTGGACTGTAACGAACAGAATGAACTTCAACAGGGAGAAGTGGAAGGTTCTGCACTTGGGCAATAAAAACCAAAAATACAGGTTTAAAATGGGGGATACTTGGCTTGGCAGCACAACATGTGAGCGGGATCTTGGAGTCGCCACTGTGGATCAGAAGCTGAACATGAGTCAGCATGTGATGTGTCTGCAAAGAAGGCAAATGCCATTTGAGGCTGCATTAAGAGGACTGGAGCTTCCAAGTCACGAGAAGTTCTAGTTCCTCTTTACTCTGCATTGGTGAGACTCACCTGGAGTCCTGTGTTCAGTTCTGGGCTCCTCACTTTAAGAAAGATGCAGCCAAACTGGAGCAAATCCAGAGGAGAGCGACAAGAATGATCAGTGGGGTGGAAGGGAAGCCCTACCAGGAAAGGTTGGGGGAACTTGGGATGTTCAGCCTGGAGAAGAGGAGGCTGAGGGAGACATGATTGCCCTCTTCAGATACCTGAAGGGCTGTCAGAGGGAGGAAGGGGTCAATTTGTTCATAGCTGCTTCTGAAAGCAGAACTAGAACCAATGGGGACAAACAGCAAGAGAGGAGATTCCGGCTGGAAATCCGGAGAAAAATTCCTGAGGGTTCGGGTGGTTCGGCAGTGGAAGAGATTGCCAAGGGAGGTGGTGGACTCTCCCTCACTGGCGACCTTCAAGCAGAGGCTCGATGAGCACCTGTTGGAGATGCTCTAGGGGGAATTCCTGCTGCAGGCAGGGGGTTGGACTAGATGACCTACTAGGTCCCTTCCAACTCTATGATTCTATGATTCTATGTTGCGCATGAGGGAATGAAGCACATGGGTGACTGATGCACATAGGGAGATGATGAGCATAGGGGTATGATGCGCAGTGGGGATGATGTGCAGTCGGGGTATGTTTTTGCTAGTAAAGTAATAAAACAATAACGAGGTAATTTCCCCAGCTCTGACTGCCAAGGCCAATACAAAACTATAAAAGACGCCACCAGGAGATCCATTCCCAAGTCTTTTATACCTCAGGCAGATGATTTCTTCCTCAGTTTAAAGGGACACCAATATTCTTCACATGCCCCCCGTCAACAGAGGGTTGGAGATCAAACACCTCCAAATCCTTTTCTAGATTACATCATCCCAATACACAATGATGATCAGCACAAAACATAAATACAAAGCAGAAGCATCTATAAAATTCACCCAATCTATATGAACATGTCTCAGCCCCTTATAGCCCTTCAATCATCATCACTCCAGATCACAGATCAGTCAAGATTTTCTTGGAACTGTGCCTGAGATTGAGACCACAACCTGCTTCTTCTCTGACGACTGTAATGGTGACAATCATAAGCATAGTGACCTTTCTCACCACATTCATAACATCTGTCATTAGGGTCAAAAGGCCATCACATTGGGAGTCTATGATGGAGAGATATATCATGGAGCCTATCATGGAGAGTCTATCATACCGGCTGACAATTCCAGTCTAACCTTGATTCACAAAGAACCTTCCCATCTATACCATGAACTGCATCTAAAACACAACGAAGGCAAATCCTGGAGGGTTTCTTGTGATCCACACTTTACTTACTTGTCCGTAGTAACTGAAGGCTCTTTCAAGTTCTCCTTTATCGGCACCAGAGCCCAGATTACCAACATACACTTTCGTTTTTCTACTGTAAAGGCCATACTGCGACCCATTCCCCCTAACAGCAAAACCGATCGTCTCCATTTCTGTTTCTCTGTTAGAAAGCTTGGGAGAAGTTCTATGGACATGTCCAATTTCTTGGCCATAATAGCATTTTACACCAGGAGCTGTGAACAGACACCCCCTCAAACGTCTTCAAGACAAACTGCTTTCTTGACCCCGCAGAGACGTTGGCCTGACAATTCCCGACCCAGTCCATTTTCTGCTGTTCTGACTCTCCCTCACTGGGGGTCTTCAAGCAGAGGCTTGACAAGCACCTGTCGGGGATGATGTAGGAGGATTTCCTGCTGCAGGCAGGGGGATGGACTAGATGACCTACCAGGTCCTCTTCAACCCTAGGATTCTATGATTCTATGAAATACATGGAGTGATACTGAAACAGAGACACAATGCATGTTTACTCTTGAGTAGTCAGGCATGGCATTGGAAAGGGCAGCCAGAATTGTCCTGATACTATGAGTACAGGTCCCTCCAAACAGAATGAAGTTCCTCCCTCCAAGTTGACAAGTGCATTGAACCTGATGGTACATGGTCACATTTACTTGCAAGTAAGCCAATGTTTGATGATTCTGTGCTATGTTTGTATTTTTTTCCTGCATTTGAAAACTGGTGTTTTCTTAGCAGTTCAGTTCTGTGTTCCGCCTGTGGGTTCCAGTTGCTGCCTTTAACTTGTTTCTGTTTGGCAGCCTTAGATTCATTGTAGCCGATCAGAAGGAGCATCTTCAGGGCTCCTGCAAGTTTCACTCAAGGAACTGAGAGAGACAGGGAGAGAAGGGGGCAGAGGGGAGGAGGGAGGGAGGGAGGGGGTCACTGCATAGGTGTGTGTCTGCTTCATTCCTCTGTCTGTGATTGTTGCCAGCCACAGGCTTAAACACACACCCCATGAGTATGAGAGTGATTACACTTGCAGTACTGCCTTGTCAGTTTTTGGAAAGCAAGTTAGATAGATTGGTTGGAAGCCCACTTGGAGGAGCTGACACCAGCCCTTGAGGAAAAGAGGAGAGCTCTGACCACATTTAAGCCTGTTCCAGTGAGCGCAACCTACAGGCTCTGCAAGCTGCTTCTAGCAAAGTCCAACAGACTGCCAGGAGATGTGCTTACAATTATTGGCTGCAGCTTTGCTCCCACATCCAAGTAGCAGCTGACACAGGCAACATCAAGGGGATGTATGATGGCATCAAGCAGGCCCTGGGTCCAGCAGTGAGGAAATCTGCCCCTCTGAAGTCCGCTACAGGTGAGGTCATTCAGGATCGAGCAGAGCAGATGGTATGCTGGGTGCAGCACTACTCTGAGCTATACTCCAGACATAGTAACCGAAGAAGCAATAAACAACATTGAGTGCCTGCCTGTCTTGGAGGAGCTCGACAGTGAACTAAAAGCGGCCCTGGATACCCTGGATTCTGGCAAGGCACCCGGGAAAGATCACATCCCTGCTGAAGTTCTGAGGTGCTGTAGAGGGACCATTTCCACTGAACTGTATGAAATATTCTGCCTTTGTTGGAGGGAAGGGGGAGTACCACAGGACAGGAAGGACGCTAATATCGTCACATTGTACAAGAACAAAGGTGACGGGGTGACTCTAACAACTACAGCGGCATCTCTCTTCTTAGTGTTGTAGGGAAGCTGCTTGCCCGAGTCATACTGAAGAGGCTCCAGGTGCTTGCAGAGAGGATCTATCCTGAATCACAGTGTGGATTTCAAGCCAACAGGTCCACCACTGCTATGGTATTTTCCGTTAGACAGTTGCAGGAGAAATGTAGGGAACAAAGACAGCCACTCTTTGTAGCCTTCATAGATCTTACAAAGATTTGATTAGTAGGGACGGGCTTTTTAAAATCCTCTCCAAGACTGGATGCCCACCTCAGCTCCTCAACATCATCAGGTCCTTGCAGGAGGACATGAAGGGCACTGTAGCTTTTGATGGCCTAACATCAGACTCCTTTCCCATCCGAAGTGGAGTGAAGCATGCTTTTGGAATCCGGAGTCTATCTCCGGACCAGATCAGATGGAAAACTCTACAATCCCTCCAGACTAAGAGCAAAGTCCACAGTCCGGCTGAAGTGCTTGCGGGGTTCCTCTTCGCCGATGACGCTGCTGTTACTGCTCACTCTGCCGAAGACCTTCAACAACTCATGGACCGTTTTAGCAAAGCCTGCCAAGACTTTGGACTAACAATCAGCTTGAAGAAAACACAAGTCATGGGCCAAGGTGTGGATCCACCTCCCTGGATCACAATCTCTGAACATGAACTGCAGGTTGTCCATGACTTTGTGTACCTTGGCTCAACTATCTCCGACACTCTCTCCTTAGATACTCTTAGCCGTTGGTATTAATAATAATAATAGGTTGTGGGGTTCCTGGGTTGGCTTCGCCCTGTCCCCTCTCAGAAGCAGGGCCCGGGGTCCCCCTCAGACGAGGCTGCAAGTTCAGGCCCAGGACGCCTCAGCAGGTAGTGGATGGGGAGGGTTGGAGCACCCTCACCCCAGCTCACCTCAAGCCAGTGCTTTCCTCAGCCCTCATGGGCATTCAGCAACTGATTAGGCTCCACCTCCTTCATCCTCGCGTACTGTTCCCTCTTTATGCTGTGCCTAATCTGGGGCAGACATTCCAGTCCAGCCTCCTCTCCCTTAACCCTTCCATCCCCTGTGCTCTCCTCCTACCATCTCCCCTTCTATAACCTCCCACCTGTACCCTGTCACTTGCTCTTCCCTATTCCCTTGTATTTCCCTCCAGCCTTCCCCCTTGTTTTTCCCTGCTTTACCCCCTAGTGCTCTCCCTTTCCAGGGTCTCTCGGTCTCCTGTGCCTTGCATCTAGCTAGCACTGGGACCCTGCAGCTGCCTCCCTGCTCAGCGTCTGTCTCTCAGGAATGCATTCCTCCCTCTTCCTCCCCTGGGGTCGGCTGCAGATTGCTGCAAGCCAGCCTTTACCAGTTCATGGAGGGGGTCTGGGCTCCCGGCCTCCCCCCTGCACTCCTCTGTGCCTGCATTGTCTGTCCTCCTTGCCCCTGAAGATGTCTTGGGGCTCCCTGCCTCGGCTGCTGCCTGCTGACCCTGCCCCGTAAGTGTAATGTCAGGGAAAGGAGGGGGTTTTTCCCCGACATAGGTATTATTATTTTAGAGTTTTTATTGTCACTGGATTTCTAATATTGCTTTGATTTCGTGTATTCTGTAACATAATTGCTTTCGATATTTATGCCATTTTTATATTATTCCCATTTATGCCTAATAAAGGTCTATTGGATTGGATTGGATTCTGAGCTGAATAAACGTATCGGTAAAGCGGCTGCCACGTTTTCCAGACTTACAGAATATGGCTTAATAAGAAGCTGACGAAACATACAAAGATCCAGGTCTACAGAGCCTGTGTCTTGAGCACACTCTTGTACTGCAGCGAGTCCTGGACCCTTTATGCACGGCAGGAGAGGAAGCTGAACACCTTCCATATGCGCTGTCTCCGACGTATTCTTGGCATCCCCTGGCATGACAAAGTCTCAAATGATGCGGTCTTGGAACGTGCTGGTATCTCTAGCATGTACACACTTCTGAAACAGCTGTGTGGGGGGCATGGCCAGCCTCAGCATCTGGATGGATCTCTCTGCGGCTCCAAAGAGACCACTCGACCTGCTGGATTTTTTGGCTCACCCTAGATAGGGTGACACCTGGATTTCAGGAGAGGTTCCAGGGAGCCTGGGGGAGCAGTTTGGGAGGCTTTCTTTGCTGCCGCAACAGCTGAGTGAAGCCCCTAAATTTCCCCGGCAGTTTCCAGTGAGGGAGTGGCACACAAAGCACACATTTTCCCTGCTTTTTTCCCTGCTAACTGGGCAAGAGACACTCTTTCAAGTGGGTGCTCCTCTTTTATTCAGCAGGGGGAGAGTAACGGGCCCTCCACACCCCAGCAATGTCTGTTCTAGTGGCTTCTGCTGGCGTTCTTTTTGCACTTTACATTGTGAGCCCTTTTGGGACAGGGACCCATTAGCTATTAATTAGCTATTAATTTTTTCATTTTCTTGTAAACCGCTTTGTGAACTTTTCAGTTGGAAAGTGGTATATAAATACGACAGACAGACAGACAGACAGACAGACAGACTGACTGACTGACTGACTGACTGCTGGCACACAAAGCTGAGACACCCTTCCACGATGGGTCAAGAGAGAAAAAATAAGAGTGAGAAGGATAAGGTAATATCTACAATCTTTTAAAAAAGGGCATGGGAAAGAAAGGAAGAGAAGACCTGAAGGATTAATGGTGTTTTGAGAGGGTGTTGGCGGCTGGCAGCTCCTGTGGGAGGAAGGACTATTGGACTATACGTCTTGAAGATTACCTCCCACAGTGATTAAATAACTACACAACTATATAAGCAATAAAGATAACAAAAATAATTTAGACTTTAATTTGGACTTTAATAATTTGGACGTTAGTTAAATCTCCAAACTGACTTGATAGCTGGTCTTTGAACATCGGAACTTTTATGAGCCGTGTTGATTAACTGCGGAGGAATACAGAAGTACAAAGTGTAAAAGGGAAGAAATAAGATATACATGACTAAATAAAGGCAGAAGACATATAAAACACTCTAAGAAGAAGAAGTTTGATGGACTAAATTAACCTGAGAGAGGGGAATTTGGTTGACCCTACATCTCTGAAAGCTGAGAATGTTTTAACCAGAGGGGGAGAAATGGAGGGGGAGAGGCTTATGAGACTTCAAGATATGTGAAGTGGTACTTATTTGATTTGAATGGAAACTTTATATATCTATGGCATGCAGATTTAAATGAAAATAGATATATTGAACAAAGGTACCAGTAACTAAATGGCAGAGAAGAAAGCAACAGTAAGAGGCAAAACCTCATCACAGACAATAACGATGCTGAGCACTTTGGTACTCAGATCAAAGAAGAGATTCTAGGTCAGAGTCTCGGATAATGTTAGATATGCTTAGAAATATAGGGGAGGATCTGAAAATACTTAAACAAAAGGAAGTTATTGCTTCTAAAGAAAGGGAGGAAATGATGCAGAAGAAAAAGAAAATGGACCTGTCATTGTTAGCAATGCAGGAACTAGTGAATGAGATAAAAAAGAAGTAAATATGATTAAGTCACCTGGAAGGAAAACTGATTTGAAGGTAACACAGACGCAGGATAAACTCAAACAGGTTAAAGAATCTTATCAAGACTTGGAGATAAGTATTATGAAGACAGAGACGGAGCAGGCGGAGCATATAATTGGAATCCAGAACTCTGTAGAACAATCACAAGAAGATTTGAAGTTTGAGAGATTGAATTTCATTCATGTATGAATGAATTGGAATATCACAGGAAGTAATTCAGGAGGGTGCAGAGAAATTTACAGAACTGGCAGAGCAAGGGCCAGACTATACAATTTGCCTAGAGAAACAGTCATTAAGTTTGAAAGTAAGAATCTGCGAATCAAGATTTGAAAGCTTCGGAAGGAAAAGAGAGGGTTGCAGAAGGAAGAAAACGGAATATTTTGAGAGAAATACCCTGGAGAGACAGGAAGAAAAGACAGCCATATAAAAGACTAGCAAAAAGCATACCCGCGTTGCGGGAGTAACATTTCCCCATACGCCATCCCCCCACAGCTCATCAACACCCCATGCGCATCAACACCCCATGCACATCAACCCCCATGCACAACTTTTCCTCATGAGCAACTTTTCCCCATGCACAACTTCCCCTGTGCGCATCAACCCACATGAGCATCAGTCCCCCATGCGCATCTTCCCCCTATGTGCAACTTCCCCCATGCACAACTTTCCCCATGCACATCAGTTCACCCTTGTGCATCAGTCCCCCATGCGAAACTTCCCCCATGCACATCAGTCCCCCATGTGCATCCCCCATGCGCACCTTCCCCATGCGCATCAGTCCCCCATGTGCAACATCCCCCATGCACATCAGTCCCCCATGTGCAATTTTTCCCCATGCGCAATATCCCCATGCACATCAACCCCCATGAGCTTCATCCCCCATGCCCATCATCCCCATTGTGCAACTTCCCCCATGCGCATCTTCCCCCATGCGCATCATCCCCCATGCACAACTTCCCCCATGCCCATCATCCCTCATGCGCAACTTTCCCCATGCGCATCATCACTCGTGCAACTTCCCCCCATGTCTGCAACCTCGCCATTGCAACCTCTTCCTCGAACAACGTCCCCCCAGTGCACCAGGCAGAGAGGACCAGATTGGCTGTATGTTGGTCAGTCTCCCATGTTACGTATAGGAGAGAAACACGTTGCCCCCTTTTCAGCCTAAGTAATGGCTAACCTACGGTTGAAAATTTTTTCTACTAATATAAATGAATTAAACAATCCACAGAAAAGAGCAAAAAATTTAATCAATTAATAGAGATGAAACTTGATATATGTTTACAAGAAACACACATTAAGGAAGATCATGTAAAATATCTGGAAAAATCTAAATTAGGGAAATTATATTATGCTTCAGATAAAGTAAAAAAAGAGGATTTGCAACTTATGTAAATGCAAATTTGAACTCCACTATGATATGGAAATCTGACGATGGGAGAATATTGATTATAGAAGTTGAAATCGGATGAAAGAAAATAATGATTATTAATATATATGCACCAAATTCTCAACAGGAACAATTCTATGCAAAATTGTATCCTAAAATTTTAATGTTGGAATATGAAAATCTATTCCTATTAGGAGACTTCGGTGCAGTTGTGGATAAGAGAAATACTGGAAAGAAAGGGGGAGTATTACCAAAAAAAATTTCGAAATGGCAGAGGAGTTGCAAATGACGGACTGTTGGAGAACCCAACAAGGAAACCATTTACATTCTACTCAGATCGGCATAACTCCTGGCCACCATTGGATATGTGTTGGTCAACGGCTCAGAAAATAGATCTACATTTTGTAACTGAGATCTTACCAGTGACTTTTGCAGATCACAGCCCGATTCTCATAACGATAAACAAAAAATTCAGAAATAGAATTTGGAGAGTAAATGTAAGGTGTACAAAAGATAGGTTATTTATGGATTATTTGGAGAAAATTTGAATTTTTCTTTAAATACAGCTTTAAATGTATCCCATACCAAATGGTATGGGATACATTTAAAGCTGTATTTAGAGGCTTGGCCATGGAATACACATCTAGACAAAGAAAAGAAAAGCTAAAAAGCAACAATTATTACAAAATTTGATGAAAGAAGAAAGATCAGCACAAAAGGGGAAAGGGAAAGAGTCAGTTGATAAGATTAATAAGTTACAACATCAAATTAGAATTTTACAACAAGAAGAAATGGAAAGAAACTTAAAATTTGTACAACAAATTTTTTTTGAAAACGCAAATAAACCAAGAAGGTGGTTGGCATATAAATTGAAAAAAGAAAAACAGATGAATGTGATTAATGTATTGAACGATAAACAAGGATACGAAAAGATAATGTTGACAGAAATAAGGAAAATTATACAGGAGTTTTACTCTAAGTTATTTTAAAGAAATGATCTCAATCAAAATAAAAAATATATACAGAGAAACAATAAACTGAAAATTTCAGAGGAGGAAATATTTTTGGAAAAGGAAATTACGTACAAGGAATTAAAGGAATACCCCTGCTTACTGGGCAAGAGACTCTTTCAAGTGGGTGCTCCTCTTTTCTTTAGCAGGGGGAGAGTCACTGGCCCTCCACCCCCAGCCATGTCTGTTCTGGTGGCTTCTGCTGGTGTTCTTTTTGCGCTTTAGATTGTGAGCCCTTTTGGGACAGGGACCCGTAGCTATTAATTAGCTATTAATTTTTTCATTTTCTTGTAAACCACTTTGTGAACTTTTCAGTTGAAAAGCGGTATATAAATACTGTAGATGTAGATGAACCATTAAAAACAAAAAACAAATAAAGTGCCAGGTAGATCCCGGTAGAAGTATATAAAGTACTGGAAAAAGGTTGTTCAAGCTCCACTTAAAAGACATGAATTACGTTGATACATAAACCCAATACAGATAAGAAAGAAATAAAAAACTATAGACTGGTGTCGGTTCTTAACGTGGATTACAAAATTTTTGCAACTATTTTAGCAGAAATTAAATTTTGGAAATTAAAATACATCAAGATCAAACAGGATTTTTACCAAGAAGACATTTGAAAAATAATGTTAGAACTTTAATTATCTTGGAATATTATGAATATTATGATTGAATATGATTGAATATGATTGAATATGATTGAATAGTATGATTGAATATGGATTGCTTTTTCTTGATGCCTTTTTAGCCACACCAGATGTTGTTTCAGGACCTCCAATCAGAGCACGATACCAGAGTCTTTCCAGACTGAAGGATGCCGATGCCAATCCATACTGCAAGACTACTCTATGCACAAATGTGGAAAAAGGAGAAAGTTCCTAACTCAAGTCAGTTGATACTGGAACTGTATGAGATGATTGAAATAGTTTATCCGAAAGATTAAAATAAGGCTTTTATACCGAAAGGGGAAAAAAAGATGGAAAACATTCTGTGGATGGTATAATCAGAGAATGGATTATGGGATGTAGATATATAAAAATGGACTATTGAGATAACTTAAAAGACTATTTGTAAGAAGTATTCACATTTAGGTACCCTTGTTTGTGTAAGAGCTAAAGTGAGGCCATTTGGGAGAACATAATGTTGGGCTGTTTAGTATCTGCCTGAGAACGGAGGGGAGACGGACCCCAGGATCAAAGCAAGAATTATGGACGGGTATATTGCAGGGAGAAATGTGTGAGAACCGAAAGGGAGGTGGCAGCTGCAGGGCCATTTCAGAGAGACCCTCTTATCAAGGAAGGAAGGAGATAATATACTTGGGAATTGGGATTTATGGCACCTGTAAAAGCATCTTGAGTTCCACAGCTGAAATAGATCAAACAAATTAGAGGATGAGATCTTGTGACTTGCAGCTGAAGGGATTTTGGGAAATAAAAAGAGGAAGCATTTTGGTAGAGACAGACTGCTTTGGAAGAGACCTTGAAGACAACACGGAAGATGGGAAAGCAGCTCTCCTTTCAGGCAACTGGGTTGTAAGAGTACGCTACTGTTGTTAGCGTTTAGAGACTTCAGTTAGCTTTCTTATTTTGGTAAGTGATTGTAGTTCAAAGCATCTGTGCCTGTTTGAATAAACAAGTAAATCTTCCTTCAAGGTGTTTTAATCTTTTAAGCTGTTAAGCTTCCTGCAGGGGGGCTCAGGGTAAGCTCGACCAGGAGGCTTGGTGCCTTTTAAGGTAGACCAAGGTAACGGAGGCTGACTTCAGTCTTTGATTTTAGGCATCCCCAGAAAAGGGGTTGCAGCAGGCTGCTCCTAAAGTGGGGGGCTTGCGGCCAAACGAGGCGTGACACCCTCGATTGTTGGGTTCTTCGTGACACTATTATAATGAAAGAAATGTAGAATGTATATATGTAACAGTGAATGATTTACCCAGTTAATAAAAAAAATTGAAACAGCAGCGTCTATGCTGGCTTGGGCATGTCGTGAGAATGGCTGACGGTCGGATTCCGAAAGATCTCCTATATGGAGAATTAGTGGAAGGAAAGCGCCCTACAGGGAGTCCACAGCTGCGATATAAGGACATCGACAAGAGGGATTTAAAGGCCTTCAGAATGGACATCAACAGCTGGGAAACCTTGACCTCTGATCGTTCAGCTTGGAGGAAAAAGATGTGGCAGGGCCTTCTCCAACTGGAAGAGACACTTGTTCGGCAGGCTGAAGCAAAGAGACAGACCCGGAAGCAGTGAAATCTGGGGCTGGGCAGGGGGTGGGCTTTATCTGCCCTCAGCGTGGAAGGGATTGCTATTCTCCAATTGGCCTTTTTAGCCACACCAGATGCTGTCTTAGGACCTCCATTAGAGCACGATACCAAAGACTTTCCAGACTGAAGGATGCCAATGACATTTACTAATAGTACTTTAGAATTGATTAAAATGTTAATTTGGAATAAAAACTCATCACCCCACTTGCAGCCCCCCCTTTATGAGGCTGACACCTCCACCCACCCAAAAATCCCAAACAATTTAAAGCAGTGTGCTTGTCAAACCATTTGCCTGCCTCTACCAACTTGGGAGACCTTGAGGTCATTCACTGCACTCCACTTTTTGGGTCCCTTCCTCCTCTGCTTCCCTTCTGAGAACAGGTGATTTCCTTCTCTGCACGTATTTGTAAAGCCTTTTTCTCACAGCCACGCATGATATGAGTTGACCCTCCCCCCCCCCCCCAAAAGTGTTCTGGTCTGCTTGGTTGCCTTTTAATGCATTCTTGATTACAGCCTTCCAGATAAGCCGTCCTGCGGGTGAGCAAAGGGGACATACGTGCTCTGTAGTGAATAGCTGGCCAGAGGGATTGTGACGACTGTGGCCCAACACAGGGAGGCCGTGGGGGGGAGAGAAAGCGGGCTGTAGCTGGCAGGCAATGGAGGCCAGTGGTGGCTAATCTTTTTGGCACTGAGTGCTGACTAACAACACTCATCAGAGTAGAGATGACTGAGTGCTCTGGACATGCGCAGTGGGCTTAGAGGACTATGGCCAGGGGCACTATGGCTGTGTGCCAGCAGAGAGGGCTCCACGTGCCTGCTTGGGGATGTTTGTCATACACTCACCACCACTGACATAGGCAATGTGATTGCTCTGCTGTGGTCAGCAGTAGTGAGCATCAAGTCAGCCTGCTTGGCCACCCTCCAGTGCCAGTTAGAGGCAGAACTAAGGCTGCCTTCTGTTCCAACCAAAAATCAGCCCCACAGAAGTACTCCCACAAACTAAGACCACTTTCCTGCCCACTCCCCCTTTCCCAGTACAAAATGTGCTCTTAGTTCTCTGTAGAAGAGACTTCTTGACCCAGTTATGATTTTCAGTGTTTCAGAATGACATGAACTGGACAGAGCCAGAGCACACTTTGGGGGGGGGGTGAGGAGGGAGGGAACAACACTGCATGACAAAAGTGTTCACGCTCTGCCCTTATCACACTCTGTTCTAAGGGGCAGCATCCCCTTCTGCTCTGAAGGGCCAAAGATCCCCAAGCTAACTGTGACATATGCCACTCAGCTATGCCGGGGGGGGCACCACTGCTCCTGCCCTCCCCTGCTGATACTGACAAGGAGCCCAGCACTCTGAGAGCTCTCGCATCACAATGGGTGGCATGGGTCACCACAGCCAACACAGCCTGACCTCCAGCAGTGGAAAGGAGGGACAGCTCAAGGCAAGCTTGAAGCCCTGCATGGACCTGTGAACACCACTCCTCTGGGGCACCCCCAGGCGGCACTCGCTCCCCTCATCGTGGCAGCTTTCTGGGCATGGCAGTCTTTGCCCGCTATGATGAACTGAAGAGAGAAATTGACGCGCTCGTCGCCGAGAATGAGGAGCTCAAGCAGCTGGTCCAGATTCTGAGAGAAAACCAGGAACTCAAGTCCATCCTCTGCAACCAGTTCAACGAGAAGACCTTGCCTGCTCTTGACAGCCCAGGTACATTTGGGGAGGGCAGACCCCCGACCTGAGAGTGGGTTTCCAGGCTTACTATGGACCCTGGTCAGGCACAGGCTTGGCTCAATGGATGGGAATCCCACAGTCAACCCAATGGCAGCTCCAGGTTTGTACGGGAACCAGTCCTGGGCACTGGTTCCAAAAAGGCCTGCTTGAGATGCCCATTTAGGAACTGGAGATGACCTCAAATCCAAAGATAATTGTCTAGACTCCCAAGTTCCACTGGTCCCAGTCTGCTCCCCCCCAGCACTGCACCAGATGAGCTTAGCTGGTATGAACTTTAGCCATGGCCAGGAGTCGGTGAACTTGGGAAGGGATCCTGGAGCTCAACACTGACAGGGCAAGAGCCAAACTAAAGGAACGGGGTTGTGGGAGGGAGAAGGATCAGTCCTTATATTCACACCCAGGCAAGCCTGTCAGGGGGGCAGTTTTGGGGACACCATCTAATGTGAAGGAGAAGTCCTCTCTCTCTCTCTCTCTCTCTCTCTCTCTCTCTCTCTCTCTCTCTCTCTCTCTCAAATGGTCAGTATCCAGGCTCCAAAAGGGAGGCTGGCATTTTCAACCTGGCATGTCCTGGGGAGGCTCCAAGATGCACTTTGAAGAAACCACCTGTGTGGAGAGGAAGGGAAAGGAGGTGAATTTCTCCTCCTCCTGCCTGTCTTTGGGGGGTGTTGAGCAGGCCAGGAGTTTCCCCCAATTCCAGACAGAGAAGAGTGGCAAGAGCCCTTCCCGGATCCATGAGGAGCACTTTGGACTGCAGTGACTGGAGTCAGGGGGAGGGAGAGGCTGTGCGGCCCACGTCTCCAGGTGGACAAACCCAGAAGGACGGTTCCTGGAGAGCACTGCTTGGGACCACCCAGGAGAACCACCAGCCTCATTCCCAGACCTTTTGGGATGGCCCCAAGAGAATGTCCCCCTTCCGTCTGCCTGAGGCAAGGTCCTTCTCCAAAGTAAACCCCCAGGACAGTTCCTGGACATTGAACACAAGTGGAGGGCGACCCTGTCATCAGGATCCAACTCTGGTTGACCCCCACTCATGCCTACTCTGTCTTGGGCATTGTGTAGTCACAGGCCTGCCCTTGAAGTCACAGGAGGGGCAGCAGGCAGGCAGTCTTGAGGGGCATTTGGATTTCTACTGTAACCACCAACCCCCCAAACCACATCTATGACTGTCATGTGGCCGTCTCACTGAGCTGAGTTTTCCATCCCCTCCTCCCTCGTTCCCGACACTAAAAGGCGGCTGCCCTGCTGCTGTTCAGGGGACGACGAGGCTGATCCTGAACTCATGCATCTCCTGCCGTGGCCATCCTTGGGCTTGCAAAGAGTGCAGAGGAGTTTTCCTGGAGGGGTCTCAAGGGTCCATTCTGCAGCCTCTGCTTTAATATCTATGCACAGCTGAAGTATGTGTGTTTGTGAGTGAGTGAGTGAGTGAGTGAGTGAGTGAGTGAGTGAGTGAGTGAGTGAGTGAGTGAGTGAGAGAGAGAGAGAGAAAGAGAGAGAAGACCTGCTTGACCCCTGGTGGCACTTGGGCATTGACCAGCCACACTCTGGGCACCGCTGCTCGGTGGGTTATGCTGAACTCTCCTCACCCTGCCAACAAACAGGTGGGTCCAGCAAGGGGGGTGTTCGGTCTGGACTCGTTCACGACTCCGACGCTGAGATAGGCAGAGATCTTTCTGCATGTTTGGGGGTCTGTGGCCTCTATGGGGCTCGTTTCTCAAAGACAGAACATACCACCATTTTCAAGAGCAGATCTCCATCCCAGGTCAGCAAGTTCTGTCTGTTTGGACGCGAGTTCCCCAAGCCTTTCGGCAGCCCGTCTGTCGCAGCCAAGGATGAGTGAAGTTCCTGTAGGACCCAAGGGAGAGTGAATGCACCAGAACCAGGTTCTGAAACGATGGGCTCTTTTCTGGGCAGAGCCCCGTCCCTCTGTCAGGAAAGGAGGTCTGCGGAGAAGGCAGGCTGACCAAGCACGTTACACCTCCACGCCTCACTTTCCCCTTCTGGTTTTCCCTTGACTGGACCTAAATTTTCAACAACAACAAAAATCTAGTTTCGATTGTTGATTGATTTTAAGTATTAATTGCATTTCTTGATGCACTTCCAACAACTTTTTGGTGCCATTTCATTTGTTTTTTGGTGATTTCACTGGGATTTTATATGGGATATAAATGGGATATCCTTTATGACCAGCAGGAGACCACTGATGCATCACATTGTAAAAAACTAACTTTCCCGCCTTCTAAAATCCCTTTTAAATTTCTTTCTATACTTAAAACATAATTATTTTCAAATAACAAACAGTTGATATCTGCCAAATCCACCCATCTAGGTAGTTCGCCCTCTTTTTGCCTTGTCTAATCTCACCTTTACCTGACCTTGTATTCTTAATATTTTTATTTAAATTTTCATTTTCAGAGTATTAATTTTAAAACCTGCAAAAGCTCCCAATTCCTTCTAAGCTTTATTAATTCAAAAATTCACACCCGATTCTCTTTCTTTCTTGAATTATAAAACAGCCAGAATCAAATTTAAGAAGGTATAAATAGAAATTAAAGTTGAAATAAATAAAAACCGCGACTGGAAGTTGTGCGGCAAGTGTGGAGTTCTGGCACTTCTTTGCTGTTCTACAAAATCCCCCAACGTATTAGGTCTCCATCCTCAGCACTCTGCTGGTTGTGCCTGAAATACATTTTGAGAGACAAAAACCCCACTAAGGAGTGTCGTCAATTTAGGATTAATTTCTTCTCCTTTCTAAATGTGAGGCTAAAAGCATCAGGGAGCCCTTGTCAGCCCTGCAGCCTCACGTCTGTCCCAGGTCGGAAGGCAGAAACCCTCATCGGACAGACAGACAGGCCTTGTCCAGGGAGGACCAGCACGGCCTCGGAAAGCACGGCCAGGGAAAGCAAGTCTGGCCTCCCAATCAGGGCTGTCGCTCGAGAGGGGGTAAAAGCCCAAGTTTTGCAGAGAGCCTCTCTCTCTCTGATCCCAATCCTTTTCCAATCAGCTGAATAGTCAGCAGCAGAGATGTGGGAAAAACCATGGGATATTCCATCCATCCAGCCTTGTCCAGGGAGGACCAGCACGTCTTCTGCCTCCCGGTCAGGGCTGTTGCTAGAGAGGGGGCAAAACCCAAAGTTTTGCAGGGAACCTCCTCACCGCCTGCAATGGACCCCTCTGAGCCCTTCCAGGAGAAAGGGGGAAGCATCCTGGACTGGAAGGGTTCAGAGGACAGGAGGGCCTATACCAGCTGCGGGCAGGATCCTGGCAAAACCGAGGGTTTTCCTCACTCAATCCCAAGCCCTGATTCCAATCCTTTTCCAATCAGCTGAATAGTCAGTGGCAGGGATGTGGGAAAACCATGGGGTATTCCATCCCAGGACTTTCAAAAGAGGTTTTCCTGCATGATCCCAGAAGGCTGCACTCACATGGGGAGAGCCTATTGCGGGGGGGGGGGGGTGTTTCTTCCAAGCCACAGGGGAGTGGTCTGGCCAGTAAGAGAACTAAAGGCACTTGGGGTTCCAGCGGCACCCAGGACATGGCCGTTTGGACCAGGACGGGCCATGCAGTTGCCCTGGGAGCAGCCTCACTGCTGCTGCTCCTTCCGCCAACTCCCATGACTCCCAGTCCCTCCTGTGCTGGGCACACACGTGTTGCATGTGTTGGTCACACATGCGCTGCCCTGGACACCCCTTTCTAAAAAGTCCCATTTGAGTGCCTTTTCGTAAGCAACAGTAGGCAATTGCACGTCATCGTAAGCAAGAACCATTTGTCAAGACAGGCCAGCTCCTCTTTCCAAGCCCCCCATGCAGCGGATCCACTGCCGCAGCCCGGCTGGTCTCCAGGACCACGAGTAGGGCCCTGCCTGTGTCTCCTGGATCAGGGCCTGCCCACTACTTGGGTCTCCAGGGCACAGGAGAGGCTGACCTGGCCACGCAGAAGCAAGAGCATCCTCCTCCTGGCCCTCCCAGCGGAGGGAGGTGGATCCTCCTGTTTCCAGTGGGTTTCCAGTGGATGTCCAGTGGGTCTTCCCGTTACCTGGACCCCCTCTGAACAGCAGCAGCAGCAGCTGGGCACAGCCCTGGGGGTCAGCCTTTCCCACCGCCTGGGCGTGAGGTGGGCAGCTGACTTCCGGGCAGGGGCTGCTCTCTTGCCTGCATTTCCAGCCCCAGGAGGTCCTGGAGAGCCACATGGCCCACTCCGCCTCAGAAACGGAGTCTCCCCTTCACACGTGGGGGTTTCGTTGTCTTCAGAAGGATGAGTGGGTGGGACGCCCTGCTGCCTGCAAGAGGCTCTCTAGTTGTGGCCTGGTGCCTGACACCCCTTCAACGGGGCCTCCACCAGCGGGCAGAAAAGCGGCTTGGGGCAAGGTGGGCAGGTGAGCAGGTCTGGGCAGGTTGTCAGGCGCATGGTTTCAAGTGGTGGAATCCCCATCACCTCCGAGGGGCTGGATTTCAACCTGGGTGGGTAGAGATGGCACACTTGGACTCCACAGCTCAGACGGGGAAGCTGCATCCGCACACAAACCCACGTCAGCTCACAATCACCTGCCGCTTATCTACAGTGCCGGCCCAACATGGGAGGTGCCGGAAGCCTGGGAAGATTGGCCGTTGCCAAACACAAACTAGATTCTGGTTTTTATTGGCAAACGGCACCCTTTGGCAAGGTGGCAGAGAGTTCCGCAGATTAACTTTCCTTTCGTCTGTTCTGATCTCACACCAGAAAGGAATACCGGAGTGGGAGGAGTAGGAGGGTTGTCACTGGTGGGGCCAGAGGCACTGGTGCAACCCAGACTTATGGGTTATTCGCAGGTTCACTACTGAGGCTACAGTTCTCAGCAGGCTTGCCTGGAAGTAACACATATTGGAGTCAGTGAGGCTTACTTCTGAGTAGACCTGCAAGGGCTTGTACTGCTAGTGCAAAGCCTAGGGAGAGCACCTGGGTCTCCCCCATCAAAGCATTTTGGCTTCTTGAACAATGGGCAGAAACAGAACCACCTCTGGGATCACATCTGTCTGTCTGTCCATCTGTCTGAACTGCCACTCAACAGCCTTGAGGCCTGTCAGCTGTAGTCCTTTGGTCTCCATGGGCTGCTTTGGGGGCTTAGGAAAGCACAGCACATTCCATATCCCTTTCTGGCAAAACCTTCGGAGTTGACACTCAACATGTGCTTCTTCCAAGCAGCCTCCCCGGTGCCAACATTGGGTCCCTTCTTGCTCCTCCCTGCGAGCTGCGTGCAGAACGCCTGCCTCGTTTTCCAGCTCTGCCACTTCCACAGGCAACCTGCGCTGCCTCCTACCTCCAACATCCACAGGACCAGTGCTGGCAATGTGGACCAGGATGCTGGATGTCCAGGAGGGAGCCTGAGCCTTTCTCGGGGGTGGAGATGGGGGGTCACTTCGAGGGGCCTGGATGCAAGACTGATGTTCCATTGCTGACTGAAGAAGCAGGTGGAACAACGCTTTGGGCATCCTCTCTGCCCCCCCCCCCCACAAAGGACCAGAGGGCTGCACAGGCAGCGGGCTGCTCCTGAGGCTGCTGGGGTGGGATCGGGGTAACATCAAGAGCCAGCGTGAACAGGCAGGCAGTACCTTTTTGCACCTGAAACAGGGGGGAGCAAGGGTGTGGGGGAGGCCATGTGACAGCAGAGCCCACACACCACCCCAGCCACGTGGCTTCTCACTTGTGGCCACGCTGAGCTGGCTGATGTTTTGGGGGAGGGGGAGGAACACCCTTGGGGACCAGCAATGTGACCTGGACAATCAGTGGCGCCTCTCTCTGTTCTTTGCAGCCAATGACTTTCTCCCTCCCAGCTACGCTCAGCCAGACACCCCGTCGGGGAGCGGCTCTCCAGGCACCAGCAACTGTCCCCACGGATACTGCTTTGAATGCCCCTACCCTTGGCACCCCCATGTTCCACCATCCCCTCCTACTAATGCCGACTCCACTGCTGGCAATGACGAGGGTGGCACCGGGTCACAGGGCGCCGCCCCCACAACACCCACATACGGGCCCCAGCAAGGAGCAGAAGGAGGCTCCGATTTGGCACCTCTGACTCCCCAGACCGACTCATCCACAGCTGGCTCAGGTGCTGCTGTGCCTGCCACAGTCAGGTGGGAGCGCCTCCCCTCGCCTGGCCTCCAGCCCCAGTCCCAGCCAGTCCCTATGGCTGACTGCCTCCCCAGTCCTCTAGAGAGTGGCGCCTTTTCACCAGGCCTCCCCCCCATGTTCCCCAGCAACTGGCCTTTCCCGGGCCCCCATCTGTTGCTGGAAGGTGGCACAGGCTTTGCCCCTCCATTGCCCCAGATGGACTCTCCCATCAGGTGCCGTCACATCCCGATGCTCTCAGCAGACCCCGGGCCATTTCCCTCACCTGTCCCCTGGCCGGACTTTATCCCTATGGGTGCCAGCACCCCTGTTGCTCCTATGCTGGTTTCTTCCTTCCCCAACGTCTTCCCCCCCACCCCACCAGTGCACATCCTGGCCAGAATATGTCGGCCAAGCCCTCTGCAGCTGGCCCCTCCCAGAGCCGTGTCCCCCTTTCCATTTGCCCCCCAGCGACTGCCACCCGGTCAAGGGCAAGGGCCGTATTTCTCCTACCCATCGCCGTTTGCACTCCTGAAAAGTGCGAACCTAGATGGGCCTGAGGCTCAGGCTCAAGCTCAGGGACAGGCTCAGGCCCGACCCACCTATGCGCCACAGAAGCCTTCCGATGCCAAGCCGAAGGAACGCAGAGGTGGAGAGACACAGACCTTGTCCATGACAGCCTCCAAGATAAGCAAAGGTATGCAAGAGAGAGGAGCATCATGGGGGGTCTCTGGGGAGTTTGAATGCACTCTTTCCTGATATGCCCGCAAATACAGCCACCGCCAGGCCTGCTCGGAGGGAATACCCTGTTGCCTGCTCAGCCCCCCACTGTCCACCTGAACTGGAGGGTGCCTTGCAGCAGAAAGTGGCAGGCAGGCAGGCGCCATCTCAACCTCTGCTCTGGCAAAACTTGCCTCTCAGCTCTGTCACCCTTTAGGTTCCCCCAAGGCTGGCTCCCACCCATTGCTTTGCCAGCCCCTGGTCACTCAGTGCACCCATCTGGGGTCATCCTCCCCAGCCAGCCTATGCCTGCCTTGGACTGCAATGGCCAGGCACTGGACTGGGGTCTCAGCCCCCCTCTAAAATTGACACCCCTGTATGACACACTGTGCTGAGACGAGAGGGGCTGGTGGGGTGGCCCAAGTGATGGGAACCTCCCGGCCACCGCAGCCGCTAGCAGCGGGCAGCCAAAAAGACAAGTTTGAGGCTGAGATTGGCGGAGATGCCCCTAAGGAATGGGTTTGTTTCTGAACCAAGCTTTTCCAGTTCCAGGCACTCTACTACTCCCTCAAGTCGCCAGGCAAAACGTGAGGGCAAACGCCTGCCAAATGATCAGCTAGCCCTGAGATTGTAGAAGGTTCTGAAAAGAAGCAGGTTAGGGTTGGGCGAGGGCTGGGCGAGGGGAGCCCGTTCTCCATGTTTAGCACTTTCTTAGCAGGGAAACATGGGGCTACGCTGCCAGAATGCGTCTCCCTGACTGTGAGGCTGGGTGGTATTGGTGGAGAGCAGGGGGGACAGGCTGCCCGAGGCTTCCCTGGGCCAAGGAGGGCAGGCGAGGCAGTGGCTGTGAGCGGCCACACACCACCCACTGACCCGATTCCCTTTTGGGCCCTGCAGATGCCAAGCAGGCCTCCATGGAGCGTATTGTGGGGGAGATCGCCTTCCAACTAGATCGCAGGATCCTTTCCAGCATCTTTCCCGACCGGGTCCGCCTCTACGGCTTCACAGTCAGCAACATCCCTGAGAAGATTACGCAGGTGAGGAGAGCCCACTTGCTGTCCCTTCCTGCCCCTGTGGACACGGTGACCATAAAACTGGAAATTCCCAGATTTGCCCTCTTTCTGAGCCAGCTGTGTGGGTGTCCTCCAAAAGGGCTTTATTGTCCTCCAATTTGGCTCCATTTTGGTGTTTCGTGGTACTGTGTTGTACCCCATTGTGTCATATCTCCTTGGATTCATATGGAATCAAAGGCAAAAATCCCTTTTGAAATATTTCCTTCCTATCAAAAATTATGACCAAAAAACCAAAAATCCAAAATATGCATTGAGCACTTTGGGAGAGCGAAAGTGCCCCATATCGTGGCTTTACTTGTGTGTAGGCGAAGGTGCCATAGTCTGCCAGAAAGGCCAGACCAGAGGAATCCAAGGACACCAGAATGGTCCTGATCCAATGAATGCAGCCTCCAAAACCACCATCTAAGGAATCCTGATTCTTGCATTGATCTCTGTGGGAACTGAAACTGAGCCATATAGGGCATTTACTCACAAATAGGCAAACTTGATTTAGATACTTGGAAAGGGCAGGCTGAGAGGAATCTGGTCCTGATCCAATGAATGCAGACCCTACCAGGCATCAAAAGGAAAGTCCCCCTCCAAGCTCCACTGCATTAAATTGCACAGACTGCTTTTACTCACAAGTAAACAAGCATGCCTCGGCTGGTGTGGAAGGTCATTGCAGGGAGTGCAAGGCTTCCAGAATTCTCCTGAATCTGTGCACTTGGAGCTCAGCAATTGCTCCACAAAGCAGAATTTGAGTGTTTTCAGATTTTCTTTTGTCAAGTCCTACATTTTGCTCGGATGTCCTACATCTTGGGGGGCTGGTCCTCTTTTTGTGTTATGGCATCTGGTCACCCTGCATGTGGAGTAGTGAGGCGGAGAAGGGCAAAGCCCGGCTCTTTCAGTTGCAGGCACTGCTGCCCCACTCGGTGGTGAAGGGCAGCCTTTGGAGGGCGTTCGTGGTCAGCTGGAGAATCTTGGTACAAATCAGCCAAAAGAAAACACAAGCCAGTGGTCTGTCCCACAAAGCCCCAGCTGCAGGACCTGAGAAACTGGGAGACACAAGAGGCTGGCCCAGAGGGGCCTTGGGCCGGATCCAGCCTAGGCTCTTCTGACGTTCTGACTTGGCCTGTGAGGCAGGGAGGGTGAGGGAGGCAGGCAGGTGTTTCCAGAGAGAGCACTTCTCCTACAGACGCCTCTGTCTCAGGCACCTGGATAGTCCAGTCCCACCCCACCTCACCACAGCATCACACCTGGATTCCAGCTGACATGAGGGGTGAGCCAGGAAGGGCTCCATTTCTGAAGCAGAGGAGGCCACGTGGCTCTCCAGGACCTCCTGGGGCTGGAAATGAAGGAGATGGAACTGAGGGCTCAGGGCCCAATCTGATGTTCCGGTGTTCCCACAGCAGTAGGCAGCCTTGCAGGTCAAAGAAAGCAGATTCCCTTTCTTTGAGGCTGCATTGGGGCATGTCGGATAGGACCGGGCCCTGGTCTTCACCTGGAGATCAGACGCGGCCCAACCCTGAAGCCTCCTCCCTGTGTGATGCCAGCCGAGTGTTAGGTGACACGGAGTCTGTGGGTGCCAGCATCGCTCTCCAGGAGTGCCAGCCTAGAATATGAACTGGAGCCCCCCTGGGACCATCGCCATCCTCCGCCTCTCCACCATATTGCTTCTCCCAGGGGATGTGCAGGTGGCCCCCACAGCGACCTTGGTTTCCATGTCCTCCTTTCTTGTGCCCTGGAGTTCCCCAGTACCGTTTGACCCATTCCAGAGTCATGGCAGGTGTCTTGGGGGGAGGGTGGTGGGATGTGGAATGTGCTAATAAGCAGGCAAACCCCCCCATGAAAAAGCCTTGGGAGGGATGCTGAGTCACAGAGATGACGGGTGACAATAAAACTTCCCGTTTCCAGACAGAGATTCTAAAGGAATCCAAAGATTCTGATTCTAAAGGAACCCAGGTGCCAATGCAGGGCAGGGCTGTGGCATGGAGGAGGCACCTGCTCTCCCCAACCAGAGGGGCACTCTGGGTCAGGCTGAACAACTTGCAGGCCTCCCATCCCCAGCATGTCTCCAGAGTTTACTGCCAAGGGCCACATCAAGTGTCAAGGGCCAGATACAATAACAGGACCCCCATCCCCTTCTGCACCATCACGGGTCTAGGTGTGTTTGTTCAGCCGGGTCAGAGGCTCTTAGCGGACCAGAGGTTGGTCATGGGTCAGACAGAGAAGAAGACCTTCTCAGCACAGGGGAGGGAGAAGCCTTCCTCCTTTGTGGTGCTCCTCACTATTGCTCTTCTCCCCACAGGCAGGGAACGACCCCACGACTCCGCTGAGTGAAGAACAGCGCAAAGGCATGATGGAGCGCTATACCGACATCATGAACCAGCTGAAACCTCTGGGCTACGACCCCAACATCCACCCCGCATTCACTGAATATGTTGTAAACACCTATGGCATCCTTCGAGAGCGGCCAGACACCACCGGTGCTGAGGGAGACACCTTCAACAATCTGGAGTACCTGCAGAACGTGGTCAATGCCATTGTTCCCGCAGAGAAGCTTCACGATTGCCGCATCCTGCTCGCCTGCCTGTCTCACCTGTCGCAGGCTGATGGGAAGCCCCTGTTCGTCTGGTGACCCCCAGGCCCATCATGTCTCCCGCTGCAAACACAATAAACATCTGCCACGCCTGGCCAGGCTGTTTTGTGAACAGTTATTCCAAGCGCCGTCCCCAGCCCTTGTGCCGTTCCCTTCCTGGAACCAGACTGAGTGGGAACAGTGTGCGAGGGAACCAGGTACATCCCAGCCAAGCGTGGTGGAGCCTGAGGAGCACTCGGGTTGAGCTCTGGCGAAGCTGGTGAGGGAGCATCACTTTTCCATTCACTTCAGCTCATAGAAATGGGCTTAGGGTCCATTGTGGGTCCACTGAATGAAAATGGGGTCAACGGTTACCCCTTTTATGCGTTCCACCATTAAAGTGTTGGCGACCCTCTCTTGGCATCTGGAGTTGTGGATCTCATTGATACTGATTCAGACGAGTTTGTTTCTTCTCCGTGTCCGGCATGTGACTGTCCTTGTCTGTGACGCTTTAGATGTGGCTGAAGGGCCAGAAAGCAGGACAGCCTCCCCCTCCCACGCATGGTCTGGCGTTCAGGATGAGGCCCTCTTTCAGAGCCCAGCTTCTGTCCGTCTGAAGTGCGTCCTCCTTGGAAAACAGGCTTGGTTTTCCATCTCGCCTTTCCAAGCATCCCGCTCTGGCTGGTGCTGGAAACGCAGTCAAGGGATGCTGGGCAGAGCCAGAGCTCGGATCTGGAGGACTCTTAGGGTCACTCCACCTGACAAAGGGAGCAGGTCGAAGGCATCAACCTAGCCCTGCAGGAGTGTATTGATTTATAGGGGGGTTCGTGGGAGTACCAGCAGCCGGGTCCCAGGTTGACAGGCAAGGTGGGTTGGTACATCACCATCAGTTGCTACATGCAGGCAGGCCACAGCTTGTTTTCAGGTGGTGGATGGGCATGGGAACTGTGGGGCAGCAGACTTGCCCCGTCTGCCTGGCTGCTATCCACTTTTCTGGTTGCCAGAATTTTGGCATGACCAATTTTCTGCTTTCCCCACTTTTGCTGATACTTGGAACTTGGCATCCATCAGTCTTGAAAGACTATGGTATCGTGCTCGACGCTGCACGCAAAGCATGAAGGCCTGGGTAGACTGATATGGAGGAGAGGCTGTTTCCCTGGCAGCAAATCCCCCTCTGCACACCACTGAAATAGCAGAACTGATACGATGGGTTCCAGTTGCGTCGCAGAGCTGGGCTAAGGGCAGGAGCTCACCCTGTCTTATGGGAACTCAAGTATTGAACCCTGACCTACTGGTTAACAGGCATAATGTCGTAACGACTTGCGCCACCCACAGCCCTGCTAACTGCTCCCCAACGGCCTGGCTTCTGTTTCTTGGGGAGGGGGACGAACACCCTTGGGGGCAAAGTGAACCAGATAATAAGCAGTGCCTCTTTCTGTCTTTGCAGTGAACAACACCATGGGTTCCCGAGGCTGTTGCAACGAATGCTCCAACTCCTGGCAATCACCTTCTGGGTTTCGAATGGAAGGCGGCACAGACTGTGGAATACCTGACTCCCCTATTGGCATCATGCGTGGCCCTATTTCACCCACAGGAGGAACTTCGCCATGCCTTGCATCCCCCATGTCACCAGGATGGCTCAATGCCTCTCTGCCATCAGATCCTTACCCTGACATTTCCCTTACATCCCCTGTGTCACCCAGAGCGTGGCTCAATGCCTCTATGCCATCAGATCCTTACCCTGACATTTCTCTTCCATCCACGTCACCCAGAGCGTGGCTCAATGCCTCTATGCCATCAGATCCTTACCCTGACATTTCCCTTACATCCCCTGTGTCACCCAGAGCGTGGCTCAATGCCTCTCTGCCATCAGATCCGTACCCTGACATTTCTTTTCCATCCCCCACATCACCCTGTATGACAGGCTTCACTCGTGGCATGTCCCCGGGTTTCAGCAGTCCTCCTATCGCAACCTCATCACCAGAGCCTGTGCAGTACTGGCCGGGCCTCCCCCCCCGTGTGGGGGGGAGGCCTGTGGGGGGGAGGTGTCGTATGGATACCACGTACAACACCTCAATATGGTCAGCACCTCCAACTCCCCCTCTCTCTCCACCTCAGTTCTTCCAGTTCCCAGATTCCCCTCTGTTCCCAGATTCCCCTCAACAGCCCCAAACACGCATCCCTGTACGCGCCACATTACCCCCCCCTGCAGCCTCACCGCCAACTTCCTGGGTACCTGTGGATTTCCCATATTTTCAGTACCCATCTGATATTTCTACCATGAGCAGCCCAGGAAGGTTCTCTGGCTACGCAACGACAGGTACAACCCCCCCAAACTTTGTCCTGCAGTCTCCACCTCCGGGGAAGTTCGATGTACCTGTGAATTTCCCGTATTTCCAGTATCCATCTGATATTTCTACCATGAGCAGCCCAGGAAGGTTCTCTGGCTACGCAACGACAGGTACAACCCCCCCAAACTTTGTCCTGCAGTCTCCACCTCCAGGGAAGTTCGATGTACCTGTGAATTTCCCGTATTTCCAGTATCCATCTGATATTTCTACCATGAGCAGCCCAGGAAGGTTCTCTGGCTACGCAACGACAGGTACAACCCCCCCAAACTTTGTCCTGCAGTCTCCACCTCCGGGGAGGTTTGATGCACCTGTGAATTTCCCATATTTCCAGTACCCATGTGACATTTCCACCTTGAGCAGCCCAGGAAGGTTCTCTGGGTACACAACATCAGGTACAACCCCCCCAAACTTTGTCCTGCAGCCTCCACGTCCGGGGAGGACAGGCTTTCAGGGTTCCACCGGTACCCCTTTCATAACCACATCCCCAGGGATGGGGGGCAGGTCCACGTGTCCCACTCGCTCCCCCGCACCCTTGCCAGAAGCACCTCAGGATACCAGGGGCGCCCCATGCCCACTTCAGGTTTCCCCCACGAGCAGCCCAGGAAGGTCGATACCTTGGAGTTTTAGGGGATATACAACTCCTGACCTTCTTCAGATGGATCCTTACTCCCCCATAACAGTGGGAGATTACACATTGCCATGGGCTCAGTCTGCCTGCGCCCCAGCCAGTTCCCCTGCAGCCATGATGAAGACTTCCCCTGCATCTCCAGTGACCAGATGCCCGTTCCCACCTCGCATTCCCACCACGTTCAGCCCAGGAAGGTTCTCTGGCTACCAAACAACAGGCACAAGCCCCACAAACTTTGTCCTGCAGCCACCAGCTCGGGGGAGGAAAGTCACTACCTCTATGCCAATGGAGACTTGCCCTGACATTTCCCTTCCATCCAGGTCACCCGGATCGTGGCTCAATGCCTCTATGCCACCAGATCCTTACCCTGACATTTCCCTTCCATCCAGGTCACCCGGATCGTGGCTCAATGCCTCTATGCCATCGCAGCCTTTCGCTGACGTTCCCCTTTCAGGCCCCACGTCACCCAGAGCGTGGCTCTATGATTCGATGCCAAAGGATCCTTACTCTGACATTTCCTTTACGTCCTCCACGTCACCCTGTGTTTCACCTGCCATGACCAGCTTCACTCGTGGCACGTTCCCGGGTTTCAGCAGTCCCCCTATGGCAACCTCATCACCAGAGCCTCTGCAGTTGTCACCTGTGGGGGGGAGGTGCCAGGCAATGGCCCCATCCCTCGGAGCCTCCTTCTCAGCTTCCCCTGTATTAAGGACATCTGCTTCACCTGCCATGGGAAGCTTCAGCTGTGGCATGCCCCAGGCTTTCAGCACTCCTCCTTTCGCAGCCTCGTCACCAGACCCTCTGCAGTTGTCACCTGTGGGGGGGAGGTGCAGGGTAGCTACCAGTTCTAGCCCTCGTCCATATGCAGATGGATCTGACAATGCATGGCTCTTAGACAGCGACTACATGTCCCCGTCGCCCTGCCCTTATGTCCCTTATCGTCCAGACACCACATATGCTAGTCCACCTCCAACTCCCCCTCTCTCTCCAACTCAGGAGTTCTTCCAAAAGTGCCTCTTCCAGTTCCCAGATTCCCCTCAACACCCTGATTTCTACTACCCATCAAAGTTCACTGGCTACGGAACAACAGGTACGACCCCCGAAACGTTTGTCCTGCAGCCGCCACCGAGGGGTCGTACACAAAGTTGGAAGCCTGACATTTCTTCACTTTCACCATCATGTCAGAATGAAATCAGGTATGGACCTTGGCAACAGAGAGCCAAGGGAGCAACTGCATCCTCTCCTGCTCCCACTACGACCCAGCCTCCCACAACACCAGCCCCCAGCAATGGGAATGAGAAGGGGCAGAGCTCCCAGTAGACAAGCTGCCCTTGCCTGATCTGCAGTCCGTAGAGGGCTGCCTTCATTTCTCATCCACCTCTAGTGCTCTAGTGACTTTATTTGGACCTGACCTGGCAGGAGTGGCCACCAGCACCCAACCTTCCCTTCCCCAGTCTGTTTCCCCTGGGATGGACACAGGCCAGAACCCACAATGGCCCTGGGCACTCTCTCCTCAGTATGTGTGGGGCTTGCAAGACATTGCTGACCTCTGCTCTAGGAGAAGCCTGCCAAATGCCCCTTCAGCCTGGGACCTCCAACTTTCCCCAGCAAGCCCCACATCCTCAGCATTCCACACTTCCATTCTCAGCCCAGCCTCTTCTTGCCTCCCCCCACCCAGCCATCTCGCTGGCCGTGGTAGTGGACTCTCCCTTCCAGGCCGGAAACCCCCTTGTCCTCCTCACCTTCTCCCTGTGGTTAAAGTATGGCCATGGAGGGGAACCAACTTTTGGGTTTTCCCTGGTCTGTCTGCGCTGCTCTTCACCAACCCACCTCGAACCCACAAGACGCCCAGAGAGTCTTCCAGATGCAAGGAGAAGCTGAGCCAGGTCCTGACTGCACCAGATCACTCCCAGGTAAAGAGGTGGGTGGCAGGGATTGGGATGTTTCCAGATAAAAGGGCCAGCCCAACCATGATGCCAGCTGAAGTGGCTCTTTCCAGTTATGAGCTGGGGGGAAGCCTTAGAAGGGCTCTTGCCACCCTTGCCAGCCCCTCAGCCCCTTGACTTGGCTCCCTCCTCCTCCTTTGACCCACGGAGAGCACATGGGAGGAGCAGGAGGGGAAAGAAGCTGCTGGTGGCTTCTGAAAAAGAAGCAGCAGGAATATTGCTCACTAAATTCCTGGTACTTAATACTTTGGGGGAAACGTTGTCCTTCTTGCCCTTCGTATTTAGAATTGTTAGAAGTACATTTAAGTTCACAAAATAACCCTTTGAAGTTCAGTCCCCTCGAGAGTCTGTGTTTTCGCTGCTTCCACCCCTGATTCTTCTGCATTCAGCAGTGATTCAGTCCAGTAACTGGGCAGAGAACCTCAAATCATCCTTGCACAGCAGGTGGTTTCTTTTCCCAGCTGGCTCTGAAATTTGGGACTTCCTTTTGGGACCATCCACAGCCCTGAAGAGACCCCTTGAAACATGAAACCCCTCTTCTGAGACTCACGTCCCCAATTACTCTCCACCCTTTGGGTATCCGTTCAGGGTGAGGGGCCAGTGTTTGCCCAGGAACTTTGCCCGGCACACTCGCCCAGGAACTGGTGGTCTCGGGTGGTGAGTGCAGGACAGCCAGAGACTGGCACCCTCCATGCCAGCCTGAAGCTTTGGGACTCAGAGACCATGGGAGTGACGCACTCTCCACCACCCGCTTTCAAGGGGTCCAGACCACCCTTCCTTCTCTGCCCATCCCAGACCACCCTCCTTCTCTGTCCTAAAAACTAGGGATCCAGTTTGCGTTCTCAGTGACGACTTGATGGTATTTCATGCATCCCAGAGCCTAATGTCAAAAAGCATGCGCTTGTCTTTCTGATGCCGACTGAAAGAGCTCTCTCTCTCTCTCTCTCTCTCTCTCTCTCTCTCTCTCTCTCTCAGGCCTATGTCAAAATTATAACCTGGCTGGAGCATCTGAACCATGATTGAGACAATGCTGTCACCCAACTCTTCTTGAACACCCACAGCACCCCTGGGTGTTGTCAGAGACACCAGGGCGATTGAGGAGATGCCAACCGTGACTCAGCAGCACTGCTCCAGAGGACTCCCAGACCCACAGCACCCCTGGGTGTTGCCAGTGACACCAGGGCGATTGGGGAGATGCCAACCATGACTCTCAACATTGCTGCTCCAGACACCCAAAGCACCCCTGGGTGTTGCCAGAGACTCCAGGGGGATTGGGGAGATGCCAACCGTGACTCAACACCGCTGCTCCAGAGGACTCCCAGACCCACAGCACCCCTGGATGTTGCCAGAGACACCAGGGGGATTGGGGAGATGCCAACCGTGACTGTCAACACCGCTGCTCCAGAGGACTCCCCTGTTGCAGGCCAACGAGGAGTCAGGGTCCAGCGGGCAAACTGCTTGCCAAGCCCTTTCCACTGCAACTTAATAAAAACCTCAAAATGCCTGGTCAGTGTCTTGCAAATCCTTCTCCAGCCCCCCAACTGCCTCTCCTTTGCTCTCCCCTGAGCCCTTTGCTATCCCCCCTCTTCTTTTTCCTAAGCCCTCCAGCTTGGACTTCTCCTCCTTTTGCAGATCACAGCATGGCCTCTTGGAAGACGGAGTCCTGAGCCTGGAGATCCCATAGAATGGCATTAACTGCTTTCCACCGTTGACCTCGTTCCCATTTGTCCGTCCTTCCTGCACAAACATTTGTTCTTGTTCAGCCCTTCCATTTCAGAGCACTTTTGGACCCTGGCAAGGGGTTCTCTGTGCACACGTTCTGGGGGCAACTTGAAGGCAGGCTGGGCAGCTTCCTCCAGCTACAGCCTGATCTTTTATCTGACCCAAAATCAGGATGACCCCCCAGTGGGTCGCAACACACCGTTCTAGACCAAAGGACCCCAAACACTGTACCTTTTCTTGTAAGGGATGTGGTCCAGCTGAATCTTCATTTGAGTCACCTCCTCTTGCCCTCCTCCTCTGGAGACCTGGTTATTCCCCCACCCCTTGGTTCCTTGAAACAGTGGTGTTGCTAGGGGTGTCTGGGGGCACTGAGCCCCGATACCAACCTCAGGGGAGGTGAAAAAATAATGAAATCACTAAAATTGCTACATCTTTATGAATAACCCCATCATGTCATACGTCATTTGATGTGTATTTTCCAGGAGAATGCTTAGAAATATCTCCTTCCTATAAATGTTATAGCTAAAAAATAAAAAAATAAAAATGCATGGAGCCTATGGAAAGTGAGCTGTATCGCACCTTTACTTGTGAGTAAACAAAGCCACAGTCCTTTGGAAAGGGGTTACCAAGAGGCAGGGGCATCACTAGTTTGTTGTGTGTGGTGCATTCTGTATCGGGTGACTTACCTAAGTGGGGTCACGGGTACTGGGGAACGTAAAAATTGTAACATTGTGATGGTGCATCATGTCATATATCAGGGGTCCTCAAACTGCGGCCCACGGGCTGGATACGGCCCCCCAGGGTCCTCAATCTGTCCCGCCGGCATTTACAGACCCTCCGCCCCTTTAAATTTTTCTGCTGGCCCATTAAATTTTTTTTAAATGTTCGCACGCGCAGGTTTACTGTGTAAATACTGGGACTTCCTTAAAGGCTGCCCCAGGGACTTCTGACTTGTGAGTGGTGGGGGGGTCCCCAGGTGCACGCACACTGCACACCCAGATTGCGTGGGAGGGGGCTTCTCTCCAGGTGCGCGGGGCAGCTTCCCTGCCAAAGTGCGTGCTGCCTGCCCAGATTGCGTGGGAGGGGGCTTCCCTCCAGGAGCGCATGCTGCCCACCAGCCAGCCTGCCAGCCGCTGCCTGCCAGCTGGGTCTTACTCCCAGGGAAATTGTGTTGATGAATTGCAGCCTGAGAGAGGCCAATCCTATACATGCCTACTCAGAAGCAAGCCCTATTAAAGACAATGGGGCTTACTCCTAAATGGCTAGGATTGCAGCTTGAGAGGCCAATCTTATGCATGCCTACTCAGAAGTAAGCCCAGTCCTAGACTGGTCTTCTCAGGAGTAAGGCTCACTGAGGCTTGCTTCTAGGTAAACATGGGTAAGATGGCAGCCTTGGAGCACAGGCCTAGGCTGGTCTACATGGAAGTAAGGTTCGTTCTTTTTTTCCAAACTATAGTCTGGCCCCTGACAGTGTTTGAGGGACAGTGAACCGGCTCCCTGTTTAAAAAGTTTGAGGACCCCTGTCATATTGAAACAGGTGAGGTTATAAATTGAATATTGATTGGCTTATTAATCTTTCCTGGGCAAATACTAAAGATGAACCAAACTGCAAATAGGTCAGGATTCTAAGACTTAGTCCTTCTGACACCCCCAAAAGCCTCAGATTCTTCCATCCCTGGGAAAGGACAAAAACACCACAAAATGGATACAATTTTTACACACAGAGTATGCCTAAGACAGAACCAGGCAAAACCGGACTAAGAACAGTAGAAGACTGTTTAAGAGATGTGGTGTATCCAACATGTTAAGGGGATGGACAAATGGACAATCGGTGGGTTGGGACGTATAGATAACAGAAAAATGAAGTCATGCACATGCTCAGTAATGGCTGCAAAAACGCTGTAAAACTTCACAGAACTTGCTAGAATCTGTAGGGGTATAAAACCCCAGAAAGGAGGACTCGAGGGGTCTCCTTTCCACTTTCTGGTGGTCTACCTGACTGGGCTAGTGGCTGCAGCACTGGTTCGGAGAGAGAGATCGCGCGCAAATAAAGTTGATCTGCTCTTTGTTCAAAATCCTTCTCGAGCTTGTTTTTTTGGTCTGAGATTCCAATTTCTATAACATTTTTGGCGAGCCAGCCAGGAGCCAGAGTGTGGAGGATTGGGATCGAGGACCAACCAAGGGGTTTTTGAGACCCGCTTGGCGAGTGGCGGGGGGCCTGAAGCGGCGTCGCACCTTCAACTCTCCAGGCACCACTGATCTGTTTATCAGGGGAGAGGCGATCGTTGGGCGCGGCCGAGGGATACGCCGCCAGGCGCCAAGAATCGAGAGAGCAAAGACCGGACAGAATCGGGACCAGAGCCAGCTCGGGGTGGTAAAAGAATAAAAGAAACAAGAAGACACAGAAGACAGGCAAGTATAATTGCACTTCTACATGTAGGCACATACTATTAGGGGAATAAGTTTATCTTAGAGTAGCAAGACCCCCTCAAAAGGGGGGGACTGGGCGCCCAAGAGACACACTGCTCTTAGCAAAAGGATCGGGAGAAGGCAAGCGAGCCCTCGGCAGCAGCCAGCTCCAGAGGGGAGCACGGAGGAGGGAAGTTACAAAGAGAGTAACACATAGCTCGCAGTGACTTGGGTGGGATCTCCACCAGACGTACTTGGATCTATCCTGGTGGAACTTCTTGAGAACCCAAGAAGCGGGGAAGGGAGGAAGAGTCTGGCCAACTCTTCAGGGACACGAATACCCTAGACCCATATCGGAACGGGATGAGGGAACCCCAGAGGGAATAGCAGCTAGCGGATGGACGATGATCAGAGAGCAGGAGGAGGCGAGCTGCTGAACAGGGGAGGCTAGCTATTCTTGGGCGGGAGAGTCAGGGTACCCACCCAGAGGTGAGGGGATCTGGGAATTGCAGTTTAAATTCGGATATTGTACAGTACTGAATTGTATTTAATTGCATTGTGACTTTACTGATGCATATACTGAAAAAAACCCAACTTGTGTATTGTCATTTGTGGCAGGGAGGGGGAGGTAAGAAGTTGTGAGTGTTGAGTATGCATGCATGAATGGTGTCTGCAGCTGGACACAGGAGTGTGTGAACCCTCTCCGGTTTCCAGAGTTGATCATGACCATTCCGGTATCCGACGGCCTGGGCGAGAAGGACTGACACGAGTGGCGTGCAATTTTCCTATTGTGTCCCCGGCTTCAGAGACCCCCTCCACTCTGTTGCCAATCCCTTTTCCTTATTGTCTTGTCAACACTATAGAAGGGAGGCATGGGAGGGAACTCTGCCAGCATCCCGCAGACCCCTCTGGCTGCGATGCTTCAGCACTTTGATGAGGCATACGCTGGAGGTTACGGAGGCTGGCAGATGAATCCAACGGAGTTAAAAGGTTTATGTGTGGAAATTTGGCCAAAAGCTACTGGTGGGCTATGGCCGATTCAAGGAAGTTTAGATCCCATATTGATCTCCCAGGTATATTCTTTAGTACATGGGGATGCCTTACAATACTGTTATTTGGACTCATGGCGTAATGCAGTCCAAGCAAACCCAAAGTGGCTCCAAAACTGTAAACAAAATCAGACCCGGATCATGGCCCTAGGTGCAAAAAACAAGGAGGGAAAGTGGTCTTCCCTAAGAAGATCATTTTGTGGCTTCAAACCGCCCAAGCAAAATGGCGCAGCCAAGAGCCCCAATGTGCCTGCAACCCCAACGGTCTTACCTGATAGCAGTGTGGATGAGATGTGGGGAGCCCCCCCAGTGTACCAGCCCCACCGCACGCCACTGCTCCAGCAGCCTTCTGTGGCGAAGGAACAGGGGCTCCCAGCGAAAGCAGGAGGAAGAGACAGAAAGAATCCAGAGAAAGACAAGGATCGGGACCCCGGGGACCTGGCAGATTTGGGAGCATGGGGAGGAGATGGAGATCCCTCAGAGCCAGGAGAGGAGGAGAGGAGGAAGCAAACGGAGGAAGCTTACAACTTGCGAGATCAGAAAAAACTGGAGGAGCGCAAGCAGCAGGAAAAGAAAGGATTAGTAGCCCCCCTTCAAGAAGTGGTGCAGCAGATTTCACCAACCCAAGAGGGAGGAAAAGCAACCATTTCCTCGGCTTATCAATTTATCCCCTTCAGCAGTTCGGATCTTTTTAACTGGCGCGCACAAAGCCCCATTTTCTGAAAACCCCACTGATCTGCTAGAGCTCTGCCAATCCCTAATGGATAGCCATAATCCCACTTGGTATGATCCTGATTGCCCTGTTCACCACGGAGGAACGCACACGTATCCGCAACTCATGTGAAGCAATCATCCAGGCAGACCTTCCTGCCAGCGAACCCAATAAAGAAAAGTGGCTAAGAACAAAGTGCCCCCGCAAGGATCCAGGGTGGAACCCAAATAATCCCGATGAGTTACGGAAGCTCCAAGACTACCAGGCACTGTTTATGAAAGGCTTGCGGGCGGCAGCAAAGAAACCCACTAACCTCTTAAAAGTAAGGGATATCAAGCAAGGAAAATGAATCCCCAGATGCTTTCTATGAGAGACTGCTGCAGGCATACAGGAAATATACGCACATTGATCCTGATGATCCTGCAAGTCAAAGGGAAATTGCAGTGTCTTTTGTAGCTCAGAGCAGTGGGGACATTAGAAGAAAATTGAGCCGAAAAGAGGGCTTTGCAGGAATGTCCATTCAGCGTTTGTTGGAAATAGCCAGGATTGTGTTTGAAAGCAGGGAAGAAGAACCTGAAAAGGAAGAGGCAGAGAAAGTGGAACGAAAGAGCAAGTCTCTGGCAGCTGCACTCCTTGGCCAGCACAAGCTGGCTGAGCAGGCGGGACCCAGAGTGAAGCCCCAACACCAGATGCAAGAACAGGAGGACGACGTGGACGAGGAAGAAGGCTTAGAAAAGATGAATGTACCAGATGTGGAAGACAGGGCCACTGGGCACGCTCCTGTGATCAGCCGGACACTCGCCCACTTCAGAGTCAGGGACAAAGAGGACAAGGAAGACCACAGCACACACCTGCAATCAGTCACCTTCCATACAGCAATCAGGTCCCAGTAATGTACATGAATCCAGCACCACATTCAGCTCCAGCCATGTATCAGGCTCCACTGGTGTACCAGCCTCCTCCAAGCGTTTACCCAGCAGGAACCCCCACCAGCACTGGACAAGCGCAGCCACTACTCCCAGCGCAGCAACAGCAACAGCAGCAGCAGCTTGTGGGAGTGGCAGCAATAGAAGGTTGGGCACGCTAGGACAGAACGGGGTTCCAAACTGAAGCCTCCCGGGAACCCATGGTCTCATTGAAGGTGGGAGGCCAATTAATGGATTTTATGATAGACACTGGAGCTGAACGATCTGTTGTAACCAAACCCATTGCACCCCATCCAAAGACACTATACAAATAGTAGGGACCACTGGAGTCACTCAGAATCAGCCATTACTGGAGCAACGGGTGTGCCATCTGGGGGCCCGAGAAGTTGTCCATCAGTTCCTGTACATCCCAGGCTGCCCAGTAGGGTTGCTGGGCCGCGATCTTCTTGCCAAACTGGGGGCCCAGATTTCATTTACGGAAGAAGGCAAGGTCCAAGCAACCATCGGAGGATCACGGGTCCTCAGCCTTCGGTGCCCAATGGCTGAAGAATGGAGATTGTTTGAGTCAGAGCACCCCCTTCTGGCCACAAAGCAGCCAGACTCTGCAGGACAACTTTCCTTGCAAATAAGCAAGACAGAAAAAGAAGAGACAACGTGGGAAGAGTTTCAAGTTCCACAGGTATGGGCAGAAGATAACCCCCGGGCTTGCACTCTGTCAGCCCCCAATCCATGTGGAATTAAAAAGAGGTGCAAAGCCTGTGAACCTCAAACAGGACCCACTACCCAGGGATGCCATAGAGGGAATCCACAAGCACCTCACTCACCTAAAAAACCATGGCATCATCATTCCGATACAGAGTTCTTGGAATTCACCATTACTTCCAGTTTGAAAAAAACAGGAAGACCCCGGCGCCCCACCAGATTTCCGACCTGTACAGGACTTGAGGGCTGTCAATGAAGACACAGTGACCATACACCCCACCGTGCCAAATCCCTACGTGTTCCTAGGACTAATTCCAGCAGAGGCAACGTGTTTTATGGTTCTGGATTTAAAGGATGCTTTTTATAGCTTGAAGATAACCCCCCAAAGCCAGCCCATCTTTGCATTCCAGTGGGAGCACCCCGAAACAGGAACAAAGCATCAACACACATTTGGAAGGCTCCCCCGGGGCTTCAAGAACTCCCCTTCCCTCTTTGCGACTGCCCTTGGCATGGATTTGCAAGACTACCCCACTGTACCCCAAAAAAGAGTGCTGTTCGAGTACGTAGATGACTTGTTAATAGCTTCAGACACACCCCAAGAATGTTGGGTAGCCACAAAAGATCTGTTGCAACTGCTAGCTAACAAGGGGTACAAAGTCTCCAAAAAGAAAGCCCAGCTGTGTCTGCCAAAAGTCAAGTATCTGGGGTACTATGTGAGCAAAGGACAAAGGGAGCTGGGACAAGGCAGAAAAGAAACGGTCTGTGCATTACCAGAACCCACCACCAGGAGGCAACTCAGAGGATTCTTAGGGGCAGCAGGATTCTGCAGAATCTGGGTCCCATCCGATGGACTACTTAGCAAGCCCCTCCATGAATCCACAAAGGGGGGAGAAAGAGAACCTATTGTGTGGGGAAAGGAGCAAAAAGCATTCAACAAGATCAAACAAGCCCTAATCTCCGCCCCAGCTCTAGGACTCCCAGACCTGACCAAACCTTTCACAATGTATGTGCATGAGACCCATAATGTAGCGGTGGGAGTGCTGACCCATCAAGTTGGGTCATGGCCAAGGCCGGCTGCATACTTAAGTAAACAATTAGACAATGTTGCAAAAGGATGGCCAGGGTGTTTAAAGTCAGTGGCTGCCACAGCAATGATAATTAAAGAAGCAGACAAACTCACCTTGGGACAAGATCTCCGTGTCAAGGTGCCCCACGCAGTGCTCGGTCTGAAAGAATACAGAGGAAATCATTGGTTTTCAAATTCCAGGATGTTGCACTATCAGAACATGCTCACTGGAAAGCAGCGCGTGAAGCTAGAGCCGTCAAACACCCTGAACCCAGCCACTCTCTTACCAGTGGAGGGCACTCCACACACTCACAACTGCATCCAGAGCATGGATTCCGCGTATTCCAGTCATCCAGACCTTAAGGACCAGCCTTTTCCTGAGGCAGAAGTCACGTACTTCACAGACGGAAGCAGCCCAGCGCATGAAGGAGAAAGAAAAGCTGGGTATGCAGCAGTCACGGCCGCAGAAATAACAGAACAAAAGGGAATCGCTATGCAGGTGAGGTGGCCAGATGGGCTGCACTGAACGGTCCCACCTGCATCCCTGAGGTACTCGCATCTCTCTCGCTCGTCACCTCTCCTACGAGTGTCACTGAAAGACTACATGCCGCGCTACTCCAAGAAAGAAAACACCCTTGCCTCTCAAGTGCTCCAGGCCCGAGAACGCGAAGATTGGTGGGTGCTCCCGGATAACAGGCCATTTGTTCCCAGTGCCTGTGCATGTGCAAAGTCATGATGCAACGCATCTAGGAAAAACTGCTCCGGCAGATTTGATTCTCTCAAATGTGTATCTGGACCGAACACACCAACTCACAGCAGCTGCATCAGCCAAATGCATTATCTGTGCACAGAATAATGCAAGACAAGGACCCACACTTGGACCACTAAGGCAAAGAGAAGGAGACACACCTCTCCAGTGTGTTATGACCGATTTTACAGAAATGCCAAAATGGGGGGCTACAGATACCTCCTGGTTTTCATTGATACCTACACAAATTGGCCCGAAGCGTTGCCGTGTAGAACAGAACAAGCAAAGGAAGTGGCCAGAGGCCTTTTAAGATGCATCATCCCATCTTTTGGGCTTCCTGAACGTCTGGGGTCTGACAATGGGGCTTCATTCGTACAAGAGGCTATACAGATTTAGCCAAGAGCCTGGGAATTGCTTGGGATTTGCATTGCGCCTGGAGGCCACAGTCTTCAGGGAAGGCGGAAAGCGTAAACAGGAGTATCAAATCGCATTTAGCAAAACTGTGTCAAGAAACGCATTTAAAATGGGTTGATCTGCTACCACTTGCCTTGTTCAGAATACGGTGCACCCCTAGGGGAAAACTAAAATTGAGCCCATATGAAATGCTGCATGTGCGGCCGCCCCCTTTAACCCATCCCAATTCAGGAAATATAAGAGATAGGCAAATTACAGCTCAAACGCATAATTCAAGGGCTGGGGACGGTAGTTAATGACATTCAGCAGCATGTGCTAGAGGGACGACCCCTGTTGGTGACCCCACCACACACACACAAACCGGGGTAGTGAGTATGGTTAAAGGACTGGAAGTTGAAAACTCTCCAAGCTCATTGGAAGGGACCGTACCAGGTACTGTTGGCCACGCCCACTGCCTTAAAACTAGAAGGAATCAAGCCCTGGGTACATTATACAAGGGTAAAACCAGCACAGGGTCAGTGGACAGCAGATCAAAACCCTAATAATCCCTTACAGATTACTCTAAGGTGTGTACCCGGACCAGATGAGCTGCATCCTGGAGCCTCATGAGTAGGTCAATGGGGTTTCCTCCCAAGTAAGTGAGTTTAGGACTGCAGCCTTAATAGACTCATAGATTCCTAGAGTTGGAAGGGACCCTTCTAGTCCACCCCCCCCCCCTCTGCCTGTAGCAGGAAATCCTCCTAGAGCATCCCCGACAGGTCGGGCCTCTGCTTGAAGATCCTCAGTGCGGGAGAGTCCACCACCTCCCTTGGCAATCTCTTCCACTGCCAAACTGCCCGAACTGTCAGGAATTTTTTCCGGATATCCAACCGGAATCTCCTGGTTCTAGTTCTGCTTTCAGAAGCAGCTATGAACAAATGAGCCCCTTCCTCCCTATGACAGCCCTTCAGGGATCTGAAGAGGGCAATCAGGTCTCCCCTCAGCCTCCTCTTCTCCAGGCTGAACATCCCAAGTTCCCCCAACCTTTCCTGGTAGAAGGCAGAAGGCCCAGGAAACAGACCCCCTTGCTGGCTCAGGCAGGGGAGGGGCAAGGGTCCCCCAAGCAGCTGGCAGAGCAGGGGGCAAGGGGAGGCAAGGGGGCTGCCAGGGACATCTGTGGGGAGGGAATCCTGGAAGAGGGGACAGGAGCCCACCTGGGTCTGCCAGGGAGCAAAAGCACATCCTGGGCACAGGGGACCTGGGGCTCCCACAATAGGGCAAGGGTATCTGATCACTTGTGGGGCCACTGCCCACCCAAAACCTCTCACTTCACAAGCCTAAGGGGTGGCATCAGGCCCCAGGAACCCTCCCGTAGCCCACCCCAGTGACCCCAGATGGCCTCCCTCTCCCATGGCAATAATGCTCCCAGGAAGATGCAGACACAAAAGGGGGGTCAGTTCACATGTGTACTTGTTCATATGTTTGCAGTTGCTCCTGCTCATTCAGAGGGTCACAGGGTAGGGGGGCTTCCAGATACAGAACAGTCTCCAGTGAGGATGCAGTGGGACCCCAGAATCAACCACATTCAGATTGAGCACATGGAAGGGATGACACAGCGCCTGCACCTTTAAGCAGTGCCTGGACCTTTAAGTTCCTTCAGACTGTAGGCAGTTTGAACACAGCACTGGCATCTGCCTGAATTCCCTCATCTCTGCAGTGCTCACAGGTGGTCTCACTACTTCCATGTGGCCTCTTGTGGACTATCCAATGGTAAGAAAGCTACAGGCAGCCCCCTCTCCAGAAACAGAGGACCAGGTCTGGATGCCATTGGGGGTCTACACTGAGGATGGGCACCCCTGTCTCTCCTCCCCCCCCCCAACTAGGTAGGCACTGCCCCACTCACGCATCCTCAGGTCATCCCTGGAGCTCTAACTAGCTTTCCCCAGCCACTGATGACAGCAATCATATGCATGTGTTCATTGTGAAGTCCTTAAATAACTACTACTACACATGTTCACATCATTAATGTTAACGTATCTGACGACAGCAATGTTGACGAATTGAACTGTAAATTCGTCAGCGATGTTGATGCATTGAACTGTAAATTCGTCAGCAGGCAAGGACTTCCCTGTGCTGTATCCTACCATCGGTTATGTAGTTGTTAACTGGTCATCATTACTAACATCAGCTGTGGAGGGGAAGTGATTTATGGCTCAAACTTTATTAGGTATGAAGGGTGCTTGTTTAACTCCTGTGATTGGGACTGTGGGGTTTGTGTTCCAGGTAAGTGCTTGTGCAAACATGTCTGAAGGGAGATTCTTCCCAGGGCTCCTTGCAGGGATCCAGTGGCTTGCACTCCTGAATACACTTTCCTGGGAGTAAGCCCCATTGAACACAATGGGGCTTACATCTGAGTAGGCATATTTAGGATTGCACTGTGTCTCCTTCCCAGTGGAATGGCAGCCTGCTGCCTGCTAGCCTCCTTGCTGGTGAGACACCATCCTGCAAAGACAGAAGCACCACAGGCAAAGCTTTCATTGGTATTGGCTGAGCATGGAGTCAGATCAGCTGCCAAACTGTGCCACTTGGCTTGCCGGCAAAGATGAGTGGAATCAGCACCTGCTGGCTGTGTGATCTGACAGTCAGTCAGAGGGGCTGCAAGGACAGAGACCACACACACTTTTGAGGGGAGAGTGCCCTTGTTTCCTGGTGGGGCTGTGTGTGCACCCCTTCCCCCTTTCACTCTACAGCCCCCCCTTACCTTGGGGGACCAGTTGGGTTGGAAGGCAAACCTACAGAGGACCTCACAGCATTTCCCAACAAGTGGGCAAGCCCATCTCCTTACACAGGTGTAAGCCCCACTGAGTATACTGGGGCTTACTTTAGAGTAGACATGCAAGACTGGAGGAAGATGAAGGAAATTTAAACAAAAGAGGTGCTTCCAACACCCCCCATGCAGCCCTCCTTACCTGGTTGGAGTAATTCTGGGGAAGAGAGAAACAACTTGCAGAGACATAAATATGGTATAGGTAATCATCACTGCAAGATTGCCTGTAGAGGTGTTTTTGAGTTTTTGAATGCAAACATTGCTCAACACCCCCACTTATCTGACTGGGGTACCTGTGGAGAGGGAGAAAGAGAGAGCAACAAACATACAAAAAAATTGCAAAGTCTGCACTCTAATCATCTATCACAGATATCATATTGTTTCATATCACATCTATATCATATCAATATATCATCATATATGCACCTTATGTGTTCACGTGTTTGTGGGGAGAACGCTCCCCAAGAGCAAAGTGCCCACTGAGAGAGAGCAGAGTGACATGGTCCGTGGCCAAGCACTCTGCTTCTCTGAAAGGGAATTGTGGGTCCAGGGGTTGGGCTTTTTATGGGAGGGTAGCTGTGAGGGGATTGGTCGGCCACTGGGGTGACCCAGGTACTCCGTATCCTCAAGTAGGAAAGTACTGCCCGTAAGGTTTGGTGCAAAAATTTTTCTAAGTCCCCACTTCCCCAGCCCCTACTTCTCCTTAACATGGAGACCTATGGGTCTCCTCGTTACTAAACTACCTCTTGAGGTAGTATAACTCAGGAGGCATTTACGTGTGCCCATAAGCCTCTGAAAACGTTCAGGATACAGCACAGTCATGTGCAAGGGGGAGGAACCTGACACGCCCCCGAAACGCCCCCTGAAAAAATTTTTAAAAATCCCTCCATCGACGGAGTTACGTCGACGGAGGGTTTTCATAGCTGTGCCAACGTTGAAGTAATTGCGCCAACGGAAACGTCGTTGCGTCGCCGGAGAGATGCGCCGGCGTAATTGCGTCAACGCTACCGGCGTTTCCGTTGATGGAAACGCCGTTGCGCCGACGGATTAGTTGCTCTGGATTGGGCTGCCCGGCTGCAGTCCTAAAGACACTTTCCTGGGAGTAAGACCCATTTAACACAATGGGGCTAACTTCTGGGTAGACATGGTTAGGAGGCTGCAATCCAAGACACCTTGGAAGTGTCTCCCCACTTTCTCCTTCTCTCTATCCTGAGCCTCTCTCCCCCCTGCTCCCTTCTGGCTACCCTGAGCTGCTTCCCTCTTCTCCACTCCTCTTCTCTCCCTCCGGCCACAGGAGGAGCAGCATGGAAGTGTTGCTTTCACTATGGGCAGGTGCGCTTGGCAGCCATGACGCTTTTTAAACAGGCTGCCGGCCAGTGCGTCTGCCCCAACTGCCAACGAATGTGTTTTGTTATGTGCAGCAGTTTGTTATGTGAAGCAGAATCCTAGAGAAATGTTTGTTTGTTACATTAAACATACTTACGTGAGGTGTTCTTTACATGAGGTGCCACTGTGTGTGTGTGTGTGTGTGTGTGTGTGTGTGTGTGTGTGTGTATATGAGGTTTGTTCCATTATATTCTGCTATAAATTACACATCCAATGATCTGTAACATGATGGGATTATTCCTAAAAACCATGATTTGGGGTCACTAGTGGTGTCACCCCTCAAGAAAGCCACCTGTCCAACTCTCCCGTTCTTAGTAGAGAACACTCCACTTTGTAGAGGGACAATCTGTCCAGGATGCACCAGAAGTGATGCTGTGGCAGGAAGTGACATAATCAAGCCAATTAAAACAAATAAATGTAAATACGTTAAAGTAAATCAAGTGAATAACTTCAATTCCCACCCATCCCCCCAAAAAAATTCAGTAAGATTTTGACCATATGTTATGACCATATGTCATAATTGGACAAAGAAGCCCTCCCCCACCCCCTGCAATGTAGGACACCCAAGAAAAATGTAGAGAATAATAAAACAGAAGCTCAAAATTCTCATGTGCTTAAAGACAGTGCAATCCTAAGCATGTCTACTCAAAAGTAAGTCCCATTGAGTTGAGTAGTATTTACTCCCGGGGTTGTGTGATTGGGATTGCAGCCTAAATTACTGAATATTACATTTAAAAATATTTCGTATAAATAAATACATATAATTTATGAATTCCAAGCAGGTTGTATCAGATTAACCTCTAAAATACCTGGGGTGCCACTAGGGTTCACGTATGAGTTAAAAACACTCATACATGCATACATACATGCATACATACATACATACATACGGCGGGCTTTCAAGAAACTAAACGCTATATTGATTATTGTTAAATTTGAAAACATTACATATAATTTATTAGCTAAATGTATAATTTGTGAATTGCAAGCACACTGCATGTTACCTGCTCACAAGGAAATGGTGAAAAATAAAAGTTTTTTTTCCTGGGTCACAAGGCTGAAAAAGAACGAGTGTCCTGGAAAAAGAGTCTTGATTTAAAAAATAAATAAAAAATAAAAACATCTTAAAACCCCGAGGGAGAAGGATAAGAAAAGAGGACTTGGCTGGAGGGGAAGAGAAGTCAGGACTCGCACTCAGCTTTCCAGATGAGGATTTTTCAATTCCCAGTCCCTACCAGTGTTGGTCTGTCTCGGAGCACTGGGCAGGGGATTGCGGGGATCTCCGCTCTCAGGTTGGCCTCTCCAGCAGGTGAAGGGCTGGGGAGGCAAATGCCACTGGCCACATTTGGGGGCTTTCTCGGTTTGGGGCCATAACTTTGGCAAGGAAGGTGCAGCTTAAAACAGATGGTTGCCTTGGACTCTGCTCTTCAAGACCAATCCAATAACATGGCACGAGGGGGTAGCCTGCACCTTGGCAAACTTGGTTTGGGGGGCCCCATAGCGCGCCACACCCCCCCCCCCAGCGCATCACCCGGTGTGGGCCGCACCCCTCCGCACTCCCCTGGTGACGCACTGCTGTGGGGGAAGCCCCGTACTCTGCTGAAGACTGAACTGAGATGCCACAATCCTATTCGGGTTTACTTGGGAATAAGCCCCATTATCTATAAGAGGTTTGCATCTGAGTAGACCTGGTGGACACAGCAACCATATGTCCTCCTTTCCCAGGACATGTCCTGGATTTTAGACTTGAGCCCTGAACAGAAAAGCTTCCTTGGCAGCCAACCAATTCTGATGACCAGCCGAACCGGGTCTCCTCCAAAGGAAGCCCCACCGCGTCCACGGGGTCTTCCTCCCAGGAAAGCGCCCTTAGGATTACTCCTCCACCTGAGAGAATCCGGGAAGAAGCCCCGTTGCCCCCAAGGGGCCTCCTTCCCCAAAGCCCACCCCGGCAAGAGTGGGGGCCTCTCTGCCTTCTCTGCCCTTCCCAGCAGCGGAGTCCCCGGCCTCCATTCCCGAGCCTCGGCAGCTCTCCTCCCAAGTCAGTCCCTCGCCGGGCAAAGGGAAGGCCCGCTGGCTAGGAAGAGAGGCTCCGAAATCTGGCGGGGGGCCTCGGATGCCTCCTGGGGGGGTCCCTCTCAGTGGAGTCAAGGGGGCTTCCCCCCAGCCAGCCCGGGCAGCTCCTTCTCTCCTCCCCTCCGCCTCGCCCCGTCCCAGGAGAGCCACCCAGGGGGCTCAGGGAGTGGCGAGGGACGGGCTGAGGGGGGCTCCTTTCCGGCCTGCCACGCGGACTCTGCAGGAGGGGCGAAGGGAAGGGGGGGAGAGGAGGAGGCAGCCTGGAGGGGGCGCTGCAGGAGGGGCTTCTCCTGCAACGGAGGGGGCGCCCCACTGGGGTGTTGGGGGACCACGTGCGGCCGGAGGAGGAGCAGCGAGAGGGACTGGGGGGCCAGGCTGCTGCCTCTCCCCAGTGGCGCCCCGTCTCCCGAGGCCCCCGAGGCGCTTTGGGGGCACCCCTTTCGCTCGCGGAGCCGAGCAGTCCAGGCGCCGTCATCCAGCCCCGCAGCCATTGCGCGGCTCCTCCGAGGTGGGCTTCCAGGCCGAGGTCTTCCCGGGGTTTCGCTTCTCTCGCCCGCCTGGGAGGGGCTGGCAGGGGATCCGCCTGTCCCCTTCGAGGGAGGGGAGTGCGGCCCTCCCCACCAACGCTCGCTTTCCTGGGACTCGCTTCCGAGTAGACCTGCCCTTCCTCCCGCGGACAGAGAGGGCCGGAGTCGGGGAGAAAAGACGGGAAGGCAGGCGCGGCGGGTGGAACGTTGCGAGCCTCCGCCGGAGCCCTTCAACGGCCGGAGGGAGGTGGCGCGGCGCCCGGAGGAGGAGCAGGAGGAGGAGCGCCAGCCCCCTGGCCGCTTTCGCTTTCGCTTCCCCGGACGCCGGCCTGCCTTCCCGCCCGCCCGCCCGCCGGCTCTAAGGCTGAGGCGCCGCCCCGACGGTGGGATCGGAGGGCGATGGAGGCGGAGGGCGAGGGGCTGGCGGTGGCGCTGGCGGTGCGGGGCCTGCCCTCCGAGGTGCCGGACGAGCTGCTGGTGCTGTACTTCGAGAACCGACGGCGCTCGGGCGGGGGGCCGGTGCGCAGCTGCCGGCGGAGGGGCAGCCAAGCCCTCCTGGTCTTCGAGAGCGCCCAGGGTGAGGACGGGGCGGGCGGAGGCCGAGGGGGACGCGGACTTGGACGGGGCGGGTCCGGCAGGGGGTTGGCGCCGCCTCTGACCCCCTTCTCTCCCCCCAGACGTGCAGCGTGTCCTGTCCCAGAGCGAGCACGCCTTACAGGGCGCCCGGCTGCAGGTGGAGGCGGCGGCGCCGCGGGACTACGGGAAGCTGCTCCTGCGCGGCCTGAACCCCCACAGCGGCGCCGACCTGGTGGAGCTGTACGTGGAGCGCCTGCTGGACCTCGACGGGAGCCGCTGCTCCGTCCTCCGCAGCCCCGCCGGGGACCGGGCCCTGGTTCAGCTCCCCGAGCCCCTCCGCCACGCAGGTAGCGTCCCCGGGCCGGGCAGGGGTGAGGACGCCCCGGAGCCCCCTTCGGTGCAGGGAGTCCGCTCCCTCCCAGGGGTGCGAGAGTCCAGGGACGGGCCGCAGCCGGAGGGAGAAGGGCTGCTGAAGGAGGCCGCGTGGGTGTTCCTGCCGGCCTCCCCGCCTCTCCAGAGGAGTCGGCTCAGCTGGGGGTCCCCTGAGGAGAGGCGCTGACAGGCCGCTCCCCCCCCCCCCCGCACTTCAGCCGGCTCTGTGTGGCCCAGTCCCTCCCAAGGGTGCCCAGCCTAGATGCACCCCCCCCCCCCACCCACGCACTTTTGGTCTGGCCTTCCCCCCTTCCAGGAATGACAGCCTGTCTGGAGACCCCCAGGTGTCTACTTGGAAGCAAGTCCCACTGCTGCATTCAGTGAGGACAGCAGCAGGAATGTCCCCTTGGAAGGTGGCGGTCCCCCTTTGGGAACCTTTCCTCTGCCCCTGGCCTTGCTGGGCCCTTCTGGGCTGCTCCTCTTCAGCAAGCCTCCCTGCTTCTCCCCCCCCCCACGTGGGGGGTGACAGACCCTCCTCAGCAGGAGGGCCTCTGAGTGAGGTGGCTCTCTGCCTGCGCCCGCTAGATTTCCTGGCCCTGGCCGAGCAGGTGCAGAGCCGGCCGCTGGACGAGGCCTCCTTGACGCTGGACTGGGTGGAGCACAGCGACAGCCTGCTGGTGCGGAGCCGCGGGGGCTGCCAGCTGAGCCCGGACCTGCTGGAGCTGTACTTTGAGAGCAAGCGGAGCGGCGGGGGCCCCGTGCAGGCCGTACAGCTCCTGCCGGGGGGCACCCTGGCTGTGGTCTCCTTTCAAGACCATGCAGGTGAGGGGAGGGGGGAGATGGGGTGCTGGGGGGAGATGGGGTGCTGGGCGGGGTGGGCCCCTTCACTGCCTTTCTCTTGCATTTCTGCCAGCTGAGGAGGAGCCCTGTGGGGCTTGCTGGTGGGTCAGGAGATGAAACTACCTTGCCCCAAGAGAAAACCGCTCACAGCCTAGTGGTGGGGGTTTGCAGTGTCAGCTTCTGGAAACCCCCCCCCCCACTGCCCACAAAACCACCAGGGTCCGAGACACTTTTAGAGGGAGAAGCTGCCCATTGTGGCCTCTTGATTTGGGGCCTGAAGTGGGAGGGCAGGCGGCACATCTCCTGTAAAGCTTTCGGGCTTACGGCAAGGGCTGGTTCTCACCAGATCAGACCCCAAAAGTGCTATTTGGGACCCTGACTGGCAGCAAGGAGAAGTTCAGCGGGCAGGGAGGAAAGACCCCTGCTTCTTGTGGGTGGGGTGGAGGCATGGCAGTGCCAGTGCCCCCAGGAGGCTCTTGTTGCTGGGGCGCAGCTGAGCGTGCCTGGCGAGTGAGCTGGGGGGGGCTCAGGTGGCTCCGAGCTGTAGAGTCAGCCTGAATGCAAACCATCCTGAAGCTGTCGAACCCCTGACTTTCTCAGGCTGTGAAGGGCTTATAGTTTGGGGTGGGTGGGAAAGGGACAGAATTTGGGCATGTTGGAGGGCGGCTGACTTGGGGCGCCCAACAGGCTGGGAGCTTCTTTTCCACGGCTGCCTGCTGGGCTCTGCTGAAGAAGAAGCTGTTCTCATACCGGATCCTGGGAGGCAGGGGAGGGGGTGGCATGGCTGGCCCTTCCCGGGCCCACTCCTCAGTCTTGCTCTTTCCCTGCAGTGGTGCCCAGCGTGCTGCAGAGACAGCATCTCCTCCAAGGCGATCACCTGGACGTCTCTTTGCACTACGACTTCCTGGAGCCCTCAGAGCAGGAGCAGGGGGGAGGCTCCGGCTCACCGGAGGACAGCAGCGCCATCCTCCCTCTAGATGAAGCCACCCGGCAGCTGCTGGAGTCGGAGTTTGTGCTGCAACAACTGCGACTCTCGTTCCCTGAGTGCACTTTTCAGCTGGATGGAAGTAGCCTGCACGTGTCGGGGGCTGGCCAAGAGCAGCTGCTGGTCCAAGTCCAGGGAGTGGTTCAGGAGCACCTTCCCTTTGCCACCAGGGTGCTGGACTTCCTGCAACGGGAGGATGTCCAGGGGCGCCTGGCTGAGCTGCTGGTCAAGCAGAAAGTGGCAGCTTGTTACGTGCCTGGCATAAAAGAGATGATGGTTGTGGCCCTGAACACCCCAGCTGCCCGCCAGGCTGCTGCCCTCCTGGAAGCATCCCTGTGCCCCATCTCCCTGCCCCTCTCTGAACGGCATCTCCTGGCTCTGGCCTCCCCTCGCTGGGCCCAGCTGCAGGCCAGCCTCAGGTGCTGTGTGGTGGAATTGGCAGAGAGTGGGGAGCTCCTGGAGGGCCTCACCTTGCCTGGGCTGGAGGAGGAGAACCTGGCAAGACTGGCAGACTTCCTGCAGGACTCTGTTCCTGACGAGGTGGTGGTTCCCATGGAGGCCACCACCCTCCGCTACCTGCAGCTGTACCGCAGCGAGCTACTGGCCAGCATGACCAACTTGACACTGCTGCCACTGGAGGGTCCTGACGTCACAGGGCTGCGAGTAAGTCCCCCCCTCGCTCGTGCTCCTGTTTGCTCCAGGGAGAGGCAGCTAAGGCTATCTGCCTTGCAGCCTGAGCCCAGGTCAGACCCCCGTACTGTTGGTCTTGCAGTTTGTCCTTGATTGGCCAGGCCCTCTCCTCTCGCCCCTTGGTGATGCCATGGGTGGAACCAGCCTCCAACCAGCTGTGCCCTGTGCTTGGGCAACCTGGGGGCACCCTGCAGTCTGCTGGGACCTGGCCTGCTGCCAAGTATTCCCCATGTAGCCAGGGCTGGCAGTGCCCAGAGCCTTTTGCCAAGGAATGGGTGGTGTGTGCTGGGGCTGGGTGTGTGATGAGTGGCCTGGGCTCCAGCCCTGGCTTCCTGGGACAAACTGGGGAGGCAGCTGCAGTCCCCTGCATGGCAGACACCTGCTCAGCATCCCCCTCCTGTGACAGCTGAGGCTGAGGAAACCCCTTTTCTTCCTTGCAGCTGAGCGGAGAGGCCCAGGCGTGCCGGGCAGCAGCAGAGTTGCTGGAGAGCCTGCTTAGTGCCACCCGGATTCAGGTGGTTCCCTTACAGCTGCCTGGTGTCAACCGCTTCCTTCTGGACGAGCGTGGCCGGAACCTTGTGCAGGAGCTGGAGAGGCGCTTGCGCTGCATCATTGGCCTGGAGCGGGTCCACTGGAGCCCAGTGGAGACACAGGTGTGAGCTGGATGAGGCTTGAGGTCCCCACAACAGGGTTGCATTGTGGAGAGCCAGGCTGGTGGTGCCATGGAGCATGCTGGGCACCCGAGGGCTGAAGGGAGCACTACTGGCTGGCAATGGGCACTCGTATTTTACACTCCCCATCTGCTTCCAGGTGGGAAGACCGCAGTGGCTCTGGGGTCCTTCTGATGCCCCCTTTGGCCTTCCCTCCACAGCACAAACTGGAAATGTCTCGGGAGCTGCTGATCCTGAGCTGCCACCGGGACTCCCCCCCTGGACTGGAACAACCCAACTGCTCTGTGGGTGACCTGGCCGGTGAGCAGAGAGGAGCCAATATTGGTAAGGTTGGGTCAGCGGTTTATGAGGTGGGGGACACCGGCAGAGCTCAGGTGGTCAGTCCAGGCCTGCTGCTTCCCCACCAGAGGAGGTGCCTGGTCATCCTGCCCTCTTGCTGCTCTGCCCCCCACAAGCACACCAAGAGGCGCAGAAGACAGTGAAGCCACATCCAGTGGTGTCTCTGATCTCATTTCCCCTTTCTCTGCAGAAGAGATCAAAGACTTGCTGGCCACCCTGCACCCTGCTGGCACTGCTGCTGGTCTAGCCGAGGGCACCCCTCAGGAGGAAAATGAGGATCAGGACCTGTACACCTCCCCTGAACAGCGGGAGGCAGCAGCGGAGGAGGGGGAGGGAGACCTTGTGGCCCTGGAGCCCATCGAGGGGGGTCCGCTTCCTGATGCCAGCATGGAGGAGGATGCGGAGCTGCTGCTGGCCATTCAGGAGTCCATGGAAAGCAACAGGGAGGAGGAGGCCGAGCTGCTGCTGGCCATTCAAGAGTCTCTGGACAGCACCAGGAAGGAGGATGTGGAGCTGCAGCAGGCCACGGAGCTCTCCTTGCGCTCCTACCAGCAGGAGAAGGAAAGCTTGCCCTGCCCAGACCCTCCCCTCCTGTCGATGCTGGGGGTTTCCCTGGAGGATGTGCCGCTGGCTGCTGACCTGGCTGAGCTGGTGGTCTGCACTGGCGCAGGGCAGGAGGCGGCTCTCCTCATGCAGGAGCTGGAGGCGGCTCTGCGGGCCCAGCTGCGGGAGGAGATGGTGCACCATGAGGCCCTGCAGTCCTTGCCTGCTTACTGCTTGGAGTACCTGGCCTACCTGGAACAGAAACATGCCGTGCGCATCTCTCTGGCTGGTTTGGTGGCCACAGTGCGTGGCTTTGTGGACTACCCTGTGGCTGCCACCCGTGATCTTGCCCTGCTGCTCACCCGGCTTCTGAAGGACGAGGTGCCCAGGACATCTAGGGATCTGGTCCGCTGGATCCGATGGGAGCCTCTTGGGGGCGGATCCCCCACCCCCTACTCAGCCCAGGCCAGCTCCCTGTTGGAACAAGCTTGGCGCCGGGGACACAAGCGTGTAGACGTGTTCTTTGACGGGAGACCCTTCACCATTGACTTTGAGCGCATGGAAGAGTATGACATCGACAACGCCCAGACTCTGCCCATTGGCCGCACTGAGTCCCCCCCATCTCCTCCAGGTAGATGCTCTGTGATGGGCCCAGCCTAGCCCAAGAACCGGTTACCCAGAAGTGGGCAGGGCCAGGCCGGGTCAGGGAGCGTGGCCGGGGTAAGGGCGTGGGGCCGGGGAGAATTTAAAGGGGATATTTTTTTTAAATCTAAAAATTTAAAATGTTTTTGTTAGTGCCCCCCAGCAACCTTGACCACACTTTCCTGGGAGTAAGTCCCATTGACTGTCATGGGACTTACTTCAGAGTAGTCATGCATAGGATTGATCTCTCAGGCTGCAGTGCCAGCCACAGTTTCCTGGGAGTAAGTCCCATTGACTGTCATGGGACTTACTTCTCAGTAGACATGCATAGGATGTGGCTCTCAGGCTGAAATTGTACCCACACTGACCTGGGAGTAAGCCCCATTGACGATCATGATGTTTACTTCTGAGTAGACACACATAGGATGTGGCTCTCAGGCTGAAATTATACCCACACTGTCCTGAGAGTAAGCTCCATTGATGATCATGGTGTTTATTTCTGAGTAGACAAGCAGAGGATGCGCTGTGAGGCTGTAAAGCCTCACACACATTGAGCACAATAGGGCTTACTTTTGAGTAGATATGGTTAGGATTGTAGTCACCAGAAATAGAACCTATCCTGAGAAGGAGGAGGGAATCCTAACAACAGTTTCCTGGGAGTAAGACCCATAGAGCACAATAGGGCTTACTTTTGAGTAGTCATGCTTAGGATAGGGTTCTTTCTAAGGCTGCAGTCCCAGCCACTCTTACATGAGAGTAAGCTCCATTGCTGCTGGGGGAGCAGGGGCAGCCAGCTGGGCACCTTTAAATTTCCCTCCACAGCCCGGGAAAAGGACGCTCCAGCGCTGGGGTTTGTGGGGCGCCTCTCAGGGCTGCCTTGGGAAATTTAAAGGTGCCCTGCAGGCTGCCTTTGCCGCTGCAGCTGCCGAACCAGTACGGCTGGTTATCGCTGCCACCCGCTGCTACCGGCTCGCCATTGGCAGGGGAACTTTAACAACCGGTCCCTGGGGACCGCCGCGATCCGGCTTCAGCCCACCAGTGATGCTCCTGCCATGTGCCCCACAGCTGAGAGTGCAGATGTGAGCTGCGGGTGGCTTCTTTGGCCAGGAAGCAGAACACAGTCTTTGTGGAGAGGGCAGGGCAGAGGGTGCCCGCTCCCTCATGGATGGTGCACCTCTTTGCAGCTGCTCTGGCTGAGGACAAGGTGACCCTGGTGCCGCTGGTGGAAGGCTCGGAGGAGTTTCGGGAGACCGTCCGGCACTTTTACGACACACTGGAGGATTTGCACAACAAGATACGCATTGTGAAGGTACGAAGGATGGGGTCGGGGTTGGCATGCTGGTGCCACCATGGGGGAAGGGGGCTCTGTCCACGTGGGCTGATCTGGGGCAGTAGTGGGTGGCACTTTCCCTTGCCATGTGTGGCTGACCAAGGAGCAGCCTTGGCAGAAGGCACCTCTTCTCAGCCCCCCAAACCAGGCTGGGCCCAATAGTTCTTCCCAGTGAGGGGTTGAAACCATCCCGTGTACTTCCGTAGACCAGGCAGACTTGGGCTGACAGTCCAGTTTATTAGGAGCCTGACTAAAAAGGAAAACAGAAGTGCCAAGGAACGCAGTGAAAGGAGCTGTTTTTCAGTTTGCAATAAGAAGGCAGCGCAGTCACCCATTTTGAACCATGAAACCTACTGAGCCAGACCTTCCCTCTCTTGCCAGTCTGGAGCAGGGAGATCAAACTGGCAGCCAATTTGGATGGTGGGAAAAAACTTCCAGCTGGCCCTTGTCTGCCTGACCAGTCTGTATATACTCACTGTGGCTTGTAACCTGGGATGACGGACTCTCTCCCCCCCCCCCTTCCCCATGGATGTCAGAGATGTCCCTTCAGTCAGCTTCATGGGTTGCCCAGCCTGGCGAACCATTTGCCCCAGTCAGGGCGGCAGACTCGGTTGTCTGCTGCCCACCCCATGGCTTTTCTTCTGAGCTGTAGGCCCCAAAATGTTGCTGGAGGGAAGGCTGTCCAGTCCCCTCGCCATTTCTGGCGATCACCCTCCTTGCGCTACAAATGAGGTTGTTCTCTTGGCCTATCTGTGGCAAAGGCAGGACCCGATCCTGAGGCCGGGACCCAGCACGGCCACCCTGGACCACAGCACAGAATTTCTAACCTGTCCCAGAAGGAAAAGACTGGCCAGATCTCAGGATAAGTGGGGGGCCTTTTTGGATTCCCACACCTGTGTGTTGGCTGCCAGCCAAGTCGGGCCTGGCCTTCTCCCTCCAACTCTCCCCCCCACCCAAGTGAAATGGTGTCTGGAAGCAGAGGTTGCTTATTTACTCAGAAGTAGACCCAGTAGGACTTGGAGATTGTTGACAGACACTACCTTCTACTTCTAGGCAGAACCTTGTGCTCCTGTTGGTGTACTTTGATGTGCCTCGGCCAGGTGTCTCTGTGCATGTACCAAGCGAGTTTTCTGTGGTGGGGGGATGCAGGGGGCCTACTGGGGAGCTGCTGCCGAATCCTCAGCTTCCCCCCTCTGGTTTCCCTTCCCCTCAACGGCAGGTGGAGAAGCTGTTGCACACCCTGCTCTACCAGCAATACCAGCTGAAGAAGGCCGCTATGGAGCAGGCCTGTGGGCAGCGGGAGGTGGAACGCCTGCTCTTCCATGGCACCACCGAGCAGTCCAGCCGGGAGATCTGCCAGTTGGGCTTCAACCGCAGCTTCTGTGGCAAGAACGGTGAGCTGAGGGGTGCTGAAGGAAGGCTCAGCCCCAAGGGAGGAGGGGGCTCAGCTTGCCTTTCCTGGTGGCAGGAGCTTATTGGGCTCTGTGGGGGTGGCCAGAAAGGGGCCTGTGCCCTGCCCATCCTGCTCTGCAAGCAGGGCCTTGAGCCAATTGTCACCCCCTCCTCTGTTTGTTTCCAGCCACCCGCTATGGGCAGGGGGTGTATTTTGCATCCAAGGCCGCCATCTCGGTGTTGGACCAGTATTCGCCCTGCAGCAAGGATGGCAACAAGTACATCTTTGTGACGCGAACGTTGACTGGGGACTATGTGGCTGGCCACCAGGACCTGCGCGCACCCCCCTTGCGCAAAGACGACCCTGCACTGCGACGCTACGACAGCGTGGTAGACAACCCCGGTCAGCCGAGCATCTTTGTCATCTTCCACGATACACAAGCCTATCCCCAGTACCTCATCACCTGCCAGTGGACTCGGCCCCACTGAAAGGGTGGGCAAAGCAACAGGGACTGGGGGGCTCCCACGGGCTGTGGATCTGCCCTGATCTCCCCTCCCATGTGCCTTAATTGCTAAGGAAGAAAAAAAATGTTTTTTTTCAGGGGCGTCCTCACCAGGCTGCCTTATGTCCCCCCCCCACCACCACCCTTCAGTCCCACTTTGCAGTGGACTTTTGTATGTGAACCTGGCCTTGGGAAAGGGGTCACCTTCCCCCTCACTTGGTGATGGGTGTATGTCCTTCTGCTCCTCTGAGCCTGAGTTGGGAGTGCGGTGGAGAGAAGGGGTTGTGTGCAGGAAAGAAGTGCTGAATAAAGGGAACTACTCACTACCTGGCATGTTTGTTGGAGAAGCACCAGCTCCTGGGTACATCCCCCTGCCCTCGCTGGCTGCTCAGGGACTGCCCAGAGGAAAGGCGAGGGGGCTGGCAACTGGGGTCCCTCTTCTGCCAAAAAGCTCCTGAATTGGGGTTGCAGGAGAGGAAACTCCACTGAAGGACTGCAGTGGCTTGAGGTGAAAGGTGCAGGGCCTGGCAGTTGGTTGAAGACCCGGGTGCTGCCAGCCTCAGCCCAGCTCCTGCCAACCTAGCAGTTCAAAAGCAGACCAATGCCAGGAGAGAAATGGGTACCATCTCAGTGGGAAAGGAACAGTGTTGTGTGTGGGGAGGGGTTGGGGTGGCACTAGTCCACGGAGCGGTCTCTGGGCAACGCCGTCTCTGGCTCTAGAGTTGGTTATGACTAGCAGAAAAACCTGCGGGGGTGGGGGGAACTTGGCACTTTGAAACTCCATTGACTGTGTAGGAGTGTGCCCTAAGGAAGCGGGGGAGGGGAGGAAGGCCTCAATCCCACTGCATTGCACCAGGCCTCTGGGTGGTTCCTCAGGCGGCAGGTTGGGCTACCTGGCACAGAGCCTCCTATGGATGGTTGGTCCAGTGGCTGCCCGTCAAGGGGCACTTGGCCATGAGGAACCTTGGCACAGCCGCTTGGGTGGGTGTGCTTCTGCCTGCACACAGGGTGGGCTTCTGTGGAGGAGGCCAGGCCCCAGGACAGCAGCCAAGCCTCGGCCACGGGGTTGGGGCAGCCAGACAGAGGGAGGGTGGCAGGAAAGGACTGGGCTGAACAGAAGAAATGGAGAACCTTCTGGGGCCAAGGGTGCCCTTGGCAGCTCCTGCCTGGTTGGGACCAAACCCACCCCTGCGAGGAGGGCTGAAGGGGACAGGCAGGCTGGGGGCTGTGGTGGGAGGAGGGCAGGCCAGAAGGACCAGGGGTGCCTGGGACTGGTCCCCCCCTCCAGCTCAGGCCTGGGGCAAAGCAGCAGCCAGGAGGGAGGGCTGTGGGGCCCAACCCTTTGCCTCGGTGCTGCCAGCCAGGCCGAGAGTGGGGAACGATTGGGGGCTCGGGGCAGCACTGCCCGCATGTCCTGGGCCGGGCACCGCTTTCGCTGCCCCAAGCCCTTCGGGACTCCGAAGAGTTCTCGGGCGGGCCTGGCACCGCTGCCCAGGCGGGGTTAGGGCCGTAGCTAGAGGGGAGCGCAGCAGTCAAGCTTGGAGGGAGCCTCGCACCTTCGGAGCCCTGTCAGGCGGGGGAGGGGGAAACGGAGCTGTAGGTGAGGCTCCCTCCAAGTGTGACCGCTCCGCCCCCGCCCAGCTACGCCACTGACCTCCGGCTTCAGTCTCGTAGGGGCCGGGGATGCAGGTGGCAGGAGAGCCTTCCCGGCCGCACGTCGGAGAAATGCTGGACGAGGGTTGGCGGAGGAAGAGCGGGGGGGGCTGAGTCTGCCCTCGGGAGTTCTTCAGGCCCCCTGCGGGAGACAGTCCCTGAGGATACCATGGAGGGCATCTAGTCCGTCCCCCCAGCGGGAAAGAGCATCTCCGACCTGTGGTGGAGGCGCCCAAGGACCGCTGCCGAGGCGAGGAGCCGCTCAGCGCCCTTCGCCGGGTCAGGCTTCTGCCCACTCGGGGACGCGCCGAAGGGGCCCACGCCATCGCCGACCGCCGGGTAGACCAGGCTAAGTGCCCCAGAGATCACCCTCCCCGCCCCACGTGCTGGGCTGCAGCCGCCGGGGCCCGTTCGCGGGAGCGGCTACTTGTCGGCGCACATCTGGAACCCATTTGGGGCCGGCTGGCGGGCGGCGAGAGTTAAAGGGGCGTCCCCCGCCCGCCGGACGACCCGGCCTCCTTCCCTCGTGGCCGGGCGGCGTGGCATGACAGGGGCGGCCGTGCTGAGCATGGCCTCCCGTGGGTCGTGGACCCCCGACGACCCCGCCTGGCTGCGGTTGGCCTGGGTGGGGGCCCTGGCCAGGTCGGTGCGGGAGGGCAGCTCCAGCCCTGGGGGTGGGGACTTGGATCGGGAGTGCCGGGGCTCGGGCAGCAACCTCTCGCAGGAGCCCTTGGAGAAGGGCGAGCTGGGACTGTGGCCGGCCGGGTGCTGTGACGGGGGAGCCTTTTCCGTGGGCCGCCTTCGTTTGCCGGGTCTCCTGGAAGGTCCCAAAACGGGCAGGGGGTCTCGAGTCCCAACCAGCCTCCGCGTTCCTCTCTCTTGCAGGGCAGCCGCTGGGCAGAGCCGAGCCCCGGGGACTGTCGGAGGTAAGCCCCATCACCCACCTACGGACCTCCCGACCCCGCCCCGGGCACTCCTGGCTGTCCTCCCTCCCTTCCCACATTTCCTCCTCCTTCAAGCTGGGCTCCGGCGTGCCCCTTTCCCGGGCGTCGGGGGCGTCCTGCTGAGCCCGTGGGGTGGGCTGCGGGCATCCCCTCCCTCCCGGGCCAACGGCCCGGCCACCCGGCGCACTTTCAGTCTCTGCCCCCGGGAGGGCGCCGGAGGACAGAGACAGGACGGACAACGGGGCCCGTCCTCCAGCCACCCCTCCTCCGTTTTCCCTAGAAGCGGCGAAAGAAGACGGGCAGAGGAAAACTGGTCGGCCCGTCCCTGCGGGCGCCCCTCACCACAGCGAGGCGGCAGGTACGGCTGAGCTCCCGCTGCGCATCCCCCTACCCCGGACGGGGGCGGGGGGCCGGGACACGACTGCAGCCCGGAGGGAGCGACCAAGCAGCGCAGCAGCCCCCCGCCCTTGATCCCCGCCGGCCCTCCCTGAGCGCGCAGAGATGACGGTCCACACGTGCCCCCCCCCCCCACCCCGGCCGGGCTCGACGGTCTCCGCTCCCTGCCCCGCACTGCCAGCTGCCGGCCTCGTCTCGGAAGTCTGGAAGTGCCTCTGCGGGCACCGTAGGGGTCTGCTCCCGGGCCCAGGAGAAGGGCAGGCGGGCCAGTCCTGGGGAGCCTGCGGGTGCCTTTCGGCTGCTGGGACCAGTGGAGGGTTGAGCGTTTGTCCGCCTCCCCGCTGCCCGGCTCCAGACTGTGCAGGGTTGTCTCTCGAGGAAGGCGCTTGGCTGAGTCAGCCCCACCCCGAGGAAGGAGTTGCCCGCAGCCTGGAGGGGCTCGGCTGGCATCTGGGAGACGTGTCTAGTGGTACGCCCCACCCAGCAGCCGGAACGCGGATCTCCAGGTGCCGGCGGCAACCCAGCGGCCACTCTGGGCCACTCTGGCCACTTTGAAAAGTGCAGGGTCGCCCCTTCACGCAAGCCCCGGGGGAGCCCCGGCCGGGCAGTGGGAGGGCAGAGGTGGCCGAGGGGAGGCCGTCTGGCTGGCAGGCATGGGGGGCTCTCCCCTCCCCGGCGGAGCTGCCAGCCGCACTCCCGTCGGAGGCAGTCGCGAGATCGAGCCCGGCAGCAGCCCCTCACCCTTTCCAGAGCGGAGCGGGCGGCCACCTCTGCCTGGCCCTGGAGGATTGGCGTGTCCGCCCACCCGAATACTAAGGGGGCCAGCCCGGGAGTGCTTCCCCAGACGTAGCCTCTGCTCGCGGGCGCGGACAAAACGGACAGGCTGGACTGGCAGCTCACCCCGACCAGGGCTCCAAGCAGTGGGGCGCGCGCAGGGGTCGGGGATGGTCCTCGGGAGGAGGACCCGCTTCGTTCCCCGCGGCGCGGGAGCTGCCCTGGACCCCTCAGCCAGCGGGCGGGCTCCCTGCGGGGCTGCGACGAAGGGCAGAGGCCCGGCCCTCCCCTCCCCTGCCCTGGGGTGTGCCCCAAGGGGCCGTGCGGGACTCCCGCGCCTCCTGCCGGTGGAGAGCTGGGGCTGCGGCGGGTGGCGAGGCGAGATAGGCAGGGAGGGAGGCAGGCAGGACTACCGGGGCGCTGCAGTGCTGGGCGGGGAAAAGCGTCGCTCAGGCAGAGGCAGAAGCGGGCGCACCGCCCTCATCGCCGGCAGCCCCGCAGCAGGAACCGCCCGCCCGCCGCCCTTGCGAGGTAGGCGGGCAGCGGGAGACGGACATGCGTCGTGCCGAGGAGAGGACCTGCGCGGCGCCTGCTGCCAGCCCCGGGCGCGGTGAGTAGGCCTGCCTGGCCGGGCTGTTGGAACGAGCCGGGACGGCTCGCTGCGGGGCGGGCGGCTCTAACCGGAGAGGGCGCGGAGGGACACCGGGGGGGCAGGTGCACTGGACTGGCGAGACCTCCGGGCGGGCGCAGCTCCTCCGGCCCCCGCCAGGCACGGAGCACGGACGGTGACTGCGCAGCCCGGAGCTCCGGTCAACCCCTGCAGGCCTTTCTCGGGGAAGGGTGTCGCTGGCCTGTCCTGGAGCCGCCCGCACCCCGATCCTCCCCACCCCCCGATCCTCCCCACCTGCCCGGCCCGCTGGCCTCAGGCCGTCGTGCGGAAGGGCGTCCTCCTGCGGTGCGTGGCCGGGCCGCTCGAGGAAGGCTGGACCGGGGAGTGCGGTAGGCGGCGGGGGCGAACTGGAGGCGTCCCGGGGCGGAGGGAGGGTCCGCTGCACCTGCCTGCCTGCCTGCCTGCTGGAGAGAGCTGCGCTGCCAGGCTGGCTGCGGGGAGAGGCTGCAGCCGGCCGCGAGAGGGCGGGCTGGAACCGGGAGGAACTCCTCGGTCTCGGGAAGGGCCTGGCGGGTGCCTGCCTGCCTGCCTGCCTTTCTCGCAAGGAAGCCCCTTCCCGGGAGGCAGCCCCGGAACCACCTGCTGCTGCTGCCGCCTGAAGAAGGCCCTGCCCCCCTTAGGGGGACAAAGTGCCCATTGATGGGAGCACCAGGGAGGAGAAAGGGCTGCTTGGCAGTGCGGGGAGGAGGCTGGGGCTGGGCCGGTGGCGTAGCTAGAGGGGGAGCCCTCCGGCCTGGCCCAGCCCTCCCCTCCCCTCCCCTCCCCTCCCCGGGGCTTCTCAGCAGGCGGGTGACCAAGCCCGCAGCCAGCCTTCCCCGCGGCCCAGGCTGGAGGGTGGTGTGGCGCACCTGCCTCGCAGGCACCGGAGCCCCTCCCGTCCCAGGACACCCCGCTTGGGAAAGCCTCCTTCCTTGCAGGCCCGCCTGTGCCCTGCCCCCCCCCCGCCTTCTGGCCCCTTCCCCCCCCCCCGCCTTCTGGCCCCTTCCCCTGGACAGCGCAGGGGGTCCCCAGGCGGCTCTGCCCTCCAGCTGAAGCCCAAAGATTTCCTCCCAGCTCCAGCCCTTAGAAGCCCCTCTTGTTTGGGGGGGGGGGGTTGGGATGGAATTTATTTTTATTATTTAACAAGAACTTGGGACTTTTTTTCCTGCTGATGGGACATAAATCCCAAAGGAAGGAAAGTTTGGGGTGTGCCTTTTTTCTGCCAGTCCGAATGGAAGCCTCCAGTCCGGCCGGGTCTCTCTCGCCCTCCTGCTCTTCCCTCCTCCTTGGTCAATATTTTGCCAGCCAAAACTAGAAACAAAATTCATCATTTCACCATATTTCACAGTTCAAATCAGTAGAAAGTAGTTCCACTACAATTTGCTGCAATGTTCCTTCACTATACGCAGCAAACTCTCGTGGGGGGTCCCTGTGACCCCGAGGCCATTCTTGATACCAAAAAATGGTCATCGAACTTAAGTGGGGGCTCTTGCACCCGGGGGGGCCGTTTGCCGGAGTGACCAAAGCGGACCTGGCAGAACCAGATTCTTCCAACCCAAAGACCAGCAGGTTGCTGCATGTTGCTGCATTTCTGCTGAAGGATGCCAATGATGTGTGATCTTGTACACGTAATGGGCTCAGTGTTGCACATATGATACACATGGTGCTTCTGCCCCATCCGTGAGGTTGAGGGTCTGGTTCTACCCACCTTTCTGGCACTGATGTGGCTGTGCCAGTGGGTGCGTGCCCAGCGTTCGGTGGTAGAGAGGCAGTCCTGGAGGCCTCCTCGAGGTAAGGGAACATTGGCTGGGATTGGGCCCTGGCTGTGCTTATGTGCCACACGCGTTTGTGTGTGACACGCCTGACATTTTGCAGCACACACTCTTTGTGTGTGACGCGTTGTGGCATTTTTGTATGTGTCTTGGTGTTACATGTTCTGACACAAGCATGTGAGGTGCTGTGTCATGTGTGGTATTTCAGATTTGCCTGGGGAGGAGCATCTACACTTGTCACTTTGTGTGCTAAAGTGCCCATTTCCATGCATCATCTTGTAGTGAGCGTGTGCTGCAGCATGCATTGCAGCGTGGCGTGTAGCAGCACCCATCTTCACGTAAACTGTTGAGCCGGCTGCTTGTGTGTTGTTTCATATAGTGTGTTGCTGGACCCATTTGTGGGGTGCATGTAGCGTTTCCTTGTGTAGCGTGTAGTGATTCATGTTGTGGCTTCCAGCACACAGTGTGCCGTGCATGTGTTTTCTCACCACCACGTGTGCTTCCACATGGAACGTTGCAGTCAGTGTGTTTTGGGTGCACATCAGTGTATGGCATGCTCTGTGCCTGCCACGTGTGTTCTGCCTCCCAGTCAGGCAGTGGGTTTTGTTTGCAGTGGTTGAACTAACAATAATAAACAATAATAAATGTGGAAAAACATGGAGGTGAGAATAAAAAATGGGCTTTCTTGCAGGCTTGATGCAAAGTTTCTTGAGAAAGTGTCTGCGCAGTGCTTTTCAGTAGCTCCAGGCTCAGACGCCACAGTATTGTAGAGCCACCAGGACATTAGGCTGCAATTCTTTCCATGCTTTCTTGGGAGTAAGTACCATTGACTATAACTGAACCGTCTTCTGAGCAGACACACTCAGGTTTGGGCTCCTCAACCCACTATCACTCCCTGCCCAGCGACGTGGTGGTGCCAGCGTGATGTCCGCTGTGGAGGACAACAAACATGGAGGCCTTCTGGGGATAAGGGAAGGTTTGTCATTTGCCCCTTTGCTGCCATGGTCTCCTTGGACCCACGCCAGTGATACTGACGGTGTGGCCTCGGGAAGGGGCTAGGACTGGAGAGGTGCCGCTGCCACAGCACCTGCTCTCTTCCCAGGCCTGTCCCTCCCCACCTGCTCCCCTGCTCCTTCCTTCCCCACTACGCCTGACCCCAGCCTGGTCTTGCCGTTAAGTGCCTGTCTTTGCGTGATGCACCTGGTGTCAGCGGATCTCTGTTTCCAGAGGGGCAAAGGGCTCGTGGATCTGGACCGCTGCTTTGGTGTTCTAGCCTTGAAGAAAAGTGTTCTGAAGAGCAGAGGTCTCCACCTCCTGGGGGTTATGTAAGCGGAGGCTTCATGCGACAGTCGCATGTGTTGCTCTGGTGGAGGCTGTGCTGATGTGTGAGTGGGAGGCTGGCTGTCAGGGTTTGGGATTGGAAAGCACGCATCCTGTCAAGTGGAGCGGGCCCTTGGAAGACAAACTCGCATTTGGAAGGAATTCTGCCCTGCAAGACAAACAGTGCCTTGTCAAACAAACTGTTTATAACCAACGGTTTTCAAACCTTCCCCATCAGCCCTCTAGCGGCGCATGGCTTTGTGTACTGTTGGGAGCCTTTCTGGTGACTGCCAAATACTTGCTCCATCAGCTCAGAAGTGATCCTAGGCAGAGGGGGGGAGAGGGATTTTATTCCAGCCAGGGACCCCTCCGTCTTGCTTCCCTCCTGCAGCAAGCGCTGCTTTTGCCGCTGCTTGGGGGGGAGGTTTGCTTGTTTCATAGATCTGTGTAGTCTGGCCTGGTCTGGCCTTCTAGCCAGGGTCCCTTGGTACCCCTCAGATTCTCTGGGACCCTGGAAGCAAGCAGGAAGCAAGCAGGGTGAGCAGCAGCAGCCTCAGAGTGTTGGCTGTAGACTTGGTCGGCGCCCTGCTTGGACCCTGCTTGGTTCATGACTGCCAAGGTCCCTTCCAACTGCGATTCTCTGCACTGACCATTGGGGAACCCTGCCTTGCAGGACTAAGAGATTCCTGACTCTAGATCCGCCTGATGTGCACATGGATCATTGCCAGGCACCCTGAGGAAGCCTGAGGACTAGGTGCAGGTGGCTGCTCTGGGTGCCCTGCTTCTGACTCCGGGTGCCCTGCTTCTGACTCCGGGTGCCCTGCTTCTGACTCCGGGTGCCCTGCTTCTGACTCTGCTCCTCTCCATGCAGGAGGTGATGTCTGCCCAACAGAAGGGGAAGTCCAAGATGGCTGAGGAGAGCTCCAGCGGCAGCAGTGGCTCCCCGAGTCCCGGGGACACCCTACCCTGGAACCTTCCCAAGCACCAGCGCACAAAGAGGACCAAGTCTGCCTCTGGCAATGGCACAGTGCTGGACCCTGCAGAGAGGGCCGTCATCCGCATTGCAGGTAAGCATGGGCGATCATGGTGTGTGGAGATGGGGATGCCCTGGGGGTGCCTGGCGCAAGGCCCTAAGGTGGGTGGCAGTGTGCCACGGGCAGGTTCTCGGCTGGGTGACAGCCCAGTTCTCTGGCGATTCTTGGGACAGTGACTGCTTTTTTGGCTATTGCTTTGGAGTGTGCCTGGCTGGGCAGCTGCCTGTGTGCTTGCTTGGTGTGCTCCATGTGGCGCACAGAGGTTGGTGGGGTTTCCTGGACCAGTGGCTCCATTATCCAGGGCATCAGCTGCCACTAAGGTGGCCGGCGCCTCCTGTGCAGGTGCCTCAAATGGCTTCTTTCCTTTCCTGGCAAGGCTCTGATGGGCAAATTGTAACCAGAGGTGGCAGGTGGGCTGTGACCTTTTGGGGAGGGTCAGTGACCAGGAGGGCCAGGTGAGCCCCCAGCCTGCAGTGTGCTGTGCCTTGTCAGTTGTCCAAAACTGAAGGTGGACCCAGACCTTCTCATGTGCCTTGTCAATACGCCCAGAGGTATACAAGGTGGCCGCCTGCGTTCTATGGGAGGAACTGTGGTGACCCTTTGCTAATCTGATGGCATCTGGCCTGGCTGTCTTTAAAAGGAGAGGGAAGTCCATCAGGCTCTTTGGAGGTTCTTCTGACCTGTCACGTGACCACGGCTTGGCGCTAGGGATTGCTGCGCCATGGGTGGCAGCCCTCACTCCCTCTTGCTGCTTTTTTCTTTTGATGTTTGCTGCTTTGCTGCCAGTGCGGGCTCCAGGGTGAGGAGCTGCGCTTGGAAGGTTGCTTCTCCTGGTGGCTGCCCCCCTCCGGTGTTTTCTGTTGGTGGCTGCACTGCGGCCTTCAGCAACGGTGACCAGATGCCAAACCTAAAATTCCTGAACCCCAAGGCCAAAATTCTTAATCCTAGGCCAAAATTCCTACCCACTTGAAAAAAATTGCCAAAAGAGGTATTTTTTTGTTTTGGTTTTTTGACCATAACATTTGATAGGAAGGAGATATCTCAAAACTGATTTTTGCATTGGATTCTGCTCTTCAATACAGATCCAACGACATATGGCATGATGGGGTACTGTGCGCTATCACAAAGTTTCAAAATGAAGCCAAAATGTAGGACAATGATGTCAAAATGTAGGACACCCGGACAGGAGGCTACAAATCCGGGTTTCTCCGGTCATCTGGTCACCCTGCCGTCAGTCCTTGGGCTAACTTGCTCCAGATGGAAGTGTCATCCTCCATGGAGGTTGTTGCAAACTCTCACATCAGGCTGACGGCAGCAGCACACCAAGAGAGGGTGCCCGCGGAACCAGAGAAAGGGTCAAGCTCCAGAGTCCTGGGGGTGGCTCTGGGCTGAGGATGCCATGCTTCAGTGGGGGCCTGGTGAGGCGCAGGCAGTGTCTGCAGCACTGCCTCTGCCTCCCAACCTCAGCACCCTTACTTGTTGGCAGTGCCCCCGTGACTCAGCCTGTATCCTGGGAACAGGGGGCCAGAAAGGGCTGCTGGCGCCTGCCCACCAGTTAAGCCCACCTGCCTGATCTTGGCTTAGGGAAGGGGGGGGCTTGGGTCTTCCACCTTTGAATTAGCCAGTCTTTGAGACTGGATCTTGAGCTCTGAAGGAGGTGTTTAGTTGGAGGGCTGGCACATGGCCTGCTCTAGTGATTGCAGGGCTAAGCCAGACTGGTGGAAGGGGTTTTTTCCAGACAGGGCTGGCCTAGGTCTCCCGGAGCTGCTCCTTGGAGTTTGTCTCCGGTGGCCTCTGCCGGAGTCTGCCTGGGTGGTCCTTCCCCCTTCCTGTGCCCACAGGCAAGCACAAGCGCAGGCACAGGCCTTCTTGCCCGGGCATTGGGCTGGTCAGCCGTTTCCATGCCGGGGGGGTGGAATCCTGTGGGGTTTGGTCTCACTCTTCCCTTCTCCCCCCCCCCCCTTGGAAAAAACTGCCATCCCCTGGCCTCTGCAAAGTGCCTGTGAGGAAGCGGAGAATGCTTGGAGGTGCAGGGTGTGTGCCTCACCCGCCCTCCCCGTTCCAGAGAGTTCAGCCTTCAGACATGAAGGGACTTCACTTAGAAAACCCCACGCCTTGTTTGGAAGATCACTTCTGAAATGGAAACAAGGGAGGGAATTGTCTGGCTCGTTGGCGTCTGTGAGACTTATTTGGCTACATGAAGCTCTTGATGGTCCTTCTGGTTGGTTACAGTCTTTGTAATGGTCGTTTGCCGTATTTAGCAGTGGCGGAGAAGAACTGGCTCTGGGTTGTAGATGTGGCAACACCTGGGGATGTGCAGCTTGCAGGTGAGGAGCATGAAATCACGACTACGTGCAAGGATCTTCAGGCTGAGCTGGAGCAGCTCTGGTCAAGAAAGCGCCTGTAGTGGGGGGGATCTGGAGGCCTGCCAAAAAGCAAGGGAAAAACACCTGCACACCCCAAGTGCCCAGCTGAGCTGCAAAGAGCAGTTCTCCTTGGACTGGCACATCTGCTGTGGGAGGACCTCTGAACAGCCCCTCGGCTCTTCCCTCTGGGCAAGGCCATGAGATCTAGAAAGCGTAATCCTCCCAATCCAGACCGCTTTTTGAGGAGGGGGGATTGAGTCCCATTTGTGGACCTCTCTGAGGAAAGCTCCCCTGGCGCCCTTTGCCAGCAGAGACCTTCTGTTCTGATCACCTTCAGCTGTATGTCAGACAGTGCTGTTGGCCATCCTTCATTTCCAGTCATGGGGGGGGGGCAGGTGGGCAAACGGAGCTGGTCAGGCTGGGGCTGGGCTGTGCCCGACCTCTTCCCCTGGTGCAGAAGGCCCTCTCTGGCTTGGAGGAGGGAGCAGAGATGCAGTGCCAGGTGAGCTCCCTCCCTCCCAGCTCCAGGAGGCAAGGATTGGCTTGGCACAGGCCTCCGCTGCACCATTCCACGTGGGCGCTGAGGATCTCCTTGGGCTTTTCCGCCGTCCATTCCTGGCAAGCTTCAGAGCTGCTGCGTGTGCCTTTGGCCTGCCCGAGGGCACCATGTGCAGGGACCGGGGGAGGGCTGGTGATGTGCTGGCTGGGGCTGGTTCTCCAGGTTTGGTAGCTGCTGGTCAAATTGCACCTTTGCCTGCCTGGATGGGGTCCAGGCCAGAGACTTATTGATGGAAGGCTGTGGGTCTGGGTGCAGCTGCTGCTGGGGGGGTGGCATGTGGGGATGGGTGGGCACAGTGCTGTCCCTATTGGCTGCCCCTGAGATCCTGAGAGTGTCTGGGGTTGGCTTCTCTTCTATGGTAACAAGATGTTATCTTTTTCCAGGACATGTCCTTTTTTAAAGCCTTCTGTCCTGGAAAATATATTCACTGTCCTCCTTTTTCTTCTGAGAAGTCAGCATGTTACCTTTTTGTAACTAATAAATTATATGTAATAAATATTATTTGGAGAACGGGGTTGTAGTTTGGAGTACTACACATAAATGTAATTTGGAGTAAATTTAGAGTCCTGTGTCCAGTTCTGGTGGCCACATCTCAGAAAGGATAGAGGGGAAACGGAGAAGGTTCAGAAGAGAGCAACCAAATGATGGAAGGTCTGGGACATCTTCCGGATAAGGAAAAGCTACAGCATTTGGGGCTCTTCAGTCTAGAAAAGGGGCGCTTGAGAGGGACAGGATTGAGACATACAAGAAATGGATAGAGTGGACAGGAAGATGCTCTTTTCCCTTCCACACAACACCAGAACTAGGGGACATCCACTCAAATTGAATGTCAGGAGGGTAAGACAGACAAGAGAAAGTATTTCTGTACCCAGCGCGTGGTTGGTCTGTAGAACTCCCTGCCACAGAATGTGGTGATGGCATCTGATCTCAGTGCCTTTAAGAAGGATTTGAACAAACGCCTAGAGGAGTTTGGACCATCGCAGGTTACAAGCCATTTTGACAACCTCCAAATGCCAGATGCAGAGGAGGCACCTGGACGCCGGTGTCACGTCTGCTCCCTGAGGCACCTGGTGGGCTGCTGTGGGACCCAGGAAGCTGGACTAGATGGGCCTTTGGCCTGATCCAGTGCTGGCTCTTCTTAGGCGTTCATCTTCTTAAATGGTCTTAGTAGGTTTAAATTCAATTTAAATTAGCCCACGAAAGTGATATATCTGGGTGTTTTTAGCTTTGATTTGTTCAGATCCTCCATTTTTCTTGGGGGTCCTCCATGTTGCGGAGCCTTGTCCTCTTTGCAGTTGTGATGCCTGATCAGCCTGGCTGCCGCTGTTCCCATCAGCCCCCGACCTGGCATCCAGCTTGTGTTGGTTGGCCTCTGGGGGTTTTCCAGCCCTTCCAACCTGCAGCTGCTGCTGCTGCTGTCGGGGCACCCGCAGGGGCTGTCTAGGGAGTGTGTTCCTGGGTGGGTGCCCTGCCCTGCCCTGCCCTGCCCATGGGGCTGCCCTGCCAGGAGAGCAGTCTCCAGTAGGGGGCCCTGCAGTCCAGGGAAGTTCTATTTGACAGCAGCTGAATTGGTCCCTGGAAGCCAAAGAAAGGCCTGTGGGCTGCTGGGGTTGGGGTGGGCTGAGGAGAGAGAGCAGCAGCCCCTTTCCGGGGTTGATCCCTCCGCAATTTCTTGCCTGGCCCAGAGACTGGCCTTTGCAGAACCCAGGGGGAAAGGGGACACCCGCATTCTCTCCCTGGTTTCAGCCTCTGGAGAAGAGGAGGCTGAGGGGGACCTGATTGCCCTCTTCAGATCCCTGAAGGGCTGTCAGAGGGAGGAAGGGGCTCATTTGTTCATGGCTGCCTCTGAAAGCAGGACTAGAACCAATGGGGACAAACTGCAAGAGAGGAGATTCCGGCTGGAAATCCGGAAAAAATTCCTGCTGGTGAGGGGGGTTCGGCAGTGGAAGAGATTGCCGAGGGAGGTGGTGGACTCTCCCTCACTGGGGGTCTTCAAGCAGAGGCTCCACCAGCACCTGTCGGGGATGCTCTAGGAGGATTTCCTGCTGCAGGCAGGGGGGTGGACTAGATGACCGACTAGGTCCCTTCCAATTCTAGGATTCTATGACTGCTGAGGTTGGACAACCTGGTTGGTGAGGTGCTCCCTGGACAAAAACGGCTGCCTGAGGGTTGGGATGGCAGGCCACGCTGTGACCAGGGTGAGCTCCCTCATGGAGGCTCCTGCAGCCTGGGTGCTTTGGGGTTGAGTTCTGGCCTCCTGCTGCTCCTGAGCGTGCTTATTGGGGAGCGGGTGGCACTCCAGCTCTGCATACAGAAGCACTCCTCGCTCAGCGCCTCCCACAGCAAGGGCCCAGAAGCCGTCCTGGGCTGGCCCAGTCTAAACAGGGATGCTCATTCCAGTGATGCCAGTCCCTTGATGGCTGCGCAAAAGGCAATGTGCCCGCCTGCTTGGCAAAGAACAAGAGGTTGCGTTTGTGCACCAGCAGGCTGGGGGCCCCTCAGGTGCTGGTGAGTTTGTGGGGTGGGGGGTTGGGGGGAAGAGAAGATTAAGGTGGGAGGAGAGGAACAGGGAGGAAATGGGGCTGGAAAGAGGGCACCAGGAAGGAGGCAGTATCACAAGCAGTGGTGCATCCTAGCCTTGATCCCTCAGCTGGCACTAGTCTGAGTAGACCCAGGGGGCTGACACAGGCTTACCCTGGGGCAAGGAACCAATACTCCTTATCCGAGGAGCCTGAAACTCTGCCCTGCATATCACAGGAGCTGCACCTCCAAGCAGGGAGTTCAGCAGGACTGGGCTGCTCGTCTGCATTTTTTCCCAGGACAGCTTTGCAGTGGGCTGTGGCTCTGGACTAGGGCGGGGGTGCTGGAGGAGTAGATTCACGGGGGGGGGGGGGGCTTGGGGGTTCCAGCCCCTTTATCTGTTGGAGTCATTCTCTACCACAGGCTGCTACAGAGCAGCCCCATAAAGAGCGCATTACAGTAATCCAGTCTTGATGCCACGGTGGCATGGACCACCATGGCCAGGTCTGCACAATCCAAGTACGGCCACAGCTGGTGCACCAAGTGAAGCTGGGCAAAGGCACATCTGGCCACAGCTGCTACCTGGGAGTCCAGGAGCAGGTGCAAGTCCAGAAGAACCCCCAAGCTGCAAACCTGCTCCTTCAAGGGGAGTGCAACCCCATTCAGAGTAAGCTGATAGTCCAGCGCCTGCATCATGGATTTCCTAGCCAAGAGGATCTCTGTCTTGTCCGGATTCAGTCTCAGCCTGTTTGCCCTCATCCAGGTCCCAACTGCCTCCAGGCAGCACTCTTCGGCCTCAACAGCCACCTTGGCTGGATGTCATCAGCTGGGTGTCTGTCATCAGCGTACTGGTGGAGGGCTGCCCAGCGCCCTCCATTGCTGGGCTCCTGTCCATTGCTGGCTTCCGCTGCTCTGTCTACTCCTGTGCTGGCAGGGGAGGGGGGCAGAGAGGAAGAGGAAGGGTGGAGAAGAGGAGTGCAATGTTGTCGGAGGGGTAAACAGGCAACATTCAGCAGTCTCCCTTCGCCATGTCGCAGGGGGGGCACCCATATATGCAGTGCGCTTGGGACAAAGTATGGGAGATTTGGGCTGTGTAGCTTCTAGCTGGGGCCAGGACTGGAAGTGCAGAGCAGCCACCTTCAGGGAAGAGAAGGGATTCCCCAGCAGTGTAAAAGGTGTGTCGGGGGCATGAGGTGTGTGTTGAGGAGGATGAGAGTCCACAGGCTGGAGGCCATGGGGAGCACTCGAGGCAGCGATGGCTTCACTTCCCTGGTCTGGCTGGTGCCGCAGGGTCTGGCAGCGTCAGCGCTCTGGAATGCGGGTGGGGATCTGTCGCCCTTAGTCCTTTGCTCCTGGGCTGGGGCAGTCGCCACCGTTCCCCGGCAGGCAGAGTCCAGTGTGAGCTGGAGGCCGAGCCCCTCCCCAACAGCCAGCCAGCTGGGGAGCAGGGAGGGTGGCCTCCAGGTTTCCCCAGCCACCCTGAAGGGCTGCTTGGTCATTCCTTTGTGCAGTGCCCTCCTGCTCCCTTCCCTGCTCACTGCTGGGACGTGAGCCCAGCGAAGGCTTCTCCAGGACAGTGCAGCTCCTGCAATCCCCACTCCGTCTGGGAGAGGCTTTGGCCTTCTGGGGGAAGTTCTGCTTCTCCCCCTCAGTTTCTGGATAAACTGGAATCTTGGGCTGTAACCAACAGAATGAGTTTCAGTAGGGAGAAGAGCAGGCTTCTGCACATAGGCAATAAAACCCCAAGACACAGGTATAAAATGGGGGATACGTGGCTTGGCAGCACAACATGCGAGCGGGACCTTGGGGTCGCCAGCGTGGATCACAAGCTGAACATGAGTCAGCAGGTGATGTGTCTGCAAAGAAGGCAAATGCCATTTGAGGCTGCATGAAGAGGACTGGAGCTTCCAAGTCGCAGGAAGTTCTAGTTCCTCTTTATTCTGCATTGGAGAGACTCACCTGGAGTCCTGTGTTCAGTTCTGGACTCCTCACTTGAAGAAAGAGGCAGCCAAGCTGGAGCAAGTCCAGAGGAGAGCGACAAGAATGATCAGTGGGGTGGAAGGGAAGCCCTACCAGGAAAGGTGGGGGGAACTTGGGATGTTCAGCCTGGAGAAGAGGAGGCTGAGGGGAGACCTGATCGCCCTCTTCAGATCCCTGAAGGGCTGTCATAGGGAGGAAGGGGCTCCTTTGTTCATGGCTGCTTCTGAAAGCAGAACCAGAACCAATGGGGACAAACTGCAAGAGAGGAGATTCCGGTTGGAAATCCGGAAAAAATGGGGGTTTTGCCTTTGCCCCCCCCAAATACTATTTGTCTGCTTCATGGCTTCTGTGTTTCCTACTTTCAGTGGGTATGTTCCTCTTGCTGTGGGTGTGTTGTGGGTGGCGCAAGTGGTTAAGACGCTGTGCCTGTTAACCAGCAGGCCAGGGTTCGAGACCTGGGTCAGCCCCACAAGACAGGGTGAGCTCCTGTCCTTAGCCCAGCTCTGCGACACCAGCTGCCAATCGTATTGGCTCTGCCTTTCCATTGGACTAATTCAGTGGCGCGGAGAGGGGGATTTGCTGCTTGGGGAACAGCCTCTCCTCCATAACAATCCAACCCAGGCCTCCGTGCTTCGCATGCAGTGTATGCAGCGCCCAGCACAATCCCATAGTCTTTCAAGACTGATGGAGGCCTGCTTTTTATTCCTCCGGCAAACTTGACATGAGCTTTGAGACCCCTTGGCCCCCCAGGAGACCCCTTGGCCCCCCAGGAGGCAGCAGCTTTCCTGCCCCCCTTGTCATTGTGTGTTCCCTGAAACGGGCCTGCTCTCGAGGCCTTCCAAAAAGGCTGGGCCACTCTAGGGTTTCTCAGAGGATGTGTGGGGGACACGCAGGGCTGGGTCTGTGGCTCTGGCACCTTGGGAAAGACAGGGAGCCCCGTCCTGCCTCTCTCTGTTCTTGGCACTCCCTGAGGCTGGCTGGGACCTTGGCGGTGCCTGCCTGCCTGCCCATCCAGACTGAGGCGGTGTCTCTTGACTCCCCCAGGAAGAACGTGCAGACACGTGTGCTGGCTGGGCAGTGCTGAGCCTGCTCCTGTTTGTGCTGCTGCCCCCCCCCCTTTGCGATCCTCCTGGGAGAGAGGCGCAGCAGGGGCCTGCAGCTATGAACCAGGCCTCCCCTGCTGCCCGAAATGCCAGGGCTTTGCCCTGTGCCCACAGCTTGAGGCCTGGGCTCCACCTAACTCAGGAGCCACTGTGAGGATCCTTCTTTCCAGGGGGCGTGTGGGACACCTGCTGTGGGGCCCGGGTGGCATTCTTGGGTTGGTGGTCTAATGCTTGTGTAGCCCCCCCCCCCCCCTCACAGCCCTGGGGCTTCTCTTGAACAGGGGTCCCAGGCTGTGCCCAGGCCGCTGCTCGGCCCCTGCCATCAGCTCTCTAGCCAGGCTGTGGGTGTCTGGTGCCCTGCTGGGCCTTGCTAATGGGGCAGTGCAGGAGTGGACCTTGTGGGGCAGGGGGTGGCACACAGGGTCCCACTGGGGAGCTCAGCTTCACACCCAATGCCTCCCCCACCCGCTGGGTGCAGCAGGTGGGGCTATTTTGCTCCTGGTTGCCTCACTGCTGGAGCAGCCAGGCCAGGCCAGGGGGAGAGGAGAGGGGAGGAGAGGAGAGGAGGGAGGGCAGTGGGAAGGACGTCCCTGGGACCTGCACAGAGGGGGGGGGAGAGCTTTATAAATACCCGCTCGTCTCATCATTGGGGGAGGCTTGTTGGCGCAGTAAAATCCCACATGTCCCCATCTCTCTCTCAGGACTCCGGGCAGCCTTGTGGGAGGGGGGATTCTGCCCAGCCTTCACTCTGGTTACACTCATGCTTGTCAAAGCAGATGGATGGGGAGGCCCAGGCAAAGGGGGGCAGCAGGGGAGGAAGACCCGCATGGAGGGGGTGGGATTCTGTGGGGGGTGCAGACTGGGAAGCCCAACGGGGGTCTTGGCTGGGGTGAGGAAAGGGGCATTAGGCATGCTGGGCACATGCCCCCGTTGGCGGGAAGAGATGCCCAACCATTGTATTCAGTGGAGTCCAAGGCCTCCCAGGAGAAGTCCTGCTCCGAGTGGGGGAAGGAAAGAAGGGTTGGCGCTGCCCCCCTGGAAGCACCCCAGGAGCCCAAGGGCCTTGTTCCTCAGCCAGGGCTGTGTGTGTGTGTTGTGTGCGCCAACCTGTCTGGCAGCTCTGACCTCACTTCTATTCAGAGGTGCCCCTTGGCAGGACATGCCATTCTGGGGCTGCCAAAGAATGCTTCAGGGGGGAGAGGTGGGAGGGCACGCTGCCCCTTAGACAAGTACTGTGGAGCCCAGAACTGGCTGTGCCAGCTGCCTGTGTCCCTGTCCTGTCAGGGCCCAGCCCCAGAGCCTCTTCTCAGTGCCAGTCCACAGCTCAGCAATAGACAAAGTGGGGGTTAGTCAGGAAACTAACTTCTGGACACGTGCAGAGTGACTCCGGCTCGGAGCACAGGGGAACAGATGGTGCTTGCCGCAGAAAGCGGGTGGTTTTGCTGTGCCATACGCCTCTCTGTTTGGTTGCAGAAGGGGGAGCAGAAGTGGGAGATCTGAACAGCATGCCCAGTTCAGACCAGTGAGCAGAGGCCAGCAGCTGGGGCAGCCCTCGGGGACTGGCTCCTCTAGAGAGGAAGCAACTGGTGGCTTCTTCCCTGGGCTTCTCCCCTGCATTTCTTTTCCAGGGAGCCTCTTTTCTGGCCTGTTCCTCCGCTGTTCTACTGCCGTAAGTGTCAGAGCACCTGAACAGTGAGCAAGCAGGTCCAACAGGCAGGCCTGTGGGGCGGCCCAGTCACCCCCAGAGGGAGGCCTCCTCCTGCCCGGCCAGGGAGCCATGGGCGGAGGCTGTGCCTTTAAGGGGCCGGGCCAGGCGGCTGGAAGGAATGGCATTCCAGGGCTTGGCTGGGCCAGGCCAGCGGCTGCCTCAGACCCCCAGCTCCCCGAGAGACAGGCAGTGCTTGGCCCAGCCCGGCTCCCAGCCCCGCTCTGCCCGGCCATGGCCACCTTCAATCTTGCCCTGCTGCCCCCCAACCCCGAGGAGAAGGACTTCATCCAGGCCTATGAGGACGTGCGGGAGAAATACAAAGGTAGGCACTCGGCCCACGTGGCCCTTCCTTCGTGGGGCCCGGGTGCTGCTTGCCCTTGGTGGGGTCCAGCCTCTGGCTGAGCCCCCTCGAGAGCAGGGCTGCCGGGCTGGCACTCCTGCCACCGAGGAGGCCCACTGAGGGGCTCCGGGACTTAGCATGGAGACTTAGCCCCCATCAGGTGCCCTCTTCCTCCCTGCTGGAGTCCCTGTTCTGTGAGTGGAGCAGTCCACGGAGGCCGTGGCTGATGAACTTAGGGGAGGCCCTGGCAGGCTGCCTGGGTCTGCTTGAGCAGTGGTTGTTGGCGCCTCTCTGGGCGGCTCGTTGCCTGATGGTTTTCAGTTCTTGTCAAAGTCCCTAAATGCTTTATTCTGTGAGTCCAAAAGCGCACCAGGCAGGTGTCCAGTTGGGGCAAACCCACCATGTTGTGGGTCCCTGTGGCGGTGCGCAGGAGGGAAGGGGGCCACAGCTACTTTTGCTGGCAAGGAGGAGGTCTCGTTGCTGATTCTGGCGCTGCGTACATGGATGGAAAAGAGACACTGGCAGTTCAGTTTGGGGCACCCACCTGTTCAGGGAGGGACTGGCCATGGGGGGCTCAGTGTGGGCCCTGGAGGTTGGAGGCACTGAGCAGAGCCCTAGGAAAGGGGCAGCTGAGCGCTGTTCTCTGTGTTGGGGGAGATGAGGGTGTGCTGTGCCAGGGCAAGTGGCTTGGGGGATGGAGACCTCGCCAGGAGGCATTGGTAAACTGGCAGGGAGGGGGGGGCTTTTACACCTTTTGGGCTCCTCTGGGTTGACAGTGTCTCCACCTACCCCGACCCTGAAGTGCGGGGTTCCTGCTGGGAGGGCCAAGAGCAGCCCCAGGGGAAGGCGGTGGCAGCAGCTGCTTGAGCGTTTTGCCTTCTGGGGTGGGGCCCTTTGCCCCCACCCAGGGGCGTGGTGCTGGTGACTTGGATATGGCACTCTGCGCATGTTTGATGAGCCGTCTGAGACAGCGACTCTGTGAAATCCTGATCCTGCACGCCCCTCCTGTCCTGTTCCGTCCAGCTTGCTGTGGGTGCTGGTGGCACCTGTAGGAGAAAGTGACGCCTGGAGCTATTTAAAAACTCTGGATTCCAGTGGCACCCCCACCCCTGCAGGCCATTCTTGGGGCAGGGAATCCTTCCCAGATCACCCCCCTCAAAATGCTGCCTGCTCCTCCCCACAGCTGCCACCCACCTGCTCTGCAAGCAAGGGGGGCTGGGCTGTCTTCTTGGCCAGGAGGCAGGCCTCGGAGACTGGAGCTTTGTTGGGGCGCATTTGGGGATTGCACATGTTGTACACGGGCAGGTGTGTGCCAAAGGGGCAGGGTGGCCTTGTGGAGGTGGCCAAAGATGCCTGCCTGTCCGAAGAGCCTCCTGGCTCCTCTGCACTAGTGGCAGGGGACCCCCCTGCAATCTGGCGCCTGCGCTGTTGCGAGGGACGTTCTTCCCTGCTGGGAATTGGGCCCGGCAGGCGGGGGCCTGTTGCCCGGGGATTGCGGGCATGAGATGCGGGTGAAAGCCCCAACCTCTCTTCCGCTCCCCACAACCTGGCCAGTGCTATCCCAACATGTCCTTCTGTGGTGGGCACCGTTTCTGCTGGCATCTGGTTGCTGGTCTGGTGGTGCTCTTCGTGCTCTGGAAATGTTCAGACAGAGCTGCCATTCCAAATGCCACCTGACCTGCCACACTTCTCCCTCCCCTCCTTTCCTCAGCCACAGCACTGCTCCTCAAGGTCCTGGATGGTGGCAGTGAGCCCACTGCCCTCCTCTTCCTCCACACCTCCTCTTCTGTTCTGTTTGTGCCAGCAGCCACTGACCAGCATGTTGCTGGCTGGGGGGGGGGGGGGGCTGAGGGAGGTGCCCTCTGCTCTGCTGCCCGAAGTAACTCTCTCAGTCTTCTGGAGAGCCGGTGCTGTGGAGGGAGCTGTGCCGCTCTTCCCACCCTCTGCCCTCCTCAAAGACCAGTCTTGCTGCAGACTTGCCCATGGATGCTGCTGCCTCTGCCATGCCTCCATTCCAAGAACAGGTGGCAAGAATCTCCCTCCAGCGACACAGGTGAATTGGGGCTGAGTTCTGCAGGGAAGTCGCTTCTGGGGCAAGCCTGGAGCCCCATCAGTGGCATCAAGTGGTGATGAACTTGGAGAGGTGACACCAGAACGAGACCAAATAGCGACATCTTGGTCTTTTAGAACAATCCCATCATGTCTGCCCATCTAATCCAAGACTGACTGACTGATCATCAATGCCCAACCAAAGCCGCCAGACTACAAAGCGTGAAATATGGGGGGGGGGGTGTGCCTTCCACGATGTGGACACCCACTTTTTAGAAATTCAAACGGAAGGGGATGAAAAGGGGTACAGTGTGTTCTCATCTCTATACTTAACATTGAAGAATCCCTGACTCAGCAACACCCGACCCCAACCCCTGGACCTAGAAGCATGAAATCTGGGGAGCGTATCCCTTCTGTGATGTAAGGACCCTCTAAGAATCATTTTGGTGTCTGGTGCCCATTGCCTGGTGCATGTTAGGGTACTTGCTGCCCAGTGGTGCCAGGTGCACAGTAGGGATGTGCAGTGCACTGTGAGGCCAGCTGCCCAGTACTGGTGGTTCCAACTGTTGGTGGTGACCAGTGGAGTCTGGTGCCCAGTAGGGATGCCCAGTGTCCACCACTGGCAGCCAGCGTCCGCTGGTACCCAGTACCCACTGCTCTCTGCCATCAGCCACCCATTGTTGATGGTCCCTCATACCTAGCAGGCATGCCCACTCCCCGGTGGTGCCCGCTGCTGGTGGTGCTCACTAGTGCCTCGTGGTTCATGCTGCCTGCTGGTGTCCAGTAATCCCTGATCGGGATGCCTGGTGATGCCCACTGTCCCCTTTTCTGTGGGGCCCTCCAGGACCACTAGTGCCCAGCAGTGCCTGCTGGTGCCCAAAATGTTCTTTGAATGTAACTCCCACCACGCGGGGTCCATTCAGCTCATATATTCAGCTGAACAGACAGTTGCCGTCTCTGTGTTCTCTCGTTAATGGCCAAATAACCGGAAAAGGAAAACCAGGGTGGATTTTCTTAACTCAGAACTGACTGAGGAGACTGACCGGGTCAAGAAACAGAATTCTGACGCGGGAGGGAATCAGTGCAACGACTCAACTCTCCGTTCTAAGCCTCAGAGTGAAGACGAGAACTCGGGCTCAGTTGAGAGTCATCAGGTGGGCCACTGGTTTGGGGGCGGGTTACTGATTTCTTGGGTGAGCCATACTGATACGGACAGATATTTAAGCTGCAGTTAGGTGGGTTTAAGACCTGGCATAAGTCCTGTGCTGACCTGGGGGGTGTCACAAAAGTGTCACAAAAGTGACACTTCTGCTCCATTTCCGGGGGTTCAGGCCACTGCACAGGCATGCGCTGGCCTCCCCACACCACCACGGGGGAAATGCCGGGTGAGTTAGGCCAGCCTTAATGGGTTAGGGTTGCGCCCTTAATTAAATTACGTTAATGGGGGTTACATCAACCCTAGAACACCAGAAGAGCCTCCACTGGATCAGGCCAAAGACCCACCCAGTCCAGCTTCCTGTATCTCACAGCGACCCACCAGATGCCTCGGGGAGCACAGATGATGCCTGCATCCAGGTGCCCCCAAACCCGAGTGCTGCCAGTGCAATGTGTGTTTGATATTTTAATTTATTCTGCCAGGTGTTGTATGGGAAGAGGCTCATCATGGGGTGATGCAACAAGGTCTCCCAGTGGGTGATGCCACCCTAGCGATGCTTCTGCCACCCACTCCCCCAGCTCTGCTCACAACCCTCCGGCTCCATGAAAAGTGTGGCAGGCTTTCATGTGAGGCAGGGCAGGGCCCAAGGGAGAGCTGATGCTGCAGCCCCACCTGTTGTTCCGAGAGGGAGGCTAGTGGGGAACGACAGGCAGGCACCCAGCTGCAGCTTCCTCACCCCCCAGGGGCTCTGGTCGTACCCCACTGGAGAAGGGCTGGAGGCCAGAAGCAGGGGTGCCACTGCTTGGAGCAGTGGCCAGTCTGGGTCGCATCTCTGCCTGCAGCCCATACAGCACCTGCCAGACCATGCAGTCAGTGGCCAGTAGGGTGGACTGGCAGCATGACCCATCAGGGAGGCCATTCCCTGCCCTCCATGAGACACTTTGAGGACCCAGCTGCAGCTGGGCAATTGGGGAGCCAGTGCCGACAGTCCCAGTGTCTGCTTTGGGAGGTAGAGGGTAAGGGGCTGGCGTTACTCAGGGGAAGGGGAATGACCATGCTTATTGCCATGGCAGGTAGGTGCTGCCCCTTGAGAACTACCCCCAGCTCTGACTTGCTTGTGAGGTTGCTCCTCCTTTCCCCACCACGCTGTGGGGCACCCTGGCCCACCAGAGGGGCACCGCATCCAGACAGGCAAGCTCCCTTCCCAGCCAAAGTTCTCCCCTGCCCCATAGGTGGCAAGGAGCCTGTGTCAGAGAAGCACATCCTGGGATTTGTGTTCCATGGCAAAGCGGTCTGGACCTGAAGGGCCTGCTTCTGGGCATTGGCATGACCACCACCCTTCAGTTGCTGCCCTTCTTTCTGGGCCATGCCAGTTGGCATGGCAGTCTGGCACACTTGCCTCCCAGAGCATCCCATGGGATAGGGGGGAGGGGCAATCCGTAAGTGCTGGTGAGTCTCCCCTGGGCCCACCTGCAGGAGGGTGAGTGCCGGAGCCCCAGGATGGCATGCTGTTCGGGGGGGGGGGCCTTGTCAGAGTGGGCAGCCCACGAGCTGCACAGCCCCAGGCGCTGAGCTCTCACCGGCTGTTAAGCACTCTGATTTATGGCCCTGCAGAGCTGCAGTACAGCTGGGAGGAGTCCACGGGGAGGAGTCGGGCCCTGTGCCCACCATCTTCTGGGAGAGGCTAGAGCCAGAGCCTGGGATGCAGTGAGCTCTGCACAGGGGAAGGTGCTGTGCCTCCAGCCGCAGGTGTGCCACTGAACTCGGCTCACGCAGCTCCCTGGAGTGCCTGGAGGGTGCATCTCTCCCTTCCTCCTCCACGACACCTTTCTTCCTGCAGGCCGTTCTGCCAGTGCTGGGCAGGGCCAGGGAGCCTTGTCCAAGCTGTGCCGTGCCTGCTGGAGTGCTGCCCCCCCCCCCACCAGCTCCTCTTGCTTCCTTTCTGTGGGCAGCCAGAGAGGGCCAAGCCGAGAGCACGGTGGCTCTATTCTGCTCGCAGGTGCCCTGCTCTCCCGCTACACACGGGACAGACCCTCTGGGCAGGATGGCCGGAATTCTCTTCCACAAAGCTGGCATGGCTTCTTCTGTCCAATTTGCCAAGATGAGAATGCCATCCCTGAAAACCAGGATTGCCCGGGTTTTTTTTGACATATGGCAACCCGACCTCTGGGGCACTGGCGTACTGAAGTCATTTGGCACACAAGGCACACCATTTTTTTACACCCTGAAACATCAGAATTAATTATCAGTGCTAATCTATATATATAAAAGAGAAAAGTCACTCACTGACTGACTCACTGACTGACTCACTCACTCACTCACTCACTCATCGCTGCCCTGCCAAAACTGCTGGGCCTAGAAGCGTGAAATTTGGGGTGGGTGTTCCTTCCGTGAGGGAGGGGTGCACTAAGAACCGGTTTTCAGAAATTCCAACGGGAAGGGGGTGAAAAGGGGCGCAACGCGTTTTCCTCCCTATACTTTGCATTGAGAATTGCTGACTCAGCAACATTCTGCCCCAACTGCTGGGCCTGAAGCAGGGAATTCTGGGAGTTCCTTCTGTCCCCTGAGCTCCCACCAAGAACCATCTGGAGAAATTAACCCTTCAGGGGCTGAAAAGGGGGCAACCTGTTTCTGTCCTACACTTAACATGGGAGACTGAACAACATCCAGCCAATTGGGTGCTCAGACCCTGGTGCACCGGGGGATGGTGTTCAGAGGAAGAGGTTGCGCTGGCGAGGATGCTGCGCATGAGGGGAAATTGCGCATGGGGAAGTTGCACATGAGGGGATGATGAACATGGAGGAAAGTTGAGTTGCGCGTGGGGAAGTTGCGCATGTAGGAAAGCTGCGCAGGGGGGAAGTTGCGCTCGGGGGAAGTTGCGCATGGGGGAAAGTTGCGCCCAGAGGAAGTTGCGCACGGGGGGAAGTTGCGCATGGGGGGAAGTTGCACCTGGGGAAAATTGCACATGAGAGGAAAGTTGCGCATGGGGGGATGATGCGCACAGAGGGAAGTTGCGCCTGGGGAGAAGTTGCGCCTGGGGAAAGTTGCGCATGGGGGGAAGTTGCGCATGGGAGGAAGTTGCGCTCGGGGGAAGTTGCGCACGGGGGAAAGTTGTGCACGGGGAAGTTGCGCATGAGTGGATGATGAACATGGAGGAAAGTTGAGTTGCGCATGGGGAAGTTGCACATGTAGGAAAGCTGCGCAGGGGGGAAGTTGCACATGGGAGGAAGTTGCGCTCGGGGGAAGTTGCGCACGGGGGAAAGTTGCACATGGGGAAGTTGCACATGGGGGGATGATGCACACGGCAGAAAGTTGCGCCCAGAGGAAGTTGCACACGGGGGGGAAGTTGCGCATGGGGGGAAGTTGCACCTGGGGAAAATTGCACATGAGAGGAAAGTTGCGCATGGGGGGATGATGCGCACAGAGGGAAGTTGCACACAGAGGGAAGTTGCGCCTGGGGAGAAGTTGCGCATGGGAGGAAAGTTGCGCGTGGGGTTTGATGCGCATGGGGTTTGATGCACATGGGGGGTTGATGTGCATGGGGGAAGTTGCGCATGGGGTAAGTTGTGCATGCTGGGTTGATGCGCATGGGGGAAGTTGTGCTTGGGGGGGTTGATGTGTATGGGGGAAGTTGCGCATGGGGGGTTGTTACGCCTGGGGGAAAGTTATCCATGGAGGGTTGATGCATATGGGGGGATGGCATACGGGGGAATTTTACTCCCGCAACGCGGGTACGCCTTTCGCTATAATACAATAAGAGCACAATCCTAACTATGGACGCGACAAGGGGAAACCTGGCTGGGATTGTACTAATAATACAATCAATTAGATATTAATATTTTCATCTTTAAAGGATCATCTTACCAATTAAGCTTCTTGTTCTTTTTCGGGTGGGAGAGAGGCGCACTTCTGGAGCACTTGTTGAGCTCCACTTTCCCTGGATTGGGCCCATTCTGGTGGCCTGACATGATGAACATGAGCCAAGGCACTTGTGCTTACTCAGGAGTAAACGTGGTCCACTTTCCATGGGGCTCAGAGCAATTACCAGGGTCTTCCTTCTGGGTTGATTTGTAAGGGCTTTGTTCATTGGATCAGGACCATTCTGGGGCACTGGATTCCTCTTAGTCAGCCCTTTCCAAAGAACTAAGGCATGTTTGCTTACTCTTAAGTAAAGGTGTGATATGGCTCAGTTTCCCTTTCCAAGGGGTTCCATGGATTTTTAGTCTTTTGGCCATAATTTTGATAGGAAGGGATATTTCAAAGTGGATTTTTGCATAGGATTCCCCTATAAAATAGGCCTGCCAAGATATGTGATGGGTATTATGGAAGGTGATTCTTCCAATTCACAATTCTTGGGCTTTTTGTGTCACCCCCCTAAAGGTGGCACTTGGGGCCCAGGGATGCCCTCAGTGGCTTCTTGCAGAGACAGACTTGCATCACAGACTCCCTGCCAGGTTCCAGAAGAAGCAGCAGCCCAGGACCAAGGAGGTCTATAGGGCGGCCCCCTGGGGTGCTGGATTGGGTGCTTTTGCTCCAGGCTGAAGGCAAAGCGGCAGGCCAGAGCCTCAGACGCCCCTAGCTTTGCCCCTCAACGGCGCCCCTAGCTTTGCCCCTCAACTGTGTGCTTAGTGTCTGCTTCTCTTGGCAGCTCCTCTGGCTGGAGGGCCTTCTGAGGGCATCAAGTCCACCCTGGGCGCTTGCTTGCTTGCTTGCTTGCTTGCTTGCTTGATTGATTGATTGATTGGCAGCTATTTCAGTGCTGGGGCTCTGGGTGCGCAGGGGGGCGACAGCAAGAAAGACAGTATAATACGTAAAACGAGAAAAGAAGACATACACACAAACTGAAAAACACTTCCAAGTGTGGAGCCTCTGCCTGAGGATGCCCTGCCAGGGGAGCGCCCCCTCCCTGCCTGGGATCCCCAAGCCGGAGGGTCTTCGGGGCTCCCTCCCTCGCTCCCTGCCAGGCCTCCTCCCTCCAGCAAGGGGTGCAGGCAGTGCGGCTTGGCTTGGGGCTCCCTCGGCCCTTCCGCGACCTGGAGCTGCTGCCAGGCCGGGCCGAGCGGCTCTTCCAACCCGCACCCACCGACTTCGTGGGCGACGGTCTCGGGGGGCTCTGCGGGGGTGGGCCGGACTGGGGCGCCCCCGCGGTGGGCTTCTGAGCGGGGAGGGCGCTCCGCAGGGTGGGGGGAGGCTGCGGGCGGAGGCAGCCGCGGAAAGCCTCCGCCTGCCGCCGCCCGTCGATGCGCACGGAAGGTCCCCGGCAGGCAAGCAGGCAGGTGCGGGGCGGCAGGTGCCGGGCAGGGAGGCGGCGCCGTCCAAGTGCCGCAGTGACCAGGCGCAGTGCCGACGGGGGAGGCTGCTGCGCGGATTGGCTGCGGCGGGGAGGGCGCGGCCGGTCCAGCCAGCGGCGGGCACTGCGCTCCCAGGCGGGCTGAGCTGCGCTGCGCTGCGCGACGGGCGCTCCGTCGGGACGATGGACTCGGCGCGCTCCATCCAGCACGAGATCAGCTCGCTGAAAGGTCAGGCGGGGCAGCAGCTCCGAGGTCGGGGGGGGGGGCAAGGGGTGCAGCTCACCTGCCGCATCGGGGGGAGTCCCTGCCCCAAGGCAGCCGGAGCCGGAGGGGGCTGCTGCAAAAGCCCCCCCCCCCCCCGGGACGTCGTCCGCAGGTGGACAGAGCCTTTTCCCGGGGAGGTCGCAAGGGCTGCGGGAGGGGAGCCAGGCCGCCTTGGAGGGGGCAGGCCCTTCGTACCCGTCGCGGGCGGGGCGGGGTGTTGCGCGGGCTCGGCTGTGGTGGTTCCTGCGGTGGGGGCAGAGGGTGTAGACCACTAAACCCCCTGGACACCCCTGGCGAGCCTGATCGTGGTGAGCGGCTGAGCCGGCGAGGGGGGGGGGGCGGCTGGAGAGAGAGCCTTGGGACCCTGCTCAGCCCGGGCCGGGCGCCCCCCTCCCTCGGCCAGCCTCCGCCTGGCCCCCCGCAGGCTTCCTCCGCCTGACCAGAAACAGCCTCTGGTCCTGCTTGGGGGGGTGGGGTCTGAGGGCCTGAGAGCCCTGCTCCCGGAAGGCTCTTTCCGAGCCCCCCAACAGGACTCCGGAGGAGTTGGGGGGCCGCAGCAGGTGGGCTCTTCCTGGCAGGTTCCTCTCAGTTCCGCAGGAGGGGAGTGGAGGGTCCAGTCGGGTTTGGGGGCTGGGGGGCGGGCAGGGCAGGCCTTTGGTGCTGGCGTTTGGAGAGGCTGCCGGGCTGGGGGTGTTTTCACAGCCCTGCAGGGGTCCAGAGAGGCCTGGTGCGGGTGGGCAGCTTCCTGACTGGGCCTTTGCTGGCGGTGCTGCCTGCTGGCCTGTCCTGGGGGCTGAGGGGGGCCTGGGGAGCCTGTCAGGCCTGTCCCGGGGCCGGGGCCAGGTGGGCTTCCCAGTGTGGTCCGTGCTGGGTCCTGCGCCAGGGGCGAGGGGGGCCTTGGCTGGGCTTAGCTGCCCCCTCCGGGCTTTTGTCCCAGCCTGGCTGATGGAGTGTGAGAACCAGCAAGCAGCTTGTTCCCCGCAGCAGCCTGCTTAGTAATCCGGCCAGTCAGCCTCCAACAGCCACCCCTTTGTTCCCTGCTGTGGAAATCCCTTTGGCCCAGCATCCCCCAGGCCACGCTGGGGGCAGAGGAGAGGTGGGTCTCCGGCTGCAGTCCGCGTCTCTATCTGGGCCACTGACCTGCACGTGACTTGGAAATGCCCCAGTGCTGCAGAGTGGGGAGAGGCACAGAGCCCCCTCTGCACTCCGGACCCCCTGCTGCTTCCCCCACCGGTGCATGGGGGCTTCCGGGGCTCTGACCCGAGCAGAGCTCTTGAGACCACGTGCCGCAGATGGCAGTGAGTGGAGAAGCAAACTAGCCCCGGCTGACTCTTGGCCACAGCGCCAGCCAAGCTGAAGGGGAGGCCTGCCTTGCAGGCGGCAGCAGGAGAACTTCCGGGCCCGCAGAAGGGGGTTTTGTGTGGCTGGCCTGCCTCGGGGAGGGCGCCCAGCCCTTTGTGTCCTGCACTCTGTGCTGGGTTTGCTGGAGAAGAGGCCGGGACGGGGAGCTGCCTGTGACCTCAACTAGCGGGCTTTGCTGCCAGGGCCAGAAACATTTCTGAAAGAAGAAAGAAGTGCTTTCTGTGAGCGGATGAGGGGCCTGCACAGACTCCTCCATGAAACCTCAGAACTGACCCAGAGACGGTGTGTGCTGGGAGTGGCAGGTGTGTTGTTGCTCCAGGTGGGGTGCTGGCTGGGTTGCCTTGGTCTTCATTGAAGAGAGAGATGGGCAGACTTCTGTACAAGACCCCCATGTTGTCTCAAGGTGAATTTTTTGTTTGAGGCAGGCATGCAGGAAGGTCATTCAGAGCCCCAGCCCTTTTGGTGGCCCCCCCCCCACCCATGGGGGCTGCAGGACCCCTTGTCTTGAGCACAGGTGGATCCCAGGAGGCAGGTCTCTTGTTGCCTTGTGTCCTCCCAGTAGGCATCTGGTGGGCTGCTGTGAGATCCAGGGAGCCGGACTAGATGGGCCCCCTTGGGCCTGATCCAGCTCTTCCTCTGTTCACAGAAGCTCCAGCACAGGCTTTGGGACAAGGAGGCTGGTGAGGGGGGATGTGATCAGCTTCTCTGGACAAGGATGGCCAGGGTGACCACGCAGAGGATGGGCATTTGGGCTGTTACTGGTGGCACTGGTGGCACTGGTGGCACTGGTGGCACTGGTGGCACTGGTGGCAGGAGCCTGAAGAAGCGAGAGGAGCCTGGCAGCAGCTCCTCCTCTGAGAGCGGAAATGGCTTGCTGTTTCTCACTGTCAGTGGCAAAAGCGGGGAAATGGGTGGGCCAGGCTGAGCAGTGAGCGGACAAGTCCCCTCCCAAGAAAAATGTCGCATATCACAAAATAAAAGCAAAATCCACTCTTGACGCTTTCAGGTGATTAATTGAAATGCTGCTCACGGGGGAAGGAGGACAATGAAGATTTTTTTCCTAGAACACAAGAACACATCCTGGAGAAAGAGGACATCTGGTCACCCTGAGTCGGGGTGGATTCCTGCCTCTCTCCCTCTCAGTAGCCCAAAGTGACCCCATATGAGGCAGATGCAGCAGTGTTGCAGCCGCTACACGCATGCATACGGTTGTGTTCCTCTCCCACTACATGCATGCATACGGTTGTGATCACCAGTCCCCCTCCCCAAGATGGTTGTGTTCCTCTCGCCAGCAGTCTTCTGTGCATCCTGGTTTTTTTTCCCCCAGGAACTCCCAGCAGCCCAGCCCAGGCTGAGTAGGGGGAGCTCCTCCCCGTCAGTTGGCCCATCATCATATGGTGGCCTAGAAGGAGGGACTGGTGATCCTGTGGGGGGGGGGGGTGCAGTGCCAGCCAGACATGTCTATGAGAGCTGTAAGCTTGTCTGTGAAGCAGGCATGTGCAACTGTGAGTGCCGTGTGAGCGGGGTGAGGGCATGGCAGGGGAGCTTCCTGACACCTCTGACTTGCTTCCTTCCCCCCCCCCCCCATGGGGTGGCTGACTAATAACTTTAGGGACACTCCTGTTCCCATGACTAGATCAGCCCATCTGAGCAGAAGTGTGTTTTAGGAAGCGAATGACAAGGACATGGGAAGAGTGGGCTGGAGCTCTGGCTGGCTAACTGGAAACCACAAGAACATCAGAAGAGCCTCCAATTGGATCAGGCCAAAGGCCCATCTGGACCAGCTTCCTATATCTCCCAGCTGCCCAGCAGATGCCTCGGGAAGCACACATGACAACTTCATCCATGTGTGTCTCCCGCCCCCCCTGCATCTGGCATTTGGAGCATCTATCCATCCCTTGGGAAAACGGCGGGATATAAAGTATATAGTTTACTATACACACACCTCTAAGAATTTGTCCAATCCCGTCTGAAAGGCATCAAGGCCAGATGCCATCACCACATCCTGTGGCAAAGAGTTCCACAGGTTAATTAAACGATGGGTAAAGAAATATTTCCTGATTGTCCCAATGTTCCTTGGATCTGGTGTTTTGCAAGAGAGAAAAGAGCATCTCTAGCCCAGTGGTACTCAAACGGAGCCTCCGGTTTGTGTAAAGGTCCCCCATTCCCTTAAAAGATGTGGAGGAATGGGAAGAGAAGAGATCCCCAGAATTGTGCAGGGAGAAGAGGGGCCATTTGGAGGACGTCTGAGGCCCAGCCAGGCTGCATCCAGGCTGTGCATCAGCGGGTTCAAATTTCCAGGATTTCTGCAAGCAGCAACACACAGCAGCACCGAAAGAAAGCAGACACTTCAATGGACCCTCATTTCCCCCACTGCACCATCAGAGTTCTAGTTGGGATAGGTCCACTGGCTCTTAGGGGACCAGAGGCTGGCCACAGGCCACATCTGGCCCGGGGCGGGGGTTTGGAGACCGACCCCTTCACTGCACCATCCTGACTCTCAAATGTGTTCTTCCTCTTTTCAGTCTTTCTTGAGGGGGCCTCTGCCCACAGGGGTCTCTGCTCTCACTGGTAGGTGATTTGACCATCCTTCTCCACCAAGGATATTTATTCAGTGCACATCCACACACATGCCCACATACACACAAACACCTCTGATTTGGTTGTGCAGAGGTTAATAAGTACATCAGAAGAGGATGCTGAATCAGGCCCAAGGCTCACCTAGTCCAGCTGCCTGTATCTCACTGTGCCCCCCCCCCTTGCTCAGGAAGCACATATGACATCTGCGTCCAGGTGCCCCCCGCCTTTGCACTGGCATTTTCAGCTTGTCCACCTGGCTCAGAAAGGGCCATCATGGTCCTTTCCTCTAGGAATTTGCATTCCAACCCCTTCCTAAAGGCACTGCAGCCAGATGCTACCACCGCATCCTGTGGCAGGGAGTTCCACAGACCAACTACACTCTGGGTCAAGAAATATTTTCTTTTGTCCTGACTCTCCCAACGTTCAATTTTAGTGGACGTCCCCTAGTTCCGGTGTTATTGAAAGGTTGCTATAAATCCATCTAACTAGCTTAAGACCTGATCTGCTGCCACTCATGCGCAGCACACTCCCTTATGGGGAAGAGGGGCTCTCCAGCCACTCTTGCTGGCCAGTGAGGGCATCCCTTAAGGAAACCCATTCTACTCTTACTCAGTAGCGTACTCTACTATAACAGCTTCCGCTTTTTGGAGCTTAACAACTGCAGGACACAAGGCTGGAGAAAGAATAACATTGTAAACAATACAGATTGCGGCTGCTACAAGTGTAACAACTACACCTCGCTGTTACAGTTACTGTTACAGAATGTGAACAGTCCATAGATTTACGCTACTTACAGGTTGTTTGCTTCTGGTCCACATTATGCTACATGCATGAGAATAAAAAGCAGGCCTCCGCCAGTCTTGAAGGACTATGGTATCATGCTGGGCGCTGCATACGCTGCATGTGAAGCACGAAAGCCTGGGTTAGATTGTTATGGAGGAGAGGCTGTTACCTAAGCAGCAAATCCCCCCTCTCCACGCCACTGAATTAGTCCAATGGAAAGGCAGAGCCCATACGATTGGATCCAGCTGGCATCGCAGAGCTGGGCTAAGGACAGGAGCTCACCCTCTCTTGTGGGGCCGACCCAGGAATCGAACCCTGGCCTGCTGGTTAACAGGCACAGACCCATCGTGGCTTGCGCCACCCTCAACCCTTCATGCATGAGAACAAATCTGGTAAAATCTGGTGTCAGAAATGTGATGAATGTGTTGAACTTAAAAGCTAACCGACAGCATAATGTGTTTCAGAAGGTGACAATTTCTGACTTACCGGTAGATGCGTCATTGGATGTGTAGCTTTTCCTTCAGACTCCTTCAGTAATGTGTGGTCTTGCTTGTGTCACTTTGCACTACAGAAGGTATGCAGGTCTCCCTCTTTATCTGGTTTCCTTCCAGAACCTCCTGTGGATTTAAAAAAACAGTGGAAAAATAGATTTAAAGAAACCCACTTCCGGGTTTCTTGCTCTTCCATTGCTCCCAGTGGAATAAGGCTGTGCCTCAGTATCTGCAGGGGTTTGATTCTGGGACTCCCTGATGATGCCCAAAACTGTGTTCAGTAAAAGCAATTTCAAAATAAGAAAGTGTGTTCTGTGACAACTGTTTAGAAAGAGCTTTTCTTCCTGTTGTAGAGAGGCACCAACCATTGGAAATGCAAAGGACCCCTGCCTTTGGCGGGCTCAGCTGAAGAATGGAATGACTGCTTGCCTGGCTGCCCCCCTACAACAGGAAGAAAAGCTGTTTCTCAGACGGATGTGCGGTGGCCCTTTGTGTTGAGTCAAAGGCGTATCTAACCAGCTTGAACCTGTATGTCCCTCAGCTTAGCTAGTGCCCTGCTAATCAGTAGTCAGTATGAGGAGATTCTTTCCATTTCCTTTCCATTCACAAGTGTGGACGGCCACACTGGCCACTTTGATGCCCATCTAAGGCGCTTGGGATGGACTTGGCCGACACTCCTTCCTTTGCCTGCCGCAGCCTGGTTTTCTTGTGCTCCTGTTTCAAGGCAAGCCTGTAACTGTTGCCTGCTTTTAAGATGCAAAGAACTGGCAAGCCTGGGGTGGAGGAGACGCCAGTTGCGCTTCCTCACTCTCTTCCCTCCATCTTCTCCGAGGGTGCAGTCTTAAGCAATTCAGGCTGGCATAACCTTCTGTGGCATGCCTCTGCCTCCCGGCACCACCACAGGAAGTTACGCCAGGCTAAATGGGTTAGCATTGCACCCTGAGGCTGGCAGACTGGGCACTGCTTCAGATGTAGCATCGGGGCCAGCACCCGTGGCTGTGGAGCTGGGTCGATCACAGTGGCTGACAAGGTTCCTCACCGGCTTGAGCCCTATCAGCTTGGAAATGCTGGTTGTGCCCCACACAGCCCTTCTGTTGCTCCTTGGCGTCCTCCCTCTCTTCGGAGTTGCATCCCTGCTTCTGGCAACAGGATTTGACTCAAATCAAGTTCTGTGATGCGGCCATCAGCCCGGTTTCTGGAAACATTTGGGGTCGCCTGTGATCTTGGTCACTTGGCTGCTTCTGCCTGTCTCCAGACCATTTACAAGCACCGATCCCAGGTCAGAACCTTGGAGGGCCCTGCTTTTTGCCTCCCCCATCGTGAAAAATTGCCCATTGATGCCCACTCTGTTTCCTGGTCCCCAACCAGTTCCTGATCCAGACTTCCCATTTCCCTTGATGGAAAAGGGCCACCCACACCTTCTCCACATGGCATGGTTCTCAGTCCCCTCTACATTGGGGTGACCCTGAAGACCATCAGCAAATGCACCTGCATGACTGACCAGAGACTGAGCTGCAGGCCCAGAAGCTGCTCTCTTCCCAGACATTGTTTCCACCCAGCTCTCCAATGATGGCACCTCCCCTGGCATTACGCTTCCCCCCACCCCCGGCCATATCTGTAGCCCAAGGAATTGAGCCAACAGTTCCCACTGGCCTTCCGCTGTCACATTCCACTGGACTGTGTGGCACCATCTGAGGTGCCGCTGGGCATCTTCAGGCAGCAGGCTTCAGGGCACCCAGAATCTTCCCCGCCTGCTACTCTCTTTGATGCCTCTTCTCTCCCCCTTGTTGTTCAGTGAGCAGAGCGGTGGCAGGTAGAAGGAGGACTGTGTGGTGTGTGTTGGTGTGGGTGGTGCTGGCACATGCACTGGCAGGAGAGTTGGGGCCACTGAGTGTACCCACCCTGCTGTTTGGCCAGGGGACTCTTCAGAAGCTGGAAAAGAACGAGGGCATGGGGCTGGTTCTGGCGGCTTGGGTTTGCTCCTTCAGTACCCATCTCTGGGGTGTGGAGCTAATCATTAACAAGTGTGAACAATGGTATTTCCTGCCGGCTGCTGGGCAGAGGCCCAGGCGGTGGGTCTGCAGGACCCACCTGGACATTTCTGAGGGACGCAGGGCACTCCTGAGCCCAGCATGTCTCCCCTGAAGGGCTGTCTTCCTGCACCACTAGCGCACGTGGCTTTGCCAGGCAGAGGAGCACTTGGGCACCAGGGCCAAAGGGGTGGGTTTGGCAAAAGAGTGCTCTGCAAACATGGCCCGTTCTGCCAGCAGTGGGCCCCACAAACCAATTTTTCCAGAGGCTCATTCGTTCATCCATCCATCCATCCACCCGTTCCTTCATTCATACAGGCAGCCTCAGAATGCCAGAAGTGGGAGAGGGCTGCCCCTGGAAACTGGAACTGTCCAGGTTTTTTGGGATTGCATTCACATACTGGCGAGTTTGATGGGGAGTCCCATCCCGGTTTTGTGGAAGAGAATTATGGCAACCCTATTTGGGGAGGGCACCTTGTGCTGCTGGAGCAGGGTTGCCATATGTCCTGAAAAACAGGCCCAGTCCTGATTTGGGGGAACTGCATTCACATACTGCCAAATGGGACAGAGAGTCCTATCCCAATTTTGTGGAAGAGATTTATGGTAATCCAATCCTGGAGGCATCTGGTGGGCTGCTGTGAGGTCAAGGAAGCTGGACTTGATGGGCCTTGGGCCTGATCCGGCAGAAGCCCTTCTTATGACGTGATAGAGACATACAAAATTATGCACGGGATGGAGAATGTGGATGGGGGGTGTCCTTAACCCTCTCACACAAGATCAGAACCAGGGGACATGCGTTCAAACTGAGTGTTGGGGAAGTTAGGAAGTTTCCTTACCCAACACGTAATTGATTTGTGGAACTCCTTGTCATGGGATGTGGTGCTGGCAGCTTGTGTAGAAGTCTTTAAAGGAGGATAGGACAGAATAATGGAGAAAAGCCCGTCACAGATTGCAAGCCACGATGGGTCGGTGCAACCTCCTTATTTTAGAATGATGTTGCCTGCCTTAGAACGGTGGCCTTGGATGCCTCCGGAGTTACACTGCTGTGCTTGTCAACCTGAAGACCAGCAGGTTGGCAGTTGGAGACCCGAGTATTGTGCGGCAGAGTGAACTCCTGTCACTTGCCCGGCTCCTGCCAGCCAAGCAGTTCAAAAGCATGGCAATGCAAGTGGATAAAAGAGGCACCCCTCTGTGGGAAGGTAACGGCATTCCGTGCGCCTTTGGCATTTATTTGTGCCAGCCACATAACCACGGAGATGTCTTTAGGCAAGTGGGTCTTGGCCTTAGGAAAGAAGTTGGTGGCAACTTCTGTCAGTGCTTGCAAGAGATGCGTTTCCCAGGAGTGCCCCACGGTGTGCCATCTCCTGCCTGGCTGTGCTTCGCTTGTGGTAACAACTAGCTGGGCATCCTGCGGGGGACACCTGGATGCATGTGTCATGTATGCTCCCGCAGGCATCTGGTGGGCCGCTGTGAGACTCCGGAAGCTGGGCTTAGTGGGCCTCAGCCTGATCCGGCAAGGGAGGCTCTTCTGATATTCTTCTTAAGACGGAGCAGCTGCCACTCACCAATGTTTCTGGGCCAGGAAATTCCTCTCCCTCAAGCCTGCTGGGATTTTGTCTGGGCAAAGGCAGGCCGAGCCCCCCTCATAGGCATGTGCAGAATGCCTCCCCCCTCACTGCCTGGGATGCCCCTGTCGGTGTCAGAGATGCAGGTGAGCTATGGTGAAAGACAGACGAGTTCCAGGGGACAGCAGCGGGGTGTGCATGCGTGTGCAGGTGCATGCAGGTGCAGGGCAGAGCAGGGAGGGTGGGGCAGCTGCCCCAGGCAGATCCTGGAGTGTTATTGACTTTGGCTGGTGTCTCCCTCTGGGACTTCTTCTCCCCCCCCCCCCCCGCACCGCCTGGCTGATGGTTCTTGCCTCTCCCTGCCGTCAGCCTCCCCGCCCTGTCCCAAGACTGAAAGGAAGGTGGACAAACACTGGTTTGGGGGGAGGGAGGCGCGGGGGACGCAATGTGCAGGCTGTGCAGCCGTGATGGTTGTGCTGTGAAGAGCCCCAGATCAGCCCAAAGTGTATTGGGGGAGGGGGAGCTGGGAGTGCCATGGATTCCGGGCATTGCCCTGACACCTGGCGCATGTGCTTGTGCACCTCTCCTTTGCACGTGAGCTTCACAGCATCTTGGTTCCTGGACGTGAAATGGGACTGACAAGGTGGGGGGTGGCGCTCTGCCTTTTTCCAGAAGCCACAAGCAAGCAGAGGTGAAGGTGCAGCAGTGGAGTGAATGGCAGCCAAGTTGTGGCCATTTTCCGCCCTGTGCAAATTGTTCTCGAGTGTGCTGGGTGTGATCAGCTGCTGTTGGTGCCGCCGAAGGGGCATGCCCATTGCATGGGTTGGAGGGGATTTGGGGGGGGGGGTGAGGTTCCCTTCCCCTGCACCTGGTTCTGTCACTCTGGACTCTTGGAGGGAGGGAGGGAGGGAGTGGGGGGAGAGAGAGAGGCTTCAGAGCAGGCCCCTCTGTCCAGCCAGCCTGGAGAGTTTGTGCCTGGGTGTGGGGGGACCCCCTGGGTGTAGGGGGAGGTGGGCACAGAGGCCCACAGGGTCTGGCCTTCCCCTAGCTGTGTGTGCACATGCGCAAGGCCATGGGGGGAATTCACGTTCCTGCTGGGTCTGGTGCCATAAATGGAGACGGGCCGGGGTGGGGCGCCACTGGCAACAGAAATAGCTTGCCTGGCCCTGCTGGAAAGCCATTGGGAGTGTGAGATGGGGAAGGCCGTCTTGGCTGGCAAGGGGGGCAGTGCCTCACTTACAGTGTCAGTGTGCCGCTTTCCTCCAAGTGGCCTTGGCTTGGCTGTTGCGCCAGGCAGGGTGGAAAGGCAGGAAGCCTCCCCTCCCCGCCCAGAACTGTGCCTGCTGAGCTGCCACCCTCTGCACTGGACTGCGGGGGTTAACTATGGCCCATCACCTCCCTGACTGAGCCAGCATGCATTCAATCTGGGAAGGAGCAGAGAGTCTTCCTTGGGGCTCTGGGGGGACCGCATCCTGCCCCATCCTGCCTGGCCAGATGGACAGGCACGCAGCCCTCTTCCATCCCCAGTGCAGAGGCTGCCTGGCTTTGTGGGTGGGGAATCTGCTCCCCTCCCTGTGCCTTGCTGCCAAATGGAAGGAAACTTTGATGAGAACTCCCTCCTTTCCTCCTCCCGCCTGCCTGCACAGAAAGGCTGGCGTGGTGTGCGGGGCGGGCACAGCCGAGAAGTGTGTGGTGGCTTCTCTTCCCTCCTCCGCTGAGTCAGGCCTGGCAGTGCCCTGCCCTGCCCTGTCCTGCCCCTTGGGTGGGTGGGGGAGCTCCAGGCCAGGGGGGTGTGAGCCAGCCAGGGAGCAGGGTCTGTGCTCTCCCACCAGCCCAGCCCAGCCCAGCCCAGCCTTCCTGCTGCCAGAGGAGGGCTTGGAGTAGAAGCCACAGCTGCAATCTGTGCTCCAGCCAGGCTGAGGCTTCTTGGGAAGGGAGGGAGGGCGGCTGGAACCACTCCTTCCTGCTGGAGCCGGCTGACCTGCCGGCTGCTCTCCTCGGCTCCTTACAAGCCCGACTAGTGCCGTCCTGCACTGCCGCGGCCATGGTGGCCGGTATGCTGATGCCGCTGGAGCAGCTGCACTCCATCTACGAGCTGCTGTTCCGCGATGGCGTCATGGTGGCCCAAAAGGACCGGCGCCCCCACAGCTACCACCCGCAGCTGCCTGGAGTCAGCCACCTGCAAGTCCAGCGGGCCATGGGCTCCCTGCGCTCCCGTGGTCTGGTCCGCGAGACCTTTGCCTGGCGTCACAGCTATTGGTACTTGACGGATGAGGGCATTGCCCACCTGCGTCAGTTCTTGCGCCTGCCGCCTGAGATCGTGCCCACCACCTTGCAGCGTGTCCGCCACCCTCTTGCCGTGGCGAGGCCTGCTTCCCGCCCACCTCGTGTGCAGACAGTGCCAGGCCCGCCATCCTGTCCCCCCAAGCTGCGGGAGCCCAGTCGGCAGGTGTATCGCCGGAAGGAGGAGTCTGCCAGCACTGCTGGGCACGTGGAGCCAGTTGCCATGAAGACAGTGTCACAGGTGGCATCGGGTGCCAGTCCTGACGAAGGTCAGACACTCTCCCCCAGGGGCCTGGGACAGGGATGGTGGTGGGGGATTGCTGGGGCATCACCTGGCCTAAGTGTGCAGCGGGCAGGTCTGTCACCCTGCAGGTTCTGTCAGTGCCTGCAAGAGATGAGTTTCCCAGGAGTGCCCCACGGTGTGCCGTCTCCTGCCTGGCTGTGCTTCGCTTGTGGGGCAACAGATGAGCGCAGGATGTCTTAGTGCTCTGATTCTGGGTTCAGACCCAGTGGCTGGTTGGGGCAATGGGGAGTCTAGCTTCATTCACACTCAGTCAGTTCCCAGATGCTGCCACTCTCTGTTGGGGCCTGGAGTGTGGGTGAGGGAGGGCCTTCCTTTTCCTCCTCCACCACCACACCCCACTTTCCTTTCTCCCTAGCCTCCTTTATGGCCACGTGGGTGCCTTTGCGTTCCCTGATGGTAGCTGGAATGGGCTGGCTGCTGCTGGTCCCTGGTTTGGGACGGGCTCTGAGGCCTGGCATGTGTTCTTGGGGGGGGGGGGGGCCTGTGCTGACAGGTGGGCTGCAGCTGCTGCCCTCCTCTCCTCGCCAGCCCCTCCCAGCGCCTCGTCTTCCCCTCCGCCAAGGTCAGTGCAACCAGCTGGGCTGCCACATGGAGTCGGCAGGAGTGGACCTTCCTGGGGGAGAGCTCCGGAAGAGGCGGCGCAGGGGGCACCGCAGGAAGGGGGGCCACTCAGGTGAAGGTATCTCAGCTGCTGGGAGGGGGGCAAATGGCTTCCAGAAACCCCAGTGGCTGCCAGTAGCGTGGCCTGCTCCTGTGGTTCCCTCCCCCCAGTAACTTGCAGTGGTGCGTGTGGGGTTTGTCCTGTGCAGTTGCCCCTCTCTTGGAGACCTGGCCTGTGCCACTCCAGCAGCCTTAGCAAAGAGGCTGGCGTCTGGTTGGCAAGTCTGGGGGTGGTTGGCTTGTGGCCCTCTCTCTGACTTGCGCCTTTTGGCTCCATCTGTTCTTTGCCAGGCATGTGCAGGGGGATGATGTCCAACCCATGCCTGCCCGCCACCCCCCCCCCCGCCCCCAGTGGACAAAGGATCTCCTTTGGTGGCACAAGTGGTGAAGACACTGTGCTGTTAACCCACAGGCCAGGGTTCAAGACCCAGGTCCCCGCAAGATGAGGATTTCCTGCTACAGGCAGGGGGTTGTACTAGATGATCCACTGGGTCCCTTCCAACTCTATGAGTCTATGATTCTTGCCTCTGCTCCTTCTTGTGCCCAACCCCTCCTTGTGTGTGGGGCAGTCTGCCTGGGTGGAGGAACGTGAAGAGCGCTGGTGGCAGCCACCTCAGCCTGTGGGGGAGAGTAAGGGGGGGCTCCAAGTTTCCGACAGGAAAGGAAATGCGTAGTGGTGCCAGCCCAGCCCAGCTCGGGTTGCACTGGGTGAGTCAGCGCAGCATCAATTCCTGGGCTGAGATGCGAGGGGAAGGGGCACCCTGCCAGCAGCTCTGTCCTGTGCTGTGTGGAAGGGGCCAGTTGCTCACAGCCATAAGTCCTGCGGCTCACAGGTCGGCCACTGAGAGTGCGGGGGAGCCGGTCCGCTCCCCAGACCCACCCGGCCCCACCTCACCATGGCTGCAGCCTGCAGAGTTTTGCACACACCAGCAGGGAAGGAGGGGGTGCCCAAACAGGCAGGTGTTCCACAGTCATGGTCCTTCTCCTGGGCAGAGCATTGGCAAGTGCATGGCATGGCGTGGCTGGCTGGCTGGGAGGGGCAGGCAGCTCAGGCCCTCTGCCTCTCTTCTGCATGTGCCTGGGGTGAAGGAGGGACAGACTCAGAGAGAATGGCTGAGCCAGTGCCTGGGCAGTTCCTCCAGGCCAGGAGATAGACATGTGCCTGGGGGGTAGTGGTGGGGAATTTCCCCCTGGAGGGCTGAATGCTGCCCTCCTGACCCCCTCCCTCTGCAGTCAGATTGCTCCCCTCCACCTCCAGGCAGAGCCTTTGCAGTCCATCCCGCAGGAATCCTGGCTGCAGCCAGGCGCAGCTGGAGCACATTTGGGGCTGCTGGAGCAGGAAGGCGGGAGGGGGGCCTCCCGGGTGTGGCAGCTGGGCTGGCGGGGTGGGGGTTGTGGCAGGGCTCCTGCATGGGCTTGCCCTGGCTGGGGCTTGTCTGGCAGATCTGGCGGGAAGGGAAGGTGAGCGCCTCGCTTGCTCACTCACTTGCGCACAGTAGCGAACGGGGGAAGGAACCCACAATGGCAGCGGCTCCCGCTTCGGACTGGGAGGATGGCCGGTACTTTATGGAGGACCTGATTCAGCAAGGGCAAGGTATGCTGGGTGGGGGGCACGAGAGGGAAGGGATGGATGGACAGGCTGAGATTGGGGCTGCCCCCAGTGGTGGGCTCCAGATTTAGCAGGCCCTGTCCTATGAGGTGACAAGTCTGAGGGTGGCCTGCAGGCCAAAGGCAAGGTGCCAGGCCTGGGTGGTGCCCAGGGTCCCTCCCTCCATTGCACAGCATGCCTCCTGCTCATGCGGGGAGGGGCCATTCAGAGGAGCCTCGTAGTGACCTGGCTGTAGTGGAGCGGGGGGGGGGGGGGGGGCTCGATCAAACCCTCCTGCAAGGGGGTGCACGGAATGCCTGGGCTCTGGTCCAGGTCAGAGTGTGCCTTGGGCCCCCTGCCATGGCCTGCTCCCGAGGGGGCCTGCTTGTTGTTCCCTGCAAGGCGTTACAGTTTGTGCTCACAGTGCATGTGGCTGCCAGGTTTGTTTGGGAGGGTGAGCACCCTCGGGGTTGTGGTAGTGTTAGCAGAGACTCAGGTCTTGGGACCCCGTTCTCTGGCTTCCTGAGCTCTGCTTAGGAGAGGGGGCAGGGCAGCTCCTCCCTGGCAAGGCTCAGCAGTGGTTGTTGGGTGAGGCCTCCGGCCTTGCGTGGCGGAGGGGGAGCAGAGGCCTCCCCCTCTTGCCCCAATGTAGGTGGCCTGGCCACTCCTGGAACCAAGTCCTCAGGCCCGCCTGCCTTGCGGGCAGCTTCTTTGGCAGAGACTGGTCCAGGAGTGGGCTCCAGGCACTGCTGCAGGGGCAAGAAATGCCAGGGTGCAGCGCTCCTGCCACTCGCCCTCCCTGGGCCTGGTTTTGGCACTCCAGCTGCTTGGGGTTGGAGCTCTGAGCCACCCCCCATTGCCCCCCCTTCTCCCCCACTCCTTATTCCTGCTCTAACTGAGGGCCTTGGCAAGAGCAGCCCACCGGGGGAGGGGTCTGACATGCCCAAGTTGGAGGAGCCTCCTGTTTGGGGTGGGCTTCACATGAACACTCCCTCCCTGCTGTGTGGCGCCGCCAACCCCAAAATTCTGGCCCCCATCCAGGGAAAGGGCCTTTACATTATGGTGTCCTGAGAACGTCAGTCCTGTGGCTTGTGGAACGCTGCAGCTGGATGAGCTTTATTATCCTGTCTCAGCCAGTCCCCCCCAGCACCACACAGGCAGACGTGTGCCCCCCACCCCCTTCCCACTTGAGTGGCCTTTCAGCATCTCCTGCCCATGCCAAGGAGCAGCAGCTCCTTTCCAGGGCCTCTGTCTGTCTGTCTGTCCCAAGAAGGCTTCCGTCAGTCTTGAAGGACTATGGTATCGTGCTGGGCGCTGCATACGCTGCATGCAAAGCACAAAAGCCTGGGTTAGATTGTTATGGAGGAGAGGCTGTTACCCAAGCAGCAGATCCCCCCTCTCCACGCCACTGAATTAGTCCAATGGAAAGGCAGAGCCAATACGAGTGGATCCAGCTGGCGTCACAGAGCTGGGCTCAGGACAGGAGCTCACCATGTCTTGTGGGGCCCACCCGGGTCTCGAACCCTGGCCTGCTGGTTAACAGGCACAGCGTCTTAACCGCTTGCGCCACCCACAGCCCACACACACGCACACGCCACAGCTGTCCCAAGCATATGAGCTGGAAAAGCCGTTGAAATCCAAACTGGTGACTCTCCCTTGGGTGCTGTCAGTGTCTCCACGCAGTGCTGGTTTGGAGCTGCCTCCCTTCCCCCAGAGCTCCCCAAGGGGGGAGCCATTTTCAGACTGCAGCAGCCCAGGGGCAGGAGCGCCTCATGGCTCAAGCTAGTCCTTGAGGCCCCCCAAGTCGAAGTGTGGCCTGTCACCCAAGCCAGATCTGGTGCTGGGGAATTCCTTCTCAGTCAGGGCCAATGAAAAGGACTGGGTGAGGAAAGAGAACCCCGCTGTTCCTCGGCGCTGTCTCTGCAGCGAAGCGGGTGTTGGTGTCACGGGTTCCCTTGGAGTGTGGAGTTGGTCCTGCCTGCGTATCTCCTGCGCATCCAGAGTGACTGACTGCACGGGGTCTGTGAAAACGGCAGTGCGCTTCCGGTGCCACCCAGTCCCAGACTGCACGCCGTTTGCGCTGGGCAGCAAAATGGGCTCCGGCCACCTCCTTGGGCCCATTTGAAACTGCCCTGCAGTCGGGGCAGAGCTAAGTGGTGTGGCTGAGTTGGTGCTCCTGGGAATGCACAGGTCAGGTGTGGGATCATCAGAAGGTCCCGAGATGCGCCACCTGCAGTCTCTGCCCACCCCTCAGTGGAGCTGCCACCCTCTTCCTGTCAGTCCAGGGGGAGCCTGGCGGGGTGCCGCCCATGCCTATTGCAAGGCTCGCAAGATGCACCAGCAGCCAGCCAGACGCCAAAGCCAAGCAGGTGTTGGTGGGCATCCAACCCAAATGGCATGGAGGGCAACCAAGGCCATCAAGAGTTGCCCCGGCCACAGAGGACGGTCTTGGGCTTTGAGGGTTTCCACCCGCAGTGATTCCTTCCAGTCTGCATCATCAGGTGGACCAGGGGAAGGCCAGGCAGCCCCCTCCCAGCCACTTTTCCCAGCCGGGCCGCAGGGGGTCACTGCCACCCCCTGGCCATGGACTTGGAGGAGCTGCCCCTTTTGTATATCCTGAACCTCCCCTGGGGGGAGGGGGAGGAGGAGAGCAGAGTGAGAGGTCTTAGGCAGCCCCCTCCCTTCGGAGGACCGACTGACAGCCCCTTCTGTGCTTGGCCTGGAAGGAACGCGCCCCCTCCCCAGCCAGGTGTGAAAGGGTGTCCGGCCAGCCCCCCCCCCCCCCAGCGGCGCACAGTGGCCGGGAGTTCCGCAGGCGCTGCCTGATGGCGCGGGGGCTGCCTGGGCCAGGTGCGCCCCTGCCCGCCCCCCCGGCCGCTCTCCTGCCAGGCCCCTCCCCGCGGCCTGGAATGCCAACTGCGGAGCGCTGTCAGGGGCTGTCAGGGGCTATTAATAGACGGCGCTCCCCTGCCTGAGCCGCGCTGCGCTGCGGGGGCGGCCAGAAGCTCCGGACCCGCACTCGGGGCGGCTGCCCGTCTAGAGGACGCCGCCATGAAGGTGGTGCCAGGTGGGTGGCGGGGGGGGGGGTCGCCGCCTGGCACTGCCGGGAAGCCCCACGGCGCCTGCCGGACGGCGGGGGGGGGGGCTCGGTGTGCGCAGGGAGGCCCGGCCCGACCAGGCGAAGGGAGTGGCTGCCCGACGGGCGGGCGGGGCGACGGAGCGGAGGGTAACCTTCAGCGCCGCCGGGAGGGACGGGGTGGCGCGTCGAGGCTGCGCTGGGCAGGGAGGCCGGCCGGCGAGAGGGTTCCTCGGAGGAGGAGGCGCTGCGGCTCGGGGGCGGCCATGGATCCCGGGGGCGGCGGCGGGGTCTTCCCCTCGCTGGTGGTGGCCGGGCACGCGCTCACGCTGGCCCTCGTCTGGTACTGGCGCGGCGCGCGGAGCCCCGACGGTCCGGACGGTGAGTCAGCCGGACGGACGGGGAGGCGGAGGACGGGCGGCGCTGGGACCCGGGCGGCGCAGGGAAGGCAGGAGGGCGGACGGGGCGGGCGGAGCCTCCCGGCTGCCAAACACTGACGCACGTGGGCTGCGGCCGTCGGGGCTCCTCCGCCTGTCTCTCGGGGGCCTTGCGGGAAGGAGGGGAAAGCGGTGCAGGGCGCAGCGCGGGAGAGAACCGGGAGGGGGCCAGCCAGGGGCGGCTCCGAGCAGGGCTCCGCTGGTGCTGGGGGGTCGGGGGGATCCGGGCTGGCTGGGCTGCTGCTGCTGCTGCATGGCGTCCCTCCGGGAAGGGCCAGCAAGATTCCAAAAAGTGTGAGGAGGTTGCAGAGAATTCAGAGAAGGGAGGAAATGTAGGGAGTTTTTTCCAGAGGTCCCCCCCCGCCCCGCAGCAGGAACAGCTGCCTTGTTCCCCGTCCGAACCCCCTGAGCTCCCGCTTCCTGACCTGGTCAAGGAAGAAGCCAGTCCCTCCAGAGTCACCAGAACCATGACCTGCCCTGGCCTTGTCCTCTCTAAGGGGTGTCCAATTCCGAGGAAGGCCCAAGAACCAGGGGACAAAGGTCCCTTCCCTTGAGGAAGCCTCCTTGAGCCCCCCCCCCCCGCAGTGCACACTCCATGGGCACAGCTGCCTCAGTGTGGAGAGTGGGTGAGGATTGGGCCTTCAGCCTGGCCAGTTCCCCTTGAAGGCCGCCACAGGATCCGAGGCCAGGAAGAGAAAGTGTGGCCAGCAGGCCCTTCAGTCAGTTTCCTGCTTGTGGGAGAAGGAAAGGGAGCTCCCTCTCTCCCCATCTCAGCCCCATCCAGCCTTCCTGGGACTCTTCAGGATGCCTTGGGATGCTGTTCCTGTGCTGTGGAGCTGGGCTGCTTCAGAGCTCTGCTCTCCTACTTCCGCCTCCCTGGACCAGGGCTTTGGGCTCCAATCTGGCTTGGCCTGGGTGGCCTTGAGCTATAAACCCCATTCCCCCTAGCTAGGCAGTTGGGGAATGTGTAATTTGCCTATGGAACTCCTTGCCACAGGGTTTGGTGGTGGTACCCAGCCTCCCCCTTTCCTAGAGGGAAGGGCCATCCCAGGTGCCATGGCATGAAGGGTAAGTATGTGTGCAAAGATAGATGTCGATGGAGGCCACCTCTGACTGCCACATGCAGGGGGGGCACTGGGCTGCAGTGCAGCATCTGGTGAGCTGTTGTGAGAATCCAGAAGCTGGACTGGGTGGGCCTTGGGCCTGAGGCTCTTCTGCTGCTGCTTCTGCTGCTGCCATCCCCGCACCCGTGTTTCCTTTGGTTTTTTCCAGGCGGTGGGCCTTGAGCGTCCTCAGCCTCTCCGCCCATTGCTGGCACTGCTGTGCCAAGTCATCTGGAGAAATGTTCTGCCCCAGATCTCCATGGCAGCTGCTGTTTCGTTCCTCCCCCTGCCAGTAGTGATCACCAAACCGCAACCAACTCTTGGCAGGCGGAGCGGTGCTCAGAGGCAGGGAGGGGAGCCAGGCCAGACGCCTCTGCTTGCCCAGCTGGCTGGCGCTGGAGATCCAGGCCAGCAGGCAGGCAGGCCAGCGCAGCAGATCTCTGGGACAAATAAGTGCAGTGGGAGGCCCAGGCCAAGCAGGCCCAGTTCTGAGGCGGGTGCAGGGGTTCTGCCTGCCAGGATTGGGGCACTCTTGGTGCTGGGACGTGAGGCAGCCTCTCCTCGGATGGGGCCGAGGACAGTGCTTGCTGGCACCGCTCCTGTTCTCTTCCCTCTGCTCTGCTAATCCCTGCTGGGCTGCAGCCTGTTCCCAGGCAGAGCCAGGTCTGGCCGTCCCCTACCCTGCTGCCTGGCCGCTGGCTCCCTGTCCTGGGCCGCCTGCCAGGCCTGCTCCCAGGGGGGCTGCCGCACCCCAAGGTCACACCTGCCGGGGCCCATCATCGTCACCTAGGGTGGGTCCAGCCTCTCGGCAGCAGAGGGTCACCTCTGGGCAGCCTTGCTTGCCTTCCGGAGCTGGCCGGGTGACCAGAACGCAGAACTGCAAAAAAGGGACAGTGGCCCTTCCAGATGTAGGACAACCAAGAGAAATGGAGGACACGACCAAAGAACACTTACCATCCCTCTGGTGTTAGTTTCATGGGGTTGATTGAAACACTGCATTACTTCTTATGAAATTGAAAACTATTACATCTAATTTACTGCACTGAATTTATTAATTCCTAGAATTCTATATATTGCTTGTTCCCCAGGACAGGAGGCTAAAAAAAGAGGATGCCTGGACACCCTGCCCTGGCATCCCTTCCGCCCCCTCTTTCCAGGGCAGGGGCTTCTGTCCTTCTGCCCCCCATTCCCAGTCTCGGCGGGGGGGGGGGGGGAGTGTCTGTTTTTCCTGGAAATCAAACGCCCCCCCCCCCCGTTGGGAAGCTGAGTGTGGCCCATCCTCTCCTGGCTGGGCCCAGGGATCCCTGGACGGGCAGCGCAGCCTCCCGAGCATGTGCAGAGCGCCCCCGGGCGGGCATAGGGGAGGCGTCGGGGCTGCCCTGACCATGTTTTTCCAGGCTGGGGCCCGAAAGGGGCTGCGGCTGAGCTGCGGGTGACTCACTCGTCCCTCGACGGGGGGAGGGGAGGGGAAGGCCGGCCAAGGGAGGAACCCCCGCCGCCGCCTCCCCCCTGCCCAGCCCTGCCCTCGGAAGAGCCGTCCTTCCCGGAGTAGCGCCAGGTGCAGGATCGGGCCGCCCCGTGGCGCTGCCTGCGCCTCCGGGCTTATCGCTGCTCTGCAGGCGGGCACGTGAGAGCAGAGCCCAGCCGGGACCAGCCCCCACCCCACCCCCGGGCACCGCCGGCCACTCTCCCCGGACCCGTCCTACATCTGGCCCGGGGAAAAGGCCACCGCCCTCCCCCTCGGAGCGGAGAAACTGCGCTTGCAGGGGAGGTTGTAATGTTTCGGAGGAGTGTTCGATGTCAGGTTCTGAATGCGGGGAAGAGGCTGCGGAGCCCCTGCCGAGAGTGCTGGTGGCTGCCCTTCCCCTGGAGTAGGTGCCGTTGAGCAGAACGGGCTTCCTTTGGAGTAGACGCTTTAGTCTCGCGCTGGGTGCCTTTCCTGCTACACCTCCATTTCCACCGAGCGTCCTCTCGGTTCTGCCAGAGGCCACCCTCCCCCCCCCGGCTTCCCCTTGCGGGCGGCTCCCTCCCGGCCTGGACCGTCGGGCCCGGAAGCGACCGGAGAGGCCGGCTCGGAGCTGGGGCGCCGCGCTGTCGTCGGGGAGGGGAGGGGAGGGCCGAGGCGAGGCGGGGCCTGCAGAGCCGGTCGGCGATCGCAGAGCCGGCCATGGCCGCGGTGGGGCAGGCGACGGAGCCGTCGGGGGGCGCCCTCTGGGCCCGGGAGCGGCGGGTGGTGCTGAGCGGCGCGGAGTGGCTGGGCGCCCCCGAGCGCCTCCGCCAGCGCCACCTCTACGGGCAGCTCTGCTGCGTGGGTAAGTGGAGGAGGAGGAGGCTCGGCCCGAGGCGAGCTCGAACTCCTGGCCATCCTGTGGCGAGGAGTTCCACCTGCGCGGGAAGAGCCGCCACGTCCCGTCCGCGGAGCCTCCTGACGGCGGCCCCAGCTGCAGGGCAAGGCGCAGGCAGGCAGGCAGGCAGGCAAGCGGTCTCGGCCGCCAGGAACGCCTCCGTTCTAGCCCAGACTCCAGGGGCGGGGAGCGGCCTTCCGTAGCCCCGTCGGGGCTTCCCCTGGGCAGGGCGAGGGAGCGTGGCCGGGCAGAAGCCCTCCTCCTCTGCTTCCAGGTAGCCTACAGGCAGGTCGGAGGAGCAGGCGGCACTTGCCCCCCCCCCGGGGGGGGGTTTTCTTCCAGAAATTGGTCTGATCCTGACACCCTGGGCCACCCCCACTTCCTGTGGCAAGGAGTTCCACAGGCTGATGACACTCTGGCGCTGGGCTCTTCCACCTGTTCCCGCTCAGGGGTCCCTGACAAGGGTCCGGGCACAGCCTGCTGCAGGTGAGGGGCTGAAAAAGTGACTCCTCCCTGGGATGTCCTTCCCCGTAGCTCTCCAGGCACACCTGCAGACTCTAGAGCAGTGGTTCTCAATCTTCCTAACGCCGTGACCCCTTTATAAGTTCCTCATGATGTGGGGACCCCAACCATAAAATTATTTTTGTTGCTACTTTAGAACTGTAATTTTGCTACTGTTATGCGTCGTAATGTAAATATCCGATACGCAGGATGCATTTTCATGGTTACAAATGAAATGTGTGTTCTGTGCACACATTGAACACAATGGGATTTATTTCAGAGTAGGCATGCATAGGATTGGGCCCTGAGGCTGCAATCCTATCCACGTTTGCATGGGAGTAAAGGCCCCCCTGACTATAATGGGATTTATTTTAGAGTAGGCATGCATAGGATTGGGCTCTGAGGCTGTCAGTCAGCCCCAGTGTGTGCGCAGCTACAGCCGGAGGTCTGGAAAGCCTGACCTGGCCCCCTGCACCAGGGGTCTTTAGGCGACCCCCAGGAAAGCTCTAGGCGACCCCCACTTTGAGAAACGCTGCTCTGGAGAAACTCTGCCCTGACTCAGTTTTGGGGGATGCCCGGCCTGGTCCCGGTGGTGTGAGTCCTCCAACAGTGGTGTTGTTGAGGTGGTGCTGCCCCTTTGCTGGCTGTGTTTCCTGCAGCCCCAGCTGAGTGCACACATGCGCACCCCCAGCACCCTGCTGGATCAGGCCAACGGGGGCCATGCAGATGCCTCCGGGATAAGTCAAGACAACAAGAAACCTGCATCTAAGGGTCTCCCTCCTCAAAACTCAGGAGGCTGCACATTCCCATCACAACCTGTCATCCAGGATGGGGTTTTCTTCTAGAAATCTGTCCAATCCTATTTTGAAGGGACCTGGACTAGATTGATATCACGGGTCAAGGAGTCCCACAGGTTAATTATACTCTGGCTAACAGAATATTTTCTTGCGTTTGTTCTAATTCTTCCGACCCTCAGTTTAAGGAATTTCCCTGCCTTTCCCTTCAGGAGAGGGAAGAGAACGCCACTTTATTCTCTCCCCCGCTCCATACACGAGATTGTGCGTCTCCATTCTTTCTAGATCAGCATTTTCAATCAGTTTCATCTCAGGCACAAACAAAGCTCTAAATCTGTCAAGGCCCACCTTCCTTTTGTTGCTATTGGGAAGGCCCACCATCCTGCAGGGGGAGCCTCAAATCCCCCATTGCCCTCCCCAAATGACCGTTCCCAAAGTCCTCCAGCACACGTGCAGACCTTCTGCAGCACACCAGCGCCCAGTGGCTGAACAGCAGTGCTCTAGACAGAGGAGCCCTACACGGCTGGGGTCCAGAGTATTTGAGGGACCACCTTCTTCCATACAATCCGACCCGTCACTTAAGGCCATCAGAGGGAGCCCTACTGACTGTGCCACCAAGGGAGGTGAGAGGTGTGGCAGCCAGGGAAAGGGCCTTCTCAGTGGCGGCACCCCAGCCTTGGAACTCCCTCCCCCTGGAACTTTGGAAAGCTCTCTCCACTCAGAGTTTCAGGCAGAGCCAAATAACTTTCTGTTTATGTCTGTATTTAAAATGTTTTTAAATGTTTTTTATTGAATGTTTTTAGTATTTTGTTAGCCGTCTTGAGTCAGCCACGGACTGAGAAATTTAATAAATAAATAAATAAATAAATAAATAAATAAATAAATAAATAAGAGGCCCCAAACATTGTTGCTTTTCCTTGGAAAGGGGGACACCCCAGGTTAGTCACCATTTGGATTGCGTCTCTTCTGTCCCCTCTCCTGTTTCCCCTGTTGGTGATGGGATGTGGGCAACCAGTTCCCAGAGGACTGTTAGTGGACTCATCTCTTTGCGTGGGGGGCGGGATGTGAGTTGCCAAAACCCTGGCTTCTTCTGGTCTGGCTGGCTGGGGCCCCAGGGAGAGGGACGTGTGCCCTATCCCAAGAGTTCCCATCCCCTGGCTGGAACTCGCAGGGAGTGCCCACCATCCTGGTCTCCTTGCAGTGTGCCTGGCAGGGAAACGGGCACCTCCTTTGGGCTCTCCAAAACAAGGGCCTCTAAGGGAGGGGGGTTTCCCCTGGCAGTTTTCTGCCCACCATCCACTAAGACTGAGGGGAAGGCTGGAGCTGTGTTTGTCTTGGAGAGGCTTTGGCATGGGGGGGGGGGCACTCCTGCCACGCCTGGTTCAGCCTGGGGTGGTTGTGTCCTGTTCATCCCAGCAGGCCCCAGTCCTGTTTGCTCTGTATTTCCTTCCTTCCTTTGGCAGCCTGGAGTTTGCCCAGGGAGGGCTGGCCAGCCAGCCAGCCAGCCAGCCAGCCAGCAGGGTGGGTCAGAGTCTGTTTTGGCTTCCCAGGCTCAGAAATGGGGAGGGGGATTCTGCCCCTTTTCTCTGGGGAGCCACCCCATTGTCTGAGCCCCCAGTGCACGGGATGTGAGTCAGAGCAGGATGCGAGTGTGGCAGGCGCCCCACCCCTGTGACGTGCCGCAGCAGCTGCAGCGCATTGGCCCTGATGTGTTGGGGCGGCTGGAGCCTTGCTGTGGTTTGGAAAGGGTTGTGCTGCACATTCCTTTGGTGTGTTGGGGCCCAGCCCAGTTCTGCTTCTGGGGAGCCAGGCGGTGCCTGGGCAAGGCCTGCCTGGAATGTGCCTCAGGGGGAGGGGGGAGCAGCCATGGCAGTCTCTATCTTCTGCCAGGTAGGAGGGGAGGGGGTCGCCCTGGCCTCTGTTCTGAGCAGCACCCTTAGAGCCATGACACCCATAGCCTGCACATCGTGCTGGAGGTGCCTGGCCTGGTGCCTTCTGAGCAGATGGAGCTGCCTGATGAGGGTTTGCCTGGTGTGGATCCAGTGCAGTATGTGGAAGCCTGTCTGGGAGGGAAAGGAAGTCTCCGTGCGTTGGGCTCCTGGTCTGGAAGCTGCACTTGGTGCGCCTTCCCCGGGTGCAGTCCAGGCATCAGCAGCGCTGGAAGGCCGCATTCCTCATTCCTCCCCATTGCGCAACTGGCCGAGCAGGAGAGAGATCTGGAGAGCTGCTGGACAGCTGGATGAAAGTGCTGATCCTGCGCACAGTGGCACTGAAGAAAGCTCATGCCAAGCCTGGGGTTGTGAGAAAAGGGGTTGAAAACAAAACAGCTGCTGTTGTAACACTGTTGTACAAATCAGTAGTCTGACCACATGGGGAGGACGGCATCCCTTTGTTGTCACCACATCTCAATAAGGATAGCAGTGGAAATGGAAAAGGTGCAGAAGAGCAACCAGCGTGACTGCAGGGAGGGGGCACCTCCCTTGCGAGGAAAGAGGAAAGGCCACCGCAAGCATTCCAGGCTCTTCAGTCTAGGAAAAAGGCACCCCAGGGTGAACACGATTGAGACATAAAAAGTTAGACTGGGTGTGGACGGAGAGATGTTCTTTTCTCTCGCACGTAACGCCTGAACCAGGAGAAAATAGAACGTAGGGAGAACTAGCACACTCAGAAGAAAATCTTTCTTGACCCAGCGCATTAGTCTGTGGAACTCCTTGCCAAAGGAGGTGGTGATGACATCTAACCTCAACGCCTTAAATAGGGGATTTCTTGAGGAAACATCCATCACGATTTACAAGTCACAATGAGTCTGTGCAAGATGCAAAAGAGGGCATCTCTGTATGCAAGATGCAAAAGAGGGCATCAGGATGCAGGTGTGGTGCTGTTTTCTGTCGCTGGGAGATGCAGGAAGCTGGCCTGGTTGGGCCTTTGCCCTGATCCAGCAAGAGGGTTCTTCTGATGATCTTCTAAGCTTGGGGGAGGCACTAGAAGAGTTCCCAGCTGGGTGTCTTGCCCACAAACCCTGCACCAGCTCCTGCATCCTGCAACTCCCCAAACACTCCTGATCCTTAGCATCACCCATCACCAGTACCCACACCTTGCAGGCTGGTGCATGAGCTCTCCTGCCTCTTGCGTGGGGAAGGGTGGGGTCCTTTTGCCCAGTGGCAGGCATGAGTCACCGCCCAGGCTTGTGCCACCACAGTGTGCAAGGTCCAGGCTGCACCCAGGTTTGCAGTGTGCTTGCTCCAGGGGGCACCGCCTTTCCCCCGCTCAGAATGCGGAGGCCAACTGGCACCCAATTCCGCTCCTGGGAGGCTGGGAGGGGCTGGGTGTTGCAGGAGAGGAAGCATCACCCAGTGAAGTTTTGCTGGAAGCTTCTGGCCACATCCCGTTTTCTCCTTACAACAAACCTGTGAGGTAGGCTAAGCAGAGAGATGGTGGTTTCTCCAGACTGTCCAGCAAGAGAGTGAAGTCCATCTTTCTGGCCCAGTTGCAGCTCTCAGCCCAGCATCTCCACCCCTGCCTTGGAGCTCTGGCACTGCTTACTTCCAGACAGAGCCTGTTCCTTTCAGACCGGGCAGTGCGGGTCAGAGGAATCTGGTTATCGAGTCACATTTTTGTACTGTTCTTTCTTCTGTGAGTTCAGGGTGGGCTGCACAGTTCCTTTCCTCTTTCTGTTGTCACCACAACCCTGTGAGGTAGGAGAGGCCAAGAGGGTAGCTGGCCCCAGATGGCTCAGGAAGCTCCCTGGCTGAGTAGGAATCTGAGCCTGGATCTTCCAACTCCTGTTCCCTGGCACCCTGGCATGCCACGAATGGTGCTACAGGGTGCTGGGGGGTACAAGCTCCCTCTGGGCAGCCAGTGTGCCTGGTCAGCTGTCAGAAAGGTGATGGTGCACCTTGAGCGTTGGATGGGGTTGCTGTAATTCTCTTCCACCAGACTTGGACAGGACAGTGCTGGTTTGCTTGGACGTGTGGCTGGCAAAGAAGCAGTTAAGCAGCCAGGAAGCCCTCCAGCAGGCAGAGCGGAGGTTTCCTGCCTTGGCTGGTGGGGCAGGGTGGGGAGAGCCCAGGTTCCTCCTCCCCACTGCCTGGCCTGCCCACACCTCTTCCAGGAGGCGAGGCCTGGCCTGGCTGGGCAGGGCTCCTGGGGCAGATTCCAGCCAAGGCGGCAGCAGCAGCAGCACTCAGGGAGTGGTGCCTCTTGGTTTGGTCTGGCTCTGCTCGGAGTCCGCCTGCCTGCCCAGCCCAGACCCCGGTGCAGCCCAGAGCCTGCCCTGCCTGCCTGCCTGCCTGCCTGCCTGCAGCTCCATGTCTCGACATAGGCTGCGCAGCCGAGAGGCGGCCGAGGGGCCTCCTCTCACTGGGGAGAGGAGCAGCTCGGAAGAGAACCTGTACCTGGCCGTGCTCCGGGCTTCCGAGGGAAAGAAAGGTGCTGAGGGTGTGCGGGAGGCAGGGGGATTGGGTGGCTGCCTTCCTTCCTCTGGGCTGGGGGCCTGATGGGGAGTGTGTGTGCGAAGATGGGGGTTCTAGGTTTTCCTTGTTTTTAACTGAATGTTGTACTTAATGTTTGGAACTATGTTTTCACGTGAGCCGCCTTGAGTGTCTCCAACCCAAGAAAGGCGGGATACAAGCTTTGAAAATAAGTGACTAAAAGAAAGGAAGAAATGCCAGCTGCAGGGGGCACCTGGCTGCAGGGGTCTGGTGTGCTGCCCCACACATTAGGTGGGTCGCTTTGTGCGGGGGCCCTGATCCAGCCGAGGAGGCTCTTCTGCCTGGGAGGGCCCTCGCCAGCACTCCCAGGTGCAAACTGGAGGAGAGGGTGTGGCTGGCCTGGGGCTGGCAGCTGCTCACCTGTGCACATGTGTGGAGGGGGAGGGGCAGGACCTGGGGAGACTTGCTGCCCCTCCCCCTCTGCGCTGGCCCTTGCTGGGCCAGGCCCGCCAGGCTGACTGGGGATGCCCCCCCCCCCCCCGTCTGGGTGCCCCCTGGGGTCTTAGCCTCCAGACAGGGAGTCTCTGGAGGAGGAGGAGGCAGCATCCATCAGATGGGGAAGCTCACCTGGGCCTGGCTGGGGGGGTGCCAGTCAGGGATGCCAGAGAGGGAGCTGGGGCAGGCCTTCGCTGGCACAGCCAACCAGAGGCCTGACTGGCCTGCCCTGCACACTGGCAGGAGGACCCTCCTTGCCATGGAGGGCTTTTTGTCAGGCCCCCCCCCCACTTTCTGCCCTCCTCCTCCCCCAGACTCCTGCCTCTCTGTCACTTTGGTGATGGGAGCTGCCAACTTCCACTCCTGCAGGGCTCCTGTGCTGTGAGGAGCTGTGTGAGGGTCCTGCGTTGGGGCCTCTTGAGTTTGTCCCTGGCAGAGGCATAGGGTGAAGCGTCTTTGCCTGGCCTCCCAGAATTGGGGGTGGGGTGGGCGCCAGGTGGGAGAGCCAGGAAGGGACTTAGTAGAGGACAGGAGAGGGGACAGGAGTCCTGCAGGTGGGGGCTCCCTGAATGGGGCAGGCCCACCTCGGTCTCCCTCACGCTTAGCAGAGGGGGAGAAGCTGCTGCCGACAGGTCCCAGCCTGCAGTCACAGAGGGAGGTTTGCCATTGGGGTGCAGCAACTGGCTACTCTGAGCCCCACTTCTCAGGGGGTACAGGATCCCTGCCAAGCATGATGCCCCCCACTTACGGGTGCGGCCACTGCAGCCATTTTCAGGCCTGGCCACAGGAGCCCGGGATGCTCTTTGCTGACAGAATGGCCGGACCTTTGGATGGGATGGGTGAGCCTGTGTGTCTGCATGCAAGGGGGGGCCGTATTCCACACAAGGACTCTGGTTGCCCAGAAGCCATTTTGGGATAGCGAGCGGCTCCCTGGGAAGGAAGGATGCATGGGGGGGGGGAGTTTCCTGCTTATTTAGAGCTGCAGGCCTGAGCAGTGGGGAGCCCAGGGCGGGCTGTGAGCAGAGGGCAGGTTTTGGAGCTTTGGCTCCCATTGCACAGCAGAGCCTTGGGGGGGGGGCGCCTGGAGGGGACTCGGTACACTGAGGTCTCCCTGCTGGACTGCTCTTTTTTGGAGGAAGCTCCGCAGTGGACTGAGCCGGGCTGGTCTGGACTTGGGTTGCTGCAATACTTCCTCAGCCCAAGTTGCCCAGCTGCCCCCTAGGCAGTTTCTCCCCATTGCTCATGGGTTTCCCCGCCTGTCTCTGCTCTGCACACCTCAGGACGTGCTTCAGGGCCAGCCTGTGGCTCTTGTTTGGGGGGAGGGCAGGCCTCCCAGTGGACTCTGTGGCCGTGTGGGTTTCTGGTGCTTGAGTCATGCCTGGGCTTCCTTCCTGCCCTCTCTGTTGAGTCACTCTGGGCTCCTCTGCTGCCACCTCCTCTCCTTCCCTCGTAGGTGACTGTGTCTCCTCATCCAGAGCGCTCTCTTCATTCAGTCTCTCCTCTCTTGCAGATGAACGGGATCGGGTCCAGAAGAAGACCTTCACCAAGTGGGTCAACAAGCACCTGGTCAAAGTAAGCCCTACCCTCTGGGGCTGCTTCCCCCAAAACTTTCCTTGTCACTGCTGCCCTGTGGGTCAGGTCTACTGCGCTGATTCCCACAGTGTCTACTGCACTTGTCCCACTGTGGGGGGCAGAGAGCGCCTCCCTCTCCTTCTGAATGGGCCCTTTGTGCCTGGCCACCGGGCCCGGATCTTGCCACGGGGCAGTGGTGGGTGGGGTTCCCTGCCTCTCTCTATCCTGTGATTCCTGTTACCTTGGGGGAGGGGGGCTGGTGCAGCCCCTGGAAAATTGCTCTCTCTGTGTATAGGGTTGCAGGTTGCTTCCGAATCCCTCCCCTGGCACGCCCTCTCTGTGTCATCTTTGCAGGCAGATGTAGTTGCCAGTCTCCTGGGCATCACTGCTGCAGAGTTTCTCTGTCAGAGCTCCATCAACCCCCCACAGCCCCCCACAGCCCACTTTCCATCTTGCTTGGCCTGCAGAATGTCCAGTCCGGTGGCAGTTTCTGTGTATCGGGGGGAGCTCAGCTCCTTAGCTGGGCTGAGGGAGGGTTCCATTTCAGCTGGTTTTTATTTATGGGATTTCCATCCCATCTTTCTCGGCAAGCAGATCTAAGGCGGCTAACAAAACAATAAGTACAAGCAAGGCTGAGCCCCTCATCGCAAATGGCTGCCTCAGGGGTGTGCTGGGAGGCCCTCGCATCACAGAGTGGCAGAAGCAGTCCAGAGTTCTTGGACTTTTGGGGTGGGGGGGAAGAGGGGTAGGACCTGAGACCAGGGTGGGTGGGCAGGAGCTGGGCTCAGGTGGCGTGGTAGGACTTGCTATTTTGCGATCATGAAGAAACCCCACCAGCTTCCCTTCTCTGGGGATGCTCTCGGGACTCCTTTAGAGGTTGCCCATGTGCAGGTCCAGAATCCACAGAATCCTGGTCTTCCTTTGGCGTTGCCAGCCTGAGGCTGACACCTTCACCCCACGTGGCACAAGCCGGAGAGCATCCAAATGAGGTGGGCATTCCCAGTGGAGGATGCCCACCCCCAGGAATCATGTGAGAGGGGCCCCTGGCACGGTAGCCCTGCCTGTTCAGACAGCTGTCCCTGGGACTGTGCAGAGTGGAAAGGGTGGGCAGCTGGTCACTGGAGGAGAAGTGGGGCTGGAAGACGCTGGCCGATGCCAGTCCCACCCCCACCCCCGGGACCCCTCTTTTCCCCTCCTCCCAGCTCAACCCAGGAGCTGTCTGGAGGCTGTTCTTATTCTTCTCTCTTTCTCTCTAATGTGCCTGTCTTTCCTTTTCTGCACTTTCTGCTCCTCTCTGGTATCAGCACTGGCGAGCTGAGGTAGGTGGCGCAGGCCCCGGGTTCCAACTGGGCCAGCAGCCCCTTCCCCTCCCACCTTTCTCTCCTTACTCCTATTCTCTGTCCCGCCACTGCCTTGTGCCAAGCCAGACCCCAGTCTCCCGGCCAGCCATGGGCAGTGGCTTTTCCAGGCCTCTCTCTGGGAGGTTCCCAGATCTTGCGGAGGTCTCTGGTCCTGACTTTGTCGCAGGAGGAAAGGGTTGGCTCCGTCCTTCTCCAGCATTCAGCTGTGGGGATTTGCAAGGGGTACCAGTGCTTGGAGGGGGGCCGGGTCTGTTGGGGCCCTTGCCAACCTTGGCCAACCCTGATGGTGCTCTCTGACTCCGCAGGCGCAGCGCCACGTGAATGACCTCTATGAGGACCTGCGAGATGGACACAACCTTATCTCCCTCCTGGAGGTGCTGTCGGGAGACACCCTGGTACGTAGGTACCTCTGCGGACAGAAGGCTGCATTCCTATCCTCTCCCCCAACTCCATGTCAGCAGGAGTTGGCCAGCCCGACCTCGGGCATTGCGCCCCCCTTCCTGATTGCACTGCTCTGCCTTGCGCTTCCCTCCCTCACAGGCCTTGAGCCCCTCTCCCCACCCCTTGAGCTGCTTCTGCTGGCCCCAGAGGGCAAGACTTTCCTCCTTCAGCCTACCTAGGATTGGGGAGGGGGCACAGGGCCTGCCGGTGGTCCCTCCCATGCCTGCTTCCAAGGTCAACCTTGGGGCTCAGGTCAAAGGGGGGGGCTGGAGGGGCTCCTGCATCTTGCTCTTCTAGCCCCGGTCCCACCAGACTCTGCCCCTGTGTGTGTGGATGTGGCGCCTCCTTGCAAGTGCCAGGGGAAGTGCACAGCACTGCCTGGGGCCTGCTTGGAGCAGCTGGGCAAGGAGCCCCTCTGGCGGGGCTTCCCACAGCGGCGTTGGGGGCTTGGCCTGCCTGCTCTAACACAATAACCTTCCTGTGCTGCCCGGACTCTTTCTCTCTCTCTCTCTCTCTTTCTCTTTCTCTGCTGCTCGCTGTGTGTGTGTCTCCTGTTTGCCGGGTTCTGCTCTTTGACCTCTGCCTTTTCACCTCCTCCACCCCCCTCTTTGCTGGGCTCCTGCCTGCCCAGCAGCCCAGAGAGCGTGACGTGATCCGGAACTTGCGACTGGTGAGTAGTCTGTCCTTCCTGCACGGTGTTGCACTGCAGCACATGCTTCTGCTACGCGCCGCAGCCACTCTGCCCACCTTCCGCAGTGGCTCAGCCGCTCGCATGGGTGTGCTGCCGTTGCACCTGCTTCTGGCTGAAAGTGCGGCTTCACCTACAGCTGGCCTGGCTGCTGGTGCCTCAGGGTGAGGATGGGGTGAAAGGCTTGACCTGTCCCGTAGCCACCCCCTGGGTTTGCCCCATGCTCTGTGTGGCTCCATCCTTGTTCCGGTCTGGTTCCCTGCCCCTCCTGTGCTGCGGAGAGGCCCTTCAGAGCCTGGCTCGGGAAAGCCAGCTGTGCTGTTCAGGATCAGGACAGATGTGCTGCAAGGAGGCTCTGCCTGTGGGCGGGGGCTTGCCAGGGGGCAACAGCTCGGACCCCCAGCTGCCTGCTGGTGGCAGAGGGAGTGAGCCCATTTCCTGGACATGGCTCCTGAAGGAAAGCATGTCTGTTCAGGGCCTTGTCAGTCCTGCTCCTCTATAGTGCAGCCTGGAGGGGGAGACTGGTTTTCAGGGGGAACCTGTGGAATTGCCCCGTGCTGGAGCCTGGACTGTCTCTCTCTTCCTCTCCCAGCCCCGTGAGAAAGGCAGGATGCGCTTTCACAAGCTTCAGAACGTGCAGATCGCCTTGGATTACCTGAAGCACCGGCAGGTGAGTCGCCCTTGGAGGGAGGCTGGGGCAGAGGAGAGTTTTCTTGCCCTCAAGACCTGGAGCTTGGCTGCAGGGTGTCCGTCCCCCCCCCCCCCCCCCACTGATACCAGGAATGTGTGTTGCTAGGTGAAACTGGTCAATATCCGGAATGATGACATCGCTGACGGCAATCCCAAGCTGACACTGGGACTGATCTGGACCATCATCCTCCACTTCCAGGTGGGCAGGGCAGGGAGCACAGTCGTGGGGTGGCTGCTGCATGCACCCTGTGGGAGGTTCACCTTCTTTTCCAGAGGCATTTCCAGTGCATGTTGTGGTGTTGTCCTTCAGGCTCCCTGGGTGACCCCTGGTCCCACCTGGGTAGCCACCATTCTCTGCGTCTGAGGTCTCCAACCTCCTCTCTCCCCCCCCCCCCCCAAATCAGTTACCTGGAGTACTGCCTGCACGCTTCTGTTTATGTGCCTGCACGGAAATAGAGAATTGAGGGGGCTCCAGAACCCCACCCTTTCCCTTTGCTTTCTCAGGCTAGTCAGCTCCAGATCCCCCCGCCATGGTGTGTACCAAGTATGGGCAAAGGGAGAGCCAAAGATGGCCGTGGGGAGAGAGTGGCTGCCCCTTTTCTTTGCTTTGTTCTCTCCCGGAGACCAGAGAGGCGGGTGGGGGTGGAGACATCTTTGTGCCCTGCTCTGATTGAGGATTCAGGGTGTGGCTGTGCAGCCGGGGGGGGGGGGGGGGAGGAAGGAATGTGGGCTGTGGCAGCACCACACAGCTCTGCCGGCAGCCTTGGCCTCGGCAGCAGCACATGGTTCTGTGGTTTGCTGGAGCTGACTCACCCGTCGCTCCAGGACACCAAGATTTTCCATTGCCAGATGCTGCTGCTGCTGCTGCTGCTGCTGCTGCTGCTGCTGCTGGCGCATGTCTTCTGTAGGAAGGGGGGGGAGGGTGTGTCTTGGGAGGCCCAGTGGGTTCCCATGCTCTGGCAGTGCTGCAGGCTTGGGCCAGGTCTCACGCTGCCCCATTTTCATGTGGGGGAAAGATTGCAGCTTCCTCCTTTGGGTTCCACTTATTCACATGTGCAAACAAAATGCCTTGAGAAAGATCCAGAGGAGATGTGGGACCCCCTCTCGTGGGACTTGCTCAGGTGATGCTGACCCTGTCTCTCCTTCTCCCCCACCCTGAAGATTTCAGACATCCAAGTGAGCGGCCAGTCGGAGGACATGACCGCCAAGGAGAAGCTGCTGCTCTGGTCCCAGCGCATGGTAGAGGGTTACCAGGGTCTTCGCTGCGACAACTTCACCACCAGCTGGCGCAATGGAAGACTTTTCAACGCCATCATCCACCGGCACAAGTAAGGGCGGAAGGGACCGTCTGAGAGCATGGTGTGGTTTGTAGATCACAGTCTGTCTGTCTGTCTGTCCCCAGCCTCCAGCACCTCACTCTGACTGATCCTGGCTGAGCTCATAGGAAGCAGAATGGGAGCACCGTGGCCATGCCTTGACCCCATAGCCAGCCACCACATCAGTCTTGACCCCTACTCTCTGGTCCAATAGGAGGCCATGGGTAAAAGGCAGCCCAGGAACCAGTGCCTCCCTTGTCAAGGGGCTGCTGGATCATGAGGACTTAAAGAGCTCTGCCAGCTCAAGCACTGGTGGCCCACCTTGCCCTGCCCTCTTTTTATCAAAATGCCCCCCATATTCTTTGGGGATGCCCACAAGCCAAAGGTGAGGAGGGGCATCTCCCTCCACCATGGCCTGGCACTGAAGTCTGTGCACCATGGACAGACCTCTACATCCTTGTGCATTTTCTGGTCAAGCCACAAGGACAGTTGCTGGCGTGCCATCTTGGGGAAATGAGAGCACAATCCTAACCCGTTCCCTGTGGGGAGGCCTAACCCGCCAGGAGTGTTGCAAAAGTACCTTATGGCACTTCTGTGACACTCCCAGGCCAGAACAGGACTTGGGCCAGGATTTGTGCAGGCCAAACTAGGGGTTAGGATTATGCAGCAGTTCCACAGTGCATGGCGAGAGAGAGAACCTCCTTCAGTCTCCCACCATCACTTTCACTGGATAGCCCTGATCCCCCCCACGGTGCTTAACGGCCTCAGTCTTGATCATCCCCTTTCCTGCCTTCATTTCCTCTTCTCCACCACCACCAGCTCCGGTAGCTTTGTAGCTTCCTGACCTCGGAAGGCTTCCGCCTGTGCCCAGTCCTTCTGGCTGCTCTCTCTCTGTTGAATCTCTGCCAGCTCTCCAGCATCCTCCGTGACATGGGTGATCAGGACTGGACCCTGCATGGGGATAACACAGCCTCTTCACCTTCTGTTTGCTGGGCCCCCTCAGGTGGAATTACCATTGCAGTTTCCACACACTGGCTCACGGTTTCCCAGGCACGGACCCGGATGCCTCTCCAAACTCACCCCAATCACTCCCAGTGGACTTTTTGAATCAAACCACCAAGCCTCAGCACCCACACTTCTGCTGAAGGGCTTTGGCAGGACCTATATGAAAGCCTAGGGGTACCTTGCCAGCCCCATAACATACCTGCAGATGTCCTCCAAGGTCACTGAGACAGAGCTTCCCAGGGCAGAAGCCTCATTACTGGAATAGACCCCTGTCGCCCACCTCGGTGAACCTGCCTCTCAGAGGTGCTGCCTTCTGCCAAGTGCCACCCTGTGTTGCGTGGCCTCCCACCATAAATGCCCCTTCTTTGTCTCTGGGCTTCATGTGGTGGTTCCTCCCCAGCTGCGTTTGAGTCTGCGACCACCCCTCACCATTCCTGGCTCTTTGCCTCTCACTCCACCCTCTGGCTCACCTCTCTGCCACTGCCCATGGCTGGGCCCCCTCCCCTCCTGCCCGTGGATGTGAGGTCCATCGCTGCCTTTGCATCCCCCATCCCTCCCCTCCCAATCTGGCAGGCTTTCATCCCGGCAAGGCAGGCTCCTCCATGGTGGGCACAGGCGGAGATGGGCGCAGCAGCTTTTCCACCCCTTTTCTCTGGGGCTGCCAAACTGCTGCATCAAGTGCAGGCAGACCCTGGCCTGCCCGCCCCGCCCCACACGAGGCTAGGGAGGGAAGGAATGGAGACTCACGGCTGGCTGGCTGGCTGGGTGGCTCATGCCAGTCATGGTGCAGGGAGCAGGCTGGGCTGGAGGCTGCCTGCATTGCACCCTGCAAGTTATGTCCAATCCCACATCTGGGGGTCAGGCTCAAGGCCAGGTGAAGGGCCTGCAGTGCGTGTGCCAGTAGCTAGTGGGTCACTCACCTCCCTCTCTCCTTGTTGTGCCTCTGAAGCAGAGGGTCCTCTGCTCTCCACTTCCCCACAGCTCTCTTCCTGCCTCTTAGTTTTCTCCCATCTGCTGCAAACACAACCCCGGGGGCACCTCTGGGGAGGGGGTCCTGGGGATAAATTACGGGGTTTGGTGAAGAATAGAAATGGTGTTTCTTTGCTTTTGGCCTGTTCAGAGGCTTCCCCCCTTTCCTCCTGACTGCGGGTGGGACTGTGCAGCAGGTATAGGTGTGCAGAAATGCTCCCAGGAGTAACCTTGTCTTTGGTTGAGACTGGAAGTCGGACAAGCCTCCTGCGTGAAGCCCCCTGCCTCCCCCCCCCAGCACTTGGGTCACATCTCCGGAAGCTGGACGCTGCGCCCTGCAGCCTGCACCAGACCGGGGGCTTAGCTCTTAGCAGCAGATCAGAGTGACATGGGGGGGGGGGGGGCGGACACACACGACTCAATGACTTCCTAGGCTCCTCCACCCCATGGCTGCTTGCCCCCTCCCAGAGCCAGTGATTCAGGTGTGGGTGTCCTTTGGTAAGCCAGTGGATTCTGAGCTGTCTTCCTGAACTGAAGGATGCAGGGAGGGGAGAGGCAGGGGCCTAAACGGGAAAAGTGAGCACAAGGCCCTCGGGGGTCACTCTCCCCCTCGGGCCAACTCTGGCTTGAGAAGAGCCCCTGAGAAAGCAGCTGCCCCTGATGCCACCTCTCTGTCCCGTCTCCAGGCCAATGCTGATTGACATGAACAAAGTCTACCGCCAAACCAACGTGGAAAACCTGGAGCAGGCATTCTCGGTGGCAGAGCGCGACCTGGGGGTGACAAGGTTGCTGGACCCTGAAGGTATCTGGGCCCAGGGGACCTACGGGGTGGCTGGGGAACCATGTGGGACCACGTGGAGAGCATGAGGCCAGCAATTGTCTTCCCCTTCACAGATGTTGATGTGCCCCAGCCAGACGAAAAGTCCATCATCACCTATGTGTCTTCACTCTACGATGCCATGCCACGAGTGCCTGACGTCCAGGACGGTGTCAAGGCGAATGTGAGTGTCGCAGATGAGATGGTGACTTGAAAGTGGGGCTGCAAAGGGGTCCTGATGGCTCACTAGTAGGTGTGGGTGGGGGAGCCCCCAGCTGGCTGCCACTCTTTCTCTCTGCCTCCCCCACACCAGGAGTTCCAGCTACGCTGGCAGGAGTACTCGGAGGTGGTGAGGCTCCTTCTGCAGTGGATCCAGCACCATGCAGTGGTCTTTGAGGAGCGCAAGATCCCTGCCAGCTATGAGGAGATTGAGGTGAGCTCTTTGCCTGTACCTTGAAATGAATGGGGACTCACCTGAAATGGGCTCATGGCCCATCTCAGTTTTAGAAACATTACTCTGAATGTTGATCTCACCGTTTTCCTGAGAGGAGGGAAAGAACTTGAAATAATGGAAGACTACATAGACAATACAATCCAAAGCGTGTCTACTTAGAAGTAAGTCCAGTGGTGTTCAATAGTACTTACCCCCAGGAAAGTGTGGTTAGCACTGCAGCCATAGTTTCAGAAATCTTTCATGTCTTCATGTTATAGAGTTTGAATTGCGTGCCATAGACATGTTACTTTGCGCCTGTCTATTCTTGGAAGGAGGGCTGTGCAAAAGCGGGTACGGGATCGTTGGCTGATGGGGGATGTGCTTGCATCCCCAGAGAGGTCATGGAAACACGGATGGTGCAGAAGAGCAGATTAAGACTGACAGAGAACTGGTTCGGAACCACTTAACTGGCCTAAATGAACTCAAATCATTTGGACCGGATGAGCTGCATCCTGGAGTTCTGAAGGAACTGGCAGATGTCCTTGCAGAGCTTCTCGATCATCTCTAAGAAATCCCTGAGGAGTGGAGAAGAGCCTGGACTGGAAGAGGGCAAATGTAGTCCCAGTCTTTAAGAAGGGGAAAAAGAAGACCCCGGAAATTATAGACCAGTCAGTTTGACTTCAATCCCGGGGAATGAACTTCCACGGGGAGAAGTGGAAGGTTCTGCTCTTAGGCAATAAAAACCCAAAACACAGGTATAAAATGAGGGATACTTGGCTTGGCAGCACAACATGTGAACAGGACCTTGGGGTCGCCAGCGTGGATCACAAGCTGAACCTGAGTCAGCAGGTGATGTGTCTGCAAAGAAGGCAAATGCCATTTGAGGCTGCATTAAGAGGACTGGAGCTTCCAAGTCGCGAGAAGTTCTAGTTCCTCTTTATTCTGCATTGGTGAGACTCACCTGGAGTCCTGTGTTCAGTTCTGGGCTCCTCACTTGAAGAAAGAGGCAGCCAAACTGGAGCAACTCCAGAGGAGAGACAAGAATGATCAGTGGGATGGAAGGGAAGCCCTACCAGGAAAGGTTGGGGGAACTTGGGATGTTCAGCCTGGAGAAGAGGAGGCTGAGGGGAGACCTGATAGTCCTCTTCAGATCCCTGAAGGGCTGTCATAGGGAGGAAGGGGCTCATTTGTTCATAGCTGCTTCTGAAAGCAGAACTAGAACCAAGGGGGACAAACTGCAAGAAAGGAGATTCCAGTTGGAGATCTGGAAGAAATTCCTGAGGGGGGAAGAGTTTGCCAAGGGAGGTGGTGGACTTTCCCGCACTGAGGATCTTCAAGCAGAGGCCTGACCTGTCGGGGATGCTCTAGGAGGATTTCCTGCTACAGGCAGGGGGGGTGGACTAGAAGGGTCCCTTCCAACTCTAGGAATCTATGAGTCTATTAAGGTTGCAGTCCTAAACTCACTTACTTGGGAGGAAACCCCATTGACCTACTCATGAGGCTTACATCTGAGTAGACAGGGATAGGATTACACTCTTAGCGTTGTAAAATAACATATTCCCTACTTTTTCTGTATTTTCCAGAATAAAACGAAAACCACTTCTGGGGGGGGGGGGGGAATGGAAAAAACTATTTTTCCCAATTTCTCCCCTTTTGTCTGCCCTGGCACTTTGGGGGTCTCTGTCCCTGCTGTGCCTTGCCCAAGCCAGGCCAGACGGATTGCTTTGCCCCCCTTCTGCCCCACTACACTGCTGTGTACCTGGCTGCGAGCCCCGCTCTTCCATCCGATGCTGGCTTGGGATGAAAGCGCCACACAGCGAAAGAGCCTTGCTGTGGAGTCTTGTGCCAGGCCTGGCAAGCACTCCAGGCAAGGTGCCAGGAGAGGCTCTCTGGTGGAGGCTGGGTGTTAGTTCACATGGTCTGCCCTGCTTTTCCAGGGTGGCACATGGAACAACCTCTTGTGGTGCTGTGAACGTGTTTGCTTGCTCAGTGGGGCTGGGGACATCCTTTCACCCTCCACATGCCATTTTCTGCAACGGTGTTCAGTCTTCCTTACCACTGGAGGGGGTAAGGGTGGTGAAGGTAACATGCATCCAGGGCATCCCCTGCCTCCACCTGCCTTTGCTTCTCCCCCCCCCCACCAAAGACATGACTCTGCCCTGCCGTCCCTTAGATCCTGTGGCACCAGTTCCTGAAGTTCAAGGAGACAGAGCTGCCCGCCAAGGAGGCCGACAAGAACCGTTCCAAGGCCATCTATCAGTCCCTGGAGGTGGGAGCAAGTCTTGATCTCAGCTACACTGGGGGCCAGCAGGAAAATGGCCAGCGTGACCCCCTGGCAGGCAGCTACCTGCTGAGGCCATAGGCTGGGAGGCAGACCTCAAGGGGGAGAGCCGTACTGTCTTTGGGGAGGGGCGGCTGCCACTTGGCAGGGACGCACAGCTCCTGCCGCTGCCTTTATTGCAGGGCTCTTGAGTGGTGGGACCACAAACAATGTTTCTCTGCCTGCGGCAGTGGAAGGCAGTATCCTTCTTTCTCTTTGCACGGACAGACCACCATGGAAGACCCCACCCCATGTGTGTAGCTTCAGCTGGAGTGGTGGTCCAGAGCCAGGACTGCCTCTGGCACAGTGCTGCTTTCCCCACTTGAGGCAGTCAGGGGAACTCGGGGGTCTCCTTTACACTTAGTGGCCCCAGGGAGGGGTGCATGCCTTCTGTGCATGGGCACAGGCTCTGAGACGGTGCTTGTGGCCGCTGCAGGGTGCAGTGCAGTCTGGGCAGTTGAAAGTGCCCCCTGGCTACCACCCGCTGGATGTGGAGAAGGAGTGGGGCAGGCTACACGTTGCCATTCTGGAGCGGGAGAAGTTGCTGCGCTCTGAGTTTGAGAGGTAAGTGGCGCGAGGGAGTGGCAGGCCCTGGTTTGCTGGGGCTGGGACTGCCTGGGCCGCGTGCTGGTCACAGGCCTTGGCCATGGCAAGGGCTCACTGTCTTCATGGCATCTGCCACTCCCTTCTTCTGGTTTGGGGGTTGTACCAGAGAAGTCCGGCTGGGTTTGTTCTGCCCAGTTGTAATGGGAAACACATGGCTGGTGAGTCATCAGCCGCTGGCCCACGCCCGTCAGGAAAACCGCCTTGCAGCCTGATGCCTCAGAGGGAGAGGGAGCCAGCTGCAGAGCGGGGCTCCACTCCTGATGGGCATCGGGGAGAGGGAGAGGAGAGGGGCAAGCAGACGGACAAGTTGGAGGGAGGCACAGACAGATGTGAGGAGTCTGCCTTAACTTGGACCCACCTTCCACCCCATAGGTTGGAGCGACTGCAGCGCATTGTGAGCAAACTGCAGATGGAATCGAGCCTCTGCGAGGAGCAACTCAACCAAGCTGACACTCTGCTGCAGTCGGTGAGAGACCCCCCCAGCCCAGCCCAGCCCAGTCCCTCCTGCCTGCCTAGTCAGCCTGGACCGTGGAGGGAGGAACCGGCAGTTGGCAGCTGCAGTCGTGGTTCTGGGTGGGGACTGATGGCTCTTGGCACGCCTCCCGTTCTCCTGCCAGGACATCCGGTTGCTGAATGCAGGCAAAGCACCACAGAAGTCGGCAGAGGTGGAGCGAGACCTGGACAAGGCAGACACCATGATCCGCTCGCTCTTCAATGACGTACAGGCCCTGAAGGACGGGCGCCACCCACAGGGCGAGCAGATGTATCGCAGGTCAGCAACAGTGTCTGCTGGGCTTCCCGCCCTCTTGTGCACCTCAGCCTCTTGGGTGGCCTGCCCGGGCATCCCTCACAGGCAGACTCAGGTCACCCCGTGGTAGCAGCAGTTGTGCTCACTGAGTCGGCCGGGCGATTGCAGGGTCCTCCCAGAAAGGTGCACCCTCTGCTGGCCACCTGGAGGCCAGTCGGGAAGGGCTAGGTTGCAGTGCGTATCCCCCATTTGCCAGAACCCCACGGACCCCGGCCTGGCCACCAGGGGCATGTGTCCCTGGCACTGCCCCGCCTGAGGTTGTTGCCTATTGCGCCTGGGAGCGCCACATGCCCACTTTCCTTCTTCCCTCCTCAGGGTGTACCGCTTGCACGAGCGCCTCGTGTCTATCCGCACAGAGTACAATCTCCGCCTGAAGTCAGTCACTCTTACGCAGACGACCCAGCCTCTCGGTCGGCCCCCGTGGCAGGACCTGGATGATGTCACACTGCGCTACCTGCAGGACCTGCTGGCTTGGGTGGAGGAGAACCAGCGCCGAGTCACTGCTGCAGAGCTGGGTGCCGACTTGCCCACTGTGGAATCGCAGCTGGGTAGTCACCGAGGCCTGCACCAGTCGATTGAGGAGTTCCGTGCCAAGATCGAGAGAGCCCGGGCTGACGAGGTGAGGGGGCTTCCGTGGCACATTTGGATCTGGGGCCGCACAAAGCCCCCCAGCCTGGGCTGCCTTTAGGTTTAGCACCCGACTCTGAAGTGTAGGCTGGCACTCCTTCCCTCCCCTTTGGGTCATGCTTGCCACACCTGTGCTGCCCCCAGACTCCTTGTTCCTTCTTTCCTTCCCTCGCCACAGGCCCAGCTGTCACCCGGCCCACGAAGTGCTTACCGAGACTGCCTGGGCAAACTGGACATGCAGTACGGCAAGTTGCTGGTAAGGAGGGCTGGCATGTTGTGCAAGGAGCAGTGGGGTCTTTCCAGCCACTGCTAAGCCTGGAGTGCTGGACAAGGCTTTGAAGTTAGGAAGGAAAGCCAGATGGGGCCGGTGTGGGAATTGTGGGGCTGAGGTGAAAGGCTGAGAGTAGCAGAAAATCAGGGGCGCTCAGGGAAGGCCCACCACCAGCATACCCACCATGGCCAGGTTCCTTCTGGGCCGTGATCTGTTCCTTAATAGGGGAAGGCCTGGAAGAGAGAGAAATCCCTGGTGCAGCTTTTTCATTTGATCTCCGTTCTAAGAGTGTCGGGGGTCCAGCTGCCTAGTCCACCAGCTGCCTAGTCCACCAGCTGCCTAGTCCACCTAACTGCCCCCCCAGAAGCCAGCAGGCAGGTCTCCCCTCCACAGTTGTTGCTCTGGGTGTCCACCTCCTGGTTGCACCTGGAGGGAGGGTGGCAGGCGGCATCTCAGGCTGTGGCTCTGGTGTTGCAGAACTCCTCCCAGGCCAGGCTGCGGCACCTCGAGAGCCTTCATGCATTTGTGGCTGCAGCCACCAAGGAGTTGATGTGGCTGAACGAGAAGGAGGAGGAGGAGGTGGGCTACGACTGGAGTGAACTCAACAGCAACATGGCTTCCAAGAAAGAGAGCTACTCGGTAAGGCCCTTGCTGCGGCCGCTGCCACCGCAGCTCTGGGAAGGTCAGCTCTCAGAGTAGCTTGCCTGGGCGTACCTCACCTCCTCGCCCCCACTCCCCGTTTTTCTTCCCCAGGGACTCATGCGGGAGCTGGAACAGCGAGAGCGGCGAATCAAGGAGATCCAGAACACGGGTGATAGGCTGCTGCGTGAGGATCACCCGGGCAGACTGACTGTGGAGGTGAGGGGGCAGGGCTGCCTTTGGTCCCACGGCCATGGTCCCCGCAAGCTCATGACTCTTGTCATGCACATCTCACAGTCTTTATCAGGCGCCACATCCTGGTGTTACCCCTGCAGAGGAAAGCAACCCTCAGCCCCGCCTCGCCCTTCCTGGGCACTCTCTGAGCCCCTCTCCTCTGCCCTCCACAGGCCTTCCAGGCTGCTCTGCAGACCCAGTGGAGCTGGGTGCTGCAGCTGTGCTGCTGTATTGAGGCCCACCTGAAGGAGAACACAGCCTACTTCCAGGTACTGGGGGTGACGGGCAGGGCTGGGCCTGGGAACATGTGTCCCAAGCAGCCTGCTCCACTCTTGCACCCTCCGCCGTGAGGGCTGACAAGAGCACTTTCCCCTGAAGAGTGGAGCATCACCAGGCTTTGGCGGATATCCGTTGCACCTGCCCAGCCACACTCCCGCACACGGGCAGCGGGGGGGGGGGGGTGGCTTGTCAGCCCGCCCAGTGGGCCTTGGTCTCCTGACGTGGCGTTTGCAGACCCCCCACCCTCCGCCCATGAGCTGCTTTTGCTCACCTTGCCTCAAGCCCTCTTTGCTGCCATCTTCTGCTGCCAGCTGCTTCTGTCGGAGTGTCGCCCTCCCAACTGCCAGCTCTCCGAGTGGGGCTCTCACTTGACCTAGAGCCCCGGGTGCAGCCTTCTTTCATCCCAGACTCTGTCACAGCACCTGTAACAAGATGGAAGTGGAGAGACCAGGGGGTCATCTGGGTCTGGTGGGGAACCGCACTGTGGCCCCCCCTCTTGTTTGCAGCTGGAGAAGTGCAGATGGTCCTCTGCCAGCCAGCAAGTAGCCAGCCCTTTCTCAGCGCGCCCTCTGCCCCCCAAAGCACAGGCCTCTAAAGCGCTGCCCAGATTCCCCAGTCCTGCTGTGCCTGGCACCAGCTCTGTGCCGAGGGGAGCCTCACCCTCTCCTCCTCCCCGTAGTTCTTCTCTGATGTGAGGGAGGCAGCCGAGGCCCTGACCAAGAGCCAGGAGACCATGCGCAGGAAGTTCACCTGCGATCGCTCCGTCACGGTGACGCGCCTCGAGGACCTGCTGCAGGATGCTGTGGTGAGTGCAGGGGGAGCTCCCAACCCTCTCCGGCTGCCACCACGTGCATGTTTCTTACAAACCCCTCTTTCTGTGCCCCCTTTAGGAGGAGAAGGAGCGCCTGAATGAGTACCAGGGCCATGTGGCGGGGCTGGCCAAGCGGGCCAAGGCCATTGTGCAGCTGAAGCCCCGCAACCCAGCCACACCTCTCAAAGGCAGGCTGCCTCTCCAGGCTGTCTGTGACTACAAGCAGATGGAGGTGAGGGACGGGGGCAGCTTTGCCTGCAAGGGGGGGCGCTGCTTGCTGTAGTTGTATGATCAGATTAACACCTGGCTTTCTTTCCCCCCCCTCCCCAGATCACAGTGCACAAGGGAGATTCCTGCACCCTCCTCAGCAATGCCCAGCCCTCCAAGTGGAAAGTGCTGAATGCGGCCGGGAGTGAGTCCGTCATGCCCTCTGTCTGCTTCTTGGTGCCCCCACCCAACAAGGAGGCCTTGGACGCTGTCAGCAGGTCTGCAGAGATCCCTCGTTGCCTATTAATTCTTGGGGAGCAAGAGAGACCAGCCCAAACCCCCATGGTTCTGGCTCCCTAAGGTGCTCCTGCAGGGGCAGTTGTCATCCCTGTTCAGAGAGTGGGGGTGGGACTGCCGCAGGCTGCCTCTGCATGGTGTACCCACCCCAAGGGCTCATCCTGTTCCCACTGTTCCCCTCCCCCCAGATTGGATGCCACCCACCAGAGCCTGTTGACTCTCTGGCACCAGCTGCATGTGGACATGAAGAGCCTCCTGGCCTGGCAGTATCTGCAGCGAGACATTCAGCAGATCCAGTCCTGGTCCCTTCTCATAGTAAGGCTCTTTCCCCTCCCCCTGCTCTTCCCCCCCCCCCCAAAAGGCAGTGCTGGCATCATTGCACAAGGATGGAAGGATCAGGATCGGGATCAGGTCCCTTCCTGGAGAGTGTGGAGCAGGAAAGCGGCAAGTCTCTTTCCCTGCTCCTCCCAGAAGAGATCCTGCAAGGTGTGCCTGGAGAACAGGCTCCTGGAGAGGACCCTCGTACCTGGGAAGCTCGCGTGTTGTGTGTGGCAGCTGCCCAGGAGGCTTTTCTCGTTGGTTCAGAATAACACACACATGAACATGTTATGTCCATTTTGTGTCTGGTCAAATCCATAGAGAACACACATGTTTTATTTCCAGATGTCTACATAGTTGGCTTCCTTAAATCTTTGACCCAGTACAAATCTGCCCAATACGACATTGTGCATTTGGTAACCATTAAGCGCAAAGGATCTGTCTCCGTCCACCTTCCGGCAGTCTCCGTACAGATGGCAAATATTTAAATCATGTGTGTCTGCAGGCAACTGGTGAGGGCCTGATCCTGGGAGGTTTCTGTACATCTCCTTTGCACAGGCGGTGGTGGTGGCTTTTGCAAGCGCCCCAGGCTTGGTGGTGTGCAGATCCCCCACAGGATAGCGGCAGGCGGGTCAGGCAGATGCAGTGGGTTGGGAGGGGGGGGCCAGGCGCTCCTCCCCACTACAGAATGTAGCCACTTGGTTCTTCCCTTCTTCCCGTTCCACATGAATGCTGGGATTGTCTTCCGGCGTCATTCCTGCTGTACTCCAGAGGTTTCAGGAGCCCCTCTGAATCCGAATCACAAGACGGCATCGTCCTCGTGCCTGTTCTCAGCGGAGGGAGAGAGCAGGGATGAATGAGCAGTTGTCATGCTGGGGCAAGTGAGGGTTTGGAGGCTCTGCAGCGAGCAAGGCTGGTGCTTTGCAACTTGTCCACATCTGGAGTCCCAGTAAAGGGCAAGGTGGCAATGGTTGCAGGTGGTGCCTACTTTGTTCTGGGTGGTAAAACCCGAAGCAGCCAGAGAAGAGCTCCAAAAGGACTGCCACAAACAGGCCGGGGGAACAGGCTGCATTCGTCTTGCTGGTGCCTGAACAGTGGTGGATGCGTGCAAGTGCTCTCCCAACACGTGGCAGAGTCAAGAGTTGCCCAGGCTGTGCAGGGGGTCATCAGGAAGAGGACACAGCTGTGGAGAGCCAGAGGCAGCAGTGCCTTCTGGTCCTGAAAGACACATGTGGTGTCCAGGATTGGGGGCAGCCCCCCTCTTCCAACAGCAGTTTCTGGGGAGCAGAGGCAGGGGAGGGTCAGTTGCCAGCAGTTTCTGGGAAGCAGAGTCGTGGGCTGGATGGGCCCAATCTTGGCCCTTCTCTCCAGTGACACGGGGTTGGTGTGCATGTGGGGCTTTTTGTCAGCACCTGAAATGGCCTGCCATTCTGGATCCGAGTGGCTGAGACGGGAATGGGGGAAATGTGTGTCAATAAATCAGTGCACCCTCTGACCGGAAGTGTCTTTCTCAGTTTCGGACAATGTCTCCCGAGGAATACCGGCAGACGCTGCGCAGTCTGGAAAGCCGCTACCAGGAGTTTCTGCGCATCAGTCAGGACTCCCAGAACTTCCTGCCAGATGACCGGCTGCAAGTGGAGCGCGACTACACCGCCTGCAGCCAGAAGTACGAGCTGCTGCTGCACAGCCTAGAGAAAGGTGAGGCTGGGCCTGGGGCGGGTGGAAGGCTGGGCCCTGGGCAGACTGTCCTGTGCCTAGACCTGGCAGCTGCCTCCTGACCAGCCGTGCCTGCCCTCCAGGACTGCACAGCAGGGAAGGATCCCCCACAAGAATGACTGGAGGGATGGAAGGGAAGCCCTACCAGCAAAGGTTCAGCCTGGAGAAGAGGAGGCTGAGGGGAGACCTGATCCCCCTCTTCAGATCCCTGAAGGGCTGTCATAGGGAGGAAGGGGCCAGTTTGTTCTTAGCTGCTTCTGAAAGCAGAACTAGAACCAATGGGGACAAACTGCAAGAAAGGAGATTCCGGGTGGATATCCAAAAAAATTCCTGAGGGTTTGGGCGGTTGGGCAGTGGAAGAGATTGCCAAGGGAGGTGGTGGACTCTCCCTCGCTGGGGGTCTTCAAGCAGAGGCTCTCAACGAGCACCTTTCGGGAATGCTCTAGGAGGATTTCCTGCTGCAGGCAGGGGGTTGGACTAGGGGACCTACTGGGCCCCTTCCAACTCTAGGAGTCTGATTCTATGGTTCTTGCCCGGGAGCCCTGCCTGGCTCTGCTGCTGCCAGGGCACCCATCTATGGTGGCAAAGTTAGGAGTGTCCCCCTGACCTCTAGGTTTCCTCTTGGTGACAGAGGCAGCACTGCTTTCTGCCCTTCCGTCACTCAGGCTCAACATCTGCCTCCCCCCAGCTGCTGACCTGTCGATATGCCCAACACACCTCTCTGTGGTGTTTCTGACTATTCTCAGAAAGAGAGGGGAGGTAAAGGGTCTATTTTTACTAATCTGGATCGTGGCCATTGGGGGTTCTTCCTGACCTTTGTTCTTGCTGGCAGGGGAGCAAGAGGAGTCCTTGTGCAAGAACTTCATCTCCCAGCTGAAGGACATCCGCCTGCAACTGGAAGGCTGCGAGTCCCGCACCATCCACAAAATCCGTTCTCCGCTCGACAAGGACCCCGTCAAGGAGTGTGCCCAGCGGATCACTGACCAGCAGGTATCCTGTCCCTGCCTCCTCCACAACTGCTGTGTGCTGCTGGGTTCTGCCAGCCAAGGGCTCTGTCCTCAGGTGCCCGCTTACTCCCCCTGTGTCTCCTCAGCAAATCCACCTGGAGCTGGAGGGCATCAGGGAGAACCTGGGCCGAGTGAGCGAGAAGACAGAGCAAGTTTTGGCTCAACCAGAGCAGGCTGGTTCGGCCCCCACGCTACGCTCCGAGCTGGATGTCACCCTGCAGAAGATGGACCAGGTCTACAGTCTCTCCAGCATCTACCTGGAAAAGTGAGTTCCCTTTCCCATCTGCCTCAATGGAAGGGATCCTGGGCCTTCCCCCCCTCCTACCAGCCCTTCCCTTGACTATTCCCGGGTTTTTTTGTGTCTCAAATGCTCTCCCCACTTCATCCCCCCCCCCCACCCGTGGCAGCCGCTTTCCTTGTTTTGTGGCTCTTAAGGCCACCAAAGGAGGTGCTCTGGGCAGGCAGTGCTCTGAAGCCCTCTCGGTTCATTTTACAGGTGCTTTGCAGCTCCATCTCTTTTATGCCAAAAACAATTGGATCACCACATGCAAATCAACATCAGGGAAGACAAGTGTAGCCTTTAGGCCAGCAGAGAGAGGTTGAAAGAGTGAAGCATGTGTTGAATGAATTAGTTCTGGGTATAATTTAAGACTGGTGAAAGTGGGGGATACACGTAAAATATTCTGGCAGAAGGAGGTCTGGGGACACACACACACCAGCTCCCTGAGTTCCCCATTTGGGGCCTTGCTGTTTCAGGGTCAGCACCTCCCGCTCCAGCCACTGACTTCTCTGTTTCCTTGCAGGCTGAAGACCATCAACCTGGTGATCCGCAGCACACAGGGGGCCGAAGAGCTGGTCCGCAAGTACGAGGAGCAGTTGAAGGACGTGCAGGCCGTGCCTGCTGACCTGAAGGCCTTGGAGGCCACAAAGGCAGAGCTGAAGGTGACTGGGCAGAGCAGGCGAGGGGTGGTGTGGCTGAGAGTTTCTTTCTAAGTTGGAGAAGTGAGGGGCGGGGCGGGGCAGAGGTGGCACTTCCCTGTCCCAACCTGGCTCTGCACCCCGTGTGCCACAGAGACTGCGTGCACAGGTGGAAGGGCACCAGCCCCTCTTCCGCACCCTGGAGGTGGACCTGGGCAAGGCCAATGCGGTGAATGAGCGGATGGTGAGAGGTCACAGCGAGCGGGACATCGACCTGGACCGCTACCGCGAGCGCGTGCAGCAGCTTCTGGAGCGTTGGCAAGCCGTCCTGGCTCAGATTGATCTGCGCCAACGGGAGCTGGATCAGTTAGGGCGCCAACTGCGCTACTACCGCGAATGCTTCGATAGTCTCATCCAGTGGATCCGGGAGGCCAAGCGGCGCCAGGAGACTCTCCAGGCCGTGCCCATTACTAGCAGCCAGAGTGTGCGAGAGCAGCTGCTGCAAGAGAAGGTAACACCTGGGCTGGAGTAGAAGCACATGGCAAGGCCTGCCTCCTACACCCCCCCCCCCCGGTACCTGGTCTCGGTCTTCTGAGGCTACATCTCTTGGGGGGAGGCTGACTACACCCCCCCCCCATTGGCATGGGCCTATCTAATGGCACAGAGTCTCTTGGAAAAGAGGTGCCGAGCAAGCGTTCCCTGCCTGTCTCCTGATTTCTCCTTCATGCAGCTTTGTTGGCAGAAATCAGGAGCTGTCAAATAAGGAATATTGGTTTAATTCTTCCTCCCCAGTACTAACCTGTCGGGTACAGACATCTGCTAGAGGAGGGTGGGCCTGGCACGCTTCTGCAGCCTTGTGGCACTCCTGCTGGACGCTGCCAGTTCATACAGTTAGCTGGGGGAGGAAGGTGCCCCACCACTTTCCGGATTCAATTTCAGTTTCAATCCCCCCCCCCCCCCCCCAGAAACTGCTAGAAGAGTGTGAACAGCACCGGGAGAAAGTGGAGGAGTGTCAGCGCTTTGCCAAGCAGTACATCGATGCCATCAAGGTGAGGCTATGCCTGCTGGCATTCCAGAGGAGGGGGGAGCAGGAGGGGCCGGTGGATGAGGACTTTAGGATGCAGACCTAGTTCTGAACCCACCGCTCTCTGTTCTGCCTAGGATTACGAGCTCCAGCTGGTGACCTTCAAGGCCCAGGTGGAGCCAGTGGTTTCTCCAGCCAAGAAGCCAAAAGTCCAGTCGGCTTCGGACAGCATCATCCAAGAGGTGAGGTGGGAATCCCTGGAGGCGACCTCCATGTTCCTCCTGGAGGAGACAGGCTCCTGTTGCCAGCCTCAGAGACAAGAACACTGGGTGGAGTGTGGGCAGCTGGCTGCCGTCTTGGGATGGGGTGATGGAATATAGGCTCCCACCACATTCTGGGCGAGAATGGGGCGGCATGGGGGAGGTCTGCATCCAGTGCCCTGTACCCTACACCCTGGCAGGTCAGGTGGGCGACCCAACACTGACAATACCATCTTGACCTTGCAGTATGTTGACTTGCGGACACAGTACAGCGAACTCACCACCCTTACCAGCCAGTACATCAAATTCATTACAGAGACACTCCGGCGGCTGGAGGAGGAGGAGGTAAGATGGTGGCCCGGGGGAGGGGGGACATTCAGCCAGATGTAGGTGCACCTTCCACCCCCACCCGCTTTGTTCCAGCCGGAGTGCTGCCCTCAGGGCCTGCCTGTCCTGAATCACTAATGGTGGCCTGTGGGGCTCCTCTAACCCAGCAGACCTCTCTCTCGGGGCCTGCTCTTTGGGGCACTGCCAGCAGCACTGGTGGGCATGCCCTGGCCGCAAAGTCAAACTGGGGCCTGGCCATAGGAGGCGCTTCCCCGATCCAGGGTTGTCTGCTTCCGCCTGGGGCGGGCCGTGGCCTGTTCTCCTCCCTGAGTGTTCTCTGTCTGGTGATTTTTCTAACTCTTGGTTTCTGCCCACTGGAAGTCACTCTGCTTTCCCAGCCCCTTGTCTTGGGGAGTGTCTGTGCTGGTGGGGACTTAAATGGAGGGTTAAGGAGATGGAATCGGGTGCTTCTGCAGAAGGTACTGCACTCTGCGCATGCTCTTTCCCCTTGCAGTGGTGTCTCCTCTCACCCTTCCTTCTATGCTCTCCTCAGACAAAAGGGAACTGGGTGGGACCTGCGCAAACCCTGGGTGCTCACCTTGTGCAAGAGGCAGAGGGCGAAGGCAGCAGGGGACAGTGGAGGGGGGGCTCCCTGGACCCAGTGCTGGAGGAAGGGCTCCCCCACTGCCTGTCACCAGCAGCCACAGTCACTCCTTTGGCCTGCGCCTCTCTGCCTCCCCTCTCCCCATCTCTGAGGGAGAGGGCTGATTTTTGTGTTGCTGGGGAAGTCTCTGCTGCAACGGAAGTCCACCTGAGTCCTCCCCTAGGCAGGGGCAGGTCAAGTTGCTGCTTCCTCCTCCCCTCCCTCCCCTCCCCTCCCCTCCCCCACCCTTGCATCTTCCATTGGGTTGGATCCCCTTCTTGGTCCTGTCCTGCAGCCACGCTTCAGATCTGTGGTGGGGGTCCTGCTACAAGCTTCCATGGGCCTGGTGGCGAGAGCTTGTCAGCTGCTGGTGTCTTGGGGCCTTGGTGTCTTGCGTGATGCTGCTCACCTGGTGTTCCTCTGTTGTCCGCCCTCCACTGTTGGTGTTCCTGCTTCTTTGCCTGTCTTCGTCCCGTTTGAGAAAAGTGCACGAGGGGAGCTTTCTCAGACCGGTGTCCATCTTCCTGATGCCTCCTGGCAGGAGTCAGGTCATGCCCCAACCCCCTCGCCCCACTTCCCACTCCCGCCTCTCCCTCTCTCTGGTGATCTCTCTCTTTCTTCCTTCTTCTTTCTTTGCCCCTTCCTCACAGAGAGCAGCAGAGAAGTGGAAGGAGGAGGAGCGGAAGCGGTTGGCGGAGGTGGAGGCCCAGTTGGAGAAGCAGAAGCAGCTTGCAGAGGCCCACGCCCAGGCCAAGACCCAGGCTGAGCAGGAGGCCCTGGAGCTGCAGCGGCGCATGCAGGAGGAGGTGAGCAGGCGGCAGCTGGTGGCCGTGGACGCAGAGCAGCAGAAGCAGAACATCCAGCAGCAGCTGGCACAGACAAAGCTGAACTCGGACCTGCAGATCCAGTCCAAGCTCAAGCTGATTGAGGAGGCCGAGCTGAGCCGCCGCAGGGTGGAGGAGGAAATCCAGATGATCCGCCTGCAGCTGACCACCACCCAGCAGCAGAAAGCCGGGGCTGAGGAAGAGTTGCAGGCGCTGAGGGACCGGGCGGACGAGGCGGAGCGCCAGAAGAGGCTGGCCCAGGAGGAGGCAGAGCGCCTGCGCCGGCAGGTCAAGGATGAAGCCCAGAAAAAACGGGAGGCTGAGGAGGAGCTGCAGCGCAAGGTTCAGGCAGAGCAGCAGGCCTCCCGGGAGAAGCAGCGGGCACTGGAGGACCTGCAGAAGCTGCGCCTGCAGGCGGAAGAGGCGGAGCGGAGAATGAAGCAGGCTGAGCTGGAGAAGGAACGGCAGATCCAGGTGGCGCAGGAGGTGGCCCAGAAGAGCGCACAGGCTGACTTGCAGAGCCGGCGCCTGTCCTTTGCTGAGAAGACGGCACAGCTGGAACTCACCCTTCAGCAAGAGCACATCACCATCACCCACCTGCAAGAGGAGAGCGAGCGCCTGAAGAAGCAGCAGCTGGAGGCAGAGCGTTCCCGGGACGAGGCCGAGAAGGAAGTGGAGAAGTGGCGCCAGAAGGCCAATGAGGCCCTGCGCCTGCGTCTGCAGGCCGAGGAGGTGGCCCACAAGAAAACCCTCACCCAGGAGGAGGCTGAGAAGCAGAAGGAGGATGCTGAGCGGGAGGCCAGGAAGCGGGCCAAGGCTGAGGAGGCCGCCTTGCGCCAGAAAGAACTGGCCGAGGAGGAGCTGGAGAGGCAGCGGGAGCTGGCAGAGGGCACGGCCCAGCAGAAGTTCCTGGCGGAGCAGGAACTGATCCGCCTGAAGGCAGAAATGGAGAACAGGGAGCAGCAGCACCTGCTTCTGGAGGAAGAGCTCTTCCGCTTGAAGAGCGAGGTGAGCCAGGCCATCCAGAAGCGCAAGGAACTGGAGGAGGAACTGGCCAAGATGCGGGCGGAGATGGAGCTGGTGCTAAAGAGCAAGGCCAAGGCGGAAGAGGACTCGCGTTCCACAAGCGAGAAGTCGAAGCAGATCCTGGAGCTGGAGGCCAGCAAGCTGCGGGAGTTGGCCGAGGAGGCAGCCCGGCTGCGTGCACTATCGGAGGAGGCCAAGCGGCAGCGACAGCTGGCTGAAGAAGAGGCAGCCAGGCAGCGGGCAGAGGCTGAGCGTATCCTCAAGGAGAAGTTGGCGGCCATTAATGAGGCCTCACGCCTGAAGGCCGAGGCGGAGATTGCCCTGAAGGAAAAGGAGGCAGAGAACGAACGGCTGCGGCGCCTGGCCGAAGATGAGGCCTACCAGCGGAGGCTGCTGGAGGAGCAGGCTGCTCAGCACAAGCAGGACATTGAGGAGAAGATTGCTCAGTTGAGGAAGTCATCCAGTGATGAGCTGGAGAGGCAGAGGACCCTCGTGGACGACACTCTGAGGCAGCGTCGCGTCATTGAGGAAGAGATCTCCATTCTGAAGATCAACTTTGAGAAGGCATCCGTCGGAAAGGCAGACCTGGAGCAGGAGCTCTCCAGGATCAGGCAGAGTGCCGAGGAAACCCAGCGCAGCAAGGAGCGGGCCGAAGAGGAGGTGGAGAAGCTGCGGCAGCTGGCGCTGGCCGAGGAGAATCGCCGCCGGGAGGCCGAGGGGAAGGTCAAGAAAATCTTGGCTGCAGAGGAGGAGGCTGCCCGGCAGCGCAAGGCAGCCCTCGAGGAGGTGGAGCGCCTGAAAGCGAAGGTGGAAGAGGCAAGGAGGCAGAAAGAGCTGGCTGAGGAGGAGTCAGAGAAGCAGGTCCGGCTGGCGCAGGAGGCTGCCCAGAAGAGGATTGCTGCGGAGGAGAAGGCCCACCAGGCCACTGTGCAGCAGAAGGAGCAGGAGCTGCTGCAGACCAGGCAGCAGGAGCGAGGCACCCTGGACAGGCTGAGGGAGGAGGCCGAGCGGGCCAAGGCCGCAGCAGAGGAGGCGGAGGCTGCGCGTCTCAAGGCAGAGCAGGAGGCCGCCTTGTCCCGGCAGCTGGTGGAGGATGCGGAGCGCATGAAGCAGAGGGCGGAGGAGGAGGCCCAGGCCCAGGCCAGGGCTCAAGCAGAGGCCGAGAAGCTCCGGAAGGAAGCCGAGCTGGAGGCGGCCAAGCGGGCCCAGGCAGAGCAGGCTGCACTCAAGCAGAAGCAGCTGGCTGATGCTGAGATGGCAAAGCACAAGAAGTTTGCAGAGCAGACACTCCGGCAGAAAGCCCAGGTGGAGCAGGAACTCGCCAAGGTCCAGCTGCGGCTGGAGGAGACCGACCACCAGAAGAGCATCTTGGAGGAGGAGCTGCAGCGGCTGAAGGACGAAGTGACTGAGGCTGTGCGGCAGAAGGCCCAGGCGGAAGAGGAGCTGCTGAAGGTGAGGGTGCAGATGGAGGAGCTGGTCCGGCTGAAGACCCGCATCGAGAAGGAGAACAAGGCACTGGTTATGAAAGACAAGGACAAGATGCAGAAGTTCCTGGCAGAGGAGGCGGAGAAAATGAAGCAGGTGGCAGAGGAGGCAGCCCGGCTGAGTGTGGAGGCGCAAGAGGCTGCCCGCCTGCGCAAGCTCGCAGAGGAAGACCTGGCACAGCAACGGGCCCTGGCGGAGAAGATCCTGAAGGAGAAGATGCAGGCGGTCCAGGAGGCCACACAGCTGAAGGCGGAGGCAGACATGCTCCTGAAGCAGAAAGACCTGGCGCAGGAGCAGGCCAAGCGGCTTCAGGAGGACAAGGAGCAGATGCAGCAGAGGCTTGTGGAGGAGGCAGAGGAGTTCCAGAAGACCTTGGAGGCAGAGCGCCGGCGGCAGCTGGAGATCGCAGCCGAGGCAGAGCGCCTGAAGTTGCAGGTGACTGAGATGGGCCTGGCCCAGGCAAAGGCTGAGGAGGAGGCCAAGCGGTTCAGGAAGCAGGCTGAGGAGATCAGCAGCAGGCTGCACCAGACGGAGTTGGCCACCCAGGAGAAGGTGACGCTGGTGCAGACGCTGGAGATCCAGCGGCAGCAGAGCGACCAGGATGCGGAGCGGCTGAGGAGGGCCATCGCAGAGCTGGAGCAGGAGAAGGAGCGGCTGAAGCGGGAAGCAGAGCAGCTGCAGCGGAAGGCGGAAGAGGTACCTCCTTGGTGGTGGCCCCACTTGTGCCAGGCCTTCTCAGGCCTGCCTGAGCTCTCTCCAGTCTCTCCCCAGGTAGCCAGCTACTGTCCTGCAGCTCCTTTCCCCAAGTCAACAGGGTGTGGTGTACAGGAGGGAAAGTGGTGTGTGCCTGCAAGAGGAGAGGACGGGGCAGGAGAGGTCAGGACCATCTCACCCTGCACACCTTAGCAAGCTGGGAACCTGGGTGGGCCCACCACTTAGTGAGGAGAAGCTGCCTACTGCCCTGGACTACTTTTGAACGGGGCAGAGGGCAGAGAGACCCTCCACCAATTGGAAGGCTTGTGCAGATGCTCTGCTTACCTGGTGTTGGAGGGAACAGGGCTTGTGGTTGTTGGGCTCCTGCATCCCCCCCCCGACCCCGGCATGGCAGGTTAAGTTCAGAACAAGAGTCCCAGTTCTGCAGGGGAGGGGGACAGAGAAACACTGACCGGGAGCCAAGCTGCACCCCAAAGCAAGTGGTCAGTCTGGGGAACACCCACACTGGGCTATTGTGTGCCTATAGCGGGTGTGAGGCTCTGGGCGTGGGGTGGAGATGGACTGTCTGGGCTGTGACAGTCTCTGGCAAAGGAGCTTCATTTGACACATCAGGGAAGCCTGTTCCTGCCTGCAGGGACTCGCAACAGGTCAATGCGCGGGGAGAGGATGCTGGGAGTGCTCTCTGCTGCACAAGAGAAACACAGCCGTGTTCCTGGGGTGAAGGGCTGGCCTTGGGATGCCACTGAAAAGTCCTTGGGGGGAGGAAACTGGACAGTCCCAGGCAAGTGGAACCTCCTTCCCAGGATGAACATATGTCATAACCATAAAAGAGGACAGGCCTCCCAAAACTGTAGGGCACCCAAGAAAAATGCAGCACATCACAAAATAAAAGCAAGAAGCGCTCATATATATTGCTTTTTATGGTTAATTAAAACACAGTTTTACTTTTTAAGTTTAAAACTATTGCATATTGTTAGATATAATTTATTAATTACAAGCAGGCCACATGCTTCCTGCTGACATGGGAAAAGAGGACAAAGAAGATGGTTTTCCAGGACAAAAGGCTAAAAAAGAGGACAAGTCCTGGAAAAGGTCTCCCTGCTTCCTTCCCAGGGCACCAGCCTTAGCCCATGCAGCTTAGAGTGGGGACAGGCAGAAGTGCCCTGCATGAATGAGGTAGCCGAGGAGAGCAAGAGGAGGGGGTTTTCTTCACCCGTGCAAGAGCTTATGAGTGGAGCAGTCACCTGAAAGCTCCAAGAGCTCCTGCCCCAAGAAAGGTGCTGAGTCCCAAATGGTCCACATGACTCTGTTGGGAACGCTAGAGATTTTACCCCAGAAGTGACGGCGGCTGGTGCCAAGGTCGATGCTTAGAAGGAGACCTGTGGGGAGAGAGGGGGAGAAACAGCTGGGGTCCCAGCTGCTGCTTGAGACCCCAAGTCAGGGCAAGACTCTTTCCACTGCACCCTCTTGGAGCACTTCCAAAGGCAGCCTCGAAGTGGCCGTTTCTGAGTATCGTGTGCTGGGCTGGAGGGAGCTCTGGATGTAATCCAGCAGCCAGGTGCTTCTTCCCATCGACCACAAGCAGGTGGGCTGAGCTCCATCATCACGCAGGGGAAGGCAGCCCAGGAGAGGGGAGGAGGAGAGAAGAGAGAGGGAGTGCAGGGAAGAGTTAACAGACCATGCTCTGTTCTGGAGTCTCCTGGGGCGATTCCCTCCCTCCTGTGTCACCACCCTTGTTCCAGCAGATTTCCCTTTCCTTGGGAGAGCCTCTTGGTGCCCCGCAGAAGGTGCCACCTGCTCCACTGCCCTGTGCTGACTTTCTGCCAAGACAGTGGGCAGTGCCCCTGCCTCTCTTGCCTCCTGAACGCCTGTGAGAGCGACCAGGATGCGGAGCAGTGCAGGCAACCCTGAACCTGCGGAAATGCTGATCTGTACCATGACTGGCTGAGCGGCCCTTCTGGGCTGAGTTTCTGGCACCTCTAAGTCCCCTCCCCACCCCAGCTCAGAAGTGACCCTCCTTTTGTTTTCTGCCCCCAGATGCAGGTGGCTCAGAAGGAGCAGCTGCGCCAGGAGACGCAAGTGCTGCAGCAGACGTTCCTGTCGGAGAAGGATTCCCTCCTGCAGAAGGAGAGGCTGGTCGAGGAGGAGAAAGCCAAGTTGGAGAAGCTTTTCCAGGATGAGGTCAGGAAGGCGCAGGGTCTGAAGGCCGAGCAGGAGCACCAGCAGAAGCAGATGGAGCAGGAGCGACGGCAGCTGCAGGCCTCCCTGGAGGACGCCAAGAAGAGGCAGACAGAGGCAGAGGAAAACGTTCGTCGGAAGCAGGAAGAGCTACAGCAGCTGGAGAAGCAGCGGCAGCAGCAGGAGGCACTCCTTGCTGCGGAGAACCAGAAGCTGCGGGAGAAGCTGGAGCACTTGCAGGAGGAGCACAGGGCTGCCCTCGCCCAGACCCGAGAAATCATGATCCAGACGGACGACCTGCCCCAGGAGGCCATCGTGCTCCCCACAAAGGCCGTGCCCAATGGCCAAGATGTCATCGACGGCCTCTCGCAGAACGGAGAGCCAGACTTGGAGTTTGATGGCATCCGGCAGAAAGTGCCCGCCAAGAAGCTGGCCGAGGCCGGCATCTTGAGCCGGGAACTCCTGGAGAAGCTGAACCAAGGCTCTCTGACAGTTCAGCAGGTTTCTCAGAGAGGAGAGGTCCAGAGGTTCTTGCAAGGCACGGGCAGCATTGCTGGCCTCCTGGTCCAGCCAGGCAACGAGAAGCTGAGTCTCTACCAGGCCATGAAACAACAGCTGCTGAGCCCAGGCACAGCCCTTGTCCTCCTGGAGGCCCAGGCCGCCTCCGGCTTCATCATAGACCCCGTGAGGAACCAGAGGCTCTCTGTCAGCGAAGCTGTGCGGGAAGGAGTTGTCGGGCCAGAGCTGCACAGCAAGCTGCTGTCTGCAGAGAGGGCTGTGACAGGCTACAAGGACCCCTACACGGGGGAGAAGATCTCTCTCTTCCAAGCAATGGCCAAGGACCTCATTGTCCAGGACCATGCCATCCGCCTGCTGGAGGCCCAGGTGGCCACAGGGGGCATCATCGACCCTGTCCACAGCCACCGTCTGCCAGTCGAAACTGCCTACCAACGGGGCTACTTGGATGAGGAGATGCAGAAGGTTCTTTCCGACCCCAGTGATGACACCAAGGGCTTCTTTGACCCCAACACCCAGGAGAACCTGACCTACCTGCAGCTGCTGGAGAGATGTGTGGCAGATCCCGAGACTGGCCTCCGCTTCTTGCCTCTGACGGACAAAGCGGCACGAGGCCGGGAGCTGGTCTACACGGATCAGGAGGTCAAGGATGTCTTCCAGAAAGCCACCGTGTCTGCTCCCTTTGGCACATTCAAGGGGAAGATGGTGACCATCTGGGAAATTATCAACTCGGAGTACTTCACAGAGGAACAGAGGCGGGACCTTCTGCGCCAGTACAAGACAGGGAAGATCACAGTGGAGAAGATCATCAAGGTGGTCATCACAGTGGTGGAGGAGAGCGAGAAGAAGAGCCAGCTCTGCTTTGATGGTCTCCGGGCACCTGTTCCAGCTGCAGAACTGCTGGAGAGCCACATCATTGACCAGGATACATATGATCAGCTGCGCCAGGGGAGGAAGGCTGTGGGAGACGTGGCCACCGTGAAGTCCATCCAGAAGTACCTGAAGGGCACCAGTGCCATCGCTGGCATCTTGGTTGAGTCAACAGGCCAGAAGGTGCTGCTCAGCGATGCCCTGAAGAACCATCTCCTGAAGCCAGAGGTGGCTTTGATGCTTCTAGAGGCCCAAGCTGGAACAGGGTACATCATTGACCTGGTTAGGAACAAAGAGCTCTCTGTGGATGAAGCTGTGAGGGCCGGCATCGTGGGGCCGGAACTGCACGAGAAGCTGCTGTCTGCAGAGAAGGCTGTGACGGGCTACAAAGACCCCTACACGGGACAAGTCATCTCCCTCTTCCAAGCCCTGCAGAAAGGCCTCATCCCCCGGAGTACTGGACTTGGTCTGCTAGAGGCTCAGCTGGCTACGGGGGGCATCATTGATCCCGTGCACAGCCACCGCCTGCCACTCGATGTTGCCTGCCAACGGGGCTGTTTCAGTGAGGAGATGAACAAGACCTTGTCTGCCCCGGCTCAGGATGCTAAGTTGTATTTTGACCCCAACACCCAAGAGCGTCTCACCTATGCTCAGCTGCAGAGGAGGTGTCAGCAGGACAAGCAGACCGGCCGCCCCCTGCTCTGTCTCTCGGATGAGGCCATCCGGCTCCAGCAAGAGGAGGTCTACTCTGACGGCCAGGCCAAGGAGACTTTTGCTAAGACCCTGGTTGAAGTCCCAGCCGGCAGCCTCCGGGGCAAGACCATGGCCATCTGGGAGCTGCTTCACTCCGAGTATTTCACAGAGGAGCAGCGCAGAGAGCTGATCCAGCAGTATAAGTCTGGCAAGGTCACCATCGAGAGGGTCATCAAAATAATCATCACCATCATTGAAGAGATAGAAGCCAAAAAGCAGGACAAGCTGGCTTTCAGTGGCCTGCGAGCCCCGGTGCCTGCCAGGGAGCTGCTGGAGGCCAGGATCATCAGCCAGAGCCAGTACCAGCAACTGCAAGAGGGCAAGCAGTCCGTGAAGGACCTGTCCGAGGTGGAGCCTGTGAAGAGATACCTGCGAGGGGGGGACTGCATTGCTGGCGTCTACGTGGAGGATGCAAAGGAGAAGCTGACCATCTATGAGGCCATGCAGAGGGGCCTGCTCTTGCCCAGCACTGCCACAATCCTCCTGGAGGCCCAGGCAGCCACTGGCTTTGTGGTTGACCCAGTGCGGAACCAGAGGCTGCCCGTTCACGAGGCAGTGAAGGCTGGCATTGTGGGTCCAGAGCTCCATGAGAAGCTGCTGTCTGCAGAGAAAGCGGTCACTGGCTACAAGGACCCATACTCTGGGGCCACCATTTCCCTATTTGAGGCCATGAAGAAGGGGCTCATCCTACGGGCACACGCCACCCGCTTGCTGGAGGCCCAGATGGCCACAGGGGGCATCATAGACCCCGTGCACAGCCACCGTGTCCCCCTAGAGGTAGCCTACAAGCGAGGCTATTTGGATGAAGAGATGCACCGAACCCTTTCGGATCCCACAGATGACACCAGGGGCTTCTTCGATCCAAATACCAAGGAGAACCTGACTTACCGGCAGCTGAAGGAAAGGTGCATTGAGGACCCTGAGACAGGACTTTGCCTCCTGCCCTTGCGGCAGCCTGAGAAACCCACCGTTGTGGAGACCACCCAGGTCTACACAGAGGCAGAGACCAAGAAAGTCTTTGAGGAGACCCAGGTGGACATTCCTGTAGGCGACTTGGCTGGCTCCTCCATGTCTCTGTGGGACATCATGCACTCCGACCTCATTCCCGAGGAGCAGCGCAAGCGGCTGATGGAAGAGTTCCGCTCAGGCAGCGTGACGAAGGAGCGCATGATCATCATCATCATTGAGATCATTGAGAAAACAGAGATCATCCGGCAGCAAGACCTCACTTCCTATGACTACATCCGACGGCGCATCACTGCCGAAGACCTCTATGAGGCCCGCATTATCTCCCTTGAGATCTACAATGCTTTGAAGCAGGGCTCCAAGACCATCCGGGAAGTCCTGGACCTCGAAGCAGTCTGGAAGTGCCTTTATGGGGCTGGTTGTGTGGCCGGCATCTACCTCCCATCCAGTAAGCAGAAGCTCAGCATCTACCAGAGCCTCAAAAAGGGTCTTGTCAGCCCTGAGGTGGCCCGATGCTTCCTGGAAGCCCAGGCTGCCACAGGCTTCATCATCGACCCCGTCAAGAACGAGAGGCTGACTGTTGATGAGGCTGTCCGGAAAGGGGTGGTGGGCCCAGAACTGCACGACCGCCTCTTGTCTGCAGAGAGAGCCGTGACTGGCTACCGAGACCCCTACAGCGAGCAGAAGATCTCCCTGTTCCAAGCCATGAAGAAGGACCTCATTCCTTCAGAAGAAGCCCTACGGCTGCTGGATGCGCAGCTGGCCACAGGAGGAATCATAGACCCACACCTGGGCTTCCACCTGCCCTTGGAAGTTGCATGCCAGCGTGGCTTCTTCAACAGGGAGACCTACGACCAGCTGTCTGAGCCCAGCGAGGTCCGCAGCTACGTGGACCCCTCTACAGATGAGAAGCTCAGCTACGCACAGGTGCTCAAGCGATGCAAGAAGGACGAGAACAGCGGCTGCCTCCTGCTCCCCCTCGGTGACTCACGTAAGCTGACCTTCCGGGGCCTGAGGAAGCAGATCACCATGGAGGAGTTGGTGCGCTCCAAGGTCATGGACGAGACCACTGCCCAGCGCCTCCAGGATGGCCTGACCTCGGTGGAGGAGGTGACTAAAAACCTGCAAAAGTTCCTAGAGGGCACCAGTTGCATTGCTGGGGTGTACGTGGACTCGAGCAAGGAGAGGCTCTCCGTGTACCAGGCAATGAAAAAGGGCATCATACGCCCCGGCACTGCCTTTGAGCTGCTGGAGGCCCAGGCAGCCACTGGCTACGTTATTGACCCCATCAAGGGCCTCAAGCTAACAGTGGAGGAGGCTGTGCGCATGGGCATCGTGGGCCCCGAGTTCAAGGACAAGCTACTCTCTGCAGAGAGGGCCGTAACAGGCTACAAGGACCCCTATTCAGGCAAGCTGATCTCCCTCTTCCAAGCCATGAAGAAAGGCCTAATCCTCAAGGACCACGGGATCCGGCTGCTGGAGGCGCAGATTGCCACAGGAGGCATCATCGATCCAGAGGAGAGCCATCGCCTGCCCGTGGAGGTTGCCTACAAGAGAGGCCTCTTTGATGAGGAGATGAATGAGATCCTCCTGGATCCCAGCGATGACACCAAGGGCTTCTTTGATCCCAACACCGAGGAGAACCTGACCTACCTGCAACTGATGGAGAGGTGCATCACCGACCCAGAGACTGGCCTCTGTCTCCTGCCCTTGAAAGAGAAGAAGCGGGAAAGAAAGACCTCCTCCAAGTCCTCTGTCCGCAAGCGAAGGGTGGTGATTGTGGACCCCGAGACTGGGAAGGAGATGTCTGTGTACGAAGCGTACCGCAAAGGCCTCATTGACCACCAGACCTACTTGGAGCTCTCGGAGCAGGAGTGCGAGTGGGAAGAGATCACCATTTCCTCCTCAGACGGAGTTGTCAAGTCCATGATCATTGACCGGAGGTCAGGCCGGCAGTATGACATTGACGATGCCATTGCCAAAGGGCTGATAGACCAGTCCGCTTTGGACCAGTACCGCTCAGGCACGTTGTCCATCACCGAGTTTGCAGACATGCTCTCAGGCAATATGAGTGGGTTCCGATCCAGATCTTCCTCGGTTGGCTCCTCCTCTTCCTACCCTGTGAGCCCGGCACATGCCCGAGCACAGCTGGCTACTTGGAGTGACCCTACAGAAGAGACGGGACCAGTTGCTGGCATCGTGGACACGGGCACCCTGGAAAAAGTCTCCATCACAGAAGCCATGCGGCGCAACCTGGTGGACAACATCACTGGCCAGAGGCTGCTGGAGGCCCAGGCCTGCACCGGGGGAATCATTGATCCAAGCACCGGGGAGAAGTTCTCTGTGGCTGATGCCGTGAACAAGGGCCTGGTGGACAAGATCATGGTGGACAGAATCAACCTCGCTCAGAAAGCTTTCTATGGCTTTGAGGACCCGAGAACCAAGACCAAGATGTCTGCGGCACAGGCCTTGAAGAAAGGCTGGCTGTACTACGAGGCTGGCCAGCGCTTCCTGGAAGTGCAGTACCTGACGGGAGGCCTGATTGAGCCGGAAGTAACTGGCCGGGTCTCCCTGGACGAGGCGCTGCAGAAGGGCACCATTGATGCGCGGACAGCTCAGAAGCTGCGGGATGTCGGCACCTACTCCAAGTACCTGACCTGCCCCAAGACCAAGCTGAAGATCTCCTACAAGGACGCCATGGACAGGAGCATGACGGAGGAGGGCACCGGTCTGCGCTTGCTGGAGGCCTCTGCCCAGTCCAGCAAAGGCTACTACAGCCCCTACAGTGTCAGTGGCCCTGGCTCCACCTCTGGCTCCAAATCCGGCTCGCGGACAGGCTCCCGGTCGGGCTCCAGGCGGGGGAGCTTTGATGCAACCGGCTCAGGCTTCTCCATGTCCTTCTCCTCCTCCTCCTACAGTTCTTCCAGCTATGGGCGCCGCTACGCCCCTGGCCCAGCCAGCAGCACAGACACTGCAGGTCTCAGCTGTGCTAGTGCCAATTTGAACAGGAGGGTGGAAGCCAGCAAGCCAGGGCCGGAGCTGCCCGTGGCATGAAGGACCCATCAAGGCCTCCTCCACCTGCAACCAGGATGACGACAGCAGCGCCCTTTGCCTTTTTCTCTGCTCTGCATGTGGTATGAAGCTACTGGCTAATTTTCTGATCATGATTATTCTTGGTGTTTACTATTTTTTAATGTTTAAAACTCCTTTTTCCTTCCAAAGCAGTGCCTAAAGTTTAACCAAAAAGAACTAATATATTAATATATATATATACATACATACATATATATATATGATGATGATTGTTCAGCGGGTATTTGTATGTTGGGAGCACAGAGGAGGCACATCCTGTAGCATCATCCTTTGCACAGCCTGCACGAGCACCAGGGCCGGGCTGATGCCCCAACGTAACTGGGGTCCCTCCCTCCCCCTTGAGGAAGCGCTTCAAGAGCCCTGCCAATGCACAGCACGCACCTCCAGAAGGATGAGCCTTGGACTGAACGGGCGCTTCAGAGACTCCCCTCGGCCCCCAGGCTCCCTCAAGCTCCAGTCGCCTGGACCTCTTTGCTCAGCAGCCCTCACTGGCAGGACGATCTGGGGCCGCTGCTCCCTTCCACACTGCTGCTACTTGGCTGGTCTCCCCTCCACCCTGTGGACCTGGTGCTCGGCCTGTAAGTGCACGGAGGGACGACCTCCGCACTGACGTGGAGCCACCTGCCTGCTGCCTGCTATGCTGCATCTGTGCTCTGCCTGGTTTCCCTTTCTCAGCTGCCTCCTCTGCCCAGCCCTTCCTCACTGGGGAAATGGGGGCTGCTCTGGGCTGCCACTCACCTCTGCACGGCCAACTGTCTCTGTCTCTTTATGTGGATCTGGGAAGTGCCCTGTGCCAGGCAAGCCACTGTGGCTGGTCCAGGGCAGAGGGAGCTCTGCTTCCCAGTCCCGTTGAACCCGGGAGGCCTCGTGCCTGTGGACCCCTCTGCATGGCCTGGAAGTGGGTCTGGTGGCTTCCCCCTGCTATTGCAGGTCTGACTCCTCTCTTTTCCCTGCCCAGCTCTTTCTCTCGTTCTTCCTTTCTTTCTTTCTTCTTTTGCAAAGCCTGTGCCTTCCTGTGGGAGCCATTTCCTTGATGGTGACACGTCCTCTTTCTCTCAGCTATTTCTTTCTAGTCCCACCACAGACGTCCCCCTGGCTCTGGGAGAACTCCTGTCCTGTTTGTCCGAAGTCAGCAGGTCTTGGCTCGGTCTGGGAGGAGGCCAACATGTGGCAGCAGTGGCAGGTCCCCGCCGATCCTCACCCACCAAGGTAACTCCAGGGTGCTCCACTGGCTGCTAAAGGGGGCGGGGGTGCCAGCTTCATTGGAACCAAAAGTGAGGTCCGGGGGGGGGGCAGAGTCCTAACAGGTCCAAGGCCATGGCCTTACCCCAAAATTGCACATTCCCTTCCCCAACCTTGACCTTCTTGGTGAAGCTGCCCCCCTCGCCAGGCTTTGGCCCCCAGCTCTCCCTTCTTCCCTGCTAGGCCATGCTCAGAGTGTACCAAGCCAGTGAGGGAGGGCAGCCAGCGGTGGCTTCGTGACACCATCTCACATGCAGCTCCTTCGTCTCATTCCATCCCTCTTTCTGCATTTTATTGTAGTGTGCTGGATGGTCCATTTCAACTCTCCCCCCTGTTGTCGTGGATTTAGTCCCCCACTGTGGGGGGATTTGGGACATCCCCGTAGACCCCACCCCACCTCGTCCTCCCTTTGACTACTCCGTGGAGCAGTTAGGAACAGCCTGGCAAATGGATGGGGGCTGATGATGCTGGAGCAGGGAGAGTCAGTGGCAGCAGTCTCTGCACTCCCCCCTTCACCCAGCCAAGACCAGCTGATCTTCGGACCCTGGAAGCAGAACTCCCAGCACCAGCTCACTGAGAGCTCCTCATCCACCAGCATCTGTTTGGCGAAGTGCATCGGGATGGACGTTCAGAAGCATCGTTGTTTGAATGTGTGGGGAGCAGGTGCTGAGAACGTGGATGCCTCAGAGGCGTGTCCAGCAGGGCCACCACTTTGTCATGGCAAAGAAGCTGCTTCCTTACCCCACTCCTCCCTGTCCCTGGCATCCCTTGCCTTTGCCTTCCCCTCCCCATTGGCGCTCAGAAAGGTGCCTTCAGAAGCAATAAGAGGGGCAAAGGCAGCACTAGAGAGCAGCAAGAGGCCTGCTTTGGACTTGAGGGGACCCTCTCCAGGCCTCTTGCCCTGTGCAGTGCTGTGTCTTGCCACCTCCAGGTGGGTCGTGCCTCCCACCCAGAACACCACCCATCCCTCCCTTCCATCCTCCTCTGCTCCATGCAAGTCACACCGTTGTATTTGTCATTTCTGTTCTTTGCTCATGACCCCGTTTTTGCTTTTGCATGATGTGCTACTAACATGGGCTGCCCAGTGTCTGCATTCCATGCCAGCCAAGCCAGCCTGCCGAGGGGGGGCTTTTCCTTGCTCTTGGGCGCCTGTGCGTGGCCAGCCTCTTCGGAGTCCCCTTCCGACTCATTTGGGGCTGGCTGAGTCACCCTCCGACTACTCTGTCCAATCCCAGCTGCGGTTGGGGGAGGCAAAACACTAAACCATGACTTGTAAATATCATGAAGTGTTTGTAAAAACCTGCAGTATGGAACCAGCCTCTCCACCAGTAAAGGAGATTCTATCAACTGGCCTTGCGTGGTTTGTACACAGCTCACCCTTTTGTGGTAGCCTAGAAGCAGCCCCGTCCCAGGCCCCTGCAACCCCTCACAGTTGGGGTTCACATCAGGCACTCAAAGAATGGGGCATATCCTACTGGGGGGGACCCAGACAAGACCTGTAGCTGCAGCACCAGACCCGCCGTGGAACACCCACCCTGCAACTGCAAAGTAGCTCTGCTGCGGGCTTGAATCGGGTCATGCTGGGTCTTTGCCATTGGTGGCTCCGCTGCAGAGCACATACTCGTGTGTGGCCACTCGCAGGCTGCAAACGCTGCTCCCTCAGGGCAAGGCCCACCCAGGCCCACCCCTGACTCTGCCTGCTCCAGATGTGGTGCATCCCCTCCAACATCCAACCCCCTTCCTGCCAAATCTCAGCTTGCCACATACAGTGACCTTGAAGCGGCCATTTCCAGGGGCTCCCTGAAGAGGCAAAGGTGGTGAGCTGCTGCCGCATCCGATCCAGCCGTGCCAAATAGCTAGGAGGAGGATCAGGCCCACATGCCGCCTTTGGTTGTGTCTGAGCATGAGCAGCAGAGGCGGTGGTGCTTGGAGGGGGCTGCATCCGCTTGTGACAATCCAGGGGGAGGGGGACGTGCCCAGCACCCGAGAGTCTTTGACGCCTCAGACTGACTGTCCCTGTTCCTTGCACATGACTGGTCAGCTTCGTATAGGGTGCCAGAATTCTCTTCCACAAAATCCTTTTGCCAGGATGTGAACACAATCCTCAGAAATTGGGGTTGTCCCTGTTTGGGGGGACATATGGCAAGCTGCGTCCCCGCCATGTCCCTCCATCTGTGAGGGCCAGTGGCGTGGATGGAGGGGTGGTGGGACAGTCCAGTCTTGGAGGGAGCCTCACCGTGACAGGGCCATTCCAGGCTGTAAGGCTGCATTTTGCTCCCCCCACCTGGAATGGCTCTGAAGGGTGAGGCTCCCCCCAAGACTGACTGCTCCGCCACCCCTCTAGCTCTGCCACTGATCAGGGCTCCAGCCTGTCCTCAGAGCTTATCCCAGGAAAGGGGCTCCCTCCGCCAGTTCTGAGCCCTGCGCAGAGCGAGGGGGCGCAGCACAGAGCCCTCCAACTGGTACTCACAGGCACAAAAAGCAGCTTCTTGTCAAGTCTGGGAGACTGTCTGGGGAGAGGCCCAGGAAGTGCCCCTCAGGCCAGGGTCCAGCCTGGCATCAGAGTGAACGATCAGGGGCACTGCCCACCTCCAGGACTCAAGCACTGGGTTTGGGGGTCACCACAGGAAGGTGGCAACAGGATACTGATACGGATACAGCCCACCAAGGACATTTTTGGAAACCTCCCCGTTCCTCTTGTTCTCAACCCCCCACTCCATGCATCTTCTTCAGCTCCTCTCCGATTCTGCCCCCACCACTGATGCCGCTATTTGGCCAGAATAGCGATGGCTCCGAATGGTCCATTTCATTCTCCATCAAGCGATCTGTTAACTGGTCTCTCACATGATGCTCTCACTCACAAACACATTTCCAAAGTTGTCCATAATTTTGGCCACTGGTGGTGTCACTCCACCTCCCCTCACCCGGCTGTTATCCATTGCGATCTGCCCCATCCCCACTAGCCACACCATCAGAGTATCAGAAGGACCCTGCTGGATCAGGCCAAGTCCCAGCGAGTCCAGCTTCCTGGATCTCACGGTGGCCCAGCAGATACCTCAGGGATGGACGCATCCTGATGCCCTCAGCTGCTGCCTCACTGGTGGGAGATGCCCTGCCGACTGCCAGATCTGAAGACGGAGTTGAGAGACTCCATCCTGCAGGCTTGAAATGGCATCTGCAAGCCCATTTCTAGGCACACACAGGGCTGCTTGGAGCACCAATGAAGTGGCTGGGAGTTCCGCAGTCTGGAAATGTAGAATCTGAAAGGAACCTTGTCCAGTTAACAGGGCTCACCAAGTTCATTTGAAGACCAGAGTCAGGAGACTGCATGCTCCCCCACAACAATGCAGTCTGGCTGAAGCCCACCCCATCTCCCCTTCCCCCAGGACCAGGCATTCAACTAGCTGAACCTCTGCTTTGTAAGCTCCGGAATCCGGAGTCAAAAAGGGAGCTTAGACCCAACAAAGAGGCTCGGGAATGTCCTAGGATCTGACATTTTCTGACCTCCCCGTCTCGCTGCCTGCGTGGGATGCGGAGGGTTCAGGGGCTGCCAAAAGCCATGACTGCTGGGCTGAGGAGGCCCGCCTGACACTCCTTGACATCAAACTGGGGGAGAAGGTGGCTCTTTGGCTTGGGGATCTGCTTGCTGCAAAGGAGTCTTAGAAGCTCTGAGGTATCCGGACTGGATAGTATATCTCTCGCTCTTAAAAAGAACATCCCTCACTCCATGGCCAGGGAATGAGGGGCAGGTCACGCTCAAGGATCAGGAGCTGGTTGAGGACCAGGAAACAGAGGTTTCCATGGATCAGAATCACTAAAGGTGTTTGGCATTTCCCCATCAAGTCAGGAACCATCAGATGGGGTTTCCCAGGAGAATCCAGCGCAAAAAATCAGCTTCAAAATCTCTCTTCCCTATCAAACATTATGGCCTACAAACGAAAAACAAAATTGCAAGGAGCCCTATGGAAAGTGAAGCTGAGCCATTATCACACCTTTACTCATGAGTAGGAAAACCTGCCATAGAGCACAATCCTAACCATATATACCCAAAAGTAAGCCCCATTGTGTTCAATGGGTCCTACTCCCAGGAAAGTATCTTTAGAATTACAGCCTTTGTCTTTTGGAAAAGGCAGTCTGAGAGGAATCCAATGACGCCAGAATGGTCCTGATCCAATGAAAGCAGCCCCCCAAAATCAACCCAGAAGGAAGTCCCTGATCATTGCACTGAGCTCTATGGAAACTGGAACTGACCTACACAGCCTGTTTACTTGTGAGTAAGCCCAGGTGCCTTAACTCATGTTCAGGTTAGGTCCAGAGGAATGCAAGGCCACCAGAATGGTCCCAATCCAGTGAAAGCGGAGCTTAACAAGTGCTCCAGAAGGCAGCCTCGCCCTTCTTTCAAAAATAAAATGAAGGCTTAATTGATAAGATTATTTTTTAACTATGAAATATTAATGAATATTTAATTAATTGTACTAATACTGATAAGAACCAAATATTTTTGAAGTAAGGGGGTGTTAAAAAAATGTGTGAGCTCCAGGTGCCAAGTGATGTAGGTACGCCACACAGACAGGGGCAAGCAGCAAACTGGCCATGTTGGTAGACAACTCCGGACCTTTTGGTTCTCCCCGTCCAGCCTGTTTGGGGGAGAGGGGCTCAAAGGAAACTCCTCTGGAAGGCCCTGCTCGGGGTGACTCACCTGGTGGCACCTTGGCCAGTCCCCTGTGGTGTGTTTTCCCCCCACAGGTGTCTTCCAGCCCGGCGCCTGCTGACCTCTCAGGAAAGAGCTGGCACTCCTCGTCTCGCTTCACAGAGCAGGGACTGCAGAGGTACGAAGGGGGTCTGGTGGGCCAGTGGGGGCCGCCCTGCTTGGGAGGCCCTCAGGGGGTCTGGAAACAAGGCTGGATCACTCCCTTCCCCCAGGATGGGCCAGAGTAGGGGAGGTGCTCTTGACACAGGAGTACCTTCCACCAGGAGATGAATGACTCCTCCGTTCTCCTTCTCCTTTCTTCTCCCTCCCACAACTGTTTCCTGCTCCTGCCCCCCACATTCACCCTGTGGGTGTGAATGTGATGCTGTGGCTTCTCCTGTGGGACCCTGACGCTCACCTGTGTGGAGTCCTCTGAAGGTCCTGTGGGTGGTGCCTGCTAGAAAGGGGCCCATAGCCAGACATGTGGGCACAGAGGTGCAAGTCTGCCTGGATACTTTTCATAAGTGCCCCATATTGGCATCGGGAATTAGGCAATGAGCAATTTCAGATGCGCTCAGATTGGCACCTGCAAATGAGTAGGGAGCAGCTCCACACACACACACACACCCACACCCACACACACACACACACACACACACACACACACACAATGCCCATATTACTTCCCCCACTGGGTAAGGACAGACAGACAGACAGCTTCTCTGGATGGTGTCAAAGAGCAGTGTACAGACTGCAGGGCAGCATCAAAGCTGGGTGGGCCTGGCCAACCCCTGGTGGAGGGAAGGAGGCTGGCACCACTGTGCAGCCTGCCCTGGGAGTGCACACTCCCTGCCACGTCCGCCTGAGCCCATGCCAGCCATCCTTGGGCACCAAGAGCCAAGGGAGGAGGGCTCCAGGCTCACGGACTCCATCTCAAAACCAGAGGAGGCATTCTCTGCCTGGTGGCCACGCACTGCCCCACACCATCACCCCACTGGACCCCCACTGGTTTCCCAGGACACCCGGGTCCTGCTTCCTTGCAAGGGGCAGCAGCAGCCAAGCATCCTTTCCTGAAAGCTGCCCTCAGCTTTGCCAGGAGAGGCTTTGGGGAAGTTCCATCCCTGATGGCTTTGAAGGGGGAAAGCCCAGAGATGTTGGGCCTACTTCTCCTCACCCATTTTGGCCAGCTGCCCCCCTGCCCCGCAAATGGAGCTCCTATGCAGGCAGCAGACATCCATGGTGGGCACTGCTTGTAGGCATCCTGTGGGCTCTGTTGAATAGCTGCCTGTGTGAAAGCAAAGAGAAACACAAGAGCAGAGCAAGAGGCAGGTGGCAGCAGCAAAGCAGGAGTACCCGGAGCTTGTGAGAGAGAGAGAGAGAGCTATGGCAGAGCACCCGCTGATGGGGCTCAGAGAGGGTTCCCTCCCCCCCACCCCCGTGGGGCAGTGCATGTCCTGCCCATGGAGGGGGGGCCCCTGCAGTCTCCAAACAAAAAGAGACTATGTGGCCAGCATTCACCACAGGAGACTGGACAGTCGCTGCAGCAAACGGCAGGGGTGAGAAGGCAGTTGATCCAGCATGTGGTGGGGTGTGGCATCCTCTCCCCTCCATGTCGTTTATGGGGAGCACATTGTCCTTGATACTCCTGCCTGAGGCTCTGCCGTGATGCTTGTCTTTGGAGTCTTCCTGGGGCAGAGTCTCTGCAACCTTGAGAACCTTGAGAAGACAAGCGTGTTTTGCCACACATGTCAAAAGTGCTGCAGGCTGTGCCTTTCTCCAGAGCCCCTCGCCACAGTTCCCTGTGCATGTGTGCCAAGCATGCACAACGCGGGGCAGAGAGGCCTCCTCTGGGCATGTGCCGGGCCAGAGCATCCTGATCTCCCTGGCAGGGCTTTGCAGCAAGTGCAGGCCCAAATTCTTTCTTGCAGGAACAGCAAAGCGGCCAGAGGTTCAAGAAGATCTCATTCCGGGGGGGGGGGGAGGAGATTGTGGGTGACGCCGTGACTGCTGCCCTCGGCCCTGAAGGGGGCTCTGTGGTGGAAGCTGACTGCACTTTTGCTCCAGGGACTGGCCAAGGGGTGACCCGAAGGAAGACGACCCAGAACTGCGTGAGCACCTGCTGTCCCTGCACTGCTGGCGGGATGCCCTGGAGGAAAGGCTGCTCCCCTGCCTGCAGGACCCAGACCAGGACCCAGGGGTGGAGGTAAGGGGCTTCTCATGGCTCCCTATCTTCTCTGAGCCGGCTCCCCAAAACAGACCTGTTCACGCACCAAAGCCCAAAGCAAGGGCCTGGATGGGCCTGGGTGCCAGGCCATCCCCACCCCACAGTGGCAGGGCCTGGCTTGCATGCTGGCTGGAGAGCCAGGGATTAGCCAGGCCCAGGAGCAGTTCAGGCGGCCCCTTCTCCTGCCACGCCCGTGACCCCACTTGGCAAAGAGGCCTGGCCCTGCCGGCAGCTCTGGCCACCAGCCTCCTTCCCCTCCTGCGGCCACGCGTGGCAGGGAGTGGGCCCTTCTTCCTCCAGGTAGCAGCAGCCGAGGGGTTACGCTTTGCTCCCCAAGCCTTTCTGCCCAGCTTCCCCCCCGCCCCCCTCCCCGAGGCAGACTTGCTTGTGCCACTGCCGCCCTGCTGAAAGGCTTCCCTCCCCGGCGGCCTTTTGTGGCAGGCCTGCTCTGCACATGGGCCCCCTTCAGACCCCGAAGGCACTCACAGAAAGGGCCATTCATGCCGCACAAAGCCCTGCTCAGAAAGAACCCCCAACTCCTGGGATCCCGGCCAATGCTGGGGCGGGGGGGGGGGGGTGACGGGCACTCATCTTGGTGCCTGGCCTGGAAGTGTGTGTGTCTGTGAGATCCCTCTGAAGTGCCTGCGCCTGGCCAGGAGGATGCCCTCTGCCTGGGGAAGAGTTTGCTGGGACAGCCACACCTGGCACTGCTGGGGGGGGGGGGGCAGGACTGTGGCTGGGGGGATTGGCCCCCCCCAGTTGAGCTACAGGGCTTTGTTTCCCCTTCTTTTGGCCCCGCAGCAGAACTACCTCTGAACACTGCTGGGTGCTGGTGGGGGCAGTGCCGGGAGGGGGGCGCGAAGGAGCCCCCACCATGACCCCGCAGGGGAGTTTGGCTCCCTCCCCGAAACACGGACAAGCGGACGGGTCCTTCTGCCTGCAAGCCGGTGGGACTCCCGGCCACTGGATGTTCCTGGACGGCTTCCGAAGGGGGAGGCGGAGAGTTGCGGGGGCCGCAGGCAGGCCTGGAAGGCGGAGGCGCGGGGAGCGACGGGGCCGGGAGTGGGCCCGGCCTGGAGGAGTGCGCGGGGTCGGGAAGCTGCTCTGCGGCGCCCTTTCTGCTGCCTGGCTTGGCTTGGCTGCCGGGACGGTCACTGCCCCCGAAGGAGGGAGCGGGACACGCGCGGATGGGGCGCCCACTGCAGGTTCTGAACGAAAGCCCCGACGGCGGGGACCCGGCTTGCGGCAGGGTCGGGACGGGTCCACCCGCCGAGACTGATCCACTCACTGCCTGACTTCCTGCGCGGAGAGAACCGCCGCAGCACGTCCAGGGAGGCCACGGAGAGGCGGCCGTCCTGAGAGCCTCCCCGGAGCTCCCTCGCTCGCCGGCTACGATCAGGACCGGCGACGAGCCTCACCTGCCGGGCCGGGAGCGCGCGCGGGAGGCTTCCGCGGCCCAGCCCGCCAGCAGCGCACCACCTCCGTGCGGGGCAGGCCCCTCCGAGCCGGGACGGAGCCCTGGTGGCCGAGGGGGCCCCTCGCTTCCCCTTCCCCCTGCCTGCCCCTCCTTCCATCCCTCCCTGCCCGCCCGGATGGTTTGGAGCGCCGTCGGGTTTCCCCAGTAACGGCGATTGTCTGGAGGGCAGCGAGGAGCGAAGGCGGGCCTCCCGCCTGTCTCAGCCCCAGTGCCGAGGGGTCAGCGGGCGGGCGCCCCTTCCCCGCACAACCTGCTACCCCGGGCCCCCGAGGGGCGGGCGGCCGACCGAGGGCCGTCGGGGCAGTGCGGAGAGCGGAGCGCAGGGCTGGGGCTGCCCGCAGAGCCCTGCAGGTAACGTCGGGGCCGGGGGGTCCTGCTCTGCCGCGGCGCCGGGCTCCCTTCCCAGGGGCGCGTCGGACTCGGGATGCCTTCTGCGACGGCTGCGCTGCGGCCCTTCGCTTTCCCCCCGACGGTCCGCGGAGCCCGAGCAGGCTGTCCAGGAGGTACGGCTGGACTGGGCTGCGCGGAACTCCTGGCCCGGAAGGCCGGCGGGTGGCCGTCGAGGGGCACCTCCAGCCCCCGGGTGCCCGGCTGTCTGGCCGGACTGAGCCGGTGACCGGCCGTCTGTTCCAGGTGGGCGCCGACGGACGGACGGGCGGCCATGGGCAGCGCGGGGAGCCGGCCCAGCTGCCTGGGGGAGAAGAGCCCGAAGGCGGGGGAGTTCCTGGTCGACTCCTACCTGAAGGACCTGGGCCTGGAGGCCGGGCCGGCGGCGGGGAGGAACAACACCGTCGGGGGCCGGGCGGGGGCGCCGTCGGGGGTGCCCCCGAAGCCCAGGCCCGCCCTCAACCCCCCGCGGATCGAGAACGGCTGGAGCGCGGCCCCCAGCGGGCCTGGGAGAAGCAGCAGCCCCCTGCCCAAGAGGAACAACGCGGAGGCGCAGAGACGCCCCCCGAGGGTCTGGAAGCCCGTCACCACCACCGAGGTCACGGAGGTGACCGAGACGGTGGTGACGGAGATCGTGGAGGTGACCGAGTACCCCCGGGGCGGCCGCAGGAGCCGCGAGCCGGTGCTGACCGTGATGAAGGTGCTGGCCGGCTGTGCCGGAGCCCTGCCCCAGGTGAAGCGCCGCCTCCTCCGCCCGCCGCCCCCCGGGCAGCACCCGCTCCCCACCCGCAGGGGTGGCCCAAAGAGGTGTCCGTCGGGGAAGCTCCTGCGGGCGAGTCTTTCTGGTCGCCTCCCTCCTCCTCCCCCCCCCCCTGGCCTGACTCCCCCCCGTCGAGTGTGGCTGCCAGGCCTGCGCTGGACCCCTTCCTCGCCAAAGACCCCCCCCCCCAAAGACCCTCCCGCCTTGGCTGCTGTGGAGCAGAAGGGCCTCCCTGGGGCTGGGGCTGCCACCTTTTCTCCCCCCTGTGGGAGCCCCAACAGGCACCTGTTTTCTGGGGGCCCAAATGGTGGGCGTTGCTCCTGACTCCTGCCTTCCGGCCCATCTATTCCAGAGAGACCCCGCAGGGGCCACAGCCTTCCCTTCCTCCCCCCCCCCCCCCCCGCCTGTCTCCAGGTCTGCCTGGTGTGGAAGATGTGGGTGGGAGTTCTGTCCACCCGTTTTGTCTGCCAGCCACAGATGGCCCGGCTGGGAGGCCGCCTGGTGAGCGGAGCTGCTTCTGGGGCCCTTTCTCCAGCCTGGTCCCTCCTGCTGCCTGAGAAGTTTGGCCAGGCCGTTGGAGACACCTGGGCCTTTAGGAGTGGGGTGCCGGCAAGAGCTGCCCCCCTGACCTCCGCTCCCCTCCTCTGCCCAGGTCGCCGCCCTCCTGGGAGACCCCTGGAGCATGGAGCGGGCTCAGGAGACCCTGGCCACAGTCCTGAATTGGAGCCGGGACGTGGAGCAGCTGATGGCTGCTCAGAAAGCCCCCTCATCAGAGGTGAAGGTGCTGGAAGCTCAGCTGCAAGAGCAGAAGGTGAGTGGGTGCCGGGGGGGGGGGGGGGCTGTCAGCGTCCTTCAAGTCTGGGGGGATGGGGTGGACAGACGGACGACACAGTCCTTCACCAGGGTGGCAGGACGGTGCCTCTTGACTGGATCGGTCAACATGGGGGGAGCCGTGCTCAGAGACACATGCCAGGCACATCCTAAAAGCCTGCCAGGCCAGGAGGCAGCCTGATCCCTGCCCCTTGCGTCCTTTCTCTGCCTCTCTGCCTGCCTGGCACCCAGCCTGACCCTGAGGCAGGGCAGCCCCTCTCCAGGCAGACTCTGGTCTCCTAGGCAGGGTTGGGACCATGCAGATGGGATGGCTGGGTGCTGTCTGTGTGAATGGGTGCCTTCCTTTCGACCTGGGAAAGAAGGTGGGCAAGAGGTGCCTCGAGGTGGGAAAGAAGGTGGTCAAGAGCATTTCCCAACCACCCAGCCTGGTCCTCAGGCCCACTGGCCAGCCAGAGCTGGAGCTGGTGTGCCCTGCGGCCTCCAGCCTGGGCTTCCCCTTTCACGTACTGCAGCCTTGGAGGGAAAAGGGAGGAGGCTGTGGGGGGCGGCCAGTGAGCTCCCAGTAACCTGCAGCTTCGGCTCTGAGCAGCTCCTGAAGCTCCTGCTGGACGACCGCACGTCCCAACTGGAGAGGCTCCTGCAGGAGAAACAGACCACCACCAGCCTTGGGCAGGAGATGGACACGGACCTTGCCAGCCTGCAGGGGAAGTGGACAGCGCTGGTCCTGGAGGCAGAAACCAGGTGAGTCCTGAAAGCGGAGGCTTCTTTGCCCCGGCTGGTTCCATGCAGCCCTGGGGTGTCTGCCTGGGGCAGTCGCTTTACGGAGCCCAGTGTCTTGTGCTGGCAGGCTCCTTTGCAGGAAGGTGAGGGGCAGTGCAGCCAGACCGGGACAAGATCCTCAGGGCAAAGGTGGGCTTGGGGAAGGAAGGGAGAAGGCCTCGCGCTAGCTTTGTCCAACAATTTTGCCCTTTTCATTTTGGACCCCGACTCTGAGAAAAAGCAGGTTGGTGTTGCGCCTCGTGCCGAGTGGACTGAAGCACGGCCACGGGGGGGATTGCAAGCCTCTTGGCTCCCCTTTCTTCACTGGCACTGCAACTGTCCTTTGAGGTGACCCTGCAGCCCTCCTGCCGCCTTCGCCTGCCTGCCTGGCGTCCGCCTAGAGGTCCATACCCAGTAATGCTCCCTCCAACAGGCGCAGCTGCCTGGAGCGAGTCCTTTCTGCTGCCCAGGCCTTCCAGGTGTTGGTGGATTCCTTCCAGGTCTGGCTGGGCTCGACGGAGAGGAAACTGGCAGAGCTGTGGCCAGACCCATCTAGTGCAAGACCCACCCAGGAGGAGGCAAATCAGCAGACCCGGGTAGGGCATGGGCCAGCTGGGGATGTTGGCCCTTCACAGGTCCACAGAAGTCTCTGCCCAGAGAGGAGGCACTCCAGGAAGGCCCCAGTCCTTAGGCCTTGAGTCCTTCCAGCTGGCCAGGCAGGATTCAGGGGGAGTGGGTGACAGAGAGCACGGGATGGTGGCACCCGCTTCAGTCCTCCCAGCCGGCGGTGGCTGCTGCTGCTACTGGATATGCCCTGAGCAGCAGCAGCAGCAACTCTTGCAGCTGTGGCATGGCGGCCAGGCCTGGAGACTCTCCCTGTCCCAGAAGCGGCTTGAATTGATTTGGCGGAGCGGAGCGGATTGGGCTCAGGGCTGCCTCCTCTCTTTATTTCCCTTTAGGAGTTGTGTGAGGAAATCCATGTCAAGTCAGAAGACCTGGATCGTGTGGTGGCTCGTGGGCAGCAACTGCTGGAGTTGTTATCAGGCAAGTGGGCAACAGCTCTGCCATCCTTCCCCGCCCCCATATCCAGTCAGACCTGCAGGGAAGGCAGTCGGAGTAGCCCTAGGCAGAGCGGCTGGGAGCCTGGTGCAGCGGCAGACGGGACTGCATGCTGGGAAAGGGGAGCTGGCGGTGCTCCCTCCTTTGCTAAGCCTTGCAAAAAGGGGGAGCCCTCCAGAGGGCAGGAGTGGCCAAGGGGCAAAGTGGGGGCTGGGGTGCAAGGACCTTTGGGGAGTGTCAGGATTCAGTTCCTAGGCCAAGGCCAGCGGAGCGGAATCAGGCCGAGGTTGGTCTCCAGTCCTGAGGGCAGGGTGTGTGAGCCTCTCCTCCCCACTCCCCCCCATAGCGATCTTTAGCTGGCCTGTCCTGGATGTGCTCTGAGCAGGCAGCGGCCTCTGGCTGAGCTGCTCAGAAGGGAGACCCGCAGCGTCTGTTCTTAGGGCTTCAGCAGGCTGGGGAGATTGCGGAGGTGGTCAAGGCAGAGAAGAGCTTTGGCCCCTTCCTCTCCCTCTCAGCGGCACCTGGCTGGTGAAATGGCCCCACCAGCCCTGCTGAGTGGCTGAGCATTTAATGGGCTTAGTTAGGTTCACCCTGCGAGGGAGATCTGTGGGACCCACTCCCCCTCCTGCCTGCTGCTCAACCCCAGGCCCTTTCCCCTCGCCCTCCTCAGCCATCCTGCCTGCCTCTGCCCAGCAGCCTCCTTTGGGGAAGGCAGGGGGAGGTGGGAAAGGAAGGCAGCCTGCCAGTGGAGTGGCTTGAATAGGAAAAGCAGGGGCTTGCAGATTGGAGCTCCGCTTCAGGCCTCTCTTGCAGGCATGTGTCATGGCGCCCTGCTCACCTGCCAGGAGTCCAGTGAAAAGGAAAGGAGGGCTTCCCACTAGACCACGTTCTGTGGAAGAAAAGCCTGCTGGCTGGGATCTCAGGACTCTTCTCCAGGCAGGCAGAGCCCAAGTGCTCACCTTGCCCTGCCCTGCCATTGGCGATGGGTTGGGTTGGCTGACCTTCCTAAAGCTCTCTCTCTCTCTGCCTCCTCAAATGTCCGTCCAGCCTCCCGTGGTGTCGCACCCTCAACCTCCTTCCAGGGGCTGTGTCTTGCCAAGGACCCCCCTCTGGTCTCCCTCCTTGCTCTTCCAGCCAGTTGGATTGCTCTCCTGCCATCCTTCCCGGCCCCTGCCAGCCTCCCTCTCCCTCCTGCCAGTGCCCAGGGCCATAGCTGTGCTGGGTCCAGGCGGGGGTGCAACGCAGTGCAGGGTGACCATACAGACTGGAGGACAAAGTGCCTGTACGGAGAAGTGCTGTGTTGAGCTCAGCCTGCCTCAATTCCCTCTTCTGTGCAATGCTTCGAGGTACAGGCAGCCTGTCCTCCAGTCGCTATGCTTGCCCTGCTAATGCAGCAGCACCTTTTGCCTGCAGGACCTGCAGACCTTACAGGGCTGTCATTGCAGCATCCCCGAGGAAGGCTGGAAGGAGCCTGGCTTCTCCTGCATGGGTGGAGATGCTGCCTGTCTGCTTTGGGCCTTTCTTGGCAGGGCATGTGAGGAAGTGGGCAGGAACTGGACCCGCTTGGCTGGTCTGGGTGTGCCTTGCAGGGCTGACCCTCTCCAGCTCCCCATCTCTGCAGGGGCCTCACTCCACAGCTGGGCCTGACTGCCAGTCACCGTCTCCCACAGGAGAAGAGTCACAGCTTGTCCAGGAGAAGGTGGACTCCCTGCGGATGCGGTTTATTCTGGTGGGCCAGAGTGGTGCCGACATCCAGCGCCGGCTGGAACAGGCTTCTTCCCGGCTGGAGCCCACCCAGCAGGGCCTGACCCTTTGGCTGGGCCAGATGGAGAAGATTCTTATCCCCCCGAATGGCCAGGCAGGAGCTGAGCCTGGCCCAGTCAGCACTGCAGACCGAGGAAAGGTAAAGGGGGCAAGACAGGATGTCCAGAGGAGTGCCATGGGCAGGACCTGCATCTCAGGAGCCGATTGCCGGACTCCCAGAGCCAGTGCTGGCTCACTGGGGGCTGGGAGGAACAGACCTGCCCCTCACAACCTGATGCCATATGGGCCTCCCCCTCCGCTCAGGGTCCTCAAAGTTGTGACCCCAGCCCCACTTCTGGAGCCCTGCTTCCAAGAAGGAGCTCCAGGCGGTGCTCCTGGGAAGGGCAGGGGAGTAGATCCTAGAGACGGAGCTTCTGTCATGGAGAAGCAGAACTGGGGTCACCCATGCTCCAGGTCAGCAGAACCCCACCTGAGCAGGCAGAGAAGATCCTGGCAGGATTTTCAAAATCTTTGCCCTAAAGCAGGATAGATACCCTGAGCAGATCTGAGTCCTCTTGCCTTCTCTCAGAGTTTCAGCTCCTCTGGGCTGGCTGACCCCTCCCCTGAACCAGGAAAAAATACCTTGGTCAGCCCCTGCACGTCTGGGGGAGGGAGCCGGGGTATCCCCTTGTGCCCCCAACCCCACATTAGACTTGAATTGTCGTTCTGTTTCAGTTTCAGTGGGCTCTTGAGTCTGAACTGGCCCAGGCATCCCACCTTGAGAAGTGCCTGGAGAGGCAGGACCCAGTGCCCCTGGATGCCGATGCCATCCACCTGCAGGTGGTCAGTCATAAGGTTTGTAGGTGTGGAGAAAGAGGGTGGGGGGAGGCTTCCTGGGTTGAAGGCTGGGCTTGAGCAGTTTCAGGCTCCTCACCGCAGGGTTCTGCAGGTGGGACTCTATTTGTGTAGAGAAACAGGAGGGTATCAGCGCAAAGGCCAGCTCTGCCACGCTGCAAGCCAGGCCTGTCAAATAACCTGGCAACCCAGGAGCCCCCTGCAGAAAGGAACCTGTGGCAGGGGAGGACAGGAGTCCTGCTGACCCCAAAGGCAGGGGGAGCAAGGCTGCCTTGACTCCCAGAGTCCCACCCATAGCTTGACTGTGACATTTCCTGTCCCCAGCAACTTGCAGCAGAGATTCTGCACCACCATGGCCTGGTGGAGCGGCTCGTGGCCATCGCTGACCCTCTGCTCAGCTTCTGTCCAGCAGATGTACAACTGCAGCTTCAGGTGAGGCAAGCAGGACACGGGTGATGGGGGGGAGGTGGCAAGTCAGTAGAGACCCCTTCGCCTTCATGCCCCCCACCCCTTTATGCATTGCTAGAGAAGCCCTCTGCAATACCTGGCCTGGCCACTGGGTGTCTCTCCCCCAAAGTTGTCCGTGCAGCGGCTCAGCACTCCAGTGACGGGTTGAGCCTGAATCCTGAAAAGTGCACCTCCATGTTTCACTCTATACTTGTGTACAAGGAAAAAAGAGTATTTTTAAAATGTTCCTGGCCAGCCAGGGGCTTCTGCACACCACGGCCCCTTCGCTCCCACCCCCATTTCATTCATAACTGCAACTTTCTGCCACTGGTGGGACCTTTTGCTGGAGGATAGGTGGACAAGAGCCCTGTTCAGTCAGTCCAGTGTGCCAGGATAGGTAACCCTCCCAGCCGCCTTCCCTTCCCACCGCCCTCCTGCCCCATTTTCCCGATAGTTGCTGAGCCAGCGAGGGCTGGTGGGCTGCATGTGTGTGCCTCTCCTCTAAGTCCCTTTCTCCAAGAAGTCCTTGGCCTCGTTGTGTTCCAGGGGCTGCTGCCTCCTACCATGTCCAGGCTGGTTTCATGCCGGCAGTACCCCCCTCTCAAGCCTCCAGGAAGCAAGGAGCAGCCTTGGGCTGGGGTGCAGCCACCTGAATACAGAGTGACCTTGCCTGGCCCTTCGCTCTGGGAGGGCCGCATGATGGTCTCAGGTCTTCTTGGCTCGACACTCACCAGGTCCCTTTTCTGGTTGTGTGTTTCCCCAGCCTCTGGTGCGGTCCCTGCAGGGGCGTGTGGAGCACCTGCTGCAGCAAAGCACAGCCTGCAGCCTGCACCTGGAACGAGCCCAAGTGCTGCTGGCCCAGTACAGGGAGGCCCACGAGGAGCTCAGTCCCTGGTTGGAGGAGGTGCAGCAGGCCGTGGCTCAATTTCCTCCCCACCACACCGTCAACTGTGAAGCCTTCAGGGAACAGCAGACCCTCCTGCAGGTCAGCTGTGGTGCTAAAAGGACTCCTGAGGGGCTGGGGATGCAGTGGGGCCCTGGCTCATCCACCCCACTTGTCTCTGACCCCTGCAGGGTCTTCGGGAGGCCATTGCTGAGCACAAGCCCCTGCTGGCAAAGCTCCAGCGTGTGTCTCAGCAGCTGGCAGAGCTCAGCCCAGAGGAGGCAGTCCCCTTTCAGCAGGGGTGGCACCGGGCCGAGGAGCAGTACAGCAGCATCCGAGAGCAGGTCCGCCAGGCTGCTGCTGTGCTGGAGGAGGCCATTCCCAGATACAGCCAGGTAAGCGGGTGACGGGGCTTTGGGGCTCCTAGCCAGGCCCAGTGGCCTAATCTCTGTCCCGTCCCCCCGTCTGCCACCTGCACTTCCAGGGCCAGCCATATGAATGAGAATTGCGTCCAAAGGCGTGTGTGATGGAAACACAGTTCCTTTTGGCAGTGAGAGGGCAGGAGCTGGGAGCCTCTGCTCAAGGCCTCCTTCTGTTCCAGGCCAAGCAGCGCATGCAGGTGGGCTGGTGCTCAGCCCCTCTCCCAGTCTCTGACCTCTAGCAGGACTTGGAAAACCCCTCCTGCCTGAAGAGCTGCAGCCTTGATGCTGCGGGATGAGATATGGGGGCCAGCAGCAGTCCTGGGAAGGCTTCATTGTGGGCAGTCTGTATGAAGGAGCGGGGAGATTTCCAGCCTGGTTTTTTTATTACATGGGGATGGCCAGTCACTCCCCTTCCCTCAGTGTTGGCCCAGCCAAGCTATGGGCCCAGACAAGACCCCTCTCCAACGTCTGCCTATGTGCCTTGCTTGCAGTTGTCTGAGCGGATGGAGCTGATGGTTGAGTGCTTGGCAAGGCTGCAGAGCCGCATGCGGCACCTTCCGGCCACTCGGGGAGACCCGGCCTGGTTCCGAGAACAGCTCAGGGTCAACAGCCTCTGGCTATCAGAACTGGAGAAGTTGGGGGTGGCTCTGGAGACCCTCCGTGGCCAGGGAGCCGAATTGCTGGCCACAGTGCAGACAAGCTCTAGCCAAGGTAGGCGCTGCCCATCCACTCTCACCCCCTGCTCATCAGCAGGTCTGGCTGTTGCACACCATCCCACCTCTGTGCCTTCCCCCTGCCAGTGCGTGTGTCAGGCCCAGTGTGTTCCCTGCCTGCCACTGTCCTCAGGTCCCTGATCAGTGGGAAGCCCAGCAGGTTGCCAGACCTGGGAGCTGTGGAGCCCCTTGGTTGGCTGGTCCCAGAGGATCTGTGTGGCCAAATTCCTCATGGGGCTGTCCTCATCTGGCTGACAGCGATCCAGGACCGTGTGGAGCAGCTGCTGCAGCAGTGGAAGGAGATGTGGCAGCAGGGCGAGGAGAGGGAGAGCTGGCTGCGGGGCCTGCTGGCTTTGGCTGACCGCTTCTGGGACGGGCTGTCGGATCTCTCAGTCACACTCAGCGACACCCAGCAGATGGTGCTGGAGCTGGAGGAGGTCCCCTGGGATGTTCAAGTTATCCAGGCCAGGGTGGGGGCCATGCAGGTACCAGGATGTTGTGCCCAGTGGGGTGGGGTGGGATGGGACAGTGCTCCATGCCCAAAAGTCAGCTGGTAGCCCCTGCAGCAGTTGTGGAGCCTGGGGCAGATCCTGCAGCACTCAGCTGCCCTTGAGCAACACCACAGGCTCCCATATCTTGGAAGAGCAGCTGGAGAGGTTGGGAGTCTTCCTCGAGTGAGGAGCTTGAGGGACATGATTCCTGGAGGGCCCTTAGCTGTCTTGGCTTATCCATAGGACTCCATGATAGTGCAGGCGGGGACTGCAGTGGTTCGGCCTCTATGCTCCCCCACCATGGGCACTTCCCTGTCACCCCCCCCCCCTCCAGGCGCTGCAAGAGGAGATTGATTCCCTGCAGGGGGACCTGGACTCCTTGAGCCTTGTGGGGATGGAGCTGGTATCTTCCTGTGGCAGCGGCCTGGACAAGCCAGATGTCACCAAGAGCCTGGACGATGTAAGGAGGAGGCTGCCCAAATCCTGGGTTGGGGAGGGAACTCAACACACCACGAACCCCAGGTGGCAGGGAGGCATTGCTGAGAGGTCACCTGGGCATCCAAGGTGGGGAGGGGGCTGGAGGTAAGGCCTGGGAAACGTCATTGACCTTAAGAAGCCCCTCTGTGTTTAGAAACAGGAGCCAGTCCCAGTGAGTTGCCCCACTCCCTGGGCAGAAGGGCACTTTTCCTGGCCTCTTCTGCACTTCTGTCCCTCTTTTTTTTTTTTTTTTTTTTTTTTGGGGGGGGGGGGCTGTGCCTGCTGCCTTTCTTGTACTGAAGCCCTGGATCTGCAGTTTGCTAGGGCAGTTGCATGGTGCACTGTTGAGAAGAACAGGTGGTCCCTGGGGAGTGGGGCCTCTCCAGGGGTGGGAAGCAGGGGTTCCCCAGTTGCCGGCAGAAACTCTCCCCCGCCCCCACAGGTTCCTGAGCTAGCCAGTTGTCCTGTTTCTGACCTGCCGTTTCCCCAGCCAGCACTGCACGGCCTGAGCAGGTGGTCACCTTCAGGCAGCCCCATGATTCTGACAGCACAGCATCAGTTCAGAGGCTGCCACTCCAGAGCATGCTGGGCGGTATAACGTGCATGACCTCCACTCATTCCCTCTCCGTCATCTCACCCTGCCTGGGGCTGGTTCTTCAGAGGTGCCTTTCAAGTCTTCTGGCTTTCCTTCCTGCTGCAGCTCTACTCGTCCTGGAACAGCCTGAGCAGGGTGTGTGCAGAGCGGCAGACCCACCTGCAGGAGCAGCTGCAGGCCGCCCTGGGGCATCAGGAGACGGCAGAGGTGAGCAGGTTCCAGAGGGTAGGACCCAGGACTTGGAGCTCTGCACTTTGGATAGGACTGGCTGGAAGGAAGGGCACCCCCTTGCTGTGCCTCTGCCCCCGCACCGCGTTCACACACAAGGGAGCAGTGGTTTGGGTGAGGACATGGCGAGGGTGAGGACATGGGTCCAAGCTCTGTCACTCCGTGTGCTCCACTGGTGGTCCTGAGTGTCAGCCTGGGAGCCAAACCAGGAGGAGGGCTGGGTTGCCTGTGCAGTGATGCTCTCCCCCACCACCCCCATCCCTGCACATCCTGTTTGGTTCCCCTCCTGACTGACGTTCTTCCCCCTGAAGGTGGCGATGCTGCAGTACCTTGCAGGGCTTTGCCCTATATGTGTGAGGAATACTTTCACCCTTCAGCCTTCCAAACTGTTCTGCAACCACTTGCTACCGTTGCCCCCCCTCCCCACAGACCACCCCAGGCTGCCTCCTTTCCTGGTCCTCTTCAGAGGGCCATGAGCTACAGCAGGCTTGCCCTCCACTCCCATCTCGGGGGCTCTTTTTCTTCTGAGCCCCACCACACAGAGTTTGGGGCAGGACCCAGGCAGGGCCTGCAGGTCTGCTCGTCTTCACATCCCTGCTCTGCTCCTCCCCAGAGGCTCTCAAGCTGGTTGGCGGCTGCTGAGCTGCGGATCGCAGAGGAGTTTCAAGTTGCGGGGGACCTGGACATGGTGAAGCAGCAGCTCTTGGAGCTAAAGGTAAGCAGGGGACGGGGGGATCCAGCTGCCTAACTACTCCTAGCTCTGTTTGGAGGTCAGACAGGCGTGGCTCGGCCAGAGCTTGGGGGTGCCTGGAGATTGGGAGGGCAATGGAAGGCCATCCTGACTCTTGTTTCTGCCTTTCCTTCTTCAAATCCTGGCAGGACTTCAAGCGAGAGCTGTACCAGTGCAAAGTGGATGCAGAGAGCCTGCGACACCTGGGAGGTCCCAAGGGAACCCCGAGCAGTCCGAGCCCCCCAAGTGCTCTCAGCACCTTCTGCCACCGCTGGAGCAGCCTGGAAGAGGAGGTGGTGAGCCGGCAGGTGAGAGAGGAAATTTTGGAAGAGGCCCGGGGGGGGGGGGGGGAATGGACCCAGTGGCAGTGGTTGGGGCCTGGCAGGAATGTTCCTCCAGAGCAGCCTGGACAGTGGCTGAAAACCACCTTCTCACCTTACTTGCTGAAGTCCTTTCTTTGGATACCTGCCGGTTTGGATGTTTTCCATTGGCAGGGCTGGCTCCAGCACAACTGGGGACAGGGAGGGCATCCAGCCCCGAGCTGCAAGGGTGGCCAGGACCCATATCTGACCAAAGCTTCCATGGAACCTCTCCTCTTCCGCAGCACCAGCTGGAAGCCTCGCTCCTGAGCCTGGGTCAGTTCCAAAGCCAGCTGCAGGAGCTTCTGCAGTGGCTCCAGCGCACCTCTGAGCAGCTGCAGGGCACCCCTGTCCTTAGCCTGGACCTGCAGGGCTGCGAGATTGAGCTGGCCAAGCACAAGGTAAGCACAGGTGGGGGCAGGCGCGGGCCCAGAGGAACATCTCCCTGTCCCAGGCTGGCTTGACCTTGCATTTCTCTCCCCGGCAGGTGCTTCGGACCGATATCCTCTCGCGTGCCCGCACAGTCGAGACTGTGAAGGAGGCTGGCCAGGCTCTGCTGCTCGCCAGCTCTGGGGATCCAGGGGACAGGCTGCTGCAGGGCCAGCTCCAGCAGCTGAACCAGGGCTGGGACTTCCTCTTGGGGGAAGTGGAGCATCACCAGCTGCAGCTGGAGAACAACCTGAGCCAGGTGAGCAGTGTGGCAGAGGCCCAACCATCACAGGGCAGGCTCCTGAACCCCCCACTCCTTGCATCTCCCTAGGAAAAAGCCCCCCATGACCAGATAAGCCTCCTTCACGTCCTCCCACCCGTGGAGCAGGCACCCTCCCTCACATCTCTCATTTCCAGCTTATTGGGGAAACCTGCCTCAGGGGCACCTCCATCCCCACCCATGCTGTGACCCTTGGGTCTCAGTCTTGCCAGTGGACAAGTCTGTCAGAACCAGTTCAGTCCCCCCCACAAATCAGGCCAGATGTGGGTATTTATTCCAGCATCATCTTTCCCATCATGGCCCACCAGCTGCCCTGCTCGGAGTCAAGAGAGGAAGGCACTCCCTGTTCAGCTGGGATTCAGAGGCCGAGTCCTCCAAGCATGTGACCAGAAGGGTCCATGGCTGTCTGGAGACCCCTGGCCCCCCGATGCTTGTACAGTTCAGAATGTGGGGTGTTCTGGCCAGGAGAAATGGGAGATGATACCTCCCATCACCTGCTTTGCCCACAGGCTGTTTTTGCCCCTGCAGGTGCAGGACGTGACCCTGGAGATGACGGAGCTGCTGCAGTGGCTGGAGCGTGTGGAGGTCCAGCTCTCCTTCTGCAGGCTCACCTGGGGTCAGCCTGAGGCTGCCAAGGACACGCTGGTGGCACACCTGGTGAGCTTTTGGCCACCTTAGTCATGGCTATGGAGCCAGACCAGTTCTGGCGGCTGGGGGCCCAGCACAACTGTCCATTGGTGCCCCCGACCTGGGCTCTGGGAGGCTTAACTAGAGCAAGAAGCTCTCCCAAAGAGAGGCGACACCATCAGAAAAATAAGCTGCCTGTGCCCTTTAGAAGCCCAAACTTGGGTCTCTGAACCCTACAGCCTCCAGGGATGCTTTCAAGCCATCCACACATCTTGCCACAGGCTCCACAGTCTTTTGGGGTCTTTGCTTCCCCCCTCCCCATCTCCCAAGCACTGGTCCAGGGGATTCCCTCTCGGGTGTCTGCGGATGGCCTCCAGGCAGTCAAGTCCTCCCTCCCTCGCTCCTGGCAGGAGTTGTGCAGGGAGAAGGACTCCAAGCAGCCAGCCTACGACCGTCTCCGAGAGCAAGTGCAAGGCCTGCTGGCTGCCAGCCCCCTGACCCGGGTGTCTGGCACCGAGCACAGCCTGAGCATCCTGGAGCAGAAGTGGGAGAACGTGGCCAGCCAGCTCCAGCAGAGAAAGGTATGGTGGTGGGCGTGGGGTGGGCTCAGGGCTGGACCACACAGGCTTCATTCACTGTTCTGTTCTGTCTCCAGGAGCAGCTCAGCGAGAGTCTGGCAGTGACCACTGAATTCCAAGCCACCATCCAGGAGCTGCTGAAGTGGGTGGGCTGCCTGGAGGAGAGCCTGGGGACCCTTCCCTCCCCCAGCTACATCCTGGAAACGGTGACTGCCCAGATCCAGGGGCAGAAGGTGGGTTCATCCTTCCCCCCTCCCAGGAACTGAGGCCACCTCTGTTTGCTGCATGACAGCCTCTCTCAGGCCAGCCGCTCAGGATGTGGTGGATGCCGGTGGCTGGACGCATCGCCTCTCAGTGTGGAATCAGCCTCTTGGGTCCCACTCCCCCTTCTCCTTGATCTTGGCTTGAAGCCCAGTTGAGCTTGTGCCCTGCAGGCTCCAAACCATTCTCGGCTGCCCAGAGCCCCTTCCTTGCCACTTCTGAGGACTTTGGGTTCAGGGGCTGCCTGGGGACTGGGTCTCTGCCATGTCATGCTCCAGTGCTCCCCCTCCCTATCTGTCCCTGGCAGGCCCTGGCCCAGGAGATGGAGGCGCAGAGCGAGAGGCTGGCCAGCCTGGAGGCCTCGGCCACCCACGTGAAAGTCTTCGGTTGGAAGCAGGACTGCAGCCTGGTCCTGAGTGCCAGGGAGCGGCTGGCCAAGGTGCTGCAGCACGTGAGTGAGCATGGAAGTGCGCTGGAGGAGGCCCGCAGGCAGGCCAAGCAGGTAGGGAGAGGATCTGGGGGGGAAGACCTCCTCAGGAGTTGGAGTCTGGTGCTGGCAGGAAGCCGACATGGGGCAGTCTAGTGATTGCCGTTGCCCGCCCCCCCCCCCCCCCCCACACACTTCCAGTTCAGCGAGTCTCAAGAGCTGCTCCTCAACTGGCTGGATGAGGTGGAGCCAGCCCTGGACCTGCCCGCTGATGCTGCCGACACAGCTGGGAGCCAAGAGGGGATCAAAAGCCTCCTTGTAAAGCACAAAGTGAGTAAGCTCTGGCCCAGTGGCAAGAGGGAGGCAGGTGGCGGTGGCAATTTTGGCCTCAAGGGGTCTGGGATACCCCCTGGACTCTGCCTGCACCTTAGTTCTGCAGCGCTGGAGCCCCTTCCACCTTCACCGCCAAAGAGGCCTACACATCCCCTGCCTTGTGCACAACTTGAGTAGTGCACGTCGCAAAGATGCTGGTGCACCTCATGGAGAACCCCACCCCGGTTCTCTTCTGACCAAGTCTTTTGCTCCATCTTATCCTGCTCAGGAGTTCCAGAAGAGGCTGCGTGCCAAGCGGCCCATCTTTGAGGCCACTCTCCGGGGCGGGCGCCTGCTTCAAGAGAAGGCCCTGCTGCCTGAGGATGTTCAGCTGTTGGACCAGATGCTGGGGGAGCTGAAGGGACGTTGGGATGCCATCTTTAGCCGAGCCACTGAGAGGTATGTGTATGTTTTGGGAGGCTCACTTACCCCAGGCATGCCACTGCTGCTGTCCTGTCCGCCAGACATTTTCTCACTGCCTAGCCTGACCCCCCCCCCCCCACGTGGCTGCCAGTACTGTGTGGGCATCGTGGGGGCTCTTCTAGTTTCACTTTCTGAAGGCCCCTGACCTTATTCTTTGCAGGCAGCAGAAGCTGGAGGAGGCCTTGCTCTTCTCTGGCCACTTCACGGATGCCCTGCAGGCACTCCTGGATTGGCTGTGCTGGGCTGAGCTGCAGCTGGCTGAGGAGGCACCTGTGGCTGGCGACCGAGACCTGGTCAGCTTGCTGGTGGAACAGCATAAGGTGTGTGTTGGGGGGTGGGAAGGGGTGGGGAAGACAGGAACTTTGGGAGGGCCTGGAGGCAGCTGTGTCCAGGAAGGGGGAGCTTGCCAACCTAGGCTTCCTCTCCAAGCAGCCCCACCTTGAGCAGCCCCTCTCTGCCCTGCCAGGGGTTCCAGAAGGAGCTGGGCCAGAGGGCCAACTCTGTCAAAGCGCTGAGGCGCTCCACGCAGGATCTGGTGCAGGGCTGCAGCCTGTCTCACTCGCAGTGGCTGCAGAGCCAGGTGGAAGAGCTGGGCCACCGCTGGGAGCTTGTCTGCCACCTCTCTGTCTCCAAGCAGGTGCGGCTGGAGGCTGCTCTTCTGCAGGTGAGTGGGTGGGACGGGGGTGGAGAGAGGTACCCATGTGGGTCACGGAGCTGCAGCAGCTGGCCTCCTGAGGGTGTTAGGTAGGATGGAGGTACTACCTCCATGGAGGTTCTGCATTGGTGGCAAAACCGTCACAGAGTCTCCTTCCCCACTACCCCCTGTCTTCTTCAGTCAGCCAGGTTGCTGGTGCAGGTAAATGGCTGAGTTGGTTTATTTGAAATTTACGCCCTCCTTCATCTCTGCACAGACATTCAAAGCAGCTTATAAAACACCAAAGTAGGAACATTATTCAAAACATAAAATATATATTTTAAGATCTCCCAGAAAGCAGCGACAACCCAAAAATCTCCATAAAATCAAAGAGCAAAAAAAAAAAATCCAGGACAAAACCCAACAGCAGAATTAAAAACGCAGGTCCATAAAACAAGACAGCTCCAAACCCCAAATATCCCCACTGAGAAGCCTGAAATTCAGGAGATGGAAGTGAAAAGATGGGGGTCTATGACCCCTCCACCACCCCCAGAAAGCCAGCCTCAGAGGCACATCCCAACTCTTTAGCTCTTTTTGAATGGCAGTCTGCTGGGACCGGCGGAAGTGATGTAGCAGTGCTTTTTCTGGGGACAAAAGTTGCCAGTTCACAGTTGGTCAGCCCCATATGACTAATTATTAATTAGCTGCCGGGAGGGGAAGGTGGGAAAAGGGGTCAGGGCTGAGTACCCCCTGAAAAAGCCCTGGATGTCGTTAACCTGGAAGTGGCATCATCGAACAGGAAAACACCCCCAAAGGACAAATAAAGTTAGAAAATTAAATTAAAAGTTTACATTTAAACCAGTGATCTTCAAGCTGGGGTCTGGACCCCCAGAGAGGTTGGGAAGCCCTTCCAGGGGGGTTGTGAAAGGTAGGTGGGATCCTTAAAGTTTGAAAGGGGATCCTGGGCCAAAATGGCCAAAGACATTTAAACATTTAAACACGGTTTAAACATTTCCTTGAAAGAAGAGGCTCCTAATCCTGCCAAGCAGTTGCATGAAACAAGCCAGAAAGATCCCAAAGGCTTCAGTCCTCTCCAGGTCCCCTTCCGGAGTGGGCTCCGTTGCCTGTCACTGTTGAAAGCAAGGGCTTTGCAGCCGGCCAAGTGCAGATCTGGAGCATTTCGTTCCATGCCTAATATAAGCATGAAGAAAAAGCTACACTGAACTGGGTCCTGACCCACTGGTTGAGAACCCCGCTCTAAGGAGAGCTCTGCCACAGGCTGAGGAATTCCACCAGCTGGTCCGTTTGTTCCTGGAGCGCCTGGAGGCACCAGAGAGAGCCACGGTGTGTGGGGCCTGTCCAGAGGAGGAGGCAGCCGTGCAGGAGCGCCTGCGCCAGCTTCAGGTAAGGGCTGGCTCCTTCCGCTGGGTCTCTCTGGGGAGCTGCCCTGCTCCCCCTGATGGGCCCTGGACTGTCTCCCTCTTCCCTGACTGGAGACACCCCCCCCCCACTTGGTTGCAGGAGCTGAGGCAGGACCTGCAGAGCCAACAGCCGGAGCTGGAGCGCATCAGCTCCCTGGGGGAGGAGATCCTGAGCACCTGCCACCCAGATGCTGTTGTTGCCATCCGCTCCTCGGTCGCCCTTGCCAAGAGCCGCTTCCAGGAGGTCAGCAGGGTCAGGGCAGGTCAGGCAGCTGCTGTGGGGGGGGGGAACAGGCCTCAGGACCTTTGACTGTCCCTCTCTCATCCTGCATAAAGGGGGTGAGCAGAGGGCAGTGAGGAAAGGACTGAGCTTGGGCAGCCCTGGCCAGTGCAGGGAGCAGAGCCTGGCCTGACCTAGCACCACCTTTGGTATCCTGCCCTGACAGGTGCAGAGCTGGGCTCAGCAGCACAAGGATCGGCTGCAGGCCCAGTTGGCCTCCCTGGCAGCAGAGCAGGAGGCGGTGGCACGGCTGGTGGACTGGATTGGGGCTGCTGAGGAGGCCTTGGCCATTCGGAACCAGGAACCCTTTCCGGAGGACTCTGGGCAGCTGGAGGAGCTGGTCTGTCAGCATGCGGTAACTGGCTCAGCTCAGGCCAAGGACTGGGACAGGGGTGCTGATGACCCTGCCGCGGTTCCCCCCAGGAGTATGGCTGGGGGACCTTACAGGCCACGGTGGGAGCTGCTGCACAGCTTACCGCCTGGAGGAAGGGAAGGGTCTAGTGTGAGGCCCCTCCTCACCATAGCCTCCCCTGCCAGGTCCTTATGGAGGAGATGAATCGCAAGCAGGCAGATGTGGAGAAGGTCACCAAGGACATCAAGCACCAGCCCCCGGCCCTTGGAGTGGCCTCCACATCCCACAGGCGGCCTTCCCGTGAGTGACCTCCCTTGCCCTGCCTTTGTCAGGGGGCTCTTTGGACCCGTCTAGTGATCTTGGTTGGCTGTAGCATAACCTGCTCTCACCCCTCCCTGCTGTTGCTGCCCTCCTGGAACATGACTGGGAGGCTTGTCAAGAAACAGGACTCAGCCTGTTCCTCAAAGCAGTCTTTCTTGAATGCTGAGGGGGCTCTCCACTGTCTTACCCTAAAGAGCAAGCAAGCAACACCTCCCCCCCCCCCAAGCATCTCCCACAACAGGGCCTTGCCTCCTGTCTTTCTCTTGCAGGGCGCCGAGGGGCCAGCAGATGCTCCCAGAGGGCTCCGGCTGTGCCCCTGGGGAACCTGGAGCCCCCGAGCCCTGCACTGGCCCAGCTTGTGCACCGTTGGCAGCAGCTCTGGCTCCTGGTCCTGGACAGGCAGTACCGGCTGCAGAACGCCCAGCAGCACCTCCGCGAGGTATGATCAGGAGGGGCTGGATATACGTGCCAGGCTGTTCTTTGTGGGACAGGGAGGGAGCGGTGTGGATTTTTCCTTTTCCTGGTGTGGATGTGCCTGCCTGCCTTGGGGTAAGAGGAGTTCCCCTTGGTTTCCACCCTTGCTAGGGTAGGGGTGCTGTGACCAGTCAGCTGTCACTGCTGCAGCTTTCCTGTGACCAAAGGGCAGTGCGCTCTGGCCTCAGAATACACTGTCTCGGGGGGGGGGCGCACTACGCTCTGCTGCGAGGCTGACTGACGTGGCTGCTGAAGGCAGCGGCTCTGCCTTGTGCTGGGTGCTTCTTGCTGGGAGCCTCCAACAGCCTCGAGGTTCCATGTCCTTGCTTTGCTGATCAGCCCCACCCCACTCCCGAGGGCTCCTGTGTCGTTTTGGGGGGCATGGCTTCCCTTCCCGTGCCCTGCTCTCTCATCCACAGCAAGAGGACTTTGCCCACTTTGACTTTGGCATCTGGCGGAAGCGCTACATGCAGTGGATCAGCCAGAGGAAGTCGAGGACCCTTGACGTGTTTCGGGGCATTGACCGGGACCAGGATGGGCGCGTCACCCAGCGGGAGTTTGTGGAGAGTGTCCTGTCCTCTAGTGAGTGTGGGACCCCAGAGAACACAGCCTCCTCAGGACCACCTCCCGAGTGAGACTACCCTAGTCCTGGGAGCTCACCAGGTCCTCCAAGTCAGGAGAGGTTCTGAGTGGCTCCAAAAGGAGCCCCCTGGGGTGCACGAAGTGTGCCCTTTGTGCAGGCTGCTCAGTACTTTGCTGCTTGCTGGCACTGGGAGGTGCAGGGTGGGAAACCCTCTGCCTCTGAAGGCCTGGGGAAGGAGGACAAGCCAAAGAATTTGGGGCGTTTGGCGATGGTCTGAAGGCCACCAGGGAGGAGAATGGCCTGGAAGCAACACCTTCTTGCAGAGCTCATACATAGGGTTGCCAGAATTCTCTTCCACAGAATGGAGACCATACCCTGTGTCCCATTTGCCTGTGCGTGGACACAATCTCCCAAAATCGGGACTGTCCCTGTTGGGGGGAACATATGGCAACCCTGCTCAGATGCAGTGCCTTACGGGGCAGATCACCAAAGTCAGACGCAAGAAGGAAACAGACAGGAATTCCCGGGTGTCCTCCCCCCTAGACTCTTGTGGGTCTTGGGAGTGTGAGGGCACTTTGTAGAAGGCAGTTCAGGATCAAGCTATAATGTGGGGAGGGCTCTGGGTGCAGCCTCGCTGTCTAAACTCGGCCACCTCATCACCCCTTTGGCTTGCCAGAGCGAGTGGCCCTCAGGGAATGATCACCTCCTGACATTTCTTGGCTTCTTGGCCATGTTAGCCCCTCCTGGATTCAGCCAAGCTTGTCCTCTGCAGTGTGCATGTTCCCCAGGCCCTTCTTTTAAACAGCCTCTATGCACTGGGGGGGGGGGATTTGGACCCTCTTTACCTTCCCTTTCAACTTCTTCCTAACTAGTCTCCTCAGTTGGGGGAAATCCAAGGGTTATCAGTATTTTGCACCCCCCCCCCCCCCCGACAGGCATGGCGACACAGCTGGCAGCACGGTCACTTGCTCCGGGACTCAGTAACACATCCCTCCCCAAGTGCCACACAAAATTAAGTGCAGATCACCTGTCCTCTGGCGGGCTCCATGGCTGGATGTTCTGAGGCACAGCCCTTGAGCATGTCAAGAACTCTGACCCCGGCACCAATTGACCCATTTGATGTGCAGTTCACTGAAGTGCCCCAGATCGCAGCCCTCTGAATCAGTGGGGAATGGCAGCATCTTCCTGACCTGTTTCCGTTTCAGTCTATTTCCTCACATTTCCTCCGCTGAGGAATGTGCCACAGCACCCTCTTGTCACACACACGGACAGCGAGGGTCACGGCAGGTTCTTCTCGTAGTGGATGGCCATCCGTGGCTGCTGTGCTATGAATTTATTTGTATTGATTTCGACAATTGATTTCATGGGGAGGTGTCAATCCAGCAACGGCCACTTGGGGTGGGGGGGGTGCTTCCCACTGCCTCCATCCTGGTTCCACTTAGAGACACGTGTTGGTCACTGGCTGAATCAAACCTTCCGAAGAGCCCCCCTCCCAGAAGAGCTGGATCAGGCCCAAGACCCATCTATTCCAGCTTCCTACAACTCACAGCGGCCTGCCACATGCCTCAAAGAGCACACAAGAACCCAGGTGCCCTCCCTGCAACTGGCATTTGGAGGCTCCCTACATCTACCGTCTCTACACACACACACATCATGGCTTATAACCTGTCAATCGCTTGGGGCGAGTTGCTCTCTGCAGTTTGGGCCAACCTTCGCCTGCCACATGCTCGTCAGTGGGCTGTGCGGAGATTTCAGAGGATCCTGGTAGAGTTACTGGGAGGCTGGGGCTGCCTGGGCTCTTCTCCCTCCCTCATTCAGCTTTGTGCTGGACGTGCTCAGGGTATGCGGGACGTCACAGTGAAACGGGTGCAGTTGCACCTTTAGTTCCCACAAGTGATGGTGTGAATGCGGAGGATATTATTAGTTAGTCGGGGAATTTTGTGTTCAGGACTTGAGTATGTATTAGAGCACAATCCTAACCAGGTCTACACAAAAGTAAGCCCCACGGTGTGCAATGGGTTTTACTCCCAGGAAAGTGTCTTTAGGATTGCAGCCTTAGTCTGGGTAGCTGAGCAGTGCCACGCCAGTTGTAGCGATACACACGGGGGTGCCCTGCAGTGCCAGGAAAAAATTACGGGAAGGAAAATGCAAAAGGGAAACAAGCTCAGCGACATGAGGGTGGTGATGGCGGTGGCGGGACAGAGAAAGGAAGACAAGCACGTGGGTTGAACTACAAAGAGCGTTGTGGGCATCAGGAGGGATTTGAACTGAGGACGCGAACGGGAAAATCAGTGTAAAGATGGGATGTGGAGCCTGGACAGATGCCAGAGAGCAGGCAAGTGGGAGAGATAGGATTTATTCTGTTTTATCAGGAAAGTGAACCAAGCAGCCAGTAACACTCAACTTGAAACAACTTACAGTCAACACAGGCTAGAATTAGGAGGCAGAGGCAAGAAACTCGAGAATTTGTTGGACTCGGGGCTTGAACCTGAAGAAGGAGAGCAGGCTGGGAAATGGCTGCAGCGCCCCTGAGCAGGCTGGCAGATGTGACGGAAAACTCATCAGAATCAGGACCACAAGCTGCAATGAGGAGAAAGAGGACCCCAAACGTGCCCTGTAAATGGACATTCGAAAGCTGCAGCAGCAGACTGCAACTGGAACTCAGAAACATGCCTTGGGCCAAGCTGCACTGTTTCCTGAGAGTAAACCCCCCAGAACAGAGTGGGACTTGCTTCTGAGTAGACAGGCATCGGATTGTACTGTTAGACATTTGGAGCACACCCAGGAGACTTGAGCAAGGACACCTTCTAGTCCCATCCTGTAGGCCTTTTGCAAACATGGAGGCCAGGCTGCCATCCTGCCAGGTCAATCTGAGCGCCCCCTCAAAGCGGTGGCATCGTCAGACCCCAGGCTCTTCTACTCCCAGTCAGTCGGGCAGAGCAGGGCAGGCAGATGGACTGGGGGAGTGGACCCTGGCGGTACCAGTGTGCACCAGGATCCTGCCCCTCCCCTTCATCTCCTTGGAAGGTGCCAGCTGGTGCGGGGCCGAGGAGTCCCGTAGCCCCACAGGAGGCCTAGAGAGGTGTGGAAAAGGACCCCTCCTGGACCTCTGCAGTGCCCCTTCACCATGGCTTTCCGCCCACACCTTGCTAGTGGGAAGTGGGGCAGCATTATTTGCTATGTATTTTGCAGCGCTGGATGGCCAGAAGCAGCAGGACTCCAAGCAGCCTGGGGTCAGGGACATTGAGGGCCAAAGGAGGGGTTGGCTTGGGACACTGCTTTGAAGGACAACCCAGGCGTCACCATTTTTGAATGGCTGACCCCCATTCAGACTCTGCAGCTGAATGCTGGCATGAGAGCAGTCGTACCTTTACACCACTGTGCCACCTCTGTGCTGACTGGCAGTGCACAGGTCCTGCTCCAGGTCCCCAGGCAGACCCCCCCCCCTCGGGCTACGGTGGTGTGGGTGTATCCTCCAAACCCTCCCCCTTTTCTTTCGGTCCCAGAATTCCCCACCACCACACTGGAGATGAGCGCGGTGGCCACCATCTTTGACATGAACGGGGACGGCTTCATTGATTACTACGAGTTTGTGAGCACGCTGCACCCCAGCAGGGACATGCTGCGCAAGGCTGCGGATGCGGACCAGATCCAGGACGAGGTACAACGGGGAGTGTCTGGGCTTTGCACATTACCGTGGACCTCAATTTAGCCGCAGTGACACAAGCATGTGGCTGTTCCTCGCCAAGGACTTCTTCCCACTGCTCAGAGCTGGGCTAGCGCTGGAGTCAAAAGGCTGCCTGCCCAAGCCCAGGCCTTCCGCAGAAGGGGCCACAGGCTTTGCAGACTTGCTCTGCCAAGTTGTTGCATGGGCACCTTTCTGGCACACGTGAAAAGTGCAGACCTGTCTCCGTCTCTCAGACTGTCTCTCCCTTTCCTGGAGTGCAGAAACCCTGCAGCCTAACCCCTGAGTGGCTGCCTCCAATGTACTGAGGCAGCTGCTGTAGAAGCCTTGCCTGCCAGCCCCCCCCCCCCCCCAGGTCACCTGCCTTTTGTGTCCCAGGTGAACAGACAGGTGGCCCAGTGCAGCTGCGCAAAACGCTTCCAGGTGGAACAGATCAGCGCCAACCGGTACAGGGTGAGTGTTGGTTCCTCCTTGCCTGGCACTCCCAGCCAGGATAAGCTTGGGTGCAGGGAGTTGGCACTGGAGGCAAGGCCCACAGTGCCACTGCCATGCTGGTCCCTGGGAGCAAAAGAGCAAGACGAGGGGCCAGTGCCTGAGAGTCAGTGCCAGGGGGAAAAACCTAGCAAGCCTGGCACTGCACAAGGCCATGATGCTTGCAAAGTGAGCAAACTGCAGAGTAACTCGGTGTCTTTCCCCTTCTTGCCCTGTAGTTTGGGGAGTCCCAACAGCTGCGCATGGTCCGCATCCTACGCAGCACCTTGATGGTGCGGGTTGGCGGCGGCTGGATTGCTCTTGACGAGTTCTTGGTGAAGAACGACCCTTGCAGAGGTCAGTAAGTGGCATGCGGGCTGAGTGGGGATGTGGGGAGTGGGGAAGTGGGGAAGAGCCCAGGAGGAAGAGCCCTGGGCTCCCTCCTGGGCTCTTCCCTGGGCAGGCCTCTGCAGTGGGCTCCTCAGCCTCCCTTCCCTCCCTCATGGCCTCTTCCTGACACTGCTGTGCTATGGGGCACCCCCACCCCAAAGGTCGGAAACAGGATCTGAAGAGTTGGATGGTGCCTTGGAGGCCTTCTAGTTGCTGGGGGGAGCACCCAGCAGTTGGCCATCCAACCCCTCCTTGGGAACCCACACAAGGCAGTTGTTCCAGTGCTGGACAGGCCTTGGGGTGAGGAGAATCTTCCTCTTCTCCATCCTTGGTCTCCCTCCCAGCACTCTCTACCCAGCTGTTTAGTCACTCAGTCAGTTCCAACTCTTTGTGCCCCCATGGACTGCACATGCCAGCCCCCCCCCATCCTCCACTATTTTATTTATTATATTCAGTACTCCGCCTTTCTGACTGAAGGGCACCCAGTTTGTCCAAGACAAAAGCCTTGGTGACACCATCTCACCAGCTCATCCTCTGCCTCCCCGTCTCCTTTGCCTTCAGTTTTCCCCCAGAGTTTTTTTCCTAGAGTCCTCCCTTCTCGTGTTGTGGCCAAAGTATTGGAGTCTCTGTCCTGTCTCTGTCCTCAGTCTCTGTCCTCCCAGTGAACAGTCGGGGTTGATTTCCAGGAGGATGGACTGACGGGACCTCCTTGCAGACCAAGGACTCTCCAGTCTTCTCCGGCACCAAAAGCAGTGGTTCTAGGCTTTCCCTCAGCTGCTTGGCAGACCAGGCTGTGCTTTATCCCCTACAGTGAAAGGAAGGACCAACCTGAAGATCAACGAGAAATACTTGTCCCCCGAGCTTCGGGAGGGCAAAGGCCCTGGGAGTTGGTCAGCCCCTGCCTCCAAACCACTGTCCCCCAGCCGCTCCGTCTCCAGCCTCTGCAGCAGCGCCTCGGCTCCCAGCAGCCCCCTGGCCAGGAAGGCAAGTGCGCTGGCACTGCAGGCCAGTTTTGGGAGGGTTGGGGGGGCAGGGTGCTTTTGTTCAAGGGTAGAGGGCACCCTCTACAGGTCCTTCCTCTTGTCTTCTAGCCTGTCCCTCGGAGAACACGCTCTGGGGACCGGTGCCTCCCTTCCTGCAGCCCTCTGGTGGTGGATGGGACCGAGCTGGTGTTCACTGGCACACCCAAGACTGCAACTGGGGCTGAGGCTGCGTCTCCAGGTGAGAGGCTGTCTGCGATGGTGGTTTGCCGGCTGAAGGGATACCCCTGCCCATCCAGGCCAGAGGATTTGTGGAGGTCCTGTGGGCCTGGTGAGCAGGGAGGCTTCCTTCCTAGGTGGTGCCGCGTGGAGCCCCTCCTGCCTTCAGAACCCTCTGCTTTCTTTGCAGACCCCCCAGAGAGCCCCCACCATGAACAGTGCAGCCTCTGAACCAGGAGGCCAGAGCCAGCTGGAGCCTGGCAAGCATTAGCCCCTCTCCTGCAAGGAGGGCTCCGAGACCTCAGCACAGCAGGCGACCTCTTCACCTCTCTGAAAGCAGGAGCAGATGCCCAGGGAGGCTGGAAGCCAAGCAGGCAGCAGCTTCCCCCCACCCCTGCCATGTCCTTCCTGCCCTCCCCTCCTACCCTCCAGCTCCCTGACCACTGACCCCCCCCCCCCAGCCTCCAGTGTGTCTGAGCTGCTTGCCCAGCACCCACTCAGCTTCCCAGCAGTGCCTGTGGCTGGCTGTTGGCATCATGGCCGGCACCGCTTCTGTTCCTTCCCTGCCTTTGGAGGACAGCAATCGGGCTGGCAGGGCTGGGCTCCTCACAGGGCCACCCTTCTGGTGCTTGCCCCCTTCCCTGCCCTCAGCACCCAGTGCCCGGGGACCCTCGCCCAGACTCCACGCTGTGCCTCCCCCAGCATGTGCAGCACAAGCAGAACTGAACGCCTTTCGTGGCAGCAGGAACAATAAAGCTGGGAGTTTCCACCACTGTTTGCTGCCTGCCTCTTTCTGGGCTCTCACCCCAATCAGTCCACAAATCCATCAGTCCACCCACCATCTGTATTTCTCTACCGCACTGCTTTGCAACCAAGACCCTCCAGATCTTGGGGCCTGCAAGATCTCTGCCTGGGTAGGAAAGGGGGCAGCAGCATCCCGGGAAACAAGTTGGGGGGGGGGCGAGGCAGGCTGCAGAACAAGTGGCCTTCCTGGCTGCTCATCCCCCACCCCTGGCCAGAGACACTGGCAGCAGCAGGCAGGTGACAGGCCCCGCAATGGTGCCCTCTGGGCTCCCCTGGTGTCGGCCCCGGACTGTGGAAGGATGCTCTTCTCCCAGCACCAGGGGAGCCATTCAAACCCAGGGTCAGGACAGACCCCAGACTGGCTGGGGAAAGCAACTGCCAACCTGTGGGTAGGTGGGGCAGAATGAAAGGAAGGGCAGGGTGACACAACCAAAGAGGAAGTCCCCTCCAACCTTGGGATCCATGGATTTGACTCCACACCAATGGCCCCTGCTCATTTTTGAAAACTGCTTTTCTACTGTTGTAGAGAGGCTGTCATGCCGGCAGTCGTTCCATTCTCCAGCCCCGGAAGATCCTGAGGCGCTGCCTCAGTCCATTAGGAGCAATGGGGGGGGGGAACCTGGAGGTGGCTCTTTCCACCTCCTTCCCCTGGTTTCCCTTAGCGAGGGGTTTCACTGAAAGGTGATGAGTGGTCCTTCTCATGAGTTTTAAATAGAACGACAATTAATAACATTCCAAGGACAGCATGAGAAGGAGGGGGGAAGAGCCACCTCCAGGCTTCTCCCCACTGAGACTCCAGTCCACCTGCCTGGAGAGTTCCAGGAAGGCTCCCTCCGGGCCAAGGAGGATACAAGGCTGGAAAAGAGGACTTGTCCGGGGAGAGGACAGATGGAGGGAGGGGGCGGTCTTGACAGCCAGCCCGGCCGCTGCCCACTCCCCTCCCCGCCGCCTGCCCAGTCGCTTCGGACCCCCAGCCGCTCTCGGCGGGTCCTACGCCTGGCCCCGGCCGGGAAGGGCGGAGAGGAGCCCGGCAGGAGGACACCGTTCCCTTCGAGGACGCCAGGCTACCCTTCCCCCCCCCCCCCGTTTACTCGACGGCAGGGATCGGAGCCCGAGTCCGCAGTACTGAAAGCCCCGGAGGGGACTCCGTCCTCCCTGCTTCCCGGGAGTCCTCCGGGGTTTTTCCCCTGGCCCGCCCGCCAGCTTCCCAGCCCGGCTGCGAGTGCGAGCGCCCGGCTCCGTCCCGCGGCCCGCAGGATGGACACGTCGGGGGGTGACTAGCCGGAGCCCCTGCGGAAGGCGAGGGAGCGAGGCAGGGAGGGGGCGGGTGCCGGGGCTGCCATTCCGCTGGACGGCGCGGACGGGCGAGGGAGAGGCGGGAGCAGGGGCTGGAGAGCCGACGGGGCGGCCTGCACCGGCACTGTCCGCCACCCTCCCCGGGCAGGGGATGGCGCCCGAGAGAGGCCGGGCAGCCGCTTCCTCCTCTTCCGCTGCGGGCCCGACGCCGCCACACGTGCAGGGGAAGGCGGTGAAGGGAAGGGCTGGCCAAGGCTCCCCGAGGGGGAGAGTCCCCGGCAGAGGCTGCCCCCCCGCAGGCCAGTTCCAGGCCGTCCTGTGTCCCGCGTGTCCCCCCCGCCTCATTTGCCTGCATTTGCCTGGGAAATCAGCCCCCCCCCCCCCAAGGGGAGCTGCTGCCCCAGGCCCGGGGGAGGGGAGGCTCTGCCTTTCAAGGCTGCGGGACTTCCTTCCTTCTTAGCCCTTCCCGGCCACCTCGCAAAGGATCCCCGAGAAGACCCCGGGAGGAAAGAGTTCATTCAAGCCAGATCCAAACCCCCAAAGCAGGGAGGGTCCAGAACTCCAGGTCCTGGTCATCGAAAGGAGGTCGGGGACTCCTGACTGGCGGCGAAGAAAACATTCGAGCCCTTTGGGGACCCCAACAGCCCCCACTCCTGGGTCAACCACTTTGTGAACATTTCCCTTGAAAAGCGGCATGTAAATACTGGAGGGAGGTTGACTGATTGACTGATTGATTGATTGGTGGAAAGCCCCTCCCCAGCTCTTCCCTGAACTTGCCCCCCCCCCCCACTGAGCTTGCTTGGGGAACCCTGTTGGCAGTGGGGGAGGCCCCTTGGTGCAGGCAGCTTGTGGGCCTTCAGCAGATTCCCAGCTGAGGGGTGGAGGGAGCCACTGCAGCAGACTGAACCATGGGAGGGCAGCCCCAAAGGGGCAGCAGCTGCCAGAAAGGAGGACATGGGGGAACTGCAGCAGTAGCGCCGCTCCTGCGGGGCTGGGCCTTCCCTCCAGAACATCCCCGGAATACACCTGCAGCAGCACCTGTCAACAGACGTTGGAGACAGGCTGCTGAGGGCTGGGACTCTGGACTGGAAAGGACTCCGGCTGCTCCAGCTTTGGGGAGGCGTTTGGGGAGAAAAACCCTAGGGGAGGTGGTTTGTGTGCACATGCATTGACACGCTTACACATGCGTGATGCCAACCGGTCTAACTTGGCAACTGTGATCTCCCACGGACCGTGAAGTGAGCTCTGACAAACCTGGTGTGCAACTCACTTCGCCTGAAACACTTTACTGCCATAGACACAAGGAAAGCCAATTCAGCGGCATAGCTGAGGGGGAGGCGATGGGGACCAGTTTCCCCAAGTCCCACACCTGTGAGGCCTGGCTGGGGGGGAGGATGGCACTGCCACCCACTTGCCCCCCTGCACTGTGTCCTCAGGACAGGGAGGCTTTGGCCTTGCAAAAGCCTGGCAAGGCCTCCGCAGGGCTGTTGGACATTTTGTGGGCAAAGCAGAAGTCCTGCTTCAAGGACCTGCAGAGGCTCCAGGAGGCGTTGCAGAGAGCCAAGGATGTCACGCAAGGCACTGGACTGACTGGGAAGGAGGGGAGGACAGCCTCCTGGGGAGGGCAGCATTCTGTGCTTCTGGCTGTGGGTGGCACACGGGCCAGGATGGCAAGCAGTTTGCATGCCTGGACACGTTGACAGCCCTGGGATCTTGGCGACACAGGCCATGTGGCAACTGCACTGCGTGTCTGTATTTTGCCCAAGAGGGCTCCAACCCAGAACAAATGAGCAACCTGCTTGGGAGGGGGGCACTGAATTCATGAAGTATGCCATGGAGGCCTCACATGCCTCTGCCCTGTGCCCTCCCAGCCCCTTCCCCACCCTGGAGGGGGCTTCTTTCCACCTCCTCCCCTTCCCGCCGGTGCCAGCAGCTTTGCTGGCCAGCAGCTTTGCTGGCCCAGTTTCCCCTGCCGCCTGCCTGCTGCCTCTGGCCCAGCTCTGCCCCCCTGGGTGCCTGTCTCTGCAGGCTCTCTCCCCGAAGGTGTCACAATCCTTTTTGTCATCCAGTTTGCGGGCAAGAGGCCAAGGCAACTACGCCCATTTACCAGAAAGCTGAATGCAGCAGCAAAGTACACACACTTCTGGGTGGGAAGCCTGTGAGAGCCGGTGTGAGAATCTTCCTCTCCAACTCCTCCTCACCTTTTCTGCAACTGTCCCCATTGAGATGTTGTGATTTGCAGCCTCCGTTCGTTCCAAGGAATTCATCTCTTCCGTATCCTTTGCCTGCAGCCATTCCCCGCCCTCACAAGTTTGGAGAGTGACTAAGTTGGGCAGGACGGACTCAGGCATGCCCACGAAGCAGGACTTTTGTGTCCAGGGGCAGACCTTGCCAGATCAGACAAAAAGGGGCTGCCAGGAAGCCCACAAGCAGCAGAGCGTGAAGACAGCGGCCCTGCCCCACCACGCCTGCTCCACTGAAACCAGTACTCCGAGGGGCACTGGCTCTCTTCCGCTAGCTTGACTCAGATGGGCATGGCGGGCTCAGGGCCATGTGACGGATTCCTGGGAGCGAAGGTGCCAACATCCTTTCCTTTTCAGCGAGCGGCTCTTAATCCTGCTATCCCACCAGAAAGAGGGACTGGCAGCCAGTAAGGATGCAGCTCGGGGCTGAGCTGCCCAGTGCTGCCCAGCTGGCCATTTATGTATTAGATTTATAGACCCTTTTCTAAAACTCCAAAAGGAGCTTTCTGACAAACAGAAAAAGAACACCTTAAAAACCATTAAAGCTGTTTAAAAGATCATAAGAGAGCAGATGAAAACATCAGCAGCATCAAAGGGTACAAGTGGTTAGAAAGGGGGAGTACCGGTACCTCCCGCCCCACAGACCACGCCAAACAGATGGGTTTTAAGCTCATAAGAACATCAGAAGAGCCTCCTTAGCTGGACCAGGCCACAGGCCCATCTAGTCCAGCCTCCTGCATCACACCACAGCCCACCAGATGCCTCGAGGAGCACACAAGACACCTGCATCCAGGACCATCCCCTGCACCTGGCATTTGGAGGTTGTCCAGATCTACACACACCTCTCCTGGCTAGTAACCACCAAAGGTCCTTTCCTCTAGGAATTTTTCCAATCCCTTCTTAAAGGCACTGAGGCCAGATGCCATCAACACATCCTGTGGCAGGGAGTTCCACATGCCAACTACACGCTGGGTTTATGGTTCTCAGAAGCATATCCTGAGAAGACTGCCCCAGATGTTCTGGCAGTGGATTCCAGGGGCCTGGTGCCAGAGCCAAGAAGGCCCTGCAGCTTCCGGTGGCAGAGGTACCCTAAGAAGGGAGCTCTTGATGGTCACAGGAGTCACGGGGAATATATGGCACAAGGCCATCCCTGAGGTATCTCTCTCCTGTGCCAGACAGGGCCTGACGGTTATCACCAACAACATGAGTTGGGCTTGGAAAGGAACGGGCAACGAGTGTAGCTGCCGCCCTGCCTGTCTCCAAAAGGACGGCGCTTTCCTCCCAGAGGCTGTCCTCTGGAGCAGTCTCTTTTCTCGCAAAAAGTGTTCTTGGCCAAATATTTTGGAAGAATACTTTTCATTTCTCCTCCTGCCTCAAGCAAAAGCAGAGACTAACAAGAACATTCCCCTACCCAGGGAAGCCGTTTCCAAGAGAATGCAGTTGGCCCTGATCCGAGGTCTCGATAGCCATCTATTGGGAGTATCGGGAGATGCTGAGCTGAAGCTACTCCCAGTTCCGGTTGGTGACTCGGCTTCTGAGGCAGGGGCAAGCTGTGCTCCACCTCTGGAGGGGCCGCTGCGTCCTCCAAGTAGGTGAGGTGCCCCCCATCCCTCCCAGCTGTGATTACTGAGGGCAAGGTGAAGTTTTGCTCTGAGAACTGGTTCTGCTGTGCAAGGAAGAGCTCAGTGATGAATTGCCCCCGCCTTGCCCCTGGCAGTCCTGGTGGGCAGGCCTGTACCACTCTTTGGGCAGCCCCCCATTGGCCTTTCTTTCTCAGGCACGGAGGAGGCTTGTGCCACATCTGTCTCCATTGTGCTTTCCTCCCTACAAGTCTGACTGGATGTTGGGCTGGCTCTTCCGGAGCCTTCCAGCCTGTGAAGGCCTAAGTGTGTCTTTCTGCCCCAGATGATTGCCTGGGTCAAGGCAGCATCTTCCTCTGGAGTTGGGCAAGTAGGGCCAGTTGAGGGCCTTGAATTGGGGCACCTGTCCTTCAATTGCAGGGGTGGTGCAAGAGCCGCCGCTTTGCGTCCTCCACCCAAGCAGGTGTGCACAGAGACCTTCTTGGGCGCAGGTGAGGCTTGGTGCGAGTTGGCTCAGAAGCAGTGTGGTGCCCTTCTGGTCTGTGTAGGTTGTACTCCAGCACCGCTGGGTTAGTGATGCCCTGGCAGAAAAGTGCGTGGGCACAGCAGTGATGACCGGCAGGGCAGCTTCCTTTTTCAGTCCCAATGGTCTAGAAGGAGCAGCTGCTTGCATTATCTTGCACCCACAAGTGGCACTCGGGGCTGACTGGGCTCCCTCCTCCACCAAGGATGACTCTGGAGGAGTAAATTGCCCCACACGTCACAGCTCTCCTTGCTCATCCAGCTTGGCTGCTCTTCCCATTGGGCCATTCTGCCACATCCAACTCTGCACACAAGAGAAAGAGTGGTTGGACAGGGACCATTTCCTTGTCCTGGACTCGGTCAGTCTCCGTTGAATGAAAAAACATAGCAGTGGGGCAGGCAGGCAAGCAAGCAGATCTGTATGTGCATGTTTGGGGCGCGCTCTCCAGGGCGCCCGTGGGACATCCCCCAAAGGGCTTCTCCATCACTATGATGTGGCAGCTGGAGATGCTGAAGAACAGTCTGATCCTATCCTTGCCATGCCTCTTGCAAAGAGGCTTACTTCCGAGCAAAGATGCTCAGGATTGGGCTCTAAGAATGCCCTGTTCTTGTGAGTAGGCTCCATTGACAGCAAAGGGGTTTACTTTTGAGTAGAAAAGTGCAGGATTGAGGATGGAACACTCTTCTCCATCGCTTCAATTTTGATAGTGGCAGGGTGGGCTGATGGTGGGGAGAGATGATGCCGTTCTGGGCACCAGGGATGGTGATGGGCAGCTTCCTACGGGCAGTTGGGACAGCAACAGTGGCAATACCACCTAGCTGTGTGTGCTGGGGGCCGCCAAGCACCATTCCGAGTGCCCAGCTCGGCACTAGTGCTGGGGGTTGCCAACCCCTGCTCTATTCTGTTGTGCTTTATGTATTAAAAAGTGAATATGGCTGCAATCAAAGACACTCTCCTGGGAGTAAGACCCACTGAACTCAATGGGGCCTACTTTTGAGTCGACATGTTTAGGATTGTGTTCTATGTTAACAAAATGTTACTGGACATGCAACAAAAACTGAAAACAAGCCTATGAAGTGGTTGTTCTGACTGCCAGTTAGGTATTGTTAGGTTATAGAATGGAAACAAGAAGGCGTTAATATGGGGGAAGACAGCAGAGAAATGGGGCAGCAAGCTGCGGGGGGCAGGAAGCAGATCCCCCCATTTTCACTTCTTCTGAAAGCCTGGGCGTGACTTCTCTTCCAAGGCATTATTGTGAGCTTGACACCAGCTACACAATCATTCGCTTATGCCATTGCACTACCCATGGCATCTGTCTGTCTATCTATCTGTCTATCTATCTATCCATCTGTCTGTCTGTCTGTCTGTCTACAAATCTACAGCATTTGCCACTTTTCAACTAAAAGTTTACAAAGAGGTTTATAAAGAAAATGAAAAAATAATAGCTAATTAATAGGTAATGAGTCCCTGTCCCAAAAGGTCTCACAATCTCAAATGCTGAAGAACACCAGCAGAAGCCACTGGAACAGACACTGCTGGGGTGTGGAGGGCCAGTTCCTCTCCCCTGCTAAACAGAAGAGGAGCACCCACTTGGAAGAGTGTCTCTTGCCCAGTTAGCAGGACGGTGCCCGTCATCTCTTCAGTTTACTCCCAACTCAGCCGAAGTACACCTGACGGTCCAGTGCTCTGCTCCAGCTTCCCCACCCCTTCCCTCTTGGCTGTGTCGGTCTGCAGACTGCGACCTTTTGTGGGAAGAGGCCTGGTCATTCTGGGCTAAGTGCTAGCCAGGTCTGGTGACAGGTCCTGAAGGCCCTGGAGCAAAAGCCCACACCACCTGGGGGTCATCAAGGCCGGCCCCATCCCTGAAACCAACAAAAGTAGCATCTCAGGTAGGAGACTGGCTGGCAGGGGGCATCAGCATCCACCCACCAGCATGACAGACCTTCTTCCCTGCACTGGGCAAGATGGAAGCGCAGAGGAGAGCCAACATGCTGGAGGAGCAGAAGCCGGCATCCCCCGGGACGGGGGCAATATTTTGCACACCCCAAAAGGAGGCAGTGGAGGGTCTGAGCACACATAACTGTGCCTGGGTGACACGAATGTCGGCTGCGCTTGGCCACTCTTCCCACATGATCGGCTGTTCCCTTCTTGCCATGGCCCTCTCGCAGCCTTCCCACCTGTCCCACACCTTGCTGTCAGACCCAGGCGGTGTGCAGAGCTGTGGAGGCAGGCACAGGTGTGTCAGGGATGGGCCAACGTGTCAGCAGCCCAGGGCGGGGACGGGCTTCAAACACCCAGGTTCGCCCCAGCTCCGTGCAGTTGGCGCCAGCAACAGGAGGAAGCGGAGGAGCAGCCGAGCAGCAGCCAGGTAAGGCTGGGGAATGCGGGGCTGGGCAGCAGGCAGTGCCCTTCCAAAGGCACGGCTGGAATGTGGGCCCGGGCCCAACCCCAGCGCCCCCTTCATGTCTCTTGCAGTTCCCACCTTCACACTCATCAGCACTCCCCATTGCACAGTACCGGTCCCTGTCTGGTCTGAGCCATCAGGAGTGAGCGCTGGGCAGAGGAGCAGCTGCTCCCACCCACTCGCCTGCAAGGAAGGGGAGAGATCTGTCCCCTTTGGAGGCCAGGCTGCAAAGCCAGGGAAGGAGAGATTCTCTTTCAAAGGGATCGGCCGCTTGTGGGGTGCTGCAGCGTCCCATCCAGTCCTGTGTGTCGGGGCCCACGCAGCCACTGTGTTTCTGAGCACCGTTTGGAAGCTGCAGCCCCTCCTCGTCTGGCCACAAAGATTCCTGTCCAGAGGAGAACATTGCAGTGGTTCTCAAACTGTGGGGTGGTGGGACACACTGGTGGGTTGCAGCCTGAAACTGGGTGCAAATGATTTTGGGTTCTTTCCTTTCATCATGCCAAAGGGTGATGAATGGAAAAGTCAGAGAACTCCTTGCCTCAAGCCGTGAGGTGAGTCAAAACTCAGATCCTGTCGCTGCTCAGAGCTCAGCTCCCCCAGTTCAGAGACGTGCGTCATAGACCTTTTTCCTGATTATTATTACCTATTTGTGGGCTCTGGTCTGGGTGCCCAAGGGGTGGCTGCTGCTGCTGCTGCCGCCCCCACCTCTCTCGCGCTTCCTTGCTGTGCTCTCCGTCCTTGGACATTTGCTGATGTGAACTTTTGAAAACTTTGTCAGACAGAAAGTATGTGTCATGCACTCCGAGTGGGAAGCATGTGCTTAGCTCTCTACACCATACTGTGCATGCACACATGTCGGAAAACACGTGTGCATGTGAGCATGCACAGAAGGGCACAATGATCTGAAATGCAGAGTCTCCAAACAGCAAAGAGTCCGCTGGGAGGAATCTGAGGCAGGAATCAGGCTGCTGAAGGGAGGTGGGCTCATCCCAAGGTGGGAAAAGGGCTAGGATCCTGATAGCCCCACTGCTTCATTCGGCATAGCCCCAGAACAGAGTGGCTGAGTCTCCACAGCAGCACAGACCCCTCCTGCCCACTTTGAGCCATGCTTTGGAGCTGCCCTGGTTCTCAGTTTATTGCAACGAGACACCTGCCGCCGCTGCCACCCACAACTCTCGTCTTCTGGTCTTGGTGCCCTTCCTTAAGGAAGTATATATACTTGGGGTCGAAATAGTTCCTGAAAAAAGGAGTGCTGGACTGTGGAGGGCTGGGCACTTCTTCCCTGGTAGGACCTGGGTGCTCGCATCCTGCTGGGGGAGAGTTCCGAACAGATGCTTTCCCCAGGCAGAAGAACACTTCTGTGCATGCACACCAGGCCTTTTCCTAAGAGTATTGGGACAAAGCAGGAAGATCAGACCTTTGGGTGGGGGGCAGTGGTGGCAGCAGGTGTCCCACTGTGCAAAGCAGCAGCAGAAACCAGAAGGGGCCGCCAGGCTCCGACTTCTTTTGCCCCCTTGAGATGAGCCCATCTCCCTTAAGCAGCCAGTTCTGGCTCAGATTCCTCCATGCTGACTATTGGCTGCTTGGAGACTCTGCAGTTCAGATCACTGTGCCCTTGTGTGCACCCACGTGTGCACGTGTTTTCCGACACGTGTGTGTGCACCAACGGTGTCACTAGGGTGGTGTGGTCTGCATCGGGTGATGCACCTACAGGGGGTGACGCGCTCTGGAGGACCTAAAAATTGCAACTTTGTAATGGTGCATCAAACCCATCGTGTCATATACCGCTGGACTGGTATTGAAGAGCACCTTCCTATCAAAAGTTATGGCCAAAAAACTAAAAAAATTAAAATATCCATTGAATTATATTGGAAGTGAAAGTGACCCATGTCGTGGCTTTACTCGCAAGTAGGCAAATGTGCCATAGTTCATTGGAAAGGGCAGGCTAAGAGGAATCTAAGGCCCCCCACAAATCACCCCAGAAGGAGATCCCTGATGAAATTCATTGAAAATGGATGTGAACCGCACAGCTGTGTTTACTGGCGAGTAAGAGGCATCCCTTGGCTGGAGTGGAAGGTCAGTCCAGGAGAGGACAAGACTTCCAAAATGGTCCCAATCAGGGACGTTACTAGGGCATTTGGAAGGGGGCATCCTTGAAGGGGGTGGCAGCTCTTGTGGCCTAAGTGGCTACAATCATGGCTTGTAGAAATAATCCCATCATGTTCTGCACCTTTAATGTGTCATTTACAGCACAATGCAGTGAAACAAACCACTCTGAAATGTCTTTATTCTATGGCTAAATATATGGCTAATGTCTGGCTAAAAACCCAGTGGAGGCGGGGCAATGGCACATAACCACACCCACCATTTATATTGCTGCCCCACCCAATGTATGGGGGTGACGCGTGGGCCTCCTGCACCGGGTGACAAAAACCCTAGTGACGCCCCTGGCGTGTGCTGAGTATAGAGGGGTAAGCAGATGCTTCCCACTTGGAGTGCATGACACCTACTAGCCTGCCTGACCAGCTGCAGATGAACCCCCACCCTGTCCTGCCCCCCCTCGGTGGTGAGAAGAAGAGTATTCCTGAGTCAGGCGACACTGTTTGCAGCCTGTTTGGCAAGTGGGGGGGTTCCTCCAGGCGGCAGCCCTGGGGCCAAGCGCATGGTGTGCTCAAGATTTTGGGGTGGTACTTCTGGGCCCGGCGTTGGCCCAAGAGGCACCTGTGGCTGGTGCCAGAGCAGAGCACCTCCTCTCTCTTTGGGTGTCATGGAATCTGTCTCCTTCCTTCCCACACATATCTTGGGGAGGGGGTTTCGCAACTTTCTGGGTGGCCACCGAGGCCAGCCATTGCCCTGGCAGCCATCATCACCGCCCACCTCCTATCCCGGAGGTGCCTCCTCCCTTCCCGGCTACATGCCTCACCTCCGCAACAGCCGCTTTCTGGCAGTTGCCCTGGCCTTGGGCTCCAACCCTGTCATTCCAGAAAACTCAGCTGTTCCAGGTGCTTCTCCCAACGGGGTCCTGTTCCACAACAAATGGCTCCCTGTGGCCTTTGGAGGACTGCAAGGACTTCCATGTTCAGGCAGAGAGCGTGCATGGTGGGATGTGCCCAGATGCGCTCACAGCCAGCGGGATGCCAAGAGCAGAGCAGGCTCCCATTTCTAGCAGGGAGGGGGTCTGGCCTCCAAGGGGGAAGGATATGGTGTGCTGGGAACTCACTGGGACTTCGGCCTCAGTACAAGCAGTCTGTGTCTCTGTACGTGTTCCTGGCCCATTGGCAGCCACAGGCACTGGAGTGGAAACATGGCTGGGGTGGTGCCACAGCCTGATTTTGGGTGCAAATGACTTTTTGTGGGTAGGAAGATCTCCTTTCCTCGTGCCAAAGGGTGATGAGTGGAAAAATCTGAGATAGCCTCAAGCCTTGAGGACACTCCAAACTCAGATCCTGACACTGCTCAGAGCTCAGCCCCCCAGTTCAGAGACATGCATCATAGATCTTTTTCCTGGCTATGATTCTGTTGATCCACTGTAGTTATATATTGCTTCTCAACTTAAAAGTTCACAAAGCGGTTTACAAAGGAAATGAAAAATGAATGGCTCCCGAGTCCCTGTCCCCAAAGGGCTCACAATCTCAAATGCAACAAGGAACACCGGCAGAAGCCCTGAGAACAGGCATTGCTGGGGTGTGGACTGGGCTCTGGACTGTTCTTACTTCTTACTGGGCTCTGGACTGGGTGCCCCAGGGGTGGCTGCTGCTGCTGCTGCTGCTCCCTGTCCTCGGACCTGTTTGCTGACGGGAACTTTTGAAAACCTTGTCAGACCGAAAGTATGTGTGGGGCACTCCAAGTGGGAAGCGTGTGCATGCAGCCGCTCCCCCTCCTGCCGTTGCATGGCTGCAGACTGAGGGGGAGCTTGGGTGGCGTGTGCCTGGGGCACAGGGGGCAGGGGAGATGGCTTGGAGGTTAAAAAACCCTTTAGAGGCTCTCATTGCACCCCCTCATTTCTGGATGGCCTTTGGTTAAAAGGAGCAGGAGGGGGCAGAGACCTGGAGGGCAACTGACCACACTGGGCAAGGATGCCCAATGGACTGAGACGGGCTCTTCTTCTGCCCAGGGCCTCTCCACCAGGCCCCAACAGCCCTCTCCTTCCTGGGGCTCCTTCTGGTTCCCGATCCTGAGGTGGCACTTGCCTGTCCCTGATTCCCCGTCCTTGTCCAAACCCCTTTTGGTGGGGTGGTGGCTGCCCACTTGGGCTTCCGACACGGAGTAGTATGGAGGGGGCACAAGGATGCAAGAGGCCAGAAGCTCTGGAGAGTGACATGGCCTCGGGAGGGCCCGTGCCACAGATGGAGGAGGTGGACATGCTGGAGGCCGTGATTCTGCGGGCTGCTGGCAGGGCCTTTCCCAGTCCTTCGGCGTGTGGAGAAAGTCCAGGAGTGTGTCTGGCGGGGAGGGGGGAAGCAGTCGGGTTGTGACACCCACCTCCAAACAACACCCATCCTTGTCTCTTGGTCACAGGCTTGGTTGAGGCAGGGTGGGGTGGGAGAGCAGCAGGACGGGGCAGCCGCAGGAAGAGAGCCCCCTCCCAGCTCTTGATGGGAAGTCAGAACCTGGAGACTCTGGAGGGAAAAGGCCAAGCCCACGGAAGGCCCCTATTGCAACCCCCACCCCAGGGACCGGCAGCCAAAGTCTGGGCAGAGGGGGTGGTGCTGCAGGCCTGAATGCAACGTGCGGTGGAGGAGGGGGTGCAATGCCAGCGCCACGTCAATGTTGGGGGTGGTGCTGGGCATGATGGTTGGATGTGGCCAGTCACGCCGAGCTGGTTTGCTTGTGTGCCTTAACTTTGGAATGCCTTGGTTGCTATGAGGTGCGTGTGTGGGACGCCAGGCTCCGGGGCAGCCAGCCCTGCTTGAGAAGTGGGCCACGCTGTCCCGGGTGCCTGCCCTTCTCTCGGGGAGGGCCCAGGGGCCAACAGGCAAGACCCGTCACACGGCTGGAAACCCACGCAGGGAAGTTCCTCCTTCCGAGCAGAGGCGGGGATGAGGAGCCACAGAGCGGAAGGAAGGCAACACCCCACAATTACAGGGCAAGGAGCCTCCTGGGAACCAGTTGTGTTGATGGCAACAGGCCAGCAAGGTGCTGACACCCAGGGAGCAGGTCTGCACCCCCTGACAAGGACGCCCACCCAGGCAAGGCAGCCAGGTCTCCCTGTGGAGGTCAGAAGGCACCCCCGTGCTGGGCAGCAGTCTCAGCCTCGTAATGCCAGGCGACCACCCCGCCCCTGCCCTCCCCTCCCCTGCCCTGCCCTGCCCTCCCTGCAGCATCTCCGCTTCCCACTGCTGTCCCTGCAAAGAGCTCTTGTGCCTTGGAGGAGGGAGTGACAGGCAGACATTTGGCAGGCAAACACTTTCCTGCCCTGCAGGTGCTGGGGTGGGGGAGAAAGCTTCATCTGACCAGTGTCTGCCTGCCTGCCTGTCTGTCTGTCTGTCTGTCAAACAGCCGCTTTAGGAGCTTTCTCCCCCCAAATGGCAGTATAGAGACTGGGCTGTTCCCAGTGGGCGCCTGCCTGGTGGGGAACTTCTTTCAGACGCCTGGATAGATTCTGACATGCCAGTGTGGGAAAGTGGGGGGGGGATGTGGCGGGGGGGGGGAGGCTGCTGACGCCAGCCCCTTTCCCGAGCCCTTGGCAACCAAAGCAAACACAGACAGGCATGTTCTGGGAGGGAGCAGGCCTGCCCTGCCACCGCTGGCTCCCGGAACATCTCGCTGACGTCTAGGCCCTGGCAGGGTCTACCCCAGTAGCAGCACCTCCACCCTCACTGGCTCCCCTCCTCTCCCTGCAGTTGCAGAGGAGCCAGGCACATGTGTTTGGCACGCACCAGGGCAGAAGTGACTGGAGTGACTGGGAACAGTCCGTGTGGCACAGCACAGGCGGGAGGGGCCACCACTGCCATGGGTCAGAGCAGTGGCTCTTTTGGGCCCAGAGAGGCGGGCAGGGCTCTCTCCCAGTCCACCCCAGAGACCCCTGGTTGGGGAGAGGCTGCTTGGGTGTGAGGAGGTCCACTTTGAGCATTTCTTCATTGCAGGGCTTTGTTCTGTGGGGACCCACCAGGACTCAGTATTGACCATAATGGGGGCACTGGAGAAGCCCCTCCTGCCTCAGCCACAGGGAGACATTGCTGCCCACGCCACTGGGTAGGAGCTGGATCCTCACTCCTGGAGGGGTCGCAGCACTCCAAAATCTAATAGCCAAAGACGAGAGAGAGAGAGAGAGAGAGAGAGAGAGAGAGAGAGAGATTGATGCCAGGATGGAACAGGCTCTATCCATGCGCTGTGCAATAAGTGCTCCTGCAAGGCAAAGGGCACTGGAAAGAGGTGCCTGCCCATCACCAAGGGGGGGCACCCTGTCTGGGTTCAGGGCTGCAAGCCCCCACCCACCTGTCAGAGCACAGGTGCAGTGGGGGGTTGAAAGACTGAGGTGTGAGATGGGGTGTTGCTGCTTTAACCCAGCCCTTGCTGGGAATCCTCATCTGGGGGCCTGAGCCCCACTCCCTCAAAGTTGCCCAGCTGCATGCTGGGAGATGGGGTGACCTCCAGGGCAACTGGCATATAGCTTGCTTTGAGATGGACACACGGAGCCCCAATGTGCACTCTGAACATGCTGCTCCCTCCTCACCTCCCTCCTCCTCTTCCTCTCCCAGCCCTGGCCAGACTCTCCTGCAGGTTAGGAACACAGGCAGAGCAAGGACCAGGCAAAGAACTAGTTTGGTCATTGCTGCTGGAGCAGCTCCCATTGCATTCCTCTCCCCACCGTCCCCGTCCCCCCTTCCCCAACATGTCCCATCATCAAGGCTGGCGGCAAAGGAGATCTTGGAGCTCACCGTCCCTCGGCCTTCTGGCCACCCTCCCTGCAGGTCTGGCACACACAGCTCCAGCGTGGCAAGGACAGGAGTGAGCTCTGCGCCACCTTCCACTCCTCGCACAGGTTCCTCCAGGGAGTTTCTCTGAGGTTAAGGAAGCTCTGGGCACAGGTGCTCCACCAGGCTCCTCAGCACTCTCTCCATACTTCTTCCCCTTGGGACTGGGCGCCTGAATTGCACTCTTCAGAAAGTCCCCTCCCCTGGCCAGCTGGGCCAGGAGAAGGAGAAAGGCCTGCTGGAGGAGCCCCACTGGTGGGCGCTGCAGAGTGGTAGCCTGTGGTGCCACCATTGCCACCAGGTCCTGCTGGGAGTCTATGCAGTGGCTGCGAGACCAGGGAGTCAGATTGTGAGGCTGTGCATGCCCCCCTGCCCCCACCCCAGCAAGGAGGTGTAGTCCTTGGGACTGCCAAGGATTGTGCAGGGTGTTACCCAACCCACTCCAGGGCTAGGACTGTGTTTGGCACCCCAGCAGCTTGCCCGGCAAGAGCTTGCCACACAAGAAGGGACCCCCTCATCCCACTTGGTCACCCTATAGTTGCCACATGCCTGCTGCCTGAAAGACATTTGGCCCGACTTGAAGGGCTGAGCGGTGGAGGGGGTGGGGAGGGAGCAAGACAACGGCCCCCTCCCCACACCTGCAATCCCTCCCCGGCCCTGGGCAGGGGATGTTGGCGGAGTGTTGAAAGAGAGCTCTGCTCTCAGCCTGCCCCACAGCAGCCCCATTTTTGGGGTGTGGCGAGCTTTTTAAAGGGACTGAACTCAAATCCCTTTGAGTTGTGAAGGAGAGACTCTGAAAGTGTCCCGCGCATGACTGGAGCTGTGGGGCATGAAGACAGGCCGGGTGAGCACGTGGAATGGAGGACGGAGGGGCTCTGCCTTGAACTCTTGCACTGAAGAGGGAATTGCAGCGGGAGGGCTTAAGAAGCAGCGCCTGCCTCCAGTCCAAGGCAGAGCTACTCTGTCCTCCATTCTGTAGGGTCACCCTGCATGGAGACTCTACTCCACAGGAATGGCCAGTTCCCCCTACTCCGTGGGGTGTCCGTCTGGAATTCCCAGTGGATGAAATAAAACTGGTAGATACCAAATCAGTAAGAAAAAGAACCTGAAGGACCCACTTTCTTGCCCCCTATTTTCAGCCAGAAGGCATCCGTCATGCCACCATCAGCCACTAGAGGGGGGTCATGGAATTAAAGGAATGAAATGGTCATTTAACCCTGCCAAGGTAAGAAATGGGAATGGGGGCACAATCCAGAGTAACTATGGGGAGTCATTGCTCCAGTGTAAGAACAATTTAGTCTGGATTGCAATATGAATTTCCCCAAGGTTGCAGTAACTACGGGTGCATGTAATGTCTCTTATGTGCTCCTGTAGTTCCTCTGGATTGTAGGGTGGGTCTCTTGTTGCAAGGCCTTCACAAGTAGTACCAGTGGGAAGTCAGATCACTGAATACCAAGGTCCCTCCTGTACTCCTGTGCAAGGGGTGGGAGCAGGGTGAACGGAAACTCCAGGGTTTGTCCTCTTTTTTAGCCTCCTGTTCAGGTGTCCTCCAAAAGGACTCCATTGTCCTCCATTTTGGAACTTTGCAATGGCGTGCAGGACCCCATCGTGTCTTATGTTGTTGGAGTCGTATTGAAGAACAGAATCCAATGCTAAAATCGGTTTTGAAAGATCTCGTTCCTATCAAGAGGTACAACCAAAATACTAAAAAGCAAAAATATGCATTGAGCTCTATGGGAAAGTGAAAGCGCTCCATATCGTGGCTTTACTTGTGTGTAGGTGAATGTGTCGTAGCCCACCGGAAAGGCCAGGCTGAGAGGAATCCAAGGACAGCAGAATGGTCCTGATCCAGTGAACATAGCCTCCAAAATTACCCCAGAAGGAGGTCCCTAAGAATTGCATTGATCTCTATGAGAACTGAAAGGGAGCCATATTGCACCTTTACAGTGGTGCCTCACATAAAGAGCTTAATTCCAGAGGCCTGCTCTATAGGTGAAGCAGATTTTCCCATAGGAAATAATGAAAACTCAGACGATTGGTTCCACAACCCTCAAAATATTCAGAAAAAAATATTAACTGGATGTAAAAATGATGACAAAACACTGGAATTGAATTCAAAACACGCATTCAATGTACAGGATCCTATGAAGTCTACTAGGCTGCAATCCTAAAGACACTTTCCTAGGAGTAAGCCCCATTTAACACAAAGGGCTGACTTCTGAGTAGTCATGGTCAGGAGGCTACAATCAAAGACACTTTCCTGGGAGGCTTACCTGGGCTGCTGCTGGAGCTTCAAGGTGGTCGGTGGGGGCACTCCGGGGCAGTTAGGGGCAGCTGCCTCTGGCACCCCAGGCAACTGCCCCCATTGCTCATGTCCTACATTTTGCTTGGATGTCCTACATCTTTGGAGGCCTCGTCCTCTTTTTTGGGTTATGGCATATGGTCACCCTGTGCAAAGAAGATGCTGGCCTGAGAAAGGTTGGCTGCTTTGGTTTTGGATCACTTAAACGTGTGCCTCTTTGGTTTTACAATTTAACAATAACAAATATAGTGTTGAAATTAAGTACAGGAAAGCATTATGAGTGCTTTTAGCTTTTATTTTAACATGTCCTACATTTATTCTACATTTTTGGGTGTCCTACATTTTTTAACACGTCATGAATTTTGCCGGGATGTCAGGAATTTTGGAAGTACGCTCAGTACGAGCATCTGGTCACCTTGGGTTAGGTAAGAGGTCCAGCAAGGCCACAGTGCATGAGACAGCAGGTTCCACTGCCAACTGACTAGACTATGCCAAGCCTGTCTAGTGCACCACACGTGCCAACCTGACCATCCACAGGTGGACTGGCCTTCACTCTGCCCACCCACAGGTGAGGACAGCAACAGGCTTGGCAGGCTAGCAGGGACCAAATACCAGGGCACCAAAGCTGATGCTTCTCAGCTCCAAGCCACCTCCTAAGATCGGCAAGTCAGAACATATGGGTGAGGCCAGCATTTGGTGAGCCCCATGTGGACTGTGGACCTCACCTGCACCTTCCCTCCAGTTAAAACTCAGCCTTCCTCCTCCTCCTCCTCCTCCTCCTCCTCTCTGCTCTTCATCAAGCACAGAACTGACACAGCCCCTCTCTTTGTTCTTCTTGCAGGGAGCAGCCTGCCCTCATCCTAGAAAGGAGTCCCTGAGGATTCAAAGCCAGGATGGAGGCCACCGAGTCCGCATCACTGGGCAGGGCAGTGCCAACAGCCATGCCAAGGAGCCTGTCCTCCCTCAGAAGCACTACAGCAACAGCAGCAGAGGCAGACAGCGCCATCCGGAGCATTGCAGGGATCTACGTGGAGGCCTCCTCTAAGAGCATGGACCTTTTCCAGGCTGTCCAGGGGCACCTGCTCCCTCCTGACCTTGCCCTCACGCTTCTGGAAGCACAGGCAGCCACGGGGGGCATCGTTGACCTTGCGGGACAGAAACAAGTCTCTGTGCTGGAGGCTTTGTCAAGGGGACTGGTGGGGCTGGAGATGAAGGAGAGACTCCTGCAAGCGGAGCGAGCAGCAACCGGATTCATAGACCCTTACACGGAGGGGAAGCTCTCCCTCTACCAAGCCGTCCAGAAGGAGCTAATTGGGAGGCAGCAGGGCCTGCACTTGCTGGAGGTGCAGATAGCCACGGGAGGAGTCATTGAGCCCACCACTGGTTCCCGCCTCCCTCTCCCAGAGGCCTGTGAGCGAGGCTACCTGGATGAGGAGCTGAGCAACCAACTCTCAGATCCAGAGAACGAGGAGGCCAAGGGCTTCTTGGACCCCAACAGTGACCAAAAGGTCACCTACACGGAGATGCTGAGAAGATGCGTTGCAGACCCAGCCACGGGCCTCCCGCTTCTGCCACTGAAAATCTCCTTCCCTGGCCTGAGAGGAGCTGTGTGCAGCCATGAGCTGCTAGACGCTGGAATCATTGACGCAGCCACGTTCAAAGCCCTCCATCGCGGCGAGGTCAGTGCACAGGATGTGGCCGAGACAGACCAGGTGGAGCAGTACCTCTCCGGGATTAGCGGCGTGGCTGGCGTGGCTGTCCTGCAGAGCAACGAATGCAAGAGTCTATACCAAGCTCTGACCGAACACCTCCTGATGCCGGGCACGGCGCTGAGTCTCCTGCAGGCGCAAGCGGCCACAGGCTGCTTAGTAGACCCCGTGAGGAATGAGAGGTTCACTGTGTCTGCAGCTGTCCGGGCAGGACTTGTCGGGCCAGAGCTGCACGAGAAGCTGTCTGCTGCAGAGAGAGCAGTCACAGGGTACAAAGACCCCTACACGGGGGACATGCTCTCGCTCTTCCAGGCTATGAAGAAGGGTCTGGTGCCCAGGGAGCCCGGTATCTTCCTCTTGGATGCCCAGCTTGCCACTGGCGGTGTGGTGGACCCCCACATGCATCACCGACTCCCTGTGGAGGTGGCCTTCCAGCGGGACCTTTTAGACAGAGCCACCCACACCCTCCTCTGCAACCCCACAGACGAGACTCGTGGGTTCTTTGAGCCCAACACCAGGGAGAACTTGTCCTATGCAGAGCTGCTCCAGATATGTGTCACTGATCCAGACTCGGGACTCTGCCTCTTGCCCCTCTCTGGAAGCCCCAGTGGGCAGAAACACTTTTTCATCGACCACGACATGCAGCTGGCTCTACGAAACACAGAGATGCCTGTGACCTGCGGCAGATTCAAGGGGAGGCTGGTGTCCCTCTGGAGGCTCCTTTTCTCAGACTACTTCACGGGGGAGCAGAGAAGGGCACTCGTCCACCAGCTTCATTCTGGGCAGCTCTCCATGCAGGGCCTGGCCGACCACGTCTGCCACACTCTCCAGCAAGTCACTGCTGAAGCCAGAGTCACCTTTGAGGGGCTGAGGGACAAGGTGACACCTGCCCAACTCCTGAGTTCTCAGATCATTGACAAAGACACCTTTGAGAAGCTGGCCCAAGGAGAGACGTTGGCCAAGGACGTGGTCTGTATGGGTGCAGTGAAGAAGTACCTGGAAGGGACCGGCAGCATCAGTGGGCTGCTCTTGATGGACTCCCAAGAAAAGATGAGCGTCTACCAAGCACGGAAGAGAGGCCTTCTGAGGCCAGGCGTGGCCCTCATCCTCCTGGAGGCCCAGGCGGCCACAGGGCACGTCATTGACCCTGTGGCCAACCAGAAATACTCTGTGGATGAGGCTCTGCGTGCCAATGTCATTGGGCCCGATGTCTACGAGAAGCTGCTGACTGCGGAGAAAGCCGTCACCGGTTTTCGAGACCCTTATACCGGGCACAAGATCTCCCTCTTCCAGGCCATGGTAAAGGAGCTCATTGTCAAGGAGCACGCCATCCGCTTGCTGGAGGCCCAGATCGCCACAGGAGGCATCATCGATCCTGTCAACAGCCACCGTCTGCCTGTGGAAGCGGCTTACAAGCGGGGCTTCTTTGACAGGAAGATGAACGTGATCCTTTCAGACCCCAGTGACGACACCAAGGGCTTCTTTGACCCAAACACTCAGGAGAACCTGACCTACCTGCAGCTGAAGGAGAGGTGCATCACGGAGTCCACCACAGGCCTCTGCCTTCTGCCACTGTACAACAAGAAGCGCCAGTTCATTGATGCTCCTACCCAGCAAGCACTGAGGAGCTCCTGGCTCCTTGTCAAGTATGGGCGCTTCCAAGGTCAGAGGGTTTCGGTTTGGGATCTTCTCAATTCCGAGTACTTCAGTGAGGGCAAGAGGAGGGAGATCTTGACTCATTACTCCCTGCAGAAGGTCACCCTAACACAAATCCGGGCTATGTTGGAGCAGGAAATGAAGAAATGGGCCCCCATCCGGTTCCCAGCGCTGAGGGGCAACGTCTCTGCCCATGCCCTGATGGAAATCGGCCTAATGGAGAGGACTCTCTTTGAACGGCTGCTGGAAGGAGCTGTGAGCACAGAGGAGGTGCTGCGCATGGAGCCGGTGAGGAAATACCTGTATGGCACGGGCAGCATTGGGGGCATCGTGCTGCAGCCCTCCAATGAGCGTGTGAGCCTCTACGAAGCCATGAAGAGAAAGGTTGTGTTACCCGGGGTGGCCCTGCCCTTGTTGGAGGCACAGGCAGCCACCGGCTTCATCATTGATCCTGTGAACAATCAGCAGTTCTGCCTTGATGTTGCTGTGCGAGAAGGTCTCGTTGGCCCCGAGCTCTATGAGGTGCTGCAGCGTGCCGAGAAAGCCGTCACAGGCTACCAAGACCCCTTCACTGGCCAGAAGATTTCCCTCTTTCAAGCCATGAAGAAGGGTCTTGTGGCAGACAAACTAGGCATGCAGCTGATGGATGCCCAGTTGGCCACAGGGGGTGTCATTGATCCCCACAGAGGCCACTACGTGCCCATAGAATTTGCCCAGAAGAAAGGCTATTTGGATGAGGACCTCAGCACGAGGCTTTCCAACCCAAGTCCTGAGGCCAAAACCTTCCAGGATCTTGATGGCAGAGAGAGGGTCACCTACAGCCAGCTGCTCACCCGATGCCAGAGGGACCCAGCCTTGGGCACCCACTTGCTGCCAGTGCCTGAAGCAGCTTCACCTGCCTGCACGGATGAGGAGATCAGGCAGCTCTTCCGAGAGACCTTTGTGGAGGAAAAGGGGGTCTCTCTCTGGGAACTGCTCCACTCCGGCTACTTCACTGAGGAACAGAGAAGAAATTTCCTGGAGCAGGGCAGGGCTGAGGGACCCCAGCAGCTGGTGGCCATCATCCTGGGACACATAAAGGAAGTGGAGATGAAGGCGCAGAGCCAAGTTTCTTTCCGAGGCCTGAGGGGGCCCGTGCCTGCGGTCTGGCTCCTGGACACTGGCATCATCTCAGGGCAGACATTCCAGGAACTGGTTCGGGGACAGACCACCGCTGAAGAGGTCTCTGGCAGGGAGGAAGTGCGGAGGTACCTGCAGGGCACCGGGAGCATCGCTGGTATCTTTGTTCAGTCTTCCCATGAGAAAATGGCAGTTTACCAAGCCATGCAGAACAGCCTCCTCCTCCCTGGCATGGCTGCGCAGCTGCTGGAAGCTCAGGCAGCCACTGGCACCATCACGGACCCAGTAACAGGACAGAGGCTTGGTGTGGAGGAGGCCATTCAAGCTGCCCTGGTTGGGGAAGAACTTGCCACGCAGCTGCTGCAGGCAGAGAGGGCACTGATAGGCTACACAGACCCCTACTCGGGAAAGCCAATCTCTGTGTGCCAGGCCATCAGGATGGAGCTCATCCCTGCCAGTGTGGGCATCCCCCTGCTGGAGGCCCAACTGGCTACTGGGGGCATCATAGACCCCATTCACTGCCACCACCTCCCCCTCCAAGCTGCCTACAAGCATGGCTTCTATGACGAAGAAATGCACAGGACACTTGCGGAGCACACCCCGGACACCCGGGTCTTCTTTGACCCCAACACGCAGGAGAGCGTCACCTATCAGCAGCTGAAGGACAGGTGCCTTCCTGATGCCCACACAGGTCTCCTGCTGTTCCCTCTCTCAGAAGACGCAGCCTTCTATGGGGACAGCCAGACCATGGAGGTGCTGAAGTCGGTGCCTGTCTGTGTCAACGTTGGGCGCTTTAAAGGCCAAGAGGTCTCCCTCTGGAACCTGCTCAACTCGGAGTATGTCACCAGTGGTACGAGGAGGGAGCTGATGGCTGCCTACAAAGAGAAGACCTCCAAGACCCTGCAAGTCATCATAACCACCATCACAAAGGTCATTGAGAAGACGGAGCAGCAGGGCAGGCGGTTCTCCTTCCGAGGCCTGCGCAAACAGGTGTCAGCCAACGACCTCTTCCAGTCACAGCTCATTGATAAGGCCACTTTGGACGAGCTCAGCCAAGGCAAGAAAACGGTGCAGGACGTCACGGAGATGGACTCCGTCAGGAGGTCCTTGGAAGGCTGCAACTTCATTGCCGGGGTCCTCCTGCAGCCCAGTCAGGACAAAATGAGCATCTACCAGGCCATGCGGCGAGGTCTGCTCCGGCCAGGGGCAGCTCTGGTGCTGCTTGAAGCCCAGGCTGCCACCGGGTTCCTCATTGACCCTGTCAAAAACCTGAAGCTGTCAGTAGATGAGGCAATGTCAGCAGGGCTGATTGGGAGAGAGATTTACGAGAAGCTGCTGAGTGCAGAGAAAGCCGTGACTGGCTACACACATCCCTACACCAAGGACAGGATCTCGCTCTTTGAGGCCATGCGCCAAGACCTGATCGTGCGGAGCCACGGCATCCGCCTGCTGGAGGCCCAGATCGCCACTGGGGGCATCATTGACCCCGTTCACAGTCACCGCATCCCAGTGCAAGTGGCCTACAAGCGGGGCTACTTCGATGAAGCAATGAACCAGATCCTCTTGGACCCCACAGATGATACCAAGGGGTTCTTCGACCCCAACACTCACGAGAACCTCACTTACCTGCAGCTGCTGGAGCGTTGCATCCAAGACCCAGAGACTGGGCTGTACATGCTGCAAATTGTCAGAAGAGGGGAGCAATACTTCTACATTGACGAGGCCACCAAACAGTTCCTGCAAGAACAACCCCTTCAGATGCACGTCGGCAGGTACCGAGGCCAGCGAGTCTCTGTGTGGGACCTCCTCAGCTCCCCGTACATCCAAGAGCACAGACGGAAGGAGCTCGTGCGTCAGTACAAGTATGGGAGCCTGACGCTGGAGCAACTCTGCCAAGCCATCACCACCATTGTGGAGGACACAGAGCGGAGCGCCCAGCAGCTCAGGCTTCAGGGTCTGAGAGGGGAGGTGTCAGCTGCTGAGCTCTTCAACTCAGAGATCATTGACATGAGGACACTGGATGGCCTTCAGCGGGGGCTGTGGACGCTTCAGCAGCTGGCCCAAAAGGATGCTGTGAAAAGGTATCTGGAGGGAACTGGCTGCATTGCCGGCATTTCAGTGGAAGGCAGTGGGGAGACACTGACTTTCTATGAAGCCACAAAGAGGGGGCTCCTTTCCCCAGAAAATGCCCTGCTATTTCTAGAGGCGCAGGCGGCCACCGGCTTCATCACGGACCCGCTGAAGAAGAGCAGGCTGTCCGTGGCCCACGCAGTTTCTGCTGGGCTTGTGGGCGATGAGCTTCATGAGAAACTCCTCTTTGCAGAAAAAGCCACTACTGGTTACACGGACCCCTCCACAGGGAACAAAATCTCTCTTTTCCAGGCCATGAGAAAGAAGGTGGTGGAGAAAGCATTTGCCCTTCGGCTGCTGGAGGCACAAATTGCAACTGGAGGCATCATCGACCCTGTGCACGGCCACCGCCTCCCTGCAGAAGTGGCTTCCAGGCGGGGCTGCCTGGATGACGACACCTTCCTCCTGCTCACTGATGCAGAGTGTGGCGCCAAAGGATTCGTGGACCCAAATACGCACGAAAGGACGACATACGCACAGCTCCTGCACAGCTGCGTCACAGACAAGGAGACCGGGATGCACCTCCTGCCCTTGCTAGGCAAGCAGGACTATGTCTTTGCAGACAAAGTCACAAGAAGCATTTTCTTGTCCGCCAAGGTCAAGGTGGAACACGGGATATACCAGGGACAGACCCTCTCCCTCTGGGCACTTCTCACGTCAGACTATGTGGGCAAAGAACAGAGGAAACAGTTGGTGACCCAGTACAGGCAGGAATCCTCTGCTGTCCTGGAGCACATTGCCCATCGGATCCTGAGCCTCATAAAAGAGAAAGAGGGTCAGAGAAGAGAAAGCTGGTTCCAAGGTCTGAGGCAGCAAATCACAGCCTCAGAACTGCTCAGCGCCGAAATCATCAGCACAGAAACCATGAAGGGGCTGGAGGAAGGGAAGCTCTCTGTGCAAGAGGTGGCAACGATGGACTCCGTCCGGCGATACCTGGAGGGCATGAGCTGCGTTGCCGGGGTGCTGGTGCCCTCCAAGTCGGATTCCTCCAGGACAGAGAGGATGACCATCTACCAGGCCATGTGGAAGAGGGTCCTGAGGCCAGGCACCGCCCTGGTGCTACTGGAGGCACAGGCTGCCACCGGCTTCATCATCGATCCGTTGAAGAATGCCAAGTTGTCAGTCGACGAAGCCATCCATTCTGGACTGGTGGGTGGAGAAATCTACGATAAGCTGCTTTGTGCAGAGAAGGCTGTGACTGGATACACAGATCCCTACACCGGCCAAAAAATATCCCTCTTCCAGGCCATGAAGAAGGATCTGATTGTCAAAGAGCATGGCGTTCGCCTGCTGGAGGCCCAGGTTGCCACTGGAGGCATCATTGACCCACTGAACAGCCACCGGGTTCCAGTGGACGTGGCCTACAGACGAGGGTACTTTGACGAGGAGCTCAACCAGATCCTCATGGACCCCACAGATGACACCAAGGGATTCTTTGACCCAAACACCCATGAGAACCTAACATACATGGAGCTGCTCAGGAGATGCAGGCCTGATCCAGAAACAGGGCTCTGGATGCTTCAAATACAGCCCCAGAGCCAAAGTCAGGTCCATTTGGACGAGAACCTCCTGAAGACTTTGAAATCTAGAACAATAACTGTTAACTCTGGATTTTTCCAAGGACAGGAGCTTTCGCTCTGGGAACTCCTCTTCTCTACATACATTTCTCAAGACAAAAGGCAAGGACTACTAAGTGACTACAAAAGCGGGAAAGTGAATCTTCAGGAAATGATCACTATTATCACATCCCTTATTGAGGACACAGAGAAAATGAGCACGAACCAAGAGAAGAGCAGTCAGGATAGCAAGCGACTCAAGGAAGACAGGAGGAAGTCTCAAGGAAGACTCAAGGAAGACAGCCCGGTCAGGGCGGAAGAGAGAGCCGCTCCTTCCCTGCGGGAAGACGAACTGGAGAGGGCCTTACGGCTGGTGACCATCACCGTGCCGGTGGGAGAGCTCCAAGGCTCCAGGCGCTGTGTGTGGGAACTCCTCTTCTCCAAATACGTGACCGCCGAGAAGCGGCAGGAGCTCCTGGAGAAGTACCGAGCAAGGTCTGTGACCACCGAGGACCTGGTCCGAATCATCACAGGTCTCATTACAGAGATGGAAGAGAAAAGCCACCGGCTGAAGTTCTCCGGGCTCCGGAGGCAGGTCACGGCCTCAGAGCTGTTTGACTCCCGCATCATTGACCAGGACACTCTCTCCGAGCTCACGCAAGGCAGCAAGACCGTGGAGGAGGTCGGGGAACGGGACACGGTCAAGCGATACCTAGAGGGCACGAGCTGCATTGCGGGGGTGCTGGTGCCCTCCAAGTCGGACCCCACCCGGACGGAGAAGATGACCATCTACCAGGCCATGTGGAAGGGCGTTCTGAGGCCGGGCACCGCCCTGGTGCTGCTGGAGGCACAGGCCGCCACCGGCTTCATCATCGATCCGCTGAAGAACGTCAAGCTCTCCGTCGACGAAGCCGTCTCTGCCGAACTGGTGGGTGCCGAGATCCAGGAGAAGCTGGTCTCTGCAGAGCGGGCTGTGACTGGTTACAAGGACCCCTACACGGGGGACAAAATCTCCCTCTTCCAGGCCATGAAGAAAGGCCTCATCGTCCACGACCACGGCGTCCGCCTGCTGGAGGCCCAGATTGCCACTGGCGGCATCATCGATCCCGTCGAGAGTCACCGCCTCCCCGTAGAGGTGGCCTACCAGCGGGGCTACTTTGACGAGGAAATGAACCAGATCCTCTCAGACCCCACGGACGACACCAAGGGCTTCTTCGACCCCAACACGCACGAGAACCTCACGTACATGCAGCTCTTGCACAGATGCGCCCCCGACCCCGACACCGGCCTGCTCATGCTTCACGTGATGGACAAAGGATCCTTCTCTTTCCACCTGAACGAGAACACGCGCAAGTCCCTGCAGGCTGAGAAGATCAAGGTGGACGTGGGCCTCTTCCGGGGCCAAGAGGTTTCTCTGTGGGACCTCCTCTTCTCCAGGTATGTCTCTCCCCACGTGAGACTGGACTTGCTCAGGCAGTACAAAGCTGGCACCATCACTCTTCAGGGCCTCACCAAAGTCCTGACCAACCTTGTCACCGAGTCCGAGGAAAGGAACGCCGCGCAAACTGGGCCCAGGGGAGACCCTACCACACCTACCTTAGGGCACCCCGAGGCTGCCCGAGCAGACCTGGAGAGGACCTTGAGGTCCACCACTGTCAACATGCCAGTTGGAGTGCAGCAAGGTCAGCAGGTCCCTCTGTGGGACGTGCTCTTCTCCAACTACGTCTCTGCCGAAAAGAGGACAGAGTTGCTGGACCTGCACCAGAAAGGCCGTCTCCCTCTCGACCAGCTGAAAAGTGTCCTCAGCGCTCTTGTCACCAAGAAAGAGGCCACGAGCAGGCCGCTTACTGTGAAAGTGAGAAGGCCGGGCCAAGAGACGGCAAGCGCCGGGCAGGTCAGCGGGGCTTCTGCCCTCCTTGCAGATCCCACTGGCGAGGCAAGCTCAGATTCCACCGACCCCGACGCACACAGCCCGGGGGATGACGCCACAGCCGGCAAGGAGGAGGACCCTGACCAAGCAGAGCAGGAGGAAATGGACGGGGCTCTGAAGTCCCGCCAGGTGGAAGTGGCCGTGGGCACGTTCCACGGGCAGAAGGTCTCCGTGTGGGATCTCCTGCACTCTGCCTATTTCCCCAAAGAGAAACAGAAGGAGCTCCTGCAACTGTACCACTCCGGCATCCTCACCCTCGACCAGATGGTGACCGTGGTCACTGCCATTGTGAACAAGACGGAGGAGGAGAAAGCCAGAGAAGCGTCACATGCACCCCAACACCCCGGCCGCTGGGAAGACGCCCTGCAGAGTCACACGGTGGTGCTTCACGTCGGGGAGTTCCAGGGCCAGGAGGTCTCCCTCTGGGATCTCCTCTTCTCTCAATACATTCCGGATCTCCAAAGAGAAGAGCTGCTGACAAGATACCGGTCAGGTGCCCTGAGCCTTCAGGTTATGATTGCCACACTGGCCTCCTTTCTGCCAGGGGCAGAAGGAAGTCACAGCAGAGAAGTGGAAGATGCCGGCAGCCCGGTCAGGGCGGAAGAGAGAGCCGCTCCTTCCCTGCGGGATGACGAACTGGAGAGGGCCTTACGGCTGGTGACCATCACCGTGCCGGTGGGAGAACTCCAAGGCTCCAGGCGCTGTGTGTGGGAACTCCTCTTCTCCAAATACGTGACCGCCGAGAAGCGGCAGGAGCTCCTGGAGAAGTACCGAGCAAGGTCTGTGACCACCGAGGACCTGGTCCGAATCATCACAGGTCTCATTACAGAGATGGAAGAGAAAAGCCACCGGCTGAAGTTCTCCGGGCTCCGGAGGCAGGTCACGGCCTCAGAGCTGTTTGACTCCCGCATCATTGACCAGGACACTCTCTCCGAGCTCACGCAAGGCAGCAAGACCGTGGAGGAGGTCGGGGAACGGGACACGGTCAAGCGATACCTAGAGGGCACGAGCTGCATTGCGGGGGTGCTGGTGCCCTCCAAGTCGGACCCCACCCGGACGGAGAAGATGACCATCTACCAGGCCATGTGGAAGGGCGTTCTGAGGCCGGGCACCGCCCTGGTGCTGCTGGAGGCACAGGCCGCCACCGGCTTCATCATCGATCCGCTGAAGAACGTCAAGCTCTCCGTCGACGAAGCCGTCTCTGCCGAACTGGTGGGTGCCGAGATCCAGGAGAAGCTGGTCTCTGCAGAGCGGGCTGTGACTGGTTACAAGGACCCCTACACGGGGGACAAAATCTCCCTCTTCCAGGCCATGAAGAAAGGCCTCATCGTCCACGACCACGGCGTCCGCCTGCTGGAGGCCCAGATTGCCACTGGCGGCATCATCGATCCCGTCGAGAGTCACCGCCTCCCCGTAGAGGTGGCCTACCAGCGGGGCTACTTTGACGAGGAAATGAACCAGATCCTCTCAGACCCCACGGACGACACCAAGGGCTTCTTCGACCCCAACACGCACGAGAACCTCACGTACATGCAGCTCTTGCACAGATGCGCCCCCGACCCCGACACCGGCCTGCTCATGCTTCACGTGATGGACAAAGGATCCTTCTCTTTCCACCTGAACGAGAACACGCGCAAGTCCCTGCAGGCTGAGAAGATCAAGGTGGACGTGGGCCTCTTCCGGGGCCAAGAGGTTTCTCTGTGGGACCTCCTCTTCTCCAGGTATGTCTCTCCCCACGTGAGACTGGACTTGCTCAGGCAGTACAAAGCTGGCACCATCACTCTTCAGGGCCTCACCAAAGTCCTGACCAACCTTGTCACCGAGTCCGAGGAAAGGAACGCCGCGCAAACTGGGCCCAGGGGAGACCCTACCACACCTACCTTAGGGCACCCCGAGGCTGCCCGAGCAGACCTGGAGAGGACCTTGAGGTCCACCACTGTCAACATGCCAGTTGGAGTGCAGCAAGGTCAGCAGGTCCCTCTGTGGGACGTGCTCTTCTCCAACTACGTCTCTGCCGAAAAGAGGACAGAGTTGCTGGACCTGCACCAGAAAGGCCGTCTCCCTCTCGACCAGCTGAAAAGTGTCCTCAGCGCTCTTGTCACCAAGAAAGAGGCCACGAGCAGGCCGCTTACTGTGAAAGTGAGAAGGCCGGGCCAAGAGACGGCAAGCGCCGGGCAGGTCAGCGGGGCTTCTGCCCTCCTTGCAGATCCCACTGGCGAGGCAAGCTCAGATTCCACCGACCCCGACGCACACAGCCCGGGGGATGACGCCACAGCCGGCAAGGAGGAGGACCCTGACCAAGCAGAGCAGGAGGAAATGGACGGGGCTCTGAAGTCCCGCCAGGTGGAAGTGGCCGTGGGCACGTTCCACGGGCAGAAGGTCTCCGTGTGGGATCTCCTGCACTCTGCCTATTTCCCCAAAGAGAAACAGAAGGAGCTCCTGCAACTGTACCACTCCGGCATCCTCACCCTCGACCAGATGGTGACCGTGGTCACTGCCATTGTGAACAAGACGGAGGAGGAGAAAGCCAGAGAAGCGTCACATGCACCCCAACACCCCGGCCGCTGGGAAGACGCCCTGCAGAGTCACACGGTGGTGCTTCACGTCGGGGAGTTCCAGGGCCAGGAGGTCTCCCTCTGGGATCTCCTCTTCTCTCAATACATTCCGGATCTCCAAAGAGAAGAGCTGCTGACAAGATACCGGTCAGGTGCCCTGAGCCTTCAGGTTATGATTGCCACACTGGCCTCCTTTCTGCCAGGGGCAGAAGGAAGTCACAGCAGAGAAGTGGAAGATGCCGGCAGCCCGGTCAGGGCGGAAGAGAGAGCCGCTCCTTCCCTGCGGGATGACGAACTGGAGAGGGCCTTACGGCTGGTGACCATCACCGTGCCGGTGGGAGAACTCCAAGGCTCCAGGCGCTGTGTGTGGGAACTCCTCTTCTCCAAATACGTGACCGCCGAGAAGCGGCAGGAGCTCCTGGAGAAGTACCGAGCAAGGTCTGTGACCACCGAGGACCTGGTCCGAATCATCACAGGTCTCATTACAGAGATGGAAGAGAAAAGCCACCGGCTGAAGTTCTCCGGGCTCCGGAGGCAGGTCACGGCCTCAGAGCTGTTTGACTCCCGCATCATTGACCAGGACACTCTCTCCGAGCTCACGCAAGGCAGCAAGACCGTGGAGGAGGTCGGGGAACGGGACACGGTCAAGCGATACCTAGAGGGCACGAGCTGCATTGCGGGGGTGCTGGTGCCCTCCAAGTCGGACCCCACCCGGACGGAGAAGATGACCATCTACCAGGCCATGTGGAAGGGCGTTCTGAGGCCGGGCACCGCCCTGGTGCTGCTGGAGGCACAGGCCGCCACCGGCTTCATCATCGATCCGCTGAAGAACGTCAAGCTCTCCGTCGACGAAGCCGTCTCTGCCGAACTGGTGGGTGCCGAGATCCAGGAGAAGCTGGTCTCTGCAGAGCGGGCTGTGACTGGTTACAAGGACCCCTACACGGGGGACAAAATCTCCCTCTTCCAGGCCATGAAGAAAGGCCTCATCGTCCACGACCACGGCGTCCGCCTGCTGGAGGCCCAGATTGCCACTGGCGGCATCATCGATCCCGTCGAGAGTCACCGCCTCCCCGTAGAGGTGGCCTACCAGCGGGGCTACTTTGACGAGGAAATGAACCAGATCCTCTCAGACCCCACGGACGACACCAAGGGCTTCTTCGACCCCAACACGCACGAGAACCTCACGTACATGCAGCTCTTGCACAGATGCGCCCCCGACCCCGACACCGGCCTGCTCATGCTTCACGTGATGGACAAAGGATCCTTCTCTTTCCACCTGAACGAGAACACGCGCAAGTCCCTGCAGGCTGAGAAGATCAAGGTGGACGTGGGCCTCTTCCGGGGCCAAGAGGTTTCTCTGTGGGACCTCCTCTTCTCCAGGTATGTCTCTCCCCACGTGAGACTGGACTTGCTCAGGCAGTACAAAGCTGGCACCATCACTCTTCAGGGCCTCACCAAAGTCCTGACCAACCTTGTCACCGAGTCCGAGGAAAGGAACGCCGCGCAAACTGGGCCCAGGGGAGACCCTACCACACCTACCTTAGGGCACCCCGAGGCTGCCCGAGCAGACCTGGAGAGGACCTTGAGGTCCACCACTGTCAACATGCCAGTTGGAGTGCAGCAAGGTCAGCAGGTCCCTCTGTGGGACGTGCTCTTCTCCAACTACGTCTCTGCCGAAAAGAGGACAGAGTTGCTGGACCTGCACCAGAAAGGCCGTCTCCCTCTCGACCAGCTGAAAAGTGTCCTCAGCGCTCTTGTCACCAAGAAAGAGGCCACGAGCAGGCCGCTTACTGTGAAAGTGAGAAGGCCGGGCCAAGAGACGGCAAGCGCCGGGCAGGTCAGCGGGGCTTCTGCCCTCCTTGCAGATCCCACTGGCGAGGCAAGCTCAGATTCCACCGACCCCGACGCACACAGCCCGGGGGATGACGCCACAGCCGGCAAGGAGGAGGACCCTGACCAAGCAGAGCAGGAGGAAATGGACGGGGCTCTGAAGTCCCGCCAGGTGGAAGTGGCCGTGGGCACGTTCCACGGGCAGAAGGTCTCCGTGTGGGATCTCCTGCACTCTGCCTATTTCCCCAAAGAGAAACAGAAGGAGCTCCTGCAACTGTACCACTCCGGCATCCTCACCCTCGACCAGATGGTGACCGTGGTCACTGCCATTGTGAACAAGACGGAGGAGGAGAAAGCCAGAGAAGCGTCACATGCACCCCAACACCCCGGCCGCTGGGAAGACGCCCTGCAGAGTCACACGGTGGTGCTTCACGTCGGGGAGTTCCAGGGCCAGGAGGTCTCCCTCTGGGATCTCCTCTTCTCTCAATACATTCCGGATCTCCAAAGAGAAGAGCTGCTGACAAGATACCGGTCAGGTGCCCTGAGCCTTCAGGTTATGATTGCCACACTGGCCTCCTTTCTGCCAGGGGCAGAAGGAAGTCACAGCAGAGAAGTGGAAGATGCCGGCAGCCCGGTCAGGGCGGAAGAGAGAGCCGCTCCTTCCCTGCGGGATGACGAACTGGAGAGGGCCTTACGGCTGGTGACCATCACCGTGCCGGTGGGAGAACTCCAAGGCTCCAGGCGCTGTGTGTGGGAACTCCTCTTCTCCAAATACGTGACCGCCGAGAAGCGGCAGGAGCTCCTGGAGAAGTACCGAGCAAGGTCTGTGACCACCGAGGACCTGGTCCGAATCATCACAGGTCTCATTACAGAGATGGAAGAGAAAAGCCACCGGCTGAAGTTCTCCGGGCTCCGGAGGCAGGTCACGGCCTCAGAGCTGTTTGACTCCCGCATCATTGACCAGGACACTCTCTCCGAGCTCACGCAAGGCAGCAAGACCGTGGAGGAGGTCGGGGAACGGGACACGGTCAAGCGATACCTAGAGGGCACGAGCTGCATTGCGGGGGTGCTGGTGCCCTCCAAGTCGGACCCCACCCGGACGGAGAAGATGACCATCTACCAGGCCATGTGGAAGGGCGTTCTGAGGCCGGGCACCGCCCTGGTGCTGCTGGAGGCACAGGCCGCCACCGGCTTCATCATCGATCCGCTGAAGAACGTCAAGCTCTCCGTCGACGAAGCCGTCTCTGCCGAACTGGTGGGTGCCGAGATCCAGGAGAAGCTGGTCTCTGCAGAGCGGGCTGTGACTGGTTACAAGGACCCCTACACGGGGGACAAAATCTCCCTCTTCCAGGCCATGAAGAAAGGCCTCATCGTCCACGACCACGGCGTCCGCCTGCTGGAGGCCCAGATTGCCACTGGCGGCATCATCGATCCCGTCGAGAGTCACCGCCTCCCCGTAGAGGTGGCCTACCAGCGGGGCTACTTTGACGAGGAAATGAACCAGATCCTCTCAGACCCCACGGACGACACCAAGGGCTTCTTCGACCCCAACACGCACGAGAACCTCACGTACATGCAGCTCTTGCACAGATGCGCCCCCGACCCCGACACCGGCCTGCTCATGCTTCACGTGATGGACAAAGGATCCTTCTCTTTCCACCTGAACGAGAACACGCGCAAGTCCCTGCAGGCTGAGAAGATCAAGGTGGACGTGGGCCTCTTCCGGGGCCAAGAGGTTTCTCTGTGGGACCTCCTCTTCTCCAGGTATGTCTCTCCCCACGTGAGACTGGACTTGCTCAGGCAGTACAAAGCTGGCACCATCACTCTTCAGGGCCTCACCAAAGTCCTGACCAACCTTGTCACCGAGTCCGAGGAAAGGAACGCCGCGCAAACTGGGCCCAGGGGAGACCCTACCACACCTACCTTAGGGCACCCCGAGGCTGCCCGAGCAGACCTGGAGAGGACCTTGAGGTCCACCACTGTCAACATGCCAGTTGGAGTGCAGCAAGGTCAGCAGGTCCCTCTGTGGGACGTGCTCTTCTCCAACTACGTCTCTGCCGAAAAGAGGACAGAGTTGCTAGACCTGCACCAGAAAGGCCGTCTCCCTCTCGACCAGCTGAAAAGTGTCCTCAGCGCTCTTGTCACCAAGAAAGAGGCCACGAGCAGGCCGCTTACTGTGAAAGTGAGAAGGCCGGGCCAAGAGACGGCAAGCGCCGGGCAGGTCAGCGGGGCTTCTGCCCTCCTTGCAGATCCCACTGGCGAGGCAAGCTCAGATTCCACCGACCCCGACGCACACAGCCCGGGGGATGACGCCACAGCCGGCAAGGAGGAGGACCCTGACCAAGCAGAGCAGGAGGAAATGGACGGGGCTCTGAAGTCCCGCCAGGTGGAAGTGGCCGTGGGCACGTTCCACGGGCAGAAGGTCTCCGTGTGGGATCTCCTGCACTCTGCCTATTTCCCCAAAGAGAAACAGAAGGAGCTCCTGCAACTGTACCACTCCGGCATCCTCACCCTCGACCAGATGGTGACCGTGGTCACTGCCATTGTGAACAAGACGGAGGAGGAGAAAGCCAGAGAAGCGTCACATGCACCCCAACACCCCGGCCGCTGGGAAGACGCCCTGCAGAGTCACACGGTGGTGCTTCACGTCGGGGAGTTCCAGGGCCAGGAGGTCTCCCTCTGGGATCTCCTCTTCTCTCAATACATTCCGGATCTCCAAAGAGAAGAGCTGCTGACAAGATACCGGTCAGGTGCCCTGAGCCTTCAGGTTATGATTGCCACACTGGCCTCCTTTCTGCCAGGGGCAGAAGGAAGTCACAGCAGAGAAGTGGAAGATGCCGGCAGCCCGGTCAGGGCGGAAGAGAGAGCCGCTCCTTCCCTGCGGGATGACGAACTGGAGAGGGCCTTACGGCTGGTGACCATCACCGTGCCGGTGGGAGAACTCCAAGGCTCCAGGCGCTGTGTGTGGGAACTCCTCTTCTCCAAATACGTGACCGCCGAGAAGCGGCAGGAGCTCCTGGAGAAGTACCGAGCAAGGTCTGTGACCACCGAGGACCTGGTCCGAATCATCACAGGTCTCATTACAGAGATGGAAGAGAAAAGCCACCGGCTGAAGTTCTCCGGGCTCCGGAGGCAGGTCACGGCCTCAGAGCTGTTTGACTCCCGCATCATTGACCAGGACACTCTCTCCGAGCTCACGCAAGGCAGCAAGACCGTGGAGGAGGTCGGGGAACGGGACACGGTCAAGCGATACCTAGAGGGCACGAGCTGCATTGCGGGGGTGCTGGTGCCCTCCAAGTCGGACCCCACCCGGACGGAGAAGATGACCATCTACCAGGCCATGTGGAAGGGCGTTCTGAGGCCGGGCACCGCCCTGGTGCTGCTGGAGGCACAGGCCGCCACCGGCTTCATCATCGATCCGCTGAAGAACGTCAAGCTCTCCGTCGACGAAGCCGTCTCTGCCGAACTGGTGGGTGCCGAGATCCAGGAGAAGCTGGTCTCTGCAGAGCGGGCTGTGACTGGTTACAAGGACCCCTACACGGGGGACAAAATCTCCCTCTTCCAGGCCATGAAGAAAGGCCTCATCGTCCACGACCACGGCGTCCGCCTGCTGGAGGCCCAGATTGCCACTGGCGGCATCATCGATCCCGTCGAGAGTCACCGCCTCCCCGTAGAGGTGGCCTACCAGCGGGGCTACTTTGACGAGGAAATGAACCAGATCCTCTCAGACCCCACGGACGACACCAAGGGCTTCTTCGACCCCAACACGCACGAGAACCTCACGTACATGCAGCTCTTGCACAGATGCGCCCCCGACCCCGACACCGGCCTGCTCATGCTTCACGTGATGGACAAAGGATCCTTCTCTTTCCACCTGAACGAGAACACGCGCAAGTCCCTGCAGGCTGAGAAGATCAAGGTGGACGTGGGCCTCTTCCGGGGCCAAGAGGTTTCTCTGTGGGACCTCCTCTTCTCCAGGTATGTCTCTCCCCACGTGAGACTGGACTTGCTCAGGCAGTACAAAGCTGGCACCATCACTCTTCAGGGCCTCACCAAAGTCCTGACCAACCTTGTCACCGAGTCCGAGGAAAGGAACGCCGCGCAAACTGGGCCCAGGGGAGACCCTACCACACCTACCTTAGGGCACCCCGAGGCTGCCCGAGCAGACCTGGAGAGGACCTTGAGGTCCACCACTGTCAACATGCCAGTTGGAGTGCAGCAAGGTCAGCAGGTCCCTCTGTGGGACGTGCTCTTCTCCAACTACGTCTCTGCCGAAAAGAGGACAGAGTTGCTAGACCTGCACCAGAAAGGCCGTCTCCCTCTCGACCAGCTGAAAAGTGTCCTCAGCGCTCTTGTCACCAAGAAAGAGGCCACGAGCAGGCCGCTTACTGTGAAAGTGAGAAGGCCGGGTCAAGAGACGGCAAGCGCCGGGCAGGTCAGCGGGGCTTCTGCCCTCCTTGCAGATCCCACTGGCGAGGCAAGCTCAGATTCCACCGACCCCGACGCACACAGCCCGGGGGATGACGCCACAGCCGGCAAGGAGGAGGACCCTGACCAAGCAGAGCAGGAGGAAATGGACGGGGCTCTGAAGTCCCGCCAGGTGGAAGTGGCCGTGGGCACGTTCCACGGGCAGAAGGTCTCCGTGTGGGATCTCCTGCACTCTGCCTATTTCCCCAAAGAGAAACAGAAGGAGCTCCTGCAACTGTACCACTCCGGCATCCTCACCCTCGACCAGATGGTGACCGTGGTCACTGCCATTGTGAACAAGACGGAGGAGGAGAAAGCCAGAGAAGCGTCACATGCACCCCAACACCCCGGCCGCTGGGAAGACGCCCTGCAGAGTCACACGGTGGTGCTTCACGTCGGGGAGTTCCAGGGCCAGGAGGTCTCCCTCTGGGATCTCCTCTTCTCTCACTACTTTTCTGATTGCAAAAGACAAGAGCTTCTGTGTCTTTACAGGGACTGTAACTTAACCCCTGAGGAACTCAGTGCAATAATTTCTACTCTCATTTCTGAGTCAGTTGATGGAAGTAATAACCAAACCCCTGGACTTGCGATGAGTGCTGATGTCACATCGCTCAGTAGGGAGGAGGACCCTGGCATAGCGGAGCAGGAGGAAAAGGAAGAGGCTCTGAAATCCCGCTTGGTGGACGTGGCTGGGGGTAAGTTCCATGGCCAGAAGGTCTCTGTGTGGGATCTCCTGCACTCTTCCTATTTCCCCAAGGAGAAACAGACAGAGCTTCTGCAACTGTATGATGCCGGCATCCTCACTCTCGACCAGATGCAGACCGTGGTCACCACTGTTGTCAACAGGATGGAGGGGGTGAGTCCACATGGCCCAGAAGATACTGTGGAGGGAGAGGAAACTGGACCTGCTCATTCTTCGCACTACAACCTGTTGCAGCATGTGTTGCATCAGAGCAATATTGATGTTACCATTCGAGATTTCCAGCTCCAGAAGTCCTCCGTGTGGGATCCGTTCTTTTCAAGGGTTGTCTCTGATATCAGAACGGACGAGGTTGTACATCATTCTGGAGCTCCAGCAGTAGTTGTGAAGGAACGTTATAAAAGTAGTACTACCCTCCTTACCTGCAGTGAGGTTAGAAGCAGCGTCCCGTGCAGTACCGGTGAAAGTCATAAAGAAGACACTCTATTAGCAGAACAATTCAATGTTTCCCATAAGGATGAGCAAGAAGGTACGTTGAGGGTCATGAAATCTAGTGTGCTGAAGGTATCTTCTGGTGAGTTTTATGAACAAGATGTTTCTCTGAGGAATCTACTCCATACCCAGCATATCTCCGAGGAGACAAAGAAGGAACTCCTGGAACTGTATGGAAGTGGCATCCTCACTGTAGACCAACTGGAGAGAACCACTGTCAAGCAGGCAGAAGAGGAGGAAAGCACAGAGAGGTGTCGTGCACACTCCCAGTCAGGGCACTGGGAAGGCCTGGCAAGGGCAGAGAGTGCCGACCCTGTGTCGCCTGAGGATGAGGGTGCTGGTCATCACAGGTGGGACCAGATGAAGAAGGCTTTGAAGTCTCGGATGGTTGAAGTGGCTGCAGGTGAGTTCCATGGGCAGAAGGTCTCTGTGTGGGATCTCCTGCACTCTGCATTTTTCCCTGAGGAGAAGCAGAAGGAGCTCCTGCAGCTCTACAGGTCTGGAATCCTCACCCTCGACCAAATGGAAACCGTCGTCACCTCCATTGTGAACAAGACGGAGGAGGAGAGAGCCAGTGACCAGGCATGCGCTGGAAGTGAGGGGCACACGAAGGGTCTATCAGCAGAAAATCAGAACATTTGCCTCCCTCCATCTTTGGAGAACATCTTACGGTCTGAGACTTTTGTAGTCCCAGTTGGGGAACTCCAAGGACATCTGGTTTCCTGCTGGGATCTCCTCTTCTCCGACCACATCCCTGAAGAGAAGAGGCAGGAACTGGTCTGTAAATTTGTGGCAAAGGCCCTTTCTGTGCAGGAACTGACAGGCGTCCTCAGCGACATCATCACCGAAAGAGAAGGTCAGAGGGCTCCGCCTGCAAAGCCAGCAAGTAGCAGCCAGGAGGAGGGTCTGCTGGGGGTCTGCCAGGCTTCCGCCACAGACCAGCAGCAGCTGAAGAAGTCCTTGAGGACAACGATGGTTCAGGTGAGTGCTGGAGAATTTCGGGGCCAGAAGGTGTGTGTCCTGGACCTTCTCTTCTCCAAATATGTTCCCCAGGATAAAAGGCAAGAGCTTCTTGAACTGTACAGAGCGGAGACGTTGTCCATCCAAGAAATGATCGCCAAGATCACTGCTATGATCGAGGAGGTGGAAAGCAAGTGTGGGAAAGCCCACCCCAGACGGAAGATGGGCTGCAAAATGGGGGGCATGTGTTGGATGGAGCAGAACAAGCAATCCTAGCTAGTGGGGTACTCAATCAGGCTGGACACTCCATCACCTCTCTCTGCCCACCCAGGCAGCACCAGGGGCTGCTGCTGCTCCAGCATTCCTCTGAACCCAGCACATCTGTGAACATGGCCCAAGGCCAGATTTGGAGCTGCATTTCCTTGCAGGGGGAGACCAGGCCTGCTCTCCTTCTGAAAATGCCCTGTGAACACCAATGCAATCTGGCTCCCACTTCTTTCAGGCACCCAGCTTGGTCCCCCTTTGACAATACTTGTGAAACCCAGAGAAATAAAGGGCTGTTGACAGTGACCTTGAGAAGCTCCAGGGTCTCCTTGCAGCTGCAGAAGTGGCTGCGGCAGCTGTGACTACACAGTACGCTGCATCAGGGCAATGCGGGTTGTATTCCATGGGGGATGCCCTGGGTGGAACAAGTTGCACAGCAAGACCCACATCAGAGGGCACTATCCCTCTGCCCACTGGGGGGTCCTGGCTCTGAGATCAAGGGGTCCTGCCAGTGACTAGGGCAGCCTTGAGCCCCCCTTCTCTCTGCAACATAGCAAGCCATGGAGACCTCCCCATCTGTACTCCTGACACTGGTCCCTGTGCTGGCGATCCACACTGCAAGCAGTGCCTGTTCCAAGCCAGGATTGTAACACAGCAGCGGAGGGCTGGGGGGATAAGAACATGAGAAGGGCCTCCATTGGATCAGGACAAAGGCCCATCTAGTCCAGCTTCACATATCACACAGCAGCCCACCAGCTATCTCAGGGAGCACATATGACCCCTGCGTCCAGGTGCCCCCCCCCACATCTGGCATTTGGAGGTTGTCCACCTATATACCCCCCTCATGGCTTGTAACCAGCAAAGGTCCTCTCCTCTAGGAATTTGTCCAAACCCTTCTTAAAGGCATTGAGGCCAGATGCCATCCTGTGGCAGGGAGTTCCACAGACCAACTACATAGAGCACAATCCAGAGCAACTACGGGGAGTCCTTGCTCCAGTGTAAGAACAATTTGCTCTGGATTCCAATATGAATTTCCCATAGGTTTTCACTAGATGGTGCAGTAACTACGGGTGCACGTAAAGTCTCTTATGTGCTCCTGTAGTTACTCTGGATTGTAGGGTCTCTGACACAAGAAATATTTTCTCATTTGTCCTAATCCTTCCAACATTCGAGAGGACGTCCCTCGTTCTGGTGTTCTGTGGAAGGGAAAAGAGCAGCTCTCTGTCCATCCCTGTCATAATTTTGTGCATCTCAGTCACATCTCCCCTCCAATGCCTCTTTTCTAGACTGAAGAGCCCCAAGCGCAGTAGCCTTTCCTCGTACAGAAGGTGTCCCAGCCCATCCTTCATTTTGATTGCTCTCCTCTGGATGTTGCAGTAGCAGAGGGAGGTAGGCAGACAGAGCGGGGTGAAGATACAGCCCTGTTTGCAGACACTGCAGGCAGACTCCCTGCCACTGCCGAGCCTGCTTGGCCAGAGCAGTCCCGCTGGGCTGCGTCCACTGATCAGAAGCACCAGCCTGAAGAAGCCTCTGCAGATGCTGAAGCACCCCCTGGGTGTTCTGCTATGGGACTGGGTCCGGGTGGTCAGAACAGTGAGGCTGACTGACGGTGGTAGACCTCTGCCCCAGGCTCCCCCCAGCTAGCCCAACCGTGCCAGGGAAGAGCAGGGAACCACCACCTTCTACATGCCCCTCGGAGGGAGGCTGCTGCAGAGATCATCACAAGTTGGCTGTGCGCAGCACGTGCACGGGGACCTCCTTAGCAATCTGGGACTGTCCCTGTGTGTGCCCACCTGCCTTCTAACCCCAGGTGATGACCACCGGTCAGGGAAGCCCTGGGGCTAGGAATCCAGAGCTTGGGCAGACGTCAGCACCCAGAAGTGCCAGCCTTGGCAGTAGCCACAGAGGTAGGCAGGCAGCAGCTCCCAGGGCAAGAAAAATTCCTTTCAAGGGGCCCAAGTCCTGACAGGTCCTCTAGAACACCCGTGGGCAGCCCAGCCCAAACCACTTCCAGCTTGGGCCAGACCCCAGGGTAACTGAGCACATGAGCAATCAAAGACATGACCAGGGTGAACAGCTCCCTCCAGGGCGACCAGTCCCCATATGACCCTTCTGGGCTACATTATGTGTCCGAGACAAAGATAAGGCATCACAGCACATGCATGCGCAGCACCACCAGAATGCACACTCCCATTCATCTGCATTGGCATCCTTCAGTTTGGAAAGACTATGGTATCATGCTCTGAGTGTCCTCTCCATAGCACAAAGGCCTAGGTAGATTAATATGGAGGATAGGCTGTTCCCCAAGCAGCCTATCTCCCCTCTCCACATCACTGAAATAGTCCACTGGAATGGCAGGGACGATAGGATTGGTTCCAGCTGCATTGCAGAAGTTACCAGAAGGTGATGCTACACAGTCAGGAACTGCTTCTGGGACTCCGGCTCCGGATTTGGCCTCAAGGTTGACTCCTGAAGCCTTTCCCATAGACGGGCAGAGCCACAAGACAGGGGAGGTTTCAGGTGGAAGTTTTCCTTCTCCAGACAACCCACGTTCAGTGGGGTTTTGGACAGGTTTAGTCTGGCTCCTTGTTGTGCCCAGCCCATACCCCTACGGGGGTGCTTGGCGTAGATACCTGCAGGACCGGAATCCTTTCCAAATCAAAGTCTACTTGTGTGAAGGAATCAGACTCAGAGGCAGCAGCAGCAGTTGGAACAGGTTGACTTTCTTCCATTATTTACGGAGGTACAAACTTAGCGGTTACTCAAGGTAGAAACTCTTCAGGTAACTCTCACCAAACAGGTTGGGATTAACAATGTCCATTAACAGTACAAACAAGGTAAATACAACACGGCTTCTTAAACGGCCCAACAAATACGCCCCTGTCGCACCCAGCATCCTCTCACATCCGCTCCATGCTGGGCTCTCCCTTTCCCACCTTTTCTCCCCCCCCCCCTTTATTCCTTCCAGGTGCCCCTCCTTTCGTCCCTCCCCCTAGCCAGGGATTGGGGCAGCCGAGGGTCCACTGTCAGTCCTCTCTGCCGGGGTGTAGGTTGGGACCCTGGATACACAGCCACAGGCTTTCCCCAAGGGGAAAACATAGGAGAGCTCCAGCCCCTGCCCAACGCAGCTCACATATACTGGCACCCGGCCACCCTTGTGGCCTCCCCCTTGGCCTTCAGCTCTAGGTGGGCCCATCACTCCCCCTGGTCTGCTCCTCCTTCCTTCAGCAGGCATCACTGTTGTGGTTCCTGGTTCCTCCTCCGAACTGTCTGTGCGCATGAGGTCCTCCAGAACCCCTTCTTCTTCCACAGGCCTTCCTCCTTCTCCACACTCCTCAACAAAGGCCTGTCCGGCATGGAGTCCCTGCCCTTAGCTACGCTACCACCAGCATAGCCCTCTGGATCACTGGAGCACACAATCCCACCGTCACAAAGAGGTTCTGCCCATCGGTGGGTCCCATTCACCACTACTGGGAAAAAGAGGTGTGCAGACTATGCCCCCCCCCCCCCGGTGGCCACCCAGCAGATGACTCCCTCTCTTGATGAAACCCCAGATCTTGGTACCCCACCCCAGTCCAAGACAGTGGAGGAAGCAGACCAGAGAGGCGAAACACTCCTCCTCCCTCAGACACCCGAACTCATCTCCTCAGCCAGGCCCCCACCCAGAGGAGCTAGAGTGCCTGTGCACCTCCTATCTAGGGGGTGGGAGAGGAGCGAGGCAAGGATGCTCAGTCAGGACGTGACTGGGGGAAGAAGGCCACCCAGTCACCCAGCCGACACCCCATATGCCAAGGGTAGCTTGCCAGGTGAGAGCAGTGGCAGGAGTGAGGGTAACTGTACACCTCTTCGGGACTCAGACCGGGCATGGATGTGGGCACAGGCCCCTGGCCCTCCGTAGGCCCTTGGGGAGCCAGCCCAGAGGAGAGTGTGGCTTGAACACTTACTTGTTGCAAAGTACTACCCTCAGCCCGGAGCAGTCCTACTCAAGACGGGGCCCTCCCCAAGGCCGGGCAAAGGTCCCTGGCTCCAGCTTCATTATTTACTGTACATGTTAATGTGGTGCCATCCGTAGGGTGACCGTATAACATAACCAAAAATAGAGGACACCCCCCCCCATTGAGGGTACCCAAGAAAAATGTAGGACATGACAAAATCAAAGCCTCTAGTCTAGCTTCCTTATCACACAGTGAGTGGCCCAACAGATGCCTTGGGGACCAGACATGGCACCTTCATCCCAGTGCCCCCCCTGCACCTGGCATTTGGAGGTTGTCCATGTCTACACACACCCCTCATGGCTTGTAACCAGCAAAGGTCCTCTCCTCTAGGAATTCCTTGGTCCTCTCCAATCCCTTCTTAAAGGCACTGAGGCCAGATGCCATCACCACATCCTGTGGCAGGGAGTTTCACACACCAACTACACGCTGGGCCAAGAAATAATTTCTCTTGTCCGTCCTACCCTCCCAACATTCAATTTTAGTGGCTGTCCCCTAGTTCTGGGTGTTGAGTGGAAGGGAAAAGAGCATCTTCCTGTCCACTCTATCAATCCTTTGCATAATTTTGTAGGTCTCAATCATGTCTCCCCTCAAGGACCCTTTTCTGGACTGAAGAGACCCAAATGCTGCAGCCTTTCCTCATATGGAAGGTGTCCCAGACCATCCATCATTTTGGTCGCTCTCCTCTGCACCTTCTCCATTATCCTTTCTGAGATGTGGTGAGCAGAACTGGACACAGGACTCGAAATGTGGCCTCACCATCAAATTGTACAAGGACAGCATAATTTTCACTGTCTTCTTCTCAACCCCTTTCCTAATGACCTCATGCATGGAATGTGCCTTGGGCTGGCACCTCATTGAGCTCTCCACCAGCACCCCGAGATCTCTCTCCTGCTCAGAGCCCATGAACCTGAAGTCAGAATTCTTTGCCCCAATGTGCATAACTTTACTTTTACTCACATGAAAAGGCACCTGCCACTTTGTTGCTCCTCCTTCCAGAACGGAGATCCCCCTGGAGCTCTTCACAGTCTCTTCTGGTCTTCTCCACTCAGAATAGTTTGGCATCTTCCATGAACTTGGCAATCTCGCTGCTTAACCCTTTTTCTAGGTCATTTAGAAAAAACCTGTGGGCTGTGGGTGGCGCAAGTGGCTAAGACACTGTGCCTGTTAACCAGCAGGCCAGGGTTCGAGACCCGGGTCGGCCCCACAAGACATGTGAGCTCCTGTCCTTAGCCCAGCTCTGCAACGCAGCTGGATCCAATCGTACGGGCTCTGCCTTTCCATTGGACTAATTCAGTGTCGTGAAGAAGGGGAGTGCTTCACATGCAGCGTATGCAGCGCCAAGCATGATACCATAGTCTTTCAAGACTGACGGAGGCCTGCTTTAAACAGCCTCTCCTCCATATCAGTCTCCCCAGACCTCGTGCTTCGCATGCAGTGTCAAGGATGACACCCTAGTCTTTCAAGACTGATGGATGCCACCGTGCGGTCATTTATGAACAGGTAGAAAAGCTCCATTCCCAGGACAGACTCCTGAGGCACCCACTTTTCACCTCCCTCCACTGGGAAAATTTCCCAGCATCCACATGCCTGTTGACCTGTTCATTTCTGATGAGACCTTTGCAGAAGACAGGCTGATCCTCCTTGAGCAAAGCCTGCTCATCTATGGGTTAATCAGACTCTCCAGCATCTAACCTGGACCTGGACCTATAGTTTCCCGGGTCCCTCTCCTACCCTTTTGAAAGGCAGATGTGGTCTTTGCTGCCTTCCAGTCATCTGGCACTGAGGGAGAAGATGCATATTTTGGCCAGTAAGTCTAGAGTTCCCAAATCCAATGCTTCTCTGGCCGGCTTCCTCTCCTAAGATATTTGAGGAAGCTGTGCCTGTTCCCCCTAGTATTGCTGACCCTCTCGGCCTCCAGTGGGGGACAGATCCATTGTTTGGGAACTGCTGTGCCGGACCACTGGCAATGACAGAGGCCACTGAGGCGCAGATCCTAGCCAGCCGCCTCCAGGAGCCCCAAGAGGACCTGGGTAGCTGCTGGTGGGGGGAGGGGGTGGTGGGGTGGGGTGGGGGGTAGGTCACCAGGACCAGCCTCCTTGGCCCAGCCAGCAGGTGGCAGCCTCTTCCTAAGAAAAGCCCCCGCCCCGCCCCGCCCCGCCCGAGCTTGCAGACCTTGGCCGGCAGAGGGCTCCAGCTCCGTGCCGGGCCAGCACAGACCTGCCTGGGTGAGGGTGACGTGAGCAAGGAGGCCACATACCCTGCCTGGCCAGGACATGTCCTGTATTTTAGCTTTGTGTCCTGGAAAAAGATCTCCCTTGATCTCCTTTTCCTTGTGAGGTCAAGAAATTGTTGTAATTAACAAGTTATATGTAAAAAATTATGTAACCGTTTTAAATTAAATAAGTAAATCAATAAAATAAAGTAATATAATGTTTAAATGAAGCACATGAAAGCAATATATATGAGTGTTTTAAGTTTTTATTTTGTCATGTCCTCCGTTTTTCTTTGGTGTCCTCCATATGTCTTGCAGTTGTGACCTGGGTGACCCTCCTGCTGGAGACAGTAGCACCCGCTTGCCCACTCCCCAGAATGTGCCAGACACTTCTGGGTGCATCTCTTGGCAGGGCCCCCTAACTCTCCAGGAGGGCCTGGTGGCGTTGGAAGCCCCAACTGCACCAGGACTTGCAAGCGGGGGACCAGATTTCATTACCCCAAAAGAGGACAAGGTCCCAGAAATGGAGGACACCCATGAAAAATGAAGGCTGTGACTGAATAACAGTCAAGAACACTCATGGATGTTGCTTTCATGCGCCTCAACACTATCGGACTTCCTAGCAGGCTGAGCTGCCCTTGCAGGAGTACAGTTGCCAGAATATTTCTGGGCTCCGGCAGGGCTGGGTGCAGGCCGGGCACTGGAACCAGGAGGAGGGCCCTGCTGGGCACTGAAAGGTCCCAGGCACCATTGGGCACCACCAGGGCCCAGCAGGCAGTGCCCTCCTAGCACCGGGCACCGGGTCCTTCCATCACACAAGGAATAAGCTCCCCCAATTCCTGCTTCCAGGCCCCGGGGTTTTGGTTGGGCATTGACGAGCCCAAGGAAGGAAAAGGAGGACAACGAAGATCTGTTCCCGGACATCAGACTCAAAAGAGAGAAAAGGGGGGCAGGAGGTGGAGGGTAGAACCCCGGCCAGCCTGGGCTTAGGAAGGGGAGGGCGAAGGACGCAGTCCGGGGGGATCTCCGAGGACCTCGACGGCTCTCAGTGCGCAGGAGACGGATCCAGAAGGGCCCCGATTCTGGTGCCAGGCAGGTGGCGTCGGGGCTGCCCGAAAATGTGCCCGGGAAGGGGGGCGCTGAGGTCCTGGTCTCGGGTCGCCCGGCCGGCAGCGAGGGGCAGCAGCAGCCTTCCTCCTCCTCCTCCTCCTCGGCGTGGAGCGGTGCTCAGCCCGGTTCTGGGCTTGGCGACGGGTTAGCCACAAGCGCCATCCCCGCAGCAGGGCCACGAGCCCCGGCCAAAGCAGCCTCGCCACCTCCGCAAGCTGCCGGCTCAGCGGGCGCCCCGTCGGACAGGATCGGCTGGCGGGCAGCCTGGCTGGGGCTGGGGCGGACCGGCTGAAGCCCGACGGGACGGCCGCCAGACGGAGCTTCCGTCGCTCCTTGCAGGAGCTCCGAGGGGGCCACCTGGCAGCGTCCCCCACTCCGAAGGAGCTTCCCCGCGGGACGGGCGGCATCGGGGCTGCGCGGGCTCTTGGCCGTCCTGGGGCGGAGCGGGGAGGACCGGCACGTGCCTGCCTGGCCCGCAGGCTCTCCTGTCACGGGGCGGGCGGGAGGGAGGCTTTAAAGCGGGCGCCGTCGGGCGGGCGGGCAGAAAAAGGACGCGCGCCTCCGAGCAGCCGCACCGCACCGCATCGCATCCTGCCAGGTAGGGGAAATGGGGTAGGGGGAGATGGGGTCGCCGCAGGCCCCTCTGCTCGGCCCACTGAGTCCTGGCCCGACGGCCCTGCCTGCCGGGTCCCGTCCCGGCTCCCCGGGTTTGCGGGGGCGGCTCCGGGCGGGCAACGGCGGCCCCTTCCAGGGAATCCAGGCTTTGACCGCCCCAAAGGAGGAGGTGGGGGGCTGAGCAGGGGCCCCGACGACAGAAGGGGGGCCGCCTGGTCGGAGGGCGGGAGGGAGAGCTGGAGAGCTGGAGGGGGTGCTGGCCCAGGACTTCGAAGGACTGGCCTAGCACCAGCCGGGAGACTCGCCCCTTGACTCGGGAGCCTCCCCATCCCTGCGTCGCCCACCCGAATGGACCGTCGGGGGGCGGTCAGGACCGAACCGGGTTGTGGATTCCCTGCGGAACTCCTTGCAGCAGAGCCTGCTAATGCCTTGAAGAGGGGACGGGAGAAATTGGTGGGGGGGGCACACACCGCTGGCCACAAGACTTTATGGGGATGAATCTGTGGAACTCCTTGCCACAAGATGTGGCTGGCATCATTCCTCTCAGAGGGGACGGACAGATTTCTGGAGGAAAGTCCAGCTCCAGTCACAAGCCACGCTGTCATGTGCATATAATTAGAGGGCATATAATTAGTGTGTATAATAATATGTGCCTGTAATTAACCTGCGGAACTCCTCGCCACAGGATGTGGTGACAACATTTGGCTTCAATGCCCTTAAGAGGGGATTGGACAAATTTCTAGAGGAAGACCATCACAAGGATGGCTGTATAATTAGCCTGTGGAACTCCTTGCCTCAGGATTGCTGCTGGAATCTGGTTGGACGGATTTTGGGAGGAGGAACCTCATGGGCCACAACCCTCGCTGGGCCTGTGCAGCCTCCATGCTGGAGGTGCAGAATGAGCAGTCCCAGGATCCAGGTGTCTTCTTCCCTCCCTCTCTCCCTCCTGTGCCCCCAGAGGCATCTGGTGGGTGATCCACTGGATGATCCCGAAGTTCGACTGGACTAGATGGGGCTAGTTGGGAGCTCAGGGGGAGAGGTGGGCACTGGCGCTCTGATGCCCTCCCCTCCCCTCAGATGCAGCAGCAGCAGAAGGAGACCGAGGGCCACATGTGTGGGGTGGGAAGGGGGCAGAAAGGCAGGCCCCAGCGGAGGTTCAGCAGCAGAACCTCTGCATGGCAGCCATTGGGGTCAGGGCTGGAGTCTCCATGACCTGCCTGTGAGTAGCAGCAGGAGGCTGGACTGGGCAGCCCTATGGGGTGAAGGGAGACTGGGGAAGAATCCCCCAAGCCTTGATGCTTGGGCTGCACTTGTGCTGGCATGCGGTGGGGTGCCCATTTGTTGCAGGGTGGAAGCTGCTTGTCTGGGGCTGCTGCGTGGAAGGGGGAGGAGGTGTGAAGGGGCAGGGAGGGAGGGGGAACGATGCTGGGGGGAGCACTGCTGGCTGCAGGTGCCTCTCCAGCCTCTGCCCACATTCCAGGCCGGCCTAATTGCCAGGTGAAGTGGCCGGCCAGGTCTGGAGCTCCTGGGGCAGAAGCCAGGTGGATGAAAGGGAGGAAGTGACACATCGTAGTGCCAGGCAGCCCTCCCTCCAGGCCAGCCTGCACGATCCTGGGCCCCTTTGAGGCCTTCCCTTGCCCGCTCTCCTCTCCTCACCCCACCACAAGGCTGCTAGTGGTGGCCACAACTTTTGCAGTGGTGCCTCCCAAGATACTGCTGGTCCAGGGGAAGCCGCTCCGCACAGAGGCCCAGGAGCCGCCCCTGGAAGTCCAGGCACCCTGTGTAGTGAATGCAAACCCCCCACCCCCCAAACTGGGAATGTCCCTGTTTCTTGGGACATATGGCAACCCTAAACATGGGGGTCAGCTTGGACCAGCCAGCTAGAGTTGTCCTCCATCCTGGGACTAAACAGGAGCCCTGAGCTGAAGCCAGCCTCCTGCTTCTTCCATGGGGTTGGCCAGATGTCTCCAGGAAGCTCTCAAGCTGGTCATGATGCCACACGGGGAACACGGCATGCAGCAGCCAGTTAGCAGCACCATCCCTCGCCACTCAGCGGTTGGGGTGCAGGGAGGGCTCCGTCCTTTCTCTGGGTTTACTTGGATGGGGGCGCAACACAGCTTCCCCTGAGTGGACATGGGGCAGGGCCTTCTCCAGGAGGAGGCAGTGGCTTGTCTGCCCCACAGAGCTCTGTGAGTGGGGCCCTCAACCCGGCAATCAGGCTAATGAATCAGTCCACGAAGGCACTGAGTGGCCCAGCTGCACACAAATCAGTTTCCTGCCTGGGGGAGGCAAATGTGTGCGGCCAGGTGCCTGGCAGGGCCCCCCAGCAATGCACGCGGGCTGGGGCTTCCACTCAGCTTCTCTTAAGTGGGAGGAAGGCAGGATGTCCAGTGTTTCCAGGCTTTGGGGGGGAATGCCTGGGAGTGATGGGGAAGATTCTCAGGGACTTGTGAGGGGTTGCAACCTGGGCAATCAGGCACACGTTCATCCTGGGAGGGAGGACAGCAGCGGCACATCCCCAGGTCCCCTGCACCAGGCATGCAGTGCGTGGGGCAGCAGGTGAGGCAGAGCCTCCCTGCCAGAGTCCTTCAGAAGGCTTGTGAGGAGGGCCGCCTTGGGAAAGGAGGTGCTGACTCTGGGCCTTTGGGAAAGTGCTGCTGCTGGATCTCACAAGCCTTACCTCTCACAAGGTAGCTGCATCTCACAAGCCTTTCCTGCCTGTCTCTTGCAGGTTCATCCACTGCCGCCCCGACTGACCCAGCACATACGCCCAGCCCAGCCATGCTACAGGACAAGTGTGTTGCCAGTGGCGGCAAGGAGGGAGCCCCCATCATGCAAGTTCGTGAAGAGCCGCACTGGCCCTTCCCTGCGGCCACAGACCTGAGGGAGGACCATGTCATCGCAGGAGTCCTCAAGGAGCCCAGCAAGGAGCGCCTCAGCATCCAGCGGGCCATGCAGAAGGGTCTCCTGACCCAGGGCACCGGCCTGGCCCTGCTGGAGCACCAGGCCGTCTCTGGCTACATCGTCGACTTTGCCAAGAACCGGATGCTGTCGGTCAGAGATGCCACCACCGCTGGCTTGGTGAGCAGGGAGCACTTCAATGCGCTGTTTGTGGCAGAAAAGGCTGTGACGGGTTACACCGACCCCTACTCGGGGAACAAGATCTCCCTCTTCCAGGCCATGAAGAAGGGGCTGATTGTGAAGGACCATGGCATCCGCCTGCTGGAGGCCCAGGTGGCGACCGGGGGCCTCATCCACCCCATGCACAGCCACCGCCTCCCTGTGGAACAGGCTTACAAGTGGGGCTACCTGGACGCGGAAATCTGCAACTTGATCTCAGACCCTGCCAACCACAGCAAGAGGTGTTTTGACCCCAATGCTCGAGAAAGCCTGACTTACATGCAGCTCCTCAACCGCTGTGTCCTCGACCCCGTGACCGGCCTGCTGATGTTCCCCGTGGATAAGGGCTCCATCCATCTGAATGAGAGCCTCCGGAAGTCTTTGCAGTCTGCCACCACCAGAATCCCCGTGGGCCTCTTCCGGGGCCAGGATGTTTCCCTGTGGGACCTCCTCTTCTCCAGGTACATCTCTCCTCAGAAGAGGCAGGATATACAGAAACAGTACAAGGCTGGCAACATCACCCTGCAGGACATCCTGAAAACTCTCACCAGCATCGTTGCTGAAGCAGAGGCCAAGAAGGACCCCCATTCTGGGAAGGAGCAGAAGCTCTTGCCAGAGAAGGAGGGGCAGAAGCCAACATTTAAGAAGGAGGAGAAGGAGAAGGCTCTGAAGTCCCGCATGGTTGACGTCTCTGCTGGGGAGTTCCGCGGACAGAAAGTCTCCGTGTGGGATCTGCTCCACTCCAAGTACATCCCAAAGGGGAAGAGGAAGGAGCTTCTGAAACTGTATAAAGCTGGCATCCTTACCATCGACCAGATGGAGACTGTGGTCACCACCATTGTGACCAGACTGGAAGAGGAGAAAGCCAAAGAACCTGGCCAGGCGACTGGTCTGGGCAAGGAATCTAGCACCCCGGAAGAAGGCCTGAGGTTTGACCGCCAAGATGCCCAACTGCCACAGTCCTTGCAGGTCCTCCATGTCCCTGGAGACTTCAAGGGACAAAATGTGCCTGTGCTGGACCTTCTCTATTCCAAATATTTTCCCCAGGAGAAAAGGCAAGAGCTTCTGGGGCTCTACAAGGAGGGGATCCTCAGCCCTGAGCAAATGGCAGTGGCCATTCGAACCACCCTCGACAAAGCAGAAGCCAGAAGGAGGAAGTTTGTGGTGCTGTCCAAACGTCGGAGCTCAGAGGGATCCAGATGTCGGGAAGGCCGAGTGGCATCTGGCACCCAGTCCAGCAAAAACCTGGATGACTTGCTGAAGTCCCACACGATCACATTGCCTGCCGGGGAGTTCCAGGGCCAGCAGCTGTCCGTGTGGGACCTCCTGTTCTCACAATACCTCACCAGGGACAAAAGGGAAGAGCTCCTGCGGAAGTACCGGGAGGGCCGAGTCAGTGTGCAGGAGCTGGCATCCATGCTCACAATCCTGGCATCGCTGCATGACTTTTTCTACTCCCTGGAGCAAACTGTAACCAGTGCTTGCTCCACCTCCAAGGAGGGCCCCGATTCTTTGGAGGTGGAGGCTGACGATGATGATGACAACAGTGATGATGACGACGATGAAGAACAAGATGAGAAAGACAAGATCTTAAAGTCCCGAATGGTTGAAGTCCCTGTTGGGGAGTTCCGTGGACGGAAGGTCTCTGTGTGGGACCTCCTCCACTCCAAGTACTTCCCAGAGAAGAAAAGGAAGGAGGTGTTGAAACTGTACAGAATTGGGATTCTCTCGGCAGACCAGATGGAAAAAGTGGTCACTGCCATTGTCACTCAAGGAGGGGGAGACAAAGACCCCGAAGGCACATGCGGGAGCCACACCAGCGAAGGCTCACCTAAAGAAAGCAGGAGTGTCACTCTGCCCAAAGAGCCCATACCAGTCAGATCCCATACCGTGACGGCCCTGACTTTTGAGTTTCCAGTGGGAGAGTTCCAAGGCCGACAGGTCTCTATGTGGGATCTGCTCTTCTCCACCTATGTCCCTGAAGACAAAAGGCTAGAGCTCTTGACTCGCTACGTCTCAGGCGCGCTAAGCAGTGAAGAAATGGTTCCCATCCTCACCAGCCTGGTCATGGAGACTCACAAGCCGAGAAGCACCTCCAGCATTCCACACCTCCTCAGTCTGCTTCACCCCGAAGCCTCCTCCGTGATGTTTGGGGCACCCCCGGCGCAGAGAGCCTCCGTGCACAACCTCTTCTCACCGCCCGAGCAAGATGCACACAGGGCCGGCAGCGGCAGCGTGACCTTCAGTGAATTTACCGTGACCACCACCACCGTCGTGCAGGGACCTGAGCACAAGCAAGGCTAACCCCTGGGGCAAAGCGCCAGTTCTGGAGAAGAGCGTGTGGGGTGGGGGAGTGGGAAAGGCCAGGCGGGGGGGGGGGGATGGCAGGTGGACCGAACAGGATAGCACAGCACAGGTGTGCCTCTTATCACTACAGTTCCATTGTGGGGAAGAAATCCAAGGAGTAAAAACAACAGTGGAAATAGCTTTGAATACCAGCTTGCAGGTTGATGCTCCTGCACAACTCCTAATGAGATACGACGTTGCCTCAATATCTGCAGGAGTTTAGTCTTGGACTCTCCACTGATGCATGAAAATGTGTTAAATAAAGCAGCTTTTTCAAAAATTAAAAGGTACATCCCTTGAAAACAGCTTTTCTGCCTGTGGTAGAGAGGCAGCCAGAAATCAGAGATGCAAAAGGCCCCCAAGAATGGGATGACCTTTTGGACTGACTGCTTCTCTACAATAGAAAGAAAAGCTGTTTTTAAAATTGCAATTTGCAGTGGTCAAATCTGTGTATAGAAAACCCATGTATAACAAGGTTGGACCTGTATATATAGTCTGCTATAGGAACCAACAGAAGGAAACCAGCATGTAAGGGGGGGGGGGTGGAAGGCAGCACCCAGACCAGCAGTGAGCCCAACCTGTCAATCAAGGTGCAAAGCAAGGGGGCACAGTAGGAAGGGGAAGAAGTGACCTCGTGGGAGTAGGTTGAAGTAGTCCCCTGTCTCGCCATCAGCAAAAAGCCCCCTCTGCTCCTTGGAGGAAGGGGGGTCTGAGAAGAACTGGCTCAGGTCCAGGTCGGAGCAGAAGACTGGCCGCTCAGTGGGAAGGAGGCATCTTCACACTTGGTCTCTGGGCTGGAAGACTGCTGCACAGGGTGACCAGATGTCATAATCAAAAAAGAGGACAAGCCCCCCCAAATGTAGGCTACCCAAGCAAAATGTAGGACATAAAATAAAAGCTAAAAACACTGATATATTGTATATGGGTGCTTGATTTCAACACTGCCCAGTGTCTTGAGGAACTCCCCCCTTTGGGCCAGTGCCTCAGTGCCTGGGTCAGCCTAGCAGGCCTCCCAGGTCATCCTTCCCAGCTCTGCCTTGTGAGCGCTGAGGACCAGATTCTCGCGTGCAAGTGACCACATCCACCGCCCGGACTGGTTGGTGCCACCTGGGCTGTGCCTGCATCGCTTCAGGCTATTGGGAGGGGAGGAATGAGAGCCGGGAGGAGATGGAGATGAGAGCCCAGGAGAGAAGCTGGCAGGGAAGCTTCCTCCGCTTGCCACAGAGTCGGGGATGCTCTCCAGGGCGGTTCTGCTTCCTCATGCCAGCCAAAGGACAGAGCTCAGTCCTGGGCCAGGACAGGTTCCAAGCCAGGAGGAGTGCATGTAGACGTGGACAACCTCCAAATGCCTGCTGCAGGGGGGGAGGCTCCAGGATGCAGATGTCTTTGTGCTTCCCAAAGCATCTGGTGGGCTGCTGTAAGATCCAGGAAGCTGGACTAGACGGGCCTGTGGCCTGATCCAGCAGAGGAGGCTCTGCTGATGTTCTTATGAAGGTGATGAGGACGTCAACGACCATAATTATGATGAGGATGACAACAAATGAGCCAACCAGCAGCCCTCCCCAACGTGTGGCCTTTGAGTGGGTGTCCTTTCCAAATGGCATTGGGGTGACTGCAGGAGCCCCTGCCCATCTTTGGGGGTCAGCACAGAGCAGACTCCAGAGTCTCTCGTTGGCACTAAGCAGGCACCAGGCTCAGCAGCCACCCGAATAAGAGCAGTAAGCAGAGCCGAAGGGGACAGCGAGTGACAAGGCACGAGGGCAGCACTCCCATGGCTTGTGTGCCCGCAGCTGCCATACAATGGGGTCCAGCCTTGCAGAGGCCTCTCTCCATCTTCCCCAAAGCCACCTCATCCCCACTTCCTTCTTCCAAGTGTTGCTGCCCACTCCAAGGGAAACCAGCACCTGTTCTGGATGGCGTTGAGTCCATAACTCTCCGTGGAGGTGCTGCTGCCCATCTCACCTGTCTCTAAGGGTTGTGCCCTGCCTGGCAGGCAAAACCAGAGAAGCTCTGCAGGTGGCACAAGCATTCAGCAAGGGAGGAAAAGCCGGAGCTGACCAAGAAGGGCAGTCTGGAGATGGGTCAGGAGGGTGTCATCTTCAACTCATGAGGCAGTGAGTCTCAAACATCTGGCGGTGCTGCTCTCATTGGGCAGGCAGGCCAATATGGAAGCAGGAAACCCCCTTGAGACCTCAACCCCAGATCTGGGAATTGTGCTCAGAAATCAACTGGCAGCCAGCATTTACACCAGGCTGCTTGGAAGCCCTGCACTGTCTGGGACCCCAACATGCACACCCAGTGGGCCCCTGAGTACTGAGGGCTGTCAAGTTGGCAGCCTAACTAAGTGGGGTGAACGGAGTGCCGCACTGGGGCAGTGATGGAGTGGCAGGAATACACTGCCTTCTGCCAGCAAGGTTTTTGCCTTGCTCTGTTCTCAGATGGTCTCCAAGGGCAGGTCAGCCGGATTGGGCTGCAACAGGCCAATCCAGAGGTGATGCCAGCCAACCAGCAGTGGAAGTGGGAGGGCTGGGCAAAGGGGGCAGCTGGGGCTCTCAGGCCCTGCTCACAGCACTGCTCTCCAGGAGGGTTTTCCAGCCAGCCAGCCAGCCAGCCAGGTGGGGGGGGGGCAGGTTTGCGGGGAGCGGGGCAGAGCAGGGATGCCCCAACATGCGTGTCACAGATTATCTCAGGCTGGCTGTGCTGGCATTGGAGTGGTGAGTGGAGCAGACTCGGGACCTAAGCCCATCCTGACCTCCCGCTGTGTCCAGGCACTCCTTGCCAGCCACATTTCCTTGCCAGGGGACTGAGGCGCAACCCTGTCTGCCCTGGGCAGGGACGGGGTGCAGGTCTGTGCAGGTCCTGCCGACAGAGAGGCGATGAAGAATGTCTCACCCTCCTCCCCTACCTGCCCCCCATCTGGCTAGGCTGCCTCCCCACTTCCAAGGAACACATCCGTGTTCCTGCAGGAGAACACGCAGGCTGCAGCAGGAGAGGAATCCGGAGCCACCAGACAAGCAGGTCTGCCCACAGCTGCTGTGGTTGGACACTCGCTCCAGGCCCCTCCTGGGACACGCAGCTCTGAAACAAGCAGGCAGCTGCTTCTGATGTCCACACCAGGTAGAAAGAACCCTTGAGCTGAGTGGAGCAGCTCAAGCCTGCCTGTGTGGGCTGCCACCCTAGACACACTTCCCTGCTGGCCACAATGAGACCTCACCACTGGCGTGCAAAGTGCCATCAACCCAGCACCACCTCTATCCTCAAACACACCCGAAGCAGGGACCAGCCTGGAGAAATCGCTCACCCTGCAAGGGGCTGCGAAAACATCAGGAGGACCATGATGGGCTGGACACCGTACAGCAGGTCCTGCATGCAAGCAGAACAGAGCAAAGGCACTGCTATCCAACGGGCTTGGCAGCGCCACAGGCGGAAGGATCACAGGCGGAACAGGAGCCAGAAGTGTGGTCTAGCTGCAAAGAAGGGAGCTGCACAGCCAGGGTGGAGGACAAGAGGGGGGTCTCTAGACTTTTCAGCCAGAAGGGCCACATCAAATACCTGGCACGGTGTTGTGGACCAGAAAAAAATAAATATTAAAGAAATACATTACAGAGAGAACCTAGATGAGTGCATGAATAAGTGAGAATGAAAGGGCTCGGTTTTGGAGGATTTCTCCGAGCACCAACACACATCACAGAAATAAAGACCCCCATTTCCTCCCCTGCCCAGCACCTTCAGATGGCCCAAAAAGTTGGGCCCAAACTTTTCAAGTGGCCCAAAAAGTTACTTCTGGTCTTAGTGGAAACCAGGCACTGATATTTTTGGCCCTCAGAAGTCCTTCCAAGCTTGACCAGAGCAGAGCTCCAGTTGTGTTTGGTCAAGAGGGCCAGAGGTTTGCTGGCTGTGGGCTGGATGTCATCTGTCCATGGGCTATATCTGGCCCCCCAGGCCTTGGAGACTTCTGGTGTAGAAGAACCAGGTTCAAATCCCATTCTCAGCCTCCCCTACCTCACAGGGTTGTTGTGAGGACAGCAGAGGGGTGGAACTTAAAGCTTTGTAAGCTGCCTTGGACATTGCCAGCAGATAAGTAAACAAATAACCTTGATAAACCTTTAGAAATAAATATAGGTTGCATTCATAGACCCACAGCTCCCAAGTCACGAGACGCCATGGACGTCTTCTGCTCCGCACTGGGCAGACCTCATCTAGAGTGCCGTGCCCAGTGCAGGGCTTCTCATTTTATGAAGGATGCAGCCAAAGTGGAGCAGATTCAGAGAAGAGTAAGAAGGATGGTTGAGGGTTTGGAAAACAAGTGCTGTGAGGAAACATTAGGGAACTGGTCCATTTAGCCTAGAGAAGATGGGAGGGAAATGTGACAACACTCTCTTATTAAACACAGGGGTGTTGGACTAGATGACCTTGAGGGTCCCTCCCAAATCTGTGGTTCTACAATTCTGAGAGATCTCACCCACCCCATTAAAAAATGCAGATTCTTGTGATCTTGTCCTGGTTCGCTGGTAGTTAATGCTGAACATCATTCTGGCATTAGGGGCAGGATGTTGAGTAGTGCGGATTGGATTTGAGTTTTGTTTCAGAAGAGTGGACAGCAACTTCAGGGACGATTGCCTCGAATGTTGCGTCCCAGGGTTGGGGGGGTTGGGGTTGCGGTGTTGCTGCCTGGTCCCTTGCTTCCCCTTGGCTTCTGGGCAAACTACGGTCATGGTGGTGGTGGTGGGGAGGAAGGAGACCGGCCTCGCTGGGGTTGCTCCGAGTGTGCATGCAGTGCCCGTGGAGAACGGAGGGTCCCAGGAGGAAGGCCACATGGAAGCAGCCCCCTTGGGGTTGTTTGCCCCTTCTTCCTCCACTGACCAGTGTGCCCAGGACCTGGCTCTCATCTGGCTCACTGGACTCTGAAGGAGAGGGGCATTCAAGGGGCTCTTGATCCTCCTTGCTGGGCTCACTCTGGTCCCCCAGGTGGAGCATCTGATGCTTCCCTCACCTGCTCAGCCAGGTGTGTGGACCAAGCAGCAGGACAAAGGGAGTGCCTCAGAAGACACGTGCTGGGCATTAGCTGCCCTTCAGCAGCTTCTGTGCCAGGAGTTGCCCTCACTTGCCCCTCCAGCTGCTCCTGCCATTCCACGAGTGCTTCATTTCTGCCCTTTGGGTCCTGCTTCTCTTCCTCCTAGTGAACATCAAACCCTTTTCATGGCTACTGGTTGAACTGCCCTGCACTGGAGCCCCTGGCAGAGGATGGCTGGCTGCCTGGCTGCCTGGCCTGCCCTCCCAGTCTGCCCACTTTGCTTCCGCTTGGCTCCCAGCACCACAAGTCCATGACCACCAGCATACCTCCATTTGCCATGTGGAAGGGCCATTCTTTGTGACCTGGCATGCCCTTGGCACTCAGTGACTTCACCTCAGCAGGCCAGAGAGGGAGGCTGAGGATCCTTCAGAAGAGGATCCTTCCGGGGGTCCAGCGGCCAGCTAGGAAGGCCTAGCAGGCCTGCAGCTCAGGGGTGGGCTGGCTCTGCTCTGCAGGGAAAGACCCCCAACCTCTGACTGGAGCCCTGGGGAGCTGGATGGACCCACCAAGACCTGACCCAGCTGAGAGGTGAAGCCCATGCCTGGCAGGGCACCCTCTGCCTTGAAATGAAAGGCTCCCCTCCATCCTGTTTTCTCCAAACAGACCCAGTGGTCTGTCTCTGTCGGACATGCACCCTTCTTCTGTACAGTGGACTGTGAGCCGAGAGCCCTCTGGGTCCCATCAGGGTCATTCTTCATGCACAGAGGATGGGGGGCAGATGCACCCCACTGGGTGCCTGCTTCCCGGGTTGCAGAAAAGCCACTTTGTTCCGGCTTCTGGTGAGTGAAAGGTCAGGCATGTTTTGCTCCAGAAAGGATGACTCCCAAATGAGGTGGCCCTGCCTCCCCCACCCCTTCCTGAAGCCCCGAGGCACCCAGGGGAGAGACACCCAAGTGGTGTGCCGTGTTGTTCTTCCAGCTTCAAAGGCTTCCTGCCTCTCTTGGCAGCAGAGGCCTCATTAAGGCTGCGCACCCGGCTCGGGCGCTGGCGTGTGGCAAACAGCCCTGCCCCGGAGGAAGGTCTCTGGTGCGTCCCTGATTAAAAATACTCCCTGTGCCCACAAGCAAGTTCCCAGCGGAAATTACTTGACATTCCTGGCATTCAGAAGGCCCAAAGAGTTTGTTGACACTGGGCTGGGAACCCTCCAAGAGGAGGTTGGGGACCGACTGGCTGGACCGCTGGGTGGCACCTTTGGCTGGCTTGGGGGGGAAAGGGAGAGAGAGCAAGAGGAGAGCAAGGCAGGTTTGGGGAGTCCACGCCCCACGGGGAGCACATGTCGAGTCTCGGCAGGCATAGCAGGTGGGGGTCACTGGCCTCAAGGCACTTTCCTGGCTGCTGCTACCCGCTCTCAAGGGACATTGTCAGATGGGAGGCCTCTCAGGATCTTGGCTGAGCCCACACTGGGGCCCTGGTAGCCTTTTCTCTTCACTGATCCGCCATTCCCAAGCAGAACGACTTGAAATGCGGCCAACGCTCTCTAGGCTGGATGGTTGTCCAAGCACTTGGGGTCAAGCAGAGGTGCAGCCAGGGCGTTTGGCACCCATGACATGCCATTATGTAATGACACACAGCGCATGACACACATCATCATGTGCACGTTTGCTCCACCACCTCCCCCAGTGGCTGCAGAGCCTTCCCAGCTTCCCTGACCATCTGCTGAGGATGAATGCATACATTGCAACCAACCGGGCAGGCACGTCCAACTTGCTGGACAGGGTGCATGTCTGCTCCACAGACGTTGCCAAGTGGGGAAGCTGTTGGAGGGGGAGGGGGCACTCACCCCCACCATTTATGCCTGCGGCATGAGCCGCTTTAGGATTCACAGGTGCTGCACTACAAGGGCCAAGCCAAGCAAAGCCGAGTGGGACGCAGGAACAGAGGTGGCAAGGAAGGCCACAGATTTGGGATGCCAGAGTATGTGCCCTCTCTGAGTATTTGGGTTGGTCAGGTCAGGGCTGGTAACTTACAGCCTAAGCAGTTCTTACCACCTCACTGGAAGACACCCAGAAGACAAGCACTGCCCACTTCCAGGAAATGGCACATCCCCTCCTGGGTACCATCCAGTGGCATGAAGAAACTCTGCTGGAGCCTTCTGCACAGGCTCCTTTGAAGTGTGAAGTGGCACATGCTTCCTCCAAACTGGTGGTGCCATACGTCATTTCTGTCCGACTCCTGGCCATTCTGAGGGCCACCTTCTTCTCTGCCCTTTAAAGAGATCCAGATCACACTGGAAACTGGGGAGTGATTTGGGATGTGGGAGTAGTTGGGGAGTGGGTTGGGATGCCAACCCCAAAGTGGCTGAGTGCCTGATGCCCAGCTCTGCTGGCCTCCTCCAAAGGCTGACGGCATCAAAAGGCAAAATCTCATTGTTTCAGCTTCCAGAACTGGTTCTCCTCTTTTCTTTTTATTACCATTCTCTATTGGTTTAACACCCAAATATCTGGCCCTTTTGGATAACCCCCAACTCAGACATGCTTTCACATTAGCCCGATGCAATGTCATGCCTACGCAAGAGCAAGCTGCTTCTTTTACACATCATATAAGCCCAATTTGCTGAGACTGCCCCAGGGATAAGCCTGAAACCCTGGCACATCTAATGCTTGACTGTCCTCGTCATGCGGATCTTAGGACAATTTATATCTCTCCTCTAATCTCTGGTTAGGGCTGTGGGTGGCACAAGTGGTAAAGACGCTGTGCCTGTTCACTAGCAGGCCAGGGTTCGATTCCCGGGTCAGCCCCACAAGACAGGGTGAGCTCCTGTCCTTAGCCCAGCTCTGCGACGCCAGCTGGATCCAATCGTATTGGCTCTGCCTTTCCATTGGACTAATTCAGTGGCGTGGAGAGGGGGGATCTGCTGCTTGGGGAACAGCCAGTGATGGGCTTCAAAGAAATTAAGAACCGGTTCTCTGTCCATCTGGCTTTTAAATGGCTATTTTTAAACTTTATATGTACTATCTCTTGTTAAGAACCGGTTCTATAGAGTAGGTGCGAACCTGCTGGTGCCCACCACTGGTAACAGCCTCTCCTCCATAACAATCTAACCCTGGCTTTCGTGCTTCACATGCAGCATATGCAGCGCCCAGCACGATACCAGAGTCCTTCAAGACTGACGGAGGCCTGCTTTTCTAAATTACGCTGGTGCCAGCTCAAACCTTCTTTTACACCTACTGTTGTCTGCTTTGGATAAGGAGAGTGTCAACAAGGTTGCGTTATTTCTTAACGCTGTTTTATTGAGGAAAAGAGCTCTAATTGACAGCCTTAGATCCTAAATGTTTTAACAGTTACAGATATTACTATTTTTAGAAATTTTATTGTTACTGAAGAATTCCCTAATTGTTTGCTTCAGTGTATTATGTAACATAACGGTTTTTGATATTGTTGCTATTGGTACATTATTCCTATTTATGCCTAATAAAGGTTATCGTATTGTATCGTATATAAATTAGAGAACAGAGTACCTCTACCTTGAACCTTTGCAAAGAAAAGGGAATCTAGGCAGGTGTCGCTCAGTATAGAAGGGTTTAAAAAACAGCAGCTGCCTCAGTTTCCTCTTCTATGCAATGCTTCAAGGTAGACTCTCCGTCTCTGTCCTCCATTCTCTCTGGTCACCCTGGATGTGCCAACCATTGGACCCTGCAGGCCTTTGCCTGCCTTTGCTGGAGGGGGTGCTGCTTTGGGGTGCCTGCTTCAAGGGAAGTCCAGCGTGTGCCAGTCTGCTGGCACTTGGCCTGGCTGGTCTCCCCTTCTCCCTTCTGCATCAGTGGGTTGCTGCTGCCCTCTACCGGGTGCCAGGCTGAGCAGCACACCCAGGAATCCTGCTGCCTCTGCTGCAGGACTGCCTTCCAGGACTCCGCCACCACCTAGGACTGAGCCAGAGCAACAGGGTTGCTGATCCATTTGTGGGAAGGGGATGCTCCTGGCGGGCCTGCCTCTCCTCTGAGCAGAGAGCAAAGGGGTGCTGCAGGACTGGACCAGGAGATGTTGCGACCCCGACTGGACATTAGAACATCAGAAGAGTCTCCAAGGCCCATCCAGTCTGGCTCCCTTTATCTCATAGCAGCCCATCAGATGCCTTGGGGAGCACAGAAGACCCCTGCATCCAGGTGCCTCCCCTGCATCTGGCACTTGGAGGTTGTCCACCTCTACACACCCCTCATGTCTTAACCTGTGATGGTCCGCTCCTAGAATCATAGTGTTGGGAGGGACCAGAGTTGGAAGGGACCAAATAAATTAACAACAGGTTCTATATCCTAATAAATTAAATTAACAACAGGTTCTATATCCCATTAGTAAAAGTTCTCTGAACCAGGCGCTCATTAGCAAAGGGCTCTCTAGAACCTGTGAGAACCCCCCAAAAACCACCACTGTAGTCCACTGTAGTCATCTAGTCCAACCTCCTTCCTGTAGCATGAAAACTCCTCTAGGAGTTTGTCCAGTCCCTTCCTATAGGCATTGAGATTAGATGCCATCACCACATCCTGTGGCAGGGAGTTCCACAGACCAACAACACACTGAGTCAAGAAATATTTCTCTTGTCCATCCTGACCCTCCCAATGTTCAATTTTCGTGGACACCCCCTGGTTCTGGTGTGGAGAGATCCTTCTTCACAATCTCTCCTGGACTTCACCAGTTGGAAAGTTTGGTGTCAGCCTCAAACCCACCTCGGTGCTTATTCCTTACTCCAGGTCACTGGTGAACATTTCTGAGCAGGCCCAGGAGACAGCCAAGATTTTGATGAGGCCTTCTTCAAACCTCCATCTTATCTGGCTGACCATCCTCTACTCTGACCCGCCTAGATGGCTTCCCCTTTTAAGGGATCAGCGTGACATTTGCTGTCTTGCAATCTTCTGGCACCTCTGAAGGGACAAGTAAGTTCCCTGTTTTAGTCAAGAGCTCAGCAACTTCATTAGTCCCCAAATAATTCTTGGGTGGACCTGATGACAGAGGCTGCAATCTGAAAGACAATTTCCCAGGAGTAAGACCCATTGACCACTTACTTAGGGGCTTACTTATTGATCTTTAATTTGTCAATTAAGTCTGTACATCTGCCTCTCCCTGAATTCAATTCCTTAGTCAGGAGGGGCTGTTTGGGCAGGTTCTTCTGCCATGAAGATAGATGCAGGCTGACCAGGCACCTTGATTTTCCAGGACATGTCCTCCTTTTGGAGCCTTGTGCCCTGGGGAAGAAAACTTTCATTGTTAGCCACCTTGAGACTCTTGTTGGGGGTGCAAATGCAATAAATAAATACATTAATTAATGACTTCATTTCCCCTGCCTCGTCCTTTAGTTTTTTTTCTTTTTGGGTCTGCCACTCCCACTGCGTAATGTTTTTATTACTGCTTTTAAGCAGTTTTAATTCATTACTAGTTTAATCAGTTTTTTAAATGGAGATGTTTTTTATTTATTGTTTTAACATGTTTTAACTGTTTTTAAATGCACAGGGTTTTATTAATTTTTTTATACATGTTGTAAGCCGCCTTGAGTCCGCAGGGAGAAAGGCAGGGTAAGAATATTGTTATTGTTATTGTTTGTTTATTTAATTTACGGTAAGCAATTTGTATCCCTCCTTTCTTTCCCCACAACTCAAGGCGGCCAAACAACAATTAAAAAACAATAAAACACCACTAAAATTAGATACAGTAATAAATAGAGATTAAAACACAATTAAAACGTAGTTAAAATACAATTAGATTAAAGCTAAAAACATAGACTAAAAACGATAAAACAAAAAAATGATAAAAACAAAAGCCCCCCAACCGCTGCCCCCACTAAAAAGCTTTCTTTAAAATAAAAGGTTTTAAGGCTCCCCTTAAATTAAGTTTTAATTAAGTTTTAAAAATATGATGATGATGATGAATTAAAGAATTAATGAATGAATTCTTGTTCTCCAAGAAGGCAGCAGGGAGCCTTCTTGGATTTAGGGTGCAGTCCTAACGACACTTTCCTGGGAGTAAGACCCATTGAACACAAGGGGGCTTACTTTTGAGTAGACATGGTTAGGACTGCGCCCTGATTAAATGACATAAATTTAATGCTAAGTAATATGGTTTTTTAAAGATTAACCCAGACGTGACGGGTTTGGCTTCTCCTTTGTCCGCTCCTCCGTTTTTGGGGTGCTGCCCTCTTTTGTGGGTTGTGCAGCGGCCACCCTGGGCAGGTGCCGAGTGAGTGCGGGGGGAAGGCGGGACTGTCGGGGCTGCGGAGGGTGCGGGAGAGCCGTGCAGGGAGAACGGCATGTCGGCGGCGACGGAGAGCGAGGACGACAGCGGCGTCCTGGCGGAGAGTCCCTGCGGCCGCTGGCAGAAGCGCAGGGAGCAGGTGCGCCCCGTCGGAGGCAGGGGACGGGCGGTGGCGTAGCTGGAGGGGGGGTGAGCAGCCCATCTGGGTGGGATCTCCCCTTCTGAGCCATACTTGGGGGGGGGCAGTGGCGTGGCTAGAGGGGGGGCGCAGCAGTCCGCCTGGGAGGGAGTCTCACCCCTTCGGAGCCATTCCAGGTGGGGGCAGCAAAACGGAGCCGACGGCTCCGTTTTGCTGCCCCCACCTGGAATGGCTCCGAAGGGGTGAGACTCCCTCCCAGGCAGACTGCTGCGCCCCCCTCTAGCTACGCCACCGCAGCCTCCCGATCAGAACGTTCAGCCCACGAACGTTCCATCCTTAGAACGTTCATACTCCCAACGATCCATCCATAGAACGTTCAGACACCCCAACGTTCCATCAGTACTCCCCCCCCGGAATGGCTCCATCCCCCAACACTGACTGCTGCGACCCCCTCTAGCAACACCCCCACCCCGTGTCCCCCCGCCGCTCCATGTGGGTCCTGTCCCAGTTAAGGGGAGGATTGAGAGACGTGCCTCCTTCTCCCTGATCCGGGAGGGGTCCAGGCAAGGGGCTTGCATTGAAGGGGGGGGGCGTTTGACTCCCCCCTGCCCAGGTCTGAGATGTGGGAGGGCAGCCCCCCCCCCCCCGCAGTGCAGCAATGTTGCAGCGTCACTCAGAAAACGAGGCAGCTCTTGCCAATGGCAGCTTGAGAGCAGGATGGACCCCCCCCCCCCACTGTGGGTCGGAGGGTGGTGCCAAGCGCTGCTAAGACCACCCCAAAGCCAGCCTGGAAAGGGGTCGCTCTACAGATCAGGCCCCCACTTGGACAGGAGTCTGTCTGAAAGGGGCACTCACTGGGGGACATCTCAAGCACCCCCTCGATCAGTGGTCTTCAAATTGAGGGGGGGGGGTTCACCACTTCATTTCAGGGGGTCTCGAAAAACAGGGTTAGGCACTGGGCACCTTTAATGTCACTTCCAGCCAGATTAGAAAGGGGTCCCAGGATGAAAGGCCTGAATACCACTGCCCTAGATAGTCACCCCCTTTTCATGGGGGGAGATGTCCCCAGGCATGCATGGCCCCAGGCCTTTTAGGGCCATCTCCAGGATTGCAAAGCCCGCCCCCCCCCCAACCAACCAGCAGCAGCACATCTGGGGTGAGACCCAGCAAGCCAAACTGGCCAGGCAAATGAGTCAATCAGTCAGCACTTGGGGGGCTGCCCCCTGCGTGCTCTTCAGCCAGGGCAGCCACCTGCCCGTCAGCAGGTCCCCAACTCCAAGACAGGCAACCTCAGCCAAGCCTGACAACACTTCTGCTTGGGGGGCACAACTTCCGGTCACTTCCGTGGGCCGTTCTGAGGCCTCCGAGTGTACCGTGGGCCCCGCACGACCCAGAAGAGGCCTCTGGCTTAGCAGTGCTGTCTGCTGGGAGCATCAGGCCCGGCACAGGGGCTTGTGGCACACCCCCGAAAAATGTGGCCTTTGAAGCAAGAGTGGTCTGAGGGGCCTCACCTGCACAGAGTGCTGGAGGGAGCACCCTTCTGAAATGGTGCCTCCTAGAGCCACGGGGGGGGGGGGGTGCTTTGGGTGCTGCTGCTGCTGCTGCGGAAGCCATGCCAGGGAAGGGGGAGTGCTTGCTCTCCTGGAGCAATAGAAACATGCCCTCCTTCAGCATGCCAGCCTTCCTGCAGCTGGGGAGGGGGGAGATGGGGTTGCTGCTGGGTGGGCCCTACAGGGGCTCTCTGGACAGTCCTGAGTGGAGCAGTGGAGGGGAGCCCTTCTCTGACTGCCAGGTACACATGGGGGCAAGATGGCACTGGGCCAAGCAGTTGCAGTGACTATCACAGCCCGCCGGTGCTGCAGTCCCAGTACCCACCCAAAGGCCTGCACCCGGCGGCTGTGTGGGGGAGGGGCTCCCTTGGCTGCCTGGAAGAAGAGGGTGGGGCAAGGCGTGCGAGGATTCCTGGCAAGGACTGGCAGGCCCTGTGGCGTAGCAAAGTGGTACAGGGAGTGGCGTTTGCACAAGGCAACAAGCTGGAGGAGAGAACAAGCTGAGCTTGACATGAGTGGCCAAAATGGGGAAAAGAAACCTGGGCCTTTTGCAAGAATAAAACCAACCTGCTTGATGTCACTGAAAAGGTGACTGAATGTTCACTGCAGCAAAACAGATCATGCTGGAATATCTGTAGCCTAAGGAAAAAAGATGGCCACTGAAGAGGAACCTTTTTCATTTTGTTGTGGGGTGGGCCTGAAGCATCTTCTTTGACCCCAGGTAGCAGATGCCTCAAGCTATGCCACTGAGCAGACCCTTTAGGATGCCGCCTGGGCAGCCTTGGTGGTGTGGGGGAGGGCAGGGCGCAATCCTCCAGGCATCAGTTGCTCTCTCCTGTTTGTGTGTGCAGATGCATGCCATGGTTGTGGAGGTACATGTGGCTGTACCTATCCTTGTCACTACATGAACAAGGCTCCCCTGTTTGCAGTGGGGAGCCAAGACTCCTTCCCCCACTGAGCTCTGTCAGGTGAGGGGGGGCCACAGTGTGCCAATGTTTCTCCGAATAGCCCCGCCTTTGCTTGGCATGCTGGCTTAGGATACCTCCTCTCATGGAGCTCCGTGACCATCTAACTTTCCTAGTAGGTTGGTGCCACATGGGCTGACGCCACGTGCCTCCTCCCCCAGGTGAACCAGGGCAACCTGCCAGGGCTGCAGAGCACCTTCCTAGCCATGGACACGGAAGAGGGTGTGGAGGTGGTGTGGAACGAGCTGCAGTTCGCAGACAAGAAGGCCTTCAAGGCTCACGAGGTGAGGTTGCACACCCATTCCCCCCATTCCCATGGAGTGTTGGGAGATCACCCTGCAGGGTTTACCGTTTCCAGTGCTGAATGACCTCCCTCCAAGAGGCCCCACCATGGAGCCTACTCCCCTCTCATTCAGATTGCTTTGGCACAAGCTCCATCCTTCTCCCTTCACAGGAGAGGATCAGGAGAATCTTTGAGCAGCTGGTGGTGGTGGATCACCCCAATGTGGTCAAGGTTCACAAGTACTGGCTGGACATGGAGGACACCAAGGCCCAGGTGAGGGTGCGTCGCCCAGAGCCCCAAGGAGAACCGCAGGACTGCCCCCAGTGCAGACCCCATTATTGAGGTGGGAGGCTAGGCCCCCACACTTGTCGAGGTGATAATTTATGCCTGATGCGCAGGTGGTGGAAATGGGGCAGATATACGTTCAGATATATTGGAGATGAAGCCTGCAGCGGCTGACCATTTGGGAATGTGGCAAGAGCCACAGTGTAATAGGAATGAAGTAGGTACCAGCAGGAAAAACCCAGGAGATGAGGATGCAAGCAAGAGATTTCTTTATTCAGAGCTCTGGACTCAGCCGGACAGAGTCTTCTGTCTCACAAAAAGACTGAGTTCCCTTGTACGTTTCGCACACACTTCTTATACCCTTCAGTCACGTATACATTCTTTACAAAAAGGGATTATTTCTTTGTGACAGAGATATTCTCACAGGTGTACAAGAGATCCTACTTCAGAGTTTCCTGTTATACACAAAGAGGTGAGATTAGGGAGATACAATTACCATGGAAAACATCACAACCGTCATACGAAGTTAAGCACACGTGGGTTTAACATTGACTTGATCCATTTGGGCTTCTGTTAATACAAAAGGAAGAAATTAAAACTTTATTTTCATTTTATGATCTTTGGGCTTCAAATAAGCCTTTTTCTTCCTGCCTGACAATTACTATTCCTAAGTCACTGTTTTCCTTCCTTCCATCCAGTTGTTCTTATTCCTTTCCCACTTAGTGCTTCTTTATTACTGCCACAGGGTCAGGTGAAGACCAAGAGAGTTTCCTGTCTTAGCTTGGCTGGCTTTACAAGCCTTAAGGGGCCAATCACTGATAACCATCAAACTCTAAAAGATAAAAGATGCCACACACCTGTGGAAAACAAGAGTCTTTAGGAATTCACAACACTGGACAGCCACAACAGAGTTCTTGTGCTGTTGAGCTTAGAGTCTAACACCAAGACTCATACTTTGATTGAAGTTCCATTGTTTATAACACGGATCAGGATCAGGAATGCTGGTTGCAAAAGGTGCCTGATGTGGGCCAGAGTTAAAGCCAGGTGTACAGAAGTACAGGAACACAAGCGCACAGGCCACAGCGCATATGTCACACACGGCTCACTGCTGCTTCTTGTTGCATGGAAGCATGCACCGGCTACATGCTTGCCAGCCTGGCTCAGTGGCTCACCTGGATGGCCTTGAAGCTGGAAAGGCTTTGCGACACCTTGTTGGCAGTGAAAAACTCACTATTTTGTCGTGCCTTTCAACATTAGATAGTTGGCAGTCAACATCGCTCAGTTGGCATTTTGCAGCTTTGGAGCATAAGTTTGCTAGGAGAAGGCTGTACGACACCCCTGCAAAGTAGGGATGTGGAAGACCCACTTTACGTCATGCCTTCTAGTTGTTGCTTTTTTGGCCCATTTTCTTTGTAGACACAGGCAATCTCATATGTGGACTGTTTGCAAGGCTGTTGTATACTGTTTGACTTCCTTTGCTTCCTCTGTAAGGCTTGTTTTGACTTTTTGACATCTTATGGTACTCTTTTTGAAACCTCTGTACTTCGGATCATATTGGCTCTGTAAATAAGAATACAAGACACACAACACACATACGACATAACACTAGGATACACATATGCGGATATGAATGTAATTTAAGCAAGATAAATCAGTTAACTTTATATTCTGAAAAGCAATGTTTTATTAAAAATCCATGCTTAGTCTGCAAAGAAATAAGGTTTAACTCTTTCTTTTTTTGTTGTTGTTGTTCCTTTTTGCTGCTGAAACAAAAGGATTAGGAGATTGCTATGGACATTGTTAAGCACATTTGCTTGCTACCATCTGCACTGAGGACACATTCCTTTTCCTTTGTTTTTACTGTTGCTTGAACTCACTCTTGGGCAAGCATGCTTAGGATTGCACTCACTGACAGACATACACACTATTGAGAATCTTGGCAACTTTTAAGTTCCTTGGATGAATGAGACACTTTTGAACTTGCAAACTGAAAGCTTAAAACATGTGATTGCGATAACATTTGACATACTTAGGTGACCTAATTTCTAATTCCTCGATACATCAAGGTGTCTTGCGCAATCAGATCTAGACTGTTCTGTTTTATAAGGCAGGCATTTTTTAACACTTTGTACCTTGGATCAGGCTCTTATTTGGCCTGCTGGAATAATGGAAATTTAATGGCTTTTGCACTCTTTCCCTGCGGGGAGTAGAGAGAGAGAGAGAGACAATAACATTTACATTTGAAACATAGATAGCCATGCAGATTAATGAGTTGCAGGAAGAGGACATGCAGTGATACTAGTTAAGTGCAATTCTCTTTTGGCTTGGACTTGCCTAAAAGGTTATCTTTGAAATATTATGAAGTTGAACATTCCAATACAACAATTTGCACTCAAGCAAAAGACTACACTACAAACAGAGAACGTATACTTTGAACATAAAGGCTATTTAGTTGAGAATCTGGGCAGAGCAACAGATACCAAGCAAATGAGTTCTTGATAGCTTTTAGTTATGTAAATCGGGATTAGAAAGTCCCTGAAGGCAATGTCTTCTCCTGGAAAAAACGATTAAAACATCTTCAGGACTGCAAATTTTTGTTTTTGCACTCTGCCCATGTTCAGATGCTTTGGCCACACTTTGACTCCTTTGTCTTGCCAGGGGTAGGGAAAAGGGCAACACATTTTGACTGATTTGTGACACCATGCAGACTTCCATAACTCTATTCCTCCCTAGTAAATCCTTGCTAGCAATGTAAATAGCTGTTTTAAAAAGTATTTTTGAATTCAATTTCTTTAAATTTTGCTAACTTATACCTGTTGCTGGAGGCTTTATTCAGCTTTGCCAATACAGGGAGCTTAGAGCAAAATATTTTTGCAATCAACAAACTACAATACAGCTTTTGACCAAAAGCATTGTAAACCTAGATGGTGTTTTTAGAACAAAGAACCAATGCAAGAAAAAAACTCCAGACAGAATGGTAACCTTAACATGGACTTTTTCTTTTAACTAGTTCTCAAAAAGAAACCTCTAGACCACTTATGGCACAGACCACTGCCCACAGACTATTGCTTTCACACATCTTAAGGGACAAGTGTACTTCTTTAACGCACTGGTCACACTCTACTACTGACAAGACTTTCTTTCTTCCATGTGCTTCCCAGAACCAAGATTACCATGATAACTTGCCTTTGTGCTATGGCTTCTCTTTGTGCCATGCTCTCAGGGCTCTAGGCAAACTGTTCCAACTATACTGTACTTCACTTACATTTTTTTTTAATAAGCACTGCTAACCATGCTTGTGAAACTTTTCTCTCCTCTAGTGACTTGCTACACAACCCAACAAGGCAACAAAATTGCACAAACCACACACTGATCTATACAGTCTTCAGAACATGCACCTTTTTATACCTAATAAGGAACTCCAGTCCACTGCCTTCTAGTTGCCACACAACTACTGTATTTATAACCCCCTGTTTGTACTCCTCTCTGTCACAAGCTCTTTCTGAGAACTCATTGCCCCCAACCAAAATCTAACTACTCTTGTTTTCCATGCAGAGGCCCTGAGCCTCTCACCACCACACCATCAAGCAAGGGACACCACCATAGTTGTTTAGCAAACTACAATTCCAGAATTCTCTGCTCTTTGTGGAGCTTTTTGAGCTCACTTCCTGGTGCCACTTATACTGCAACATACAGAAATTTACACAACTGAGAGCAATTTCTTCAGGTATTAGAATTCTTTTTACAGTTACACACAACTAACCCTGCTGTGGTCTTCTATGTGCAGTGTCACTGCTCACTTGAGCCATGCTAGTCCCTCCACAAATTTTAAAATCCACTACACAAAATTTTTAAAGTCCACTTTGCTGTTTTTCACCAAATCCCTGCTCCCCTCTGGCAGCTCTGCTAGCCATCCCATCACAGCCAGCCCAGGGGAGAGAGAGAGAGAGAGATGGGGGGGCTTCTTCCCCCAATGCTATACCTTTATTACAGAAACCTCACTAGTGGAGCCTCCAACTAGTGGCTTCCACCTTCCCTCTGCATTTCCATAGAGAACAATAAATAAACTACAACTTTTAAAATTCCCAATGATGGGGTAGGCTCAGTCGCCTCCACCCCCCTCCTGGAGCTAAACTCCAGGGGCTTTCCATACTTTTCCTAACCCACAGAGCCTCTTGTTTCTGTTTTCTGAGGTCTGTTTTTTTTTAGGCCACCTGTTTCTAGAGTGCAGACAAAAAGCACTCACAAGACAGAATAGGGAAAGGGAGGGTTGGGGTACTTTATTTGTGGGGTAAGGAACACAAAAGGGGTAAATCATTCACTTCTTTCACTGGCTTGCGTGACCAGGCTCGTCTGTGGCTCACAACAAGAACTGTGGCTATTCATTCACACAATTACACACAACACGCGTCTGGGGTCTGACACCTTCACTTGTGTCAGTCACGCAACCACGTTCACTCACACTGTTTTCTGCCTTCTCCCTCCCATCATAAACAGAATCACATTACAATGTTATACTTTAAGTAACCAAGAAACAGTGAAATTAAACAATAGAAAGAGAACCTTGTTGCAGTTTAACAGGTAAAGAAACTTTTGCTTGCAATTATACTTTTTAGCAAAAACAGTTAAACTAAACCACAGTATTGTCTAACAGGCAAATACCTCTTATTGCAATAATATCTTTTGCAAGAAAACAGTTAAACTAAATCACATAAAATCACATTTTTATGTGATCACAAAAAATCACATTTTTGCTGTAGTTTAACAGGCAATACAAAACTTTCTGGTTGCAATATTGTTGCCAAGTACCATCTGGCAGATTCTTCTACCCAATTCTTGGTTCTGGGTGAGGATCCCTCCCTGTCAAGTACCGTCTGTCTAGGTTCTTCCCCCCCCCTTTTCCAATTTCCCTTTGGATAGAGGCTAGCGTACTTTTACTGCTGCCAAGTGCCGTCTGGCAGACCCTCTTATCCAAGCCCTGCTTTGGTTTGGAATCGCTCCCTGCCAAGTGACCGTCTGGCTAGGTTCTTCCCTCCCCAAAAACTCTGCTTTGGATAGAGCTGGTGCCCTTAAGGAGTAACGGGCCTCTTGTTCTTCAGCCAGAGAGGGTGACGAATCCTCCCCCTGAAAGAACGGCCGGGCTCCGGGGAGTTTACCTAGGACTCGGTCCCCCCTCTGTGGTCACCCAACGGAGCGACCCCTCAGCGTCACTGAGTGGGCTCCACTGACTAGATCCTATAGTCGGTGGATAACTAGTGCACTCTTCAGGCAGTATTCCTTTTCGGGCGTTACCTTATACTTGCCTGGCTTTTGTGGATCTGTTGCTTGTACTTCTGAGACCGAAAGTGATGACAGGTTCCTGATCTTTGATGGGAACCGGTGTTCTTTTTCTCCCCAACCAAATGGGTTGAAGGCGCCTTGGAGAAACCTAGGACCGGTTTCCACCAATCAGCACGCTGCTCACCGACTATAGGGGACCTCAAGAGTCCTTTTCCCTGGGTACCACCTCAGTTCCTCTGGAAAGGTCCAGGTCCAATGATCCCGGCACAAGCCCCCATTTGTAATAGGAATGAAGTAGGTACCAGCAGGAAAAACCCAGGAGATGATGAAGCAAGCAAGAGATTTCTTTATTCAGAGCTCTGGACTCAGCCGGACAGAGTTTTCTGTCTCACAAAAAGACTGAGTTCCCTTGTACGTTTCGCACACACTTCTTATACCCTTCAGTCACGTATACATTCTTTACAAAAAGGGATTATTTCTTTGTGACAGAGATATTCTCACAGGTGTACAAGAGATCCTACTTTAGAGTTTCCTGCTATACACAGAGAGGTGAGATTAGGGAGATACAATTACCATGGAAAACATCACAACTGTCACACGAAGTTAAGCACACGTGGATTTAACATTGACTTGATCCATTTGGGCTTCTGTTAATACAAAAGGAAGAAATTAAAACTTTATTTTCATTTTATGATCTTTGGGCTTCAAATAAGCCTTTTTCTTCCTGCCTGACAATTACTATTCCTAAGTCACTGTTTTCCTTCCTTCCATCCAGTTGTTCTTATTCCTTTCCCACTTAGCGCTTCTTTATTACTGCCACAGGGTCAGGTGAAGACAAGGAGAGTTTCCTGTCTTAGCTTGGCTGGCTTTACAAGCCTTAAGTGGCCAATCACTGATGACCCTCAAACTCCTGGGAAAGGAGAAGGGGCATTGAGATGTTCTCATCTCCTCTCGGGGAGCCTGTGAATGTTGATTGGAAGCTTCTGTCAGGGAATGTGTGTCTGCAGCCCTTGTTTAATGTCTGTAGGGTGCTTGGCTGCGTGTCCTTTACTATAGGCAGCCCACAGAAGGATTTCAAAGGTATCAAATAATTCTAATAAATTCTGACAGCTGGTTTTGTCTACCATAACAGGAGATGGTTTGGGAAAGAGGGGCCTCCGTGTCCAAGGCCAGCTGCTCTTGGTTGGCAGGAAAGGGCCACCTGGGCTCTGGGTCTGCTCTGAGGGAGGCCTAAATCCCATGAAATTCAACAGCCACCACCCTGTACTCAGAGGTGTGAGAAGATGCCCCATTGCAGCCACTTTTTCCTGCTGCAGGGCTCTGATTCTTGCCTGCCCACTGGTCCTGGGGTGCCAGGGCAGAGTGCCCACTCGCAGGACAGCTGGCCTCTTTGTGCTTGCCAGGAGTAAGGGGCTGTCAGGAGATGAGGCTGTACCTGTAGGATTGGGGTCTTCCTGCTTAGGGCTCATGCCCAGCCTCCTCCTGCAGGTGATCTTCATCACAGAGTACGTGTCATCGGGCAGCCTCAAGCAGTTCCTGAAAAAGACCAAGAAGAACCACAAGGCCATGAATGCCCGGGTAGGATCCCCCTCTTGCCTCCTGGGGACAGTCAGGTGTGGGAGAGGGGAGCAGATCACACAGGTGGCATTGGAGCAGATCACACAGGGAGCAGATCACACAGGTGGCATGAGACTTCCAGTGCCACAGCGTGGCATAGTAGCCAGGGGTATAGTGCAGCATGGAAGCATGGAAGAGAGAGAAGGCATGGAAGGTCTACTGCGCTCCTCTTGCTCCTTGGGAAGGGCCTGCTGCTGTTGCTGCTCAGACCTGGCCAGTCCCAGATCTGTCTCTGGGACACCTGGTATCCTGTAGCTCTCCTCTCCCCAGTTTGGTTGGCAGGGATTGTGCCATCTTTGGGGTGCACCCTCGGGCCTCACCACTTACTCCCCCACCCCCAGGCCTGGAAGCGCTGGTGCACCCAGATCCTCTCGGCTCTCAGGTAAGCCCCCCTCCCAGCTCTGCTGCTCCTCCTAGGTTGGGGGCTGCTGCCTGCAGGCTCTGTGGCCTGTCTTGTTTCCACAGCTACTTGCACTCCTGTGACCCCCCCATCATCCACGGCAACTTGACCAGCGACACCATCTTCATCCAGCACAACGGACTGGTCAAGATTGGCTCAGGTGTGCCAAGCCCTGGCTTTGACTCTCTTGTGGGGAGGGGCTGTCAAAGGAACGATCATGGCCTGCCGTACAGAAGATAACTGGCAGCCCTAACTCCTGGCACCCATAGAGAGACCTTCTCCCCTTCCTCAGCCATTTGGCGCCTCTTCCCTTCCCACCCTGTCTGCCCCCCATGATGGTTGGGAACAAAAGCCCTGATCCAGCAGACCTTCTTTTCCAATCAGTGAGGCCTGCAGGCCCCCTGCAGAGAGACCCCTTGGCAGCTCCCACCCCAGTGTCTCCAGGTGGGGATCAGGACCATTCCTAGAATCCGGAGGCTTCTCAGTAATGCTTCTCTCCCCCTCTCCCCTGCCCGGCTCCGGACTGCTTCCCCTGCCCAGTTTGGCACAGGGTCGTTGCAAGCGGTGAGTACTGAAGCTTCTGCCTCAATGGGGAACCTCCTGCCTGCCTCCCTTCCCCATTCCGAGACAGCAGCAGTTGGGACTCCCTGCGGATGTGAGTGCAGGCTGTGGCTGGGGAAGATGTGACAGTCCCCAACAGAGCAGGGTGCCCCCCTGGTGGGAAGGGGCTTCTACCCCAACCCATTCCCAGAGGCTGTAGTATCCTCCCCTTTCCCCCAGTGGGAGGGCAACAGTCACCGTCCCAGGGCAAGGGCCCTCTGGAGCCTCTCTGCTCTTGCAGCCATCCCGGCCGAGCTCCACAGCCCAGTTCGTGCTGAGCACCAGGAACGGGGGAACCTGCACTTCTTTCCTCCAGAGTATGGACGTGAGTGCTGAGCCCCCTTATCGGGATGGCGGAGGGCTGGGTAGGGCTGGGTAGACCGGCCAGGCATGGCTCTGCTTCTTGCCTTTGCAGGCATGGCGGATGGGACGGCGATGGACATCTTTTCCTTTGGGATGTGTGCGCTGGAGGTAGGGAAGCTGCAGGAGGCAGGAAAGCTGGAGGGAAAAGGTCTCCCTCTGCTCCCCACCCCGTGAGGACGGGGGCAGGCACCCGCCACTGCATTGCAGCAGTGCTGGCCCTTGCACCAGACCTAGCTTCTCCCCACAGATGGCTGTGTTGGAGATCCAGTCCAATGGGGACTCTTGTGTGACAGAGGAGGCCATTGAGCGGGCACGACACTCTCTGGACGACCCAAACATGCGGGTAAGCAAATTGCCTGCTCCACCTTCCGTTTTTGTGGTGCATGATGCATCGGACTCCTCTGCTCCAGGTCCACAGCCTGCAGCTGCCTCCCTCCCCAGGGATTCTTTGCAGGCGGGGGGCAGTCTCACATAGTCCAGCCAGATCTGGGGAGTGATCCCGGACAGTGCTGGTGGAGAAGACTGCCCTGATCTCTTCCTTTCTGTGCACCCAGGAGGAGCATAAAAATCCCCCCTGAAACAACCAGGGCAAACTGGGGTTTGTGCCTGTTTTCTGGAAGGAGAAAGTTGCTCACTATGGATCTGGAGAAGCATCGGGGGGGGGGGGGCTCCCCACTCTGCAGCCCTCCCTTCACCTTTGGGGGAAACAGCCCCACTTTGCTCTGGTCATCCACGCTGTCAAATGCAGTTCTGGTGCTGGAGATTTAGGGACTGAGCCTGAGGCACCCGTGCAGGGAGGGGGAGCTGCCTCTGCTCAACCAAATCCTGAGCCCAGCATTGGGTTCTGGCTCTTCTGCTTCTGGCTCTTCTGCTACCACTGCTGATGTCTGTCTGCGGACACCATAATGCTTTGGGAATTGACAGCCCCTTTCCAAGCCAGCCTGGAATAGGATGAAACTATGGAAAACCACTGCTGGGAACCAGTGCCCAGTCCTGCCCATAGTGCCTGTAGCTTCCAGTGTGATTCTGGAAGGGGGGGTGCCTTTGCTTCCATTGGATGCCTCCCAAAAGGTGGAGGTGCCTGGGAAAGAGGGTGCCCCCTACTCAGGGCCTCCAGCCACTTCCAGGTCAGTTCTGTTGGCTCCCATCTTTGGCCACCAAGCCGCCTTCCCCTGCAGAGGGGAATGCCTGCCATGTGGGGTCTTGTCCTCAAACCTTTCTCCCCCACACACAGGAGTTTATTTTGGGCTGCCTCCTTCTGAACCCAGACAGGCGCCCCACGGCCCACAACCTCCTCTTCCACCGAATCCTCTTCGAGGTCCACTCACTCAAACTGCTGGCTGCCCATTGCTTCCTCAACAACCAAGGTGTGTTGAGCTGGGTGGAGGGAAGTGGGGGAGGAGAAGCCCCACAAAGCGCAGCAGTTTCAGACAGAGTCTCTCCTGGCTTGCTGCAGACCTGATGCCCGAGAGTGTGGTGGAAGAGAAGACCAAGGGGCTGGACCTCAGCAAGGTGATGGCCGAGATCCAGAGGGAGGGCCAGCCACCCGTGCAGTGGAGGTGAGTGGCAAGCTGGAGTGCTGCAAGGGAGCAGTCGGTGCCTGTCCCGGGGCACAGGAACTGCCCCCGAGGGCAACAGACCTCGCCCCAGCCAATGTGCTCCTTTCCTCCTCCAGGTACTCCGAGATCTCTTTCCTGGAGCTGGATAAGTTGTTGGAGGATGTCAGGTGAGTCGGTCTCAATATTGCTGGGAGCCTGCCCGGCCTCAGAGCCCTGGAGCAGTCTGGTCCTTGCTGCTACTGGGCAGCAGTGGCAGGAGGAGCCGGGAGGCCAGCAGCAGCAGCAGCAGCAGCAGCAGCAGCAGCAGGCACCAATCCAGGGGCTTCTTGCCTCCAAGAATGGAAGCCGAGGCTGGTGACCTGCCATGAGCTGGAGTGGGTGCTCCCTGCCTGCCTGGACCCCCCAGGGAGATTCACGTGTCTTTCTGCCAGAAATGGGATTTACCCCCTGATGAATTTTGCCACTGCCCGTCCCCAAACACTCCCACGGGCAGCCTTCCAGTCCCCTGAGGATCCACAGCAAGCCAAGACCCCCACTCCAGAGCTCTTTGATGTGGAGATGAGAAAGGTAAGCCTGACCTGGGGATAAAGCAGGGAGGGGGTGGTGGTGGTGATGGTCCTCCTCTGCATGTGCAGAGAATCTTTCTCCAGCCCTGGGAATGGAGGCTCTGCTTGGGATCTGCCTTTCCACACTCTGTGGGTTCCTGCACTGGCTCCTGCCAGGCCTCCCTCAGCCCATCACCAGGCCTTGATCAGCCTGGCCTTGGCCTCTCCAGGGGCCCAGCAGCGGCTACCCTGTTCCCAGTCTTCCAGGGAAGGAAGGCTGCCTCTGACGCCCTAACCTGCCCAGCTACCTGCAAAATCAGCCGCAGGGCAGGCATCCCAAGCCACACCTGGGGGCTGTTCATGCCCGAGCAAGATGAGGGGTGGAGCGACACAAGAGGCACTTGGCGCCACGTCTGCCAGCGTGGGAATCACCACTCCTCTGGAGGCGCCTCCACCTGTGCTGTTCCCAGGGAGCAGGCAGAGCCTCCTCCACCCTTGCACGTTCGCCTAGGAAGGCCTTTGCTCCTCAGTGCAGGTGGGCAACAGCAGCAATGTTGGAAGCCCATGTCCTCTTCTTCTTGTGCCCTGACACAGCCTTGCACCCTTCTAAAGGCTGTGGCCCACGCAGAGTGACCTGATGTCCTTTTTCCAGGACATGTCCTCTTTTTGAGCTAGTGTCGTAGAAAAAAACCTTCCTTGTCCTCATTTTTCTTGTGGGTAGGCACCATATAGCCAGAACAGCATGGCAGGGGAGGAGGGAGGCTGGATCAGCAGCTGGACCCGTGAATGGACGGGTAGTTCAGCAGAGCAGGCATGCATCAGGCTCTGGTCCTGGTGCAAAGGGAGCAGCTAAGAGGTGTGCAGGCCCTGAGATGAGGCTGGTGCCCTCCTGGGGAAGATGCTCTGCTTGGCTGCTGGGTGTTGCACATCTCTCGCCCTGCAAAGTCCCTGGTGAGCTGCTGAGTGATGGGGGGTTTGAAGCCTCAGCCTGAGAAGTGCACCTGCCTTCCTTAGGTGGTCCAGATGCACTGCAGCATGGAGTGGAGTGGAGAGAAGCAGCTGTGGCACGTGAGTCACCAAGCCCGGAGGGAGGGAGGAGAGGGGGCAGGATCTGGCAGGGGCCAGGCACAACCCTGAGGGGCTACCCGAAGAGACTGGGCTGGTGTGGAGGCTCCGCTGAGCCATGATGATTCCTGCCATGCAGGGCAAAGGACTGCTCCAGCTCCAGCTGCTCCCCCAGCACCCTGGCCAGGCCTGCCTCTTACTTGGCTCCTTGTGGCCTTCCATCTCTCATGTGCCTCCACAGGCAGTTGAGCCCTGAGCTGCTGGAGTGCAAGTGAGAGCCACACGCACCCAACGGGAAGAGCTGCAAGAGGAATCCCTGGGCACTCAAATGAAATCCTTTCTGGGATGCATTGTGGCTTGACGTACGGGTTGGTGTAGCTGGTGCCACAGGCCGGGGCAGATAGGCTTCTGTGGAACCTGCTCCATTACATGTCTGTTGACTCTGCTCTATCAAGGTGCTGACCCTTTGGCAGGGTGACCAGATGCCAAACCCAAAATTCCTGAACCCCAAGGACAAAATTCCTAATCCCAGCCAAAATTCCTACCCGCTGAAAAAAATGCCAGAAAATGTATTTTTTTGTTTTTGTTTTTCTGTTTTTTGACCATAGCTTTTGGTAGGAAGGAGGTATCTCCAAACTGATTCTTGCATTGGATTCTGCTCTTCAATACGAATCCAACGACATATGGCATGATGGGGTACTGTGCACTATCATGAAGTGTCAAATGAAGCCAAAATGTAGGACACCCGGACAGGAGGCTAAAAATCCAGACAAATCCGGGTTTTTCCAGCCATCTGGTCACCCTGCCCTTCGGATTCCCTTCCTTCAAGCTTGTTCCCAGGAATATAGGGAGCCTTGACGTTAACCTATGTGTTCCTGCCCCTCCCCTGTCCCACAGCTCACCCTCCTCCTGGTCCTGGAAGACACTCTGCATCGCCAGCTCACCTATGATCTGCTGCCCAGTGAGTTGGGCTCCTCTGGATTCCCCAGTGGGGGTGGGTGGGTCTCACCTCGTCTTCCTCTGGCAGCTGGCAATGGCTCAGCCAGCTCTGGTGCGTGGCCAGTTGATGTGCCCTTCGCTTGTCTCACCAATGCCTGCTGGCACCCCAGCACCAAGGGCTACTCAGGAATGCTGTGGGTCAGCACAGGGGCTCAGCCAGCATTGCCTCCCTCCAAGTCATGCCTCCTTCCTGCCTCTTCTCTGCAGCAGACCATCCCCAGGACCTGGCTGCCGAACTGGTGCACTATGGATTCATCTGCCAGGTGAGTTTCTCCACTGGCACTCTTGAAGGAAGGCACCAGCTTCCCAGGGCAAGGGAGACTAAAGAGTGCCAGGCAGGAGGCATGGATGAGGCAGGCATTCCTAGAGAACCTTTGCAAAGCAGAGCAGCAGTTTGGCTGAGTCGGGGGGGGGGGGGGGGAGGCAGAGGCCACCAGGGTGGAGCAGCTTTGGGGAGCTCCTTTCCCAGCTGATGCAGCACAAAAGTGCAGCCTTTCCCAATTGATGCTGCACAACAGCATCCTCTTGCCTTCTTTCTGCCAAAGGGTAGGTTGGCCCTGGGGGTGGAATGGAAAGGACTTTTTGGAGGGTAGCTCTCCAGGTGGCTCCTTGGCAGCCGGGATGCCACAGCAGGGATGCAGCTGGTCCGCTTCAGGGTATTGAGGCCAGAACCTTGAAGGGGTTTAGAGAACCTGGTGCAACCAAGCTGGGGGCAGACATGACATGTTGTGCAAATGGGGTGGAAGGCAACTGAGCAGTAGGTATGGGAAGAGTTTACCCAGGGCAGGTGAGGGGAGAGGGCAACCTGGATGGAGTTCTGCTGTATTGGCTGCTGGAGTGCTGCTGTGGGGGGCTTGAGAATGAGGGGGGAGGAATTTGCTGGGCCCTCCTTCATGTTGCCTGTTCCTCCCCCCTAGGAGGACTGTGAGAAGGTGGGGTTATTCCTTGAGAATGCCTTCTGCAAGCACCGGCCTCCTCCTTCCTGACTGCTGTGCCAGCGACGTGTTTGGGAGGAAGAGCTCTGCTGGAGCCAGGACCAGCACTGGATTGGCAACATGGCGCTGGCAGGTGACGGACTTGGCCCTGTCTGTCGTGTAGAACAGGGGCACTGCAATCTGTCCCAGCTTGGAGGAGGCCAGACAGAGCGACTGCCAGCCAGCCACTCCTGGCTCTCCTCTCCCCTTTGGGGAGTAAGTGGTCAGCTGCAGGATGTCAGCCAGAATGGAGAGGAGTGGAGAGGATGGTGACAAGTCAAGGCTCTGACTCAGCCACGCTGACCTGTGTGTTCCCCTTGTGGAGCATCAGACTCCTCTCTTGGAGGTGCTGGAGGAAGCCAGCAGAAAGAGGCACCAGGCCTGATGAGCTTACGCTGGGATTGTTGCCACCCAATGTGCTGAGTCCTGGGGAGGGGGACACACAAAAGGATGTGTGGGTGCCTGGCTCCTGTTCTCCAGGGTGGCACGTTCTGACTGCTGGCATCACCTTCAGGCACCAGGCGCCCCTTTGCTAGGACTTTGTTGTACAGCAGGGGTTCTTGAGCATGTCACCCCCTTCAGAGAAATACAATCAAGATCCCCCTGCAAGTGATTTCAGGGCTGGAAGTGCCACAAAACAGGAAGTAGAATCCTAGGGTTGGAAGGGCCCAGTAGGTCATCTAGTCCAACCCCCTGCCTGTTGCAGGAAGTGACATCATTTTGACACCAGAGCTCCTCCACTTGGAAGTAAGTCTCATTGTGTTCAAAGAGACTTACTCCCAGGAAAGCAGCCTGAGTACCCCTTTCCAAGATGGTGGTGCCTAGTTTTTTGCGACCCTCACCACAGGGTGACCATGTGTCATAACTGAAGAGAACAGCACCCTGTCAGAATGTAGGACACCCAAGCAAAACATGACAGAAAACGAAACACTCTCCCGTATGTTGCTTTCATGTGCTATTTACACAGTCTTGTTAAATGTAAAGCTGTTACTGGTGCGTGTAAGTTATTACGTAAACTCCATCAAGAACAAGAAGGCTCTGTGCTGCCGACTCACAAGAGAAAGGAGGGCAATGAGGACTTTCTGCAGGCTGAAAAAGGAGGACGTACAGCACGTTCTCCCAGAAGTGAAGTTGAGAAGCACTGACTGTACAGGCTTTGCTGCCGACACTCCAATAAAGGCATGGAATGGAGTGAGCTTTGGGTCCGTGTCTCACTCAGCCTAGCAAAGGCTTTTCTGGTCAAGGAGCGCCTGTCCCAACCGAGGCCCCAGCCGAGCCCCACAGTCAGTCTCCTCCAAGGCCGTCTCTCCTGGACTCCTATGGGACCCCTCCGGGCTGCAGCGGGACCCACGCCGGGCACAGCGCTGGACAGACAGGCTGGCAAAGCCGGCCTGAACAAGCACCCCCAGGGCCCAACCAGGCCCCATAGGAAGTGATGTCATGCCTGGGAAGGAAGTGACATCACACCTAAACAGGGAGCGACACCATGAGCAGGAAGTGACATCACACATGTACAGGAGGGAATATCATGCGTGTACAGGAAGTGACCTCATGTACAGGAAGCGATGTCACACCTGAACAGGAAGCGACACCACACATGTACAGGAAGTTACATCACAACCCAGAAAGTTATGTCACACCTGAACACGCAGTGAGACCATGAAGGGGAAGCGATGTCACACCTGAACAGGGAGTGACACTGTGAACAGGAAGTGACACCACATATGTACAGGAAGTGACAGCACGACCAGGAAGCAATGTCACACCTGAACAGGACGCGACACCACACATGTACAGGAAGTTACATCACGACCCAGGAAGTGATGTCACACCTGAACAGGTAGTGAGATCATGAAGGGGAAGCGATGTCACACCTGAACAGGAAGTGACACCACATATGTACAGGAAGTGACAGCACGACCAGGAAGGAATGTCACACATGTACAGGAAGTGACACCACACATGTACAGGAAGTTACATCACGACCCAGGAAGTGATGTCACACCTGAATAGGGAGTGAGACCATGAAGGGGAAGCGATGTCACACCTGAACAGGAAGTGACACCACATATGTACAGGAAGTGACAGCACGACCAGGAAGGAATGTCACACATGTACAGGAAGTGACACCACACATGTACAGGAAGTTACATCACAACCCAGAAAGTTATGTCACACCTGAACAGGGAGTGAGACCATGAAGGGGAAGCGATGTCACACCTGAACAGGGAGTGACACTGTGAACAGGAAGTGACACCACATATGTACAGGAAGTGACAGCACGACCAGGAAGGAATGTCACACCTGAACAGGACGCGACACCACACATGTACAGGAAGTTACATCATGACCCAGAAAGTTATGTCACACCTGAACAGGTAGTGAGATCATGAAGGGGAAGCGATGTCACACCTGAACAGGGAGTGACACCGTGAACAGGAAGTGACACCACATATGTACAGGAAGTGACAGCACGACCAGGAAGGAATGTCACACATGTACAGGAAGTGACACCACACATGTACAGGAAGTTACATCACGACCCAGGAAGTGATGTCACACCTGACCAGGTATTGAGACCATGAAGGGGAAGCGATGTCACACCTGAACAGGAAGTGACACCACATATGTACAGGAAGTGACAGCACGACCAGGAAGGAATGTCACACATGTACAGGAAGTGACACCACACATGTACAGGAAGTTACATCACGACCCAGGAAGTGATGTCACACCTGAACAGGCAGTGAGACCATGAAGGGGAAGCGATGTCACACCTGAACAGGGAGTGACACTGTGAACAGGAAGTGACACCACATATGTACAGGAAGTGACAGCACGACCAGGAAGCAATGTCACACCTGAACAGGAAGCGACACCACACATGTACAGGAAGTTACATCACGACCCAGAAAGTTATGTCACACCTGAACAGGGAGTGAGACCATGAAGGGGAAGCGATGTCACACTGTGAACAGGAAGTGACACCACACATGTACAGGAAGTTACATCACGACCCAGAAAGTTATGTCACACCTGAACAGGCAGTGAGACCATGAAGGGGAAGCGATGTCACACTGTGAACAGGAAGTGACACCACACATGTACAGGAAGTTACATCACGACCCAGGAAGTGATGTCACACCTGAACAGGCAGTGAGACCATGAAGGGGAAGCGATGTCACACCTGAACAGGGAGTGACACTGTGAACAGGAAGTGACACCACATATGTACAGGAAGTGACAGCATGACCAGGAAGCAATGTCACACCTGAACAGGACGCGACACCACACATGTACAGGAAGTTACATCACGACCCAGAAAGTGATGTCACACCTGAACAGGGAGTGAGATCATGAAGGGGAAGCGATGTCACACCTGAACAGGGAGTGACACTGTGAACAGGAAGTGACACCACATATGTACAGGAAGTTACATCACAACCCAGGAAGTGATGTCACACCTGAACAGGGAGTGAGACCGTGAACAGGAAGTGACGTCACACACGTACAGGAGGGAATGTCATGCATGTACAGGAAGCGTCATCATCCATCCTGTGCAGCCAGAGGGCCCGCTTTCTGCCCCAGCCAGGCCGCAGCCGGGCCTTCTCCAGGGTCGGCGAAGGCTCCGGGCCTGTTCCCCTCCAGCGCCCCTCTAGAGCTGGAAAGCCGGGCCAGCCTGCGGCTCTGCCTCCCGCCGGCAGGGGGCGCTGCGCCCCGCTCTCCACACACGCGCCTGCCCAAGAGCCCTTCCGGAAGCGGCGCCCCGGTGATGACGCAACAGGAAGCGCGTGAGGCCGTTGGAGGGCCCGCCCACGCCGCGCGCGCTCGGCGCCAGTTCTCGCGAGAGCCTCATCCGGACGGAGAAAGAGGCGGAGAGGCCACCGAGATGGCGGCAGTGGCAACGGCGGCGGCCACAGGCACCCCCACGGCGACGGCCACGGCGCCCACGCCCACCCCCGCGGCCCTCTCGCTGGTGAGTCTGCCGCGCCCCCCCTCGACGGAGAGCCCCCCGGGAGAACCGCCTCAGGCCGCAGGGAGTCTGCGCATGCGCACTCGCCTCCCCCAGACACCGCCTGGCTCACCGGGCGCCTCCCGCCCTCTGAGAGCCCCTCAGGCGCCCCTCCCTCAGGGGTCGGGGGAAGGCGTGGGCGGGAGGAGCCCATGCGGTGACCCCCAAGCCTCCCCCTCCCCCATGCAAGGCCCTCCCCCCCCCCAAGGCCTCCCCCTACAAGGCCCTCCCCTCCCCCAAGGGCTCCTGCTCCAAAGCCTCCCCCTCCCGCTACAAGGCTTCCCCCATACAAGGCCCTCCTCCCCCCCCCTCTACAAGGCCCTCCTCCCCCCCCCCTACAAGGCCCTCCTCCCCCCCCCCTACAAGGCCCTCCTCCCCCCCCCCCTACAAGGCCCTCCTCCCCCCCCTACAAGGCCCTCCTCCCCCCCAGGGCTCCTGCTCCAAAGCCTTCCCCTCCTCCTACAAGGCTTCCCCCATACAAGGCCCTCCCCCTCCCCCCTACAAGGCCCTCCTCCCCCCCAGGGCTCCCTCTTCTCCTCCAAAGCATCCCCCTCTCCCCTACCGGGCCCTCCCCCCCAAGGGCTCTCCCTCCAAAGCCTCCCCCATACAAGGCTCTCTCCTCCCCCAAGGGCTCCCCCTCCAAAGCCTCCCCCTACAAGGCTTCCACCATAGAAGGCCCTCCCCTAAGGGCCTCCCCTAAGGCTCCCCCCTACAAGGCCCTCCTCCCCCCCAGGGCTCCCTCTTCTCCATAGCATCCCCCTCTCCCCTACCGGGCCCTCCCCCTCCAAGGGCTCCCCCTTCCCCTACAAGGCCTCCCCCTCCCCTACAAGGCTTCCCCCATACAAGGCCCTCCCCCTCCCCCCTACAAGGCCCTCCTCCCCCCCAGGGCCCCCTCTTCTCCTCCAAAGCATCCCCCTCTCCCCTACCGGGCCCTCCCCCCCAAGGGCTCCCCCTCCAAAGCCTCCCCCATACAAGGCCCTCTCCTCCCCCAAGGGCTCCCCTCCCCCTCCAAAGCTTCCCCCTCCCCATACAAAGCCGTCCCCTCCACCTAAAGGCTCCCTCTCCCCCCTACAAGGCCCTCCCCTGCCTCTCCACGACAGCTGCTGACCATCCCCACCCGCTCTCTTCTCTTCCGGCAGGGCACGGAGACAGTGACGGTGAAGGTGGAGAACGGGCAGAGCACGGCGGCCAAGCTGGGACTCCCTCCGCTCACTCCGGAGCAGCAGGAGGCTCTGCAGAAGGTGCGCCTGGCAGGCCCAGGAAGGGCCACGGCTGGCAACACTGGAGCTCCCCTCATACCCTTGGGGTCTCAACCCCTAGAGCTCAGCCCAGCCCAGAACTCTACCTTGTTTTGGGAGAGAGGGGGGGGCTGCTGCTTCACCCTCCTCTGTAGGGAACACCATCTTCTCTGACGGGTTCAGCACCATCAGGCCTTTTTACTTTCCAATTGTTGCTTCCGATGCTTTCTAAGCCAGCAAAGGAATATCTTTACATCTTGCAAATTCCTGCACGTGGATTCTCATTAAAAACTCCTCCACAAATGGGAATAAACCAGGAGCTAAAGTGACCATGTGTAGTAATAATAACAATAATAAATTTTTCATTGGCGTTGTGCCTCTATACACAGTGTACACACACTACACCCCTGACACACACACACTCTCTCTGTCTCTCATACAAAGACATCCCAAAACAGTCTGAATCAGCACGGCATACACAGCTCAACCTGGGAGAGGACAGGCAGTTTAGCCGTTGAAAAAGCAAGGTTTAAAAAGTGAAGCATCAGAGCGAATGACTTCTGGGAATAACTGAAAGGTGTTGAAACACCAAATCCTCAGAAAGCAGGAGATCCTGCACTCCGTTTGTCCTCCCGTTTTGCCCTCAGTCCCAAAATGCCAGACGTAGCTGAGGGTGGAGGACGCTAGTGTCTTGTTGACTCGTGTGTTCCCTGAAGCCTCAGGTGGCCCCCTGTGAGATGCAGAAGCTGGACTAGACGGACCCTTGGCCAGGTCCAGCATAGACCCTCACAATGTTATGTTTCCACTTGTAAACCTTGGTCAGAGGGTTGCCCAGGGTCAGCCAGCAAGACTGTTGTCATTGAGGGTGGAGGGGGGGACTCCACGTGCACCCTGGATTCAAGTCACAGTAGAGAGCCGTGAGCTTTTTTTCCATGATCTCTTCCTGATTGGTTCTTTTTTTGGGTTTTCATGATGAGTCCCTTCATTGAGGAAGTGGGGATTGGAGGTTATCAGGCTAGTTTCCAGCCATAGCGAGGTCCACTACCAAGTTTGTGTTCTAGTTGGAGCGTTCCCAAATGGAGGGGGTGGCAGAGGGAGGGGTAGTCTCATGCTACCAGGACTGTTCTTATACACGAAGCAGGCTTAGAGCTGAGTTTTTCTTGCTGAATCCAGCAATGTTGGTTAAAATTGATGGAGTAAACAGGTAGAGGCAATTGTGTTCTTTGTAACCTTGGACTTCTTTCTTTGTGTGTGTGTGTGTGTTTCTTCTAGGCCAAGAAGTACGCGATGGAGCAGAGCATCAAAAGTGTCTTGGTGAAACAAACTATTGCCCACCAACAACAACAACTCACCAACTTGCAGGTGAGGTGCCTTCCCCTATGAACCCCCTATCTTTGATTTTTCCTTTTCATTCCCCCGCCCCGCAAAGGTGGAGCCCTTAGATCCATTGCACAGCCCTGGGACCTGCCTGGAATCAGGTACTGCCACTTCTGTTTCTGCTGAGAAATTGAAGTGTGTCACGTGTAGCCTGCCCTTTGAGTCCCTCTTGCCACATACTTGCTTGCACATGCTGACCAAGAAGGGGGAGCTTAGCTGCCTGAGCAAAGCCAGGTTCCCTGCTGGGAGTTCTGCCCAGATTTGACCTGGGCCCACTGGGGTAAGAAAGGTCCCCTGGGGTAACTGGATGCCATGGCTTTGCATTAGCAGAGGCATCTGTTCTAGAGAGCGGTGAGTAGCCTGCAGTAGTTGAAGGGGATCCTTGGCTGCCGCGTATGTAGCCTTATGCCACTTATATTTTAGTATCTTTTAGGACTTACGGTTTGGGAGGAAAGAAGGGGTGGGTTGGTGCCAGGGGCACGCTGGGGATTTTGGGGTGGGCTATGCCTCCCTACATTCGAGGGCTAAAGAGGGGCCTTTAATTCTGAGCCCTTGCACCTTGCTTCCTGGGGCTGGTAGGGGGCTGTGCAGTGAGGAGGAAACAGTAGGCAGGCGGAATGAAGGAAGGCTGGAAGGAAGAGAAGACGAGCCAGGAGAGGCCTCTTCCACTTGAGTGTTGACAAAAAGCCACCATTTGCTCAGCTCCCACAGACTGAACTCTGTCTTTACTGTCTTTCAGATGGCAGCAGTGACAATGGGCTTTGGAGATCCTCTCTCACCTTTACAATCGGTCAATAGACACATTCACTTCTTCTGGGGCACTTGGTCATAGTCAGGGCTTAGCGTGGGGGAGGATTTAGCTCTGCCCGCCCTCCCTCCCTCCACATACCCACCTGCTCTGGACACGCCCAGCCAACCAAGGCCAAGTGTAAGCTCCCCAGAGGAAGACCTGGGGCCGTGGGCAGCCAGGGCCCTTGGAGGGGTGGAGCAGAGAGTCAGAGTGAGAGAGAAAAGAGAGAGCGAATTATAGCCGAGCAGCTGGGAGAGTCGCCTTTCTAGGGGTGCCGAGGTCCTGGCTTAGCGATAGCTGCCAAGGTAACTTTTACCAATGGGCCAGCAGGGAACACCAGAGACCTGGGAGTTGCGGCGTCGCAGGCATCTCTGAGAGGTTGGACCCCCTTCCTGAAGACTGCTTGAGCGTGTGACGCATTGACCTGGGAAAGGGGGAGATGTGTTTGGAAAGGGGGAGATGGGTATTCCTGCTGGACCTGAAGTGTGGCGCAGAGCCCAGCCTCAGCAGGCAGCTGCTTGGGGAAACTCAGTCCCTTGGCTCTACTTGGCAAGGCCTTGAATTCTGCAGGCATCCCCTGGGCTGGGCCGTATCCGGGGAGCCAGCAAGGTAGCATCTCCCCGGCAGAGTCTGTTGGGCGACATATTGCTACAGTTGAATAGGGGACAGATGAGGCTGTGTTGGTGGGCCTGGCTTGCAAAAGCAACCATCCTCCTGGGCTGGCTGAGGCTACTGCAGGGTGCCAGTTTCCAGTCAGAGCAATGCCCAACTACTGCCTTAGCTCAGCTTATCTCTCTTTTCGGTGGGCAGCTTTTGCCGCTCATGTGGCCACCGTGGACAAGGGCACTGAGTAGTAGGAGCAGTCCTTGTGCTCTGGTGGCTGCCAGGCACTGTTTGCAAGGGGGGCAGCAGAGGGTACAGGTGAAGTCTTGGGGGTGGGCTTGGATTGGGCCTCCTTGTGAGCATACATGGTCTCTCTCCCTAGCTCTTGGCTCTGCTGGCTCCTGAACGCTGGGGAAGATGTAGCCCAAGGTGCCCGAGCTCACTAGGTTTGTTTGTGCGCAGTAACGACCAGGAAGCCTCATACCAGAATCCTTTTGCTGAGTGACCGTTCATGGCAGTCCTGTGGCAAGCAAGGACCTCTTCCTGGTCCTGTTGGCTTTGTGTAGGAAAGAGAAGCTTGGCATTCAGCTTTTCCTGATTCTTTTTTGGAGAGTTACGGTTAGAGGTGGAGAGGGGAAGATGAGCAGAAGGCTTTAAGCCTAAAGAACATAAGAGCCACAATAGGCCAGCACAACTCCCCGTTTCCATGGTGTGGTGAGGCTGGTGCACATCTGTGCACTGGTTTAACCCCCACGAGTGGTGCAGAAGTTTGTGACATCCCCAGGCCAGCATGGGACTTGTGCTGGAACATATGCCAGCCTAATTGGTGGTTAGGCTTGCAGCCTAGGGGTCCTGAAGGTATGTCTTGCTTAGACTCCATGACTTCTGGATCTCTGAGGTGGCTTTCTTCCACCTACAGGAGAAACATTGAGGCCTGCCCTGGCTTCCGAACAAGTGCTGCCATTGCAGCTGCAAAAGGAGGAGGCAAAAGCCCCCCTTTGCTCCCTGACTGGGGGGGGTGGACTCCAGGGGTGCCCCCTACTGAATCAGGGTGCTCTCCCCTCTCTTGCAATGTTTGTTTTTTGGACACCCAAGTCTGGCTGCAGTTCAACAAGTGTGCCTCTTGTCAAGACTGGCTGTGGGGGAACGAGGTGAAAGTAAACCTGGAATTGGAGGTGGTTCCTTACCCAAGTGTAGGGCCCAGGTCAGGGGGCGCTTTGGCAGCTATGCCTGTTGGGGACAGTGGCAAATTTGCCACATGTACCTCTAGGCAGAAGGGATGACCTGGGCGTGTTTCCAAAGGTGCCTGCTGAGAGGGAGTGAGCCTGGGAGGGAGCTGGGACATGGGGGTTGTCTGGTGAGGGTGGAAGTAAAACCAGGTGCCCAGAGCTAGATTTATTGCTGCCCTGTGGAAGGGGGGTGGTTGTTGGCTCTTGCTGGTTGCAGTAGGCAAAGTGGGGGGGTTCCTCTGTCAAGAGTGAGACAATCCAGCTGGGTGGGGAGGGTCTGATGAGGGGTTGTCCTTGGCCACTTGGGAGTCCCCTGCTGCTCCTGGGGAGGGTGGTGGGGGAGAGAGGACTCCTCGCCCCCTTGTGGCCCCCCCTGAGCTGACCATCCAGACCTTCTTTCCAATGCAGATGGCGGCCCAGAGGCAGCGGGCCCTGGCCATCATGTGCCGGGTCTACGTGGGCTCCATATACTACGAGCTGGGAGAGGACACAATCCGGCAGGCCTTTGCCCCCTTTGGTCCAATAAAGAGCATCGACATGTCCTGGGACTCTGTGACCATGAAGCACAAGGTGGGTTGGTGGCTGATGCTGGGTGGGAAAGGCGCATGGTGTGCCCTGGCTGGCAAGTGACCTACCTCATGCACTCCTCTCTCTTCCACCAGGGCTTTGCTTTCGTAGAGTATGAGGTCCCTGAAGCGGCACAGCTGGCCCTGGAGCAGATGAACTCAGTCATGCTGGGAGGTCGGAACATCAAGGTGTGTCATCTGGGTTGTCCAGAATTGCGCTCTGTTCTGAGGAAGTCTTTGCTGCTTTATATGCATAGTTGTGCTTTACATGCTGCATCATCACATGCAGGGTGGCCCTAAAGAACTGTCATGGGGGTCACCACTGGAACCCAAACATCAAGTTATGGTCTGCCCTAATTGCCTCCACCAAGCCCTGCAGCTCCCACTTTCTCCAGAATGTGAGTCTCCTTCCCTGGTGCCCCAAGAAGACAGCAGTTGGTTTGTTGGGCTTTTACTTTGGAAGCAGAGTCAGTTTGTTCCATGGTAGCAGGTTACAGTCTGTTGACTCACTCTCTCCTTGCAGGTTGGGAGGCCCAGCAACATCGGGCAGGCCCAGCCCATCATAGACCAGCTGGCAGAGGAGGCCCGGGCCTTCAACCGCATCTACGTGACATCCGTCCACCAGGACCTTTCAGATGATGACATCAAAAGTGTTTTTGAGGCCTTTGGGAAGATCAAGTCTTGCACGCTGGCTCGAGACCCCACCACAGGGAAGCACAAAGGATATGGATTTATTGGTGAGTAGGGCAAGCAGGACCCTGCCTGGCTGTTGGGTGGACAGGCAAGGGCCAGCCACTCTTCCATGGCTGTTTTTCTCATTGCAGAGTATGAGAAGGCACAGTCCTCCCAAGACGCTGTCTCATCCATGAATCTCTTTGACTTGGGGGGCCAGTACCTGCGAGTGGGCAAGGCTGTCACCCCACCCATGCCGCTCCTGACACCTGCAACACCTGGGGGCCTGCCTCCTGCAGCAGCCGTGGCAGCGGCAGCTGCTACTGCAAAAATCACAGCTCAGGTGAGGAGTAGCAGCTTGTAAGTTTGGGTAAAAGACTTGTCTGGGTGGGGGTGGAGCCGTGGCACTGCTGCTGTCATTCATTTTGAGGATTGCGTGAACTATAGATGGATCTTGAAATATTTTGTGAGGTGTTCGTGGCTTGGAAGGCTCTCTCCTTTTCTGCTGTGGCAAATTACCCTGACTTTCCTTCACTTTGCTTCTTCCTTTGCCTGCGCCTTATCAGGCTGTTGCTCAGCCAGTTTCTGCCCCTCCTCCTTTCTCAGGGGGTTCAGAAGGTGTGCAGGTGCAGGGTATGACTTGTTCTGGAGGAGTAACACTTGCTACCAACACTTGTTGGGGAAATCTCTGCCTCCCCCCCCCCAGTTTCTGCCAATTTCCTTGACTTTTTTCAAGAACTTTTCAAGAGCTGCTGTTGGAAGAGGTGCCTCTTTCACAAAGGCTGCCACCCAATCTCTTTGTCTTGATAATACGTGAGAAGCTGCCAGTTGGGCAGGCAAGCGTGAGGAGCCAAGAAGGTCTGTGAAGGACTGACATTCTGATGACAGGACTGACACTGTGCTTCCGTCTTTCCATTGTAGGAAGCTGTGGCAGGTGTGGCGGGTGCTGCAGTGCTGAGCACGTTGGCAACACCCGGCCTGGTGACACCAGCCTTGACCTTGGCACAGCCATTGGGGGCATTGCCGCAGGCCGTGATGGCAGCTCAAGCACCAGGGGTAATCACAGGTGAGTCTGGAAAACGAGATGGGCATCCCTGGGCAGCCAGCATGGCATGGTGGTTGGGCTGGGCCTGGTGAGGCTCCCAGTTCCAACACTGGGGCTTCATATTGTACCAGTTGTATTCTTTTGACTAACTCACTTTGTATGGTGGTTATTGGAAGAAAGGAGAAGATTGCACTAAAAATGCAGCACATAATAAGGCTTGTGCTTGTGAGGGCTCCTCTGGACTCCAACAGCCACTGCAGAAAGTCCCAGGTGCAGGGGAGGAGGTGTTGGTCATCCCTGGTGACTGCCAGAGGAAGCCAAGAGCATTCCTTCTGGCAGGCATGGGGCTTGGGGACACTGGTTTTCTCTTGATCCAGCTGAGGTGAGGCTGGTCCTCCCAGTGCTGAGGTGAGAGGCAGTCTGCTGGATTGGGAGCAGCTACAGTTGCCCTACCTCTGTAAGTTGACTGGTGGCCTCAACCTTAGATGGTGGTTGAGAACTCTGTGGTTGACTGATGTGTTGCATGGTGGTCTTCACTCCCTCCTCCCTGGCCCAATTGAGCACTCACCCACTGTGGCTCCAGCTTAAACCTCCAGTGATCTGGGGGGTCATCAGCTCGGGGGGTCATCATCTCAGAGACATTAGGGTTTTTACAGCCTCCTTGCCTTCCCTGGAGGTGCTGTTGGGAACAGAACCTCATAGAGCTCTTTTGCATGCCAGGTGAGGAGGCTCTTGTTCCCTAAGTGGGTTGGAGAGCCTGATTCAGCTGGCCAGGGATGGACTACTGTCTGTTAGCCAGTGCTCCCTTTGCAGCACAGGGCAGACTGGTTTCATCAGACAGGCAGACAGGCCTCAGCAAGCAGCAGCATAAAATGGCTGTGTGGAGGGAAGAGACGCACGTGTGGTGGGTATGTCTGCCTCCAGCCTGCCCCACCTTTTCCCCGCTTGGTGCTTGCAAAGTTGTTTAGAGCAGGGAGGCCTGAGAGGAACATTGCTGTAGGCAGGCGGAGCAGGGAGGCTGCCTGTCCCAAATGAAAGAGTGGGGGCATGTGCATGCGCAGCATTTGGAGTGGGACGTGGACAGTGCAGTGCCCCATATGAGACTAAAACTCAGTCTGCCTCAACAAAAGTGAAATCTGATTTCACAGTTGGAGGAAAAGCAGGTTCTTTTCCTCTGTAAGTGCGTTTATACAACAAATACCGAAGCTCACATCTTGCACCAGAAAATACAAGCAGTGCTCCAATCCTTCCATGTGAGGTAAGTGAGTGTCTTGGCCAAGGAGGACCACCTTGAATTCCTTGGCTAAGAGTTTTTTTGGCTGGGCTTTTTCAGAAAGTCTGCCTGTCTTCTCTGGCACAAGTTCCCAGAGGGGCAAGTCTGTCTCTCCCACATGCTGCCTTATTACTCTCCTGTGCAAGTGCAACCTGCTTCCCCCGCCCCCCCCCCCCCACAAATGACAGGCTACAAGGACAGAAAGAGCTGCTCCCCTGCACTGAAGTGCTAACATAGCTTTCTAAAAATTCTTCCTCTGTTATTCCAGCAGCAAGCACAGAATATGTAGCTGGACTCCCCAGTTGTGGCTTTGCCAACTCTTCCAACTGGCTATGCACTTCTGCAATGCATGTGCCCTAGGCAGGTACCCACCAAGAGGTACCCACTCATTGGAACCAGAACAAGGGCAAGGCAAGAGGAGCCTGAGATGGTGAAAGCACCACCATCCAGCCCAGCTTTTCTGAAATTCTTTCCCCTCTTAATGACAGGTGATGTCTCTCTAGTGCGGGACAAGAGGGCAAAACAACAGATAGAAAAGGGGGAGCTTAGGGTGCCACTCTAGCAGGATCACCAGCAGGCCAAGCCAAAGGTGGGGGGAGCAGTGAAGAGAAACTCCTGCTTGCCGCAGTGCCCAGCTTGCAGGTGGAGGAAACTCTCCCCTTGCCCAGTCTTGTGGGTCTCTGCTTTCCCTTGCTCCTTAGGAGCCACACTCTCAGCCAAAGTGATTTTGGTGGCCTTTTTGTTTTGAAAAAGGCAAATATGACATGCAGACATGGCAGGAGGCTAAGTTCATAGATGTGAAACTAAGCTATCAATAACACAGTAAGAGAACACCTTGGGGGTTGTGGCAATGGGCAGCCCATGAATGGGCCAGCAATCCAGACCAACTTCAGAGTTGGCCACGGGGAAAGGTCAGAAGATCACTGCTGCACCCAAAGCGCTTGTGGCCATTTTGTCACCCATGAAGGTGCAAGGCAGCCTTATCGAGTTTGCTGCTTTGCAGGCAGCTGCTGGCCTTGGCTTTTCTCCTTCAAACAAGAGAATTGACTGAATGTGGTTGTCAGCTGTGGCCGTACAGTGCTGCGTACAGTGCTGCCTCTACCTCTGAGTCCCAGTCTCGGATCCCTTCCTTGTCAGACTCACAGAAGTAGCTGCCTGTTACTGCCACTGATCCCGCAGGGCTTTGATCCCACATACTGCCAGCTTCCTGAGACCGCAGTCTTCAGCACACTGAGTTGGCAGCAGGCCCCATCAACTGCAGTGCAACTTCTGTGCAAACATGAATGGGGTTGGGCTGCATACATTGCCTCAGACTGCTTCAGCTACATACTCTCCTTGTTTATTCCCCACAGGTGTGACTCCTGCTCGCCCACCCATTCCTGTCACCATTCCGCAGGTAGGCGTGGTCAACCCTGTTTTGGCCAGCCCCCCCACTCTGGGCCTGCTGGAAGTGAAGAAGGAGAAGGAAGAGGAGGAGGTCTTCCAGGAATCGGAACGGCCAGAGATGCTCAGTGAACAGGAACACATGAGCATCTCTGGCAGCAGCGCCCGCCACATGGTGATGCAGAAGCTCCTCCGGAAGCAGGAGGTAACTGGGTTTTGGCTGGGGTGGGGGGAAGCAGTTCTACTTCCCTTTCTCCAGGAGGCAGTTTAGTTCCATTCTAGTGGGTAGGGTCTGGTAGCTGTGGTGTTGGTGGGTGGGCTGGTGGGCCACTCAGTTTCCTGAGGAGTTGGGGGGGGTGAGAAGGAGGGAAGGGGGGTATCCTAGTTTACAGAAGAGTAGGCTATGGCCTGAGGGATGACTGTGGCCCAGGTCTCTGCAGTTTTCCTGCACACTCAGCAAGCACCATGGTTGGTAGAAGTTGGACATCTCATATTGTGGACCAATTGCGAGACTGTTGTGAGAATATTTTCTTTCTCCATTGCTCCCCAGTCGACTGTGATGGTTTTGCGCAACATGGTGGACCCCAAGGACATTGACGATGACCTGGAAGGGGAGGTGACCGAAGAGTGTGGCAAGTTTGGAGCGGTCAACAGGGTCATCATCTACCAGGAGAAGCAGGGCGAGGAGGAAGATGCTGAAATCATTGTGAAGATTTTTGTAGAGTTCTCCATGGCCTCAGAGACACACAAAGCCATCCAGGCGCTGAACGGGCGCTGGTTTGCGGGCAGGAAGGTGGTGGCCGAGGTGTACGACCAGGAGAGGTTTGACAACAGCGACCTCTCGGCATGAACTCTTCTCCAGAGAGACTCTCCCTTCTCCCCAGCCCTGAGCGTCAGGGCTGTCCCTGCCTCAGCACCCTTGTTCTGTGAAGTCTGTGTAGTTTTGGATAAAAGGAAAGAAGTGCAACGCTGTGTGTGGTGTTGGTGTTCCTCTGGGGCACAGTGGAGCTGTGTGAGGGTCTGTTCCCTGCTCAGGCTGCAGCATCACTGCTGTGCTCTTCTGGAAGCTTCTCTGGGTGGAGCAGTGCTCTTCTGTGATCTCAGAGGCAGAGCTGTTGGTGGGCAAGGACACTCGGTCAGTCCTGCGGGCGCCTGGAAATATGTTCCTGGCACCTGCTGAGGGGCAGAAGGAGGTGGTGGAGGAGCTGAAGGGCACCTCTCAGGTGGCCTCCCCCGCCCTTTGCCTGCTTCTGCCCCGGACCCCTCAGGCGGGAGGGCAGTGCCCAGCCTGTGTGTGGCCGTGAAGAGGGGCTGAGCCCCGCAAGCCGAAGGAGGGCTGGAGGAGCAGGTGGAGTTCTGGGTCTTGTGAGGAGCAGCTCAGGCAGGGCTGGGAGAGGAGACTTGCCAGGGAAGAGCAGCTCCTTCCTGCCCAGCCGAGCGGGTTGGGACTGAGCCTGGCTCCTGCTCCCTCCGGACAGCCACAGGAGCCTTGTGAAGGGAGAGGTCTGTCTGGGAGGGGCTTCCTGCAGGCCCTGGAGTGGCTTCCTGGGGGCTCCAGCCAAGGAGGGAGGGAGTCTGGGGGGCTGCTGTCTTTCTGACCCCCACCTGCGCTGCAGAGCAGAGGTTCCCAAAGTGGGGGTCGTTAGGAGCCGGGCGCCGCCATCATCAATAGGGAGTCGTTCTCAGTGACGTCACTTCCTGCTTGACGCCCTCGTCGGGGTTATATCCGGTCAGCCGGCTTGGCTTTGGTGCGCATGCGCGGTGCGCGCACGAGGGGAGGGGCTTGTCCGAGCCCCTCCCCTGCCCGCGCCCTCCCGCCTCTCCCAGCGTGCCCAGCGCTCCCGACTCATCGCTCGGCGGCGGCGCCCCCTCGGCGGCCATGCGGCCCCCCCTGTGAGCGCTCGCGGAGGGAGTACGGAGGCCGGGAGGGGAGATGCTGCGCTGCATGCCGCCCCTGTGGCGCTGCAACCGGCAGGTGGAGGCCCTGGACAGGCGCCACTGCTCGCTCCAGGCCGTCCCCGAGGACGTCTTCAGGCACGGCCGCTCCCTCGAGGAGCTCCTGCTCGACGCCAACCAGCTCAGGGAGCTCCCCAAGGTCAGCCCCGAAGGCCCCGCCGCCGCCCCCCGCGGCCCCTGCCCTCCCCCTCCAAGGCCTGGCCCGGCCTGACAGACAAAGCCCTGAGGGAAGGCTGGCCCCTCCCCCACCCCCGGAGCACAGAGGCTGCAGGCAGGAGACCTCAGGCGCCCACTTAATCCTGCCCAGACACGCCTTTGTCTGCTCCCCTGAAGCTGCAGGGGGTGGGGCTTACCCTCCCCACTCCCCACTCCCCTGCCTCCCCCAGTCCCCGCACTCCCCTGCCTCCCCTCCCCCCACTCCCCTCCCCCAGTCCCCTCACTCCCCTGCTTCCCCCTCCCCCAGTCCCCCCACTCCCCTGCCTCCCTCCACTCCCCTGCCTCCCCTCCCCCCACTCCCCTCCCCCAGTCCCCTCACTCCCCTGCTTCCCCCTCCCCCAGTCCCCCCACTCCCCTGCCTCCCTCCACTCCCCTGCCTCCCCTCCCCCCACTCCCCTCCCCCAGTCCCCTCACTCCCCTGCTTCCCCCTCCCCCAGTCCCTCCACTCCCCTGCCTCCCTCCACTCCCCTGCCTCCCCTCCCCCCACTGCCCTCCATGGTGCCCCTGGTCGAGGGGCAGGTGGAGCAGCGGAGGAAGGTCCCAGTCCTGGCTGGCCCTGTCCTGGGAGGGTCCCCCAGCATCCTCCTTCCTTCCCACCCCAGGGCTGCACCTGGATCTCATGAGTCAGAGGTCCTCCTGTGCACCACTCTGCAGCCCCCAGAAAGAGTCTGGCTCCAGCAGGACCCTCTGGATGGGGTGGCTGGAGGCAGATCTAAGGGTTGGCTGAGCATCCCAAGCGCAGCTCGCCTCCTTCCCTTTGACCCTCATTCCTTTCCCCTTCCTGGACACAGCACTGAACAAGCCGCAGTTTGCCTCTCTCTGTAAACCTTTCTGAACTCCTTGGTGAAACCAGTATATAAATGGGATGGATTGATGGGGATGGTGGCAGAAGGCGTGGTGTGGCTGCTGGAGGCTTCCTTGGGTGAGTCTGGGAGCCTGTCCTCTTGCTAGACAGCGCCACAGAGAGGGCTGTGAAGGGGCAGCTGGACCCCTGGCGTGCTCTGGGGAAGCTCCCTGAGGGCCCTGGAGGTGCCTGACTGGGGCTGGGTGCCGCTGTGGTGTGCGGCCTGCAGCAGTCCTCCTGAGGAGCCAAAGAGGGGGAAGCACTGGTGGTTGTCTGTTGTGCTGCCATGTTGTTTGGCGAGAGAGTTGGTTGTAAGATGGCAGTGGCAGGCAGGAGTCCTGGGCAAGGCCAATTCTGGAGTCCTTCATTGAGCCTGAGGTTCCTTGTGTTCTGCCACATAAAATTTGCCCCGAGGGGACTGTGCAAATCCAACTCCCTTGGGAACCTCTGGGTTTGCTATTTCCTTGCAGAAGCCACTCCTGCTGCCTGTCCCTGACCCACTGCTGCCGCCCAGAGACCCTCGTGGGCTTGCGCTGGCTGGTCTTGGAGCCTCAAGCAGTTTCCTAGGAGAGCCTTGTGACCTGGGCAGCCAGCAAGTGGAGCAAGAGGTTGTGTGAGCTGAACGGGGAGGGGGTGAGGGCAAGGTACCCCTTCTTACAGCATAGGCTTGTAGCTTGTCATCCAGCTGGGAAACCTGGATGGACTCCTATGATGTCTTGGAACTGTGGGCAGGTATGGCCAGCCTGCAGGGTTCCAGAGCATGGGCTCTCTGCTTGCTTTCAGGCTCCATCCCAAGCCTTGGACTTCCTCAGCTGGTAGACCCCCTGCAACTGAGTCTTCTGCAGCAGTGGCATGTGCTCTTCTATGGTGGCTGGTGGCCAGAGCCAAGGTCTTCAGGGGCACAGCCATCTACTCTAGGCAGAGTTGGCTTCAGGAGTGGCCTGGTAGTTTGGCTCTCAAGTACAGACTCTCCCCCCTGGTTAAAAATAGAGTGCCCCAAGGCTGCTGGTCCACCCCCTTTGCAGCCAGGCAGTTGGTGAAGGTGGCAACAAAGCCTGCTCCAGCTCAGGTATGGCCTCTTTTCTCCTGCCTGTTCTCAGACCAGGAAGGTAGTGGAGCTGAAGCAGGCTCTCACTGGCCATGCTCCGTGGCCCCTCAAAGAAGAGGAGGTGGCAGCTGGAAGCAGCCACTTCTTCCCCCTCAGCAGAACTGGCTCCAGACTTTGGCTGCTTCTTCCCTGTTTGCTCTTGGTGAGAAGAATGAAGTGGTGGAGGTCTAGTGGAGGAGACAGCTCCCCTTGTGCCCCACACAAAGCATGCTAAGCTGGCCTGGCCCTGCTCTGGAGCCCTTTTGTCTCTCTGCGTTTCTGTGTTCATAAGTCTCGAGAGATCAGGCCTTTCGGCAGAGACTGTTCCTCTGCACTGCAGGCATCCAACAACTTCTGAGGTTGCTGCTGACTCTCAGGGACTGGATGGGATGGATGGCTAGTTGGCAATGGGCTTTGTCGTGGACGACTGGGCATGTCTGCAGAGGGGCCTTGAGGGGACCTCTCTGGGTGTTCTCAGTGGGGAAAGAAAGGGCAGACTGTTTGCAGGTGCAGCCATTGCCCTCACTTGTGGGGCAGGCATGATCTTAGGCACCTGCTGGAGACATCTGAAGGTCCACCCTGGAAGTTGGAAGCAATTGAGGTGGAGGGGGCTCCCTGTGGAAGGTTGCAGTGTACAGAGAGAGCACTTACAGTGCCTGAGTGACAGGAGCAAAGGTGGAGCAATGGTGCCAATGGAGTTCTTGTGACGGGCTACCCCCTCCCCAGGGAAGGCCTGAAAGAGTGAGAAAGCTTGGCCTGAGGGTTGAGCAAGGAAACAGAGGCAGGTGGCTGTGTCTTGCCCCCATGAAACAGGGGCTCTGAGGCAGAGAGGAGCAGGGGGACAGCACCTCCACAGGCGGCCAGGCTGCACAGCCATCGTGCTTAGAATGACATCTTACAAAGTTCAGAACTGGGAGGCCAAATGCATTTACACATCCTGGGGACTCTGTCCCGTATCCCCCCCGTTGGACATCTAGCAGAGAGAGGTGGTGGTGCCTGCTGGGGTTGGACAGAGTGACGATCCTGGTCTGAAGTTGGCTCTTGGCCTTCGCTGGTGGCTCCTGCAGGGGTTCATCTCAGGGTGATTAGGGGTGCGGGCACCAAGTGATGCGTTGGTCAGCCCTGCTTTTGCTGGAAGGGCTGCAGTTGGAGCACCAGACCTTTCAGGACCTTCCAGCTCAGTGGCTGGATTAAAGCATGTCTGCTCAATGTTGTGTATATGCAGCAGGGGCCAAATGTGTATACCAGAGGGCTGGGCAGAAATGGGTTAAGCCTCGGCTTGTTTGACCTCCTCCTCTTTCTTCCCAGAAAGAAGTTTATGTTAATGTGGAAACAGTGCAGAACTCCATAGGCCTGGGAGTTACTCCTTCCCACCTGCTGGGACCTACTGTCTGGGCAGGTCTAGCGCCACCCTGAAACCAGTATCACTGAAATGCCATTGGCGGTCCAGGAGAATCAGGCGGACTGAGTCTCTCCTGTCAGCTTCCCCTAAGTGTTTTAGGGACATTAAAGCATTTAAGGGTTGCTCTTAATCTCCTCCTTTTGGCCCCAGCACCAGACAAATGAAGTGCAGTGCTCAGCAGAGCTTTGCAATGAGTTTCCAAAGCATTTCACAGATAAAATAAGTTCTATTCATCATGAACTGGATTCCAGCCTGAGTTTTCCCCCTCCCTGTGCCGTCCATAAATGCATTGACAATGTCTGCATGGCTTTTGAGGAGGGGGAGTGTGCCGTGGCACCCTGTTGTGCCATGGAGGTCTCCAGGTGTGCCATGGAAGCTTGTGGAAAGGAAGTCCAGTGGGGACTGTGTGTCCCTCATCAGCAGCATGGTGTGTTTTGTCAGTAGTCCAAAAACTGATGGTTTTTCTTGACAATTCAGCCCCTTCTCAGTGTGCCATGAGTTGAAAAAGGATGCAAATCATTGTCCTAGACTCAGCTCTCTCTGGAGAAACAGGTGACAGCAGTTGCTTGTGCGATCACTTAGCTTAGGCTGTTGCCATCAGAACCTTGCAATGGTAACCTATGCTTAATAACTTCAAGGTTGGATGACTGCCATACTCTCTATGCGGGGACTACCCTGTAAAGCAATCCAAAAACTACAATTAGTGCAGAATGCAGCAGCTCAAGTGGTCACGGGGGCCGGATGGTATGACCTGGCTGGCCCACTGCTTTAACAAGTGCTCTGGCTACCTATTCTTGTTCAAGCCTTTAAGCCTCCACGATCTGAATCCAAGCTATCTGAAAGACCACCTCCTTCCATACATCCCTGTCCACCCTCTTGAGTCCATCTGAAAGGGCTTTCCTACAAGTGCTGTCTTTGTCCCAATTGAGAGGGGCGGCAACTTGGTGACAAGCCTTCTCTGTGGTGACACCACAACTTTGGAATTCCCTAATGGGAACTGAGTACCCCTCCCCTCTGACGGCCTTTTGCAAGCGCTCAAAACACCTGTTTCGTCTGAGTTTTGACTGCTGAATGGATGATTGCCCTCCTCCTCCTCCTCTAATAAGTTTACTGTCACTTGACTCCCTCTCTGGTCTGAACTCATTCATAATTTTTACCCGTCTGGCCACATTACCACTATATAACGGGCAATAATAAACTGCTGTTAATGCCTTATTTGGATGTTTTCTTGTTGTACAATAGTGCCTCACATAAAGAGCTTAATTCATTCCGGAGGCCTGCTCTTTAAGTGAAACGCTCTTTAAGTGAAGCAGATTTTCCCATAGGAAAACCCCCAAAATATTCATATAAAAATATTAACTGGATGTAAAAATGATGACAAAACACTGGAATTGAATCCATAACATGCATTCAGTGTGCAGGATCCTATGAAGTCTACTTAGGCTGCAATCCTAAAGACACTTTCCTGGGTTAGACATGGTTAAGAGGCTGCAATCAAAGACGCTTTCCTGGGAGCAAGCCCCATTTAACACAGTGGGGCTTACTTCTGAGTACACATAGTTAGGAGACTGCAATCAAAGACACTTTCCTGGGAGGCTTACCTGGGCTGCTGCTGGAGGTTCAAGGTGGTCGGTGGAGGCACTTGGGAGCAGTTAGGGGCAGCTGCCTCTGGCAATCTCCCGACTGCCGTGCTCAAAGGAGAAGTTGGGAAAAGGCTAAGACTGTTTATTTGGCTTTTACTCTGCCTTTCTTCCTGAAGAGCAGTCAAAGCAGCCAATAATTAAAATGCATAAAGTACATAAACTGTAAAATATATTTTCAACTGTTAACTAGATACAGTGGCGCCTCACGTAAAGTATGTTTCACGTAACAAACAAAAATTTATCTAGGATTCTGCTTCATGTAACAAACTGTGCTTCACGTAAAGAACACATTCGTTGGCAGTTGGGGCAGACGCGCTGGCCAGCAGCCTGTTTAAAAAGCGTCAGGGCTGCCTTGTGCACCTGCCCCTGGTGAAAGCAACACTTCCATGCTGTTCCTCCTGTGGCCGGAGGGAGAGAAGAGCAGTGGAGAAGAGGAAGCAGCTCAGGGCTAGCCAGAAGGGAGCAGGGGAGGGAGAGGCTCAGGATAAAGAGAAGGAGAAAGTGGGGAGACACTTCCAAGGTGTCTTGGATTGCAGCCTCCTAACCATGTCTACCCAGAAGTAAGCCCCATTGTGTTAAATGGGTCTTACTCCCAGGAAAGTGTCTTTAGGACTGCAGCCTAAGTAGACTTAATAATATCAAACACATTGACTGCGTGTTTTGAATTCAATCCCAGTGTTCTGTCATCATTTTTACATCCAGTTAATATTTTTATATGAATATTTTTGGGGTTGTGGAACCAATCGTCTGAGTTTCCATTATTTCTTCTGGGAAAATCCGCTTCATGTAAAGAATGTTTCATGTAACAAACATGCCTCCAGAACGAATTAAATTTGTTACATGAGGCATTAAAATCCAGCCTGTGGCAAGCAGTAACAATACAAACCAACAATAAATTAGTTTTTTTAATAAAGCCATCGTCTTCTCTTAGAAGATCTCAAAGGCTGTCTGGTCTAAAAAAAATTTCAGGCCTTGCCAGAAAATCAACATTGAGGGGAGGGAATTCCACAGTCCAGGAGCCACTACTGGGAAGGCCGTATTTCTGTCCACCACCCCCTAACCTCTTTAAGGGTGACACACACAAAAGGGCCTTCTGAGATGACTGAAGAGAACAGACTAGATTATACAGAAGAAAGTGGTCTTTCAGATACGCTGGCTGTAAGCCAGAAAGGGCTTTGAAGGTCAAAACCAGCGCCTGGTATTGGGCAGGGAAACAAAGCTGAAGCAGTGGCATGAACAAGTCAAAGCACCTGGGGCAGATCTGATGAGTCTCACTGGGCAATAGGCAGATGATCTCCCAGACCGAAGGAACCTGCCATATTTTCTGCAGACTGGCAATCCAGGGTGACAGATGCCAGGAGGACATCACCAGACATTGTCTGTGTGGAAACAAAAGTCATAACAATTCCAAGAGATTTTATCTGCAAAGTGGCTGCAGGATCCATGTGAGCCCTTGCCCGTGTTGGTCCAACTTGTCATGAATCTTCTGCCACTGTTACCTACTCTGACTCTGCTTGATGTAGACATTGGTTGGGGAGATTTCATCCACAGTCCTGGCCATCTCCCTATTCCAAAAATCAACGGAGGTTCTGATGAGTCGCTGGCGTTTGCAGCAGGAGAAGTCCTCTTGAAACCATTCAGATCCATTAGCACAGTGATTTTGAACCTTCTTCATTCCATGAGGCACTGAACAGGTGCTAAAATAGTTGAAGTACACCATCAATCTTTAGACACTTGACAAGGCACACATACAGTTGGTGAGGGGTTCAATTCCTCAATGACCCTATTAATAACTGAAATTTATTTAATGAATACATTTGCAAAACTCTTCACACTGCAGTAGTCTTTGGGGGGTTGACGGCCTTTAATAAGGTCTTCTGCCTCTGTGGAGGCAGAAGGTTGCAGCAAGTCTCAGTCTTGCCACAAAACACTCTGTTGCTCCTAGCTAGGCAGGGCCCAACAAGGACTTCAGGCCTGGCAGGTTATGAGTACAAAACAAATACCGGTACATGTTCCAGATGCTGCCGGTGTTTGTGTTTTTATCTGGAAAAGGAACCTGAGTGAGCTGTTCTTGGATGACTTTGGAGGCCTGTGCTGTGCAGGTCTGGTCCTGCAGCCTTTCCCAGCTTGATTCTGTGCCTTGTCCTCTCTGCAGAGTCTGTATCTGGGAACAGACAGGTTCCAGGCTCCTGCTGTATCTGTGCTGTCTTTTGATTTCTGCATTGCCACCACGCGCACAGGTTTTGGGTAGCTTGGAAATGCATCTCTGCCCCGAAGCACTTACTCCAAGAAGGAGGCAGGGAGGAGAACCTGAGCAAGCAGAGCAAAGGGCTTCAGGTACATGTTCCCAGACATGGCTCCAAGAGAGAAGTTTTTCCACCAGTTTCTTCACAAGCTGTTGCTGGATTGGGCTTGTTCTTGAGGCAGCCTCTTGATTCTCCTCCAACTCTTGTCCTGGGGAAAGAGGTTTCCTTTTCCTCCCAGTTTCTTCACAGCAGCTGCTACAAAGTGGTTATTATGGAATTGCTTTGCAAGGTCAACAACATTAGCTTTTGGGTTGCAGCTTGTGCCAAGAGGCGTATCAGGTGAGCCTTATGGCTGTCTTGGAAACAATGGCCAGAGAAGGGGAGCAGTCTAGAACCAATGGGTTCTCACCCTAGAACAAACTGCAAGGAAGGAGATTCCAGTTGGACATCTGGAAAAAATTCCTGACTGTGAGGGCGGTTCGGCATTGGAACAGATTGCCAAGGGAGGTGGTGGACTCTCCCTCACTGGGGATCTTCAAGCAGAGGCTCGACAAGCACCTGTCGGGGATGCACTAGGAGGATTTTTTGCTGCAGGCAGGGGGTTGGACTGGATGACTTACTACGTCCCTTCCAATTCTATGATTCTTAAACCAGGAGCACTTGCTCACCTGTGGCTCCTGCATGCAGTGAGCAAGAGGGGACAGCCTAGCTGGGCTGGTTCTTGAAGGCCACTGGGTCCTGCTTGGATTTTGAAGGCAGACGTGCTCTGCCCACAGGCCCAGAAGCATCATCACCATATTCCTTAGCAGTCTCTCTTGTGCCCGGGAATGGTGACAGGATCCCAGGCTTGTTGTCTGGGTTGGTCACAGAGGCATATGATGGGCTTCTGCATGAGGTGCTGGAAGCCCATCAGAGCGTCTTCTGGGAACAGTATGATTGACCTTATAAGACTGCCAACCATCCAAGTGGTTCTGCTTATGTCCTGTCCCTTTTAGTCCTTATTGTGATGGACTTTGTCGCCATTCACTGCTCAGTGGTGACCTGGAAAGGGGCACTTTCACAGAGTTAGAGGTAAGGGCCTGTGACTTGGTCTTCAGAAGGCATGGTGGACCACTGAAGAAGGCTTCCGCTCTACTGTGGATGTTGTACCAATGACAGCAGAATAGCTAAATCCAAAGTCCCTCCAGGTGGCTTGTCCCTTCCAGTGGCACTGATGATGCTACAGAAGACCCAACCCTTGTTCCTCCTCTGTGGAGAAGCATCTGCAGAGTGATGTCTCTTGCGGGTGATGTCCGAGCATCCTTGGTGTTGCATCCAAGGATTCACCCCACCCCAGTACTATAGGTCAAAGAATCACTACCGTGGTGCGGTTGGTGGGAGACAGGACTGAGTGACCACTGTGTGGGAGATGTCCCCTGCCAGTTCCAGATACTGTCACTAATCATGAGGGCAGCACGTGTACATGGCATGAGGATGCTGCAGCACCCCAACAAAGGGGCCAAAGCAAAGGACTGCTAGGAATCCCTCACCCAGGGATCATCCCATCCCAACCCACCCCAAAGACCTGGTGCACCTAAGGAATACCACTTTGGGGCAAGTACAGTAGGGGTAGACAGATAGATCCCTTGGGAGGGGGGAACCATGTAGACAGAAACACAGACCTCTCTGTGGCCTCCCTCTGGAAGTGAGAAGGTAGAGCAGTTCACTGGATGGGGCAGCAGCAGTTGAGCAAAGATGGTTGCCGGGAGTTTGCTGCCTGAAAATGCAAGCTGGGGATCAGTCAAGATGGCTTCAAGCCCAGCCAAGGGCACTCATTTGCAGGGCACTCACCGTTTGCCGGACTGGCCAGAATCAGCCGTGGCAGCAACCAAAGAAGGAGGACAGGTCGAACCCCAGCAAAGTGTTTCTCCAAGCGGGCTTGTCTCCACTGACATCGTGTGCTTGACATTTAGCACTCCCCTCCTGTTGAGCTCTGCTCCAGGTGGCAGCCTCCAGGGGGTGAAGTTGGTGGTCCCGTCTGGAGGGCCTTGTCACCCTTCAGGTTTGATTAGGGTTTGGTGCAGCAATAGGGAGCCAGGCACATCTTTTTGATACATTCTGGCAGGACATGCAGACCAGGAGCTAGAGAGCCTCCCCAGGTGAGGCTGCAGTTCTGGCAGCCCTCACTGGGGCCTCATGGGGGCACCATCAGACAGACTTCTAGCCAACTGTGGCCTCATCCAGGAGGCTGGCTGACCCTTATGAGATCCAAGCAGTCCATGTCCTTGTTCCTGCAAATGAACCTCTGTCCAGGCACTGACTCTACCCAGAGACGAGCTTGCCAGAATCACAGCCAGGAGCACCGTAGACCAGGGAAACCCTACCAAACCTACCCTGGGGTGGGGATCCAGGGCAAGGGGGGGGGCTGGGCATGGGAACTGGTGCTCCTCTCTTGGTGTCTCCCACAGGGTATGTTGTGCCAGCTGTCCTTCCTGAAGCCAAAAAAGTCCTTTCTTTTATCTGCAAGCAAACTTTCTCAAATTGGTCTTTCTGAAGGAACGCCCCAGGTGGAGTCTTGTGGCCTGGGGTCTGTGTGGGTCTGTTTTCCTGCATTCTTGCCTTGCGTACAAAGGCAAGGTGCACATGTACTTGAGGGCAGACACCTCTTGGTTGCCGTCTGCAGATCCCTCTACTGGTGCCCTGATTAGACTCACGGGATCTTCAAGCAGAGGCTCAATGAGCACCTGATGGAGATGCTCTTGGGAGTATTTCCTGCTACAGGCAGGGGGTTGGATTAGATGACCTACTGGGTCCCTTCCAACTCAAGGATTCAATGGTAGTGCCTGTACAAATGAATGGACCAGGCAAGCAACTGCTTCTTCTGTGTACCTCAAAAGCACAACGTGTGGTCGCATCAAGCACAATTTGGTGATGTATGTTTGTTTCCTGAAGGGATACAGGGGGCTTCCCCCCTCCTGCCCTCTGGTTTTTTTCTGCAGCTTTGATTTTCTTAAGTCGATGAAAACATTAAGACAGAAAAGTTGAGGAAAGGGAGTCCTTGAAGTGTGGAGAGACAAGAATGGAAGAGCCAGCTTTGGCAAAGAGTGAGCAGTACCTTGGTAATGGGTGGGGGTGCTGATTCAAGGCTGCTGAGCCCTCCTGGATCTTGTGCTCTCAGCCAGGGCTGTGGTGTGATGTGCAAGAGGCTGCCCAAAAGGAGGTGTTCTTGGGAGCAGAATTGCCCCGCATGGACCTCATGTGGAGATAAGCTGGCAGCCTGGATGTGGTGAGAAGAGAGAACATCAGTGGTGGGGAGTACCCTGGATTTGGGGTGGCAAGCCAAGGAGACCAATGTGGTTCCTGGGGGTGGGGGAAGAAATTTGGAAGGTGCTGTGATGGTAGACTCAGGCCTAAGGAGACAGAGGTATCTCCCCAGGAGGACTGGCAGGCTAGTGGGCAGAGAAGTAGTAGGAACTCCTTTTGGTTGTGGAGTGGCCATGGAACATTGTCTGTTTTTCTGCCTGCTCTAGGGCCTTCTAGGTGCGTGCAGAGAAATTCTTTGCTGCTGGACAGGGTCTGGTCTGGAGGGGAGGTTGCCTGCTGGGTGACTCCCTTTGGAAGAGGGTGCTGGACAGACCCTCTGTGCCCTCTGACTGGTGGACATCTCTCTTCCCCTTGTAGCCATTTTTCCGACTGCTGAACCTGCGGAAGCTGGGCCTGAGTGACAATGAGATCCAGCGCCTGCCCCCTGAAGTGGCCAACTTCATGCAGCTGGTGGAGCTGGACATCTCCCGCAACGGTAGGTGGGCATCAGGCTGCCCTTTCTCTCCCACCCTTCCCAGCCATTCCTAGCTGCTGAGCTTCCAGGCCAAGCTGCTCCAGGAGTCCCAGTTGCCTTTTAGAGGTAGTGGTGAGGCAGTGTGTTCAGCAGGAGCTTAGCTCTGGGTGCACCACATCTTTCTTCCTCACAGCACCCACAAGGCCTTTGGCTCCCCGACCTGCCCTCTCGCGCATGCCTGCCCCCTTCCTCCTCAAATTCTCTGCAGTTGCCTCATCTTTGGAGCACCTTAAAGCAGGGCAGGTGAGCATTTGGAGCCTCACAAGTGGCCCTTGACAGGCTGCTGACTGTTGTGAGTTTGCCCAATGAGCACTATGCTGAAGGGCTGGCCATCATCTGACGCTCCAGGAATGCTCTAATTATGGAATTTTTTGCAACAGCAAAAGTATATAGAGAATGTGACTGTTGTGAAGTTTTTCAGGGGCCTGTCAAATTTGGGGTGTGCCAAGCCTCAGGTGTGTATGGTGTGACAACCCGTGCTTTTTGAGCCTCCCCGGCCCGTCAAGACTGTTGAGGCTGGCCTGCTAGTCTGCAGATACATGCTTCTTCCTCCGTCTGCACCTCTCAGTTGACCTGCACATCTCCACCCCTCCACAGTACGGAGCACATCTCCACCCCTAGTACGGAGCTGGGGTGAGCAAGTGTAAAGATCCCAGAAGATTTCCAGCCTTTCTAGACTCCATAGTGGTTGTCCAGTCCAACCACGTGCCTTTCTAGTGTGCTGGGTACAAGGAGTGCACTTGGTGAGGGACCTTGTCCACTGGTCCACAACAGTCCCATCACCCCAGATTGCTGAGTCCTGAGCAGAACAATTACAGTAGGCTGTCTTGCTGTGCCAGTTGGGGACTGTTTGCCTTCCTGGCCACTTGCTCTCCATGGGGCTTTTTCTTCCCCAAGGACTTCTAGCACACTGGCTTGGCAGCTTTGACTCTGCACTGAATTGCTTCAGGTAGCAACCCTATAATTAGCTCCTCACCCTTTTCAGAACTCCTCCAGGTCCTGCTGAACCAGAAACATTGCAGTGCCAAGCCTTTCCCCACAGATCTCTGTCCACATTCTAGCTGCCTCCTCCCAAAGAACTGCCTTTCCACCTGCCCTTTAGCTGGTCTGCATTCCATCCTATCCCAGAAGCTCCAGAAAGCCAAGGAGGTGGCTTTGGGGTGGGGAGGGAGTCTTCAGTAGGATGTAGCTGGGTAGCCTCTTCTTCCCAATTTTCCATCACTTTGGATCTGGCCAGGGCAGCAGATGTGGCTGGGGAATTTTGCCTCCTTTCCCCAGGGAGACCCTCTACAGTGGATTGACTAGTGCCCGCTAAATTGGTGGTGCAAGTCTATTGGGATCTGAGTGGAATCTGAGTTCTGACTGCCCATTCCCTGCTCCACCCCCAGGCTCATGAGTCATCCCTCCCTGCCCTTTCTCCACCTCCCTGTTGCTCAGCACAGAACTTTACCTGCGCTAGTGCGCATGGACCAGCTTCCTACCAGCTCTTCTAACTTCTCTGCTGTTACAGTGTGCCTTACAGCCAGTTTGCAACAATCTACATCAACATTGCTTGCTTCACTGGCGCTTCACTAAAGATTGTGCCGTTGTCCTTTATTGGCAGCTGGCAGGGATGGCATGTTACTCATGCCGCGTTCTCATGTGGGTCTTCTATCATGGCTGCAAGTCTGCCGCACTGGACAGAGCTCCCTATTCCTCTGGCTGCTTCCAACACAGAGAGGAAGGCTTTCTGAGTCACTGGTACAGACCTGTCAGACACTGGTACAAGAGCCTTTGTGTACTGGGCAGTGACAAATGGTCACTGGAATCACTGGTTTGTTGTTGGTTTTGGTCACTGGCATCACTGGTTTTTGTTTCTTATGTCTTCTGGTCATTTTGCATCTCACTGTGTTAAAGATCCCAAACCTGAATGTGAGTCCTCAACTCTTGCCACTCCAACTGCTTGTGTGTAGTTCTGTTTCTCCCCAGCTCTGACCCTTCTGGTCTTTTCCTGAGTTTGGTTGGAGTCTTCTTTTAGAGGACGGCTATGGAGTCTTCTTCCTCTTCCAGTATGGCAAACATTTCCCCTGATCACATAGTGCTCCTTGTAAACCAGACTTCAGTCTGATTTTGGGGTAGTGGTGGAAGAAGGGGTGAAGCTGATAGTGGAGAATGTGCAGAGTACCACTGATGCTTCCTCTGGCTGGCTGTGTCTTTTTCCCCACTTTTCCCCTTCTGTTCTTACTCTTTGGCCATTCAATTTCAGTGGCTGGTGGCAGAGGAAAAAGAACTTAATATCTTGTTCATAACTTTGTATGTCTCATTCTGCAATCCTGACCCCCAGTTAGGCTGGCATAAGTCTTGGCACAAGTCCTGTGCTGGCCTGGGTGTCGCAAAAGTACCATTAGAGACATCTGTGCCACTCCAGTGGGAGTTAGGCCAGTGCACAGAGATTTGCCAGCCTCCCCACACCACCACGGTGAGTTGTGCCAGCCTAAATTGGCTAGGATTGTACCTTCTGTTGTATCCCCCCACTGATGTGAAAAACCAGATGGATCAGCGCAAATGTATTAGTGCTGGGAGTTCATCCACTGGGAGTTCATCCACCCAGTGGCCAAGATTGGCACAATCTGACAGTGATGGACGCCTGTCAGGGTCTATGTCGACTCTGGCCTTTGCCTCAGTCCATCTTTTTGGTAATTAGTCAGGATGCAGCCCTGAGTTCATGGTCACCCTTCAGGAGTTCAAGGTTACCCTTCAGGAGCAAGAACCTGGCCAGTTGGACCTACACTGCCAGTGATGTTTCAGGGTAGCATCCCAGTTGCAAGATTGGGGTAGTAACTCCCTCCCCCCCCATAGCCCAAAATGTGGTCTAGCCAAGCCCCCAGGCAGGCAGGCAGGGATTGAGGGAGGGGGTTGGTTCCCAGAAGTGCCATGCCTTCTGCTGAACCCAGGGTGGCATGCTACTCCTCCAACCCACAGCTGAGGTTGGTTCATGATGTCTCGAGTCTGAGAAGGCCCTGAGAGGCAGTACCATTTCTGAAATGGTTTTCTTGCCCTCAAAGAAATTTTGGCAAGTGAGAGAGCCTCCAGTTGGGCCACCTGTCTGTGGGCCGTGGCTGGCTGGCTGCCCCCTTTCTGTTGAGGATGGTGGGAGGACAGCTGGTTGACTGCATTCCTATCTGTTCAGGGCATCTCTGAAGAGCCACAAGCAAGTTGACCACCTGTCCTTGTCTTTCCTCTTTGGAGGAGGCTTGCGGGAGATGCCCTCGCTCTTCTGCTTTGCCCATCTGTCAACCTGTCTTAATGCTTGTCTTTGAAAAGATGCTTGTGGCCAGAGAGCCCAACCCCTTATCCTCCTAACAGGCCTGACTGTGAAAAAGGTGGCCATGGGGTGTAGTGATGGGTTCTCCAGGGCCAGTGCACCCATGGGGAGCTACTCTGAGATCCACACTGAGCCTTTGTTCTGCCTCTCTGCCCTGCTTTCTCCAGACATTCCAGAAATCCCCGAAAGCATCAAATTCTGCAAGTCCCTGGAGATTGCAGACTTCAGTGGGAATCCCTTGTCCAGGTAAGCAGAACTATCCAGACTGGTGCCTGTGCTCCTATTTGTGGAGGATGGGTAGGACGCAGGGGGTAGTAAGGGGAGGCGCCCCTTTCTCCAGCCATCACCTGTTCTGTTCAGCCCGTTTGGGATCAGACTGTAAAGCTCATCTGAGCCCTGGACTGGGTGGAGTGCTTCTGGCTCCTTGACTGTGTGGGGAAAGCGCAAGTGGGGCCAAGGCTCTAGGAAAGCCCCCTGACAGCTTGCCCAGAAATCCTCTCCTTCTTCATCCCACAGGCTTCCAGAGGGCTTTACCCAGCTGCGCAGCCTGGGCCACTTGGCCCTGAACGATGTCTCTCTGCAGAACCTCCCTGCTGACATTGGCAAGTGAGTTATCACCTGGGCACGGGAGGCAGGTTGGGGGGAGGCAATGAGCCTGCCTGTCCATCCACACCCACCTGTCTGCACTCTCTCCCTTCCCTTGCAGCTTGGCCAACCTGGTAACTTTGGAGCTGCGCGAGAACCTGCTGAAGTCTCTCCCTGCGTGAGTACTTGTGGAATCACCAGGGCCCTGGCAGCTCTGCGACTCCCTTAGGTCCTGGGGCGGGGGGTAATGTTGTTGATGGCTGGCTTGGTACAACTGATCCCCTGCTGGCAATTGAGCCCCTCCTCTGTGGGCTGGGGTCTGTGCCTAACCCCAAGAACCTTTTCTCCTTCATCTGCAGGTCACTCTCGTTTCTGGTCAAATTAGAGCAGCTGGATTTGGGAGGCAATGACCTGGAGGTGCTGGTAAGGGGGGGGGGTCTCTGCACAGCCATGTCATGGGTGACATTTTCTGCATACCCTTGCTCCTGGCTCCTCCTCCAGCTTTCTCCTTCTAGAAACTGGGATAGTCTTCCCTCCTCCTTGTGCTTAATACCCTCTGATCTGTGTAGCTTCTTGCTCTCCCACCTGGCCAACCCCTTGGAAATCCAAGGTGGGCTGGATAGAAGCATCTCCTCTGGGATGAGCATCTCCTCTGGGATGATCTCCCTGGGGCCATAGAATGGTCTCTATGGAATGGAGTGCAAGGAGCACTGGGTCGGTAACACCCTCCTCCTTTTCCTCCTCAGCCAGACACACTGGGTGCCCTGCCAAACCTGCGGGAGCTGTGGCTGGACAGGAACCAGCTGGCATCTCTGCCCCCGGTGAGTGGGGCACCTGCAGAGCCCCTTGCTTTCCTGCAGCGTTGGTAGCTCCCTGTCCCTGGTGTATCCTTTTGCTGGTGGGGTTCTTGCTACAAGTTCCCTGCAGAAGGGACATACCAGCTATCTTGAACCTCAGTAGCCCTGTTGTGGTTAAACCCTTAAATGGGGGATCCTACACTCTGCCATTCAAGGCTCTTCAGGCTGCTGGAGTTAGGGTCCCTGTTTGCAGGGTAAGGTTAGAGGGCTCTGCTACTGAGCTGCAGTCCCCATGAGAAGTTGCTCTGGAATTCCCCCTCCCCCGCAAGATGGGGAAGAGGGCTGGTGTGGGGACGGCAAGTAATGCACCATGGGGGTGTTGCTGGGTGAGAGCCCCCCTCCACAATAATTGAGAAGGGCTTTTGAGGCAATTGACAAATGTTTTGCAAAGGAAGGGGGAAATATGGCCTGGGGGCGAGGAGGGAGGCATCTCGCCTAGTACCCCGGTTGTCCTGTGGCGAGGGGAGGGCTCTGGTGCCACCCTGGGTGACAAACCATCACTGCTCTCCTGGCAGGAGCTGGGCCATCTCCGCCGTCTAGTGTGCCTGGATGTCTCTGAGAACAAGCTGGAGCAGCTCCCCAATGAGATCAGCGGCTTGGTGGCACTGACAGACCTGCTGCTCTCACAGAACTTGCTGGAGACCATTCCAGATGGGATTGGTGAGTCTGTGAGGCTAGGTGGCCTGGAAACAGTGGGGCTGGGAGACATGAGCCGGTCGTTTGGGGTGCAAGGCCTGTGCTGTGAGCCAGAAGAGTGCAGAGCCAGACCATCTTTTAGTTTTAGTGGAGAAACTGGCCATGCACTCATATGCTTGCTTACCTAAAAGCAAGCCCCGCTGAACCCAGTGGAACTTCCTTCTGAGTAAATGTTTGGGGGCTTGCACTGTGAAAAGAATTGGAATGAATACAGCTCCCCAGCCTGTTAAATTTGTCCCAACCCACTCTGAGGATTCTGGTGGTGGTGCCAGTGGGGCAGCTCCCCAGTGCTGCTTTGCCATGGGCTCTTTGTGTGGCAACTACTGTAGCCGAGGAGCCAGCCAGTGCCTGTTTTCCCGGGTGAAACACAGTCTAGAAGCAGAGGCAGGGACGAGGGCAAGTGAAGCCTGGCCATGCAGTGACCTCTCTCCTTGTGCCTGGGCCTGGCCTTAATGAGGGCAGGGCTCCTTCTTTTTCTGCATCACAACCCACTTTCAGATCTATTGGAAGCAACAGAATCACAGAATCATCGAATCCTAGAGTTGGAAGGGACCTAGTAGGTCATCTAGTCCACCCCCCTGCCTGCAGCAGGAAATCCTCCTAGAGCATCCCCGACAGGTGCTGGTGGAGCCTCTGCTTGAAGATCCCCAGTGAGGGAGAGTCCACCACCTCCCTTGCCAATCTCTTCCCCCCTCACCCTCAGGAATTTTTTCCGGATCTCCAACCGGAATCTCCTTTCTTGCCGTTTGTCCCCATTGGTTCTAGTTCTGCTTTTTGAGGCAACTAAGAACAAATGAGCCCCTTCCTCCCTATGACAGCCCTTCAGGTATCTGAAGAGGGCAATCAGGTCTCCCCTCAGCCTCCTCTTCTCCAGGCTGAACATCCCAAGTTCCCCCAACCTTTCCTCAGGGCTTCCCTTCCACCCCACTGATAGTTCTTGTCGCTCTCCTCTGGACTTGCTCCAGTTTGGCTGCATCTTTCTTCAAGTGAGGAGCCCAGAACTGAACACAGGACTCAATGTGAGGTCTAACCAGTGCAGAATCCTCTCTTTCCAGGACATGTCCTGTTTGAAGCCTCATGGCACGAAAAAGAAGTCAAATACCCCCTTTTCCCTATGAGCAGCCTGTGCAGAACCGTCTTGGCGTTAATTAAATGTAATAAATCCTTGGCCATTTGAAACCTCTCCCCCTCCTGCTGGGCTGGGGCAGGACCTCCCCTCCTTATGCCATCTGCCCCTTGCCCAGGCCAACTGAAGCAGCTCTCCATCCTGAAGGTGGATCAGAACCGACTCGTAGAGGTGACAGAAGCCCTGGGGGACTGTGAGAACCTGTCAGAGCTCATCCTGACTGAGAACCTGCTTGTGGTGAGTGTGCTGGTCCTGCCTCTTGCTGTGGGGTTGGGCACTGGCAGTCCTGGCAGGGGATGGTGGCTACTCCTCCTGTGTTCCTGCCTTTTGCAGAGGCCATTGCAGGTTGACCAGAATCCCCTCTTTTCAGCACATGTCCTCTGTTTGAAGCCTCATGTCCTGAAAAGAAGTCAAATACCCCTTTTCCCTATGAGCAGCCAGTGCAGAACCATCTTGGAGTTAATTATATGTAATAAATTTTCAATACTATAATTTAATAAGTAATAGTGTTTCAATTAATTACCTGAAATCAACCTAGGAGTGTTTCTAGTTTTTATTTTTGCATGTCCTACATTTTTCTGGGATGTCCTGCTCCATTTTGGGGACCTTGTCCTCTTATGCGGTTATGATATTTGGTCCCTGGCCTGGCCAGCCTCCCTAACTCATATGTCCCTCTTGCAGGCACTGCCCAAGGCTGTGGGAAAGCTGGCCAAGCTGACAAATCTCAATGTGGACCGGAATCGCCTGACAGCCCTCCCAGCAGAGATAGGGGGCTGCAGCAGCCTGAATGTGCTCTCCCTACGGGACAACCGCCTGGAGCTGCTGCCCCCTGAGCTGGGCCAGACCACAGAGTTGCATGTGCTAGACGTGGCAGGCAACAGGTGAGCCCTGCATGTTTACCCGCAGGTGGTGCTCCTCTTCATGTTGACCTGCTGGAAGACTTATCCCTCTCCTCCTGCCTGTGGCCACAGCTTCAAAGGGATGTCTAAGCCCTGCTCCACCAGTTCAGTCACCCTCCCCACTTGAGCTCTTTGGTGGTCTCCCTACCCCATGGTTTAGATGAGAGTTAAGGTTATGCTCCCAAAATTGTTCCCTTGTGGTTTCCCAATAGGCTACTACCAATCTTTCCTAGCAGGTTCCGCACCATGGCCTCAGCATCCTTTTGAAGCAATGCTGCATGGCCTTGCTTACTACTTTCACTACCGAGTACAGCTTCCCTCCATGGGGCTGTGGGACTTGGGCACCTTGCCCAGTGTCACTCCTGCTTGCTCACCATCCGCACTGGCCTGCCTGGGGCTTGGCACTGCAACCTGCCCTGCACCTGACATTGCAGCTATTCCAACTTTCCTCTCAGGCCTCCCATGTGCTTGTTGCCCATGTTGAGCAAGTGGATCAGCAGAGACCCACCTGGGCTCTGCTCTGAGAAGGAGGAGACGTCCAGATGGGGAAGCCTAGCAGTGGCTGCAAGAGCCTCCTGTAGCTACTGGGGAAAGTTGGAATGAAGGGGGAGAGAGTCTCGCCACTCGTCAGAAGAGCTGCATACTGAGTTGGAGGAACGGAGGCTGTGAAGGGGGGGCATTGGGAACTTGAGGCTCAAGTGTGCACAGTGCACATGTATTGCCTGGATGGGAGCAGGTGAAAGTGGACCTGGGAGGCAACCCATCCCTGTCCTGCCTTACTGTTTGAACAAGGTGGTTGTTGACAAGGATTGGAAGCAGCCAAACTGAGCAGCCAACAACTGCATTAAGAAGTAGACACAATAGAAGAGATGTCCAACAGCAGCAGCAGCGCCCCCAGTTTTAAGAAGGAAGCTAAGTCAGGAGGAGGAAGTCTGGGGCCTCTGCGGGGAAGGCCAGGACTGAGGAGTCTGTAGGGAGGCGGGTGTTTGTGGCTGTGGTGCAGACGTGTCTGGAGGCCTCTGCTTGTGTTTGTCATCCTTGGGCATTGCCCTGCTTTGGTTGGTGTTGCCTGGTGGCCCTGAGTAGTCCTGCATTCTGGGCTCCTGAGCACCACCTTGCTAAGGCTGGAAACCAGTGTTCCCCCAAAACTCAGTGACCTGAAATGTTGGCAGTGATATGACAACAACATTGCTGAACATCAGGAAACTGCATCATGACACAGTCATGACACTGTAAAGCCACAAAAGGGTGCATGCACCAGCCCACACCCCTTACAGCCAGGAACACTGCTGGAAACATATGCAGGGATTAAGGCATGAGTCTGCTCCTGCTGTTCACTTATGGGCTGGAGCCATGTGGAGCCCTCCAGCAGGACAGAGAAGCAGCTATCAGCAGGAGGCCCTTCCCCTGACTGCAGTGCAAGATTTATGGCCAGGCATATCGAGGGTGCTCTCCCTGCCTTCCTTCCTGTGGAGCACTTGGGCTCCTAGCACTTCTCCTTTTCAACTGTGGTGATGTTGTGCCCAGTGGCCCTGCTCTGTTGACCCTGGCACATAATGGGGCAACCTCTGTGGCTGTGGTCTGTGGCTGAGCTGTGATTGTCTCACTCAGGCTGCAGCACTTGCCCTTTGCCCTGACCAGCCTCAACCTCAAGGCCCTCTGGCTGGCCGAGAACCAGTCACAGCCAATGCTGAAATTCCAGACGGAGGACAATGAGAAGACAGGGGAGAAGGTGCTTACCTGCTACCTCCTTCCCCAGCAGCCTTCACCCAGCCTAGGTAAGCAAAGCAGGACACAGATGCAGAGTCCCTTCAAGCAGGCCCTGGGGGGTTCTGCAGGCATTCCCCCTCCCCAGGCTCCTCCACTGTCCTCTCCTTTGCAGAGAATCTTCTACAGAACAGTGTGGACGACAGCTGGACGGACACCAACCTCAATCGGGTCAGCGTGATCCAGTTTGTGGATGCACCCAGGGTGGATGAGGAGGAGGAGGAAGCTGGAGCAGAGAAGAGGGTAATGAGAAGATGGGGTGGCAGAACAGCAAATGGGAGGCAACATCTTCTGTGGTTCCTTTTTCCCAGGCCTAGCTGTCCAGTTCAGGTGGTGCCAAAGTGGTGTTGGCCAGGAAAGCAAGTGCAGCTTCCTGGGAGCATCTTTCCTGCTCTGCAGTGTCTGCACAAAGGTGGTGGACAGCATTGGCTCGAGTTGTCCAAGTGGCAGGCTTGGTCCTGTGGAGTGAAAACAGGCCTTCCTGCAGCCTCTCCTCACTGCTCCCTCCTTCCCTTTGCTTTCTCCCACACCTTGTTCCACAGGGTCTGCAGCGCAGGGCAACCCCCCACCCAAGTGAGTTGAAGGTCATGAAGAAGGTGATGGAGGTGCGGCGCAACGAGGCCTCTGCAGCCAGGCTGGGCAACGAAAGAGATTCTCCTGACTCAGAGGTGAGAGGCAGCAGTGGCTGGAAGGTCAGTGGGCGGGTGGAAAGAGGCTGTGGTGGGGAGGGCTTTCCAGGTGTTTTGCTGCCCTCCTGGGGTGAGCGCAAGATGTGGGTGCTTTGTGACTGCCATTTGAGCCTGTCTGTGCCAGTTGCTCCAAGCAGCCAGAGCTTGGCTCAATGAACACTGCCCTCTGGAGAGGGGGAATTGCTCTGTGGCTAGTTTTGCACTGGGTCCCCTTCCCCTCCCATCACAGGTTATAAGCCATGATGGATTTGTGCATAGTTGGAGCAATCTCAAAATGCCAGCTGCAGGGAGGGCACCTAGATGCAGGTGTCTTGTGTGCTGCCTGAAGCATCTGGTTGTCCACTGTGAGATATAGGAAGCTGGACTAGATGGGCCTTTGGTGCAGGCTCTTCTGATGTTCTTATGGGTGCTGCCAGATCCCCTTATTGCCCCAAGGGCCATGCTGCTACCCCTCTGTCCTTCTGTGGGGTTGTGTGTGTGCGTTTGCGTCTATGTGTATGTCTGAATGGTGCTGTGTACAATTACCACATGGACTCTACTATCCTCCACTTTCTGTGCAGGAGAAGAGGCTGAGTGCTGCATCCAGTCATAGTGAGGACTCGCATGTCTCTGGCAGTACCATCTCTGCCAACTGCCAGGAGGAGGCCACAGCAGCAGCAGTAGCCAGGCATACACAGGTTGCACCAGGTCCTGGAGAGGAGATGGAGAAGAAGCAGGAAGAGGCGGAGGTGGTGGTCAGCCCTGCAGTGGAGGAATCACCAGCAGGCCAAGAGGATGAGCTTGAGGATGGATACAATGAGGTAAGGTCAGCAGGAGGTGGCACTGATAGCTGAGAAGTGGGGTGAGGCTTCTAGAGAGCCAGGCTTTGCCTTCTCACAGGAAAGCCTGGCTCAGAATCTCCATTGTCAGAGTCACCAGCAAGACAAAGTCGCTGAGACAGGGACACCCTTAAGGGACACCTTAAGGACATCCTTGCAAGCCAGTACCTGGAGATCAGAGGCATTTGGAGGCAGAGGAGGTGGGGGGAACATTCCCTTGGACATTCCCCCACCAAGCCCCAGGTTAGTGCAGTTGTGGGGAAGAGCAGATCACCTTCCCCCCTCAGGTTAGGTTGTGGTGAGGTATCCTGGAAACAGGAAGGAAATGATATGGCCGGAGCTTGGCACCTGCCCAGATGTGCTGAGTCCAAAGGGATGGAGTCTGGAGCCAGGTTAGAAAAGCAGTAAAGGCTAGGAAGCTTCCTTCTGTAAACAGAAGTCTTGCCAAATGATGACAATAAAAAGGAGCCTAAACTGTGGCAAAGGAAACGTGAGAAGGAAACCTGCCAGGGAAGCGGTTGGCCTGCAGGAGCCTTGGAAATGGCCAAGAAGTTATTTGCACCTGTCTTTGTGCCAGTGAAAGACCTCAGTCAGTACTGCTGCCCTCCTGGCTCCTCCCGACAAAGGAATTAAGTCAGATGGAGAGGAGAGTACTAGAGAAGATGTTTCACACCTAGTTTACAAGTTGGAAGATCAAATACTCCCCCCAAGTGCTATTAAAGCACTGAAGTTTGATGTTGTTGATCCCTTGACTAAAATGGTCCCTTTAAACAGCCACACTGCTGGAGGACAGCAAATGGCACAAGGATGGTTAGAAAGGGAAGGAGAGGGAGCCAGGAAACTAGGCCAGACAGCCTAACATCAGTTCCTAGGAAGATGGTGGAATATAAAATCTTACAACACATAGACCAGCAGGCCATGCTGAGGGATAATCAGCATGGCTTCTGTAACAGGAGATCTGGCCCCTCCTGGGACTTCCTCACAGATGATCTCCAAAGCCTGGCTGAGGCAGAACCTGCACAGTTCTTTCCTCCTTACCTTTGAGAATTCTTAGAAAAATGGCATGTGGATGCTGGGGAACCCGTGGAAAAGTGGCATGTGGAGGTCCAGTATATATCTGGACCTTTTGAAGGGATTTTGTCTGGTCCCTCAACAAAGGCTGCTGAGGAAACTCCATGGTCAGGGAATTAGCAGGCAGGTCCTCTGATGGATCAGGAAGTGGTTGAGGTCCGGGAAACAAAGAGGGTATCAGTGGGCAATTTTTCACAGTGGGGAGAGGTGAATGTGCCCCACGAATCTGTCCTGGAGCCACTGCTTTTCAACCTGTTCATAAATTATCTGGAGATAGAAATAAGATGGGAAGTGGCCAGGTTCATGGACGACACAAAACCTTCCAGAGTGGTGAAGACCACAAGTGATTGTGAATTGCTCCAGAAGGATCTCTCCAAACTGGGAGGATGGGCATTAAAATGGCAGCTGAGTTTCAGTGTAAGTGAATGTAAAGTTCTGCACAGCGGGGCAAAGAAGCCTGACTGTAAAGGCTACATACAGACTAACAGGTTCTGAGTTGTCTGTAACAGTGTTTAGTGGTGGTAAAGAAGGCTAATTCTGTGCATGGGATCATGATGAAATAAAGTATTGAGAATAAAATGGCTAGTATTAGGATTCTGCTGTAGGTGGTTAGGCTGCAGATGGTCAAATGCATCCAGTTCTGGTGGCCACGTCTCAAAAAAGATATAGTGGAAATGGAAAAGTGCAGAAGAGAGCAGTCAGAATGATTCCTGGTCAGGGTACCTGGTTGGAAAGCAAAGGCTGTATCTTGAACAGGTTTGTCCAAACTTTGTGGCAGGACACTCTGTTGGAGGCTGGAAAAAGGAATTTATTTCCATTTAGGTCTGAATAAAATTATGTAAATTTACAAAATTGAGTATGGTAGAGTCAGAACTTATGAATGAATTCAAATCATTTCATAAACATTTTCTAACACAGAGAAAGGAGAGATCTTTAGTCCGGTTCATAAGCACTTTCATGCACACAGAGAGGAGGTACAAGCTGCAGTCCTAACCTAGTTGGTCTTGGAGGATCTCAGCTTAGCGGTGGGGAAACTAACTCTGATATTTGTTGGAAGTGATATTCCCAGCCCCTCTCTCTTGCCAGGCCTGTGGGCAGAAGAGTGTGTTCTTCACTTGTGAGCAGGCCAAGGTGACAGTTTAGGACCACACAGTTGGAGGGTGCCTGTTGTGTGTCATGGTGCTTAGACATTGGAGGCCATCCCTTCAGTGCGTGGAGTCTTCAGCAGCTCCTGTCTGGCATCTTCAGGGCAGAAGACTAACTCTTCCACCAGTGCCTCTTGGCTGCAGCTGCTCCTGCTGCTCTGGCCTTGCTCCTAACCCTAACCCTAACTCTGCTTCTGAACCAGGGTACAGAATGCCAGACCCTTATTTGACTCTAGCTGCACCAGGCCCTTCACTTGCCCCATCTCTGCTTCCCCTGGAACAGGGTCTTTCTGTGTGAGAAGTGGGGTGGCTGTGTCAGAAGTCATGCCCCAAGAGTCTCAGTATCATTGTTTCCCAAGTCCACAGGAGCTCCTTCCTGTCCTTCTTGCGTACTCTCCCCCTACACCCCACTCTGCCACTGTCCTCAATTGCCGCCTCTGTCTGCCCTCCATGGTTTTCAACATATTCATAAAATGACCTGATGGTGGGCAAGTTTGTGGATGACAGTAAACAAGCATTTTCCAAATTGTGGGTTGCAATCCACTGATCCAAGCAAGGTGGGTCATGATCTGGGACCCCCTGCCTCCCCTTGCATTGGCTTTGTACCAGATAGGAGACATTCAAGAAGCCCCACTTGGCGCTGGAGCTTCCATAGTTCTCTCCAGGACCAGTAGCCCACTCCATGGGTCTCTTGCTTTGGAAAATCAAAGTGGCTTTTGGAGGCTTCTGAGGCCTGCAGGATTGTTGCAACCCACTGCGCAGGATGAGATGGGTCATGGCACTGCAAAACACCAGAACCCTTGCACTGCAAAATTCCAGGGGGTGAAACCTTGAATGGATTTTGAAGAGCTCTGGGGTTTCTCCAAAAGGGGAGGAAATGGGTGGCAAAAAGGCAGGCGTAAGTTCTTAATCGTAAGTAAGTGTGTAGTGATTCCTTCGGGAGGAATCAACATTTCAATATATGCTGACAGGTTCTGAGCTGACAGAGAGATCAGGAGAGAGAGATCCTGGAGGACAGCAGATGAAAGTACAGCGGCAGTGACGAAGGCAGGGGCTCAGGATCACTAAACAGGGACTGAGACTAAGACAGCCAAAATTATGGTGCATTGTATCAATTGATGGTAAGGCCGCATCTGGAGTGTTGTGCCCAGTTCTGGTTGCCGCATCTCAGAAGGACTCGGCCACACAGTCCTTTTGCTCAAAACCATTTTACTGTATTGATGAAATGGAAGTAGTCTGTGGAACTTCCTGCCACAGGGTGTGGTAACGGCATCCAGCCTGACAGATTCCCACAGGAAAGTACCTTTGCTGGTTACAAGCGTGTATTGATAGATGTAGGCCACCGGGGGGAGGACACCTGGACGCAGGAGTCTTATGTGCTCCCTCAGGGATCTGGTGGCCACTGGACCGTATGGGCCTTTGGCCTGATCCGGTGGAGGTGCTTCTTAGATTCTTAAAATAGATTGCTTTATGGAATCTCCCCATGTCTGGGTGGGTTTTCTCCAGCAGGAACTCTCACATTTATTGTCATGTTTTTAAGATTGGAAACCTTTTTATTGTGCCTGGATTTAGAAGTTGGGAGATGTTTTGTGACCAAACTTATGCTGTTTATGTAGCTCAATTAGCCAACAGTTTTGCTTAAAGTTGCCTCTTGACAAGCATATCTTGTCCATTGAAAGGGACAAGTCCTAAGTGAGGACTGGCTGGGTACAAAGAGAGTGGCCCAAATGACGCCTGACTGTGACACTCCCTTGCAAGGAGAGCTGCAGCTCTGAGGCTCTTCCATGTAGAAAGAAGGTGATGGAGGGGGACATGATTGAGATGTACAGCATTGTGACAAGGGTCAGAGAGCAGGAAGAGCAGCCTGGCATGATCCTGTGGGGTGCAAGCAAGTGATTGGCAGGATCTTGTGATGTGGCTGCAGGATGGGGGTGTCCCAAGCAGTGCCCTCTGAAGTCCAGTGCTGGGGGTCACTGAGGAATTCCCTCCTCAGGGAGGTTGCTGGGGGGGAGGTGATGCTGACAGCTGTCTTTATCCCCAAATTCATTTCATCTGATTGGCTGCTTCATTAGATTCTCTGTTTAAGGTGGGGTCTCTGCGCCCGCCCTTTTTGTTTGTGGGAGTAGCATTACTCCTTTCCACGTAAGCTACTGTGTCTGTAGCACCTGTAAAAATGGGTATCATATTGGTGTGAATCACAATCTGTAGCACCCATAAAAAAGTTTCAGCTCCCTTGACCACAACAGGCTGGTGCCAGAGGATTTGCTGGCTGCCCGAGTGTTCCCTCTGAGTATGAAGCCAGCTGTCTCCCCCCAGGTCAGAGGCCCTGAGTCCCACTAGCTCAGTGCCATCCATCCTACCAGGCAGCACCTGCTAGGCCTTGACAGCAGAGAGGGTCCTGCTTTCCAGGTCCTCTTGCCCGGGAGGGGACCTGGTTCTGTTTGCATGCCCAGCTGGGTAGCTCTGCTACTGACAGCAGCCCCCCAATGAAGAGTGGGGTGTGTTTTTTTTTGTAGCCCACGGTGCATTTTGCAGAAGATACACTGGTCCGCAGTGAGGAGGAAGAGGAGGAAGACGAGCGCCCCTTCCCAGCAGGAAAGCAGCGACTCATCCGCAAGGACACCCCCCACTACAAGAAGCACTTTAGGATCGCTCAGCTCCCACATCCTGAGGCAGTTGTGGCCCTCCTGCAGGGACTGAGTGCTGAAGGAGACCCCCAGGAGGCAGTGGAAGAAGAGGAGGAGGAGGTGACGGACAAGGTCACTGGGTGGGGTGAAGAGTCCAAGGACGAGAGCCCAGTGGTCCCACCCTCCGTCAAGGTAGGGACCTTGGCATAGCGGAGGCCATGAGCACAAGACACCCCCAAGCCTGGCTGTCTTGTTGCTGCTTGGCCCTTTGCACTTCTCCTGGGTGGAGGGCTCTGTTCTTCTCCAGGGTGGTGGGCCTTTTTATCTCTCCCTGCATGCTTGCCTGCCTGCCTGCTTGCCTACCTACCTGCCTGCCTTCCTGCTTTCTGGACACTGCCTTGTAGATGTAGGTGGGTTTGCAAGGATACAGTGGAGCATCCTTCCCATGTTCTGGTTCTTGGCTCTCCCTCCTGGATCTTTCTCACCAGACAGGAAACCCCTGCTCCCCCTGTGAGGTGGGACACCAACACCGTGTCCAGCGGCAGCCCCTGCACCCTTCCCATAGACAGTGACTGTGTTGAGGAGCTGACAGGGATACCTGAGGCTTCATATCGTAGTTGCTTAATGTGGGACTGGAGCCTCAGCCTCTGCTCCACCACCTTTCCTCCCTCTCGGAAAGCAGACCCCAGGCTCAGGCTGTAGGGAAGGGGTCCATTGCTCCACCTCCCTGGCAACCTGTTTCTCTGGTGTGGGGCTTGGTGCCAGGCTGGGCCCACATCTGCCTGCCTGCCTGCTTCTGGTGGTGGCCTGCTCTTCACTAATCTGCATGCATCTCTGCTGGTTCCTGTTCTAACAGGGGGTGTCGTTTGATCACGCCAATAATCTGCTGATTGAACCTGCTCGCGTTGAGGAGGAAGAGGTCTGTACTGCCCCACTGCTGGGAGTGGCCCCCTGTTCCCCCCTTATTTTCCTGTTCCTTGCTGGGCTGCTTGCAAGGGCTGCTGGTCTTTATTCCTCCCCACACCTAAGCAGACCTGACCTAGTCCTGCCCTGTGGGGCAAGTAGATGGCACATGTGCCTCTTGGCCCCTCTTCCCTGTCGAGTATGAGGAAAGAGCACTGAGCCACGCTCTGCTGCTGCCCATCGGAAGGCCTCAGTGATGCCCCAGTCTCTCCAGCTGCGTCTCCTTAAAGGAGGGCAGTGGCAGTCCAGCCTCCTTCCCTCTCTTTCTCTGCCTGTCCTTCTGCGAGCGGTGCCAAAGCCCCTCCAATTCCAGCCTCCCAGAGCAGCCAACCTTTGGCACCAGCTGTCACCTTGGCTCGGGGCCAACATGTGGGTCTGGCACCAGCCCTGGCTCTGTGTGTGTGGGAGGGGGTTTGCTGCTTCTCCAGCCTCAGGCCCAGTTTGAGGCTTTTGGCAGCAGTACCTGGGCATCTGAGCACCCAGTCCCTGATCCGGTCTGTGTGCGTCCACTATCCTGGTTGTGGAAACAGCAGCTTAGCAAGCTCCCCTTAGATTCCTCTGACTGGCTTCTCTTGGCAGCTCCTGCTTAAGCAGCATGGTTGCCCTCACCCCCCACCCCAATGCAGGCCAGTGTTGCACTTAACACCCAGGCCTCTGAGCTCTAGAGAGGTAGTCTCAGGGCAGATCCCGCCTGCCCCAGCTCAGACTGGCTTCTCCCAGTGCCATGGTGGGAGTGAGCCCTTCCACCAGTACCTCCTGGCTGCAGCTGCTCCTGCTGCTCTGGCCTTGTGTCTGCAGGAGCTGCTGTCTGGAGGGCAACATTTGGCTGTGCTGGTTCCTGGCATTCAGGGAGGGGAGTGGCCTGCCCCTACCCTACCCTTCTCTGCCGCCTCCTCCTCTGGGGCTTTGATGTGAGGAAGTGGGCAATGTCAGCACTAGCCCCAAGTTGGGAGGGGTGCCCAGATTCCTTACTAGGATGGAACCTTTTGAGTGGGCCTCACTTTGGCCTGTGCATTGAGAAGGAGAAACTTGATCCTGTCTTGACTGTGGCGGGGTGATGACCAGCAAGCCCCACTCACCTTTTGCGGCTGGGGAAGGTCCATTAGGGGTGTCTGCTACAGGCCAAGAATACTGCAGCTCCATTGCTGGCAGCGTCTCAGCTGTGGATCTGTTCCCAGGTCCATTTTGGCACAAGTGGGCTGTCCGTGAGAGGCCGCTTCGGCCTCTGCTCTCCTGTGCACTCTGGAGGGGAGGAGCTTCTCATGTGTTGCCTGCTCTTGTCACCTTCCCTCCCTACTGACCTCTTCCCTCTGCTGTTTCCAGCTGACGCTGACTATCGTGCGCCAGACAGGAGGCCTGGGCATCAGCATTGCAGGGGGCAAAGGCTCCACCCCCTACAAGGGGGATGATGAGGTAACTGCTAGGAGGTTTTGAGAGGAGACTGGGGGGTGGGTGGGTTACTCAGACCTTCCTGGAGAGTTGGGCTGCTCCCAATTTGCGCTGCTTGCTGCTTGCCTCATTGTAATGCTCTCCTCTCTTGCCAGGGCATTTTCATTTCCCGCGTGTCTGAAGAAGGCCCAGCTGCCCGTGCAGGAGTGCGCGTTGGGGACAAGCTCCTGGAAGTGAGAGGCTCTAGTGGGGCTTTGGGGAGGGAGGTGCCCTTGTCCCAGCCCAACAGAGGGAGCTTGGCTGTGGGAGTGAACTCCATGCAGCAGCCCAGAGCCTCATAGCCTTTCCTGGTGGCAGGCACAGGTTTGTGCCCTCGGCTGAAGGCAAGAGGCAAGCAGAACATGGACTGATGAAGCCACCCTGCCATCTTCTCCCTCCTTGACAATAGCAACAGGACTGAGCTATCTCTGTCCTGTTGGCAGAAGGGCCTTTGTGGTCACCCATCTGCAAGCGAACATGGATGCCCCTCATGACCTCATTCCTGGTCTGCTGTGAGAAGGCATGTGCCATCTTCACATCCTGTCCGTCTGTGTGTCCCTCCAGGTGAATGGTGTCATGCTGCATCTTGCCGAGCATCATGTGGCAGTCGAGGCACTGCGGGGCTCAGGCAGCAGTGTCTCCATGACAGTCTTGCGGGAGCGGATGGTGGAGCCCGAGAACGCCATCACGGTGACACCTCTGCGGCCTGAGGATGACTACAGCCCACGGGAGCGCCGAGGGGTGCTGCGCTTCCCAGAGCGGCCTGAGGGAGGACCCCCCTTGGAGAGACTCTCCACCTGCCTTATGCGGAACGAGCGAGGGCTGGGCTTCAGCATAGCTGGGGGAAAGGGCTCCACTCCATACAGGCCCGGGGACACGGTGAGGGAGGCAACTTGGCTCATTCACAGCCAGACTTGTCTGTGGGAGGGGCAGGTTGGCCCATCTTGTTGATGGGCAGTGGCGGCGGCAGCAGGCCTGTGTCCTGGCCAGGTGCCCACCCAAGCACAAAGCTGGGAAGGACGGCCTGCTGGGGATGTGCCATCCCTGCCTGGCCACCTATTCCTGGCTCCTTGCTGACGCTTGCCTGCCTGCCTGCCTGCCTGTGGGTGGGGAAGAGGAGGAGGAGAGGGAAGAGGGAGCCAGAGTAGTCTCCAATGTCCTGACTGACTCCAGGGCTCTTTCTCCCCCCCTCCCCCCCAGGGGATCTTCATTTCCCGGATTGCAGAGGGGGGCGCAGCACACCGGGACGGGACCCTGCGTGTGGGTGACAGGGTCATCTTGGTGAGTCTCTGTGGGGGTGGAGGGCTTGGGAGAGGAGGAGGAGCAGGGGACTCCCTTTGGAGCATTGCCAGCTCAACTGCGAGATTCTGCTTTCTGTGGTCCCTCTGGCCTCTTTCAAGCATATCCTTGGAAGTCTCTTTCCTTGGGGGAGGAGGGTTGGGGTCTGGCTGCTTTTGGCTCTACCCCCACACCTCCTCCCCACTGCTGGGACACCGCGTCTTCCAACATCCCTGTTTCTGCTGCTGCTGTCCTTTTTTCCTCCCCATCCTGCTGCCCCTCCATCACCTGCGTGGGGACTGGCCTGGTGTCAACTGCTGTGGCCTGTGCTGGTGGGGGGAGGATGTCTCAGCCAGCAACCCTGCTCAGGGCACCTGTTGGTGGGGCTGCCAGCCTGGGTAAGCTCTGAGACGGCCTTGTCAGTGCTGGCTTCTGTCTGTCTGCCTGCCTCTCTCACTCCCTCTTTTCTTCCACTGCTCCCAGATGATCATCTGTCGTCGTCCCCATCCCGGGGCGGGTGGAGGACAGCATCTCCCTCTTGCTCTTCAGGCTATTTGGGAGGCTTAATTGGGTGGCATCTTCTTCCCCTGCAGCAGTTGATCTTTGGCGGCCAATGAGGAGGTGCACTGCCCTGCAGTTTCCCATCCTTGTGCCCAAAGCCTCCCCCACCTGACAGTGACTGGCTTTCAGCACAAGGATTCCTTCATCCTAGAAGCTCAGCTGACACCCCAGAAGCTCAGCTGACACCCCAGAAGCTCAGCTGACACCCCAGCTTCAGTGGGGTTCAGGGAGGGGGAGTGAGAGAGGTCAGATTTGGGTCTGGGGCTGTGTGCCCTCTCCTTCCCCCTCTCCAGTGACACTGACACTGGTTTGGGGCCCTTCTAGATCAATGGGGTAGACATGACGGAAGCCAGGCATGATCAGGCCGTAGCGCTGCTTACTGCTGCCTCCCCCACCATCGCGCTGCTGGTAGAGAGAGAGGCTCCCGCCGCAGCTCAGTCGACTGAGGGAGACGTGCCCCTGGGTCAGCGGACTCGGGTGCAGTCCCCACCACCCCCCAGCCACAGGGGGGACAGCCCACTGGAGGAGGAGACTCCCCTGCCACCAAGGACCCACCCACCAGAGAGCCTGGAAAGCCAGTACCCCGTGGAGGTAGGTGAGCGGTGGGGGGCAATGGGACACTTGTATGTGCTGTGCCATGCAGACCCTGTTCATGAACCCCTCCCCTGCTCCATCTCTTTGGAGAGCCTGCCTCTGCCTCTGGAAACTTTGCAGTTCCTTGGAGGACCCCCCCCCCCTAAACCCACACCAGCCCCCTTTGTTGCTCACCTCCCTGGGGACCGGGGTGGTCCTGCACCCATCCCTAAGCCAACTGCTCTATGAGTGACTGCCTGGCCCTTTGCAGCTCCTGATCTTGTCCTCCTCTCTCTGCAGGAGGTTCACCTGGTTAAGGCGGGGGGCCCGCTTGGTCTCAGTATCGTGGGTGGCAGCGACCACTCCAGCCACCCCTTTGGTATCCATGAGCCTGGGGTCTTCATTTCCAAGGTAGAGGCACCTGGGGGAGGGTGAGCACTGGGGAGGGTCTTACTGCTCAAGGTCTGCCAACTGAGCAGGGGACCTGTGCTGCTGGGAGGGTCCAGTGCCTCCCACGCCCCCCCCCCCCCCAGCTTCTGAGGCTTTCTTGCCCACCAGGCATTTTGTTCATGTGCTCCCAGGCTCCTTATCTTCCTGCCTGCCTCTAAGCAGCGCCTTTTGGAGTGAGGGCTGAGCTGGTGCACCCTGCTGAGGGGCAGAGCTTGGGCCGCTTCTCCCGATCCCATCCTCTCCATTCCTATCTCTACAGGTCATCCCCCGTGGCCTGGCCTCCCGCAGTGGGCTCCGTGTGGGCGACAGGATCCTGGAGGTAAATGGCATCCCCCTGCAGCAGGCCACACACCAAGAGGCCGTGAGTGCCCTGCTCTCAAATGCCCAGGAGCTGAGAATGGTGGTCAGGCGGGACCCTCCTCCACCCGGCATGGAGGTATGTCAGTGCAAGCCAGCCCTCCCTTTTGCTCCCTCCTCAAAGCAGATTCTCCAGGCATAGAGTGGCTCACCCTTCCAAATGCTGCTTTTCCAAGTTCTCTGTGGTCATTGACAACTCCCCCCCCCCCCTTTGGAAAGGCAGGAATGTGCTTCTGAGGTCCAGCCTGAGTCAAAAAGGTCATGTTGGTCCTTCCGTCCTTTCTGGGCTCTTTCATGGCTTGTTGGTTGACAATCCCTGGTCCCCCCTGAGGCTCTGAGACTGCAGTCTGTAGCCAGCCAACCTGCTGGAGGAGGCTGAAATGAAGGGGGATTGTGCTTGCTTTGGAGAGAGCTTCTCCAAGCCCCACTGCTCTTTGGGGCTAACTGAGCCCCCAAGGAGGAGAGAGCTGATCAGGTAGGAGAGCCTAACCTGGTAAAGAGCTTCCCAGGGAGAGAGCCAGCAGATGCCCAACCCCAACGCTTTCCTTAGGTCATGGTAAATTCTTCTTATGGGGAGGTGCCTGACAGTCTCAGATGTCCACACTCAGCAGCAGTCTCTAGGCTGGGTTCTGCTCAAGAAACTCTCAGGAGTCTGTGGGCTCGGGAGGGGGGAGGGGCAGCAGGCATCATAACAAGCCACAGGGGAGCAGCCTCTCCCACCCCATTCCACTATCCCCTCTGATTTGCAGGAGATCTGCATTGAAAAGAGGCCAGGAGAGAAACTGGGCATCAGCATCCGAGGTGGTGCCAAGGGCCACGCGGGAAACCCCTTTGACCCTACGGATGAGGGCATCTTCATCTCCAAGGTACTGCGTAGCACTTGCCCTCCAGCCGTCATGCTAGTCCATCCAGGGGATCGTGACGGAGCTCTGCTGATGTGTATCTCCCACTCTCTTGGGACTTGCTTGTCAGGCCTGTGTCCAGTTCCAGGATCCACAAGAGCAAGCAATGGGAGAGGCAGGCCTCTGGCCAAGTGCTTCAGGGCTTGTCTCGCTGGGTGGGAGGAAGCCTATTGCTGCAGAATTCCAGCTGCTTTGGTGGGTGGCTGCCTGCTCTGCAGCCAGAAGGCAGGGAGGCTTTTCTTCCAGGTCCTCCTGGTGCCTGGGAGGCTGACCCAAGAAGCATGGCGATGTGTCAGAGCTGCTCAGAAAAGCTGCTGCCAGTGCACGCCTGGCAGGAGGGGGGTGTTGGGCAGCTCCCAGGAAGGAGTAACTCTCCCCCTGCTCAGCACTCAGGCCTTCTGTGGTCCTCCTGTGTCTCAGTCTAAACTTCTGGGAGGCCCTCTCTCAGCAGGTGGCAGAATATCTTTAGGAGGATCTGTCCCCCAGTTTCTAGGTTAGCCCTGCCTGGCAGGCCTAGAAGTGACAGAGGCAGTGGGAGCTCCCTACAACCCTTGCTGTCTTTATAGAGCACCCAAAACCACCCTTGTATGTTTTTCTATTGCCCCCTTTGCCTCCTCAGTTTAGGGTGGAGATGCCGGGATCTTACATCTCCCTGCCCTGTGAGGACACCATCCCTCCCAGGGCAGCTTAGAGCATTAGAGGAGCCATCAGGTTAGGCCAAAGGGGGCCCATCCAACCACCTCAGGGCATGCACACCAAGAGAACCCTGTATCTGTGCCTGGCATTCAGAGGATGCACACAGCCTGTGATGGACTTTGCCACCATAAGTCTGTCCAGTCCCCTTTAATGGCAACTAAGCCAGTTGAAATAATAACAACTTGTGGCAGGGAGTTCCACAAATTACACTCTCTGTTGTTCTGATTCTCCCGCCACATGGTATTAGTAGGTGTCCCCTGGTTCTGTTGTTGTGCAAGTGGGAAAAGAGCTTCCCTCTGTTCACTTTCTACATACTTTTGTATGTCTTGATCATGTCATCAGAACATCAGGAGAGCCCCTTATCTGGATCAGGCCAAAGGTCCATCCAGTTTAACTTCCTGTGCCTCAGAATGGCTCACCAGATGCCTCGGAGAGCACAGAACGGGAAGAGCTCCTTGATAAGCCCAGTCCCTTTGCTCCAATTTTGCCTTTGCCTTTTGCCCTGCAGGTCAGCTCCACGGGGGCTGCAGCCCGGGATGGCCGGCTAAAAGTGGGGATGCGCATTCTGGAAGTGAACCACCAGAGCCTGCTGGGCATGACCCACACAGAAGCAGTTCAGATCCTCCGGGCAGTGGGAGACACTCTCCTGGTGCTTATCTGTGATGGCTTTGATGCCAGGGCTGTGGCTGCCATGGAGGTAAGGGTTCCTGCCAGTGCAAACTGCTCCATGAGCAGAACCTCCTCCACCTCTTTCGCTAGGTTTGCACTGTGGTGCTGTTACTCTGGTTCTGATTTTGAATGTCACTTTGTGGTGAGACATTTTAAAGGTCCTAAGGGTGGGCTATCCTCAGGCCCACTGCTCTTGCTCCCAAGATAGGTACCTTGCTCTTCCTGGCCAGGCCTCTGCCAGGCTCCTGAGTGCTCTTCTGCAAAGTCTCTGCATCTCCCTTTCACAGATGTCTCCAGGGATCATTGCCAACCCTTTTGCAACTGGAATTGGACGCAAGAACAGCTTGGAGAGCATTTCGTCCATTGACCGGGACCTCAGTCCAGAGGAGCTGGATATCCTTCAGAAGGTGGGGAGAGAGGCTGATTTGCCATTGTGGGGAAGGGAGGGCATCACTCTTGGAAGGGTTAGCCCTTTCCCCCCTTCCACTGCCAGTCCTGTCTCCTCCCACAGTTCCCATATGGACTGGCTATGGCTTGTCTGATGGGTCTCTGCCCATCTCCTTTGTCCTCAGGAGATGGAGATGGTGAGGGAGACAACCCAGTGGGAAAGGGAAGAGATGGAGAAAGTGGTGAGACTCTCTGGCCCTGGCGTCACTTTGGCCAGCAGCAGCACTTGCTCTCCCCCTTTCCAAAGGGGAGCATACTCCAATTCCCTATCTGCTTTGCTACCTGGGCTGACCTGCACCCCCTTCTGGGCCCTCTTGCTTAGCCATACTGGGAGTTTCCAAAGGGCAAAGGATGGCTGTGTGAAGCTTTGGCCAGTGGATGATGGTGGAAAGCGCTGGAATCAGTGCCCTGTCTGGGTGCTTGTCCCAGTGGGCCCCTCACTACTTGCATGAAGTGCTTGTGGTCAGCCTTGTGCTTCCAGCCCCCTGCTTGTGGATGAGGGTGTTTGAAATCATCCCCTGCTGCCCTGTGGACTGAAGGGTCTGGGAATCATCCAAGGGTGCCGGGAGGGAGGGCAGCAGGCCCTGCCCTGGGCTTCCAACTGATGCCCAAGGCGCCCTGTCAGCCTGCAGGACTGCTCTGGACAGGATGGAGCCAAGCCTCCCATGCCTGCCTGTTCTGTCACCAAGAGAGAGGCAGTCCCTTGTGGACGTCTAGTGGGTGTGTCCAGAGGCCAGCAATTATTATTATTATTATTATTATTATTATTATTATTATTATTATTATTATTATTATTATTATTATTATTATTATTATTTCACAGTTGCTAGGTGTTGGACTTTTAGTATTAATTGACCTATTCCCTACCTTTCTTCCCAAAAGGGAACACAAGGCGGCTTACAACATTTAAAATCTACATAAACATATTAAAAATGTTTAAAACACTGCTGTGGCCACCCCACCTAAATAGCTATTAAAAACAAGTGGAAAGATAACAACCAGCCCGATATTAATTCAAAGCTTTGATAAATAAGAGGGTTTTCAGGCCCCACTGAAAGCTCTGAGAGGGAGCAGTTCTCATCTCCAAGGGAAGGCAATTCCATCATTGGGGAATCCAAATTAGCTTTGGATCTTGGTTCCCATCCCAACATCAGGGGGCAGGACACGCTGTTTTGGGGGCATCTCTGTTCCCATGCTGGGCCCCGAATCCTTGTGTGCTGCCACCGATGACTAGCCACCTCACAGATAGACTCCTAGAGTTGGAAGGGACCCAGTAGGTCATCTAGTCCTGCCTGTAGCAGGAAATCCTCCCAGAGCATCTCCGTCATACCCGTCGAGTGTGCTCATTGAGTGTGCTCATCATACCCGTCTAGTGTGCTCATCATACCCGTCTAGTGTGCTCATGTGCTCATCGAGCCTCTGCTCACCTCCATTAGGGTTTGTGTAGAAATAGGCGTTGAAGGGCCCAGGTAAGGGCAGAGAGGCCTGGCACAGATCAACGGGGTGCCAGCCAGAAGCCCCAAGGCTTGACCCACTAGGCTTTCCACTGGGTCAAAAAGACAGGAGGGGAACAGAGCAAAATTCTTTTAGCATTGGCAACACTAACCATCTGATCCGACGGTCGCTTGCTTGGGACAAGATCTCACTGAACTCAGAGGGCTCTTGCGCTGTTGACCCCTATCCCTGACTAGCACGGACTTGATGGAGTGAGAGACAGAGAGGGCGTGTGCTGGTTGGTGCCCCCGCTTCTTCTGCACCTGTCCCCTCTCCTGCAACTCTTCCCCAACCATCCCACCTAACGCTGCCACTCCTGTTGCTTTTCAGTGTGGAAGCCCAGTCTCCACCCCTCTTGTTGCCACCCCTCCCCAATTCAGAGACACCCTGGCAACAGGCGTCTGTCGGCCTGGGGCTGGTCATCCCTGCAGTAGAGATTCCTTCAGCCCAGCCACGTCTGTCTTGAGTCCTCCCTGCCTCAGAAAGTCACAGCGTTGGCCAAGAAGACCAAATTCAGGCCCACCCTGTATTTTCTTGCAATTGTGTCAGGCCTGCCGCTGTCCTTCCAGAGGACCCCGGCCTGCTCCTGGGTTCCTGCTTTTCTCCATCTGTCCTGAGTCAGCTGCAGTCAACCCCACATTCCTCAAAAGATCTGTTTGGATTTTGGTCCTTCCACGCCAGACACAGCCAGATCCCTCAGGTTGGCAGCCGCCCCACTTGTGCTTCCTGACCAAGCCCTCCTGCCTTGCTTTTCCCCTCCCAGAACTTCCCCTCTAGTACCTCCTGTCTTTTTGCCTTGCTCTTCCACTTGCTGGCTTGAGAGGAACTGAAGGAGTGCTACAAGGGGGGGACTGTGTTGGAGAGAAAGCCCCACAAAACACCTACATCCTGTGCTCAACCCACCCAGGAGGGCAGCAAAACACCTGGAAAGCCTTCCCCCCACAGCCGCTTCCCACCAACGCACTGACCTTCCACCCACCACTGACTCTCTCCTGAGTTGGGAGAATCTCTTTTTTTGCCCAACCTGGCTGCAGAGGCCTCGCTCTACCATCATCACCTTCTTCATGATCTTCAGCTCCCATGGGGGTTGCCATGCACTGCAGACCCCTCTGGTCACCCTGAGCTAGCCAGGACTTCTCTCTCCCTTGGGTCACGCCAGCCGCTTGGGGGTGCTGGCCAGGCTTGCCGTGATTGGCATTTTGTAAAACTCGGTCATGTGACTGCCCCCTCTCCTGCCAGGTTCGAGTGTGTGGGGGCCATGGGCCAGGGTGCATCGCCAAGCCAAGGGGGAGCTGGTTTTTCTCGGGTATCAAGAGTTCTTTCCCCTGCTTGCCTAGCGTGCTCAAAGGGTTTGGCATGGAAGGTCTGCTCTGAAGAACCAGTGCTGACCTATGCCCTGTGTGTACTATGCGGAGTGTTGGTGCCTTGCCACATGGCTCTGCAAATCTCCGTGTATGACTTGGGCACTTTGTCCCAGCTCTCCCAGTGGCACGCAGGCCAGAGCTGTGAGTTGGTCACAGCTCAGTCTACCCATCTGTCCTCGAGGGAAGCCTGAGCTTGAGCATCCTCATGCTGGTGACTGAAGGTGGTCCAAGAGCACCGAAAATCTCTCATGCAGAGGGTGGGGTGGTGCTTCTGTATCCAAATGATGCCTAGCAGACAAAGACTTGAGGGTGCCTCCCTCTGCCAGTGGCACAAATAACTGGTCAAGAGGCAGTGTGCAGGCACCCACTGCAGACGGAGAGAGTGCCTGTACCCAGTGGATTGTGGTAGAGGTGCAGGGAACGCAACAGAGCAAGGAGATGAAGATATCCCTGCAGGATCCAAGGACTGCCTGGGAGTCAATGCAGGGCTTGTGGGCAGAATCGTGCATCTCCCCCACCCAAGCATCAGGCAGCTGCCTGCCAACTAGCATGCCAGCCTCGGGGCTCCTTGTGCTTGTCACAGGACTTAAGTACTCCAGGGCAGGTGGACAGGTTCCATGGCTCTCCCCTGCTCTCATGGCATGGAGGTGGTGGCTGTGCCACACAAGTTTGGGAGTAGGGTCAGGAACATGGCCAGGCACATGGCCTCCATGTGTGCCAGCTAATGAGGTGTGCCCAAGTGGTTCCTGCGACTGAGGTCAACTTCCTTTATGGGCGGTTCTGAGGGTCAGGTGTAGTGGGGAGGGGCCTGCCAGGCAAATCCCTTGCTGCAAGTGCTGCTCTGCCTGGTGGGCCATGGGGGGGGGGGGGGTTCAGCTGCTAAGAGTCTAGTGTGTCTTCACCACTCTGGAACACAGCCAGGCAATGTGTGGCCGACAGGCTTCGTCTGGCTCCCTTAACCCACCATCACTGCGCAAATCTGATTGGTTGGACCCTGCTATCCTCCGCATTTTGACAGTCCAGGCTGCGTGGATGCTGCCTGAGCTTGTGGCCTCCCTGCTGCTCCAGTGCTTTTCTGCGAGTCCTGCCCTGCCTGTTCCCTGGGCCTCAGCTTGGGCTTTCCCCTGACCCCTGTTACTGCCTCTGTGGTGTGTATCCTTGACCTTCCCTGCCCATCAAGCTGACACCCTCCTCTTGCTTTCTCTTTGCTTTTGCTCTCTGTCCTTGGGAAGGAGCGGATGCGCCGGGAGCAGGAGGCCATGCAGCTCCTGGCCACAGAGGAGGAGGAGGAGGTGAGAGCAGGTGGAGGAAAATGAGGGAGGGGCACAGCCAGGCTGGCAGAGCTCTTCCCACCCACAGGAACCATGCCCTCTCTGAGCCCTTGTTTTTTCTCCTCTTGCTCTCATTTTCAGGATGTGAGGGCTCAGCCCCTGGCACTGGACTACCGCACCCTGGCAGCCCTGCCCAGCAACAGCCTGCCGAAGCCTAGCCGCAGTGTGAGTGCCTGCAGGTGCCCTCTCTGGGGTGGCCTTCCTAGTGGGGGAGGGGGAACAGCAGCAGACCTGAAAGGAGGCAAATTGGGCAAAGCCCTGGTGCTGTGCTTGTGGGCAGTGCTGTGATCCTCCCGTGTTCTGAGAAGCACTCCAAAAGTGACTGCAGGAGCACAGCCAATGCTGGTGTGGTCATTTGCTCCTCTGAGGGCCACCCTTTCATCTGCCTTTTCCTTATAGGGGAGGAAGGGAAGGAAGATGGCGCTCAGATTAGTAGAGACTTGTCCTGCAGCTACTCTTGGTGCGTGTACCAGTTGCACCTGACAGCCACCCTCTTTCTTCTCCTTGGAAGAAGGGGAGGGGACTGCCCTCAGCCTGGTGTGAATGACTGACTGTCTTATTCCACCATTTTTAAGCTGAACCAAAAGATCCATTGGAGTGGTTTGGGGCTGCTGGAGGATGCGCATCGCCTGCCTCCTGGAAGCAACGCTGACCTCTGTCCTGGCCGCCATTTCCGGTGGCCAAAAAGCCTCTATCAGAGTTTGGACTGCCCCCTTGCCCCCTTCTTCAAAGTGGGAACAGTTCAGGCAGTTGCATGGAAATAATTACAATGACGACAACCATGTCACTGCAATTTCTTCCAGGGCGGGGGCAACTAAGGGAAAGCCGGGAATGCTTCTGGGGGGTGGGGTGGGTGGGAGTGACTGCAAACTGCAGAGCTGGAGGGCCATTCTTTGTGCTGCCCCTGAACCAGGAATTGCTTAGGAAAGACGCAGGCTTATGTGGCTGTGGGGAGTGCGGCCCCTTCTGAACACCTGCTTCTGTTGCTCTCAGAGTGCCAGAATTAGACTACCAGTTGTTTAGCTGGAATGTGAGGAGGGCCTATAAATGGGATGGACTGTACAGAAGGCAGCGGGAGAAGGACTTGCTCCTGATGGTCTCTGGGGGCCTCCGTGAGGAACATCCGTTGCCACCTGGCTCTGTCATTTGTGAGCTCCAGGATGGGGAGCTGTTCACATTCCTCCAGCCCTGACTGATCAGGCTCCCAGCTGGCCTGGGAAGGGAGGGATGGAGGGAGGAAGTGTGACCCTCCAGAGCAGCAGCAGATTTCTCCAGGTTTCTCTCAGGATGGAGGCCAGGAGAGCATCCAAACTGGGATAACTCTTTGAGGGTGGGGTGGGGAACACAGAGGATGCCTGACCATGGCCCTGCATCTCCCAGGCCAGACCACTTTGTCCTGACCGAAGGGGCTGACCCAAGGTGGAGGAGGAAGCTGCTTGGCCCATGGTGGTCTCATCCTACCTAGAGGCTGTGGGATTGTGGTGGAAAGCCAGCTCCATGAGTGCGAGGCTGGCACCTCCCCCCATGTTCTGTCCTCTAATGGAAGGAAGGAGGGTCCATTGTGCAGGGGGAGGGTAGGAGAGGAGCTGGCAAGATCCCTGGTTACCTTGTTTTGCCAGACTGGCAGGTTTGCCAAAGGTGAGACAAGGTGGTTGAAGCAGCCAGGAGATTGGTCTGTGGAAAACAGGCAGCCTATGGGGTGAGCGATAACGGAGGTCTGGAAACTTCAAGCAGAGTCTCCTAATAGCTTCTGGCTTCCCCCTGACCCAGGCAGCAGACTTGAGGCAAAAGAGGCACTGTTTTCCCAGGTCCCTGGGTGAGGGGATGGCTGGGTGGGTAGTGCGGCCTGTCTGTGGGAGAGTAGGGAAGTTCTCTGCCCTCCTCCCCCCCCCCCCCCCCCAGCAACCTACATGGGAGAAAAGAGCTGTTACACCTGCAGGTCCTTTTCCAGGACTCCTGGGAGCATCATGGTGTCCCTTCCTCTGCCCACCCTTGTTCCCGCCAGGCTTGGCTCCTGACAGTGTCTCTCCTTCTCAGCCTCTCTGCTGTGGGATGGACATGGCCTCGCATCCACTTCCAGGGCCAGTGACTCCTGCCAGGCCTGCCCCCTGCTCAGGCCCTGATCCCACAAGTGGCTCTGCCTCCTCCTCTGCCAAAGGTGCTATCCCTGTAGTGCAGTCTGCCCAGGAGCAAGCCCAGTGCCCGGAAGAGCAGAATTTTGTGGATTGCCAGCACATCCCCTTCAGCGCCAACCCTTTTGTGGTGGCCAATCGGCAAGGTCTGGCCTGCTTGGGGGGCCCTCCTCTTGGTTATGGCCAGAAGGGCGTGCTGAAGACCAGCCTCTGTGCCCAGGCAAGCGCTCTGGCCTGCTCTGCCTGTTGTGTGCTGTGTTGATGCATGCCCCACCTGCCTGCTGGCTTTTGGCAGTGGGCTTTCCCCGGTTCTGTGTGGTGCATGCGGCATCCTTTGCTGTGAGTATGGGAGGGGGGAGCTTTTAGCAGTCCTAGACTGTTTGAAGTGATCTCTGAATTGAAGGTCTGCTCTGTTGCTAGAGGAAGCACTTTGTGAAGGGGAACCAGCCCCGCCCCACCCCTGCGACCCTCCTCTGCGTTTGGCACCGGGCACAGGCTGAGTGGACGAAGGCTGGCCACTCTCTCAAGCGCCTTCTCCACCTCAGGCCACATTCGCTGAATGCTGCTAGACCATCCTGTAGCAGAAGCCGCTATGGGCACCCTTCCTGAAAAATGGGGGGAAGTTTCAAGTCCCCATTCATAGTGCTGTTGTTACGCCATGCATGTCCTCACCTGGGCACCTATTCTGCAGTTCAGACTCTAGCCAGGATTTTGTGAACTTCCTTTCTTTTGAAAAGCCAAAAAGGGACCCAGGCAGATGAGGCTGTATTTCTGCTTCTCAACCAATGTAGTTTGCCAAATGACCAATGGGGCATTGGAGATGGATTGCTGGGGAGGATGCCAATCAGGAAGGGAAGCCTGAGTTGTGTGGGCTTAGCTGAAAGCCCCCAAATGCCAGCTGTCAGCCTTGGCTGCTGGCAATTTCAGGGGGAAGCCTTGTATCTCCATGCATGCCAGTTTTGCTCCTGTGTTCAGAAGAGACTGCCCCTTCTCACAGAAGGGACTAAGGAGATGCCCAATGATAGCCCTCCTACTTCTCTGTCTTGCACTCTGGGTCCTTGGCAGAGCCTGTGTGTTTGGGACCATCCTCTGCTTTGGTGGGTGAGGGGGCAGTTGTCAGCCCTGGCACCGCTGCAGGACTGTCCACACCCAAGGCAGAACCAAGGCTCCTTTCTTGGGTGAGCCACTGGCAGTGACGCTCCCCTGCCCTGAAGTCACGTGGACTCTGCCCTCCCTGGCAGAGTGTAAGGCCACGTTGCACACTGGCTGCCTGTGGCAGAACAGGAAGGGCTTTTGCCTCCGCCAAGTGGGGGTCCCTGTTTTGTCCTCCATTGGTCTGGAAGGGCCATTCCTCCCACTGCGGAAGCTGCTGCTTGCTGTGTGGGGGGTGGGAGGGGGTTTGTCTCGGACTGCTGAGGGAGGATTTGCAGTGCAGGAGTGTCAGACAGGGAAAGTCTCAGCTCCGTGGAAAAGGGTGGCTCAGATCAACCTCTGCCGCCTCTTGGCCATTGGGAACTTTCTTCGTGTGGGGCCTGAGCTGGGCATGTGGGGTGGGGGTGATGCTTGGAAGCTGCTTGTTTCTCCCTGTCCTCCTTATTGCACTAAGAGTCCTCCCTCTCTCAGACCCTGACAGGGGAAGGTGACTCCGGAGGTGCCTGGCGAGGTCCTGGTGTCCAGCAGGTAGGTGGTGTGAGGGTGGGGTGGGGCTCTGCCTCCCCTTCTGCGCTCAGCCAGCCTCTCTTGGTTTCTCTCTCTGGCCTGCCGCTGTCCAGTCTCCACAACCAGCCGCCCCCCGGCCTGCCCATCTGGCAGGTAGAGAGACTCGCTTCGTAAGTCTCTTGGTGTGCGTTGCCTGCTCTTCATCTCTGCCCCGCACTGGCTGCACAGGCCCGGGAGGGGGTGCTGAGCTCCATGCTTGGAGGGGGCTTCCTCTCCTGCTGCTGCTGTCACTTCTGTTGCCCCCGCCCCGGATGCTGTTGCTGCTGCTGGACTGGTCTCTTGGAAAGCTTCTGCAAGGAATGCTTCTGCTTCTCACCTGTCTGGGCCAGGGCTGGGCAGCCTGTGTGTGAGCTCACAAGGCCGTCCCGGCTGGGTTAGGCAGGGTATAGGAGGGGAGGTGGTGGACCATGTGCTTGAGACTGTCTCGCTCAGTGGCATCAGCCTGACTCAGGGGGGAGGGGCATGGGGTTACACCGTTTCCAGTGGGGAAGGGACAGCAGAGGCCTTCATGTACCTACCTTTCTGCTTCCAGGCTGCCATCCACTTTGTTCCTGTGCATAGTGAGAGCAAATCGGTGAGTCTCTGAGCCCCCAGCAGAGTATCCTGGGGACTACCGAGGGTTCCCCCGCATTGGAGCTCTCTTTGGCAATCACCCCCCCCCCCGTGTTGTTGCCTGCAGACCAAGCCAGGGACTATCCAGCCGCTCTCCCGCACACGCCCAGCCCCAGCACTGGCTGCCACTGTTGCTGCTACTCAAGGTCGGGACAACCCCAACCCCTTTCAGCCAGCCGAGCTGGGGTCCAGCACCCATAGTTCTGTACGTATCTGTGTGTCCTTTGCTTTGCCCTCTGACCCCTTGGCACTGAGGAAGAGCGCAAAGGTGGAGCTTGCTCTCTGCCAGGCTTGCACAGTGGGGAGCGGCAACCGTGTTCTTTGCCACCCTTGTGCTTGACCCTGGTCTTTACCTCTCAGCCTGGGCCTCCCAGGCCCCCCTCCCCAGGTGAGATCCCCATCAATGCCAAGCAGGCCTACAAGGCTTTTGCAGCTGTTCCTGTTACGCACCCACTGCTACAGCCGGAGGTAAGCCAGGAGGGAGGTGCTTTGGGGATGGAAGCCGGATGGGCAGAGACATCTCTGCTGCAGTGACCCGTTCCTCTTCCATAGGAGCTGCAGAGTCAGAAAAGCACAGAGAAACCCCAGGCCTCTCTGGAGGTGAGTTAGCATGGTGGGGGGCAGGGTGGAAGAGGATCCCAAGCACCAGGTGCTCATGCCCACATGGGTTTTCTGCTGCGCTTTAGGTGCTGCCTCCAGGAGGCCTTCATAGCCCAGAGCAGCGGTCTTTCCGTGAGAGACAGAAGTACTTTGAGGTGGAGTTGAAGCAGCAGCCTGCAGAGAAGCCCCCCAAGCGGGTTTCTTTGGTTGGAGAGGAAGACTTGAGGAAGATGAAGGAGGAAGAAGGTGAGTGGGGTTGGGAGCAGGGTCAAGGCAGCCCATGCTCATGGTTGCTGTCCCTTAGAGCCAGCCAGGCCCACTCTCCCTCTGCCTCAGAGCTGCCCTACCAAGGGGAGGATTGGAACTGCTGTGCCCGCATGGCGTAGGTTGCTCCACACACCCGTTTCCCCTCTTGCCCACTTGTGACAATTGGGGGGGGGGCATGTCAGGCTGGGGTGGGAGGAGAGGCCAACACAAATCTTGCCTCACTGGGGTCTTCTTTGCTTGTGCAGCTCGCAAACTGCAGCAGAAGAGAGCTGAACTGCTGGAGGAGGAGGAAGAGGAGGCTGAGGGCCAGAGCCCTCCAGGCTCCAAGAGCCCTCCCTCCAGTATCTTCATTGAGGGAGTTGAGTACAAGGTGGAGAAACTGGACGGGAGGAGTCGGCTCTCCCCTACGGCCTGGTGAGTACTGTAAACTGGCCACCTTTCCCAGTGTGCCTGAGATCTAGGCAGGCCTGAACCGGTGTGGCTGCTGCTCCCAGCCTCCAGCCCGCCCAAGCTGTCTCCACCTTCTCTCTGCGAGACTCTCAGGCCAGGGCTGCAGGTGATTCGAGGGGAAAGAAAGAGCACAGGAGAAGAGGGTACTGGAGGGGGTGTGCTTGCAGTCACTGAGTCACTCCAGGGGCAGCATGCTTTTGTTCCCCAATTTCATGGTGGCGGGGATGGGTTTCCTAAGGAAGCCTGGGGCCATGAAAGAGCACCGACCCAAACAGTTCTTGGTCCCTGCCAGGTTCTTGGAGCCTGAGAGACCCACCAGCTCACAGAGAAACTCGCTGGAGGAGGGCCTGAGGCCTGAATACAGCCACTCTTCAGTGACTGGGTAAGGAGGAACGGGAATGATGGGGAAAGGCAGGGGTGGTCCTGTGCCCACTGAGCCTCCCTGGAGTCCTCCTCCCTCTCTCTCTCTCTCTCCCCCTCCCTCCCTCAGCAGACTGAGCCCTGCTTTTCCCAGAGGTGGTGAGTCGGGACCACCAGTGAGGACTGTGAAGGCCGAGCGACGGCAACAGGAACGGCTCCGCATGCAGAGCCCAGAGCTTCTTGGTGCACAAGAGAAAGACCTTTCTCCAGCAGAGCGCCGAGCCTTGGAGGCGGAGAAGCGGGCCATGTGGAGGGCAGCACGGTAGGTAGTACATAGCTCAGCAGCAGAGTCACATTTGGGGGGGGGGGGTTAGAGGGGAGTGCCTGGGTCACCTTACTAGATCCAGCTTAGCTGCCTGGAGCCACCACCTGTGGCAGGCTGGGCTGTTTGTGCTTTAGAGAGCAGGGAACACTTGGTGTTCCTGGCAAATCAGGGCCCAGAGCTACCAGGTCTGCCATCTCTTCCCACTTGTCTCCCCCCCAAATCCCCACTGAAGTTCTGGTTGAGGCAAGTGGCCCTACTGCTCAGATTCCTGTGCCCCCCACCACCTAGACTATGCTTGGTTTTGGTGGTGCCACAATTGAGCCAAAGATACAGCTGTCCAGGCCCAAGCGGAGGTTGATGGAAGTAGGACTGTGGTACTTGCACACTTGAGTGCAAAGTGTGTCTCCAGCCAATCTCTCTTGCTGGAGGGCTGTTTTGGCACATCAGGAGGTGCAGGATATTCAGGTGGCAGCAGGTGCTTCCGGGGGGAAGCTCTTGGGGGTGAGGAGCAGTGGGACATGGGAACTGCCGGCATCAGATCTGCTCTTGTGCCTAACAGTGAGCAGCTGTTATGGCTTTGTAGCATCCTCGGGTCTTGGGCTGTGGAAGGTGGAAGAAGATCCCCCCCAAGCCTATCTGCATCCTCCTTCTCCTCAGCCAATTCTTGCCCCAGGACCTGCACTGTGCTTGTTGGTCCTGGCCCTGAGTCCTTTCAGGTCGGCCTGTTGGTCAGACAGGAGTGGGTCTCCCAAGTTGGTAGATCTTGCCCCTGAAACCCACCAATGCAATGCCTGCCAGTTCTGCCCCACTCCTCCTCCCCCTCTTCACCCTAGACTGGGGGAAGGAAGGACCCAGCAGCGCCTCCTTGTGACCTCCCTCCACCACCTTGATACTCTCAGCCCTGGGGCTTGAATGGTACCAGTAGCCCTCCACAGGAGCTGGACCTTGCAGAGTTGGTCAGGCAGTGACTTGGGTCAGAGCTCTTGGGCAGGCTGCAGAACTGCACACCCAGTCCATAGACAGGTTTTCCAAGGCTCTCTTCTCTCCCCTTGATTGCCTCCCTTCTACTTCTCCTCTTTGCATGGCTGAAAGTGGTGCACTGGACCATGCGCTTGTTGTTCCTGTAACCAGCTGGGAGGGAGCAGCCAGGCTGAGCTGGAACAAGGCTGGGGTCAGACTGCTTTCCTGAAAATTTCCCTCTCCTTTTCTCTTGTGCCTGCCCACTGGCCCCAATCTGTACGCTCTCTCTCTCTCTCTCTTTCTCTCTCTCTCTCTCCGGCGATGTCTGTGTCTCCTCCTCAGCTCCACCACTCTAGAGGAGAGCCTTAAACAGTACGAGCAGGACTTGGCCAAGAGGCTGTACCAGGCCCGGCAGCAGGCACCGACAGCCCCTGGGCCTGAAAGCCACTCCAGGTGTGCAGAGCAGGGCCCCTTCCCTGGGTCCCCTCCACACACACACACTCACACCAACACTCTGGTTCAAAGGGGCGTTTGGCAGACATAATCTCTGGCTGTGAGAACTGAAGGCAGGGAGCTCGGCGGGGGGCGGGATGAGGAGGTCTCAGTCAGGTCATGGTGCCAACCCCTTTTGTGCTTTTCTCTTCCTCTTCTGCTGGACAGGATGAGGTCTCTGGAGCAGGATGCCCTCAAAGCCCAGGTGGTGATTGCCAAGTCGCAGGAGGGCAGGAAGCGCAGCACCCTGGAGCAGCTGGCAGAGTCACCTTCTCCTGCCCCCACTCCGTCACCAACACCCTTGGAGGGTATTTGCTTACTTTTGAAATAGCACTTAACTCATTTGCAGGTTTTGTGGTGGTACACGGTCCAGGGCACGGGGCACTAGTACCGCCAAACAAAGTGGGAGGGTAAGACTGAAATTGGTACGAAGTGGTCTGTGGCCAAGAAGAGGTGGCAGTTGGCTCAGGCAGGATTTCCTGGGAGAGAGGGAGAGCATTCCAGAGTTGGAAAGGCTTCAGTTAGGTAGGCAGTCAAGGTGGAGAAGGGGCTCTGGTGGAGGCCATGCAAGAGCCCCAGGCTGCTGAGGGCTTTCTGGAGTGTGCCAGAGTGGCAGACAGGCGGGCACGGAGGTGGCAGCACTGCTTTTTCAGCTGGGCAGTGACCCAGCCAACCATTACTCTGTTACTATGAACGGACATTTCTTCTGAAGGGTCTCTGTGGAGCACACTGATGCATAGAGCTGGTTTGGGAAACCTTGGCGTTTTGGCTGGTTGTGCGCGTGGCAGCCCCACCTTCTCTTTCTCATACACACACAACACACTCAAGGCAGGAACATGCATGTGCCATGGCTGCCACGGGTCCAGCTGTTCAAGTCCTGACAGTCATCCCACTCTGCAGTTGTCTGCCCATTAAGTTGTCTACCCATTAAGTTGTCTACCTTCAGAAGATGCTCTTGCATTCTTTCTTGACCTCCAGTGGCTTTCCTAAGCCAGACCCTCCCCTGTGCCTGCGAAGGAACATCTCGTGATATGAAATGTTCCTCTTCAGGAATTCCCCTTGAAAGAACACATGGCGTCCATCATGGCCTTTCTTTATACGGTGGGACCCCAACAACAGGGAAACCCCACTGGCTACTGTCCCACTGTGGTCCGCCACCTCCCAACCCAAGACCAAACACTTTCCATGATGCTCTTGCTTGGGTCTTGCTTGGTCTGCCCCTCAGACTGGCTTTGTCACAAGCGGCACTGTTAGATCTGGCTCCTCTGGGAAGGTGGCTGTGGAGGAGACAAATGGTCCTCTTCTGAAGGTGACCCCATGCCAGAGCATCACCGAACAGCTGTCCTTCAACTGTGCCAGACTTTGCTCATCACATGTGCCACTTGCCATGGCACTCTGATGCCCTCAGCACTCTCCCCAACCATCAGAGTCTGTGCAGCTGGGAGGACATGCGCAATCTGTGCATGACCTTGGGAGGAGTTTGTCTCGCCATCCCCAGTAGTGGAGCTGTTCTCTTGTCCCATGGACTGAGAAGTAGCCACAGGTACCACCCCCTTGCTGTGCCCAGCCTGCAGCTGAGCCTGGTTAGGAGGAGCGAAGGCTCAGACACTGCACTGCCATGATGGAGCAGCTGCAGGTCTCTCCAGGCCCCCAGTTTGCAGAAGCTTCCAGTTTGTATCTGCCCAGCTGAGGCTGTCCCATGGTGTTGAGAGGGCCCAAGGGCCAGGTGAAGAGCTTCCAGGGCTCCATGTGGCCATTGGCTTTGTGGTTAACACCACACTGATAAGGTCGAATCCCAGACTTGACACAAAAACAGCACTGCAGATCCAGTTCTGTTTGAGGAAGCTGTTTGAGGTAAGAACACACCAGTTGAAGACATTGGCCTCATCCAGATAAGGGTTTGTTGCATCCAGCAGGACCCAGACAGCATTGGAGGACACCGCAACAGAAACAGCCTTAATGCACCAAGGCGGACTGCCCACCACTCTTCCATTTCTGGGTCCTTTTCAGCAGAAGTGTGGGGTATCTTGAGACAATTCCTATTAGTGAAGTGGGAGGAAGGGCAGGCGAGCAGACCAGAGTAACTCTGAAGGACCCATGGAAAGCCACTGATGTGTCCAGGCCCTTGCAGGGGTCGTTCACCTGGGGCTACCACAGCCCTCCCCATAAAGGCCTGCAAACTGGTCAGCCACCTCTTGACAGGTGGGCACAGCTCAGCCCACAGTTGAGCCTCAAATGCTTCTAGCAAGTCCTTGGGAGTGATGCAGGCAGCCTCTGCGCATCACCCAGAAGCCCAAATGGAGCTGTTTTTCTTGAGATTTGGGTCAGTTCAGGCCTGCAGAGCAGATGGGACGAGCCAGACTGGCCTTGGGGCATGCTGTGGGCCTCCCTGATCAGAGAGGTGGACGTGGTCTCCCCAAGGCTGCGGCTCATGGACCCAGTTGTTGTGGCATTGGCGTCTATGTTCATCGCCACCAAGTCAATATTTTCAGCCTGGCTAAACCCCCAGTTTACTAAACCCCCAGAACTAAACCCCCAGTCTGAAGTGCCGTCCCCCCCATGCAGCTGTGCCCCTGAAGCTCACACTGCATCCTAGGAGGGAGGAAGTTGCGGAGAGAGGAGGTTAGACTGGGCAAAACCGCCACTGCCCCAGTGTGGCTCCTCAGATCTCTGCCCACCATTTCCCTGGTGTTGGTCTGAGGAGAGTTAAGGGAGAAAGAGTGGAAGAAGACAGGCTAGGGTGCTTGTGCCACCAGTACCCACACTTCCCTGCCTTCCACCCCACCCCTTCAGACTTTCCCTCTCCTCCTTTCCCTGCCCTTGTCCTGCGTGCAGTGGTGGGCTGCCCACCCCACTGGCATCAGCGCATGTGCCATAGAGCTATTTATGGCAGCCAAGTCTCTGTCTTGCTGCTGTAAAGCCTGGTCCGGCTTGGGCCACTTGGCTAACAAGAGGCATCCCAGTGGTGTGTCTCAACAGACGACCTGCTGGAGAACGTCAGGTCGTGCTATGCAGCTGGTTCTTCTTCCAGGAAGCCTTCCTGCCCGGCCATGCACAGACTGCAGTGCAATTTCAAGACTGTCCGTAAATGGTCCTGGGAGGGGGTGAGGAGTGCATCTCTGGCTGATAACACTCCCCTACTCCCCATTAGAACTGCCAGCCAGCTGCTGTTTTGCTGGACTGAGCTTTAGTTTATTGGCCCAGAATCTGGAGTTCAGTGTTCCCGTTGCATGGCAAAGAGAAGGAGAGTTGGAGGTCATGAGTCCTCTTATTTAGTTTTGGATTTGATTTGTGCTCCTCTTTTCTCCCAAAGATGCACCCAAGGCGTCTAACCATCAATTGGATGCCGAGGAAGCATCCAAGTTCTAGGGAGGGCTGAGTGGTGGTCCTCCACTACCGCCTTCGAGGGCAATGATACTCAAGCACCTCAGCCCCAGACCCTCTTCTGCGAATGGCCATCTGTCTGGGACCCCCCGGAAGTGTGTCATGGCTGGAAGTGACAGAGGTGCCCGGTGCCAGATTCCAAGATTGCTGCACCCAGCTTTTTGTAAGCTGCCAAGGAGGTCCCAACTCCTGGTTTGAATACCACTGCTCTAGGGTCGCTAGCAAAGTAAGAGTAGGGCTGTGTTCCTTACCCCTAACCTGGAAATCTGCTCAGAAAGACCCTTTAGTTAATTGTATCTCAAGGCTGCTCAGAGATCCTGAGACAGTGAACGGCTTCTTCTGGCAGCAGGTCATCCTTTGGGACAGGCAGAGCACAAAGGTAGCCAGAGTCGCCCAGGAGTCCAGCCTCTTACTCTGAAGGCTCTGACTGCATTGGCCAACCTGGTTAAGGGCCAGGCCTTGCCACAGTTGCCCCTAAGGCATAGGACCATTGCAGAAGCACTGAGGATCCTGCACCCAGATGGTGGCCTTTTCCTGCTCATTCTTTGGTGCTGGGATGGGCAAGGGCTGGAGGAACAGGTGGGAGGCCACCCACTTGAGCATGTTCTCGGTCTGTGACTGCTCAACACTGCCAGGTTTGTAGGACCAGAGAAGGCAGCAGCACTGCTGCCCTGAAAAAACGGGAGGAGGTTATTGCGTTGTTGTTATTAAAATAACAGTTATGACCCCACAGAGACCCGTCAGTTGGAAAGGAGCCTCTTCACTGCCTGCGTGTTCCAAACATGGCTTCTCTTCTTCTTTTGCAGACTGTGGCTCCCGGATCGTGGCTTCCCCAGGCCGGCTGGTAGGAGGCGGGTCCCCAGTGCATGCTGTGCTCTTGGGGAAATGGGGCAGCTGAGCACAGGACTCCCTGGGCCTTGTTTGGTGGTGGACATCCATGTGTACTGGGGCAGCTTCCAGGCCATTCTCTTGCATCACACTGATGGTGCGCAATCCCTTCCTACCATGGCCCTCCGCTTGGCTCTCACTCTCCAGCTTCCCTGTCCCACTGCAGCACCTTTTCCAAGGAAGGTTCACTGCTTTGTGAACTTCTTAAAAGAGTTGAAAGCGGTATAGAAATACTGTAGAGAGATAGAAGGTGTAGCCCTTACTCCACCCACCTGCAGCCCTTCCCACCCATGCTTTTCTCAGCTCCTCTTGAAGCCCTTTCCCCTCCCTGCTCGCCCCTGACATGCCCAGGGCAGGAGCTGTGCTTCCCAAAAGCTGCCCTTTGTCAGAATGGCTGGCCCAGAATACCTTGGAGTGACTGAGCCATCCCCTGCCTGGGCTGCTGGACGCCCCTCTCCCCCCTTCCAAACCCCCAGCCTCTCCTGGTCTGTTCCTCCTCTGGACTCTCCTCCCACTGCTGCTCACTGGGTCTTTTCTTTCTTTCTTTCTTCCTCTCTTTTTGTTCTCCACCCCCTCCTTCTCCTTTGCCCCTTCCAGTCTGGGCCTGAAAAGAAGTCTCTCTACAGGGAGTTTGCTGCCATACCTTCCTCCAAACCCGTATATGAAATCCAGGTATCAGCTGCATGCAACATGTGAGCCCAGGGGAGGCAGCTCAGTTGCCTGGTGCTCCGTCCTGTGCCCAGAGGTTCATCAGGTTCTTCCAAGGCCAGAGGAGGAGCTTCAGCTTCTCCTGAGTCTCCCTGCTAGTTGGCCTCCAGACAAGGCAGCAAAGCCCTGAGGCACCCTGAGGCTGCTTCCGCAAAGTCTTCTTGGCAGCTGCTAGATTGAGTGGGGTCACTTGGCATTTGGTGGTCCTGCCAAATGCCAAATGCCTGGTGATCTGGAGCCCTCCTTCTGTAAAGTCTGTCCAGCAGACTGTCTTGGCAAGCTCTGCAGGAGCCTCTTCTCTGCCAGTCTGCTGCCATTGTACTGCATAGGGCCTGCTTGTCTGTCCCACTGCCTCTTGTGATTCTGAAGGCAGGGAGTCGGTTGGAGGGTTAAAGAGAGAGAGAGACTTGCCCCCTTCTGGCTACTGATGTGCTGGGACGTCTGAAGCAACAGTGCTGCTTTTGCACTCACTGCCTTTCTTTGCACCCTTCTTCCTCCCTCAGTCCTGGCATGCCTATCCCAGTGTGCTTTTACCCACCCCACTACCATGGGGCAGCAACTGGCAGGGGCAACATAACAAGCTCTGTGTAGGACCCTCTGGAAGGGAGTTGGATGGGGACAGGGCCTGCCATGGCAAAGTGTAACTCCTTTGCTCTGCTTCTCCAGACACCGGACGGCAGTGACACCTGCAGACTCCTCCTCAACGATGCAGGCAGCGCAGGTGAGTGTCCAGCTGCAGCCTCCTCCTCTTGCAGCAGGCCTCCTCCTCTTGCTGTCACCAGCCTGCAGGGCAGGGGGGCTGCAAGACGGCAACAAGTGTTGGTGGATTGGAGACCCTGGCCCTGCCTCTCAGCGAGGAGTGCTGTGAGTGGTGCCAGAGACCAATGGAAGAGAGGACACAGGCAGTGCAGAGGGAAGATGCTCTCTCTGATTCTGCATGTGGAGGCTACATGCAGGAAAGAGCTTGCAGTGGGAGAGCTGGCTGAAGAGGGTGCCCCTATCTGGGTACTGTTGTGGGAGTCTCTGCCCGTTTCATGGTGTCAAAAGCCAGGTGGTGGCAGCAGTCAGGGCAGAGTGGGGCTTTCTTCCATTCTCTCCCACCCCGTCTTCATGTGTGTCCAGTGGCATGGCTGAACGACAAGGCGGGTAGCACGGGCCACTTGGAGTCATGGGTAGAAAGAAAATCTCCTTTGGAAGTTCTGGCTGCTAGCCCCTTCTCTACGTGATGTGCTTCTTTCTGTTTCTTCCCCCCAGCAAGCCTGGAGCAAGGTGGGCAGCCGGAGGCCCAGGAGCTTCGGGTGACTCACACCCCCTCAACTCCCAGCCTGCCCCCTCGGGAAGAGATGGGGCTCTTTGGCACCAAAAGCAAACTCAGACATGCCCAGCGCAGCCTGGAAACGGCTGTTCCGACATAAGATGCCAGCGCTCTGGGGCACCTGAAGAACCAAGCCGGGGCGTCGGCCCCACAGACAGCATGGAGTGGTGCCTACTGCTGCCTTCTGGGTTGACCCCAGACCAAGCAAGTTCCCTGGCGGTTCCACAAGCTTCATTCAGATTGTGACTCCCTCCCCGTGCCCACTACACTGTGACCTGGGAGGTGCTAAGTGGACTCCGTGAGACCAGCAGCAGCGGTGGTAGTGCAGAGAGTGTGCTGGCGTGCTGTGTGTGTGCGTCGTGTGTGGGGGTGCTGCTTCTCGCCAGAAGCTCTAGCCAATCTTTTGCCAAACAACTGGTGTGCTACCTGCTCCCGTTTGGGAGGGTTGACGGTGGTGGGGTTTTGCAGAGGAATCTGGGAGGGCACACCTTGGTGAAGTGCTGCCACTGCTTCTCATGTGGGGCAGTGGTGTCCATCTGTGCCGTAGAGCCCAGGGCATGGGGTGGGTAGAGAGGCCTGTCGAGAGGGAGATGCTTGGGAGCTGCTGCCCGGGGGGGAGGAACAGTAGAGCAGTGTGAGGCAAGAATAGGGCCAGGCTAGCTGTGTTAGAATGTGGTGATGCAGATAGAAGATTCAGAAATGGTGGGAGTGGGGCTGGAGTAGTGTCAGGTAGACTGGGATGTTGGAATCCAGGTTGGCGGCATGGGGGGGACGGGGTCACCAGGGACCAACACCGACCCCCAGCCTCAGCCTCTTCTCTGGCCTCCTGGTCCTCTCCTGGAGCACAGGACTCTGGGGCCTGCATGTGGGCCAGCCAGGGGGCTCGCTGCTTGCTGGGGCCTGGAGAGGCTGCCTGGGGAGAGGAAAAGCCTGCTGGAACTCCATGGCTGAGCATTTGGGGGCAGCCTCTGCCCCACCTTCCCCCGCCACCCCATCTCCACCAACCATGACAGCTTTGTGATTTTAAACTAAGGTTAGCAATTGCTTTCAATAAAGAGCTGGGGGCTGATCAGTCAGGGGTCAGGACTGACTTGCGGCTTCCTGGGTGCTGGACTGCGGCATGCCTCTTTCCTCTCCCAGGACACACCCAGGCAGAGCAAGACTGTAACTAGTGACATTTGTACAACCAAAGAAATCTATTTTGTGGTTCAAGAACAATAAACTTTACATTTTAGCAGTGCTGCTGCCTTGGCCTCTTCTTGGGGGGCGGGATGGCCTGCTGCCCAGGGGGTTCTGGAGCAGGCTGTGGAGCAGGCTGTGGTGGGTGACAGTCTTCCCAACTGGATGAGCTGCTCACTTCTCACTCTTCAGATATGCCAAAAAGCTGAACTTTCCCAATCAGACTCGGAAGGGACCCAGTGGGTCATCTAGCAGAAAGTCCTCCTAGAGCATCTCCGCCTCTGCTTGAAGATCTCCAGTGAGGGAGAGTCCACCACCTCCCTCAGCAATCTCTTCCCCCCTCACCCTCAGGAATTTTTTCCGGATTCCCAGCCGGAATCTCCTCTCTTGCAGTTTGTCCCCATTGGTTCTGGTTCTGCTTTCAGAAGCAGCCATGAACAAACTGGCCCCTTCCTCCCTATGACAGCCCTTCAGGTATCTGAAGAGGGGGATCAGGTCTCCCCTCAGCCTCCTCTTCTCCAGGCTGAACATCCCAAGTTCCCCCAACCTTTCCTGGTAGGGCTTCCCTTCCACCCCACTGATCATTCTAGTCGCTCTCCTCTGGACTTGCTCCAGTTTGGCTGCATCTTTCTTCAAGTGAGGAGCCCAGAACTGAACACAGGACTCAAGGTGAGTCTCACCAATGCAGAATAAAGAGGAACTAGAACTTCTCGTGACTTGGAAGCTCCAGTCCTCTTAATGCAGCCTCAAATGGCATTTGTCTTCTTTGCAGACACATCACATGCTGACTCATGTTCAGCTTGTGATCCACAGTGGCGACTCCAAGATCCCGCTCACATGTTGTGCTGCCAAGCCAAGTACCCCCCATTTTATACCTGTATTTTTGGTCTTTATTGCCCAAGTGCAGAACCTTCCACTTCTCCCTGTTGAAGTTCATTCTGTTCGTTACAGTCCAGGATTCCAGTTTATCCAGATCCTCCTGGAGGTTTCTCCTTCTTCTCTTGTGTTTGCTGCTCCTCCCAGCTTGGTGTCATCTGCAGATTTGATCAGGCTCCCCCGTATCCCTCCCTCCAAGTCATTGATGAAAATGTTAAAGAGAACCGGGCCCAACAGAAGCACAAAAATGCCCTGCAGACGCTGCACTTGTTATGGGCTGGGAAGGTTAGAAGAGGAGCCCCACATCCCTTCCAGAGAGGCTTGCAGAGACACACACCAAGCTGCTTCTTCCCCCACCTTTCCCAGTGGACTCCCCCTCACTGGGGATCTTCAAGTGGAGGCTCACGAGCACTTGTCGGAGATGCTCTAGGGCAGGGGTCAGAGAACTTTTTTACCTTTTACCCCAAAATATATTCAGATACACCAATGATACCCCGTTGATTTGAAAGGAAGGAAGTGGTCACCAAAAAGTAAATTGAAAATCTGGACTTTTAAAAAAAATGTAGGACAAAATGTAGGTTGTCCTACATTTTTAAAATCTGGAGTAAACGTAAAGTGGTTTACTTCTGAGTATACATAAAGTAAGTGGCTTACTTGGCTGGGGAGGGTGTTTGGGGACACTGGGGGCAGTTTCAGGCTGCTGCGGCTCTGTGTGGCTAAGTCCAACCAGCCGGACGAACCATTTTAAAAAATACTACTGTGCACATGCGTGTGCGCTCTTTCCCTTCCAAAAGCTCCAACGGAGAGCGCTAGTGCTTCTCCGTGGCGGAAGCGGTAATGCTCTCGGTTGGAGCTTTCAGAAGGGGTAATGCGCACCAGTGCGACTGTCAGGAATTTCCCAGGAATTTCATTTTTACCCCATTTGGGGTAATTTACCCCTGTTCCCAGACCACTGCTCTAGGGGGATTTCCTGCTGCAGGCAGGGGGTTAGACTAGATGACCTACGAGGTCCCTTCCAACTCTAGGATTGGATGATTCTTTCACTTAACCTCTCCCCTTCTTTCATGCCCAGCCAACCCCTCTTTTTCCCTCTGGGGGCTGCTAGGAGCCCGCAGTGCCCTGTGCGCTCTTGACGTTGACTGGAAGAGCACCTGTTTGGTATGCCGAGTGCCAGAAGGGGCCGTCTCTGAGACACAAGGCGTGCCATGCATGGAGTTCCAAGGATGTGTGAGGCTCTCCATCAGCACTGCTGTGCCAGACCACTCCCTCCCTCTTTGCAGTAGTGTTCAGATTACCTGTAGTAGCACAAGCAGCTGCACTCCTGCCCCAGGATGTGGACCTTGGAGAAGGTGAAGGCGGTGGCTGTTCCCACCCACAATTTACTTGGGTTGGGGCAGGGACACATGGAGAGGCCAAAGGCCCCACCAAACAGTTCAGGGAGCACACAAGGCAAAAAGAGACCAGCGTCCTGATGTCTTCTGCAGCCGGCATTCTGAAGCTGCCCACTTCTAAAAGCAGGAGAGTGTCCCAAGCGGCTTGTGGGCCAGTGCAAAGATGTGCTCCGGCCTCCCCACAAAACCATGATAATGGAGTGACAGGGGAGTTGCGCTGGCCTAAGTGGGTTAGGATTGGACCCTACAGAGCTCCAAACACTGTTGCCTTTCCTTGAAGGGAGAGGAGGCCCCTGCCCTGTGGTCACTGAGGGCTCCCTCGGCGGCACCTCTTCCATTTCCACTCTATCCTTTCTGAGGTGTGGTGAGCAGAAAGGAAAGGCAGCTGCAGTTGCCACCGGGGTGAGAAGGTCTGAGGAGAGAGGAGGCGCTGTCTTAAGGAAAGGTTTATTTGTACTCATGGCTGCCTCCTGGTGCACATGCCCCAGCACCCCCCCCCCGCCCCACTGCTCCTGGGGGCAATGGGAGGATGGCATGCAGGTGACAGACTGCCTGCTCCCCTCCCCGGGTGCTCAGAACTGGAACTCCAGGGGCCACAGCCAGGCTGCTGCACGGGGGGCAGCCTGTCGAAAGCCTCTTCGCCTTCTGAAAAAGAACGAGGGTGGAGTGAGCCTGCGGCTGGGCCAGGCTCTTCTTGCCCTGCCTGCCAGTCTTGTGCAGTCCACCCGCTCCTGTGGGGAGGTGCCAGTCATTCTTGCCAGGGACACACATGTGCCTGCAGCTCAGGGTTTGCTTTAATGTGCACAACTGGCTGGTGTGCCCTTCAGTGCATACCCGCTGCCCTTGGTCAGGACAACCTGGATGGGGAGCAGCAGCTTCACCAGCTCCTCAGGGGGTTGGTGCCGCTTCGTCACAAGGAAGAGCTTGAACTTCTCGGTCCGCGCTGCCTGGAACTCTGTCGCAGCGTACTCAGGGCCGTCTGTTCTCCTCAGGAGGCTCAGGTACCTGAAGAAGGGGGCACCGTGTTACAGGGGGAGCCTCAGCCACAGCAGGTCATGCCACTGCCGCGTGAGGGTGGTAGTCCCCTCCCTCATCTCCGGAGTCTCCTGACCAGCCCATCCCCCTTTCCTGGCCTACTTGTGCTCAGGATAACCCGGCCCAGAGCAGGCTTGTAGAAGTGCAGTTGTACCTGCAGTTCCTGGTCTGACACAGGCAGTGCTCTAGGGGGCTTCCGGGGTCCTTGGATAGCGCTACCCCTTCTCTGCCTGCCTGGCGCTCCTGGTTGAATCCCTGGCAGCACCTCTGGCTTGGGTGGGAGTGCCCTTTTCTGCCTAGAGCCCTGGATGTCTGCTGCTGCCAGACCGGGACACCCAGCACAGCTAGCCAGACCAATCCTCTGACAAGGGCAAGGCACCTCCATGACCTGCATTCCTGGCCCTCCGGGGCGAGTGTTTGGCCCTGCCCCCCCCCCCCCCCACTGTCCTGCTTTCTGGCTGACCTCCAGAGTGCTGGGAAGTCAGTGCTGGCCTGACCCAAGCCACTGGCTACTACGGCATAGCGTTCAGCTCTTCTGGGCCAGTGGAACCAGAGGGACCACCACACACCTGTCCTTCTCAAGGAGCTTCTTGCTCAAGAGCTGTTCCGTCAGGCCGGCCTGTATCCGGTCCAGCTGCTTCTGGATGCTGTCGAACATGTTCACTTCCATCATGTCAAAGACGAGGGGCTTGCCATACCTGGGGAGGGAAGGGGGCCACCAAGTGGGGGCAGTATTGAGCCAGTGGTGCACTGCTTCTCCCCAGTACATCCCTGCCATTGCCTTTGCAAAGCAGCCCCTCCCCTACAATGGGCATCCACCCCTGGCACTGAGAGGGCACCCTTGCCCCCACACCTCCTTGCCCTGGGGCTCCGCGCTGCACGGCCAGAGAAGCAGCAGCTCCAGCCAACCCTGACTCATTAAGGACTGTGCTGGGACTGGTGGTGGTGACTGCCAGTACTGTCCTCTGCCCTACCACCTGCCTCCACCCCCTACCGAAGGGCCCCCAGCAGCGCCAGTCGGATGGTTTCCTCAGCCATGTCGTTTGGATTCACAGTGTTCAAGTAATTGGTATCACGATAACGCAGGAAAATGGCTGCCTGGCCAGAGGGGTCAATGATGAGGGGCCACCTGTGGGGAGAGAGGAGGGGGTGGGAGAAAATCAAGACATCAGTGCCGCCCTGCACAGCCTTCCTCCCAGGCCCACCCAGCCGCACTGGGAGTGATGAGGCTGGTCAGGAAAGGGGGGGCTGGCTGGGCAAGAGTGGCCCCAGAATGTCTCCCCACCCCTGCCATTCAACTTACCGCCCATCTGCCTGGATTCTTCCCCCCACATCTTTGAAAAGCACATCATCAAGTTCCTGCACAGAGCACTTCAAGCCTGGAAACTCGGCCTCTGAGCCTGGCAAACAGAGCGCACAACAGGAGAAGGACTCCCTGGTGGGCCACAGACCGGTGGCCTCTTGCAAAAGACCCTAATCCTCGTAAGATCATGAGACCAACCCTGCTGGATCAGCCCCTCCATCCCCACCCCTGCAGTTAGAGAAACTGGATGGAGCATCATGAAGCTTCCCCTCCCCGGTGGACTCGTGTGCAGCACCAGCTTCAAGGGCCACAATAGGGAGACCAACCCCGAGAGCGACCTGGGACTTCCTTCCCTGCAGTGGAACCCACACATCAGCTGCACTAAGCAAGCTCAGCTCAGAGCTACTCCACCATTCGGGCTCCCCCACCGCACTCCAGCCTGCCACGCAAGCCACTGGATCATTGCCATCAGCAGCTCTGCTCAGCTAGCACTGAGGCCTGTGGGCCTCCTCCCACCTGGTCTGTCACTGAGGCCACACACTGACTCTTTATGGCCAGGAGAAGCCACGGACATCAGCAGCAGACCGGCAGGTACCCTCAGGGAGGACAAGGAGTCCGGAGGCACAGGGCAGGAGGATAGCCTGGATAGCCTCAGCTGCCCCGGGACAGGCACTCGTTCTGGGGGGCAAGAAGGAGCCTGTGTCCTCCTCCCCCCTCCCAAGGAAAATTCTCACCAACCTGCCTGCACTTGCTCCCTCAACCGGAGCCGGGCCAAGGAGAGGTTCTCCTCGGCAGCCTCAGCAGATGCCCGCAGTTTTTCCACAACACGTTCTGCATCAGCAATTGCCTGGTTGGGGGGAATAGTGCATGTGGGAAAAGCCCTCCTGAGCTGACCCACCCAGGCCATGCTCACCACTCTACACAGCCCAGTCCTGGGCCCTGCCAGCTGGTGGAGCAGGAGACCATCCCCCTCCTCAACGGGAAGACTCCTCCTCATGCAGTCCTGACTTCTGAAGAGAAGCCCCCCCCCCCCCTCGGCAATTTTGCTTGTCCGGCTGTTACAGCCTGGACGCTCCAGGACCTTAGTAGCACCTGCCACATGACCCTCTGGGGACCATGAAAGCTGGTCACTGCTGGACAAGCTGTTGGATGAGAGCAGAGCAGCAGGTGAATGCCTGTCCCAAACCACCAGGGGACGTCGGATGGGGACAGACGGACACATTACTCCGTGGCAACAGCTTGAAAATGTGCAGCCTCAGGCTGGAGGGGATGGCTTTTGAGACACTGCGCACTTGCTCTACAGGGAGATGGGAGGCAAAGGAGAAGACTCTCCCTCCGAGATGTCAAGACCTGAGACTTGCCCAGGAGACGCCAGGACTGCTGGCTCTCAAGCGTCCTACCAGGAGGCCCAATGCCCCCCCCAAATACCATTTCCGTCAAGGCAACAAAAGATGAGGCAGGATGGGGGTGGTGCTCACGTTGAGGGTGACCTGCGCATTGTCCATCCGCTTCCGCTGGCACTTGTCATGCTCCGTTATGCGCCGGTTCAGCTCGCAATAGGCCTGCTGCAACTGCAGAGGGAGGAGGTTTGTGCCAGAGTTCCACCTCTGGGACAATATGAGTTACTGAAGAAGGACCCAAAGTTCTGGCTGCACCCCAGACTGAAGGGCCCAGCAAGGAGACTGCTGGGCGGGGGGGGGGGGGGAGGACACTTCTCTCTCGCACGTGTGGGAAGGCAGGCCAAGGGTGGGCAAAGCAGGCCAGCTGCAGGCACAGGCGTCCAAGCCATTCCTGAGTGGGCACGGCTGCCACTCACAGCCCAGACTGGCTGCAGGAGAGGGGAGAAGAAGGAAGGCTGTGTCTCCTGGGGTGCTCCCACCTGCTTGCTGCATCTCTCGTGCTCCTTGGCCAGTTGCTCCACCTCCTTTGTCATCCTGGGAAGAGAACACCAGAAGGGTTAGTGGTCTGGGAACAGGGGCCAATTACCCCAAACGGGCTAAAAATGAAAATCCTGGAGGTAATGGACGGTCACGCTGCTGCGCACGTTCTTGCCCTTCTGAAAGCTCCTCTGGAGAGCGCGACTGCTCTCCGACTGAGCTTTCGGAAGGGGAAGAGTGCAGGTGTGTGTGCACAGTAATGTTTTTTAAAACGGCTGGCTGGACTTGGCCGCATCGAGCCACAGCAGCCTGAAACTGCCCCCCAGCGCCCCAAAGGGCTTGGACTAACACAGGCTGATCCTGGCAGCAGCAATTTGGTTCTTCACTTGCTTGGGCAAATTCTGGAGTTTCAGGCCCCCCTTCGTCCTGCAGGCGCGAGTCCCAGCTGGACCAATGCAGCTGTTTGCCCAAAACATGGCTGCAGTTGAGGGAGCACACCTGGTGGAAGCAGGTCAATGAGGTCAGCGGCTTGTGCTTCCAAGACACAGTGCCTCTTGAGATGGCAAATCCGAGTAGTTCTATTAGGGCTAAGGCTTCCCTAAGGCAGCACAGCAGCAATCCCAAAACTTGTTCTGGATCCAGTGCAAGTTAGGATTGTGTGGTCAATGCCGATTCTAGACCACAGCTTTGCTGGACATGGTTTGGTTTGGCCAGAGTCCATCTCCTGGAGGACGACTGGAAGCTTTATGGGTTTGCAACCCCTGTTAAGTGTGGGGTTGAGAAGTTTACCATTCAGTCCCCTGGAGATGGTTGCACAGAGCAGCAGGAGGGCGGCCACAATTCCCCAGCGGCCCCAGCCAGTCCAGCCACCTAAAAGCTGCCACGCTCTGGAGCTGCAGATCAATGTGTGTGTGTGTGTTTTGGGGGGGACTTGCACTTTCCTCACCGAGCCACCCTTTTGATGACTCCAGCCCTGGCAGCCCTGTCTGCAGAGGAAGTGGGGTTCACCAGGGAGGTCTCTGGAAACCACGAGCCAGGCAGTGGGGCTGGTAGGACGACTGCAAGTTACAGTGAAAGTAAGAACTGCAGGTAGATGGTTTCACCACCTCGCAGGATGGGCTGAAAAGCACGAACTCACTGGCGTGTCTCTGCTTCTTTCCGCTTCTCTTCCAACTGGTGCCTCCGCTGCTGTTCAGCTTCCATCTTCTTCAACATGGACTCCGTCAGGCTGAGGTCCCAGGACTGCAGGACGGCTACCAAACTGTCCAAAGAGGCAACCTTAGGGGAGGCACAGAGCAGATACATCTCCAAGAAGCAGGTGCTGGGGGCAGTTTGGCCAGTGGTGGGCTTCCTGCTGCTCCCTACACCAGGATGACTCTTCTGCCAGTCCCTTGATCGACATAAGCTGTGCTGTGATTCATGCCAACAGCTCTGACTCCAGCAAGGACAGGGCGCTGTCACTGCAGTGAGTCTAAATCCCTTCCCTAACTGGCCAGGCAGCTAAATGGCTGGGGACTGACCTATTAGGGACCCACTGACCCCTCCTGCATCTCGGGTCCCTTTCGACTGCATCTGCACCAGGCAGGGGTGGTCTGGCTGAAGGAGCAACGGCCACATCCTTCTCTGAGCTATGGCATGGGCAAATCAGATCTTTCTGTGGCCACCTGACTGACGGGCCCCACATAGCACCCCCCCCCCCACACACACTCATGGCCTAGAAGCCAGCATCAAGGATGGGTGGTGGAGAAAGGCCTGACCCTGGACCTCCCCCAGTATACCTGCTCAGGAGTGTTGCCATCGTCTGCATAGAGGCGAGGGTCTGCCCCATGCTGCAGCAGCAGCTCCACGGCTGCCAGATGGCCCCCAAATGCAGCACGATAGAGAGGAGTGCGGTTAAAAGCACCCTACAAAAGAGATGACACAAGACAGTGGAATCTCCTCCAGCTCCCCCCCCCCAAGACCCCACCCAACCCTGCTGGGCTCTCACTCCCTGGCTGACCCGGAAAAGGCGTTTGGCAGAGTGGGATCCCCTTTTAAAACAGACCCTCCCACTGCCTTGGAACAAATACTCTTTTGGTAGATGATCCAATAAGGAGAGATCGGGAACACTCTGAAATAATGGGCCAAGCAGAACCTGGTGGAATATGGAGAATTAGTGGGGATACCGCAATGCTAGGCTATAAACTCTGTAGGAGGGGCAGCGGGGGCCTGTTTGCGGTGGGCGGCCTGTCGTGAGAAGGGGAGGAATCCCACAAAGTAAAGATTGAAGGCAGTTGGTGGGTTAAATTGCCAGGCTTGAGGAGCAATGTCATCCTGGGGGGTGCAAGTGCCCTCCTGCCCAAAAACCTGAAAGGGTCTTGAAATGAGGAAACAGATCATGGACACGTTGAGGAGAGACAGGGTTTGAGCCATGGGGGGCTTCCATTATCAAATGGGTCCACTTTGCTGTGGTGACAAACAAGAGACCGGATCGCTTGACACGCGCCCTGATTGTGCCTTGAAGCATCCAGGCACGGAGCCCACCAGAGAGAGGACTTGATTTTGCGTGGTGTCTGACGTGTTTCTGAGTCCTTGAGCAAGTAAGTGACCAGGCTGCAGGCCAGGCAAGGACGACACAAAACCTTCTGAAGGTTTGTGACTTTGGAAGGACAAAATGAGAAGACTAGTTAGAGAGAAGTTGGAGGGGAAGGTAAGGAGGGTTGAAAACGACAACAGTGACTGAGGCCCAGTGGAAGTGTCGGTTTGACACACAGGCTGCCTGGGACACCTCAGGAGGGAGATCTTGGGGTGCTGGTGGAGAGCGGGGGGAAAAGTGTCAGCCCCACGTGTGGCAATGGCGTAAGAAGCTAATTCCACGCTTGGGATCATTAAATAAAGTATTGAGGAAAAAACAGCTAGTACTGTAATGTCATTGTGCACATCAGTGATAAGGCCCCATTCAAGGCCCCAATGCCTTTAAAAGGGTTTAGACAAATTTCTGCAGTGAAAGTCTATTATAGGTTGCAAGCCATGATGGGTCCGCACAACCTCCATATCTGAAATGCAAGCTTGGTGCAAGGGAGGCACCAGCATGCAGGTCTCTTCGGTCTCTTGTGTTCCCTAAACTCTGGGTGGGCCTTTGTGAAATACAGGACACTGGATCGAATGGGTCTTTGGCCTGATCCAGTGGGGCTCTTTTTATGTTCAGAGACCCTGACGTTGGATGGGACTGCGAAGCTGAGTGGCTGGACAGGCCTCAAAGGGGTCCACCTGCCCATCCAGGAGGCATTCCTGAGCCTCCACAGAACCCCCCTCAGCCTCTTGCTGCTCCTGCCTCGTTCTGCCTCCTTGCCACTCCTGCATTCTAATGGGGGGGGGGGGAGAGGGCATTTGCTTTGCAAAGCCAAATTGCTTCCTGGGCCCTCTTCATCAGCCACCAGTGGGGTCCTTTGCCAGCTTATCTTGCCAGGCCTTCCAAATGCAGCAGAGGCTACAGCCGTCTGGAGTGGCCTCTGTCTGGACACAAGGCGAAGTCAGAAGCCCTTGTCCTGCGGCCAGCTGCAAAAACAGGGCTAACTGCTCCCCCCCCCCCCCAAGCAAGAGGCCCAAGAGACGTGGGCGAATGGGCATTTCCGGCACAGAGCTTGGCACAGAACACTACAGAGCAGGGGTCTCTACAAGTTTTGGCAGGAGGGCACATCGTCTTTCTGATACTGTGTTGGGGCCAGAAGCAAAAAAGAATTGATTTACATTTCAGATTTGAATAAATTGACATAAATGAAGATATTAGTGACGGAACTTGTGAATGAACGAATTCAAATCAGTTCCCAAACACTTTCCGACTCATACAGAGGGTGATCTTCAAACCAGATCATAAGCTCTTCCATACCCGGAGAGCTGAGCTCCCCTTCCCTCCAGAGGATTACAGGGCTTGCCTGAGTGCTGGACGGAGGGGGCTTGCCGAGGGCCGGATGAAGGCTTATCAAGGGCTGGGGTTTGAAGACCCCTGCTGTAGAGGGCATGGCTTGAGGTACCACCCATCACCCCTGGCTCCTTCACCCTTGGATCCCAGGAGCACCACAGCACCGGAGCAGGCTCCCATGGGGTGCTGCCATGTCCCTGGCAGCTGATGTCCCAGGGCTGGTCTGGGCAGAGGAGGAAGCCTCACACGGAGAGGGGGAAATACACAGAGAGGGAGCAAGAACACAAGAAACTGCTGTAACGTCTATCACTCAACAGTATTTACATCCTGCTCTTCAACAAAAGGTTCACAAAGCGGTTTACAGAGAAAATAAAATCTCTAACAGCTAATGGCTCCCTATCCCAAAAGAACTCACCATGCACCCGGCACCAGCAGAAGCCTCTAGGGAAGCACTGCTGGGGTGAGGAGGGCCGCTTCCTTTTCCCCTGCTCAACTAAAGAGGAACCCCCACCTGAAAGAGTGCCTCTGACCCCGTTACCAGACACATACACAGCCAGAGCTGCTAACTGTCTCCTCCACCCCAGACTTTCTGCACACCCACCCAGACCGTCTCCTGCACACCCACCAACTCCTCACCCGGCTATTTGGGTTGGCTCCGTTTTCCACCAGCATCTGGATGGCTGCTGGGTGTCCCCCTCCGGATGCCTCGGAAAGGGGGGTGTTACCATTGGCATCAGTACACTCAACCATGTTGAGGTGATGTCGGAGGCGGATAGCCTTCCCTTGGTCATCTGTGCCCACACCGTTCTTGGTGTCCAGATCTGCCACCTGGAGAAACCGAGAGTCGGAGTCAGGAGGTACTGGCCAGCCCTACCACGCTGGCAAGTGGGTGATGGGAGGAGGCCCAGTATGTGAACGCCATCCTCCAAAACTGGGACTGTCCTTTTTTCCAGGACGTATGGCAACCCTAGGCCAAAGGCCCATCTAGTCCAGCTTCCCATATCACACAGTGGCCCACCAGATGCCTCAAGGAGAACACATGACACCTGCATCCAGGTGCCCTCCCCTACTTCTGGCATTTTGAGGGCACCTCATTGCTGCTGCCCTTATCCAAGACCACTCTGCCATCCTTGCCTTCCATTTCTATTAATCTATTTGCACACACAAACCCGTCATGGTTTGTAGCCTGTGAAGGTCCTTTCCCTCCAACTGTTGAGATGGACGAGGGACAGGCTGGAGACTGTACTGAGGCTCTTCTAAGATTAGTCTCCAATCCTCCGGCCTTGTTTCCATCATCGGAGAAGCCTCGTGAATCCCTACCCGGGAGGAGCTGGACATTGCCAGACCAACACACTTGGGAAGCTGGACACCTCCTTACACACTTGGGAAGCTGCCACTCCCGAGCTGCTCCCAGACCTGAGCGCTCCATGCCTTCCATGCCCTGTCCCGAGACCAGCCCTTTCCCCCTCTCGGATCTTTTCCCTGTAGAGAGACACTGTCGGGAGCAATTTGTTCTGTGCTCCTGCAATGGCAGGTCTGTCTCCAAAAGAGGAACCTGAACGTTGCCCATCAGAACATCCATCCAGATTCCTCTCTTGGCTGAGAGGTCTTGCTGTGCCTCTCTGCAGGCAGGCACTTTGGCTGCAATCCTGACAGATGGGCTGGCCTATCCATCACTGGGCTCGGCCAATTCCAAGATTGGCCAGCCCAGTTACACCAGAAAGGCTTGGGCTGGCGTAAGTCAACACCGGCTGGTCCAAGACAGATGGACCCAGAACGGCCGAGCTGTGCCAGCCCAGGCAGTTCAGGAGAGGCATCTTGAGGCATGTTCGGCACTGTTCTAGAACAGAACAGACAGGCTGTATCCAGAGCCTGTTTCTAGGGCAGAAATGCCCTCTTCCAGCTCCTCAAAGTCAGACCACCTCAGGACCAGGAATAAATCTGAGTAGACCCACAGAGGTCCACAAGCCAGAGTAAAAATCAAAGTGTTAGCAAAAATGTTGAGTCCTTGAGCAGCCTAACCACAACCCCTGCCTCTCAACCTCAGGACATGCCCAGTGGTCAGGCTGCCCTCGTACTGCTGCCTCTCCAGCGGCGTGGGCCAGCCAGAGGCCTTCTAGTCCTGTGGATTTGGCCAAGTTTGTCAGCTCAGGATATGGCCTACTTAGGCCAGCTTTGCTGGGCCTTTTTTCTGGCCTAAAGTCAGGATTGCACCTTTTGTTTCCCTTTCCCTACCAACACACTAACCATCGTTGGCAAAACTCCAGGATCCGTACCAAGATCTGGTAACGATCGGACAGGCTGAATGCGGACCTAAATTTTAGGCCAGCTTAACTCACCATCTTTCCGAGGTGATGTGGAGAGGTTGGCATTGTGGGCAGCCTTTTGCGACACCCCCAGGTCAGCACAGGTCTTATGCTGGGGCAGATGCAGGCCCAAGTGGGGATTAGGAGTTTCCCAGCCAGCCCTCCAGCCACTTTGCAGGCTGCCTGCAGGAATACTTGGGCACTTGCTGATTTCAAAGCGAAGGCATACAGCTGGCAGCTTTCTTCTGCCAAGAGTCCTCTTACCACCCGGAAAGAGGAGCTGAACGGGGTCCTAAGAGACCCTACCCACAGAGGGCACAGCTGAGACTGGCAAAAACCAAAACTCAAGCAAGGGGCAGCCAGTGCCCTCCGCCCCCGGCTAGAGCAGCAGGTGATTCTGGGGTCTGTCAGAGACGGGCTCAGTGCTGACTCTCCTCGGAGCCTGCCTCTGGCTCCCTGCTCAGGTGAGGCACCCGGAAGCCCTGCGAGGACTGGCCGCCCTTGCCTGCCTACCTCCTTCAGAACTGCCATCATCTCCCCCACATCTCCCTCAAAGGCGGCCTCCAGCATCCGCTTCCTCCTCTGCTGCTCTTCTCGTCTCCGCTTCTTCTCTTCCTCCTCCTTCTGGCGCTCCCGTTCGGCCTCCTGCTGCTCCCTCTTCACCAAAGCAACAAAGGCCTGCAAGAGAGACAGTCAGCAGAGACTCCCCCGAAGGGGTCTCCTCGGACCAGAGACTGGCAGATGACACCAAGCAGGGGCAGGGAACGGAGAGGCCGGCGCAGAAGGTGGAGGCAGCCAGAGTCATGGGCCAGGAAGAGTTCTCTGCAGCAGCACTTTCAGGGCCAGTTGCAAGGACACCGCGGGACCTACTCAGCCTGGTCCCCAGCGCCTTCGGTCCCACTGCAGAGCTGCCGTGCAGAGAGCAGCAGGCTTTGGGCTACGGCATCGCTGCCACTGCCTCCCCTCAATAGCAGAAGTGTCCTGACGGATCCAGCCGAGGATCTATCCAGTCCAGCCTTTAATCTCACCTGATGTCCCTGGGAGGATTCAAGAGAGCCAGATTCCAGGATCCTGACGCCACTACATGGCACGAGGTATTATACAATATATCCTGCCTTTTTCCCCAAGAGGAAACTTAGCCCTACAATCCAGAGTAACTATGGGAAGACGTCAGAGGCACTTACTCTGGATTGCTTTATGCGTTTCCCATAGGCTTCCCATAGGTGGCAGCGTAACTACATCAGTGGAAAGGGTTCCATATTACTCTGCATTGTAGCCTGTGGCAGTAGTCAAAGATAGGCTGCCTCTAAAACCCAGAGGATCCAGTCACTGTGACTCATTGTTTCTGATGGGCTTCTCCTTGATAAAGGTCTGGAGCTTGGCTGCCATCATAACATCTTGTGGCAAGAAGTTCCACACACATATTACATGCTTCACAAAGAAAAATGGCCCGTTTTTGTGGCTGGCCTTGTGTCTTCTGCAAAGGTTCCTTCTGTCCATTCCACGCATCGTTTTATGTGACTCAAAGCCCAATCCTAGAACTTTCCAGCGCTGATGCAGCCACACAAAGCCTCAGGTCCTCCCTCCCTGGTCAGGATGCAACACACGCCCCCTTGGCACAGCTACGTCAGTGTTAGAACTCTGGATCGGACTGGGTCGTGTGTGCCCCTCAGGTTCCTTCTGTCAATTTAAAGAACCTGCCCCAGCTCTTGGCAGCCCTTTTCCAGTCCACATGATCTTCTTTGAAATGCGGTGCGGAACAACCACGGCCATTTCACTCTCAACACCTTTTTATGAATCCCAGGCTTGGGACCTCCACATCCTGAGCTGACCCTTTCATCAAGTTGTGTCCAGCATCTCATTTCGGATCCCTCAGACAGCTCAGCTCACCATTAGCCTAGATATATTTTTTGCCCCAAGGAGCATCTCCACACACTGACATTCACTGCATCTGCCATTCTGGGGTCCATTTGCCCAGTTTGGGGAGCTCCTTCTGGAACCCTTCACAATTCCTTCTGGCCTTCACCTCCCACGAAAGACTGGCGTCATCTGCAGTCTTGGCCCCTTCACTGCTTAACCCTGTCTCCGGGTCATTTATGGACAGGTTGAAAAGCACCTGCCCGGGAAAGATCCTTGGAGCAGGCTTCTTCCCACTGCTCTCCAGTACGAAAACTGCCCACTGGTACCCACCGTCAGGTCTCCTGAAAAATCAGTTGGCATCTCTGCTGGTTCAGTGCTGATCAGAAGGGTTATGCCTGAACTCCTGGACAGAGGCTGCCTGGCAGGGCCCGGAGACTTTTTAAACTTTAATCTTCCGAGAACTTTTTGATGTGGGACTCAAAACCCTTCAAACTCCCCCCACCACCACCGCCCCACTCTGTAGGGACACTCTGCCTCTTCCCAAACCCAGCAACTCCTCACCTCTCTCTGGAGGCGCTCCATTAACTCATTGTACTCCTGCTTCTTCTTCGACCGCCTGGCTCTCTCGCGACAGGCCAAGATGCGGCGGAAGGCGCACTGCAGAGTGATAGCAGCCTTTGCTTCACGACTCAGCTCTGGGGGCAGAAATGAACCCCCATCATCTCCCCTGCCGGCACTCTCTCCCCCTCCTCTTTCGAGCGCCTCCAGGAAGGACCTCACCCTGCAGTGAAGTGCTACAAGGAGGTGTTTGAGAACCGGCCCAGACGTCTGTCTAGCCTGACTGACTGGGAGACAGTGCCGAGCAGGGAAGATGGAGGGGACACTCCTTCAAGCACAGTGCAGGCGTGGACAAGGAAATTGGGTGCCCTCTGAAGGCCTTAGAACAGCGTTTCTCAAAGTGGGGGTCGGGACCCCTTTGGGGGTCGCCTAGAGCTTTCCTGGGGATCGCCTAAAGACCCCTGGTGCAGAGGGCCAGGTCAGGCTTGCCAGACCTCCGGCTGTAGCTGCGTGCGCACTGGAGCTGACTGACAGCCTCAGGGCCCAATCCTATGCATGCCTACTCTGAAATAAATCCCATTATAGTTGGGGGGCCTTTACTCCCATGTAAATGTGGAGAGGATAGCAGCCTCAGGGCCCAATCCTATGCATGCCTACTCTGAAATAAATCCCATTATAGTTGGGGGGCCTTTACTCCCATGTAAATGTGGAGAGGATAGCAGCCTCAGGGCCCAATCCTATGCATGCCTACTCTGAAATAAATCCCATTGTGTTCAATATGTGCATAGAACACACATTTCATTTGTAACCATGAAAATACATCCTGCATATCGGATATTTACGATTCATAACAGTTGCAAAATTACAGTTCTAAAGTAGCAACAAAAATAATTTTATGGTTGGGGTCCCCACAACAGGAGGAACTTACAAAGGGGTCACGGCGTTAGGAAGATTGAGAACCACTGGCTTAGAAGGTTTTCTGGCCAATGGAGGGGCCTTCCCGGCCCTCAGACACACTCCAAGTGTTTCCTGCGATATGCTGACTCTGAGATATTTCCTGCAATCCTAAAGACACTTTCCATTGAACGCAACAGGGCTTCGTTTTGAGCAGACGTGCTTAGAATTGTGCTCTACATTTACAGCATGTCAGCTGTTTGTGGGATGGGGGAATGGGAGTCCGTTTAAGCGGGTGCCTTATTTCTGTGGTGGGTATTGGTGGTGCTTGGAGAAAACCTCAGTACGTGAGCCCATTTATTCCTTTTTCTAAGTTCCGTCTTGGACGCATTTATCTCAATTTCTATGGAAAACTTTTCCCAGCCCTCCCCACTGCCAGGTATTTCCTGTGTCCCTCTGGCCGGTTTGGAGACCCTGCTCTAGAGAAGGTGCGCTGAAAAGAGCTTATTTTTCATTACTGTGATGATGTTCTCAGTGTAACTGCTAATGTCCAGTGGAGCCCAAGTCACGTGCAAGGACATGAGGTGAACATCACCAGGGCTCCCCCTGCCATTCCTCCTTGCACACAGTCCCCTGGCTTCATGGATTTCCCAAGGAAGGGCCCAATCCTATTCAACTTTCCAGGTCTGGTGCAGTCCTGTGATAAGAAATGCTGGTATACTTTGAGGAGGCCAACATGATTGCATGTTGCAATACCTTGGCATTGGGAAACTTTCAGAAGCTGGACAACTCGGCCTCTGCTGGACAACTCCCCTTGTCTCTGGGGGGTGGGAAAGGGGGTGTGCCCCAGATTGAGGGACAGGCATTTGCCCATATCTGTGGTTTCAAGCGGGTGCCTTATTTCTGTGGTGGGTATTGGTGGTGCTTGGAGAAAACCTCAGAATGTGAGCCCATTCATTCCTTTTTCTAAGTTCCGTCTTGGACGCATTTGGGGTGGTGGTTCCAGAACAGAATTCCTGCAAATAGGGGGCACACCTGTGCTCAAACAAGAATGTAAACTATCCCTACAGCATATTTCTGGTCCCAAAAAAACTTGGCGTCCATCAGTCTCAGAAGACTATGGTGTCATGCTGGACACTGCATGCGAAGCACGAAGGCCTGGGTAGAGGGTTAGGGCTAGGCGGATAGGCTGTTCCCCAAGCAGCAAATCCCCCTCTCCTGAAATATTCCAGTGGAAAGGCAGAGCCAGTACAATGGGTTCCAGCTGCGTTGCAGAGCTGGGCTAAGGACAGGAGCTCGCTCTGTCTTGTGGGCACCCAGGTCTCGAATCCTGGCCTGCTGGTTAACAGGCACTTCAAACTTCACATGGGCTGTGGGTGGCACAAGTGGTTAAGACACTGTGCCTGTTCACCAACATGCCAACGTTTGAGACCCAGGTCAGTGCCCACAAGACAGGGTGAGCTCCTGTCCTTAGCCCAACTCTGCAACACAGCTAGAACCAATGGTATCGGCTCTGCCGTTCCACTGGACTATTTCAGTGGCGTGGAGAGGGGGGACTTGCTGCTTGGGGAACAGCCTCTCCTCCATATCAATCTAACCCAGGCCTTTGTGCTTCGCATGCAGCGTATGCAGCACTGAGCATAATACCAGACTCTCTCGACTGACGGGTGCCTGCAAACTTCACCAAAATTGTCAGATTTCACCAACTTCTACCTAAATCAAGTCCCAAAACACTCCCAGTATGCTTTCAGGGATGGAGAAAACCCTTGCAGACATGTGGAAAGTGCAAACTCCACACAGAGAGAGGGGTGGGCACCTCCTTTATCAGCAACACATACTGGGCATGCGGTGAGTGAATGAATCTGGAGACCTGTCTCCCTCTGCTGGCACTGCTGGGCCAGGAGTTGGCCATCAAAATGGAAGAAGAGTCTCCAGCAGATCCAGGCAAAGACCCAGCTAGTCCAGCTTCCTGCATCTCACCCAGACACCTGCATCCAGGTGTCCTCCCTGCACCTGGCATGTGGAGGTGGCCTAATCTAAGCACCCCATCCACCCACGCCTGGCTGTGTGCAGCTGACAGCAGCCAAAGCCAGGAAGTGAGCCTGGCACCAGGCCTCGGCTCCAAGACCCCCCACCCAGGCCTTCCCACGCTGTCCGGACTCTCCGAGGACTGTTCAGTGAAGCTCTGCAAAGCACTGCATGCCATGGACTTGATCAAAATGAGTGTGATTTGGGCTGCAATCCTAAACACACTTTCCTGAGAGTAACTCCCTAGAACAGAATGAGTAGACATGCTCAGGCTTGTATCCTGAGTCTAACTTCCTGCCAGGGAGTCTGTGGAACTCCTTGCCACCGGATGTGGTGACGGCACCTAGCCTCAAAGCCTTTAAGAAGGGATTGGATAAAATCCTAGGAAAAAACCATTGTGGGTTACAAGCCGTCCATCTCTGTGTGTGTAAGATCAGAGATGTCCAAACTCCTTCCCGGGAACCAGAAGCAGCTTGTGGTGAGCCTCAGGGTGGCCCACAGCAACCCCTCCATCTGGCCTGTGGGCAAGCCTTGTGATCCTCTATTTTGAATACACTCTTATGTGTAAACGTATCCAAATTTGAAATGTAAATCCTATTTTTGTCCCCGACAGTGTCAGAGCTGATGTGGTCCTTCTGCCAGGAAGTTGGGACACCCCTGGTTAAGACAGAGAGGCAGCCTCAAAATGCCAGCTCCAGGGGAGCCAGAGCACCTGGATGAAGGTGTCTTGTTGCCTTGTGTGCTCCCGGAAGTATCTGGAGGACCACTGTGAGTTAGGGGAAGATGGACTAGATCGGGGGTCAAGGAACTTTTTTTACCTTTTACCCCACAATATATTTAGATACGCCGATATTTAGATACGCCGATATTACCCCCTTGATTTGAAAGGAAGGAAATGATCACCCAAAAAATGTGACTTTTGGATGGACTTTTAAAAAATGTAGGACAAAATGTAGGATGCTGTACATTTTGTCCTAAATTTTTAAAACCAGGAGTAAACATAAAGTGGTTTACTTCTGAGTAAACATAAAGTAAGTGGCTCTTACCTTGGCTGGGGAGAGTGTTTGGGGACACTGGGGGGCAGTTTGAGGCTGCTGTGTCTCGGTGCGGCTAAGTCCGGCCAGCCGCAGCAACCATTAAAAAGAATACTGTGCACGCGCTCTTCCCCTTCCGGAAGCTCCAACGGAGAGCGCTAGCACTTCTCTGTCCATTACCCCCAGGAATTTCATTTTTACCCCATTTGGGGTAATTTACCCCTGTTCCCAGACCACTGGACTAGATGGTCTGATGTGGTGGAGGCTCTTCTTATGTCTTATGACCACATCTGGGACTGGCCTGGAAGAGAGCAAGGTCTCAAACAGGCAACCAAGTCCTCAGGCCCCCAAGCACTGACTACCTGGATTCGGTGGTCTCACAGCAAGCTGGCACCCAACCCGATCTTGAGCTATCGTGTGGTTCCGTCAGGCTGCCTGGGCTTGATCTGGTGGTTGTTTGAAGGAGGTTTAAAAGCTAAGGGAAAGGCTTGCAAGGGGAAGAGCTGGACGGCTGGGGGTCCAGACCTGCCCCTTCCTCTTTTCACCATCACCAGTCTCTGTTCCAGGGAACTCACACCCGTCCTCTGTCTCGGACAGAAGCCTTGCAGAGAGTGAGGTACCTGCTGGGTGGCTGCTGGAGAACTCGTCTTGAAGCTTGGAGCCTTCGGGTGCTTTGGCTGCCTCTTTTCTATCAACCTGGTTGTCTGAAGGAGGGGGAAGGAACAGACTCTCAGTCCAAGAGCGGAGGACGCAGATCGAGTTGTCAGTGACTCCGTGACACTCTAAGGCAGGGGTCTCCAAACCCTGGCTCTGGGGCCAGATGCGGCCCTTGGTGAGCCTCCATCCAGCCCTGGGGTAAGCCTCGTAATCCTCCCGAGGCGAGGGGAGCTCTGACCTCCACACCTCCGGAGGGTATCTGGAAGGTGGGGCAGCTGGATCAGGAACAGGGGGGTGTAGCAGTATCAGCAAGGGGGGGGAGCCTCCTGCCAAAATGCTTGGCGACCCTGCCCTGTTCTAAGTGCTGAGATGCAGACCCATCCCTGTCTACTCAGACATCAGCCCCATTAGAGACAAAGGGGCTTACTCCCAAGTAAGTGGGGTTAGGGCTGCAGTCCCCAAGTGTCGGTTGGGTTCTCAGGCTGCAGTCCCAACCCCCGGGGAGGCCTGCACAAGTCCGGAGCGGGCCTGGGGTGTCCTGAGCCACTCCTGGGGCTAGGCCAGCGTGGAGGAACCCCCAGCACCCCCACCAGCACAGGAACTGGTCTGGACTGGCTAGGCCTGAACCTGCAAGAGGAAAGGCAGCTGGAGGTGAGGAGGGGAGCGGTTCCCTGGTCAGGGGCACTGCCAGGCCTGCCCGCTCCGCCCTGCAGAGCCACACCTGGCTGGGCGAGGGAGGGGCTGCTCAGGGCAGAGAGGAGACCCCGCCTGGCAGCCCCCATCCCTGGGCCAGGCCCTTCTGCTGCCCCCCAGTCAGCAGGGCAGGGCAGCCCCTGTGTGGCTGGGGGGCAGCCTGGGGGGCAGCCTGGGGGCCACTCTGCCTGGCTGGCCTGCTCCTAGGCCCTCTCAAGGGGGGCCTGAGCCAGACCCCGTCCCCCCACACCTGCCCCTCCCCACCTGCCCCTCCTGCGCCTGCGCGCGGCTTCGCCCCCTTGTGGGTCGCGGCGGCCCTTCCGATCAGGGCTTTCTTGGGCCCCATCTTCTCGCCTCCGCCTGCAGCCCACGTCGCCCGGCAACGCCTCCGGCCGCCCGCACGCGCCAGCCAGCCAGCCAGCCAGGCCCCTCCAGTGGCAGCCCGTTCCGCAGGCCCAGCCCCAACAGACACGCCCAGCGCGGGGCCTCCTCCCTCCCTCCCCGGGCAGGCCGCCCCGGGGGTCTCCACGGCCCCCGCCAGCCTTGTGCCCGCCCGCCCCGTCGGGGCTCCTGCCCGGATCAGCAGCACCAGGCTCAGCAGGACGCCGGGAGGCAAAGCGGGCGGGAAGGCTGCACTGGAGAGGACCGGACCCTCTCCTCTCCGTCCAGCGGGGCTTCTGGTGCCGGCCAGGCGCAGGCCAGGGTCGTGTCTCCCCCCACCCCCCCGGCTCCTGCCCGCAGTCCCTCCACTGCCCGGAGGCGAGGGTGCGATGACCCTCCAGGCTGTGCCCCGAAGGGCCGGGTGTGTCGGCGAAGAAGTGCCCGGCCGGGGCGGAGGTCGCTCCCAGCCTCCCTCCCCGTCCGGAGAGCAGCAGCAGCAGCGCCCGACTGGGAAAGGAGACGGACTGGCCCTCCTTCCCAGAAGCCACAGCCCAGGCGTTGTCGCTGGAGCGGAGGGAAGGGAAGCCCCCGCGCCGGTCTGGGAGCCTCCCGCCCTCCACGCCCGCCTGACAGTCCCCGAGCGAGCGCCCCTCTTCTCCCGACCCTGCGGGGGCACCGTCGGGGATCCGATTTCTGTGCACCGGGACGGCCTCGGTGCGGCTCCAGCAGGAGGTCTCAGCCTCCTTCGTCCCTCCCAGGCAGGCCGGCTCCAACAACCCCAAGTCGTCCGAAACCTCGCGCCGCCGGACCGCCCTTCGCCCGCGGAGGATCCAGTCCTCCCTCCACCGGGGAGCGGCAGGGCAGGGGTCCCGCTCTGCTGCCGGGCTTCTGACAGGACCCGCGCCTGCCGCGCTGGGAAGGCTTCGCAGTTCTCTCCGCTCCGCCGGGCGGGCAGCAGCTCTTTTCCGCAGCGGCGGCCCAGCCGTCTCGGAAGCCCTCGAAGGCAGGCGCGGAGCCGTCCGAAGAAGAGGCGCGTCGCCCCCGCGGGCCTCGGGCGGGGACCGGCTCCACACCGCACCGTCCAGAAGCCTCAGCAGGTACGGCTGCCGTACGCTCGAGGGGGCAGGCGGCCGGGGAAGGGTCCGCGAGAGATCGGGCGCGGAGAAGCGAGGACCTGTCGCTCCTGAACCCGCCGCGCCCCCCGCGCCCCCCGCGATTGTGCCCGTTCCTCGGCGCTTCTCCGACCCTCGTCTTACTTCCCGCATCTCTTCGCCCCGTCGGGAAAACGGGCGTGCTGAAGCCGGCGGCGCCTCCGCCAGACTGCAGGGAGCGCCTCGCCCTCCCTCCCTTCTTGCCACCCCTAAAGCAGCTCCGGCCGCCCAGATGTGAGAGTCGCTCCGCGGACAGGCAGATCCCCGACGGCGCGGACGCCGCCTGAGTCCCGCTGTTCTCGGCTGAAGCTCCGCCGGCTGCTCCGGAGAGGCGAGGGCGCTGCGGGCGTCCCTGGAGCGCCGGACGGTCCGCCCCCGGAGAGGAGAGGAGGCGGCGCGAAGGCAGGAATGCGAGGAGCGCCGGGCGGCTGGCTGGGCTCCTGCCCTGCACCCTGCCCTGCCCCGCTGGGGTGGAGCTTGGCTCGGCCGCGCGGAGGTGAATCAGGCGCCCGGGGAGGCAGGAGAGTCCAGCCAGCCAGCCCAGCGACTCACCGCCCGCCCGCCCTCCCGGGCTCACCTGGCCAGGTAGGGAAGGAAAGCGGGGTCAGGGCTCGGGATGCCCCTTTCTGCGAGCGGGGGGCGGGCGATGGGGCCGACGTGCGGGGGACGGGACGGGCGAGAAGCTAGGCGGGCTGCCCTTCGCCCTCCGTCGGGGATGTCGGGAGGGCGCGGAGCTCTGGACTCCGCCGGCGGCCGCTCTCCTCTCCCCGGCAGGAGCGGAAGCTGTGGCCGGGCCAGAGAGAAGCGTCGTCGGGGCTCCTGCTTGCCTGTCCGGCTCTTCCCCGACGGGGCGCGCACACGCTTGGCCAGACTGGGGCCGGGGCGCCCCCCACGGGGCAGGGCTGCCTCGATCCGGACGCCGTCGCCTTCCCGCTGGCAGCCCGGGAGGGCTCTTGGCGTCCGAAGGCCTGGCAGGCTGAAGAGGGGAAGCTGCTGGGAAGGGAGCGGCCTGGAGGGGGCGCCAGGAAAGGTGCCTCTGGCTTGCCCAGGTGGCTGGGCTGGGCTGGGCTGCCCTGCCTGTCAAGGGCCACTGTTCCTGGGCTGCTGGCCACCTGCTCCCCCAGCCTGGCCTGGTCCTTCCCGGCTGGGCCTGGGGCTGACCTGTGGCCCCTCTGCACATTCCTGCCCAGGCCTGACTCACCGAGGAGTGCTTGCGAGGCAGGCCGGGGCAGCTCCACACACGCCCTGCTGAGTCCCTGTCAGAGTCAGGCGCTTTCCTGCCACCTCCACCCGCAGGCATGTCCTCCGCCCAGGAGCTGGCCTTGTGGGGCTGCCCAGAGCCTGGCGCACAGCAGGGCACCCCACCTGTGCAGGGGAGGCCCTTCCGGCAAGAACAGGCCCTTCTTCTGGGTCAGGGGCCTCCAAACCTTTTGGCAGGAGGGCCACACCGTCTCTCTGACACAGAAAACTCATTTACATGTACCAGTATATTGGAGTTGATTACAAGGCTTGCCCGAGGGTTGGCGAGAGGGGGTTGCGCTTGGAGGCTCGCTGTGGGCCGCATCTGGCCCCCACCTGTTCTTGGAGGGTGCTGGTCGGGCGCTGATCTCCCTCTGTCTTGTGTTGCTCCGCCAGAACATTGCAGAGGGGCCGGCCAGTTTCAGCATCAAGGTGGGCTGGCTTCAAAGGCTTGTTCGGAGAAGGCAGGGGAGTGCGGGTGATCCCCAGGGTGTGGGATGCCAGCAGTGCCACTTCTTGGCCACCCAGTGCTGCTCCTGCCCTCCCCAGAGGCTTCCATTTTGCTTGTCGGCAGCAGGTCCATCAGTCATCTTTATATCCTGCTTTTCAACTAAAGCTCACAAAGTGGTTTACAGGCAATCCTCATCTCCGCTTAGGCCGGCCTAAACTCCAGCCTGGGTCCTGAGAGCCCTAAGGCACTTCCGCCCCATAGTGGGGATTAGGCCAGTGCATAGGCATACATTGACACCCACATACTAACATGGGAAGGTATGCTGGTATGTTAGTCCAGCCTAAATTGGTCAGGATTGTGCCCTAAATCAAATAACTAAAGGGCTCCCAGTCTCAAAAGATGCCAAAGAAGACCAGCAGACGCCTGGGCACGACTGGGCTGAGAAGACCATTCCTCTCCCCCTGCTGAAAAAGCAGAGCCCCCTCTGGAAAGAGGGCCTTGCCCGGGTGGCTGCATTTGGGCCAAGGGCTTGCTGCCTGCCGCAGAGACTGGTGTGACATGGCATGAGCGTCACTGGCAAGAATCTCATCCAGCCTGCTTGATCGCTCCTTCTCGGAAGCCACCCTGGCGGCTGTGCCTGGAGAAGGGGATGAGATTTGCCCAAGTCCTCCTGCTTGGCGGTAGAGATGGACAGCCTGTGGCCATACCGGTGCATGTGTGGGGGAAGCTGTTCCAGCCCCCAGGAAACATCTGTGTCAGGGAGAGCCTTCCTCCCTGACGCCCCTCGGTTCTGCTCCGACCTGCACCCCCTCTTGCCACAGCTGGACTGTCCCTGAGCCTGGAAACCCGCCAAGCCCCTTTGGCCCCTTTGGTCTCTTGACATCTCCAGGCACGTCCTGGCCATTTCCTGGGACCCGCTGAACTCATAGTCAGCTAGCCAGAAGTGGCTCTTCCTGCTGGGACTATTGCTGGCCTGGCGAGCCTGGGTCAGCCACCAGCTTGAGGTCTCATCACTCGCCTCTCCTGTTAAAGATGAGGGTCCTGGAATGATGAGAAGCCCTCTGTCTGTCCCCTTGGAGGGGCTGCTGCTCTTTGGTCCGAGCAGCCTGGCCGCTCGGCAGCAGCACCTCAATGCCGGCTCTCCCCAGACATTTCTCCCTGGCTGCTGGTGGCCACTTGTGTTGCAGGAGAGATGGAGCAGCAGCAGCAGCAAATGCTCCTGGCCAAAGGGGGAACTGGAGGGGGCTGGGTAGGACCCTCAGGGGTGACACACTGGGGGTGAACAAAATAACAAAAATGGTTAAAATAGCATCATCCAAAGGTGTATGACTTGAGGGGCTGATTCCAAAGTCATCTACTGTTGGGTGCAAATTTTCCAGCAGAATCCAATGCAAAAAAACAGCTTTGCTATATCTATCTATCTACAGTATTTTTATACCGCTTTTCAACTAAAAAGCGCACAAAGCGGTTTACGAGAAAATAGAAAAATAATAATAGCTAATTAAAAGCGAATGGGTCCTTCCTATCAAACGTCAGGGCCAAAAAACTAAAATGTATGGAGCTGTATGGGAAGTATAACTGAGTCAGATTGTGCCTTTACTTGCAAGTAGGCAAACATGACCTAGTCCTTTGAAAAGGGCAGGCTGAGAGGAAGCCAACACTCCCAGAATGGTCCTGATCCAGTGATCCTGCTCCATGGTCCTGATCCAGTAGCCTCCACAAATCAACCTGGAAGGAAGTCTCTGATAATTGCTTTGAGCCCTATGGGAAGTGGAACTGAGCTACGCAGCCACGTTTACTTGTGAGTAAGCACAGGTGCTTTGGCTCATGCTCAGGTCAGGCCCAGAGAGCACGCAAGGCCACCAGAACGGTCCCAATCCAGTGAAAGTGGAGCTCCCCAAGCGCTCTAGAAGCAGGCTCACCCCCTTCCCAAAAAAGAATAAAACAGAGGCTGAAATGATACGGTGATTTTTAAATCTGAAGTAAGATTAATTAATATCTAATTAATGTGCTAGGTTTTGCCGTGCGGGCTTGTCCAAAAATTGGTGGGTCCTGGGTGCCAAATGAGCCAGGTCTGCTACCGCTCCCCGCTCTACCCTCAGCCATCTCCTGTGGCAGAAGGGAGAAGGCACCTGGCCCGGGTCCCCGTGCAAGTGTGGGGAGATCACCAGAGCGGGTGCTGCTGCCACCCTGCTTCCCCCGGCTCCTGACCCCACAGCAGCAGGTGGGGCCTTTTCCTGGCTCTCCCCCCCCCCCCATTTCTGAGCTGAGCTGCCCCTGCTTTGGGTGGGGCCTGCTGAGCCAGGCTGCAGCGCCCGCTGAGGCCTCCGCCGAGCAGGGTGTGCCCGAAGCAGCCCAGCCAGTTCAGCAAGGGAGAGGGGCAGGCTGGGAAGCAGCAGTGCTGTCGGCAGCAGAAGCGTGTCGCGACAGGCTCTGCCGGTGCAGGCTGGGGCAGGAAGGCAGCCACTCCTGAGCGCCGGGACCGAGCCGGGGACTCTCCGGGGCAAGAGGGGCTTTTCAAGGGATTGCAGGTAAGCGTTGTTTGCTTGGGAGCCTCAGTGTGTGGCGGCTTCTGGGGAAAGGCAGCCCAGAGGCCTGGCTGCTGTTCCAGCAGACCAGGAGTTGCTCCTATGTCCTGTGGGGCTTCGGTGCACGTGGCGGGGGGAGAGGGCAAGGCCTGGCAGAGCCTCGTGGGCAGGGAGGGATGAGGGTCTTCTGATATCGGAGGGCTGACCCTGACAACCCACTTCATGGGGCTGGGACTCTGGGAGAGCCTCTTGCTCCAGCCAGGGCGCTCAGCCCTGCTTGCCCTGTGGAAGGGAGCTCCTGCGCCAGTCTCTGGGATCTGGAGCGGAGGGCACTTTTCAGCCTGACGAGGGCCAAGGCGGGTCAAAGGGAAAGAAGAAGCCAACTGCAGGTGCCCCAATTTAGAGGCCAAGGCCTGCCTGTGCCACCCCAGCCATGTGGCACCCACCACAGTGACATGGGGTGCATCCTGCATACTCAAAGCAAGGGGGTTGCTGGAGAAGCTCTGAGTAGAGGTTACAGCAGAACTAATTTTTGTCTGTGCTGCGCTGGTCAAGCCTCTGCTGGAAGGCTGTGTCTCCTTTTGGGCACCATGTTCTCTTGGGCACCATGTTGGGCACCGATCGGAGGACACCGGTCAGCTGGGGCAGGTTCAGAGGAGGGCAGCTGGGACGCTGAAGAGCCTGGAGACCGTGTCCTGCAAGGAACGACTCAAGGAACTGGGTGCATTTGTCCTGGAGAAGAAAGAGGAGGGAGAGGCAGGGGATACCTCCAAGTACCCAAAGTGAAGGGCTTGCTCCCTACAGTTCATGGGGCAGGACTAGACCCAGCGCAACAAAAATATAGGGAAGAAGATCTTGGCTGGACAAGGCTTTCCACACTGCAAGATCCATCTGGCACTGGAGCTCCTGGGAGCTACTGAAGCAGAGTCTGGATGGTCATCTGGCAGGGAGGATGTAGCCGAGCGGGGTTGGACTGGATGACCTCCCAAACCCCTCACAATGATTCTAACAGACAGGAATCTGTCTTGAAGGCTGTCTAGTCTCCACGCTATTAATTGGCTGGGGAGCCAGATACGGCCTGCAACGAGCCCCGATGCAGTCCATCGTGAGCCCCTCAATCTGACCCTCAGGCAAACCCTGGAATCCCCCAGAGTGAGCAAAGCTCTGCTCCCCAAACCTTGGAATTCATTCATAATTCATTCATATCTCTAATATATTCATTTCTGTCAGTTTATTCAGATTTGAAATGGAAACCAATTGGGGGCTTTTTCTTCCAGCCCCCGACACGGTGTCAGAAGGATGGTGAGGCCCTCCTGGCATAAAGCTTGGACACTCCTGCTGTGAATGCTGAGAGGGCATTCTGGGGGTGGACAGAAGGGTCACAGGCAGCAGCAGATAAGGACATCCTGGAAGATTTCCTGGAAGGAGGAGGCATCGTTTGTCTGAAAGTGGGCACGTTATTATTATTATTATTATAACTTTATTTATATCCCGCCTTCTTCACAGGACTCAAATGTAGTTACAGTCTTTAAAAGGGAGGGAGAAGACCCAGGAAATGATATACCTTTTAGTCCTTGACCCCCCACAGATACTGCCTTCTGTGAAAGTGGCATCTGGGGGGACGGCCTCAAATATCCCCAGATCTGAAAGTCACATTGGGGAGGTCTTTTGAGGATATCCAGTTGCAGAATTGGAAACTGTGTTGAGTCAAATCCATGGACAAGAAGAACTGGCTGCAGAGTTGTCCCTTGTTACATAGTAGGGTTTCATTCCAGAAACTGCCGTGGATAAAAAATTCTGTGGATAAAGAAAACAATGGAAAAAATCAATTTAAAATCCCACTTTCCTGTTTCTTGCTCCTCTGTTGCACCCCATGGAATAAGGGAGTGCACTCATGTTTTCAGGGGTTGATTCTGGGTCCAGGCTGTGAGTGGCGCAAGTGGTTAAGACGCTGTGCCTGTTAACCAGCAGGCCAGGGTTTGAGACCCGGGTGGGCCCCACAAGACAGGGTGAGCTGTCCTGAGCCCAGCTCTGCGACGCCAGCTGGATCCAATCGTATTGGCTCTGCCTTTCCATTGGACTCATTCAGTGGCGTGGAGAGGGGGATTTGCTGCTTGGGTAACAGCCTCTCCTCCATAACAATCCAACCCAGGCTTTCGTGCTTCGCATGCAGCGTATGCAGCGCCCAGCACAATCCCAGAGTCTTTCAAGCCTGACGGAGGCCTTCTTTTGCTTTTTGATTCTGGGTCTGAAAAACAGACTGATTACTTGCATGACTTCCTCTTTACAACAGTAAAAAAGCAGTTTTCAAAACTGTGATTTGCAGCGGGCATTTTTGTTGAGTCAAATCAGCGTATGAGAAGGTTGAACCTGTATGAGAACAAATGCTGAAACGAACAGTCTGCCGGCAGCAGGATAACAACTGGGGGATGAATCAAAGGCATCCTCTGTTGGTGGAAAATCTTGCTAGACAAATCTCATCTCCATTTTGACTCTCTTTATTGGCTTCGTGGAATTGATTCTGAATTCAGCCCAGCCTTTGAGAAGGTTTCTCCTGCCATCCGAATCAGGAAGTTGGTTCAGCGCAGAGAAGCCAAACTGGTTTTATGCACAGTGAGCATTTGGGGTGCCTGCCGAGGCCAGAAGGGACGTCCTTGAGGAGGAAGGACGTCGTTCAGCAAATGATGACCAGAAACACTCATTCTGTGGATTGGCAGTGAATTAGACAACTGGACACAAAAGCTGGTCATCATTGGCTTGCACCAACCAAGAGGACCGTTTGGAAGGGGGTGACACTGGACTGTGTCCTGGGTCCGCTTCTCTTTAGTACCTTCATTAGTGTCTTGAACGAAGGGGTACGGGGAGCCCCATTAAACTTGTGGACGACACCGAGCTGGGAGGAGTAGCAAACACAACAGGAGGAGCTGGACAAAATGAAGCACTGGACTGAAACAAATAGGATGAAGTTCAACAGGGAGGGATGCAGGTGTCTCACAGCATGCATCAGGGAGGACGCTGGACTCGGTGGGCCTTGGGACTGATCCAGCAAAGGAGGCTCTTCTGATGTTCTTCAACACCAGGTTCTGCACTTAAGCAAAAATAACCCAACACACAGGTGTAAAATGAGAGGTTCCTGGCTTGGCAGCACAACATGCGAGTGGGATCTTGGCGTCTCCGTGGATCACAAGCTGAACACGAGTCAGCAGAGGGATGCAGCTGCAGAGAAGACTTTCCTGGGAACAAGCCCCACTGAACCAAGAGGGACTGAACTCACCTGGCACTGCTGGAATACTAACCCGCTGCACATACTGGCCTGTGGAATTCATTGCCCACAAGGTCTTGCGATGGTCACTACTTTGGAAGGCTGTCGAGAGGGATCGGACACATTTCTGGTGGACACATCTCCCGGTGGCTCTTCATCGCAACTGGGTGCTGCCTCCAGGCCTGCCTCTGGGTAGCTGTTGCAGGGGATGAACAGCAGGAAAGCACAGTGGCCTTTGCCTCCTGCTGTGGTCTTCCTCTTTGGGGCAGCCGGGGGGCCACGGTGGGAAACGGGGGGGGGGGCTGAAGCAGGTGGGCCCCTTCAGGGTGGGCCCAGCAGAACTTCCTTCTGTTCTGTGATGTCCTTTGCTGTTCCTTTGGAGGGGAGGGCATGCCCAATATGCCCGGATGGGATCTGGCAAGGGGGAAGGGTGGATGTAGCAGAAGCACTGCTGCCACCGGCCGTTTGTAGGAACAGAACCTGCTTCCTGCCCTGCAGTGGATCTACTCAAGTTAAAAGGTTGCTTCAAGACAAACGTCTGGCCTGCGCGATGTTGTGCTCCGTTCCAAGGTCTGTGGACCACGCTCCTTGCGACAGCCCCTGTCTGATGTGTGTGATGAGACCTGGGCAACTGCAGTGGCTGTGTGTGCTTGGGAAGGGGGGACCAGCCTCCTCCAGCAGTGATGCTGCACGGCCAGGACCCTGTGGAAAGAAAGGTACCCCCCTCAACCATCCAGTCAGGCAGGCCTTCCTGCCGCAGAAGGGCTCATCACAGATCAGCCCTTGGTCCTCCGTGTCAATGCAGTGCTTGTCAAGCAGCCAGGCTCGCCAGCAGTGCAGGTTCAGCCCAGGGGGGGCAAGGTCTGGTGGCCCGACAGGTGTACCCCCGGGTCCGCTCCTGATGGAGGAGAGGCTGGGAACTCTTGGGCCCCTTGCCCCCTCCTTGGCTGGGCCTGTGCAGACAGCCCCAAGAGGCACGCCTGCTTCCTCTCTGCCCAGCATGCATTCCTTTGCGCAGCTCCCCGCGGCCTTGGGTGGCTGCCCGCACCACACCCACAGCACAGCTGCTGCCGCGGCAGCTCCGGTGTGGGGAGGCCAGCAAGCCAAGCGCACGGCAAGATGGCTGCCACCTCTTGGGGAGGCCCAGGGATGGAGGGACTGTGAGGAGGGGCACCCACTTGTCCACCTTCTGCTTGTAGTCGGTGCCGAGAACCCTCCCTGAAGTTCCTAGTAGGCCCCTCAGCCCGTTTCCCATACAGCCCGAGATCCCCCTTTCTTGAGCTTCACACTAAGGTGCCTTTTGCTAGCATTGGTTTACTGTTGGCATCTTTCATTCAGTCGAGGAATCCCTCGGGCACTTCTGTGGCAGGACAGGAAAGGTTGGTAGCCAAAGGTTTGTAAATGCCCAGAGGGTTCAGGAAGTGGCCAAGGTTCCCGCTGACCAAGCAGAGTGGGATGCAGTGGTGTGTTGTGGGACCCGTAGCTGTTCACACGTAACCTGACTCTACTCTCTTCCCTCCACAGTGCCTTCTTCCACCATGGCTCGCCGGTCACAGAGCTCCTCGCAGGGTGACAACCCCCTGGACCCCAACTACCTTCCTCCCCACTACAAGGAATATTACCGCCTGGCATTGGATCTGCTGGCAGAGGAGGGCAAGGAGAGCTACCTCCGCTTTCTGACCGAGGAGGGTGTCCCGGAGTTCCTCTGCCCCTCCGAGATAGAGCACATCACCCAGCACCTGCAGAAGCCCCAATATGCCAGTCAGGAAGGGGGTGGCGGCGGCAGTGGCAGCAGCGCAGATTCTGGCCCACATGACACCGACATGGATGGCTCCTCTGGGACTTACTGGCCCATGAACTCTGACTTTGCCGTCCCCGAGCTGGACCTGGGCTGGCCAATGGTTTTTGGGTTTCGAGGGACAGAGGTGACCACGCTTGTCCAGCCTCCTCCTCCAGACAACCCCAGCATCAAAGAGGAGGCGCGAAGGATGATCCGAGCAGCACAACAGGTGAGAGACTGGACAGTGTGTGGAAAGGAGGGTGTGTGTGGGCACAAGAACCACCCTGGGCAGGAGCAAGTGGTAGGCTGGCCACGACAAGCTATCCCTGTCCTGGGATACATGGAGACCAGTTCTCCTCCAGTCTTCTGCGGTTCTGTTCTGCCTTCAGGAAAGAGCTGCAGGAGATCCTGATGGTAACTTGGCAGCAAAAAGGGAAGAAGTGTGTTAGGGACCTGCCTTCACCTGAGGGTCTTCCGTGACACTCCTGACCCTGCAGCCCACTAACCCTCTCGTTCTACCTCTCAGCTTCTCTTCGGACTCCAAAACCTGGGAGCCTGCCCCTGACTCCTTCACCGCCAATGTCTTGCCTGCAGCACCTCCGTGCTCTGGATCAGCCCTGCTCCGGCTGCCACACAAATGCCCTCCTTTCTGCCTGACCAAATGCCCTCCTCTATCTCCCTGCCACCCTCATTTCCTCTTTGGAGGGGGGGGCAGTTCAAGGAGAGAGAGGAGGTGTCTGGTGGGACTTGGGAGGGTTCCTCTTCTGCTCCTTCTCTCCACTGTCGGTCTCTGGGGAGCATGTTGGTCCCCAGCATCGCCCACCTGCAGACGACCCTAAGCTGTGCCCTGCTGCTTCCTCCCTCCGTCCCACTGAGTCTCTGCAACGCCCAGCCCTTAAAACCCCCCTTTTCCAGGAAGGTCCAGAGACTGTAGCCTGAGGTTCTGTGGTTGTGTGAAATGGAAAGGAGACCCTGCTCAGCTACAGGTGACCATCCAGTCTCTTCTCAGATACCTCCCAGGAGAGGAAGAGAGACAGCAGGAGGCCACTTTGTGGAAATCTCCCTCTTGTCTAGCCAAGATATTCCTCCCTGTACTTTTGACCCACAAGTGGAGGAAGGTACAGACTGTCGTCTCCCCCTTTCCCCTCTGCAACAAAGTTAAAGTGCAAGTCAGTGTAACCCTTGCATGGGCTCTCCTTATCTACTTCTGCACTTACTCGTGTGCAGCAGCAATGAAGAAGGCCCATTCCCTGCTTGGGATCCTTCTAAAATTAGAAAACAGCCCGTCTTAAAATGGTGGTGTGAGGCCATATTTGGAGTCTTGTCCAAAAAGGACATAATGGAACCAGAAAAGGTACCAAAGCGGGTGATCCAAATGACAACTGGGCTGCGTCACCCCTTGAGAGGAGAGGCCACTGTCTGTGGAGCGCTTTCAGAAAAGGCACCGGAGGAGGACATGACTGGGAGGGTCAACATTATGCAGGGGCTGGAGAGACTAGACAGAGGGTGCTCCTTCCCCTCTCACACAACACCCAAGCAAAAGGCCAGCCACTAAAATTGGCTGCTGGGAGACTTAGAAGAGAGAAAATATTTCTGTGTAGGGGTATTGGTCTGTGGAACTCCTTGCCTCAGGATGTGATGATGGCATCTGGTCTCGCTGCCTTTCACAGGGGATGGCCCAATTTCTGGAGGAAAAATCCATCCCAGGTTACAAGCCATGATGGTGCCTTCAACCTCCTGATTTTCAAAGTAGGCCACCCGAGAATGCCAGATGCAGGGAAGGGCCCCAGGGTGCAGGGAACCTGTTGCTTTGGGTGCTCCTTGAGCTGCAGGAGGATGGACTAGGTGGGCCTTTGGCCTGGCCCAGAAGGCCTCTCCCAATGTTCTCCTCTGCCTCAGACCACTTTGAATCTGCCTCCAGAGGGTGTTCTGGGCTTTTCTCCACTCCCCCCCCCCAAATACCAAGGGGTTTTTTGCTCCCTGGTGCTAGGGCCCCAAACTCAGGGTGACCAGATATAATTGCAAAAGAGGACAAGCCCCCCCCCCAATGTAGGACACCCAAGAAAAATAAAGGACATGATATAATAAAAGCCCCAAACACTCGTATATATTGTTTTCATTATACAGTGGCACCTCACTTAACAAGCGCCTCACTTAACAAGCGTTTCACATAACAAGCAATAATTTCCAAGAAATCTTGCTTCACATAACAAGTTCCACTTCACTTAACAAGCATGGAGGCTCTTTAAAAGGGCTGCTAGCCAGTGCTGCTGCCTCTAACTGCTCCCAGCTTGGGGGCAGTTGCCTGGGGGTGTCGCAGCTGCCCCTAACTGCCCTCATGTACCCCCACCTGCCACCTTGAACCTCCAGCAGCAGCCCAGGTAAGCTTCCCAGTAAAGTGTCTTTGATTGCAGCCTCCTAACCATGTGTACCCAGAAGTAAGCCCCATTGTGTTAAATGGGGCTTACTCCCAGAAAAGTCTTTAGGACTGCAGTCTAAGTAGACTTCATAGGATCATGTACATTGAATGCATGTTTTGAATTCAATTCCAGTGTTTTGTCATCATCTTTACAGCCAGTTAATATTTTTATATGAATATTTTGGGGGTTGTGGAACCAATCGTCTGAGTTTTCACTATTTCCTATGGAAAAATCTGCTTCACTGAAAGAGCATTTCACTTAAAGAGCAGGCCTATGGAACGAATTATGCTCTTTATGAGAGGCACCACTGTATTACCATATTTTATTATTAAATTGAAAACTATATTTTATTACCGTAATTACGGTACATGTAATTTAATTGCTGTGATGATGAAGTGCACAGAGAAAAGGACATAAAACCTTTTTTTCCAGGACATGATTCTAGAAAAGAGGACATGTCCTGGGAAAAGAGGGCATTTGGTCACCCTGCCTAGCCCTGAGGACAGGGGCGGGTGGCAGCATTCCTAGGGGCCAGGCTTGCAGGGGGCCTGGACCACAACAAAACAAATGATGCACTAGAAAACCAATGCAGTCCCAAATAAAGTTGTGTACCCTAATCTGGTCCTATCCAGGGCTGTTTGAATCCATTTTCAGTGCACTTCTGCTCCCCTGATGCTTTCTGAGGCTCTCCGGCTTCTGATTCCTGAACAAACTCCAGCCTCCCAGAACACACTGGGTGAATAGAGGTGCTTTGAAAGAGGATTAAAGCAGCAGTAGAAGCCCAGCCCAGGTCTTCTCCCAAAGCAGCAGCATGTTTGAATTGGCACCATTCAAAGAGGGGTCCTCCTCCTTCAGACCAGATCTGCCCAGTCCCAGCTGCGGGTCCCCCCAGTTCGGTCACAACAGTAGGCTCTGCCCCTTCTGCTTCTTGGAGTGTGTCTTGAAAACACATGGCTCTGGATCCGGGGTTTTGGCACTGCTTGAAGGGGAAATGAACAGCATTGGCTAGAACTTACCCTATAATCTAGAATAACTACGGGAGCAGGTAAGAGACATTTACGTCAACGTAGTTACGGCACCACCTAGTGAAAACCTATGAGAAATTCATATTGGAATCCAGACTTAATTGTTCTTATGTTGGAGCATGGACTCCCCGTAGTTACTCTGGACTGCACCCCTAGTCTGGAGCAGAGGAGAGGAGAAAACAGGCAAATCCTCACCTGCGGTCCCGGAAGAAGCAACAGCAAATGAGGAGGACTTTGCTGATGGAAATGCAAAGGAAAGAAATGATCCCGTCTGGTAAATGGCCCTTTCATTGAGCTGCAGTCTTGCTCCTGCTCAGTGACAACCGTCCGTTACAGACCGGTTGCAAAAAACCTAGTACAGAGGTGCCTCACATAAAGTATGTTTCACATAACAAACAAAAATTTCTCTAGGATTCTGCTTCACGTAACAAACTGTGCTTCACGTAAAGAACACATTCGTTGGCAGTTGGGGCAGACGCGCTGGCCGGCAGCCTGTTTAAAAAGTGTCAGGGCTGCCCAGCGCACCTGCCCATCGTGAAAGCAACACTTCCAGGCTGCTCCTCCTGTGGCTGGAGGGAGAGAAGAGGAGTGGAGAAGAGGAAGCAGCTCAGGGCTAGCCAGAAGGGAGCAGGGGAGGGAGAGGCTCAGGATGGAGAGAAGGAGAAAGTGGGGAGACACTTGGAAAGTGTCTTGGATTACTATGTTAAATGGGTCTTACTCCCAGGAAAGTGTCTTTAGAATTTCAGCCTAAGTAGACTTCATATGATCATGCACATTGAATGCATGTTTTGAATTCAATTACCATGTTTTGTCAACATTTTTACATCCTGTTAATATTTTTATATGAATCTTTGGGGGGTTGTGGAACCAATCGTCTGAGTTTTCATTATTTCCTATGGGAAAATCCACTTCACGTAAAGAACGTTTCACATAACAAAATGCCTCCAGAACGAATTAAATTTGTTATGTGAGGCATCACTGTCATGTGATTTGGAGGCAGTCATGCACCTTGCCCAGGCCCAGTGCCAGCTCTCATCTGACATGCGGATCCCTTGCTGTGCCACTAATCCCAGCCTGGCTCTTGGGGTTTGCTGAGCCTGGAAAGCTGTTGTGAAGCTGCATTTTGTGTCCTGCTGACACTCATGTCTTTCCCTAGGATGGCACTGGCTGGTGGGGCTTGGGTGGCAATCCACGGGAGGCTACCTTTTTAGGGGTGTCAACAGTTTGGGACTTAGAAGACTAGAACATACCTCCACAGGGCTGCCATATGGATGTGGGCCTGTCGCTTGGTGGCAGAGCTGTCCCTGGCAGCATCTCCCAATGGGAGAGTAAGGAAAACTTGCTGCCAGTCAGCAAAGACCTGAGTGAGTCAGGACAGGTGTGGCCCACAAGGCCGGTTGAAGTGTGGGCTGGAAGGAGGAAGGCGCTGGCCATGGATCTGTGCGGCTGGGCAGCAGGTGGCCAAGCTCTGAGTGGTTGCTGGCTGCCACTGCCTGCTGGGCATCCACAAACTGTGCAGAGCCAGGCAGTACGTGGGTGGCTTTCATCCCTGCTTCCCCTCAAGACTTGCCTGCTTGCCCGGCTGCCCCTTCCTGTCGGATCTCCATCTAAGGAACGGGGCTTTTCAGGATCCCAATCCTCCACCTGCTGTCTCTTCTTTCCACTGCTGCCTCTTCTTGTTGTGGGGAGAGCAGAAGTTGTTCTGTGGAAGCTGCTGCTTCTGCTGCTTTGGTGCATCAGCAAGAGCCAGAGGGAAAGGTGGTCTTGAGCACCTGCATCGCGTGGCACTGCAGTCCTCCTGGGTCACACTGGAGAGGTCTGAGTCCTGCCAAGGATGGAGACAGCCAAAATGAAACAGATCCAGTGCAGGATTTGAGCTTGTCAGGTTGCTCCGCAGAGCATGAGGCCAGCAGGATCACTGGCACATCTCCGTGCAGCAGATGCCTCCAGGTCTGCCTGTGCAGGTGTTGCTGGGATGTCTCGGAGTGGTCATGGGACAACTCCCCCCCCCCAATACAGTTAGCGGGTAATGATGGGGATGGACTTCAGCCAAGAGACCTGGGACGACAGGTCCAGGATGATGTCTGCGGCACCACTGAGAGGTGCGAGCGCAGCTTGCCTTGGGATCCCTTTCTGGATATATTCAGATGTTGCACCAGAAAATGCAATAAAACTGAGGACAGTGAGAGTTCTGTGTGGAAAGAGCTAGTGGTCTGGGACTATCTGTTGTGGGGGGGGGAGACTAGCAGACTTCTAGAGGAATGAAGTATAGAGAGAACTGGTCAGACTGGGGGGCTCAGTCAGAGACAGACTGCCTGCTGGCTCAATGGATCCATGGATGAAGAGGATGAAGAGCGTGGGGAGGGGAGAAGGTTGTTGGACAGTCCTTCTGATTTTCCTTGTTCCTAGGCCAGCGCTGCAAAACTGGAGGGGAGCTGTGCCCAAACATCTACCCCACCTTTTGCACACACCCTGCTGAGATCTTGGAGAGCTCAGGAGGAAGGAGCCATGATCTTCTCTGAGCACCACAAACAGGCACACAAGGCAATGCTCGGTGCACACAACCCCTGGGAATGCGTGCCGAGAAGTGTGTGGGAGGCCTGGCTCTTGGGATGGTTATGTGGAAAGACCCCCTCAGATCATTTTGAGGCAAGGTTAAAAAAACCCCACACAGTGTCAGGCCAAATGCCCCCCATCTACCTATTGTGGAGCAACCTGCCACCACTGCAACAGGATTCCCGCTTTTGGCAGGTTTGAATGGCTGAACTGCCTCCCTTCAGCCCCCTCCAATTCCTCGGAAGCAAGCACAAAGCAGCTGCCCATCCTCATCCTCCCTGGTTAACTCAAGGGCTTTAAAGAAACATACAGAGGAGCTTTCTAAGAATGGTTTTGAAGGGGGCAGTATCAGTCCCACACCGCCAAGGCCAAACTCTTCCCCCTGCCGTAAAAGCAGGCTGAGTCAGAGGCTGTATTTTTTCTATAAACATGGCTCGAAAATCACCCCCAGGTGGACACGATGGGGCCTGGCTCCGGTCTTCAGGGACACGACCACCAAGGATGCAGTCAATGGAGACTGACGTTGTCATTTGACCTTCCCGCTCAGGTGGTTGCCATCGTGATGGACACTTTCACGGACGTGGATCTGCTGAGTGAGGTGCTGGATGCCGCTGCCCGGAGAGTCCCTGTCTACATCCTGTTGGACGAGATGAATGCCCAGCTCTTCCTGGACATGGCTGCCAAATGCAGGGTGGACCTCAACTATGTGGAGGTGAGTGTACCAGCAGGGTGTAGTGTATGGCAGCAGAGAGGGGGGCAGATCAGACAGAGGCTCTGGTGCAGGGGAAGTGCCAGGCAGGAGGTGGTGCCAGGAGCTTCCCCTGGTGTGCTCAGACCGGGCCTTGATTTGGGCACTGGAGCTCAGAGAGAGCTCATGCTCTCTGCTTTTGACATAGAACATGGTCTCCTTTGACACACAACACCCCAGAAGAGTCCAGGTCAGAGACCATGAAGCACTTTCTGGGGGGAAGGAGGGGGATTACTCTGCACATCACTGCCGCGTTCAGTGGGGCCCGCATGTGGGATTGCAGCTTGTGTGTCTGAAAGGTGGTTAGAGATAAGTAAGACGAGTGAAGAGGAGTAGAAGGAGAACAAGACCATTCCACAGAACGTGAGCACTGCTGTGAGCTTCCAGGGGTGCTTGGTTCCTGGACCCCTGACTTGAGAGGATTTTTCCTGTGCAAAGCCTTTGGCCTCCTGTGGGCCCCATTGGAAAGGGGGGCAGCTTGATCTGAAGACCTTTAGCTCCTCTCTGTTGGAGTGGGGAGAACTGCTGACCTTACTAGGGATGGGAGGTCAGGTGCTGCGGCGAGAGGGGGAGCATTAGAAAATGAAAGCAGCCACCCCAGGAGCCTGGAGAGCTAGGTAGAAAAATGCTCGCTGAAGCGCGGCAAAGGTTACCCCCACCCCGTCTTTTGAGTCTTCCTGCCTGATCTCTCTGTTGCAGTTCCTGCGAGTGCGGACTGTCTCTGGCCCCACCTACTACTGTCGCACAGGGATGTCCTACAAGGGGCATGTGAAGGAGAAGTTCCTGCTGGTGGACTGCATGGTGGTCTTGAGTGGCAGCTACAGGTGAGTAGCAGAGCCCAGTACGAGATACTGGTAGCCTTGTGGGCTACCTGCCATCACAGAACTCAAGGCAGCCTCCCAGTGGGTTCCCATTCAGGCCTGAGCACAGCTGGCCCTGCTCATTTCCTGCTACAGGCAGGGGGTTGGACTAGATGACCTGCTGGGTCCCTTCCAACTCGAGGATTCTAGGATTCATCAGGGCATAGCAGCAGTGCCATGTGCCTTGGAAGCCGCGCAGGACAGGGTGGGGTTGAGCAGGAACAAGAGTGAGAGAGTGGCAATGAGGTGTCTCCGCTGGTGTCCCGGTGAAAGGGAGGGAGTCATCTGCAGGGAGTGGGCTCCTCCAGCACTTTCCCTCTCCCTGTTATTCATTTATTCGACTCTAAAGCAGCCTGGCCCACTGGTTAGCAAGGTGGGCTGAGGGTCAGTTGTTAAGATGATTGCCTTGCAGGCAGTGGGAACTGTTGGGAGGAACCATCTAACCAGACCTGGTCTTTTCCCCACAGCTTTATGTGGTCGTTTGAGAAGATCCACCGGAGCATTGCCCACATCTTCCAGGGGGAGTTGGTGGCCAGTTTTGACGAGGAGTTCCGCATTCTTTTTGCTCAGTCGGACCCACTTATTCCTCCTGCCAATGTCCTGATGAAAGCAGAGACCTCCCTGGGGCATTACGGCATGGGGCCCTTTGGCACCAACATGCCGCTCTTCCCAAAGAAACCCCCTCACCTGCTGTTCCCTCGGGAAGACAACTTTTTCTCACCATTCATGGACAGAGTGGATCCGGATCGGTACTTCCTATCTTCGTTTAGAAGAGATGATTTGATGCGTCACACCTTGGAGGGCTCCGCCATGCGGATGTATTCCAAGAAGATGGAGATGGAAAACGCCCAGCTGGACCCCCTCCGGGGCTTTCTCCGCTCCAAGCAGCTGGAGATGGACTCCTTCAAAAGGCACAGCTTTGCTGAAGGGACCTTTGAGAATTTTGCCTCCTCCAAGCAGTATTCCAGGCAGATGTTCATGAACAATTTGGATGAATTCAAGGTTCAGGCCAGTCACTTTCAGAAGGACCAGTTTTATCAGTACCAGTTTGAACACCCCCCTGGAGCCACCAGGCCTCAGGGCATCTTTGAGAGAATCCGAGGAGGCAGGCTAGGGCTCAATGAACCCGAGGACTACGCAGACGGCCTCAGATACCCTGAACTGGAATCCCACTTCAACCAGGAGGGCTACCCACTGCGCCTGGATTACGTCCCTTCCAATTCCTCCAAGGAAGTGAGGCACGGCTCTGACCAAGTGAATCCAGGAGGGAATGGTGTTCTGGGGCTCCCTTCTTTCAGAAGGCAAAACATGGGGCAGAAATTCATGTGCCAGACGTCGCCCACACAAAAGCAGAGCCTGGAACAAAGGCTGTTCCTGCACGACCAAGACCAGGATTCCGATCAAGACAAGAAGGGGCAGGAACAGAGAGCGGGCTTGCGTAATTGGAGGATCTCTTCCTACCTGAGTGGATGCCAGGCTGAGCCAGGAGAGGAAGGCCACTCTGTACCAATGGAGTCAGAACCTTATAACGAGGTGCTTGGCCACGCTGCGGAGCCCCTCAGCAGGTACCCCAGCGATCTCATCCCCTCTTTCAAACCCTCATCGCCACTTCCAAGCACCAAAGAAACCCCAGCCGAGAGGCTGGGTGAAGAGACCTCGGTGGCAAAGCAAGATCCCTTTAGAAGCAGAATCAATCCGCTGATCCAGAGGAGCTCTCGGCTCAGGTCTTCTCTGATTTTCAGTGCTGCCAAGTTAGACCAGCAGAATACATCCACGGAGAAAGTCCAGATGATCCACAAAGAGCAGACCTTAACTGAGACCAAAGACAATGAAACAGTAAAGACCTCTAACGCCTCCTCCAAAGTAGCTGAGCTGCTGGAGAAATACAAGACTGTAGGCAAAGACTCCGAAAGCACAACTGTCAGCCACACCAAAGCCATGTCCTCCTTTTTCAAGGAAGAATCTCAGGATGCGGAGAAGAAATGCACCAAGTCAGTGCAGTTCAAGATTCTGGAGAGCAGAGTGGCGGAATCCAAAGACTCTTTGGGGAGTTACAGGCTGCACCCAGAGCCAGAGGGGCAGTTTGGAGGGTCCTCCTTGGCCGGCCAGCTCACTGATGCTCTCTCCAAGGACCCAATAACGCACGTCAGCAGCAAAACAGACCAATTGGGGTCACGGTTTTACCCCATAGACAACTTGCCCAGTCTTCCAGAGAAGGAGAGCCTCTTATTTGTTGGAGAAACTCAGAAACTTGTAGTTCCAGAAAGGAAAGAGAAACTGTCATTCAAAGGAGATGCACAGAGTCCACCTGGAGCAGAATTCAAGAAGCTGGTCCAAGTGCAGATGAACCCATCCTTGGCCCCTGAAGGTTCTCTGAAATCCCAGAACTCTGACGGTTCTCTCAATAAGCTGGAGGAGGAGGCGACAGTGGTGGCACCTTATAAACAGGAACAGAGTCCAAAAGAGTTTTTAAGGAAGGGCTCCCTGAGGCTCAAGCAGTTGTGGAATCCTAAAGGTGAGAAGAAGCCTGAAGAAGATCCCGTTCCTGAAAACTGGCAGCCTGAGAAGCAGAACACAAACCTCAGGAGATCCTCCAAGGGTGACCATCATGAATCCAAAGAGGAGGAGAAATCTTCCAAGCTAGCTGCTGCCCTCAAGGGTGGGGGGCAAGCACCTCCGTCTCGGTTTCCCACCTCAACAGCCAATGTCCTCTACAGTAGTAACCTCCGTGATGACACCAAGGTGATCTTGGAGCAAATTTCTGCCCACAGTCAGAAGAACCGTGCAGAGCTGGCCAGGCAGCTTCCAGTGACCAGCAATGCTGAGCTGTCCAAGTCTACCACCAGCTTGGACAACAAGGGTGAGGAAAGAAGCACGGGGGTGATCAGCCGGTCGGAGAGCTTTAGCAGTCACAAGCGGAACCTTCCGAGGGAGTCTTCCGAGGACCGGGACTCCCTTTTGAAAAGGATGGAGAGCATGAGGAAGGAGAAAAGGGTCTACAGTCGCTTTGAGGTCTTCTGCAAGAAGGATGAGCAGGGTGAGGAGGAAGGCCAGCCCGACGCCAAAGACAAGAAGATGGGCAAGTTCATGCCTAAACTGCTGGGCCCTTTTAAGACCAAAAAGTGACACGTGCCCACCTCTGCCCGCCTGCTTCAAAGCCGTCTGCCTGGAACAGACTTTGTACAGATGACTGCATTTCCCACCCATTCCAAGGATGAATAGGCTGGGCTGGGGCTGGGCGAAGGGGGCACTGCTGGCCCCCTGGAGTGGGTGGTTCATGTGCCACGTAATGCCAGAGGAGACAACCTTTCAAAAGAAGCCTTAACTTGCCTGGGAAAGCCCAGCATTTCTCACCAGCTATTTTGTGACCGTAGATGAAAAACTGTCAGCTAATTTGGCAAGGGGGTGTGTGTGGGCTTGGCCAAGATGTTCTCAAGGAAGCTCTAGCCCCAGTAGCCCAAGGCCGGGGGGGGATGGGGAGAACCCCAGAGTTTTCTACAGCCCGTAGTGGCCACCTCCTGCCCAACAGCAGTGTCCCTCCTCTGGAAATTGGTCTGGGGTGGGGTGGGGGGGCTTTCATGTGGAGCTGCACTCGGGTACCTGGCCAGACTGGAAAACTAGTGTCCAGGGTGCCACCCCCTACCTCAGGTCTGTGCTCCTTGAGGCAGCATGAACCACAACTTCATGCAGGGAAGGGGGACAAAAACTGACCTCCCCTGAAGATGAGGCAGGATTACTCAAGAGCAGGGGTCTCCAAACCTTGGGCTGGGGGAGGCAGGGTGACCATATGACCAGAAATTTCCGGATTTGTGCTGTTTTTTAGTCCTCCTGTCCAGATGTCCTCCAAAAGGGCTTCATTGTCCTCCATTTTGGCTTCACGTTGGAACTTTGCAATGGTATGTAGGGCCCCATCATGTCATATTCGTTGGATTCGTATTGAAGAGCAGAATCCAATGCAAAAATCAGTTTTGGAATATCTCCTTATCAAACATTACAGCAAAAAAACTGAAAATAAAAAATATGCATTGAGCTCTATGTGAAATGAAAGTGCCCAGTATTGTGGCGTTACTTGTGAGTAGGCAAATGTGTCATTGTCCGCCGGAAAGGCCAGGCTGAGAGGAATCCAAGACCTTCTCCTCCTTTTTCTGGTGTCAAACACACAGCATGCAGGCCACATCTGGCCTGCCAGGCCTGTGAGCATGCCTGATCTACCCCCCTTGCTGCATCTGCCATGGGTGGGGGAGTGCAGCACTTGAACTTCACTTGCCACCGCTGCAGCCTCTGCCATTCAGCCTTGGAAGTGGGGAGAGCAGGGACTCTGCCTGCCGCTTCTGCCACGCAGCCTGGGTGGGGGAGATCGGCCACCACTTATGGACACCTGGAGTCCATGCGCTGCGATTCCTCAGCAGTGGCAGTGAGCGGAGCGTGTGTGCCGTGATCCTCCTCCCTCCGTCAGAGGAGTAGAGAGGCAGAGGCAGGCAGTAGAGTCCATGTGCCCCAACCTGAAGGGCTGTCATAGGGAGGAAGGGGCTCATTTGTTCACGGCTGCCTCTGAAAGCAGGACTAGAACCAATGGGGACAAACGCAAGAAAGGAGATTCCGGTTGGATATCCGGAGAAAATTCCTGACTGTGAGGGCGGTTCGGCAGTGGAAGAGATTGGCAAGGGAGGTGGTGGACTCTCCCTCACTGGGGGTCTTCAAGCAGAGGCTCCACCAGCACCTGTCAGGGATGCTCTAGGGGGATTTCCTGCTGCAGGCAGGGGGTGGACTAGATGACCTACTAGGTCCCTCCCAACTCTAGGATTCTGGGATCCTATGATCTGCCCCACCAAGGGTGAGCTAAGGTTCCAAGCCTACAACCCTCACATAGAACACAATCCTAACCATGTCTACTCAAAAGTACTCTTACTGCCAGGTAAGTGGGAGTTTGCAATAGCCTGCAATCCTAAAGACAATGGGGCTTACAGGCTGCAATCCTAAAGACTTACCTGGGAGTAAGGCCCATTGAGCACAATGGGGCTTACTTTTGAGTAGACATGGTTAGGATTCTGAGTAGACACGCACAGGCTTGAGATCCGAGCCTACAAGCTGTCCACATTTTCCTGGGAGTAAGCCCCATTGACTATAATGGGCCTTACTTCTGAGTGGACATGTATTTGAATGGGACACACAGTCAAGGTCACCTTTGGCCCTCAACACCATGCCTGGCCCAGAGGGAGATATGACGTCATGTAGCCCAGCAGCCCTTTGAAGAGCAAGTGGTTCCCTCCACCCCTGTGATCAGAGCTGGGCTGAGACTGAACCACTGTGGGGTGGAGGGGGGCTGAGAGGGGGCCTCAGAGTGCTGCGGACACCCCCGTGAAGAGCAAAGTGGTTCCCTCCAGCCCTGTGAATATCAGAGCTGGGCTGAGACTGAACCACTGTGGGGTGGAGGGGGGGCTGAGAGGGGGCCTCAGAGTGTTCCTCCAGCAGTGGGTCCCACTGAGGTCTGAGGGGAGGGGGTGGTCCAGCCATGACCAGGCCCGTCACCGTGTCTGCCTGTCTACTGGGGAGGGGGGAAGGGAACGCAGCAGCCCCGCCCACCCGCTGCGAAGCGAAGGTCCCGGATGTCCATCGGACGCCGGATTGGCTCGCCCGTGCTGACGTCATCGGCCCCGCCCCAGCGGCGCGGTTTCCATGGCAGCGGGCTGTCAACGGCGCTGGGCTCCCGGCGTGCCCCGCGTGAGAGAGAGAGAGAGAGAGAGAGAGAGGGCCTGAGCAGGATGAGCGCCGACGTGGAGACGGAGGTGGAGGAGCGCGTCAGGAGGCGCTACGAGATCCGCAGGCGCCTCGGCAAGGGCGTGAGTGCGGGGGGCAGGCGGGCTGAGGGGGCCCCCCAGGGGCTACCTGGGTGGCGCGCGCCTGGGGCAGGGGCACAGGTGGGGCGCAGGGACCTTGGGGGTCTGAGGCGGGGCGCGGGCTAGAGGCAGGGGCCACTTGGGGGTCTGAGGTGGGGCTGAGGCAGGGGGCGGGGTGGAGGCAGGGGCCACTTGGGGGGCTGCATTGAGGTGGGGCACAGAGTGTGAGGCAGGGGCCACTTGGGGGTCTGAGGTGGGGGGGCTGAGGCAGGGGAGGGGTGTGAGGCAGGGGCCACCTGAGGGTCTGAGGTGGGGGGCGGGGTGTGAGGCGGGGGCTACTTGGGGGTCTGGGGGGCTGAGGTGCTTGGTGGGGTCTGAGGTGGGGGGGCTGAGGCACGTGGCGGGGTGTGAGGCAGGGGCCACTTGGGGGGCTGCATTGAGGTGGGGCACAGAGTGTGAGGCAGGGACCACTTGGGGGTCTGAGGTGGGGCTGAGGCAGGGGGTGGAGTGGAGGCAGGGGCCACCTGAGGGTCTGAGGTGGGGGGCGGGGTGTGAGGCGGGGGCTACTTGGGGGTCTGGGGGGCTGAGGTGCTTGGTGGGGTCTGAGGTGGGGGGGCTGAGGCATGTGGCGGGGTGTGAGGCAGGGGCCACTTGGGGGGCTGCATTGAGGTGGGGCACAGAGTGTGAGGCAGGGGCCACTTGGGGGTCTGAGGTGGGGGGGCTGAGGCAGGGGAGGGGTGTGAGGCTGGGGCCACTTGGGGGGCTGAGGTGGGGCTGAGGCAGGGGAGGGGTGTGAGACTGGGGCCACTTGGGGGGCTGAGGCGGGTGTGGGGTGTAGGGCCCCCAGCCTTGAGACATGGCCTAGGCCTTCCCCATACCACCCCTCCCCTTCCAGGCATATGGGATCGTGTGGCGTGCTGTGGAGCGAAGAAGCGGAGCCCGCGTGGCTGTGAAGAAGATCTTTGACGCCTTCCGCAACCGCACCGATGCGCAGGTCAGTCTGTGCTGTGGGGGCAACCAGGCCAGGCCCACCACCCTCGCCTGGACTGGATGGGAGGGTCCCCCAGGACAAAAGGGCGTCACATCACGGGCGCTCCTGGGAAGCCTCTCTGACCCCCGCAGGCACCACCTGCCTGCCTGCCTCTTTCCAGCTTCGTCCCCCAACCTCCTGTGTCTGTCTCTTCCTTTCCAGAGGACCTTCCGGGAGATCATGTTCCTCCAGGTGAGCCCCTCGGCTTTCAGGCCTGGCCGATCTGGAGCGCACCGCACTCCGTGCCACAGCATCTCTCCAGCTCCGTCCTCCCAAATCCCTCCGCTCAGTGCTTTTCAGAGTGGGGGTCAGGACTCCCTTGGGGGATCACAAGAAACACTGTCACCACCTTGGACCCTGCCACTGGGCACCACTGTCTTGGAATGGGCCACATGGGCTGCAATCCATACTTTCCTGGGAGGAAGTCTCACTGAACACAATGGGACTTGCATCTGAGTAGTCATGGATGAGCTCTGGCATCACAGTGACTTCGCTTCCTGTTGATGGCACTTCAGGCCAGGGCATCACTGAGAGTCAGACATCACCCCACTTCCAGGGGGTGCTGGACAGAAAGGGGCTTCAAGCCAAAATGCCTGAGAACCTCTATCTTAATTGAACCCCGTCCTGCCGGTGCTGACTGTAAGGAAAGACTGGCCTGTCTGGTTTTAGAGCTGCTGTCAGCGGAAGGGCTTCACACTCCTCCAGCACTGAGCTGAGAAGCACCTCCGGAGTGCTGCAGTTGAGAGTCAGTTGAGGGTTCCCCTCCTGGCACCCCAGCCATTACTTGTTCTCTGAGCAGCCCTGTCTGGCTCAGCAATGTCAGGCTGGGACCCAATGCCATCCCCTGACTCTGGAAGCCTTTTCTGTCTGCAAAGCTTCACCTAAGGGACAGCAGCCCCCCCCCCCCAAATCTGTCTTCTTGCAACCCCTCTGAGCAGCCAAGCAAGGAAGCAGAACAACATTTTCAACCCTCAAAGGGCTTGTCAGAGACCAGATAAGGACAGAGCGGCCAGACTGCAGGGAAAGGCATTGCTGGGGCTCCTTCTCCGCATCTTCCCTTAAACTCTGTGGTGCTTAAAGCTAGTCTAGGTTCCTGAGCAAAAGTCACTCTGCTGTTTTTCTCAAGAAACCAGTGCGGAATCTAACCCTAACCCACTGCAGACTTGTGGCTCCCACGTGGCACAGAAGGGAGGGGGTCCCTGATCTTCCAAACACCAGCCTGCTGGAGTTACTCTTCTCCATCTCCTTCCCTGAGCAGTCCCATCCATGATGGTCTGCTATTTGATGGGGTGGGATGGCAAAAGCAGGCAACTCCAGAGCGGATGCTGGTGAGCCGGTTTCCTTTTTCCCCACAGGAGTTTGGAGAGCACCCAAATATCATCAGGCTCCTCAACGTCATCCGGGCGCAGAACGACAAGGACATTTATTTGGTGTTTGAGTCAATGGGTGAGCACTCCCATCTGCAGCCAGTGCTGCCTTTTTCTCTTGGCTCATGCCCCAAAATGAACAGTTTAGCCAGGTGGAGTTGGTGGGAAATGGTGCATGGAGGTGATGAGAAGATGAGGCCAGGCAGAACCAGCTGAAGGCAAGGTCGTACAGTTGGGGGGATGTTGAGGGCAGCTCAGACAGGTAAGGGAAAGTGGGGTCTCTGGTGTCAGAGATCCCAGGCAGATGACAGCAGCATGTTGGCAAAGCTTTTTCAGAGTCCTGCAGTCTTTGTATGAGGAGGTCAAGCGGGATCTTCAACGAGCACCTGTCGGAGATGCTCTAAGAAGATTTCCTGCTACAGACAGGGGGTTGGACTAGATGACCTACGGGGTCCCTTCCAGGATTCTAGGATTCTATGATCCATTTCAGCATTTTTGAGACCTGCATGGCTGAGCTGCTTGTGCTGGTGCTTTCAGGCCCAGGACAACCTCGCAGGTGCCTCTTTTCCTCCCAGGTGTTGGGGGTGAGTGGGGCCTGGCTTAATGTAGAAACCTGCTGTGCATGCGTAGGGTTTCTGATTCTGTCCTAAGCAACTGCATGGGTTGGGAGATTGTTGAGAGGGACCCCTGAAGGGCTTGAGGCCTTAAAGCGATGCTGCATCCAGTATTAAGCAGTGAGGACCATTCAGCACAGGCAGCTTTCTGAGGTCACGTGAGAGGAAGAGGGAGTTCTCACTGAGTCTCCCCAACGTTCTCATGTCCTCTTGTTGCAGAGACTGACTTGCATGCTGTCATCAAGAAGGGAAACTTGCTGAAAGAGATCCACAAGTGCTACATCCTTTACCAGCTCCTGAAAGCTACCAAGTACATCCACTCAGGGAACGTCATTCATAGAGACCAGAAGGTGCCTGTGTAGTCAGGAAGGTCTCCTGGGCTTCAACCTGGGCCAGGCAGGACTGCTCTGGTGTCTGTGTCGCTCCATCAGTGTTGTCTTCCTGTTTTTGCACCTGTAGCCTTCTAATATCCTGCTGGACGCAGACTGCTTTGTGAAGCTCTGTGACTTTGGACTTGCACGTTCTCTGTGCCAGATCCACCAGGACCAAGGCAACCCAACGCTGACTGAGTATGTAGCAACCCGTTGGTACCGGGCCCCTGAAATCCTGCTTGCTTCTCACAGGTAAGGGAGCAGCGTAACTGATTTCTGTGGCTCCTCTTGCCTGCTCTCCCATCCTAGGAATGCCATGGTATCTTCTGCCCCTACAATACAGCTAAGCTTGGGGGGCAGGAGAATTGGGGACAGGGATGCACTTTTGACTCACTATTCCCACAAGTTGGTTGATTGACTGACTGTGTGTCCCTCACATTATGACCTCTGCTCTCTGGCCCACTCAGGTTGGGATGAATGAGGGGGAAACAGAACAGATGTAGATGATGTTGTAGGCCAGACTCTGTTCCCTGCAGAGGCTGCTTGTTGCTGATATCCTGCCCTGGGCTGTGCCTTTCCCTTAATGCCTCTCCCAGCTTAAAGATGATGAACTTCTGTTTTTGAACTCCATAACTGCTCCCCAATGTTTCTGGGGTTCTTTGCCAACTGCATGTTGTCCCTCGACCCTCCAAGGGTCATTTATGTGCTAGATTCAAATGGGGCTGAGCTATGGCAACCTTGCCTTTTCGTGTTGTGCCACTGAGTCTGAATGAGGGAATCTGCTGCTCTAAGTGAGAATGGCAGTCTCTTGTCCAGAGCCCCTCCAGGGTGCTGAGATCTGCCTCTGCCACCTTTTTGAGTTTCTTCTCACCCCGCTGCATCCAGAGCTTTGCAGAGCTTGGCTATGGTGGCCCTCTGAACACATGAGTTCATATCTCCCCTGCTTCCTATGGAGTGTGCAGGCCTGCAGTCAAAAGGACTCTGGCTTTCACTGGTTGCAGGAGGGAAGTCATCAGCAGGTGTCCTTTGGTGCCATCTGCTCATTTGGGCTGTGTGGTTGAGAGGAACAGTCCTGGACTGTCAGACATGGATGCTGGTTTCTCCCCGGAGTGTGCCTCATTCAGGGGTGCTGGCCTCCTTTCTCCTACTGCCTCAGCATCTTCACTGAATGGATGGGTTCAAGTGTCTTGCAGACTTGGCAGCCCTGGAGGGCATATGGACCTGCCAGCAGCCAGACACAACCCTGTATTGGCTGCCAAGGATCTGAAATAAATGGTTCTGATTGCCATCCTTGGTTAACTTGTCTTTCCTGCTTATTAAGACCACTCTCTCTAGCCCAATTAATTACAGTTACTACAATTAATATGCAGGTCATTCTCTGCATATTAAATATAATTAATATATTGCAGTTTTTACAACGCACAAAAGTGTCAGAAATGGGAATGATGTGCCCTGACTGAGGAGAATGGGTGGAAGAGAGGGAGATGGGAAATGAAAGAGCACGTCTCGACCAAATGGGCTGGAGCCAGGAACTGCAGCCCCCAAGCTGTGCCCGTCTGTCCTTCCAGCAGAAACCTGTCTGTCTGCAGCCACCCTCCTCCGTGCCCTTTCTTTGTTTTTTCTTTCCTACAGCTACACAAAGGGGGTGGACATGTGGAGTATTGGCTGTATCTTGGGGGAGATGCTGCTAGGAAAGCCCTTGTTCCCTGGCACCTCCACCGTCAACCAGATAGAGCAGATCCTGCGTGTCATTCCTGCACCTTCCCCAGAAGGTGAGAAAGTTTTGGGGAGCAACAGGAGGGAGAGAGTCAAGTCATGAGTTGGGGGGATAAAGAGGGGAGGCAAAGTGAAGCCTCTGCCAGGGGCAGCTCCTGTCGGCACAGTACGGGGTGGGGGAGGCACAAGGGTGGAGATGTTGCTTCCGTGTTGGGAGGGACCTGGCTGAGCACAGTCCAAGCTTCTCAGATGCAACTCTATCTTGTTTCTGGGTCCCAAACAGATATTGTTGGGCTGGTTGTAATTTTGATTTACTTGTATATCACATTTCCACGAATCTGCATAAATGGCTAGGAAAAGGGTTGAAATGTTCTCTGCTCCCTTTTCCATCAAAGCAGTAGGACCTCCCTTGTTCCTGCCTTCCCACATGCCTTCTGCCTCTTATAGATCTCTGAATAGCAAGCTACGGATCAGAGTTTTGTAGGATTCCCAAAAGCCAGACTGGTCTTGATCCAGAAAGTGCTGTTTTAAACTTCTTTCTGGACTAACTTAGGATTTTGAACTTTGTAATTGTGACAGAATCTTGTCCTCAGAATCCAGATCCTCTTCTATTTTTCAAAAAACTTAGGGTGCAATCTAGAATAACTATGGGGAGTCCTTGCTCCAGTGTAAGAACAACTTACTCTGGATTCCAGTATGAATTTCCCATAGGTTTTCACTACGTGGTGCAGTAACTACGGGTGTACATAAAGTCCCTTACGTGCTCCCGTAGTTACTCTGGATTTGGGGGTTAGGAGGCTACACTGGGTATTTGCCTTGGCAAGAGAAAGGCAAGGGACAAATGTTTTAAATAAAATAAAGGGGTTGGGACATCTTCTGGCTGAACACAGAGCAGGAGATGTGGTCTGGATGGTTGGGTAGTTGTCTTACCCGGGAGAGCTAAGCAGGAGCTGTGCGGTCTTGTCTGTGGAAGGGTGACTGGGTCAGAATGACGGTGGAACCAGGAAGGGACACGTTTGGGAAAATGTAGTTTTCTCTTATGGAATATTGCTTGTCAAAACCCCACTTAAGGAGAGAAGCACTATATAAATACTGGCATAAAGTTTCCCCTGCTAACTGGGCAAGAGGCCCTCTGTCAAGTGGGTGCTCCTCTTTTATTTAGCAGGGGAGGCTCACAGGCCCCCCACACCCCAGCAATGTCTGTTCAAGTGGCTTCTGCTGGTGTTCTTCTGCATTTTAGATTGGGAGTCCTTTTCAGACGGGAACCCATTAGTTATTAGTTTTTCATTTTCTTTGTAAGTTGCTTTGTGAATTTTTTTAGTTCTGTAAGCCACGTTGAGTCCCCTGGAGAAAAAGGCAGCTATAAATAAAGTATATTATTATTATTTTAGTTGAAAAGAAGAATATAAATACTGTAGGTAAACAAAGTAGCACTCTTTCTTCCCATCTAGTCCAGCTTAGAGCTGGAAGGGAGCCCACAGGGCACCAGTCTGTAGCAAGAAATCCTCCTGGAGCATCTCCAGCAGGGGCTTCCCAAGCCTGTGCTTGAAGATGGCATTGAGCATCAGTGTGGTGGTGGCATCTGGTCTCAATGCCTTTAAGAAGGGATTGGACAAATTCCTAGAGGGAAGGACCATGACAGGGTACAAGACAGGAGGGCTGTATGTAGAGGTGCTTGATGCAGGGGAGAGAATATGTTCCCTGAGGCATCTGGTGGGCCACGGTGTGATACAGAAAGCTGGACTAGATGGGCCTTTGGCCTCATCCAGTGAAGGTGCTTCTTATGTTCTTAAGATCTCTAGCAAGGGAGAATCAAGTGCCTCCCTTTACAGCTGTCCAGCGGTGGAACTTCTGCCCTTTGGCACTGAGCAGGTGACTTTCTCTTTCAGATGTTGCTGCCTTCCGTTCAGACTGCAGAGCCTCCATTATCAACCGGCTGTGCTGCCAGTGAGTGTCCTGTCCTGCCCTGCAGTGATCCTCAGTGGGGCTCCTGGGCAGGCCAGGAAGTATCCTGGAACAGCAGTGTGTGTTGTATCTGGCTGTAGGCAGCAGGTGACCTTTGAGGATCTCTTGCCCGCCTCCACCCCTCCAGAGGCCCTGGACCTTATGAAAAAACTCTTGGTGTTCAATCCTGAGAAGCGGCTGACAGCGGAACAAGCACTGGAGCATCCCTATGTGCGCAGGTGAGGGGAGCCGTGGGGGTTGGGAACAAGCTCCATGTCATCTGAAGCTCAGGGCACTTCAAGTGAGCAGCTGGGAGATGAATTAAAGCAGGTGAGCAGCCTCTCCTGGACAGAATCTAGTGTGGGAGTGATGGGGGTATGTGTGCTGCTCCAAATACCAGCATATAAGGTCATGCTTTGACAGACCTTTGCCTGGTCTGACCTTTTCTGTGTTCTTGAGGCAGGTTCCATTGTCCTGCAAAAGAGCCAGCTCTCGGCTACAATGTGGTCCTTCCTCTGGACGATGACGTGCAGCTCTCTGTGGCCGAGTACCGCAATAAACTGTATGAGGTAACAATGTCCATCTTTTTGAGCAGAGTTTGCCAAGGAAGTGCATCCTGGGCTCTAAAGTTGTTCACTGGTTGCCTTAGTGGACTTCCCACCTCCAAGCAGTAGGGTTGGGGAATGGCATGCTGCGGTGGAGGCCGTCCTGTTCCTGGCCACCACGAGCTCATTTGGATACAGACATCAGACAGGAACATGAGTTGATGTGGAGACTCATACCTTGGCACTCCTGCATGCCGACAGGAAGAGTCATGAAGATATGGGTCAGCCCATCAAGGAACCCTGGAGTACTCATGGTGCCCACCGTCTGATACAGGCAGAAATAAAACACACGTAATCGTTAGGGTTTATATGACACACTGTTGAGGAAAAGCCACTAAGAAAGCCTCTCTGTGTCTTGAGAACTGATGTGGTGTGCTGAGACATGCTGAACAGGTGCTCTTTGGGCCTCCTTCTGGGTTTGTGTGGCTTTCCAGAAAACGTTTTGGGTTGGCTTTCTGGCTGCATTTGGTGTTGCAGAAGGGCTGGGCATGTGGGCACTGTGAGCACTGCCTGTCTGCAGCTTTAAAGGAAACCCTGAGACACATCCCTGTTTCCTTCTACAGAGCAGCAGAACCTGTCCCAGCCTCCTCCCCTTCCTCTTCTCCCCACCACTTGCAACTTTTGCTCAGCAGGCAGACTCTCAGCCCCTCTTGTCACAACACCAGAGGCAGACCTCGTGTAACTCCACTGGCTTTGTTCCTCCCTCTTCTCCCTGCACTCAGATGATCTTGGAAAGGAAGGCCAGAACTTGGCACCAGAAGCAGCAGCTGCAGAGAGAAAATCTGCCGCCCAGCTCCTCAGAGGCCAGACCCCAAAGTGAGGCACAGCAAGGCGAAGCCAGGCCCCGTTCAGCCAGCAGCCCCCCCTTGCTCACCGGGGCAGAGGCACCTGCTACAGCTCCCCCTAGGAGAGGCCATGAGGCGAGAAGGCCCTGCCCAAGACCCCCGAGGAGTTCTGTGGCCTACACAGCTGTCCACTGTATGTTCCTCCTCTTGGGGAGAGGTTTGGGTTGGAGGAGGGAAGAGCTGGTGGGAGAAAGTCTTCTTCACTGGGGATCTTCAAGCAGTGGCTTGACAAGCACCTGTCGGAGTTACTGTAGGAGATGTCCTGCTGCAGGCAGGGGGTTGGACTAGATGATCTATTAGATCCCTTCCAGTGTTAGGATGAAGGGAGAGCACCTCCTCCTTTCAAGGAGCTTGTGATAGCAGAAAGAAATGGCCACATCCTTTGCACAGCATGTTGGTGCAAGAGATGTAGTCTTGTGCATTGGTCTGCGTCTCCAGACTGCCCAAGGAAGTGTTGGAGCTGAGTTGCCAAAGGAGGAAGAGCTCAGGATGCGATGCCTTGTTGGTTTGCACCAGCTCTTAACCCTTTGTGTTCCCTTCCTGCAGCCAGCCTGACCCCCAGCAACGTGACAAGGAATCTGAGTTCACCAGTCCCCCTGCACCAGGATGCCCCCCTCCCCAGGGGTGTGGGGAGACAAGCAGCCTGGGTGTCATCAACCTCCTTGCCCCCTGCATCAACAGCAACAAACAAACAAGTAATAGCAAGCAGTGCCCAGGCAGGCGTGCAGCATCTCCGCAGTGTGAGTAGCAAATGATGCAAAAGCTTCCATTGCTGCAGGGTCAGCATTGGGGGGGGGGGAGGCAATGACCTGCACTCGCTGCCGTTGCTTCTCAGTTGGCTGGAAATACCTTGCTTGGAGGGGTAGCTGGAGCCTTGCTCTAGCACTGGGGCATTTCTTGATTGTGCAGAATATCATCTTAAACCAGAGAAACCCTGGATCTTGGCAAGGGAGTTGGAAGATCACTGTGAACAAGACCCTGGGATGCCATGGTCCAGTTCAGCCCTGAATTCACCCTTTGTGTGCCTCTTATTGCTTCTTCCTGCCCAGCTGTGATACAGGCATGAGGGTTGCAGTCAGATGGTTGTGGAGCAGTTGATGCCCGGGGAGGGACCATGCAGAAAATGTCACTGAATAGGAGGCAGTGCCTGCCAGGAGGCAGTGCCTGCCAGGAGGCAGTGCCTGCCAGGAGGCAGTGCCTGCCATCCATTTTTGCTCCCTGGCCTTGTGCGGAGGGCTGCGTTGCACCAAATGCCACCTCGGGTGGTGAGGGGAGTTTCTGTTCAGCTGATGTGGCAGCTTCTCCCTTCTTTCCTTGTGCTGAGACTAGACCTGTGTTTGGATTTACAGGTACCCAAAGAGCCTGAGGGGCAGAGTCAGTCTGTGGGGCACACGACCCTCCTCTCGCTGTCCAGCCAGGCCCAAGAGGCTGCTGTCAACTATCCCTTGGTGAGGAAGGAGATGTCTCCCAGCAAGGCTGCAGTTGGGCTGGTGAGTGAGCCTGTTCCAGATCACCTCTTCCCCACCCCCATGGCACCCTCCCTCTTTGGTCTTGGCTGCTGCTGTGCCTCCCAGAGGAATGCCTGGTGCCTGCTTTTCTCGCCAGGCACAGCAGGAGCTGTTCTGTGCTCCCTTGTTCCAGGGCCTGCATCAGTCTTCTGTGCCACCGGTGGTGTCCTCCTTTCTTTTGTGCAGAACTGCAGGAACCCCAAGCCCCATGGCAGAGAAGCTCGCCCTGTTGCAAGGCCCAGCAGAAAGATGTTCCAGATTACAGCCAACGTGGGCACAGCTGGCGATCCCAAAGCCTGCCTGGGCAGTTACTCCCAGGCCTACGGGACCATTTGCAAATCTGCGCTCCAGAGCCTGCTTGTGCCAAGGGTTGGTCAGCAGGCACTTGCCCCAAGAGCCCAGCACCTTTGACCTGCCTGGCCTCAGCAGCTCTGGAAAGATGGGGCAGAGTCCACTATCACTTGGGAGGGGCTGCTATGCCCATCGCTGCCTGGGCAGAACCTAAGAAACTCTCTGAAGGGGTGCTCCAGGGCTGGGTACCGTGAGGCTCTTTTGCACGTCTGTCTTGTGCTATTTCTGTTCTCTTCCCGCCCTTGTGACCAGTCCCCCCACTGAGTGTTTTTGTAAAGATGTTAATAAAAATAAGCATGATTTTTTAAAGGAACCACCAGCAGAAAAGGGTCTGTTGATGGCTGTCTGCCATGGAGTGTGATGGAACAGCCCTCTCCTCTCAGGCCACACCTGCAAGCCTGGAAGTAGCTTTCTGGCCGGGAAGCCCCGGGCCCTTCTCCAACCCCTTTATATTTTCTGGCTCTGCCGCTTGGATAGTTCTTTCTCTGAGGAAGCTAGGAATGGGGGTGCCAAATATGGCCTGCTCCCCACCTTGTTGTCCCCCTTCAGAGCTGGGCACTTCTGACTTGTGTACAGAAGTGCAGCAGCAACTCCTCTGACTTTTGGGGGGAATATTCCTGTCTGACATGGAGTCAAACGATGTATATGGCAGGAGTTTCCCCTGAAAGTGCTCAATCTGGAACTGAACAGGCCTCGAGAAGAGGCTTGGAACCTGGGTGGGACCAAAGCTGGCATCTGCCCCCTCAAGCAAAGAACCTGGGGCTTCAGGAGTGAGATGGATGGGAGGGGGCGGCAGCAGCTTCCAAGCATACCAGAAAATGGCTGCTTTTGTCTCTTGCTGCCTTGAAGTGTCCCTGCCCCCTCCTTTCCCAAGACCCCTCCCTCCAAGCATCTCCCTCCATTATCCACGATGGTTTGGCTCCTGGAACACCAACTGGATATCAAATTAGCAATACTGAATCATTGAGACTTGGGGGGGGGGGAAGGGGTGAGATTTCAGGTGAACGTTATGAACCTGAATCTTCACCCAGAGTCTAAGGAGCTGGGTGGACAGCAAGGCTGCCTCAACTCTCCCACATCTGATGCTTCCTCCTCCATGCTGGGTGGCTCTCAGTGCACTGAAGGTAGTAGCAGTGCCAGTTTCTCCATGCTGCCCGTCCTTCAACTTATCGCAGGTTGCTGGCCCAACAACTAGACCTCCGAATTCAGGAGAAAGCAGTCTTGCAGTAGCCCCTTGCAGCCCTCCGGTTGCCTTCCAGAGACTTCACTGAGAAGTCAGGCAGCAACACTGAGAGGGGAGTAAAAGAGTGTCCTTACTAACTATTAGCAGGATTAGCCTTCCAGGGCACGCCTTGCCACAGGATGAGGTGATGGCATCTGGCCTGCATGCCTTTAAGAGGGAACTGGAAAGATTTCTGGAAGTCCATCATGGGTTACAAGCAATGATGGATCTGTGCAACTTCCTGATTTCATATGTAAAAATCAAGCTATATGAGGCTATGTCAGAATGGCAGGTGCAGGGAAGGGTACCCAGCTGCAGGAATCTTGCTGTCCTAGTGGGGAAAAGGAAAAGGGAAGACATCTCAAAAAGCTAGGATGGGCCCTGTGCGTGGGATAGGATAGGATTGGGCCCTCAACTGCCCAGCAGAACTCCCTGCTTCAAATCCTGCCTTTTCCCTGAATCCTCAAATCAGCAACCCTTCCGCCTCCATGGCTGCCCAAACAGAGCAGTGCTAATGCTGGATATTGTTGACAGAGGTCAGAGTCTAGAATGTTTGGCTTGGATAACTAACTTTATTTTCTCTCTTCCCCCCCCATCACACTCAAATTTACTCCCCCCATCTAATTAGAAGCTAAAGTCAAGAAAGCATTTGGCAACCTGGTCCCCAGCCCTGATCAGAGCTGTTTTTCCATGCGCTTTGCAGTACGTGAAGAAGGTTGCTGCCTATGAGCCTCTCCTTCCTTGGGAAGGACAGTTGCACTCGGCATGCCAGCGATACACCAGCAGCACTTCCCCTTCACGCCGACTGTGCACGCTCTGGAGCCTCCCCAGAAGTGGACACAGTTGACTCCCTGCTCTGGTTTTGGGATACTGTCAAGAATGACACAACAGCCCTGCCTGCCTTCCGGTGGCTCCAGGATGGGCCTGGGACCTTGTCTTCAGACAGCTGGATGCTGGGGGTCTGAAGGGGGCTCAGGTTGCTGAAGCAGTGAAAGCTGCTGTCGGGTGTGACGCCCAGGTGAGGCTTGGGAGGCCTGAGCCAGCGGCGCACACGTGCCATGTCTTCATAGTTGCTATGCTCCTGCAGGAGCTGCTGCTGCCGCCTTCGTAGCTGGAGGAGGACGTTGTTCAGTGTTTGTGCCTTTTTGATGAGGTTCAGCAGCCGCTGGCGCAGTCGCCAGTACTCAGCTTTCACCTGCTTGGTGTGCCGGATGAGGCTGACAACAGCTTCCTGCTCTGCCAGCTTTGCCAACGCTTGAATTTTCTGCTGAGACTCCAGCTCATATTGTGCCTTCTTCTGTAAGAACTGGCTCTTGACCTTGTACATCTGTTCCATGTGCTGATACTTCATCACCGCTAGCGCCTTCTCCAGCTCCTTGATACGGGCCAGTTGCTCCTGCTGCAGGGCCTTCCAGGGCTGCATGGCTTCAACTTCATTGCTCAGGACTAGGAGCTTGGACTCCAACAGAAAGAGTTGGCTGTGCAGTCCTTTCTTCTCAGTCTCAAAGTGTGCGATCAGCTCGGCCTTCTCCTTCCGGATCTGGGCCATGTCGGCTCGGTTCTGGTCGTTCAGGGAGATGATGGCGTTCTGGCAGCGGAGGTTGCGCCTGAGCAGGTAGGAGAGGTAGGCTTTGCTGATGTCACGGATGTGCTGGGCCTCCTTGTCCAGCTGCTCATTGTCCCACTGGAAGTTCCTTATGCGCTGCGTGTAGGTCTCAATGTGCTTGGTCAGGATTTCAAATTCCTTCTGCAGGAAAATCTCCCTCTCGCTGACATACGGTGGGGGTTCTCCTTCCTTCTTGGCAATCGTGATCTTGCTTTTCTTCTTTTTCTTCTTTGGGGGTGTTGGGGAGGGCCTTCTCCTAGTCCTTGGCATTTTGTGCTGGGGGTTGGGTTTTCAGGCAGTGTCTCAAACCGCAGTGGCCGCCTTCTGGCTGCTGCAACCCTTTGTGTCTCACCATACGCCGACCAGGTGCTGAAACGGTCAAGGCACGCCATCAGTGTTTTACAAATGCCAAGGCATGCTGCACTGCCATTGGGACTCTCATCCTAATGACCCTCTCCCAAATTTCCGTGGCACACCAGCGTGACATGGCACAGTGGTTGTCATTGTATCAGAAGTTCTGTCTAAAGTAGGAGCTCTCTCTGGGAGGAGGAAGGAGAGTCACTGAAATAACAGGCCCTTGCTATGGGGGGGGGGACACACTGGGGAAGTGAACCTCTCCAGGCGGCCCTCTTCAAGTTTCTGATCCAAGCAGGCACCAACTGCCAACTGTCCACTCCGTTCAAGCAAAGCTGTGCAGAAGTGGACAGATTGTGGTGATCCTTCTGTTTCAACTTTCTTGACAGCTTGTATTTAAAATAAGTTTTATTAATGTGGATTTTTTTGCCCTGACCTTGTTTTGGAGACATGGTCACAGCTCAATCCAAAGCACTCCATGCAGGAACCCCCATACTATGTGTGGCATCAAAGGTGCACACGGCAGCACACTGCCGTGGAAGGTGGGCACACTGGTGCACCAGGAAGGCCTGCACTTTGCCAAAACACAGTGGCCGAGTGCCACTGTGAATGTGGACGGCTTGCCTGGTTCGGATGTGGCTGCCTTGGAGGGTTGGACAAAAGTCACTCAAATCACATAACGGTTTGAAGGGCAGAACCACACCCCAGGAGGCTGCTTTGGCACAATGGCTGGAATCGAGTGGCCAGAGGAGGGGTAAAGCAGCTGGCAACGGACACTCAGATGCCAGGACTGCCAGTTATTGTGTGGGGGGAGGGCAAGAGTGCTGGGAGCCCTTTTCCATGGTTTTGGATTGAGCCTCCAAAGTGCAGGCCCGGCCTGAGGCCAGGTTGCCCATTGTGGAAGTGACCCCCCCGCATCTAGGTCCCAGCCTGGGGGTTTTCTCACCAGCCCAGGTTTGGAGCTCCTCTCCTCGGTGCTCCGCCGGCTCCTTTGCAGCAGTTGGAAGAAAATATCCACAGTCAGAATCCGGGGAAAGTTTTCTCCCAAGTTCTGGGCATCTTTGGAAATCTGGTGGCTTCCACGGCAACGGAATGCCTGCACTGGGCATCCTCATCCTCCCCTCCCCACTGCCAGCCTCTTTTGCACCCCAGGCAAGGCACTCGCACCCCCAGACAGAGCCTGGCCCTGACTGCAGAACAGCCCCGTTCAGGCACCAGCTGTCCTTTCCGGTCCTGAGCTCCGACTCCCAAAAGGTCAGGAAGTTCAGAGGACATGATCTCACCAAGATCTTGTGAGTGGCAGCACTTGGCCTCCCCATTTCTCACTGTTGTAGATGCTCCCAGTTTGCATGTTTTCCCAAAGCCCAAAGTGCAGAAAGTGCTGTTGTAATGGGAATGAGATTGGAACCAGCAGGAAAGACCCAGGAGACGATGAGGCAAGCAAAAGATCTCTTTATTCAGAGCTCTGGACTTCAGTCGGACAGAGTAACTGCCTCCTAAAAGGACTGAGCACCTCGTACATCTTGATCACACTTCTTATAGCCAAACTGTCAGTAGGTAAAACTCTACATAAAGAGATTATTCTACTCACAACAAAAGAAATTCATTCAGAAAAGGATTTTATCTCAACTGGTTTCCTGGACTGAGATGGGGCAGGATGCGGCAAGACATATGATTACACACTATTACAGTGAAGGACATCCGTGGTTATCAGCACGTGTAGATTCTGGCATTGTCTGATCCGTCTGCGTTTCCGTTCACACATGAAGAAAGAATGGAATTTTAATTTTAATTTTATAATCTCGGGGCTCCAGATAAGCCCTTCCGATTTATCCGATCATAAAAAATCCCTATTCCTTTGTATTCCATATCTAGCGCCTTTTGACAGCTGGAGGGTTAACTTTAGGACACTAGAAGGCTTCCTGGCTAGATAGGGACTTGCTGAGTGAGCTCATTATAATCCCTTCACTGCTGGAGGCTAGACCACCTCAAAGAGCCTGGGTGCTGGGAATCCATTGTGCGGTCCTAATCTCTCTCTCCGGGGAGTCTAAAGGAGCTTGACTGAAGTTTCCTTGACTGCTTGCTAGCTGCCTGCGGCTGTCTGCGAACTGTCAGAGCCTTACAGAATGATTTCTAGGGTTTTAAATATGTCCCATAATTTTTAATAAAATCAGATAAATTTTAAAAAATCTAATAAATGGTTTTGCCTACTATAATGTGAGGGGTTTTAATTCATACTTGACCTTACAAGTGTATAATCACTTCACGAGCTGGAACTCCCTGCTGCACACGTGGTCAGAACGATGGCTCCACAAAGTTTCTCATGCCACATAAACAGCAAGCCAGGACCTCGGAGACAGTCAGCGTGCGGGTTGAGTCAGCATGCGCAGAGACGAGGGCTGGGTCAGGGGACCCTCGACTTGGGTGCTTTTCAGAGTCTCCCGTGCGCACCTCACACAAGTTGCTGAAGCAATGAAAAGGTGCATTTTCCAGACTGGAGTCTGAGTCACTGACTTGAGCTCCCAACCCTCCTGTTGGTGGGTGCTGCGGATGTGCCATAATTACTCCCATCTAGTTCACCACCGGGCTGTGGTGGCGCAAGTGGTTATGACAGTTAAGGGGCAGGCCAGGGTTCGAGACGTGGGTCCTACAACATGGGTCCTACAACTTGGGGGGAGCACCCATCCTTAGCCCAGCTTTTGCCAACCTAGCAGTTCAAAAGCATGGAAATGCAAGTAGATAAAGAGGGGCCACTTCGGTGGGAGGGTAAATCTGCACCTTCAGCAGTCAGGACCACGGAGGTGTCTTGGGACAATGCCGGCTCTAATGGCGTAGAAACGGGGATGAGCACTGCACCCCCACAGTCGGTCACGACTTGCAGTACAACACGTGGGGGGACATGTTTACATTAAGCCCCTGCAGACCCTCAGAGGGGCATGTGGAGGGGGGAGACCACTTCTTCCTCTATGTTCCTGGCCTCTCTGCTGGGGGAGAAGAGGCTTCCTAGGGGTGCAGAGGGTGGAGAAGAGCTGGGGGGGTTCCTGCTGAGGGGTGGCTGGATGACTCCGGGGGTCCCTTCCTCTCCCTGTGGTTCCTCTAGGAGTTCCTGGTCCTGGGGGTGCTGCACCCATTTCTCAAGGCGCTGCATATGGGGACATGCCCCCAAGAATGACAAGTCTGGGACACCCCCCCAGAAGAGATGTCATGGCCAGACAGTGGCATAGCTAGAGGGGGGCTGAGTAGTCAGTCTTGGGGGAGTCTCTGAAACCCTTCCTAGTGGGGGGACCAGTGGGGGGGTCTGAGCAGTCAGTTTTGGGGGGAGCCTCACCCCTTCGGTGCCGTTCCAGGTGTGGGGAGCAAAACGGAGCCATCGGCTCCGTTTTGCTCCCCACACCTGGAACGGCTCCGAAGGGGTGAGGCTCCCCCCAAAACTGACTGCTCAGACCCCCCCCCAGCTACACCACTGGGTCCAGAACAGGAAGTGACATCACTGTGAACAGGAAGTGACATCACTGTGGTGTCTACTGGGGAGTCTCACTCACAGCCTGAGTGCCCTATTCCAAAATGGCGACGCCCAGGGCTAGATTCCAAGATGGCGGCCCCCAAAGGGGGTCACGACCCCCCACTTTGAAACCCCCCCCCAAGACCAGCCCTGCTTGCTCTGCCCCCTTGAGTGGGTGAGGGTGAGGAAGCCCCCACCGCCTGGAGGAGGAGGAGGCGGTGGTGGAGGCTGGGGAGGGCTCAGCGCCACAACAGCCTTCCTGACCAGAGGGGGCGCCATAGAGAGCAGCCTCCACCGCCGGAAGTCCGCTCTGGCCGTCAGGGCTCGCTTCCCACAAGGCCTTCCTGGCCCCGGCGGGCGGAGGTCGCGACCCCCCGGAAGTGCAGCCGCTGGAGGTCGGGCCTCCCTCCCTCCCTCGGGCCGGCGCTGCGGCGGGGAAGAGCCCGGCCCCTCAGCGAGGCCTCGCAGCACCTGACTAGGCCCGGTGCAGCCGTCGCTCCCTCCGGGCCTCGCCTCAGCCTCCGGGTCCCGCCGCCTCCAGGTGCGCTGCAGGCCCGGCACGGCCTTCGAAGGGAGGGGGCTGGGCCGAGCCACCCGAAGGCCCCGTCAGGCCCCCCGGAGGTCCCCCTGGCAGCCCCTCCCCGCCGCAGGCCCCGTCAGCCCTCCCGCAGACCCCCGTCAGCCCTCCCTGTCGGGCCCCTTTTCAGACCCTGTCAGCCCCCCCGTAACCCACCCGCAGGCCCTGTCAGTCCCCCGTTGAACCCCCCCCCCAGGCCCTGCCAGCCCCCCTCACAGGACTCCCTCATCTGCCCCCCACAGGTCCTGTCAGGCCCCCCCGTCAGGTCCTGTAAGCCCCCCACCTGCTCTGACCCCCCACAGGGCTCCCCATCTGCCTCCCTCAGGTCCTGCCTGCCCTCCACAGGCCCTGACCCCCCACAGGGCTCCCATCTGCCCCCACAGCCCCCCGTCAGGTCCTGCCTGCCCCCCACAGGCCCTGACCCCCCACAGGGCTCCCATCTGCCCCCACAGCCTCCCGTCAGGTCCTGCCTGCCCCCCACAGGCCCTGACCCCCCATAAGGCTCCCCATCTGCCCCCCACAGCCCCATGTCAGGTCCTGCCTGCCCCCCACAGGCCCTGACCCCCCATAAGGCTCCCCATCTGCCCTGACCCCCCCGTCAGGTCCTGCCTGCCCCCCACAGGCCCTGACCCCCCATAAGGCTCCCCATCTACCCTGACCCCCCGTCAGGTCCTGCCTGCCCCCCACAGGCCCTGACCCCCATAAGGCTCCCCATCTGCCCCCCACAGCCCCCCGTCAGGTCCTGCCTGCCCCCCACAGGCCCTGACCCCCCACAGGGCTCCCTATCTGCCCCCCCCACATCCCCCGTCAGGTCCTGTCACCCCCCCACCTGCCCCCCACAGGCCCTGCTCCCCATCTGTCCCCCACATCCCCCATCAGGTCCTGTCAGCCCCCCATCTGCCCTGACCCCCCACAGGCCCTGCTCCCCATCTGTCCCCCCACATCCTCCATCAGGTCCTGTCAGCCCCCCATCTGCCCTGACCCCCCACAGGCCCTGCTCCCCATCTGTCCCCCCACATCCCCCATCAGGTCCTGTCAGTCCCCATCTGCCCCCCCACATGCCCTGACCCCCCACAGGCCCTGCTCTCCATCTGTCCCCCCACATCCCCCATCAGGTCCTGTTAGCCCCCATCTGCTCCCCCACATGCCCTGACCCCCCACAGGCCCTGCTCTCCATCTGTCCCCCCACATCCCCCATCAGGTCCTGTCAGCCCCCATCTGCTCCCCCACATGCCCTGACCCCCCACAGAGCTCCCCATCTGTCCTCCCACATCCCCCGTCAGGTCCTGTCAGCCCCCCACCTGACCCCCCACAGGCCCTGACCCACCACAGGGCTCCCATCTGCCCCCACAGCCCCCCGTCAGGTCCTATCTGCCCCCCTACAGGCCCTGACCCCCCCACAGGGCTGCCTATCTGCCCCCCACATCCCCCGTCAGGTCCTGTCAGCCCCCCACCTGCCTCCCACAGGCCCTGCTCCCCATCTGTCCCCCCACATCGCCATCAGGTCCTGTCAGCCCCCCATCTTCCCCCCCCACATGCCCTGACCCCCCCCAGGGCTCCCCATCTGCTCCCCACATCCCACATCAGGTCCTGTCAGCCCCCCACCTGACCCCCCACAGGCCCTGACCCACCACAGGGCTCCCCATCTGCCCCCGACATCCCCCATCAGGTCCTGTCAGCCCCCCGCCTGCCCCCCCACAGGCACCTCTGGGCTGCCAGTGAAACTCCCACCAGGGAGAGGCCAAGACTCTGTCTCCCCTCACGGCTCCTGCAGGTCTTGGCCTGGGGGAGGGGGAGGGCTGGGGCCATACTAGATGTTCTCCTTTCCCAGGACACATCCTCTTTTTTAGTCTGCTGTCCTATAAAAACCTTTTCCTTCTAAAAGGCAGCATCAGATTAATAAATGTCTTGTTATTAATTAATTATTTGCAATAACGGTTTTAAATTTAATGCTAAGCAATGCAACGTTTAAATTTAGCTGGTGAAATGATATACGTGAGTGTTTTCCACTTTTACTTTGTTGCGTCCTCCGTTTTTCTTGGGTGTCCTACATTTTGTGGGTTCTTGTCCTCTTTTCCTGGGAGGGGGCTGTTGTGGGGCAGCATCACTACCCAAAGGAAGAGCATTGAGTCCCCTCTGGCCTCGCGTGGCCCCCTTTTGGGACTTGCAGGTGTACAGATGGTGGCTCTTCTGGGCTGCGCAGGGGCCACTGACTCTCTCATCTGATCTGCTGCCAGGACGTGCTCCAGTAGTGGCTCCAGGAGGTCCACCAGCAATGAAGCTCCTGGAGAATTCCAGTTTTGAAGCCATCAACTCCCAGCTGACAGTGGAGACGGGAGACGCCCACATTATTGGCAGGTAGGAGGAGGGGGACTGTTCTGTTTCCCTGCTCTTCTTGGGCTGAATTCAGAATTGGTGTGTGGCCCTGGAAGAGACAGACGGAGAGTCGGCAGATGCCCCTGCAGCTTGGCACTGGAGCCACGGGTGCTTGGGTGCTGTGCTGTTGTGCTGTGTTGTTGTGCTGTTGTGCTTTGCTGTGCTGTGCACATGACACTCATGTGAAGTGGCAGGATAGGAAGTGGGACTCCGGTTAAAGCAAGTGGGTGTAGCTCAAGTTGATGGGCCACTGCATGCTGTGTCCTCTTAAGGTCAGAAGTTTGCAGTAAAACGCAGGATCTGGAGGAAGCCGGAGGAGGACAAGAAGAGTGGCTGCACCTTCAGAGATTGGGGCACAAGGGGCTCCTCCGCTTAGTCCCCGAAGAGTCCATAACAGGCTCTGGTGGCAGAGAGAATCTCCATCCCTTTCAAAGCTTCTTTGTGTGCCCTTTAGGGAGAGAAAGAGCATAAGCTTAACCGTGTCTACTCAGAAGTAAGCCCCATTGTATGCAATGGGTCTTACTCCCAGGAAAGTGTCTTTAGGATTGCAGCCATAGTGCCATTAATTTTTTAACCATTTTTTGCTGATTTATCCATTTTTTCATTTTCTTTTTAAAGTACTTTGTGAACTTTTTAGTAGAAAAGTTGTACATAAATGATCTATCTATGAATCTGTAAATAATTTGGTCAGACCATAAGGAAGGACCTCCAAGCCCGTGTCCTCGTCCCCGGGAAGGGGCAGCAGTGTGGAGGCTGGCCATTGTGCCTGGGTCATGCTGCTCTGCTGAGAGCCTGTCCAGAAGCAGCAGGGCAAGGTAGGCAGGGCCTCTCCTCTAGAAAGCATAGGTCAGTTTTCTGGTTAATGCCAATAGGCCCTGGTTTTGGAAGGGCCACTAGGTCCCTCCACCTGAGCTCTGCTGGCACCACATGATGGGTTCATGATGTCCTCCCACTTTCTCAAGAGGGCGGACTTGAGACTATCTGGAAGAGCTCCCCCACTTTTCAGCTCTGGATGTTGGCATTTGCGTGAAGTTCTCTCCACCTCGACGTCCCAGCCAGATAGTTGTAGAGCTTTTCTGCCTCTCCTCCTTCCCTGAGTGGGTGTGAAGGTTTTTCATTCTGCTTCTTGTCTCTCGCAATCCATCAGCAGGTCAAGGCTTGGAAAGCCAAGCAGGGACAATGAGGCATGCCACCCAAGCCTTTTGGACCTCTGGTTCATCCTCCATCCACAAAGAAAGGAGCCTTGATCCTTGTCCAGTAGGCAGCATGGAAGGGTGGCCTCTCCCCCCACCTCTGGAGAGGTCCAGGGGTGCCTCTGTGGTTTCAGGCTGGGCTGGCTTACGGGCTTTGACCTTTGGGTGCACTGTTCCTGGGCCTTCCTGGCTCCACTCCCTGCTTCTTTTCCTGGAGTTGCTCCAGCAATTAGTCTTTCAAATTGGCTTTCAAATAAGGTAGTTGCATCAAGGAAGGGGGAGGAACTCTTTCTGGGGACTGGAGGCGTCCTCCTCATTGCATGTCCTTCTCCCTGAAGACATGGATGGAGGCTGTCAGCTCTGCAAGGCCCTCCCTCCACCTCACTGCAGGCGCCACAGTCCTGCTGCTGTGCATCAGGTTTCATCAGACCCTTATTTCCTCAGAGATACTGCTGCCTTCTATGTGGCAAGCCTGCTTCAGAGGGGAGAGCAGGGCCTGCACTGCCGCGTATAAAGGGTGGCTTTGGGTGTTTTGGGTGTCATGGTCTGGGGCTCGCTGGGGCTCTCGCCTGGGATCTGAGGGTTCCAGTTGACTCGGTTTTGTGTCTTTCCACAGGATCGAGAGCTACTCTTGCAAGATGGCTGGTGATGACAAGCACCTCTTCAAGCAGTTCTGCCAGGAGGGCCAGCCCCATGTCCTTGAGGCCCTGTCGCCACCCCAGACCACAGGGGTTAGTCCAAGCAGGTGTGTATGGCCTGCTTCTGACCAGTCATCTGGTGAGAGGCAAAGCCCTCTGTACATATGCAGGATTCTTCTTGTTCTGTGGTACTCAGCTGTCTAAGTCTTGGAGCTGTGGGGAGGAGTGCTGGGAGTCCTGGGCTCTAGGGCTGCAGGCGTGGGTTGCCAGAGAGCCTCCCCTCCCCAGATTCTCCTGCTTTGTCCTTCTGCACTATGGAGGAGCTCAGGCTATAGTGAAGCACTTGGAAGTCAGGTCTTGGTCAGGAATTTGGGTGAGCACCTCCCAGTTGACACACCGTGGCAGGAGGGAAGTGAGCCTTCCGTGGAACGCTTCCTGCCTGAGTCTCCTCCTCATGCAGGGTGGGAAAGCGGTTATGTTTTCTAAGGTTTAGCACAAGGCGGGACACCTGAGCAAGTGCAGAAGAAGCCACTGTTCAAAGGCAGCCAGAACTAGCAAGAACATGGAGGGGCACTTCTCTTTGGGCCTAGAAGGGACACTGCATGCAGTGGGGGGTCCAGGTTTGTAGGGTCTCCCATTAAAGGGGGCATAGAGTGCTAGTGGCTCTCTGGGATCTGATTGGTGGTGGTCTCAATGGTGCAGTTGTCTGTTTCTGTTGTGGGACCAGGACATTTCTCTGGCTTAGCAGTGGGAAGAGAGGGGCCTGCCTCAGCCCAGAGCCTGTGGTTTGTGACAGGGCATGCTTGATGCTCCAGGCTCAGCAAAAGTCAGAGTGGAGATGAGGAGGGGCCGCTCAGTGACAAGTGCAGCCGCAAGACCCTCTTCTACCTGATTGCGACGCTGAATGAGTCTTTCCGGCCTGACTATGACTTCAGCGCTGCCAAGAGCCACGAGTTCAGTCGGGAACCAAGTCTCAATTGGGTAGGTGGGTCTGTTTCCCCTCTGCCCCCCACCCAGCTAGCCTGGAAGCACCATGTAAGATGGCAGATCGCTTGGTGGTGGTGCCCACCTTCATACCCTATCCCCAGAGTCTGTAGTAGCCCTTTGTTGAGCTGATGTTTGCCAAGACATCCACTGCTCTGCAGGATCTGCTGTGGTGCTGTTCTCTTCCCTTTCCTACAAGCAGCAAGATGGTAGGAGAATCATTGGGTCTACTGACATCCTAGAGAAATAGGCCAGACCACACATCCTTCTTCCCAGGCTGCAGGCCTGTTTTCCCCACATGTGTCCATGTTAAATGGGGCAATCCTGTCGTCCAGAAGACTTGCAGGAAGCCGCTCTGTTTGAGGAAAGGTTCCTGAGTGCTCAGAAGCGGCTCAGAAGTGTCATGGGTTCTTCAAAGCTTCAAGAGGCAACTCCATTCCTGCCTCCCAGTTCTGTGATACTCAGGCCCATCGCAAAGCCAGGCTGGAGGGAGGCCAGGCAATTGGGCTGTCTTGCCCCTAAGGCCTCGTAGCCCTTCCTGCACATTCTTGTTCTGGAGACTGAGGCACTGCGAGAGCTGAGAGCTGCTGTGTGTGGTGGCCACGCTGGCCTTGAGCACTTGCTAAGAATGTTTTCAGCAGTCAAGCAGCACCTAGTGAGTCTCACCTGCGGCATCCCTCTTGGAGCATCCCCTCTCACTCTGGTTCTTCCCCCTCCCCCCGGAATGGCAGGCAGATCCCATCATCAGCTCCAGGCTCCCCTAGCTAATTTTTGCTTCCCACTGCAGCCTGCACCCTCCTTTTGGTCTCCTGCCTGCCCCCTGCGCTCCCCGTTCATCTTCCTCCCACCAAATGCTTTGGGGAGAACAGAGAGCATGCATCCCTGCCCGTTTTGGGTACAGGAGCCTGGACAGTTTCCGGCTGTGTTTCAGGTGGTGAATGCCGTGAACTGCAGCCTCTTCTCTGCTGTGCGGGAGGATTTCAATGCCCTGAAGCCTCACCTGTGGGATGCGGTGGACCAGGAGATCTGCCTCTCGGAGTGTGACATCTACAGGTACCCTCTACACAGTGTGCTCCAGGGTGCCTGCGTCCCTGCTGCTGGGGTTGTTTGTGGGAGGGGGTGGTGTTCCTGGACTGCTGCTCCATTCCCATGGCCTTGCTTCTGCTCCTGCAGCTACAACCCAGATCTGGACTCTGACCCCTTTGGAGAAGAGGGCAGCTTGTGGTCCTTCAACTATTTCTTCTACAACAAGAGACTGAAACGGATTGTCTTTTTCACCTGTCGCTCCATCAGGTCAGGAGCTGTGCAGGAGGGGTGGGTTCCTTCTACAAGAGAGCCCTAGCTCTAGCCCCACAGCTTCTCCCAGCCTCTGTGTCTGGAGCACTGCAGCAGCAGCATGTTCTGAGGGTTGCTTTTGTCTGCCAGTGGCTCTATGTACCCCCACCCGGAGGCAGGCAATGAACTGGACATGGACTTGAGTGAGGACGACGCACAGGAGGTCGCCGATAGCTGCGAAGCAGAGGGGGGCAGCATGGAGGAGGACAGGTCAGAAGGACTGATGGGGGGAAGCCTCGCTCATAAGACTGCCGCAGGGTGCCAGTGCCTTCTGTTTGGGAAACATGAGCACTGGCCATAGTGGCTGGATGGGGCTGCCTCTGCCTGCATTTTCCCAGCATGCTTCTTTGTGGCTCTTTCTCTCCACAGGACGCAGGTGATCTGCATGTGACTCCCACGGGCGATGCTCCTCGCAAGAGTAGCTGCTCCTGCATCTCCGTCCAGCCCCTCACAGCTGTGTTGCTCTGCCCGTCTACCCTGTCGCCTCTGGACACCCAGGGTACTGCCAGGCAGTCAGAGGCCCACGCGCTCTGGGCACAGAGCCCTCGTCTCCTGGGGGACTCTCTCCCGCCTCTCCAGTGTCTGTGGAATGAACAGGAGGGGGCCAGAGCCTGCAAAAGCACTTTCTCTTCTGGACCATAGTGGACCAAACTCTGTTTGTGGCACTTGCAGCCAGTGTGTGTGTGTGTCTCCCTGGAGCTGGGCCAGACTTTGTCCTCCTGAAGCTGTGTTTCCCTCCCTCCTGCTACTCTCAGACTGACCAGCTTTGTGTTTGAGGATCGGGGGGGCCTTCCTCTCCCCAGGAGATGTTGGCAATGGTCTTTCCTAGCAACTGTTAGGAGGAGGAAGACTGGAAAGGAGGTGGATGCTGGAAGAGCTGCGGAGGTCCCCCTTCTCCTTTTTAACCACCAGACTTTTGGCAGTTGGCCAGTTGGAGCCAGGTGGGCAGTGTTTGGGCTCCTGCTAGGGCCGCTGCCCACTTCTCTCCCAGAGTTTATTTTTGTATTCATGCCCCAGACTCCAGGTTGGCTGCCCCCTTCTGCAGCCCTCTCTTCTTTCCCCTGCCCAAGCCAGGCTTGTGTGCTGGCCCTCACTTCTGTCAGTGCTGGCTTTGTGGGAGCCCTTGGCACTCTGGTCCTCAGGTGGAGGAGGCAAGTGCTGCTGGAACAGGAGGTTCTCTGACTGGCGTGTGCTGATCCTGCGCGACTCCTGCTTCCCATAGGCCTGGGCTGAGCTCCTGTGAAAGCCCCCTTCCCCCTCTTTGTTTGCACTGACTCCTGTACCCTTCAGCACCACACTTCTTGCTCCACAACAAGAGCCGAAGCCAAGCCACCCTTTCCTTGCCAGCCTTCGCCCTTGATAGCAGAAGCAGCACCTTCCTGTCCCCTGAATGCAGGGAGGCGGTGGAGGAGGAGCTCCCTGGGCCAGCAGTGCTCCTCTCCCTTCTTGTGGTGCCCGCAGTCAGAGTCCTTCGCAGCAGTTGCTGGCTCCCTCCCTCCCCTGAATTGGCTTCAGACTGCCTGGAGCTCCTGGCTGCCTGTTCTTCGCAGGAGGGCCTGGCCTGGCCTGGCCTGTGCTTTCCTCCCAGTCCCTTCTCTGGGTGGGGGTGCAAGGCTGGCCACAGCCAAGCTCTAGTGGGTTAGGGTCAGGCAACCGTCCGCTGCAGGGGGCACAGGACACAGGCCAGTCCTCAGGCCCAGAAGGCCCCTCTCCTGCTCTGCCAGCCCCTTTCCTGCAAGAGCTGCTTGAAGAACAGCCAGGGCTCATCTGTGGCTGCCAGGGAAAGGGTAGGGCACGGTTGGTCTTGGGGAACAAGGGTGAAGAAGGGGGAGATTTTCCCTCCATTCTGGAAGTTGGTTTGCCTCCTGTGTTGCAACTATAAAAGGGGCTTTTTTGTCTTGTGATTGAACTTGTGTCTCCATCTCTTGGGTGCCTCTTCTGGCTGGGGAAGGGGTGTAGGCGGAAGAGCTGCCGTTCTGGAGGGGCTGTGTGGCCAGCGTGACAGTGACCATCAACCCCATGAAGACAGGTCCTGGGCTGGCTTTTCTGTCTTCTGGCAATACAGAGCCCCTGATGCTCCTGCCCCTCACGCTCACCTTTTCAGAATGGCTGGGGGCAGAGCTATTGCATGAAAGGCAGAAGAGCCCTCTGGATCAGGGCCCTCTAGTCAAATTTCCTCCATCTCACAGTGGCCCACCCAGTGACGCAGGGAACACACCACGTACTGGTGCCCTCCTCTGCACCTGGCATTGAAGTTGCCCATCCCTAAAATCTGTTGGGTTGCAATCCCTGTAAAGGCTCTTAACCCTTTTCTGCAGAAAGTTGTCCAATCCCCTGTTAAAGGCATCCAGGCCTGATCTTGTGGCCAGGAGTTCCATGGACTAAGTACATGCTGTGTCAAGAAATATTTTTATTTTGTCTGTCCAAACACCCACCTCAGTTGTAGTGGATACTGAGTGCTGCTCCAGTAAAGCCTCCCCTAGTGAGAGGTGGGAGACCTGGCAAGGGAGTGTCCAGAGCCCTGTGCAACAGTAGTGAAAGGTTTGCTGCACCTGCCCAGCTGCAGGGTTCCAACTGCTGCCAGTCCTGCCAGGGCAAGAGTGTTGTGTTGGGGGAGGCAGTGCCAGCCAGTCTTGCAGGGCTCACCTGGGCGGAACCTCTCCAGTACTGCCTGGGGCGGGGGCCTGGGGCAGCCCCTGACCCGGTTTGCCTGGGTGCCCAAGGCCAGCAGCACCAAGTGGCAGAGGTGGGCAGGCGGCTCTGGGCAGTGCAGGCCTGGCTGGTTGTGTCGGTGGGTGAGAGGCTTGGAAAGGAGGGTTGGGGTCTGCTGGGGTTTCCTTCATGCCAACCGGACCACAGATTTTTGTTTGTGCAGCTGGGTGACGACTGGATGGAGTCTGGAGGGTCCCAGCAGGGTGTCCCAAGGCGTCCTCCTGCTCCAGCCCCCACCCAGGAAACCAATTCCTTGCCCTGACTCTTGGGCTGTATTTGAGGTGCCTCCTCTGAGTGGGGTGCGGGCTGGAGAATGGGGGGGGGGTGTTTGGGGCATCCAGGCAGAATTGGTCCGCTTCCAAACGGGGGGACTGGAACCACCCTGGGTGTGGATGGGCACTGGTGGAGCAAGGGCACCCAAGACACCCCTCTGATCTTGGCCAGGGGCACCAGATGTCCTCTTTTCCAGGACATGCCCCCTTTTCAGTCTCGTGTCTTGGAAAGGAGATCTGCTTTGTCCTCCTTTTCCCAGGGTGACCACCTGTTTTCCCGGACGCGTCCTCCTTGTCAGTCGTGTGTCCTGGGAAATGTTTCACTGAAGCCCCTGAAAGCGACCTCCAGGAGTGACTGAGCTTTTATCTGGTCCTCTTTTCCTGGTCTGGGCCAAGGAGGGTCCCCCGAGGGTGCCACCCGGGACTCCTCTTTCTTCTCCGTCCAGCAACAGCTGCTCCGACGGGGCGGGTGCTCTGGCCGGGGAGGCTCCGGGACGGGCAGGGCTGCCGCCGACCCAGCAGAGCCCCAGCCCCGAGGACTGTCCAACGGGGCCCCCGGTGGCGGGCAGCGCGCTGGCTCGGCCCGGTCCAGGCTCCCCCGGGGGTCCCGTCGGACAGGCGGGCTGCGGAGCCCTCGAGGCTGGAGCCGGAGCTCCGCCTCGCCTCCTTCCCGGGAGCGGCCGCAGCTGCACCCGCCCGGCAACAGAACGCGCCCGGCCGGCAACGGCTCCGACGCGGTTCGGCCCAGCCGTCGGAGGTAGGTGGTGCTGGGCGAGCCCGGTCCCTGTCCTCCCCGAGGGGCTCGCAGTGCACCCGGCGCCCTCCCTTCCCCTCCCGCTGGGGTCCCGCCGCCCCTGCCCCGTCCAGGCTTCTTCCGACGGGGCTCTCTCCTCTCCTCCGACGGGGCGCCGCATCTCCACCCTCACAACAGCCCTGCCAGGTAGGACGAAGCAGAGGGACCTGATCTAGTCATCAGAAAAGAGGACAAGATGCAGAAGAAAGTGGAGAAAATAAAATTATTTTTAAATTATTCTATAAAAATATAAAATGTATAAGTTATATAAGTGATATATATTTTATAATTTATATAATGTATACATACAAACACAGAGTATATATATGAAGTATTACATTTAGGCTGCGATCCTAAAAACAGTTTCATGGGAGTGAATTCAGTGGAACTTACTTCCGAGGAGCCACTACTGGGATTGCACTGATAATATTATGGGGGAGGGAGAGAGAGAAGGAGGGGAAGACACACTCCCCAAGGTCCCCCACATGCCACCTTGGGGAACACTGGGGGGACCAAGATGGTAGCCCCCACCATTGGGGACCCCCCTGGAAAGATGTCAGGACCCCCACTTTGAAGACCACTGATTTAAGCACTCATATTCAGCTGAAAACTTATCCATAGGCTGCAATCCTTAACACACTTTCCTGGGAGTAAGGCCCATTGAACACATTGGGGCTTACTTTTGAGTAGACGTGGTTTATTAACTCCAAAAAGGCTCCTTGCTCTCTGCATGCAAGGAAAAGGAGGATTTTTTCCAGGACAGGAGGCTAAAAAGGGGGACGTGTCCTGGAAAGAGAACCACATCCCGCCTGGGTCATCAAGATCACTGCTAGTCATCAAGGCAACTGGAAGCCGAGGTAGGCACGTGCTGGTCCCAGTCCCAGTCCCACACCAGCATATGCAGGTCTCAGGGTGCCCCCCACCCAAAGGGGTCTTGGCAGCCCCCACTCCCACCCCATTGCTGCATCAGGGGCAGCACTGCAGGGAGAGTCACTCCTAGCAGCAGCAGAGCCTGCCCAGACCAGGGTGACCAAATGTCCCTTTTCCCTGGACATGTCCTCTTTTTTTCAGCCTTGTGTCCTGGAAAAAAATCTAGGTTTTCCTTCTTTTCCTTGAGAGCAGGCAGAGGGCAGCTTTCTTGCAATTAATACATTACAGGTAATAAAATTATATGTTATAAGTCACAGAGTGTTTAAATCAAGCACATGAAGAATACTGTATTTACTCAAATCTCACACATCTTTTCAGCCAAATCCAGTCTCCAAAATGAGGGTGTGCGTTAGATGTGATGGTTAGTTAGATTTGATGAAATGTAGTATTTTGATTATAAGTGTAGGGCGCGCATTACATTCAATGGCACGTTAGATTCAAGTAAATACAGGTATGTATGGGTGTGTGTAGCTTTGATTTGGTCAAGTCCTACATTTTGTCTTGGGTGTCCTACATTTTGGGGTCCCGTCCTTGCCCCCTTTTGTGGTCATGACTTAAGTACCTCAGAAGAGCCTCCACTGGATCAGGCCAAGACCCATCCAGCTCAGCTTCCGTACCACACAGCGGCCCACCAGATGCCTCAGGAGCACACATGACACCTGCGTCCAGGTGCCCCCCCTGCTTCTGGCACTTGGAGGTTGTCCACATCTACACCTGTCTGTGCACATCTATGCATCCCTGTTGTGGCTTTTAACCTGGTCACTGGGCCCAACCACCACCACCACCTCCTCCTCCTCCTCCTCCTCCTCCTGGGAGATGCTCCAGGCCAGCAAGTGGTGCCAAGGGGGCTTGGTCCAGTGCAATAAGTATCTCCGTAGCACAAGGAGGCCTCTATGCCCCCCGCTACCCCTGCAGTGCAGCACACACCCTGCTGGCACGGCTTGACCCAAAGCAGCCACAGACCCTCCTGCGTGGTTTTCCCAGGTCTCGGCCCCAGTTTGGATAGTTGTGAGAAGGCGTTTCCTTGCTCCCTCCGCGTCCCACGTGTGGATGAGCCCCCGGCCTCTCCTGAGGTGTGGATGCAAGATCGAGAAGCAGAACTGCCCAGAAGCCAAGAGCAGTGCCGCAGCAAGTCAAGATGCAGGGCGATGGCCGTAAGTAGGTCCCAGAGGCGCAGTCTGGGACCTTGGCTGTGCCTCCTGATCTTCTTCCTTTGCGGTCTTGCTTTGGCCAGGACTGGTCCTGAGATCTGGGAGGCACGCAAGACCTCTGAGCACTCCCTGCAAAGAGGGGCTGAGAAGGAACCCACTGGTGGGCTGCACGGAGCCATGGGCTGCCCTCGTCTTCTGCTCCTTTCTTCCAGCAGTGTTGCCGAGGAAAAGCATGTCTGGCCAGGAGGATGAGGTCGATGTGCCAGGCAGCCCCCTGATGCCCAAGGGCCGCGGGCTGTGGCAAGTGCTCCAGCAGGGTTACTGGCATGCAAAACAGAAGGTGTGCTCCCCATAGAGTTTGGGCTCCTCCTGGGTCCTGTGGGGTTCCCTGGGTCTGGTGGCTCCTCTTGGGACTGGTGGACTAAGGAGGTGGCATGGCATAGTACCACCAGTCCCTGTGGGCCTGGACCTCTCCCCATTGCTTCCCTCCAGTCTGGAGGCTTTTCCAGACTTCCACTGGCAGGCAGCTCCCGGGTTGCACAGATTTCTGTCCATCTCCCCCTTGCCCTGGTCCTACCCACTGCTTCCCCTGGCAGTGCTGGGGATGTTCTCCCACCACACAGACACTTGCACAGGGCAGCAGATGGGGACCAACCAGGCAGCTATAGGGCCATGCAGCATCCCATCAGTTCCTCCCTTGCCGACTTGCCTGCTCCCAAGCGATGCTAACCCCATCCCATCCCAAGTGATGCTGAACAGCAGCAGCGAGCAGAGCAGCAGCTCCGTCCTGTGGCAGGTGGCAGGGAGCCTGTCGTCCCAGAGTTTGGGCACCCACAGGTGTCAAGGTGTGGTCTAAGAAGGGAACCACGTTCCTTCCAGCCCCACCGCTTCCTTGCTCCGCTTTTCTTGCAGATGGGGAGGGATGACATGAAGCTGCTGCACCTGAGCCACGGCCTCCAGCACCTGGCCCACATCACCCTGCTCCACCCCGTGCGCCACATCACATACGACGCACTCCAGAAGATCTTTGTGGTGCTGGATTCGGAAGACATGCTGCACTTCCTGAGGGAGGACGGATCCTACAAGAGTTGCCGCAGAGCTCCCGTGCCCATGGTGGGCATCCTCTACGCCAGTGAGGTTGACCAGTTTGTGGGCTGGACGGAGGGGGGCTTCCACGTGCTGGACTCCAACTTCCACGTGCTCTCCCAAGTGCAGGCCGCCCAGCCCATCCGTTGCACCCTTTACAGCGAGCTGCTCAACCGGGTTGTGACCGGTGGGGACGGGAATGTGACCATCTGGGAATTCCGCTTCGGCTTCCGCAGCCTGCAGCCCCGCTTGGTCCTGAGCGAGGGGCTGGAGCCCACCGACGTCTTCAACCGCCTCGCCTTGGATGCCAGCGGCGTGATTCCCCAGCGCTGCTTTGCCTCCTGCGGCACTGGCGTGGCTGTCTTTAACATCTCCGCGGGAAAGCTCCTGTCCTTCAAGAAGGAGCTCCACACCAGGTGAGGCTTCCCTGAGCTGGCGGATATGCCGTATCCCTGTCCCAAGGAGATCCAGGGTGGCTCACAATATAATAATTTATTTCCTTTCTTTATTCCCCGCCTTACTTGTAAGGTGAGCCAACGCGGCTCACAAAGGGATAAAGTAACAAACATGAAATCAATATTTTAAAAGCACACCATACAAAACCCATCAGTTCAAAACACTGCATCAGTGGGAAAAGATAGTGGGAATAATAGTACAATAAAAATTACTACAATAAAAATAATAAAAAGCAGAGGCATCTTAACAACATAAGACGAGCCTCCACTGGATCAGGGCAAAGGCCCGTCTAGTCCAGCTTCCTGGATCTCAGAGCGGCCTACCAGATGCTTCAGGGAGCACACACGACGGTTGCATCCAGGTGCCCCCCCCTTGCATCTGGCGCTCTACACACACCCCTCGTGGCTTGCAACCCTTGAAGGTCCTTTCGTGTAGGAATTTGTAAGGCTAGATGCCATTGCCACATCCTGTGGCTGGGAGTTCCACAATTTAGCACTGGCATCCTTCAGTCTTGAAAGACTATGGTATCATGCTCTGAGTGTCCTCTCCAGAGCACGATGGCATGGGTAGATTAATAGGGAGGATAGGCTGTCCACGCCACTCCACGCCACTGAAATAGTCCACTGGAACAGCAGGGCTGATAGGGCGGGTTCCAGCTGTGTTGCAGGAGTTACCAGAAGGTGATGGTACAGTCAGGAACTGCTTCTGGGACTCCGGCTCCGGATTTGGCCTCAAGGTTGACTCCTGAAGCCTTTCCCATAGACGGGCAGAGCCACAAGACAGGGGAGGTTTCAGGTGGGAGTTTTCCTTCTCCGGACAACCCACGTTCAGTGGGGTTTTGGACAGGTTTAGTCTGGCTCCTCAACCAAGGCCGGTCTGGCAGGGGAGTCCCCTCCAGTAGCTACACTACCACCAGCATAGCCCTTTGGATCACTGGAGCACACAATCCCACCACCATGAAAAGGGACTGTCCGTCGGTGGGACAGACCAACTACATGCTCAGTAAAGAAATATTTTCTCTTGCCCATTCTAACCCTCCCAACACTCAAAGAATCATAGAATCCTAGAGTTGGAAGGGACCCAGTAGGTCATCTAGTCCAACCCTCTGCCTGTGGAGCATCTCCAACAGGTGCTGGTCGACCCTCTGCTTGAAGTGGCTCAATTTGAGTGGACGTCCCCTAGTCCTGGTGTTACATAAAAGGGAGAAGAGCTTCTCTCTATTCACTCTGTCCATCCCTTGCATAATCACTGTTGCCTTTCCTCGCATGGGAGGAGTCCCAGCCCAGTTGTCACTGTGGTCAATCCCACTATATTCTTTTTGAGATGTGGTGACCACAGCTGGACTGAATCCTCCAGATGTGGCCTAACGATGGATTTCTACAACAGCATTATAATGTTGGCCGTGTTCCAGGCCACACACGGAATGAGCCTTCTTCACCGCAGCCGCACATTGGGACGACGCTTTCATGGCCCTGTCCACCAGAATCCCAAGGTCGCTCTTAGAACCACTGAGCCTCTATGTAAAGTTAGGATTCTTTGTGTAAGACCTTACACTTACTTACGTGGAAGCACCACGGCCGTTTTGTTGCCCATTCTCCCAGTATGGAGAGTTCCTCCTGGACCTCTTGACAGTCCCTTCTGGTCTTCACCACTTGGAAAAGTTTAGTGTTGTCCGCAAATGGCCGCCTCACTGCTTATCTCTGAAGGAAATGAGGGAGAGGTGATTCTGGACAAACAACCCATAGGGTTTCTTCACAGCAGGCAGGAGTAACTCAGAGAATCTCCTCTACAAAACCAGTGGCGCCAGTGGTGTTTAGCCAGGTTAGCTCAATAGCTCATTCAGGGGCAGGGTGGTGGTGGGGAGGACCAGTTTCTTCATGCCTTGCTTGAGGGCTTCCTTGTCCATAGTTGGTAGTGTGGTCTGGATCGGGACCTCGGAGTCAGGCCTGGCACAACTTATCTGCTTCTTCTCAGGGAGATCACAGACATTGACTACTGCGAAGCGGTGCGGTGCGTGGTTACGGCTTCCCGCGACACCACCATCAAAGTCTGGGACGAGAACTGGTCCATTCAGACTGTCTTTGTGGGCCACACTGGTGAGTGTCAAGGCATTGCCTCCAGGAAGGAAGAGCTGGGGTGGGCCCCAGTGTCCCTGCAGACCTCATGGATCTAGAGCAGGCAGGTCCAGCCTTGTCTCTTTAGGGTCCCCTCTGGTTTCCTCCAGTAGGACCCCAGTTCTCTTGCAATGGTGCAAACGCCCCCAGAGCCAGCAGGGAGAAGGAGAGAACGAGCCGGTCATTAATTCATTTTCTCTGGAAACCACTTTGTGAACTTCACATTGAAAAGTGCTGGGATGATGCCAGGTTTATGACCAGTGATGGGCGGCAAACCAGTTAACAACCGGTTCGCAGCCCACCACTGATACTGCGCATGCGCCAACCTTGATTCCTAGCCGGAATCGGTGGGCGCCGGGAATTGGGCCCGACGCTAACAACCGGTTCGCTAGCATTGGGTCCAATTTAACAACCGGTTCTACAGAACTGGTGGGAACCGGCCTGGACCCACCTGTGTTTATGACGCCATTGTAGTAATTAATGTTAAGGCCACAGCTGCAGGGCTGGGTCCAGTTCTGGCCACCACATCTCAAAAAAGACCTAGTGGAACCTGAGAAGGTGCAGAAGAGGATGACCCATAGGATTCCTGGGCACCTTCCTTAGGAGGAGAGGCCAGTTGCATAGCTAAAGAGGGCGTGGAGGTAGCAGTTGCACCGGGGAGCAAGCCAGAAGGGGGGCAACAAGCGGAGCTTGACACTAGTGGCTAAAATTATGAGAAATGGGGGCTGTATGAAGAACAGTGTTCTGAATATATAACCATCATGTTATGTATCACCAGAAAGATAATGCAAAATGCAAAGAAACAAATGTGTCAGGTTGCTGGACATTGTGTTGGACACCATGTCAGGACACTGATTGGTATCCTGTGACTGTTGATGTGGCACAAGAGAGTGAAGACGTACACAGTAGTGTAGTTTACTATTAACTGTATTTACAATTGCGTCAGGCCCCGGCAGGTATAAATCTCCCTGCAACTTAGCAATGGCTGACTTTCCATCAGTGCCTTTAATCCTGCATTCAGAGGCTGGAGATGTGCCGTCAAGGCCTCCACCGGCAGGAGGTGATTCTTCCGGGTCGGCACACAAACCATTTCCAGCTGACGGTTTCAAACCTGAGAGTTCTCATCAGCTCACAATTCACCCAGAACCAAGTGTCGGATTCAGAAATCTCACAATATGGCCCTGGAATATCTGTATCCTGAACAATATCAGTATTATAGCCGATTAATCAGAAAAATGAAAGTACAACTGCCTACGGAACAAACAGTGGATATTCCTAACTCAAAACTGACCTACGAGTCCCAATGAGATGTCATTATGATAGAGTACGGAACTGTTAAGGTGTTAATATGTCAGCTCTTATTTCTATATACAGTATTATTATAATGCAGTTAGTGAGTCCTGCTTACTGGGGGAAAAGGCCCTTCTAAGTGGTGCCTCTAAGCCCTTCTTGGTCTTCGTGGTTCTCTGAAGTGGCTTCTCCTTCTGCGGCACCGGCTGTTCTACCCGCGCCTGACCCGCCTGCCTTGTGCCCTCAGGTCCGGCAACTGCTGTGACCATCTACCCTCAGAGGTCTCTCATCTTCTCAGCCTCCCTGGACGGAACCATCCGCACCTGGAATCTGGACATTGTCGACCAGGTGGACCAGGTGCACCTCTCGGAACCTGCGGAGATCCTGGAGGTAAAGACCTCCTCACACGTCTTTTCCACCTCTGGCCAGTCCCTGAACATGTGGAAGCTCAACAAGCTGTACTCGCTGCACAAGCACCTCGGGGTCCCTGTCCAGCGCCTCAGCTGCACCAACCTGGAGGCGGTAGGCCCCTTCCCCATCCGGATAGTGTGCGTGTGCCAAGATTCCTCGATGCAGCTGCTGGACACGACGAGAGGTGAGGTCGTCTCAACTCTTCGCATGGAGGAGCACTACCGGATTGTGAGCGAGGCCTACTGCCTGCCCCGGGAGACCATCTTTGCGCTGTCGGATGAGGGCACCTTGTTGCGCATCAACACCGCCTCAGATCCCATGGTGGTGCGCAAGAGCAGGGCCAGCTACGTCCAGGGGTCTTTGGCTTGCTGCCTCCTACTTTACAACCACCTGGTGGAACCGGAGCGAGCGTACCTGATGTGGCAGGAGGTGGTGGAGGGCAAGGGTGAAAAGAAGCAGTGGCAGAAGCTTCCACTCAACCAGCAGGACCGGAACAGGTAGGGCAGGGCAGGAGTGCGTGTGTTCAGGTGGAGATGGGGGGAGACACCGGGCCCCACACCAGGGAGCCAGGCTTTGGTGCCTTCCCTTCTGCACCCTCCCAGCAGCTGCAGGAAGACACAGGGCAGCACTGCCCCAAGTGACAGCTGGAACCAGTGGCCTGCAGCGTCAACAAGGACCTCCCTGGCCCGGTAGGACATGGCTCCAGACTTGAGGCCCGAGCAGAATGGTTCTGCACTTGCAGTGCCAGAACTCGCACCCCTGGCCCAGGGCCTTCCCCTGCAGCCCCCCAGGGCTGCCCCAGTGGCCCTTCTGTGCTCTGCCTGTCTTGCACGCATCAAGCCTTGGCCCCGCCACCCCCCCTGCCCTGCCTGAGAACCAACCCAAGCCAGGCTTTGTGGCAGGCAGGATAAAAGGTCTATTCTTCTCACCTGCCCTTTCAGCTCGTGGCCTGCCCTGCAGCTGGAGGTTCTTTGGGGTTGGAGGAAGAAGCAGGTCCAAGTCCAAGGCTGCCATCAAAGAGCTTACAGGAAGGCTGGGAAAACCAGGGCTTGTTATTGCTTTGCCAAGAAAGCAGTCTTGGCTTTCAGATCAGAGCCATTTCGTATCCCTTCCATCCCACTCTTCATCAACTTTCCGTTGCTTTCCATTTCCGTGCTGAGCCGAAGCCACTTCCCCATCCTTCCAACCTTCCAACACCCCAAAGGCCTGGTTCCCATCAAATGCCTCTAGATGAATGTTGGGAACGTTAGGACGGACAAGAGAAAATATTTCTTGACCCAGCATGTAGTTGGTCTGTGGAACTCCCTGCCACAGGATGTCATCTACCCTCAGTGCCTTAAAGAAGGGTTTGGACAAATTCCTAGAGGAAAGGAGTTGCTGGTTCCAAGCCATGAGGAGCGTAGAGGAGGACAACCTCCAAGTGCCAGACGCTCCAAATGCATATGTGCTCCCGAGGCACCTGATGGGCCACTGTGAGGTCCAGGAAGCCAGACCAGGAAGCCAGATGGGCCTTGGGCCTGATCCAGCAAAGGAGCCTCTTCTGATGTTCTTATGTTGTAACCCTCTTGCAGTAGCCTCAGCAAAAACACCCCCTGTGTGCACGTGTGTTGGACTCCTGGCCCTTTTGGTTTGTGGCAGGCTGTGCCTGACTCATGGCACGCTTTGTCCCCATGTGAGCCAGCAGGAAAGGGCAGCTTCTTGTGCCCGAGAAGCCCTGGAAACCTTCCTGATTCAGATGGTGCCCCAGGATTGTGGCACCATCTGAAGTTTGCTTGCCAGCTTCCCTCTCTCTCAGCACAAGGGTCTCCAGGCCTTGCCCTCCCTGGTGGGGCAGTGCCAGCAATCCTGGGGCGGCAGCATTTTCCTCTGGGGAAGCAGCCTTCCCTGTGGCAGTGACAGTCCTGACCTCCCCCCCCCCCCAAAGAAAGGTTCTAGAAGTGTTCAGCTCTGGAGGCACCGAGAGCCTTGCTGCAGGCCACCAGATGCCCCCCACCAGAGTATCTCTTGCGTGTGCCCCCCCAAGAGGCTGTCTGCATCTTCTCTGCCACTACCAGCCAAGCTTTTCCTGTTCGGTTCAGAAACTCCTTGTTCTTGCAGGCAAGCAGCAGAAGGTGCCCACCTTCTGGCCCGACAGGGTCACCCGTGTGCTTCGTCCGTCAGCAGGCTCAGGCTCTGCACACAACAGCCATCTCCTCCCTTCCTCCACAGTTCTTAAGTCTGCAGCTGAACATGGAGCTCACCAGTGCGCTTCCTTCCTCACCAGGTACATACTGATTATGGGGCACCAAAACGGGCTCCTCAGCACCATGGAGTGGTTTTCAGGCCGGATCGAGTACACAGTGGAGGCTCACGGCACCGGGCAGGTGACAGCACTGTCTGAATACCCCACCCAGACGTGTGTCATCTCGGCAGGTGAGGCCAAGTTGGGCAAGCCCCCAGTCCCTGGTCCGAAGCTCCGGCTCAGGGCTGGCAGGACTGTGGCAGGAGATGTTGGGAGATGGAAAGTCCCAGATGCCCGGGGGAGAGACTCCCTCCCCCAGCTTCATTCGCTGCCTGGCAAGCTCCCTGTTGAGTGACAGAGATGGGAACCGGGAACCAAGAGGGGAATGCAGAGGAGGTCTGTGGGCAGACAGGTGGGTCAGGGCAGTTGGGGCAGCAGCAATCACAGGGGCAAGACTCAGGAAAAGAAAAGTTCTGCTGATCCAACAGTTCTCAGCTGGGCTCTTTGGCACCCGGAGTCTCTGGATCCCGGAGCCTTGGAATCAAAACAGACTTTGTCTCCCTGGCAGGTGGCTGCCCATCGGGACCCCAATGCCATCATCATCATCATCATCATCACCTTTTTTGAATATCTCTTTCCTATCTAAAGTTATTGCCAAAAAACTAAAAATAAAAAAATGCATTGAGCTCTATGGGAAAATGAAAGTGCCCCACATTGTGGCTTTACCCACAAGTAGGTGAATGTGCCAGAGTCCATCGGAAAGGGCAAGCTGAGAAGAATCAAGGACACCAGGATGGACCTGATTCAATGAATGCAGCCCCCAAATCACCCCAGAATATATCCCTTTTAATTGCACTGACCCTATATAAATTGAAATGGAGCCATATTGTGCCTTTGCTTGTGAGTAGGCCAACTTGCTTCAGCTCAGGCTAAGAGGAAGCAGATCCTGATCCAATGGATGCAACCCCACCGTTCACCCCAAAGGAAGTCCCTGCTCCAGGCTCTATTGCATTGAGCTCTATGGAAAGTGGAAGTAAATTGCACGGCCGTGTTTACATGCAAGTAAGCAACCGTGTTTGGCCTCCAGTTCAGGTCAGTCCCCCAGGATGGTCCTGATTCAGCAAAACTGGAGCTCAGCCAGTACTCCAGAAGGCAGCCTCACCTCCGTCCCCTCCCAGAGGCTCGAGTGGTAACCGGAAAGCTGAAAAGCTTATTGGTTTGTGTGCGTTTTTTGTGTTTGTAGGGGGTGTTGTTGCAGGCAGGCTATAAGACAGAATTCATTTGGTGGAGGGTGACCACATGTCCTCTTTTTCCAGGACATGCCTCTTCTTTAACCTTGTGATCTGGGAAAAAAATCTACACTGTCCTCCTTTTCCTCTTCCAGGCAAGGAGACCTGGGCTCCAGACGCTGGGGCAGTAGATCATGGAGTAGGACGTGCACCGGAGTGCACTGCTTGGGAGGAAATAGTCACTGCATTTATTTGCTGGCCATTATTATTATTCATTTCATGTCTATTGTTACTAGCTCTCAGCCTAGCGATCTCTCTATCTACAGTACTTATATACTGCTTTTCAACTCCTTAACAGGGTTGTTGTAAGGACAAAAAAGGGGAGGAACTACATACACCACCCCAAGTGGTGGTATAAAAGGGTGGTATAAAAATTTGAAAAATATTAATTTTTTAATTAAGTAATTGCTACTGATAATAATTAATTAAATATTTTTGTCGTATGGGGTGGGAAAAATTTATGGCCCCGGGTGCCAGATGACCGAGCTTGCCACTGCTGAGCCCCCCTGCTTTTAGGGGTGGGGTGCCAGCCTCCTCCCGGGTGCCCCTGAGCACTCCATGGGGAACAGCAGATCTGGAAGTGATGGCTCCCGCATGGTCATTCAGTAGCAACTGTGAATCCAGGTATGTGAAGCCATGGAGGTGATGCCACCTCATCCAGTCTTGTCCAGCAAAGGACAAGAAGGCTCTCTATCTTGTCCCGAGGGAGGGTCATCCAGCAAGGCTGTCCCAAAGCCAGGCCTGAGCCAGGCTGAAAAAGAGTGGTCCAAGAAGGATCCTCTCTGGGGTCCAAAACAATCAAGATTTCACCCAAAGAACCAGATGTTGGAGAGAGAGGGGCTCAGCGGAGCGTTCTCCTTCTGTGCTTCCTCCGGCCCCAAGCACAGGTGCGGATCGCACAGTGAAGATGTGGCGCCTCTTCCCCTACACGCGGGAGTGCCTGGTCCCCTTGCTGTGCTTCTCCTGTGCCACCCCCGCTGTGCACATGTGTCCCATGGGGGAGACCCTGGCTGTGGCCTTTCAGGACCCAGAGATCGTCACCTACAGCATCGTCTACTACAACCTGATGGAGCAAACCCGCACTGAGCACGGGCCCGAGGATGACCCCCTGGATGATATCACAGGTGCTTTGGGGAGGCCCCTGCCATGGTGGGGGAAGGCGGCCCTGGCGGTGGGTGCCTGGCCTTTCCTGCTCACCTGCAGCACACACCTACCCCCAGGCCTCTGCTGCTGCCCTCACATGAAGCTCTTTGCCTCGGCCAGCAGGGACGGCTCAATCAAGATCTGGGACATCCAGAACCAACTGCTGCGGTGAGTGACCGGCCAACCTCCTTCCTGGCAGGACTGCAGGGCTCCATCCAGAGCTTGCCCCGATGGGGGTGTCGGTCCCAGCTTCCCACTGTGCCCCTTGGCCCTGGTCAACCAGCAGCACCAGAGGGAGGTAGCTGGGCACGTGCCCGGGTTCTGTTGGGTGCCAATAGCTGCCTGCCCAGTTTCCCCCCAGTCTCTGCAGAGACAGCTTTGCCAGATCTGGTCCTGGGACTTGCTGTTCCGCCAAACTTGCAATGCTCCAAGGAAATGGGAAATTGACCTGAAAATGCTCCAGACATTGAAGGCATTTGTCCTTTGGGGTCCCCCCTGCTTCTTGTTCCCCCCCTCCTCCTTGGCACATTCTTGCTCTCTCGTTCTCTGCCTTCTGCTTTGCACCCCAAACTGGTTCCCTCCATCAAGGCAGGAAGAGTTTTTGTTCTTTGTCCCGCTAAGCAGATGTTCACGTTGTTTTCTTGTCATGCCAGATTCGTAGCCGGGCGTGATGTTGGGGTGTGTGGGTGCAGCTTCTGCCCTGGGACTTCAGAGCCCCTGCTCTTGTCTGCCCAGAGGCTGCTGGGGCTGGGTGTGGGTCAGCCCCGCTCAGCTCCTGGCCTGTGTGGGCTTTGCAGGCACCTGAAGCTGAACACCATCCCGACGAGCCTGGCCTTTGCCAACCACAAGGGGGACCTGCTGGTCGGCATTGAGAAGCACCTCTACATCATCCTACACAACAAGTACCTGCCCAGCTACTACAGGATGAAGGTGGGGGCACCTTTGCTGGTAGCAGATTCTCCAGAGCAATAGCGGCTCCAGCTTTGGGGGCAAATGTCCTCTGGGCAAATGCCCTGGTGGTGGGCAAATTGGCACCCTTGCCAGGTTTGTGCTGCCCTCGCCCACACCACTTCACCTGGAGCGGTGGATGAACTGCTGCCAGGAACGTGCCCCATCTGTGGAAATTGACCCTGGACTGCTGAGGGCTGACGAGGGTTGGGCGCTTCGAAGGGACTGCTCTGAAGCTGGCTGCGGAGCCCTGAGGTCAGTCCCCATGTCTCTGGGTCACTCTCTCTCTCTTGCAGCTACTGTTTGCCAAGTTTCTGGAGCCCCTGGAGGACATTCCTCTCCCCATCACTGACGCTTGCTTTGAGCAACTTGTCCAGGACAATGTCTGGCGGCTGATGAACGAACCACCCTTGGAGGAGCCTGAGTAAGTGAATGCAGGATCCAGAGGTCTCCCCACTCCAGTTCTGTGGGGCAGGACCAGGCCAATGGGTGGCCAGTGCTGGGGAGATGCAAAGGCACCCACAACCAGTACTAGGAATGAGCACAACATCCATAGGATACAAACGTACAAACCATGATGCAAGCATGGCCACAGTGTCTCCCCCCCCCCCCACAACAGCCTCCTGCTCCATCAGCCGCAAATCGGCCAATGCAAGGAACAGCAAGGCCAGGAGTGACTCAAGTGCCTTCATCCCACCCATATAACAGGCACCCCAGAGCGACTCTGAGCAGAGCAGAGATAGCAAGGTGTGGGTTGCCAATGGCCAGCTCTGGAGGATCCTGAGGATTAGGGCAAAGGCACCAGACCGAGATGCAGGATCAGTCAATGCATTATAATATGGGTGGGGTGGGGTGGGGTGCATCATGCTTGTTCCCCTCCCCCCATTGGGGTGGTGAAGTAGATGTTCCGGCTGGGTGTCTGCCTGTGGAGTTCCCTGGGCCAGAGTCCTTCCAGGGGGAAGTCTGAGCAGAAGCAAACTCTCTTTCCAAGCAGGGATGAGAGGCTCTTGTGCAAAGTCCTCCCTTTGTGCACCAAGCAGCTTTTGACGCCCTTTTCCCGCCCTGGAGGGGTGGAATCCCCTGCCATGCATCCCATCACCTGGGCTGCAATTTCCCTGGCAGGAGCTCCATCACTGGGGGTGATTGGCTGCCAACGTAGTCTATCCTGCACTCCATGGTGGAACTTGGGTTGGTGCCATTTTCTGCTGTTTTGCTCCTTGAGCTGCAGCCTGTCCTCTGTCCGCAGCACACCCGAGCCAGAAGCTCCTCAAGTGGTCCCCCAGGTTGAGACCAAGACAAGCCGGGAATTAAAGTACAAGGAAAGGGTGAGTCTTCCTGGCTGGAGCCATTTCAGCCTTGTTGACAAGACCTGCCTGGGGTCAGAGCCTAAGAGCCAACGGAGAAAAGGGGGCACTGCCCAATTATAAAATTGTTGCTCAGGATCAGGCTCAGCACCGCCTCTGGCATCAGTCTGGCTGGAGGCTTCTTTTCAGTCTGAGAAAGCAATCGGCAAGGAGCCTGATCCAGTGAGGTCCCCCTTGCAGAGACCATGAGTGTGGAGCTCCATTCCCCTCTAACAGGATTTACTGGGTCACCTACCACCCTTAGCGGCATTGCAAGTAGCCCTGCACTGACCACCTCGGATAAGGCCACACACTGCCTGGTCTGGACCATCAGAAGGTCTGACCACCTCCAGAGAGGAGTGAGACGGAGCTCTAGCAAGCCATGGGTGGACCTGGCTGGCAGGAGACCTCAGCTGTTTGTCTCAGCCTGGCCTGGGCGGGTGGACGAGGGGCTTTGAGAGGAGCACAGCATCATTAGATTCTTGAGGCCTGCTTTCTCCTTGCAGGCAGTTCTTCAAATTGGAGATCTTCAAAAAGAGGGGCGGGGGTGAGGCAGAGGAAGGAAGGGGCTTAGGGATCCCTGTGCTCTGAGCCTTCCAGGAGCTGGCCCGGATGGAAAAGCACGCCCGAGACTTGGAGCAGCTTAAGAAGGGGAAAGTGAAAACTGCCAAGAAGCGGATCAGCTGCTCCAAGGAGATGCGGGAGGAGGCCTTTGAGCGCTACCTGCGGATCTTCTACAAAAAGCAGCCCCACGTGGAGGTGAGGACCCTCTTGAGGCCCTGTCTTGCTTCCCTTGTATGGGGAGCCTCTGGCACCCCCAGGAGATCCGTTCCAAGATCCCCACAGATACCAAATTCTGCAGATAACTACATTTGCCGACAACAGCCTCTCCAAAGCCTCTGCGGTGTGACATGAGCACAACAGCCGTATTAGTGGGTGCTGAACCTGTGGATAAGGAGGGACCCGTTCTGCTGTTCAGTCAGACGCTCCGAAGCCAGCAGGATGGGAGGGACTCCTACTGGTTAGATTGGTGGTGTATGACTATTCCCACCTCCCAGCTCTATATCTCACGTCTCTCCACACAGATCCCCGAAGAGGACGTGTTCAATGCAGACGAGGTGCTGGAGCAGATGAGACTGGTGGACTCCATCTCAGACCTCTATGGGCCCCAAAGCCAGTTCCTGGGGGAATTCTTGCAACCAGTCAGCTTGAAAACTTTCCACTGGTCGCTGCAGGTACTTGGCTGGCACCCCCCTCTGTTCCTCCCACCCTTCCCCCTAAGGGCAGCTGCCCTCAGCAACTCCTGCCCTTCTCTGCTTGGTCCAGGTACCTCTGATACGTTCAGAGCAATCAGGGAAGGTGGGCACAAAGGGGTCCTGGGACTTGGCTGTAGTTCTTCCCCCCAGGTAGAGCTGAGCTGCTCTCTTCCCGGGGAGTGGCTGCTCCAGGCCGATCTTGTGCAGAGGGTGCGTGCTGGCCTTGCCCTGGGCCAGCCTTGAAAGGTCCCTGAGAAGGTCCTCTGCCTCCCTGCAGGATGCCAGATCCTCAGCAGAGCAGAGCCCTCAGTCACCCGTGACACAAACCCCGCCGAGGCGCCCAGGGGTCAGACCTCCCCCACAGGCCACGTACAAGACTGGGAAGGTAAGGGCCAGAAACTGTCCCTTTTGGTGGGAGCTGGCAGGTTTGTGTGTGGATGGGGGGCATTGCTCAAATGCCACTCATGTCGCTCAGGGAGCTTTCATGTCACTCAGGGATCAATGGAAACGGTGGAGCTGGGGCCACCCTCCAAGGAAAGAAAAACGATGCCCCTGAAGCTGCCGCTGCTCTCTATGGACACCCTCCCACCCTTCAAGCCCGCCAGCACGGATGAAGCACAAAGCCCGTCTCCAGAATCAAGAGGTTCTTATCGATCACCTCGTTCTCGGCGCACCCTGCAGCAGTTGACTTCCTATTTGGGGAATGTCAAGCTTTCCTGGGAGAAGGTGAATAATGTTCAGGGGCAAAGAGGGGTGGAGAGCTGGTGCCACCCAGCCCCATGTGGTGTGGCACACAGTCACCCACACATAAAACACACACCCCTGTACAAGGGAGATGTTTGGCACATCTGATATCAAGAGCTTGGATGGAGTCCAAGAAGTGTTGCCCTGCTGCTTTCCTGGATGCTGGTCTTCAATGGTCCCTGTCACAAAGATGGGTCTCTTTCTGCCCCTCCTGCTCCAGGGAGCCTGTTTTGCTGTGTGGGTCCCCTCCTGAGGCCTGAACAAGAGCGCCACAGGGGATGGGAGAAAGATGCAGGGTCCCTTTCAGTTGCAGCCCCTCTGATCTGTTGCTGCCCCAGTGGTCCTGCGGCTGCCCCAGAGTCCAGGCCCCGACTCGGTTTACGTTCTGCGGGAGGGAGCTGGACACGGTGCCTTGGCCCCTTCCCCATAGAAAGGGTCTCTTGTCACAGAAACCTTGGGATGGTCTGATTCAGGAGTCCCTGACATGGAAGTATTGACGGGCACCACTCTGGTTGGGGTGGTGTGGGGGAGAGCTCCTCGAATTGGGGGTGGTTGGGGTGGTGAAGTTGGGGTGGTGTGGAGGAAAGCTCCTTGAAGCCTTCCCACTGGTGCCCCTGCCCCACTTGTGGCCTTCCCTTTGCACAGGTCCTGCGTTGGGCAGGTAAGCTGGGGGCTCAGTGGTGACCAGGGGATGGCAGTGGAGAAGGAGGGCGCAGCGGCAATTGGCGAGTAGGTTGGGGGCTTCTGGCAAACGCACATATCCAGTTCATGTTGTGTAGAGGGCACCAGGCCAACACTTGCCGGCCCTTCTAAATGCCATGCGAGATGCTCCCCGTTCCACTGCACTCCTCCAAATCATTCTCTGTCTCCCCAGGCGACTGCTGCGGCCCTTTCACGTCAATCTGATCCGGTAAGATGGAGGGAGTTTTTGAGCGAGCAGCTCCTGGGAAAGGCTAGAGGGTGCAAGTCCTTGGACGGGATCTTGCATTTCTGATGCCGTTCCGTGCAGAACTCAGTGCATGGCCCTCTGTGAAAAGCTATCTGTGACCTGATGCCAGAGTGCTGGGAGGACTGGTTCCCAGCTGTGGGCAGTGTGGAAGGCAGGGCTCTGGGACCCCCCACAGTGAGACTGCACCCAAGTCCCATCCTGGCTGGGCCAGTGGCCAAGGCCAGCCAGAGCGGATGTGTACCCACTTAGCAACTGGAGTAGGGGAAAGGAAGCCCTTCTAAACACCGAGCCTGACTCTCAGAGCTCACCAGGAGCTCTCTGGATGTGCTGAAAAGTCCTGGCGTGCTCACTCAGGCAAGCGTATGCACCTTTCTTGCCCCCACACCAGCTATATAGATGGTCGGCCCCATCCTCTCCCACACCGGGCTCCTTGGCCGCCAGTGCCATAGCAGAAGAGAGCGTTGAGAGCGAAGAGCAGGTGAGGCTTCCCAGGCAGAGGGCGTGTCGACTGGGCAGGCTGGGCCCTGACAACATACCTACCCAGGGAAGGGTGGACGTTTAAGACCAAAGTGGGAGGGAGTTGTGCTTCGGATCCCATAGGGAGGTATGTCATGTTCAGGTCTGTGCCTTTACCTCCATCTAACCCTAACCTATCACATCCATGTGGTGCCCCAGGCAGTCTCGAAACTGCTTTTCCCCTTTCCTCTAGAGACTGTTATGTCACAGACCACACCATACAGTAGTGCTGTAGCAAGATGTTTCGTTGTAGGTCCCAGTGCTTGTTCCGGAGGAACAGTTGGCCGCTCTGCTAGAGAGGACCTCACCAGTTCAGTCTCCCATGGTGAGTATGGGGTCATGCTACTGGTGGGCCCAAGTGGCACCCCTTTAAGATGCTGCCACTGGGTCTGGCCCCATCCCCTGTGGGGCATCCCCATTCCAGGGATCCCCTGCCCCCCGCTACTTCCTTTGGGCTCTACAGGGTTTACAGAAGTGTTCTTGGAGTCTGCTTCTCCATTGGGCCAGGGACGTCTCCAGAATAGGTGCCGGATCTCTCCTATGGGTCTCCCCTTTGCCCTTCTCCTGAGCGGCCTGGATACAATCCACCCTCTCCAGCCATCCAACCCTCCAGTCTATCAGTCTGCCAACAGCATCACCCCTCTAGTTTCTGGCATGCCCGTCCTCATTTGATTGGCAGCCACAGCCACTCTGACTCCAGCTGCAGTGTGCTGGCCCTGCTCTTGGGCACTGAGCACCCCTGGCTGGGGAAACAGAGGAACAGCAGTTGTTGTTGTTATGGTTGTTATTATATGAATAATGTTATATTATATAATATAGTTAATATGTTAATATTATTATATTAATAATATTAATATTATATGTTAATATTATTATTATTATTATTATTATTAATAATAATAATAATAATAATAATAATAATAATAATAGTCTTTACCAGAGAATGAAGCTGCCAGCAGTTCTCGACTCCTGACCCCGCTGTTTTTTCTGTCATACCTTGGAAAACTGCCTTCTTTTTGGAGAGGGGGGCTCAAAGTTTGGGAGCAAATACTGCCCACCAGAGCTCGGAGCTGCCCTCAGTTCAGGGGCGCTCGTGTCCCCAGCACCTTGTGCCCTGAATGCGTAGCTGCCCATGTCCTTTGGCCTTTTTCTCAGCTGTCATGAGGACGAGCAACTCGCCACGCCATCCTGGATTCTAACAGCCACCTTTGGATTTTGTGTTTAGAGAGTCAGCTTGGAGGAGCCTTCCACAGTCGTAGGAAGCCGGGAGCCCAGCTCCCCTTTACTCTTGCGGAGCCAGGAGTCCTTGGGGGCCACCAGCGACTTAGCTCCTCAGCAGCCAGAAGGACCGCCGGTGAGGACTTGGCAGTGATTGCCAGCCCAGGGGCTTTGCTTTTTTGGGTCCCAGAACTACTCAGCCCCCTGGGCAGGATGACCTCCCCTGCTGCTGCTTTCTCTGTGACCTCTTCCTGAGACAACATGTGCTCCAGGAGCAACCTGGGTGCCTTCTTGCAGGTGGCATCTCAGTGTCACAGTGGAGGAAGTGCATGCACCCCTAAAGGGTTGGGGCAGGGCTGCTGCTGGAGGAGTCTATGGCCAAGGCAGGGCTGGTTGTGGAGTGGGGGGGCCCTGTGTGGGCTTCTGCCAAGCAGCAACTGCTTGCCGAGTGTTTTGTGTTTAGACTCCACCGTCGTCATCCTCCCCCTACAGAACTCTAAAAGATGACTCAAAACGTCAGGCTTTTTGGCCATGGGGAAGAAAAGGCCCTGCACACACCAGGGCACACGATCCTAAAGCACATGTCCTGGCCCTGCTGTGCCCTCCTTCCTTCTGTAGGGCTTAGCGTTCCTTGTCCTGACCCCACCTTCCCACCTGTTCCAAGTCCAGGCGTGCTGCTTTCTGCCCTTCCCTGCCCACCTGTGCTGCGTGGTTGGGAGGGACGGCTTTCTGAGCAGCTCTGCTCTTCCTTGCCAGGAGACCTTGAGGATGTCGTCTGGCTTCATCCCCAACTCAGTGGTGATCCAGAGGTTCCCCAGTCAGGTACTGTTCAATGGGGAAAGGTTCCTGAGGGCAGTGGGACCCCAGAAATAGACAGTCAAGTGGCAACAGGTACCCAGCCTGGATGACAGGGCATCAAGCCTGGGAGGAAGAGTGGGATGTGAGCCTCATACAAAGCCCCTACAAACTGGGCTAAGGGTGCTCCTGGATCACATCCGTTCATGGTTTTCCTGCCTCGTCCCTGCCGTGCCCCAGGGGTTGGGCTTGCAGGGACTTGCATGGGCAGCTGCTCTGCACAGGACCTTGCAGAGAGGGGACGGGGCTCTCCGAGAGCCTCGCCAGCATCTCCCTCTCTCAGCCTGTCCTCTTCCCCATACGTTCCTTGCCTTCTAAGGCCCTCCTTCCACCTCTCCCAGAAGTGGCACTGCTGAGCGGGCAGCACCAGGAGAGCCCAACTTACTCAAATCTAACACATACAGTATCGTTTCCAACCATATTTAATCTCCAAAATCAGGGTGTGCATTAGATTCAAGTAAATACGGTATTTCGATTATAAATATAAGTTAGTATTTAGTTTATCAGTTTTCTATTTTGTAATTAAAAATACAACATAAACCTGTTGTATAAAGTACTGTAGTGCAATTAAGTAAAAATCATATCATAAATCCATTGCCATATCATCATCACCATCATCATCATCATATGACTCATTGCTGTATGCAGTAAAATTAAATTTTGCACCTGCTTTGCATCTGTGCATTAAATCCCCAGTAAACATTCTTTTATCTCAAGCCTTTAAAGATAGGGGGCACATTAGATTCAAGTAATTATGGTACAATTTAGATTCAAGTAAATATGGTACAATTTAGGGGGTAAATAAATAGCTCCCATAGGCTGGCTGCAGCCTGTTTGATACCCCTGACCTAGATCGTGTCCTGTCACTCTGAAGACACCATGAAGCACCAATAACTCCCATACTTTTAAGAAACGCATGTGAGAGAAACCTGTTAGGTGTGCAAGGAAAAGGAGTAGAAGGAAAAGGTGTGCAAGGAAACCTGTTAGGTGTGCAAGGTGTGCAGTTGCCATTAGCACAATTTAGGCCCAGAGCAGAGTTCCAGCCAGCTGAAACTTCTCATCTTCACCTGGCACCACAAGCCCCCATACCATGAAGTGGACATCATTGGTGATCCGGATACTACCTGGAACCGGAAAAGTCATACCAAGCATCTGGCCACTGTGACAATTATATTACAATTATATTATGTCACTGTGACAATTAGAGTGACAAAGTCCATCTAATCCACCCCTGTAGCCAGTCCCAAAAGCTTTAATCCTTATTTATTAGGAAAAGATGGCCATCCATATCAACACCCCCAGGTGTCCCAATACCTGCACCGGTCCCAACAAGCTCTTTTTGCAATTGACAATGAACTTATGGTATCTCATCGTCCTCTGGACTTCCTAGAGTCCCTGCTCCTGGGACCCCAATCAAATTAGGATGATGTCCCGATGAGGATACAGAAATATATAAGATCAAGCCAAAGGTCAATCTTGTCCAGCTCCATGGTCCACCAGAAGCCTCAGGGAGTAGCAAGACAAGAGATCTGCGTCCTGCTGCCCTCCCCTGCACCTGACATTAGGGGATGGCCTATCTCTAAAACTAAGAAGTTGCACATTTCCATCATTGCTTGTAACTTGAGATGGACTTTTCTTCCAGAAATCTGTCCAGTCTCCTTTTAAAGGTACCAGGCTGGGTGAGGACATATTTTATTTTCTCTGTGCTAAGTCTGCCAACACTGCTTGTTTTGGTGGATGTCCCCAGGTCTTGTGTAAGAGGAATGTCCCTCTATCTATGCTCTCCATCCCCTGAAATTCTCTTCCTTCCCCCTGTGCTAGAGGTCAGCCAGCTCGAGAGCCAGTTCCAGGAGCACCTCAAGGCCTACTTCGAAGAGCAGTGTCAGGACAAAAGTGGAGTCAGACGATGGTCTCGGGGGAGAAGAACTGATCGTCACACAGGTGAGCAGGGCCTTTTGCACTGGTCCCTGAATTGCAGCTCCCCCACCCCCCACCCCTGTACAATTTCAGTGGATCCGGGCACAATCCTAACCAAATTAGGCCAGCACTGAACTCACCCTTCTCCATATTCCTGCAGTGGAGTGGGAACGACAGTGTACGTCTGCGCACTGGCACAACCCCTAGGACTGGAGCAGAAGAGCCTTCCAACCCTTTGGTGACACCCCGAGGGCAGTCTTAACCAGGGCTTCGGATGGCACTGTCCTGGAGAGGGTGCCTGTTGTGTGGGTTGGCGGCCGACAGAACCATCAAGCAGGCTGAGTCTTGAGCTGTCTCTTCTTTTGGCTTGCCCCAACTTGTTTCCATTCCCATGATTGCAGGGCACCCCCAAAATTTTCCTGACGCAGCTGGATGAAACTCTGTATGCAGCACAAAGGAAAGAGATTCCGTTCTTTATCTTGCCTTTCAAGAACAAGGACTGGTTCAAGAGGCTTTTCCCAGAGGCAAGTGGCTCTTTCTGCTTTTCTTCTGCCAGCTGAAAATCAGGGAGTAGCCAATGACGGGGGACTCCTGGTAGAACTAGCTCTTAATCCTGCTTTTTCTCCGCATATGGGAACCCCAAAGCAGCTCACAGCAGTGTCGTATTAAAAAATCATACAACCACAATTACAATAATTACAGTACACAGGAGGTGATGTCATTAAGCAGGTCACGACCAAAAATAAGCACATACATGGGTTCTCCCCCAGGAACTCATGAGCTGCAAGTGGCAGAAGAGGAAATATGCCAGCTTGGATATTTCAAGGTTTGAACCTGGAAGCATTTCCAAGCTGTGGGGCAGCCCCGCATCACTTGGGCCTCCCTCTCAGAGGTGCTCTTTCTGCTGCAGCCTCAGAGCCCAGCTGGCTTCAAGGCCACTAACAGGAGCTCTTGGAGCGATTCCATCCAGCTTCAGGAACATCTAAATCTAATGGGCCTCCAGAAGGTAACTGCCCAGTTACAAAAAGCAGCACTCCTGGGAACTTCACACATACCAAGACAAACCCTACAATCCAGAGTAACTACAGGAGCACATAAGAGACCTTACGTGTAGCCATAGTTACTGCATGACCGAGTGAAAACCTATGGGAAATTCATATTGCAATCCAGAGCAAATTGTTCTTACACCGGAGCAAGAACTCCCCATAGTTACTCTGGATTGCACCCAAAGTTAGTCTGAGATCAAGATGAGGTTCAGAGCCGACACCAGGGCCGGGCAGTGTCCTTGCATTAAGGCACATGATGCTTGGACATTTTGTGGCATGCGCTCCAGGATTGTTCCCAGTGTCAGCAAGTGAGACTGTCAGGCATCCAGTTTATTCAGTCTCCAGAAAGTTCTTGGAAGGCTGCTGCTTGGCCTGCTGTGCAGGAGGCAAGGCTTGCGGGTCTCTGCTTGAGACCCTGGAGGAGCTGGCTGTGCCTGGTGATGCTCCTCAACCCTTCTCCTCTGTTTCCACTAGGGGTATCCAGCTGGGATGAGCTTGAACCAGTTCGTGATGCGGCTCCTGGAGTTCTTGCTCGTTGTAGACCTCAATATGAAGGTTATAATCCTGGGAGCCATCATGTCATTGCAAGAGGAGCTGTGGGGGGATATGCCAAAGATGATCTGTGCCACCCTGATTATCATTCTGCAGAGCCGGGAAGAGGCTCTCTCCATTCAGGTTTGTTCTGCTGTGCCCCCCACCCTCTGTTCTGAAGCAGGCTTATTTCTAATCCAAGAGGCCTTTTGGGGAAAGCAACCACTTGTGACTTAAATGGCGATGCACAGCTGGAGAAGCCATTCCCAGCACAGCACCCATGGCTGTGGCCAGAACTGTCCCTTTGCTGACCAGGGATGCCACTGGGCGTAAAACTGCCCTTGGCCAGACCCACAGAGTGTCCCCAGAAATGGGCTCCCTGTGGACTGCAATGAAGGGGCTCTTCCTCCCTCCGTTCTCAGGAACGGAGCCACAAGAGGTTCATCCTGGCTGCCCTGCGTGCCCTCCTGAGGCTTGACCCTGAGAGCCATCTTCTGATGGTGGAACTGATGACCAACTACCTGCAGGCGCCTGAATCCACCAGGTGAGGGTTGGGAGTACTGAAGAGGATGTGGCTTCAGGGACACTGAAGCTGCTTTCCTTGAGCAGTGAGCATCAGTCTTTCAGCAGCCCCCTGGGGATTGGGAAGGGTGGGAGTAACGACCACATTTTTTAAAGAATCACTTCCTTGCCTCTTTGTCACACTGCCTGACTCGCTCTGCCTCCTTTGCCAGTGACCGAGGCTCCTTCCTCTCTCATTCTCCCTGGGGGCAGACTACCCATGGTTTTGCACAAGGCCTGTCACTTGTACTATGCATGCAGGTCTCCAGCGCAGTCCAGGGCAGACCCCTTGCACACTGCCCTGTTCAGGAACCAGCTCCCTTTTGGGGCATCTAGTGAGGTACCCAAGAGCTTTCCAGGACTAGGTCAACAGGCCTCACAGCTTCATTTTCCTTTCTCCTCCACAGCCACTTTGTTTGGCTGGAGGCATGAAAGGACACTAGAAGTCTTCCTGCACTGCTCTGTGAAGGGGCTGCATCTGTCCTCTGCTCATTGCCTCTTTTGCTTTCCAGGGCAATTGTTAAGTCTCTGATAAAGGAGGTGGGAGTAGAGGATCCACACAACTATTTCTACCAGGAGATGGACTCCTGGCGTGTGGAGGCTGATGCCCCCCCAGAGTTTATTCGGGAGGTCTGCCACCAGTGGCTGGAAGGAATAACAGAAGAGTTCCAGGTACCTCACGAGAACACAGCATCAGAAAACCCCACTGGACCTTCCCTCCATACTCTCCCACTCCCTTTTAAAACACCTAGACTGTCAAGGCCATCACCATGTCCTGTGTCAAGGAGCGCTGCAGATTAACCTTCCCTCTTCATTTGCAACGCTTCAGCCCTCCTCAGCCTGGAGAAAGCTCATGTGAAGCTCCCAGTCCTTGCAGAGGGAAATTCTGCAGTGTTCCTACATGCTGCGATCTGTTCTTCAGCAAGGAATGAGTTCTCTGTGGTTTCCCAACCCTGTGCAGTGCAAACACAGACAGGCATGCATAAGCCAAGCATGAGCAGATAAAGCTGGATCAGCTTTAATTCAGAAGAACAAACGCCACACACATTCCCATGTTTCTGCCACAGTCAGATTCTGCCGAATTCTGGGCTTGGCTCAGACAAGTCAAATTTCAGGTTGCATATTAATGCTACATTGATGAGCTTGCAGAAAACAAGCCAGCCCAGAGAATGAGCCTAGGAAATCCTCTGGGTCCATCAGTATCCTTTGAAGCCAAACTCAAGACTGATGCATAACAAAACTGTGGTCCCCGTTTGGACCCGTTCCGCTGGGTTGCCACACGTATTCTCGATTAGGGGTAAGGGACACTTCATCTGTTGCCCAATGTCCAGAAGGCTGTATAACCAGCCACTGCCCAGAGTGTCCCTGTCCCCTGATCAAGTATGAATACATGCTGCGACCCAGAGGAATGGTCAGGTCCACTTGCCAGGAGGACAGGTTTCTCCAAATCCACGGGGATTTGCACTGCCCTGTGGAGGGATAAACAATTGTTGAGAAAAGCATGTGTTGAGAAACTACATGGTTGTGGTGAGTTATGTCTCCTTGCCTCGGCTCTGAAACGTCAGGACTGAAACTGGCCTTCTCAGACATTTCGATGTGGCTAAATACTGTATGTGGGCAAAGAGGCACATTATGGAGGGTTGGCTCTTCCTCTTGATGTCTAGCCAGGGAAGAGCATCAACCCTTTTTCCACCCCAGATTGGAGAGGGATCTGGAAAAGATTGGAGGATGAGGCAGTGGAGGGAGAGGCATCGAGGACCGTCATGGCATGCCTCTCACTGAAAAGTATGTCCCTCTCTTTCTCCCAGGCGCACAGGAGACGCATTTGGCAGCAGGAGTTTCTGCCAGAAAAGAAAGAGGCCTTGGAGGAGAGCCTTGGAGGAGAGCCCAAAGAAGGGGAGAAGGTAGAGCAAGAGCATCCATGGTGGCTCCAGCTTTGTGGGGTGGTGGTGGCTCTCAGCAAAAGTCCTGTGAAGCCTTGTGCATTCCTCTGCTGTGCATCAGCAACCACTCCCACCCCCAAAAGGTGCCCACATAATGGGCAGTGGTTGGGTGATTCTCCTGCACCAGAGGAGTCTGTCTACTCTTTGTTCATGGGACTCTTCGGAAACTGAATTGGGACTGAGCTTGTTTTGGCTTTGTTCTTGTTTCTCTTTTCTCCTGTTCTGTCTGCATCCTTGTGCTGGTCACATCATGGTGCAGACGGTAAAGATGCTGCTAACCTGAGTCCCCAGTGACATGCTTGGGAAAGAGCCATATTCTTCAGGTGGGAGGAGTTTGCTGTAGCTTCACTCTGGGCCAGGATAAATATTTCTTTATCAAACATGTCATTAGTCTGCGGAACTCATTGCCCCAGGATGTTGTCTAGGCACCTGGCCTGGCTGCCTTGAAAGGAGGGTTGGACAGTTTTATGGAGGAAAAGTTCATCACAGATGAACAACTAGATGCATCTTCCAAGTTCAGAGGCAGCCTGCTCTGAATCTTTAGTAATCTATGGCTGTGATAGTGGACCATAAGGAAGGTTGAGCACCAAAGAATAGATGCTTTTGAATTATGGTGCTGGAGAAGACTCTGGAGATTCCTTGGACTGCAAGGAGAGCCAATCAGTCCATCCTCCAGAAATTTGACCCTAACTGTTCACTGGAAGGATAGATGCTGAAGCTCCAATACTTTGGTCACATCATGAGAAGGGAGAATTATTTAGGAAAAAGCCTTGCTGCTAAGAAAAACTGAAGGCAAAAGGGGAAGGGGACGGCAGAGGATGAGGTGGTTAGACAGTATCACTGAAGTAATGAACATGAATTTGGACAAACTTTGAAAGTGAGTGGACGGTAGGGTTGCTTGGCATGCTGCAGTCCTTGGGGTCATGAAGAATCAGGCATGACTTAATGACTGAGCGACAAAACTCTGAATTCCAAATGCAAGAGGGTGGCAGCAGCACATGTTTATCCGGCTGTCTTGCCTGCTCCCTGAGGCATCAGCTGGGCTGCTGGGAGCTACAAAAAGAGCTTGTACAGAGGTTGAGCTATTAGAAGATGAGGGAGCTGGGATGGCAGCACAGCAGAGGCCTGTTCAGGAGTCCAGAGACTGCTGCTGGTGGTGCTTTTGTAGCTCCAAGCAAGATGGAGAACAGGAGAGCAGTGACCTTCAGCCCACTCTGTTCAGGGTCACTAGACTACCTAGACACTAGACTACCTACCTGGACAAGAACTGCCATGCAAGCGCCACTGACCAGGCAGGGGGACTTCTACGTACCCACAGATGGGTTGACCCCTCACTCCAGTCTGAGGACAAGAAGACATGTGGCAGTTGGAGGGGCTCTCTACACAGAGGGATAGAGACTGTGGTGCTCTCCAAGACAAAGACTTGTAGGACCTCTCCTCTTGGGAAGTGTGAAGCTGAACTCCTGGTCATTGAGTGAAGCATAAAAGGGTTACCAAGATTTATCCCGTCCAGAGATTGCTTCTCCTTCTTGCTGTTCCAAGTGGGAACAAATGATCTTGCCTGAAGGAGCAGCAGAAGGATCTGGAGTAACTTTGGGGAGAGAAGAACTTGGCGCACATGCAGTGCTTTCGTTGATTTGACTTACCAAATATCAAGGCACAGTAAGAGAACACAGGATCCCAGCAGTGAACTCCTGGCTCTGAAGAGAGTGCCATCTTGGACTACAGCCTGGCTCCTGGACCACAGGGCAAAAGATGGGCTGCATCTCCAAGGACTGGCAGGAATGTTTTTGGCAAGAGCCTGGCCAGCCACACCTGGAGGCCAAAACCGACAGTGAGGTACTGTATAAAGACAGGCATGGGAGACCTGCACACAAGAGGAACTGACAAGTCCTCTGATCACGGACCTGCCAAAACAGCCCTGGGGAGCCAGCTGGAGGAGAGCCTGTGGCTTCTCTACTAACCATGCCTTGCAGACCACCTCATTATTCAGGAGGCAGACAAAGCAGAAGGGGGTCTGGGCATCCTATAGCCAATAAATAGGGAAGAAGTGCTGGATGAGGGGAGCTTCTCAAGACTGAATTCTCAGAGTTGTGACATGAGAAGGCTCAGGGCAGTCATGGACGTATGCTGAAAGTTAGGAAAACTGGCATTTGTGGGCACTGCACTCCACAGCAAGGACTGTTGGGAGAGAAGAGGGTCCAGTAGGGACGGGATGCTTCACTCAGCAAGATCAGGAAGACACACTGGCCAACAATTCCCACCAGGGGAAATGCTGGGATTCCTCTAAACAAGCCAGCGTGGTCAGCTTCCCAAACAACCAAGAAGCAGGACTGTGGGTAAGGAGTGCAAGGTGGACCGTGAACTCAGGACACAAGGTAGCAGGGATGCTGCCCAGATGGTTAAGCACATAATGAGCCCAGTCTTGGGAGTAAGTGTGTTCTGTTACAAATTGAATGATACTATATAACATGATGGTAGTATTCCTGATAACCAGGATTTCTGTAGTTTTGGTCGCTGGTCGTGTCACACACAAACACACGCCCCGGAGGGTGACAGCCGTGGCAGGCTCCTTCCTTTTAACTATGGTCACTGGAGGACACTGATGATGGAGCATTTCAGCCCAGGACCCCCTTCTGAGAATGATGGTTTAGGCTGTAATCCTAAACAGACCTTCCTGGGAGTAAGACCCATTGAACACAAAGGGACTTACTTTTGAGCAGTTGTGGTTAGGATTATGCTGGTAGAGTCAGTGTTGTGCTGGGAGTGTAGCCCTGTGGGTTCCCTGGGACATTCGAAGCAGCTTTTGACACAGCATTAAGAAGAGCTTTCTGGCTCAAGCCCAGCGTCCGTCCAGTCTAGCTTTCTGTCCCTTCTAGCAGTTGACCAGGTGCCTCAGGGAGGACTCGTAAAAGTAGGTTTTTAAACCTATTTTAGCCCCTTGGTATTTGAATGATGTAATTATGCTCACAGATCATTGTAATGGGGTCAGGAACTGCACAAGGCAAAACAACAGCTGGCATATTTTCCTCTTTATTTTTCTCTTCTCCAGGAATTCAAAGATGTTGGGGATGCCACGGAGCCCTCAGAATCTGAGCTCACAGAATCTGAGCCCACAGAATCGCGGTCTGCCTCTGTAACCGAGGCAGAGGATGAAGAGGAAGAATCAGAGAAAGAAGCAAAGGGAAAAGCAAAGGGAAAAGCAAAGGAAGAAGCAAAGGAAGAAGCAGAGGAAGAGGTTGGCTACAGGAGTGTCCTTGAGTCTGGGAGTGGGGACTGTCCACAGGGATTCCCAAGGCCTGGCTGAGGCTCTCCTTCCCTTCCCCCCAGAGTCCGTTGGGAGCTGTTGTCTTTCCAGGTGTCAAGTACTGAAGGGACTAGCTATGTGGAGGTCTTGGCCACAGCACTGGATTCCCTCCTATTCCCAGCACTCTGGGGTGGAGTCACATGCCCAGTCCAAGCGTAGGGGAAGGAGTCTTCCTCATAGAGAGCGTCCATGGAATTGCAAGTGGAGAGGTGATGGTTTTCAGAAAAGCTGGTTTCCTAGAGTTGGCTCCAGGTTTCAGGGGAGTCCCCCTGAGAATCAATCCACCACCACTACGTAAAGCCTGTTAACACAGAGGGGGATCTGAGGCCGTAGGACAGTTATGGGGAAACACCAAGTGCCAGCTGACAGTGCTTGTGCCCAGCACGCATGCCTAGAACTCTGAGCATGTATGCTGGGCTCAGAGCACCCCTGGCCCAATGCACATGCCTTGAGTTCTGGGCATGTGCTGGGCAATGGCATAATCAGTCAGCGCTGTTCCAGAGAGCTGGTCTGAGAGCACTATGGCCACGTGCATGCCTCGGAGCAGAGCCAACTGAGCACACGTGTGCTCACTTAGAGCCCTCGTCTGAGAGCGCTATGGCTGAGTGCCAGCTGAGAGTCCCTGCCCTCATGAGGCTGAGCCCAGCCTGGCCGCAGCCTCCTCTGACTTTGCTTGCACTGGTGGCAGGCCAGAAAGCATTCTAAGAATTGCCACCGGATCATATTTCTCACTGTGAAGTGAGTGGCTTTGGATGTGATGCCCCGGAATTAAGAAGAGCAGTGTGTTTCCTGTTCATCTGGAGCTTTGGGAGGGTCCCCTTGACCAGGCCGGTAAAGCCAGAACACAGCAGGATTCAAAGCAGGACCCCCTGCTCTCCCCAAACACCTCACTCCTGCTGCTGCTCTGTTGCTCTTCCAGGCTGCTGAGACTTCTGATCAGTGGGGGGACTTCCAGAAAGTGCGCCCGGTGGATGCCATCAATTATTTCATTGAGAGGCAACTAGAGAGAGAGCTGGAGGAGATGAGACTGCTGATTTCTTCTCCTCGTCCCCCAGTACAGGCCCCCAGGGACACCGTCTTGGCCTTGCCCGCAGTGAAGAAGTAAGTTGTCTCGGATGCTGAGAACCTGTTAGGAGGTGCTGAAGCACCCCCATCTCCAACTCCTTGCGCTTGGGGCCAGGAGGATAGTGGCCCTGAAGTTCAGAGCAGGGTCCAGCCTCTTGCTTGTTCTTGAGCCAAATAGGGAGCTCAAAGCCAAAGAAGCAGGTGGCAAAGGACTGTTGACCCAATAGGGTCCTAATCTAATAGTATTTTAGAGGTGTGTGTGGTGGCTCAGCACTACCCCCAGCACCATCAGAGGTGAGCCCGGGATATCTAGCCTGGCTTCCTTTGAGACTCTTGCTGGCTAGAGAGTGACATGGCACCTCATCTGGCCCTCACCAGCTCTGGCCATGGGCTGTTCCCATAATGCATCCCTAGAATTGCGTGCCTTTCAATTGCATGCTGGTTGCGTGCCTGCAAATACAGGTATCAGGTGTGTAATTAAGGAATCAGGATTGGCTCTCCATCCAGTTTGCCATCAGATGTAAGATTGCCAGGCAAAGCACACACAGTCTGAGCACTGCATCTTTCCTGCACCACTAGTCAAAGTGTGTGGTGCATCTGAGGATCCTTGCAGTGGAGTCATCAATGTCATTCTGACAGGACCCGGGCAATCCTGCGGATTGGAGAAACCAATGTGATGATGAGGAAAAGAGCGCCACAGGAGCACAGTAAGTGCCAAGGCTCACTGATACTGACCCATGGATCTGCCCTGGGCTGCACCAGAGCTTATGTCTGGACAGGGTATTTCTCTGCACCCTTTCTCTCTCTGGTACTTGCCAAAATAGCAATGGAACCCAAGACAACTTAAGGACTGGGTACTCGCTGGGCAGCTCCCCAAGGAAGGGGAGGTGACTGGTGATATAACTTGGAGATGGACCGCAGGAATGCCAACTCTTCCATTTGGGAACCATCCAGTCTAACTAGTTCTGAAAACTGGCATTTCACTGAAGTGTCTGCAGAGTTGTGGGGACCAAATAACAGACAGAGAGCATCTTGTTTCATTCCCTGGAAGACGGAAGAGTCTTTTGCCAACTCTCCAGAGGTTTTTAAACCTATTTTAGCCCATCAGTGTTTGAAGGATGGAATGATGCTCACCAATCTGGCCAAGTCATGCTGATGTGCAAAGAATTCTTTCCATTTTGCTGCCCTGCTGGACTGACCCTTTAATTAGATTTAATCACGGCTGTCCTTGGAGAAATCCTATGGGTGCCCCATGTCCTGGCACCAGCAAAGGCGGGTTTCCAGAGCTGCAGTGGACTGTAAATCCAGTCCAATCTGCCCCACGGGGTTCCCGATTAATGGGGGTGCCCATCCCAGCTGCTGCCAGAAAAATACCAGAGCTGTTTGTTGGCCCTTTCAGCCTGTACAAAAGAGCATTTTCATTCTTGGGGAGCGGGAGATATCCTGGATCTCCTCCAGGATATCTGCTCCAAGTGCACCTGTGTCTGTGTTAGCCTGCAAACCCTTGCCTTTCTTGTGAGCTGCTGAAATTAATGTCTATGGAGGCCAACTGAAATGCCGGGGGTGAGGCGTGGGGATCAGAGGTGCTCCTCTTCAGCCCTGGGTGCCTGTGCCTGACTTTCTGGTGTGTGTCCTTCAGTTACAGGTTTCTGCCACCCATTTCCCTTCGCACGCTATGTCATGAAAGGCTTTGCACCCTTTGTCAAACTTCCTTTGCCGAAAATCACCCTGGATCCGTATCCACCTGAATCAGAGCAGCCACCAATGTTCATGCAGAAATATTTCATCCCCAAAGCCTCCTATGCTCACAGCTACCCCTGAAGCTCCCACAGCCTTGCAGGACTCCAGAGTGGAACTACCAGACTCCCGAAAGAGAGAAGGGGCTCTGTGGCTCAGAGCAGCCGGAGAGGCTGCAAACAAGGCGGTGGCCATGATTGGAGGCAAGCTGTGGCCACCAAGATTGGTGGAGGCCAAGAATGCTGGATGGCCATGACTGGAGGCAAGCTGTCTGCCAAAGACCTCTCCAGGCAGAAAGTGAAGGCCCAGCCTGGGCAAGACTAAAAATTAAAGAAGTGCCAAGTGCCACTTTGGCACCTTGTCTTGTTTGTGGTCCATGTCCAAACGCTGCAGGCAGGCAGGCTCCTGTCCTGGATTCTGTCCTTCCCAAGATGTCGTTCTGCTTATAAGAACATCTTGCCTGGTGCTGTGAATGCGGGCTCTGACTGATCCAAGGCGGGAGCATGTGATGATCTAATATGCAGGAGATGGGGTGGGCTGCACTTGAGATTATATTTACTGGATCAGGCCCAGGGGGTATCTAGTTCAGCTTCCTGCATCTCAGAGAGGCACAGCCGATGCCTCGGGAAACACAGACAAAAGATGCCCATTTCCTGTTGCTTCTCCCTTGCATTGAGAGGCCATCTCAGAAACTCTGAGGTTGCACATGCCTGTTGTGGCTTGTAACCTATGGTTCCTCCATACGTCTGCCCAACCCGTATGTCCCCGAAAACAGGGACTGTCCCAGTTTTCAAGGATTATGTCCACATACTGGCAAGTTTGAGAGGGGAGGGGGCTGTGAAAGAGAATTATTGCAACTCAAGTCCAATCCCCGACATGCCCAGGCCGGGCACCATCCCAACATTCTGTGTCAATGAGTTCCACAGATTAACACATGACCTTCTCTTAGTGAATTCAATGATGCCACCAAATCTGGCATTATACAGCACAGTGGTTGTGACTTCCTTTCAGGGAGGTTTCACAAAGCTGAGAGCTGAAGTCTTGGGAGCCACCAGCTCAGAATGGGGGATTCAGGCTGCTTTCCAGGGAGTAAGTCTCATACAACACAATGGGACTTACTTCTGAGTAGACACGGAGGTACTCCTGCTGCATTTACAGTGACATCACTTCCTGTTTGACATCACTTCAGGCCATGATGTCCCTTTCAAGTTGGAGACGACACTTCTAGGGGGTTCCAGATAATTTTTTGCTCTCAGAAGGGGGTCTAGGCCTGAAATGCTTGAGCAACAAAGATACGGCACATGGGGGGGGGGGGGGGGGTTGGGCACACAAGGCCTGCTCTGCCACTCAGGTGGGCTGGGGGGGCCTAGCAGTGGCGTAGCTAGAGGGGGGCTGAGCAGTCAGTCTTGGGGGGAGTAGAACCCTTTCTGGGGAGGCCTAGCAGTGGCGTAGCTAGAGGGGGGCTGAGCAGTCAGTCTTGGGGGGAGTAGAACCCTTTCTGGGGGGCCTAGCAGTGGCGTAGCTAGAGCGGGGGCTGAGCAGTCAGTCTTGGGGAGAGTAGAACCCTTCCTGGGGGGGGCCTAGCAGTGGCGTAGCTAGAGGGGGGGCTGAGCAGTCAGTCTTGGGGAGAGTAGAACCCTTCCTGGGGGGGGCCTAGCAGTGGCGTAGCTAGAGGGGGGGCTGAGCAGTCAGTCTTGGGGGGAGTAGAACCCTTCTGGGGGCCTAGCAGTGGCGTAGCTAGAGGGGGGGCTGAGCAGTCAGTCTTGGGGGGAGTAGAACCCTTCTGGGGGGCCTAGCAGTGGCGTAGCTAGAGGGGGGCTGAGCAGTCAGTCTTGGGGAGAGTAGAACCCTTCCTGGGGGGGGCCTAGCAGTGGCGTAGCTAGAGGGGGGCTGAGCAGTCAGTCTTGGGGGGAGTAGAACCCTTTCTGGGGGGCCTAGCAGTGGCGTAGCTAGAGGGGGGGCTGAGCAGTCAGTCTTGGGGAGAGTAGAACCCTTCGGGGGGGTTTGGGAGTGCAAGGCCTGCTCTGCCCCCCACCTCTGGTAGTGGAGCTGCCAGAGAGGGTGTTCTTTGGGAGGGCTGCTTCTTGACCCCTCAGCAGTGCCAGGCCTCAACCATCCTATCACGTGACCACCGCCCTCCGCTCTGCGCATGCGCAGTGGCTCCCCAACCCGCACCGCTGGCGACCGCTGCTTCCGTTTCCTGTGGGAGCACCGGAAGTGTCCTTAGCTTCCGGCTATGGCGAATACTGAGCTGGAGGAGGTGCTGCTGCGGCTCCTGCGTCCGGAGGCCCGGCGGGACCAGCGGGCGGAGGGGGTGCGGACGGCGCTGGGGCTGTCGGGGGACTCCTTCGGGCGGAGGCTGCTGCTGGGCGAGAGCGGGGACGTGGCTGCGGCCTTGGCGGCCCTGACCGACGATCCGTCGGTGGGGCGCGCGGCCTGCCTGGCGCTGGTGAACCTGACCGCGGAGGGGGAGGCCGGACCTCTCCTGACGGCCGCCCTGAAGCCCGCCCTGCCCGGCCTCCTACACCGCCTGCTGGACCCCTCCTGCCCCGCAGCCTCCCCGCTCTGCGCCCTCCTGGCCAACGTCTCCCGCCACCCGCCCGGCGCCCGCGCCCTGCTCCAGGCCCTGGACAAGGAGGGCTCCCGCCTGCCCGCCCTCGTGGAGAGGCTCTGCGCCGCCCCCGCCCAGGCGCCCGCCTACCTGGCCCCGCTGCTCTCCAGCCTCTGCCAGCTCCCAGAGGCCCGCCAGGCCCTCCTCGACAGACACAGGTGGGTGGAGGGAGGGGGCTCTGCCTCACCTGCCCCCCCAGAGGACCCCAGTGGGGGAGGCTCTGCCTCTCCTGCCCCCCCCCCGAGGACCCCAGTGGGGGAGGCTCTGCCACACCTGCCCCCCCCCAGGACCCCAGTGGGGGGGGGTCTGCCTCACCTGCCCCCCGGAGGACCCCAGTGGGGGAGGCTCTGCCTCACCTGCCCCCCCCCCCGAGGACCCCAGTGGGGGAGGCTCTGCCTCACCTGCCCCCCCCAGGACCCCAGTGGGGGAGGCTCTGCCTCACCTGCCCCCCCCCCCAGGACCCCAGTGGGGGAGGTGCACTGGAGCCCTCTGAGGGGGCAGATGACCTTAGTCATAAGACTACTGGAGAGGCTGCCTTCCCTCAAGTGACTGTAGTGCCTCCTTCTCCCTCTGAGGCTCTCCCTCTCCTTGCAGTTGCCTGTTGCGGAAGCTGCTGCCCTTGACGCAGTACGAAGGCTCTGCCATCTGTAGAGGGGGTGTGGTTGGCACCCTCCGAAACTGCTGTTTTGACTATGGTGAGTGGCGTTCTCTCTCTCTCTCTGCCTGTGGGGTCCTCTCCTTCTCTGAGGATGTTCTGGGGTGTTCCTAGTGGGCGCTGTTGCTGCTGCGTGGCAGGGATGTTGCACTGGGCTCAGTGCCGGTTGCACTGCCGAAGGTGCCCCAGCTCTCCTGGTTGTGGGACCTGCAACCTTTTGGCTGCCACAAAGATTCCTTTTGCTTTCCTGCTTCTGCAGAGTGCCACGAGTGGCTACTGAGCGAAAGAGTCGACCTGCTTCCCTTTCTCCTGCTCCCTCTGGCTGGTCCAGAAGAGTTCCCAGAGGATGAGATGGAAAGTACGTCCCGTTGGGTGGGGAATGGCAAAGTGCTAAAGGGGTAGGGAACATGTAGAGGGTCGCACCGGGAGTTCTGTGGTCAGCGTCTCTCTGGCACTTCCCGCCAAGGTCCTTTCAAACTGCAGAATAGGCAAAGTGCTTCCCTTCACATTGCACATTTCAGTGGGTCACAGGGTTTCTGGTAACGTAGGATCTGCTCTCTCTTCCTGCTCCCCAGAACTGCCCCTGGATCTACAGTACCTGCCACCAGAGAAGCAGCGGGAACCAGACCCTGACATCCGGAAGATGCTTCTGGAGGCCATCCTGCTGGTGAGCCCCTGTAAAGGGTTGTGGGGCACAGTTTGCCCATGAATGTCATATCTGGTATCCTGCCATGGAGGGGGTTGAGCACTGCTTCTGGACAGAGTATGGCAGATCCTTAAGAGGAGAGCCAGGCTTCAGATTGTCTCTTATCCCCATAGCCTGCATATGCAAACCTCTGTCCATATCTTGGTTGCCTTAAGTTTCCTTCCTTTAAGGAAAACATCCGTGAAGCCTTAGACTAGAGCGGGGGGGGGGGGGGAACCCCCGGCATTAGTGCCAAGCTCGGTAGTTGGAATGGTGCTTGGTGGGCGCTTGGTGACACTGCTGAATTCATGCTGACTGCAAAGGTTGGGTCTTATGCTGGGTTCTGGACCCCCCAATGCAGGTTTCCCTGTGCCTTGGATACAAGATACTGAATGTGCAGTGGTTAGACGTCCACGTAGTAAGGCTCAGCAGCTGTAGTTTGTGAAGGAACAAGAACGTTGGCAGTCACAAAGCGTAAGCGCTTATGTGATGCTTAGTAACACACAAGAGTGGAAGCAGGTGGAGAACTTTCCCCTTCCTGCAGCTTTGCTGAGCTGAGGCAGCAGTTGAAAGTTTTGTGTTTTTCTGAACCCAGCATTTCCAGATGTGGACCAGGGCCTGCTCTCCAGAAATGTGGCACGGAAGGACGCCCCAGTTTTCTGGGGAAATAGCAGCTCCAATACCTATGGGGTTTTTGCAGTCATGCATTCATGTCCTGAACACGACGGTTATTCCAGTTACAAGGAAAGGGCAAGAAAAAGTGAGGGCCTCTAGAAACCTTTAGGAGTTGGAATAGGGCACATAGTAATGGTCAGACAGGAACGTGCAGGTGACATCCCAGTACAGACCAGCCTGCACTAGAGAGAGTCACCATCTTGCCTGTTTTCTGCAAGCATATCCAGACCTTGGGTAGATTTCTTCTTCCTGAGCTGTATCACAAAACTGCCCCCACTCGAATGGGTCATTTACAAATCTGCATAGGTAGGCTGGACCTAGAAAGTACAGTAGACCCCACAGAGAAATGCTGGGTGGAGGAAGTGCAGGTGGCTGTGCTCTCAGTGGCCAGATGGCAGCACCTTTTGCGTTATTGAACAGACTGATCAGAAGCCCATTCCAGATGCTTGCTTGGCCAGTGGCACCCTCTGATTCATGGATCCTTGAAGCTCCTTGATGGTAGGAATGAGGCAGCAGGATTAAATTGTGCTTTTAAGGGTTTTGTGCCCCCAGCCTGACGGTTGTCAGATTTTTGCTACTGACTTGCTTACAGTTCTGGTTTAAAATGCAGTTGCTGTTCTGCGGAAGCCAAGAAAAGGCCATCTTCTTTCTCTCATTAGTAAATAATATCGGTCGGCCTCCACTTCTGGGTGATGCCACTCAGCCCTCCTCTACATGGATAGACAAGATCTGGCATGTGTAGTGCCATTCCTGTCCAACTTTCTGCTGCTTGATTTTGAGCCCATGACCCTGAGCAGACCCTTTTCCATTCCTTTTTTTAGCTGACAGCCACAAAGCCAGGGCGGCAGCTGGTGAGGCAGAAGGGCACCTACGTCATCCTGCGGGAACTTCACAAGTGGGAAACAGACCCCAGTGCTCTGGCTGCCTGTGAGAAACTGGTTCAGGTAAGGGTGGAAGGGATCTGGCTCCTGATATCACCCTAACATCACGCAGGCTTGGGAAGTGTGGTTGAGAGGCATAGCTGGTGCAGCAGACCACCCTGCAGAGTGGGTGTGGGACATAGCTGCTTGCGTTGGGCTGGGTGCCTGCTGTGGGTTGAGCAAGCGGGCCTTTTGCTGCCTCTGAGGTATTCTGGATCTGCTTGCCCTGAGCAGGTCCTGATTGGAGATGAGCCAGAGCCCGGGATGGAGAACTTGCTGGAGGTGGAGATCCCTGCAGATGTGGAGGAGCAGCTGCAGCGCCTGGACCAGGAGGAGGAACAGCAGACTCGGAACCTACATCTGCTCCAGGAGGAGTGTAGGGATAGTGTGCGATAATCTCCCAGGCAGGGGAGAGAGCAAGATTGCCAAGGGAGAGGAGGCCTCCACTGCTTCTTGGGCAGCTCCCATGGCATCAGAATACCCAGTTGACCTCTGCTCAGCAGCTCTGCACGCCAAGGGACTGGCTAGGTTCTCTCCTGCTTTACCCTGCAGTGGGGGTTCCCAGCAGTGAGTGCAGGTGAGCGGAGATGCTTCCACTGCACCAGAGTAGCAGTGCGCAGAGGGGTGCCCTCATTGGACCACTTTCTGTGGATAGGGATGATGGACTTGCTGGCAGCCCCTCCTCTCTTGCTTCTCAATAAACTCCAGCACTAGGTAGCTCTTTGTGTGTGAGGTCAGCTGCGTGAGATCCCTGCTCCCTTTCTTTTGAACAATAGGAAGACCTGGAGGGCAACGAGGGCAGGCCGATGGCTCCCGGCTCCCTGCTCCCCACCATTGTATGCATGCTCAGCAGCTCCAATGATCCTTGTGAAACATGGCTGCAGCTGTCCCTGCTCAATGCTGTGCTCCTCTCACCTACCTTGGCAGTTACTGGGCCATGTCCATTCTGGAGGGAGTGTCTTTGCTGGCCTTCCCAGTCTATTGCAGCCCTTTGGATACAATCTGCCATGGCCAAGCAGTGCATTTCCTAGCCCCAATCGTGTGCTTTGTGCTGCTCTTTTCTGAGACAGGCTCTTGGCCCCAATTGAATCCTGCTCAATGGTGGGAGTCACTGGGAACCTGCTAGGCAATGATGGGAATTCATCTGGGCAGACATTTGGGTGGATGCAGGAGTTGTCAAGGGGAAGGATGTGGCAGAGGAAGATTAGCCTCCCTGCAGTCAAGTGTGAAACACCATTTTTTACTTGGAGTAATGCAAAGTTGGAGGTACAATTGCTACTGTATCACCCATCCCTTCTCTTCCCTTGGGAGGGTCGCAACTCCCAGATTGGGAAACAGTGGTTTAGATGGATGAGGAAGGAGCAGTAACTGGGATATGGTAGAACTCTTGCTTCTGAGCAACAGCCAGGCAGCGCTGCAATGTTGGAAGGCTTGGAATTGGCACAAACTGTCCCAGGAAGATGGGAGAGGCTGTTTTCGGTCCTGCCTCTGGAGGGGTGTCAAACTGATTTTATAGAATCTGCCAGAGAGGGCCCTGCCGAGGGCTGGAAGTGAGGTCAGGAAACAGGCGCTGAACGTAATAAGCGCTTTGTTCTCCCCTTGGAACTCAGTGGGTGCAAATGACAGGAGAAAACATGCAAGTCTTGCTGCTGTTTTTCAAGGGAAGGGAGAGGCAGGACCTCTGGGCTGCCCGTCCAGCAGCGCTGCTTCTGTTGAGGTTTCCCATCGCACCTCAACAGCAGAGTGTTCTGTGAAATGGAGCCAGAGCAGAAATGGTGCTCCTGGCCAAAGGGAGACCTGTGCGGCATTTGGCTCTCCTTGCAGCAGCTCCCTCCCTCTTCCTGCATAGCATTCCTTTCCTGCTGAGGCCTCCTTCCCTCCCTCCCAGAGCCTCTTCAGAAATGGACCTTCGGAAAGACAAGTGCATGTGGTGCTTGAGTGAGAATGGAAAGGAAGGCCACAGGACATGGGGGGGCCCTGTGCTGGTGATGTGGTCAGAATCAAGGGGCTCCCCTGGAGCAGGAAGGCTTAGCAAGAACCTGATGCATGGGGAATCTCTTGCATGGGGACAGAGTGGGACATGTGGCCTTGTGAGCCACCCTGAGCTATGTCAAAAGAATGCCCAGGGCAAGAAGGGGGCAGCACTGGTGGCAGGAGCTGGCTTGGGCCCCTATGAAGAGGGATACATGGAGGGGGGAATGTTTTGAGCAGAATCCCCACCAAAAACCAGACCAGTGGTTTCTCTGGGGCCAGGAAGACCCCTTGAGTGCTAGAGAGGACATAGGGCTCCCTCCCACCACTGCTCCCTCCCCCCACCTGTTGCCATCATCATCAGTGCTGGGGGAGAAGGGCCTTTGGAGGTGCAGCAGCCCCTGAGCTCAGAGACACAGCAACACAGAGGGGGTGAGACAGGCACACAAAGCAGAGTGATGATACATTGATGTATATAAGAGAAATTGGACAGCCACGTGTGGCAGCGGAGCAGCACTTGCTCGGTCGGGATCACCCTCCTCAGTCCCACGGTGGGAGCTGGGCCCCAAGGGTGGCCCCCGGGCAGCAGCACACACATGGCAGCAGGCAGCCCGATGGGACTCTGAATAATATTTAATAGTGCTCACTGCATCCTGTCCTTGGGCACTGGTTCCACGGGCCAGGCCTGGGGAGGGGAGGCCCCCCACCCACCAAGCTGTCTGAGCATGAGGTGGGCTGGAGGGTCAGGGGCACGGAGTCATGGTGTAGAGGGAGTGCACTTGCTTAGAGAGGTTGGTGGAGCCGCTGGTCAGGGCCGCGGCCCGGGAGGGGACCTTGTCCCCCAGGCGCTTGCTGGCCACATAGGCACTGGCGGAGAAGCTGGAGCCGGGTTTGCGGAAGTTGGGCAGGTGGTGGAAGGGCTGCAGGGTGGTGAGCAGGCTGGGCCGGTACAAGGAGAGTCTGGGTGGGCGCTCTGTCTTCCGGGGGGATGGCAACTGGAGGATGCAGTTGGCGGTAGTGGTGGCTGTGGTGGCCTCGTGGCTCTTCTTCTCCACCTTGGCTCTGGTAGGGAATGCCCCTGTGGCAGAGGAGGCACGGGGTGTTGGCAGAGTCTTTGCTTCCTTGACCGGCCCCTCCAGTGACTTGGCGGTGCTGTCCAGGTCTGGAAGCTGCGAGGTGGAGCCCCCAGGCTCAGCTGCAAAGGGGAAAATGAAGCAAATGGTGTGGGGGTGTTGCAGAGCATTCTTAGTGAATTATGTATCACTTTTTGTGGGGTTACAGAGATCCCTAATTCCATGTTTGATAAATGGGGAAGACATTATAGGTGGTGGCTTCTATCTGGCCTCATGCATCCTAAATGAGGATGGCTTAGGTCATTGGTACTTAAGCATTTCAGCCCAGGACCCTCTTCTGAAAAGCTCCCCCGGTAAGTGATGTCATGTCTGGAAGTGACATTAAAGGTGCACAGTGCCAAATTCCAAGATAGCTGCACTCCTTTTTTTTGCAACTCCCCAGAAATGCAGTTGCAACCCCCCTCCAGGAAAGCCAGTGCCCAGACTTCTGGGCATGCATGCTGGGCACGATGCTGGGCTGGGGGCATGGGGCAGTGCTATGGCTGTGTGCCGGTTGGGAGGGCTCTGAGTGTCCTCCCTGGCATGCACGAGCAGCTGTTTTCCTCTTTTCTTGTGCTGGCAGCAATTACTGTGCGATTGGGACACCGCTCCTGCTGTGTCCTCACTTGGCAGATCCTACACATTGGGTCATATCCGAGAATCCCAACAGTGTTGCAGGCAGTGACAGCACAGGGGTTTAGGGTCTTTCGGGAGGAGAGGCTATGACTCCTGATCCAAGACGCAGGAACCACCTGCCCATTTCCCTGCATGTTCCAGTCCCAAAACTGAGAGCACATTCCTATCCATGTCTACTCAGAAGTGAGCTCCCTTCTGTTCAATGGTTCTTACTCTTGGAAAAACATACTTAGGATTGCAGCATGAATAGCCTTTTTGCGGCCTTTTTCAAAAGTAAGACACAAGTTAACACAAGGCAAGTTAAGACACAAGGCAAGTAGGCAGAGCCGAGGAGATAAAGCTCAGCATAGGAGGCAAACTCAAGGTCCATGCCTGGTACAGACTGCTGTGCTTCCCCCCCGCCCCCCGGCCCCATACCTTGTGCCGCAGAGGACTTCTCTTGGCTCATGTTGCACTCTGGATGGACCCCCATGGAGCTCATGACCCTGTGGAAGATGGCAGACGTGGCAGGCAGCATCCAGCGGTGGGTGGCCACTTGCTGCAGACCGAGGCGGGCCACTGGCTTCAGCTGCAGCAAGCCCTCAATTAGGTTCTGACATTCTAGAGTGGAGAAGAGCAGGTGAGAGCCAGAGCAGCCTTGGTGGCCGTCAGCCATCTCTGCTTGTCTGGTGTTGGCCACCAGAAATGGGGATCCCACACCGCCCCCTCTCCCTCTGACTGCACCAGCCACACACAAGTCTGCTTTGGCTGTTCACAGACGTGAGCCTGTGCCCTCAGACGGCCTGAATCTCCCCAGTATTGCTCCCTCTGCACTCACTGGGGCAACCCCTATGGATGAGGAGGGCCGACAAGGTAGCTGGCATCCCCATGTGCTTCAGACGGGTGAGAAACCCGTTCCTGTCGGACAGCAAGTCCTGCAGCATTGCCAGGGGGGCCTCCTTCTGGCTGGTGAACATTCATCCTCCCTGGCCTACCCTAGGGCTGCAAGTCCTGCAAGACAGCTCCAGCATTGTGCAAAGGAGAGTCTACAAAACTCTGTTTGCAAGATGCCACCCTGGCAAGTGGGGGGCTTGCTGCAGCCTCTGGGATGAGAGGCTCTTCGTGCATGTAGTGGAGAGAGCAAACTGGGTGAGCTGAGCTGTGCCACTTGGCCTCAGCCAGAGATCTGTGCATGGCCATACCTGGTGAGATGGGCTGCCGGAAGGCAAGTCCCTGCTTGATCACGTGGATCATCTTGTGAGGCTGGCGCTCCTTGAAGGGGAGCTTTCCTGTCACCATGGCATAGAGGATCACCCCACTGGAGAAGGGAACAGAGGGGGGGCTAGTGCTGATTGGCACTAGCTAGACTTGCAGGGGTGCAGAAATCTAGGCCTTGAGGGCTGATTCCCCCCCCCTTGGTAGAACGGGGTGGGAGCTAGGAGTGCTTGTTCTCCTTTTCCCAGGGCCTTCCCCTGCTCATTCTCCCCTCCTGGTGTGGCCTTACCCAGCCCATTGCCCCATCCTGTGCCCTGATACTTACAGGCTCCATAGGTCAGCCAGCTCCCCGTTGTACTTCTTGCTCATGAGGATTTCGGGGGCTGTGTAGGCCACGGAGCCACAGAAGGTGCTCATGAGGGAATTCTTCAGGGAGTAGCGGTTGGCAAAGCCAAAATCTGCAACAGATTTTCCAAGCCATCACATCACCTTTGGGAGGTGCACCTCTTTCAATCTAGATTTCCTTCCCCCTCCCAGGCTTCAGCCATGCCCATGTCTTGCTCTGGCCAGAGCCGCAGGAGTTTGTGGAGCTGGATCTGACTGTCCTGCTTGAGTTTCCAGCTTGGACCTGCAAAATGCACACTTGGAGTGCAAGCAAACGGGGGAGCAGGGCAGGGAACAGAGGAAATTGTTCTCTGCTGTGGAGAAGGGAAAGTGCAGTTTCATGTCAGTAAAGCTGCAATCCCTTCCTGTGCAAGGTTTGGGGCTGTGTTTTGACTCGCTTGTGGTGCATTGTGGACTTGCACATTCAACAGGAAGAAACCAGAGTGGGAACGTTTCCTGCCTCCCCTCCTGAAAGTAAAACTCACCCGTCAGTTTAATGAAGCCACGTTCATCCAGCAAAATATTCTCACACTTCAAATCTCTAGGAAACAGAAATATGGCAGGAGCTGAGCAGCCGTGAATAACCTCCCCTGCCTTAGTGCACTTCTGCTCGTACCTGTAGCTGCCCCTCGGACTCTCCTCCCGATTCCTAGACTTATCTAGGCTTAGCCAAGCCATGAAAGGAGCTGTCCTTATTCCATGGCTGAGGCATCTGAAGAGCCCTGCTGAACAGGCCAAAGGGGGCCCACCTCGTTCAGCTGCCTGCATGGCTCAGGGCCACCAGGTGCACCAGCAGTCCCACAAGATCCTGTTGCCACTCCCTTGCAGCTGAGGAAGCTACTTCTCAAACCAGGAGGCTGCATATACTCAGCATGGCTTGTAACCTGTGACAGACTTTTCCTCCAGAGATGTGCGCCATACATGTGTCACCAATGGCATGTCCAAAGGGCCAGTTGCCAATTAACCACCACACTGACAATCAGAGGAGCAGCGCCACCTTCTAGGAAGGTGCCACCGGCACCGCCTCAACCCAAAGACATTCTACACACCACACAACGATGCCCCACAGGAAGCACTGTGGCATCAGCAGCAAAGAGGCAAAAGCACAGCCTTGGGAGGAATCCTGGTTGCATGCCAAGAGGGGCACCAGGCTTCACGGCTGCCAGGCCTACAGCGCTGCACCCATAAGCCTGGGACCTCACTTGGGTCAAGTCCCCCATACCACAAATATATGCTCAACCCAATACCTTGGGTAGGATGTGACGGCAGATCTTGTGATCTCTCATCAGACCCTACAAACCACCAGCCTGGTCAAAGGTTCTCTGGAGATGAAATGCCTGAGGGACACACATGAATGCCTCAACAACAAGTGTTGCCTCAACAACAGGAGGGTGGGGAGGAACAGGACAGGGAGCAGACATGGCTAGAGGCAGCTTGGGGCAATTGCTGGTGCCCACAACCCCATCAGGGCTCAATATGTCAACAGAGTAGCTGGGGATCTGCTAGCTGGAAGAAACCTCTTGCCAGGGAAGTCCTTGGGCAAGTCACAAGGGGAGCCTCAGCAGCTCTTGGGCAATGCAGGATCCCTGCCCAGAGGCACAGGGTGGGAGACAGTTAAGGTGGGCTGGAGGCCAGCCAAGAGACTAGTCCTTACAAAGCTGACCTCAGTGAGCCAATCTGGACCACTTCCCCACACAAGTTTGACCTCAAGAAACCAATGCATGATGTTGGCCTTTCTTTGGGTGAGAACAGGGAAATTCCTCTGACTTCACCCTTGGGATGTTTCTTCTGGATCCACAGAATGCTGTTTCTCCTTGAACTGCAGTGCATTCGTATTCCAGCAAGACACTTGCCTCTTGCTGGACTGGCCAGGAACATCCACAGCAGGGACCAAAGAAGGGAGGGAAGCAGGATCCTGACCCAGGTTGGTCTCTCCACCAAGAGACACTTCTGGCAGGCTCAGGGCTTTCCTTGAGCTCTGCATGGTGTGGGGAGAGACCCAGACCCCCAGTGCAGGGATTCCAGACAGGGCGTTGCTTTTGTTCCTTGACTAGAGGCCACGAGGGCTCCTGGGGTGCTAGTGGACCATTCCTGGGATGGTGCCTGTTGCCTTGTGCTCATTCCTAGTTAATGCAGGGCATGTCACTCCAGCGATGGCTGCTCCTTCCCTGCTCCTACCCCCCCACTCTCTGTTGGCTCACCCCAGCAGCGCTTCTCCGGCTGCCATACCAGGACGGGGCGGAGACATTGATTCGCTCTGTGGGTCCTTCACAAAGGACACACCAGTGCCAGGACTGTGCTCTGTGGGCAACAAAAGGCCTCAAAGTACTTGGCTTGGCTCCAGGGGATAGAGTGGGCTGAAGGGAGTGGCAGGGATGTCCTCAGTCCACTGGGTCATGCAATCCTGGCAGGGGCCACAGCGCCAGAAGGCCAGCCTTGGTCTCAAGGAGTGGTTCAGAGAACAATTGTGTGCTCTGTTCTTGCCTGGAGGTGTCCCTGAGGAAGCCAGAAACCCCTGTGTCCCCTCCCTGGCCAACCAAGCCGATCACCTGTGCACAATGCCCACATTGTGACAGTGTGCCACAGCACTGACGATCTGGCGGAACAACCTCCGTGCCTCTTCCTCCTCCAGGCCGGGATACTCCCTCCTGTCAGATGTGGCGTTGATGTGCTCCAAGAGGTCTCCTCGGGAGGCGAGCTCCAGGACCAGGTAGGTGCGCTTGCTGTTCCGGTACATCTCATAGAGTTGAATCTGCAAGGAAATGGGGGGTTGTTGACAGAGGATCCTGAGTGCCTACCCAGCCCAGCTTGGTCAATGGCAGGTCAACCTGCTCCCCGCACCCATCACTGCAGAATAGTATCTGCAGGCAGCAAATGTCCTGGAGCACAGCAGCCTCCTTTGCATTTAACTGCCCCATCAGGCCCCCATTGACCCTGATCTTTCCTGCTTTGCCCTGCAGAATGCTTGACTTTCTGTGTGCATCTAGGGATATCCTAAACAGGACACACAGACATCACACTTCCTGTGGAAGAGGTGGTCAGGCAAGCACAGGGCTCTGGCCACCCTTAACTCTGGTGGGAGCAAGGTAACCACTGTGATGTGCCTGCACAGTTTGCCAGACCCACCATGCATATGCCTTGTGTGTGGACACGCGTTCTTCAGACATGGCAAATGCAAATTGGCCAGTATTATCAACACATGGGTGAGGTTTGCTTTTGGAGTGATCCACACCTGTGGATGCTGGTGCTCACCTGAAGCACTGCTTGAGAAGGAGCTCTTCCAGTCCCAGTGTTTGGTGCAGGCAATTAGGGTGGAAAGCAAGAACAGTTTCTTCAGTTTGGCAGGGGGAACCTACCTAGAATATTCTGCTTTGGATCCTGCCCAAGATGGAATCCTAAGCAACTTCCCAGCACTGGCATAAGGGCAACACAAAAGTAAAGAAACAAACATTGCCTTATCTTGAGGTGGCCTCTGAGATCTGCCCCCCCAACTGCAGGATGCAACACATCCCCCACTGGCACAGCTGGAAAGTTGGTTAGAATTGCACCAGGTTTTGTTTGGCCTCACTGCATCCAGGCTAACTGACTTGCCCCCCAGGAGTTGCCCCCCAGGAGTTGATGGCTGAGTCTAGCTGGACTGCTGTGGTCATCTGTCCCTGGCTGCTTTGAAGGAGCTACCAAAAGAGCAAGGGCCTCATCATACCATCCCCTGGGCTTTAGCTCTAGGTCTAACCAGGCTGCTCTCCCATCCCCTCTCTGATTCCTACATGGGCTCCCAAGCTCATGTCTGGCCTGCATTTTTTTTTTGTGGGTGCCTGGCAGGCCTTTGTACCTCACCCAGTAGATTGGAAGGAGGTGGCTGTCGGTAGTAGCATGCTCAGATGTCATTGCTTGGAGGGCGCAGATTCCGGAGTTCACCGACTGCTCACCAGTCAAAAGGACAAGCAGGTTACTGGGAGACTCACCACATTGAGGTGCTTGTAGGTAACATTGAGGGAGTAGATTTCTCGGGGGAGGAATTTCTTGGTGTATTCCACAGGTGCTTCTGCTGTTGAGATGATCTTTATAGCCACCTGGCAGAAGGAGAAGTGGCATGTCAGAGGACTTGTACACTTCCAAGGGGAGTGGGAGGAGGCAGAGGGTGGGATCATAAGTGGGTGGTAAGGAGGGTGGGAGGCACAGTCTGGACAAGCAGCTATGCCAGATCCAAACCTTGTCTCCTGGACAGCTGGGAGCTTCCATCTCCTGTAAAGTAGGCCACCTCCAGAGGTGGCCAGAGGAGCCCTGTAACTATTTGGGCTGCTGCAGCTCTAATGTCCAGGAAGGGAATGAGCTTCCTCTTCCCTGTGGTCGTACAGCAGCAGTCCCAATACCTGCACTGGATTCAGTGCAGGCAAGTCAGCCTGCCTAATCCAGCATGAGTTAGGATTGTGCTGACAGGCACAGCCTTCCCCATTAGCAGTATGGGAACAGTAAGAGGACCAAACTGACAGGCACCCTCAGTGCTTTTCCAAATTCCTTGAAGAGCACCTGAACCACATTGGGGGCACAGACAGCGTAGCCATCACTCCACGCTAGAACAAGCCAATGAGAATCACATCTTAAATAAATACTCAGTGGTGTAGCCAGTGCCTCTGGCATGCCAGCTGCGATGCTTATCAAAAAAGGGGGGAAGCTATCAGCCGTTCAGAGGGGCATGCAATGGAGCGCCCCAGCTCGGCACCTTCTGAGGCATGGTTCCCAGGGCCATAAATCCCTGGCCCTACTGTAGCTATATTAATGGGGCAGAGCTGGGGGGGCTGCTCTTTTTATTGTTTTTAGCGTATATGTTTTAATTGTTTTTAACTGAATGTTCTATTTATGTTTTGAATTATGTTTTAACGTGAGCCGCCTTGAGCCGGTCTATGACCCAAGAAAGGTGGGATACAAATTTTTAAACTAAATAAAAATAAATAAATAAAATATTACTGTTAACAGCCACCTTGAAGGAAATTCTTTGGACACTCACCCAAATTACTGCAGTCTACTAATGCCTTCAGCACCATGGACAGTCTCCTGGATTACATAGAGAGGAGCCCTGTAACTTATTGGCTGCAATCCTAACATTCAGTTAGGCCGGACTAAGCACTGGCATAAGTCCTGTGTTGACCTGGGAGTGTCACCAAACTGCCGTAAGACACTTCTGTGCCACTCCTGGGGGGTGGGTTAGGTCAATGCACAGACATGCGCTTGCCTCCTTATCACAGTGGGAATGGGAAGACTCATGAGTTGTGTTGGCCTTGGTTATGATTGCACCCTTTCTGGGTCACTCCTCTGCGTAGCACCCTTGGTACTGGCACTGGTGGGCAGGCGAGCAGGCGGATCCCTGACCACAGAAGGCTGCAGACAAAGAGGTGTGACCAAAGGGAGACCACTGAGCTGGAGGAGTGCTGACTGGGACAAGAAGGGAAGCGTGTCTGGAGGCTATTTCAAGTGCATCACCTTGAACTTTTTCACAGCAGGGAAAGAGGACTCAGCCAAGGCCTTCCAGGGGTCTGCAAGAATGAGCAAGGAAGCACCCTCATGTGTGCCAAGTGCTCTGTGAAGCTCTGTGTAGGAAGGACCACAAGAAGCAAGAACAGGGTTGCTTGAGGGCACCCAAGCTGGAAGGCCAAAGGGCATAGAATGCTTACAGGGTCTGATCTGGCATGTCCTTTGCCTCCGGAGATGTCTGCTGCTAACATGTTGCGGAGGTGTCATAACAGGTGTGCCACTGTCATGCACTCCTGGGCCTTTAGTGCAAATGGTTGGAGGCCTCACACATGCAGCAGAGGCTCCCAGTTCTTGCACTGAAGCAGGTTAGGTGGTGGCAGGTAGGCCGTTCTTCTGCTGGCCATGCCACATCCAGCATGCAGGCGTTCCCCCAGACACCCCGCTAAATCGTGATTCTGGGGGCACCTGCATGTCATTCCTTTTGGCCTCTGTAAGAAACACTGAGCCTCAATTGAATTAATGCTACATATCAGGCTGATGTGTGTTATTCATGGGGAGTGCTGAGGTGCATCGTGCATGAATTGCCACTGCTACAGTGGGGGGCCTGGCCAGCACCCTTCAAAAAGGCAGCTCCTTCCAGTGACTTGGAGAGGCCTTCTAGGTTCACTCCTGGCCAGGGCCTTGCCCCCCTTATGCCACAGCTCACCATGGAGTGTCGCTTGCTCCGGAGGTCTGAGGCCAGTTTGTAGTTCTGCATCATTTTCTCTTGTGTAGCGTAACCCAGGTAGACTTTAGAAAAAGCCCCCGAGCCAATCTTCTTGGAAGAGAGGAGGTAGCCATTCTCCTTGCTTTCCCGGACCTGCTCCAGGAATGTCCTCCGGTCAGCTTCACGCTTGGAAAAGCTTTTCATAGCACTGCACGCCCCAGAGAGGGGGCAGCTGTGGCCCTGCGCAGTGGCGCAGGTGAGGGGGCAGCGTTGGGAGGGACTCCACGGAAGCAGAGTCCAGGCAAACACATCCGCTCAGGAAGGAAGGCCAAGCTCGATGCTGGGGCTCTCCTAACGGGGCCCCCTTCTCATCTTTGCTTTGGCTGCCACTGGCCCAATTCAGGGAATGGCGAGTCCAGAGGGCACCTTGTTGCTCTTCAGGCGAAGGGTTTCCACAGTGACAGGGCACAGAACACGCATTCCAGAGGCCGCGTTCTAGAACCGAGGGTAATAAGCAGTTTTAGAACCTCAGGCCTTCTGGAGGAGGCCACTTTCTGCTCTGGGGCTCCAGCACCACCACCCTGCAGGCGGTTGGAGCACCACCAAAAAGACCTCTCCCGACACTGCTGGAAGAGCATCGTCTTGGGGGCAGCATCACAGAAGCCAGGTGGGTGAAGGGACTTTGTATGTCACGCAGCTGGGTGTTTCAGGGGTCCTGTCAAATGACTCGCTAATGATCCTTAACCTCACCATGACGCAGGTGGGAGGCTAAACTGGGAAGCGGTCTCTTGCCCACAGCCACCTATGGAAATTTTGGGCTGGCAGGGGATTTGAACTGGGGCCCTCCTACTGGAGGCCGGTTTGAGAGGACTCTTGGCAGATGTGTCTACGAGGCAGCTTGTGGGTAGCAGTGTGGCTGGGGAGGCCTCGCTGCTCCTGGTGGCCACAAGCAAAGGATCAAGGACCCCTTCTGGCCCAGTTCTGTTAAGGGTGGGTTTCGCTATCAAATTGTGTGGCCGTAAGTGGTTCGGGGCATGACTCCAGCCTCATCTCATGCAAACTGTGCCCAACAAATTGGTGAGTGCAGGTCAGACCCTCACCTTAGGCTGTGGAGAGAACGCCTTTTCCCCACTGTGCATGCAAAGAAGCTGACCCTTTGCAAGACCCAGTCAGGATTCAGAACGGCCCTGACTGCTCCACCAGGAGCCGACTCACAAGATGATGTTCAACAGAGAGAAACGGAAAATCCTGCACGCAGCGACAGACAAACGTCAGAGCACAAGCACTGCTTTGGCACCAGCAGGTGTGAAAAGTTGGACAAGAGCCAGCAACAGCTTCCTGTCGCTGCAGAAACCCACATGCATCGGCAGGAGGCTCTCGCAGGTCCTCATTCCCCTCTATTCTGCACACTGAAGATGCTCATTTTGGGGCGCAATGTTTGAAGGTCACGGATAAGCTGGAGCAAAGTTGGCAAAGCATCGGGAAAGGAAGCCGCAAAGGGACCTTGAGCCGGAGCAGAGAATTCCTCCACACCCGCACACAACTCCCAGCACCAGCAGAGGAGGGCACCAGGGAACATCCCCTCACGTTGAATGTTGGGAGGCTTAGGACGGACAGTGTTTATTTACTCAGTGTGTGGTTTACCCGTGGAACTCCCTGCCACCTGTGAGCAGTAATACATCGCCCTTACTTAAAAGAGCCAGAGCGAAATCTGCTCCCTGAAACACCACCAACCACGTGGCCTCCTTGCCCCCTGCAGGTAAAATATGGGGGGAGCAGGAGGGCTGGAGAGACTGGGCAGAAGACCCTTCCCGGCTCCTCCACCCCAACCCTTCCTCTGATGCACCACTACCAAGGCAGGCCTCCTGCCCTCCCTCCTAAAGGCATCGCTCACCAGACAGGGGAGGGCGACGCAGCCACAGAAAGGGGGCCAGAAGGGGAAATATTTCTTCTCCCGCCCCAGAGCCGGTCTTGGCGAGGCCCCCCTCCTTCCAGGCACCCTTTCTCCACAGGGGCTGTGCTTGAAGGGCTGGAGGCTGGGGCTCCCGTGAAGGGACACTCATGGGGGCAGGTGAGGCAGAGCCTCTCCCGGAGGCCCTTGAGAAGAGCCCCCACCCTCTGAAGAGCCCCCACCCCTGAAGGGAGACAGAGGGGGGGGGGAGGCCCTGCCTCAGCTGCCCCGCCCTGCAGCCATTTGGGGTCCTCTGTGGGGCTCCTCCTCTCCCTTCCTGAGCCCTGCTGTGGTCTTCTCCCCTCAGGGGTCCCGGGGCAGAGCCTCCTTCTCCGGGGGGGCGAAGCAGGCGCCCTTCAGACGTGCGGGGCAGACGCGGGTCTTTCTCCTCCCCCCTCGAAGGAAGCCCGGAAATGGCGGGGGGGGCGGGCTCAGCAACCGCCTGACAGGCCCCCCCGAAGCTGAGGGGCGGGCCTCACATACCCGGAAGCGGCGCGCGGGCGGGCAGGCGACACAGGTGAGGGGCGGCGTTTGGTGCTCCCCGTCTGGGCCTAGCTGGGGTCTGGCTGCGCCTCCCTTGTCCCCAGTGGGTGTGGCGGGGCAGGGCCCCCCGGGCCCCCCAAGGCCTTCCAGCCCCCGATACCCCCTTCCTTGGAACTGTCTGTCTCTGTCACCTGCCGCCCTTCGGAGGGCTGGGGGGGAAGGCCCTGCCTCAGCTGCCCCCACTCAAGGGCCCCTCCCTAAGGAGCCCCCTGCCAAGGCCAGCCTCCTCCAGCTCCCCCCCCCCCAAAGGGGTCAAGGTCCTGGAGCTCCAGCAGGGTCATAAGGGGGGGGAGGCAGGTGAGGTAGAGCCTCCCCTCTTCTAGACTCCCCTGAGGTGAGGCAGGGCCTCCTTGGAGAAGTGCCACTACCAGGCAGGTGAGGCAGGGCCTCCCCCCCCCCCCCCCTGAAAAACTGCCCCACCACATAAAACCTTCCAACACACATGGGGGAGCCTCAGCAGAGCCAGTAGGTTGAGTGGGTTTGTGTGCCTCACTCGTGCTTCTTTCAAATGAGGCTCTGCCTCACCTGCCTCCCCCCATCCACCGTCTCTGTCCCAGGTACCCAAAGGCCCCCCCACCTCTACTGCTACACCCCAGCCTTTCTATCTGAAAAGGAAAGTGGGCCTAGTGGCCTCTGCTTAGCTGGCTTTCAGTGCAATCCTAGCTATGTCTGCTCAGAAGTAAGCCCCATTGTGTCCAATGGATCTTACTCCCAGGAAAGAGTACTTAGGATGCCAACCTTATTTGGTTAGTAGCTGAATGGGAGGGGAGCTGATGGGCATCTGGTGCTGTCACAGAAAAGAAAATATTATGGTAATCTGTGAAACTCCTTGCCACAGTGTGCTGATGCTGTCTGGCCTTTAAGATTTCTGGAGGAAGCCAAAAACAGGTCACAAGCCAAGCTGTCATGTGCTTATCTTTTAGCATATAATTAGGCGGTGGAACTCCCTGCCACATGACGTGGTGATGGGATCTGGCCTCAGTGCCTTTAAGAAGGGATTGGACAAAGTCCTAGAGGGAAGGACCATCATGTGTCACAAGCCATGAGGGGTGTGTAGAGGGGACACCCTCCAAATGCCAGATGTGGGGTGGGCACCCTGATGCAGGTGTCACTGTGTGATACAGGAAGCTGGACTTGATGGGCCTGATCCAGCTGAGGCTCTTCTGATGTTTTATGCTGCAGGCTCAGGAAATTGGGCAAAGGGGGGCACTTTGGAGATCACCCCTCCCCTAAAGCCAAAGCTGCTCAATGACCCATGAGCTGAGCAGGTGAGGAGCCAGTCTCTGAAAACCCCCAAGAAAGGGGAAGTAACTCACAGGAGACAGAAAGGGAGGAATGAAGCACACAGTCCTCAGCAGGCGCCTGGGTGTGGGTATTGGAAGACCCACCAGCAGGCAGCTACCAGCAGACTTAATCCCTGTGTGCATCTGAGGACCCCGTCAAGACTGCCGATGCAGCCAGGCCACCAGGGCAAGTGCTGCACCCTGTGGTGGGGGGGCAGTCACAGAGGCCTTCTCAAAGTGACAGAGCATTTGATCCCCTGAGGCTGTGTTGTGGCTGCATCGCCACTGGAAGGATGTGGGATTGGGCCTTGGTAGGTCAGCTGAGGAGTCCTCACACCTGATCCCCGAGAGGTGGGTGGCAGAGTGGCCCCATGCAAAGCTGATCTCTCAGAGAGCCAAGCTGGACCCCCCCCCCCAAGCTTAAGAAACCAATGCATGGTATTGGCCTTCCTCTGGGTAGGAACATGCCTGGGGACAGGGACCTTCCTCTGACTTCACCTTTGAGATGGTTCTTCTGGATCCGTAGAATGCCGTTTCTCCTTGAATTGCAGTGCATTTGTGTTCCAGTGTGATAAAAAATAGATGGTGTTTGACCAGCAGCGTAGATGGTGTGTGACCCTCTGTCATTGTTCCTTTTTCAGGCCTGGGAAGAAGGAAGCAAACAGCTCTGGAACCCATTTCCTGCACTGTGGTGCTGGTGGATGTTCTGTTGGGAAGAATGAATGAGCTGAAGACAACTTCTATTGCCTGCCATTTGGAAAGAGGAGGAGGTGTGGAGGTGTGGAGAGAGGCGCTGCACTGCCTGCTGCTGGCCTGCTCGAACTGGGAGTAGACTCTGGAGCTTTTCTTAAGCCTCAGAGGGTGAACCTCTTCGCTTTGGAGGAACAGGTTTCATTGGGCCCAAAACTGGGCCTTCTGGAGCCTCGTTCTTGGAGCAGCAGACTTCTGAGCACTGAGGGGGAAATCCACAGGCAAGCATGAATGAGTCGCGGGTGAAAAGTAAGTGCACCCTCTTGTGTCTCCAGATGTGAAGGGGGGGCTGGGATTTGTTGGGATATAAGTTTGTCTAATGGACAGGAAAGGGCAGGTGTGGGGAGACTTGGAAAATTGCCCAAGCTTATTTCAAGGCATCAAGGATTATGGCAGAGGGAGTGCACAGAAACCATGCGCTAGAGCTCAGTCCGCTGGAAGTTGTGTTAGGAGAGGTGCTTTTGAAGGTGTTCGTAAATAAGCTGGAGTTGAAGTTGGAAAAACCTATCGGAATCTGTCCAAAACTGGGTAACTTGGCATCCACATGGCAAATATAATTCTTTTGCTTGTAAGTATAAGGTGATAAACATGGGGCAAAAAATGCCAGCTTCACGCGGATAGTGCCTGAGCTGTGGGTGGCAGATTCGGAAAGAGCCCTGGGATCCAGGAGGAGAGCCCAGGGATGTTGCTGAGCCTCTGTATGTGTGCAGTAGCAGGGAAAGAAGCCATTGCTTGGGTCATTGGGAAAGGAATGCAGGTGAAGACTGTTGCCTTCCCCCCTTTGTGGTGTAGTCACCATTGGGCAACCTCTGAAGTGGGGGGGGGGGGAGAGTCAAGCAGTCATGACTCCCTGGCAGCCCTCTCTTCTCCTTCAGGGCTGGCGACAACACTGATGGATGCCACCACAGATAAGGATCCCTTGGTCCATGAACAGATCTTCAGTGCTCTCTGTTACTTAGGAGGGGCTGAGCCAGAAGAGGTCCTGAATGCTTGCGAGGAGTATCTACGACAGCATGAAAAGGTAAAATGCTAGCAACAAAATGTGCCTGCCTGAACCTGGTGGTTGTGTGCCTGCCTGTCAGCGGCATCACAAAGGTTTGTATCACCTAGTGTGGGAGGCCAAAGCATCTCGAACATGTTGGACCTCCTCCTATGCAATGGCTGGAGCATCAACCACGATGATGGGTATAGAGTGATGTACCATTGCCCTACCCCTGCTCATTTTTTGACCATAGACTAAAGATAAAGCAAAGTGGTTTGTCTTATTGCCTTGTGCTGTAAATTACTCATCCAACTGTATATAATAGGATTTGCCTGCTTTACAAGTCTATAAATAAAATAAAACCCCTTATCAGTGGAAGCCTTTGTTTTTACCCCTTTTTAAATTAGATGACCAGCTAAAAATAGCCTAATTTGCATAAATTATAATTGCCGGACAATAAATCTGGTTGGTCATCTAAGGGTTATGTGTACGTGTGTGTGTGGAGGGGCTGCCTTTCTGGAGTATGTGGAGTTCCATGTGTACAGAATTGGGACCATTCTGGAAGCCTTGTACTACCATTCAACTGACCTTCCACATCAGCCAAGGCTTGCTAGGTTACTCATAAGTAAACCTGAATGCTTAGTTTTCCATTACTTCTGATACAGTAGAGAAATTTCACTCTGTCTTTTAATTGCATTCTGCTGTCAGATATGGATCCGGCAGCATACAGTAGAATGGGGTTCCTCCTCCAAATTAGCAGCACATCACTGGAGTGATGTGCGGTTGCAGGTCGCTTGTGAGTTTGGCTCTCAGGTGAACTGCAGGCTTGGTCTGGTGCCAGCTTCACATCAGGGCCTTAGAGGAGGTGACAAGTGGGACTGAAGGACTGCCAGAATGATTCAGATCAGTGAGTGTGTGCAGTGCCTTAACCCTTTCCTCCTCCTCCGCCTCCCTGCAGCTGGCGTACCCCCACCGTGTCATCATCCTGAGAGCCATGGAGGTGGTGGTGAAGAGCAGCCTTCCTCGCCTGGACAAGTGCACTGCCAAGATCGTCATCCTCTTGGCGTCCATGGAAATGACCAAATCGAAGGTATGGCTGGAGCTTCTCACACCTGCAGCCACAGGGGCCTCTTGCTGTACAGGTGACCTTTTCCGGCATTTGGCCACCTTCTTGTCTGTTGTCTTCCCCCGGCTGCCGGGATTGTGTGTGGTGAGCTGCTCTGGAGGCTTGCTGGAGGAAAGAGCATGCAAGTGGCTGGCTGGTTCGGGGGCAGATTCTGCTCTTGTTTGTGGCGCAGCCTGGGGATTTGCCCCGCTCCTTGGGGGCAGGTGAGAGCATGGGGCTGTTTGTGGGATGCTGTCCTTGTCTTCAGTCTCGTGTTACCTTTCCTGTGTCCAGAGTATAAAAGCCTCCCTTTGCTCTTCTTTTCTCCTTCCACCCTGAGACCTTACAAGCTACTGTGTACACACATGCACATATGAACACTAGTTGCTAGTACCCATTGGAGAGTGCCTCAGTATACGGCATGTGCCAGTGCAAATGCTAATAGGGGTTGCAACAGCAGGCCTTTGTTCCCTAGAACCAATGTGATCCAAAGAACAGGCATTGCCTCAGAATTGCCCTGTTGGGCTGTGCCAGGCAAGTGTCTCCAGCTCCTTCCTAAGCAGGGCATGTCATTGGCACAGTGTCTTCTTCAGTCAGCAGAGCTTCTGTTCACTTGTCCAAATCAATGGCTTGAAAAGCTACAAATGTGCCCTGTTGCTTTCTAAACCTGTAGCTGTCCTGCTTCTGGGTATATCCCCCCTCTGGCTATGCTGTTCCTCACCTGACAAAGAGCCAGGCAGTGTGGGGGAAGTCTCTGGGTGATCGCAGCTGCCCCCTCTCTGTGTCTTCTGATGCAGGATCTGGTCCTGGAGTGGCAGCAGGCGGCCAGCAGTGTCCTGGTGGCAGTTGGGAGGCGTTTCATAAACAAGGTGATGGAGGAGATCCTGACCAAGTTCCAGCCTGGAGTCCTTCCTCACTACTTTATTGTGCAAACCTTCGCCGACCTGTCAGTGGCAAATGGTATGTGGCTCTGGTCTTGGCAGCCTGCCTCTTACAAGCAGACAGGGAATTGGATGGGCCTGGAGCTGGACAGTGGGGAGGGGGGAAGAATACCAATACCTGCCACATGGCCCACCCAGTCCTGTCAACCTCTCTTGGACTGGGAAGATTGGAAGCAGAATTGCTGTCCTAGGATCTGAGCAAAGCAGGTTTGCAGGAGAAGGGGGTGTCCAGGCCAAGGGCTGAGGCAGGGGGAAAGGATTCTGGGCTGTGGCTGCCTTGTGCCGTCTAGTGCTGCTGCTGTGGGGTGGGAAGCAGACTGGACTCCTCTGGCCAGAGGGAAGATGGAGCTCTACTGAGTTCTGGTCCAGAACATTCAAACCACTCTTTCTTCCCTGTTAGTCTTTGGGATGGTCCCTTTCCTTGGCTCCATCTTGAGTACCATGCTACCCATGTTGGGAATGGCCAAGCAGGACAACCTGAAGTGTGTCTTCTGCTATGGTAAGGCGCAGCCCCTTTTTCCATGGGGCCTGGTTGGCTTGGATGTGAGCCATGGCTTGTGTCTGCCAGTGGGAAAGGGAGTTGTGGGCCTGGTTGGTGCTTGGTAGTATTCATCCTTTGCCAGGACCTGTTGTTTTGTGTTCTGTCTTGTGAGCAGCTAAAAACATGATTGCTGCTGAGACCATCAAGTTACAGGGCCTGGAATGGGCCAAAGATTGCGGAAATGAGGCTCAAGTGCTGTGGGGTTGCCCCTTCTGAGAGTAACACCCAGTGTGAAGCTCACTTCTTTAGTGACTCCATTGCCTGTTCTCTTTGCATACCTGAAGTGTCAAATGCAAGTGCGTCAGTGAACTGAAAGAGCATGACGGTGCCTGTCCTGACAAGGAGGGTCATTCAGGGCTCTAGTTTTGAGGGGAGAAAGCTGGGAGGTCTTCTGGAAATGACTCTTTGGAAGTGGGAGGTGGAGCGCTGAAGCTGAATGGTGGTGTGGTGGAGGAGAGGGACTCGCATAGGAGGTCTGGCATGAAAGGGGGGTACTTGCAAAGGAGCCTTGGTCTTTAGCAGCCTCCCTGTCATTTTGTGGGGCATACAGGGATCCTGTGCTCTGTCCAGATAAGCCTGCAGAAGGAGGCTTGGGTTTCTGAGGGTTCTAGGATAGGGAAAGGCTTGCTGTATCCCGTACTTGAGACTGGGTTTCATAAGGCATCGTTGTGGTGATCAAATTTTGGGAGTCTGGGTTGGAGTGTTTTGTCATCTGTTGTGTAGCGCTGCAGTCCTTCAGCGAAAGCATCCAGGAGTACTTGGCAAACCTGGATCAGGCTCCAGACCCAACCGTGAGGCGTGATGCCTTCTCCAGTGAGATCTTCAGTGCTTACGAGGTGCTCTTCACCAGCTGGCTGCTGAGCCGGGAAGCTAAGGTGGGCCTGGGCTCTAGAGATGAAGTGAAAGTGTGGAGGGATCTCCTAGGTCTCAAAAATGTGTGCCAGATGTGGCTGTTTCCTCTTCTTGCATTTGTGAAACTGGCTGAAGAGCAAGCAAGCTGGAGACTGTCGGGAATGCAGAAAGACCTGGGCAGCTGACTCAATGGTGTAGCTGAGAAGCTGCGTAACTGCCTCACTCAGCAGCCTCTGGGGAAGGATTTTTCCTTCCCCAGAACATCTGGCTGGGAAGATGTCCTGAATCCTGCAAGATCAGGAGATGGCCTCAGAGTGCTGTTCTACAAAAGGCTGGGGCTCTCTGGCAAGGCAGCAGACTTGGGGGCACAATCCTGGGTGGGAGGGAAGATGATGCCAACTCATTTCATGGTGTTGAGCTGGGAGGCCCTGCATGGAGCCCTTGACTTAATCTGCACCACAAGGTTATTAAAGGGGGTGTGGAAGGCTCCGTGTGCCCCTGGAAGCACCTTGCTTCATGACTCTTCCTCTCTCTACAGCTGAGGCTGGCTGTGGTTGAGGCCCTCGGCCCCATGAGCCAACTTCTACCCAGTGAGAAGTTGGAGGAGCAACTCCCTCGCCTCATACCTGGCATGTTGGCTCTCTATAAGAAGCCTACAGAGGCCTACTGTGTCTCCAAGGTGAGTGTGGCTTGAGAGTTCCTGTGGCAATGAAGCCTTGTTTCAACCAGGGTGGATGACACAGGAGCATCTGATCCCCATGTGCATTGGCCTGGGGATGATCTGGATTGGGCCCTGTTCATGTCAGATTCCAGACTAAGGGCACCTCAAGCAGTTTGCATGTTGCTGTGGAAGTCTTGGTCTGAAAGGTGGTGTGTGTGACCATTCCTCTTCCCTGGACAATGCCAGAAGATCAGAAGCATGGAGGTCAAACAGCCCATGTCCCTGTCCCAAATCTCTCTTTTCCCAAGAGGTAGCTGCTCACTTCAGTCGAAATGTGTCTCCTTAACAGAGTCTGTGCCAGATCCTGGAAGCAGCTGTCGACATGGGGAGCCGCACTCTGGATGCGCAGCTGGACCCCCTGCTGCACGTCCTGCAGCTCCAGGTGTGAAGGGGTGGGCTGTGGTGTACAGCCAAATGTTCTTTGTGCCTCAAATGAGAGTTCATGATGGAGGGAAAACAAATGTCTGTGCTGAGGACCCTCTCTCCAGAGGAGGGTCTGAAGGCTGCTTTTTGCTGCTTGAGTGCCTCTGAAGCCTTGCTCCTTTGTGGCTGCCTTTCTGGAGTGCCAGGGAGGGAGCGTGCCCGTGGCCTCTGTAGGCTCTGAGCTCTGTAGGTCTTAACAGACCTAAGGTCCTGCAGGGGTTGCAAGAGCTGCCTTGCTTGAGGGGATAACAGCGGCTTGAGAGCAGGTCTGTTTTTCTGGCTGCCTGACCAGCCCGTGTCTAAATGTCCTTGTCCTCTTGAGCAGATCTGTGCCCCCCCTCTGGATGCAGCCATGTCTGCCCGCCTGAAGAATCACAATGAAGTTCTTCGATGCTTCACTGTTCTTGGTAAGGGCCCAGGGAGAGCTGTGGCTCTGTCTAGGTGTACTCTGGGGGATTTGGTTGGTCCCTTGGCCTGACTCTCCTCTCCCAGAATGGCTGTGATAGCAAGAAGGTGCCCTCCCCCCGAATGCAAAGCCAAGTGCTTGTGACAAGGCTCCAAGTGGGCTGTTCTGGCAGTCCTGATGCCCTTCAAGGGACAGCAAGACATACAGGGACTCTGCATCCCTGGCATTTGGTTGAGCAGGCTCTCTTTTGCTGTTTGATGGACTTCTGGAATGGCCCTGTCTCTGGATTTTTCTGGTCCTGTGCACCTCTCCTCTCCAGCATATCTCTTTAGTCTGGAAGGCAGGATCTGTGCCACTCCACCTTCCTGTCCCTTCCCCCAGGTCCAGTGTGTGGAGTGGCTCCAGGCCTTATTTTGGGGGTGGTGGAAAGTCCTGTGCATCTCAAAAAGCTCCAGGGCATGTGGGTGGGTGGACTCCCTCTGCGTGCAGCAGTCATGACTGACGGGGTTTGGTTTCTCACAGCCTCAGCATTCCCTGAGCGTACGCTTGGATTTCTGTTGCCAAAGCTGGAGTCGGGCCATGAGAGGACGCGGGTGGGGACCCTGACCATCCTGCGGCAGATAATCAACAGTGCCTGTGAGTAAGCAGGAGTTAAGTGGGGCAGCGGGGGGCTTTCCCCTTTATTTATCCCAATACCTTTTCTCTTCCTCCTTTCTACCTTTGCAGCCCCCCAGGGAAAAGACAAGATTAAAACAAAATGTGGTGACAAAATCATGATAAATATTTAAGTCAACTCCCACCCCATGAAGCTGACAACTGACTGAAGAGCAAGAGAATTCACAAGTGGGGAGTGTGGCCACCCCAGGCCAGCCCCTGCTGGAATATTGCCAGTTTCCAGTGCCCACTCCAGCACTGGAGTTTGTTGCCTGCGTTGGGACCTTCTCTGCAGACTTGGCTCTGTCTTTGAGCAGAGCCTTGCTCTGGTCCTAGTTTTGGCTGTGTTGAGTGTGGCTGGCTCCACTGTTGTACAACTCCTGGCTGTACCTTCCCAGCAGTCTGGCCTCTCGTGCCCGTCTGCTTGATCCTCAGGCTGGCTTGTGTGTGGCTCCCTTGTGGCTCAAGGTTCCTATGCAGCAGAGTCTGTCTGCTCAAGATCATGGGGCACCTTCAGTTGTGTGTGTCCCACTTGGGGGAGCTACACACACTCCAGGGAGAAGAAAAGGGCAAACAGTAAGTAGGAGGGCACTCCCTTTGGCTGCCGCTTGTGGCTTGTGAGCCACACCACCTGTCATATGCCCTGGTGAGAGCAGTCTCGCAGCAGAGCTGGGATAATCCCCCACAACCTTTTCCAGTTGAAGAGCAAGCTGTCCCAGAAGCAGGGGTGGTGAGCATGAGGCTGGAGGCTCTTCACGCTTTGGGTAGATGAGTGCTTGTCTTGTAAGGGGAGGGGACCATGAAAGCATCACTGGCCGTTGTCCAGAGCTGTGCCAGTGTGTTCAGGCTGTACCTTGTAAGCTCTGGGGCTTTGATCTGTCAGCCTCAGTGTCTGGACACAAACACTTGCAGCCTGATCTTGCTGGAAGCTTAATATTGCCAGACAGCCTCCTCTTGCTGCACAGTCCTGAAGCCAGGAGATCCTTTTGTCAGGGTCAAAATAGCCCTTGAGTGCAGCTCTTTGGCTGAGGTTCTTCTTGTGTGTTGGGCGGGGGTGGGAGAGGCTCCCTTCCTCCTGGAGGTGTTTTAGGGGCTCAGTGCCTCAATGGGGTGGGCAATGCAGACTTCCCTATTCTATAAAAATATTTCTGTGCAGTTTTTAAAACGAAAAATAAGCACATTTCCCCTCCTCCTTCAAAGAGGCTTGAGAGGCAGCAAAAAAATGGAAAGATTGGGGCTTGGGCAGGCGTGACGCTGCAGAGAAGCGGCTGGGAGTGCAGAGCCCTGGCAGGCCCCCATGTCTTGTGGAAGCAGGACTGGCACTGGGGAGGGAGTTCTCATGCAGGAGGTGAAGCTTCCTAGGTGGGCAGCAGGAAGCTGTTGTGTGCCGCAGAGGTGACGTTTTTGCACACGAGTCCAGCCCCTTGAAGGCAGTGCCTGTCACTGGTCTCTTGCAGCCTCCCACATGGAGACGAAGAAGCCCCTCATCCTTGCGGCCCTGAAGCTGCCTCTGCAGGATAACAACAACATGGTGAGTGGAGGCAGGTGGGTGGGCAAGGAAGCTTCTCTGGGTATCTCTCCCTTCTGTATCCTGCCATTTTGGGCTGTGCTCCAACCTGCCTGCGGTGAGGGCCAAGTATTAACTAGTTGTTTTCTTACCTTACCAAGTATTAACAAGTTGTTTTCTTTATGATTCAGTCTCTTACACTTGGACATTTAATCCACAGATTTATCTGAACATGAACGGGGGATTCAAAGTCACTCACACCTTTGCCTCTTTCACCCCACATAGGTGTCTTGCTTCATTTCTAGGCAGCCTAAAACACTGATAAAAGGCTGTGTCTGAAATGGGCACAGCAATAGTCCCTGAAGGGCTCCTAATCTCAGGCAACTTCTGCAGGAACAGTAGGACTCCTTGTAGTCCTGAGCTATCAAAGGGGCTCTGACTGATGCTCACAAGCACAGAAGACTCCACAAAAATCCTAAAAGCCCTCAGCCCACCAATGAGGCTCTTTAACTTGTCAGGGAGCCCGTAATAGTCTTTTGAGGTTAGCATCCTCACCCTCTGTGGCCCCTTCACCCCTTCCAGGATGCTACAGGGCCTGACCCCCCTCCTTTCTATCGGAGTCTGTTGCTGGGAGCTTGTTTTGTTTTCCGCTCTCAGAGCCAATTTGGCAACAGTGCAAGCACAGAGGTTTAGGGCACACGAAAAGGCTGCACCTGTATGTGGCATTACATGCTGCTTGGTGCTCTTTGCACTCCTTGTTCTCCTGCCAGCTGTCCTGCTGAGGAGATTGGGGTCTCTTATGGCCGGAGATAAGTTTTGCTGGAGAGAAGTGGGATGGACTGTGGTGAGATGGGAAAGGAGTTCCCTGCTTCCCAGACAGCCACAGAGTTGCCTCTTCCTGTCTTTTGACTGGCTGTTGTGTTGATGGGTGTCCTCTGGGAGTGGGAGGCCACTTGTGGGGTCCAGCTGAACCCTGCTGTTTGACTGCAGATATGTGGGACAGTCTCAAGTATTGGCCTGCTGGGTCTTAGGGAGGAGAGGTGGAGGTGCCTGCCCAAGTGACAACTTCCCAGGTATCTTTCCTGCAGGTGAAGCGGGCCATGGTCCAGGTGATCAGTGCGATGGCCCACCATGGCTACTTGGAGCATGTGGGGGGAGAAGCTATGATTGAGTTTCTCATTCGCCAGTGCGCCCTTCCCATTGACCAGGTAAGGCCCTGATGGAGTGGGAACTGGGCAGGTGATGCCTGAGGCCTCTTGAAGACTTGGGGACTGCCATTAGGCAGCTTGGCTCTGTTTCCCTCTTGACTGTGGTGCCATGGCTAGTTTCCTCTGCATCTCTCTCCTCTACAAGGTCTCTGCTTTGTGCCCCTCTTTTAAAGGAGCACCATGAGGAGAAGGGGTAGCACCCTGCTTTCAGGTGCTTCAGGTGCTCACTGAGGGCTGACACAGCAGATCAGCCCTTGGACTCCAGACTGACTTGCTGATGAGAAGAGGGATTGTAGCAGGCAGGTGCTGTGGGGCTGCGATCAAAGGCACGGTTGCAGCACTCAAGGGCCTTTTTTGAAAACATGGCACTTGACATCATGTGGTCCAACTGTCGTTGGCCTTGATAACTATCTGGCCAGTTTCCTGAGGAAGGGGGATATACGGGGCTCCAGGTTCCAGGATGGTGGGCAATGCAGGAGGACAGCAGTTGCAGCTTCCTCAGTGTTGAGATTTGCCCGAGACCTGTGCTGGAGACACCCAGATGAACACTGTTGTGCTGGGAGAAAAAGTTGGGGTCCAGAACTGGCCTGTGAATTTCATCACATGGCTTATGTTGTGAAACCCCACAGAGAGTCAGATGCGACCTGCCCCTTTTGCAAGGACCAACTCTGACCCCTTTGAAGGTGGTTTTGTGGGAGGGAGGAGCACACCGAGGAGGGCTGCATGTCCCACCTAATGCCTTCCTTCAGTCCACCCAGCTGACCCGGAGGCACTCCTTGGTGGAAGGCGATGACTTGACGGACAGCCAAGTCCGGGACATCAGTGTGAACACGCTTCTCCTCCTGAGCACAACTGTCGACAGGATGCACAAGGTGAGTCCCCAGCGAGCAGCAAATGGCATTGCTGATGATCCTCCGTGGGGGCGGGTGGAGACTTCACCTTGCTTGATTGAATTGTGCTGAAGCTTATGTGTGTGCTGTCTGAGGGGCAGGTACCCACCATCCAGCTCTGTTCCCTGTGACTGAGTGATGGTGCTTTCTAAGGTCATAACTGGGAGGGGAGTTTGTGGTCCATTCCATTCCTGGCCAAGGGTCCTCAGTTCCTTTTCTGTTTGCTCTCAATGTGGGGAAAGCAGGTGGAGAAGTCTAGAGCAGATGGTCTAGAGCATTTTCTGAGGTCTTCCTCCCTCCCCCAGCCCACTTGTGGTCCCTCCCGTGGGAGCAGAGGGCAGGGGAATCTGGCTGTGCCTTGCCCAGACGCGTTCTTTCCATTCAGGTTCTCTGGCCTCGCCTCCTGGCCTTTGTGCTCCCCGTGCACCTGACCAATGCGCTGACTCCGCTCTGCAGGAGCCTCGTCTCTCTGGCTATGAAGAAGCAAGACGAGGAGGAGGGCCACTTGAAGATCCATTATGAGGCCAATGGTGGGTTTGAATGGCTGTTGGGGTGCTGTGCTTGCTGGGCACCTGAAAATCATGCAGGCAAGGACTGGAGCGCCAAATGCTGCTTCCAGGCTGTGTTTTGGAGCCATGGAAGTGGTGGGTCCTGAGAAGCCAGGAGCAGCACTCATCCTACTCCTGTGGCCGCCAGCCTGGGTGGCTGGAAAAGGCAGCTTGACCCATTCCAGGCCGTTGGTGGCTGCTGATCATGCTGGCTACCTACATCCTTGGCTTCAGGGTGGTTGGCCTCACAGCCCCAGCTGAGGGGGAGCTGTGGCTCTCCAGGTTGGGGGGGGGCACTCTGCCTTTGTGCCCTGTTTCATGAGGCAGCTGGTTAATCCCTGTTGAAATGGGAGGCAGAACAGGCTGAATTCCTTGGCATTTGATAAGCTTTATGGGTGGGGGCTGGTTTCTTCCTGGGGGAGCGTGTCTGACTCATTCCTTGCCAAATCTTCTGGCACAGACAGCCTGTTTTTCCCCAGGGCCGGGTGGGGGGACAGATGGGGCAAGGGCGTGCTATGAATAGCTGAGGCCAGGGCTTTGGCATAAAGTTGTGAAGTTAGTTAGGAGGCGAACCTGTGTGTGGCTGTGCAGTCCCACCCCAGCCATCTTCCCTCCTCCTCTGCGAGTGGAGCCTGCTGGGCCTCGGGCAGAGGCTGAGTATCTTCTGTCTGCTTACTTTCAGGAGTCCTTCCATCCCCTTTTGCGCTCATGGCAAGGCTGCTGGTAAGTGCTCTGTGCATGGTGGCCCCTTGAAGTGGCAGTGATGCACTGAGCATTGCTGACCTGGCACTGTTGCCTTATGTGGCTTGTTCTAGATTGTCCTCTTGTTGTGGGGCAGTGGGGGGGGGGGGGGGAGTGAGAAGAGGCAAGCCTCAGACTGGCCCAGCCTGCCCAGGTCTTTGTGGAGCTTTCTGGGAAAGCCTGGTCAGCAGGCACCTGATGTAGCACAATACTGGGAGAAGTGATTTTCTTCCAGGCTCCCTCTCCCTGCAAGCCAGGCCGACAGTTCCCAAATAGCCCATCCCTACATTGTGAATAGGGGTTTGCTGTGTCCTTGGCTAGATATTTCCCCCCACCCACATTGTCTGAGGGGCTAGCCAGGTTTCAAAGACAAGCCCGTGCCTCGAGGACCACCTTTGTGGCACTGGTAAGAAGGTTGTGGTCCTGCTGCTTCAGCAGGTGGAGGGTGGCTTTGGAATCCATCTGCTGTGTTTTCTTCTCACCCAGGTTGTTGCCTCCCAGCCATATGCAGGGGAGGGCCGGGGGCCAGCAGTGCTGCGCCTCTTGAGTGTGCTGCGCAGCAGCTTCCACAAATCTCTGGAGCAGTTCTGGAGCAAGAGGATTCCAGTTTTAGTGGAGCTTCTGGAAGGTAAGGGGAAGAGGAACTTGTCAGGGTGCAGTAGTCTCGGTGGAGGCACGCTTGTGTGCCAAGCAGGTCTGGCTGGCTAACTGGCCTAGGAGGGATTGTGGCTCCTGCCACAGGGAAATACTGTTTCTTGGGAAAGAGACTGACACACTCAGTCCTCAAGCTGTCCGTAGAGGACTCCTAGACAGCAGCCGCAGCCAAGACAGGCTTCACCTAGGGCCCTGCTGTCTCTTGACTGAGGCCACTTGCCCCCAAACTCCCCTCCCTCCCACTCATCCCCTTCTCTTCCAGCAAACACAAAAGCGTCGCTGTCCCAAGAGGAGTGGGAGAAGCAGCTGCTCCAGGTAGGCAGACAAGTCTGTGTAGTGAACATGAAAGGGGAGCCTAGCTGTGTGCTGAAGGCCAGAGCAAGTGTCTTTATGGGGCGAGAGAGGCCATAAAGGCAGCACACCCTAGTGCGTGGAACATTCTCCCTGTCAACTCCTGAGCTCCAGGGTGGCCCTTTGTGGCAGTGAGGGGGAGATTCTCCAAGGATGGCCACTCTGGAAGGAAGCCCCCACTTTTTCTCTGGCCACAATGCACGCCTATAGCAAAGAGATGTGGTTCACCTTTGATTCTGCTGAGCTTCCTGTTAGAAGGAGAGCCAGTTACCTTGCCTGGCTCTTGAGGTTGGACTTCAGTGATCTCTAAAGCCTTCCCTCCTGTCTGCAGCTTCTTCAGGAGAGCCTGGCAACTGTCTCAGACGTAACATGGACTTCTCATTTGTTTCGGGAGATGAGCAGGCAGCTGAGCAGCTATAATGGGTCCCCGGCTGAGAAGGTCTGTTGCAGGAACAGAGTCTCTGTGTCTACAGGGACCCCCCAGGGTGGGGAAATAGAAGTGATGCCATCTGCTTACCCTACTGTGCAGAGGCTGCCTTGCGCCCAATAGCTGGCAGCATGGTGGGAAGTAGGCTGGGACTGCTACTTCACATTGTGGGAGGTGGGACAACACTTGTTGGCACTGTGCAGTTGAGTGCTCCTAACCCCACCCCATCCTTTGGCAGTGGTAAGTAATGGGCAGAAGGGTTTGAATACTGTTTTTTTAAAGGGTCCTTCTGACTGGCACAGTGGTGCATGGCAGTGTCGGTTGCACTTGTGCTGCTAGGCTGTCCTTTTCTGGCTTTCATCAGGTTTGTCGTCCCTCCCCCCCCAGAACTTCCTGTACAAATGCATTGGAACCACTTTGGCCACCTGCACAAACAAGGATCTGGTGCAGAAGCAGCTTCAAGATCTTCTAGAAAATGCTAGATACCAGGAGGAGGCAGAAAGGGAGGTAAGCAGAGGGCTCCAGAAACACCTGCACAGCCCTTGGGATTCAAGCAAGTTGTTGCTCTAGAGCAGTGGTTCTCAATCTTCCTAACGCCGTGACCCCTTTGTAAATTCCTCATGTTGTGGGGACCCCCAACCATAAAATTATTTTCATTGCTACTCTATAACTGTAATTTTGCTACTGTTATGAATCGTAATGTAAATATCCGATATGCAGGATGTATTTTCATGGTTACAAACGAAATGTGTGTTCTGTGCACACACTGAACACAGTGGGATTTATTTCAGAGTAGGCATGCATAGCATTGGGCCCTGAGGCTGCAATCCTATCCACATTTACTTTGGAGTAAAGGCCCCCCTGAATATAATGGGATTTATTTCAGAGTAGGCATGCATAGGATTGGGCCCTGAGGCAGTCAGTCCCAGTGCGCTCGCAGCTACAGCCAAAGGTCTGGCAAGTCTGACCAGGCCCCCTGCACCAGAGATCTTTAGGCGACCCCAAGGAAAGCTCTAGGCGACCCCCAAAGGGGTCCCGACCCCCACTTTGAGAAACGCTGCTCTAGAGCTTGAGCTGTGCTCAGCTGGTCAGCTTTTTTGCTACTTAGCCTCCCCACCTGATGTTTTGCATGTTGCCCAGGGGCTGGTGTTAAGGTGCGGGGCCTTCTCTGATGTGGCCCCACATCCCTGTATCAGCCCTGGATGTATCAGTTAAAAGAAATCTTGAGAACTGGTTGTGTGGCTTTGGGTGGTGTTTAATGACCCGTTTGTTTTGCTTGGCTTTTGAGGAGGGGGGAACCTCCAGGTTCCTCCTTTGAAATCCCCGTTGCTGTTTTTTCTGTTGTGGATAGTTTTATATTTCAGTCTGCTCTTGTATCTTTTAATGGTTTGTGATTTTCAACCAGTTTGTCGTGGCACCCTGGTGTGCTGCGGTTAGTCCTCAGGTGTGCCAAGGGAATTGGGGGAGGACATTTTTTAACAGGAAAACGTGGGGATTTGAGCAGCGTGGTGTGCCTGGTCAGTGGTCAAAACAACAGATGGTGTACCATGAGATGAAGAAGATTGAAAATCAGTGTCTTAATGTGTTAATCTTTTGCATGTAGTTGTACACAGGTACAGTGATGCACTCTTGTCTGGTGCGCTGCCTGGTGGACCAGAAAAGTATATATAAATAAATGGATATGTGTCTTATGTACCCACAACGCCAAAGCACAGACAGGCTCCCTCTGTTACCCAAAGGGCTGTGCCATCGCCCAGGGCTTCAGTCTTTCACCAGCAGCTCGGAGCACTTCCAGAAGCTGATGACCTGAATGGCATTCTGCCTGGTGCTCAGTTCCTCAGAGTGTTGGTGCTGCTGAATGGCAGAGGGGAACTGTCTGGGCGGCTCCTGAGGCAAGGAGCTTGTTTGGGTTGTTTGGGTGCGCATGGGTTCCTCAGACCACATTGCAGCTGTGAAGCAGCCCTCCTTGGAACAGTGGCTGCCAGCCCTTTGGGGTCAGGAAGGGCCAGAAAGATTCCCAGGCTGGCCCAGCTGCAACATTAAGGAGAGACGGCCAAGTGAATAGCTCTGCTTCCTCTCCTGTAGGGACTGGCATCCTGTATGGGGCTCTGTGCTGTAACCTACCTGGATGAGACCCTGGCCAAGCTGGAGGAGTTTGTGAAGTCAGATGTGTTCAAGAAGTCTGCAGGACTCTTCAGCATCTTCAAGGTGAGACTCACATGGGGCTTCCAGAGCACAGCAGTCCTTGTAGCGGGGTATGTGCTCTGTGGAGGGGGTGTGTGGACTGCAGACTGGGAGTTGGCTGAAGAACCGACCTAGCAGTCCTGCCAGGTGTGGCTTCTCATGTCCCACTCCCTGCAGGATCGCAATGACAACGAGGTGGAGAAGGTCAAGAGTGCCCTGGTCCTGTGCTATGGCCATGTGGCCTTATGCGCTCCCCAAGAGCTGGTCTTGGCCCGCATCGACACAGACATTCTCAGGAATGTCCTCCCCTACTTTCATACAAAGGTGAGCCTGGCAGCCTTCTTGCTGCAGGGGTGGGTAAGAAGGGAGTCCTCAGTCCTGGGTCCCAGAATCCTGACTCTGGTCTCTCCTTTGCTTTGTTCAGGTTCTGGGGATAAAGGTAGAAACCAAGGTACAGCGTAAGGCCCCTCCACTTGCACTCCTCTGTCTTCAGTCTCTGCCTCTTTCTCTTCACTGATAGGGAGGTATATGCAGTCCAGCTAGTGCCAGGCGGGCAGCACACCCACAGGCCCTGCTGATCCCCGTCTCTGACCAAATCCTTGATTGTACCTTAGTGAGTGTGCTTGTAGGCCAAGGGTGCCTGTTGAGGAGGATCCTTCCTAGGCAGTCTGAGGGATGCAGAGACCAGTGTTGTCTGTAGGATGCCAGTTGTGGCAGGTGGTGCCCTGAGCTGTACCCTCAGAGGAACAAGGTGGGGGAGTGCTGGGAGGCCTTGGTTCCATGGAAGAGCCCCTGCTGGAACTAGAGAGGGTCCCCTGGACCTGGGCAGGGCCTCTGGTGGGGCATAGATCAGTCACAAGCACCTGTTTGGCCTGAGGCTGAACAGTGAAGAACAAGCTGGCCTGCTGGGAGCTGTTGTTGGCCCCGCTCATTCAGGCCATTGGCACCCCAAGGATCAGAACTAAGTCGGCTGCAGACCTGCCGTTGTCTGTCTGTTTCTCCTTCTGCTTTCACCCGCCCCCCTCCTTGGCATTCCAGTTTGAGGACACTCACTGACCTGCCACGCTGGCCATGGGAGAAGGCCTGTTCCAATTCCTCAACCTCACTAACCCCCCTTTTTCTTTGCTGTTGCTGTAACTAACCCATGTTCTGTGGGGGGATCTGCAGGGGAGCACTGGTGAGATGATGATTTCACAGGCAAAGTTGCCAGCCCTCCAACCTTGGAGTTGGGGAGGGGCGTGTGCCCCATGAAAGAAATGGGGTGTGGTATGTGTGGGCGCACACGTGTGGTGTCAAACCAGCACTGGGTTCAGGCTTGACAATCCACATGCCTCTGTCAGAGCAGCTACTGGGGCTGCTGTGAACAGGGTCCTCTCCACACTGGGAAGCCAGGAGCTTCTTGTGTGGCGAGAAGGGCTGGGGTGCCTTTAGTTTCTCCACCTCCTTCCTCACACTCAGGACCTGACACTGAAGCTGTGCCTCATCCAGAGTGTCTGCATGATATGCCAGGCCGTCTACGCCAGTGCCCAGTCCGGGGATTTCATCTTTTCCCACAAGGCTGAGCTGGTTCTCCAGATGCTGGTAAGGACTCCTGAGCACCAGGCATGGGAATGTAACAGTGCTGGTTCTGGGATGGGGGACTTGACAGACGCATGCACAAGAAGGAGGTTCCCTCAGAGCCCTGCCCATCATGCTAGGCACCTTGGGATGTGGGGCATCAAGGATGATGCTCCAGGTGCACCTCCCCTTGATGCCAGGTTTTCCTGATCCAAAGAGGATTTCTAGATTGGTGCAAACTGAGCCCCTGTGGTTTGTGCCGCAGTGGCAGCTGCTGCTTTTCCTTAATGCCTTTTTTGAAGGTGCTTGAATCCCATCCTGGTCTTGTCTCCAGCTTCTATCCAGCTTCTGTAGGGGTTTACTTGACTGTCCCCTTCATCCTTAGGAATTTATCAGAGCCGAGCCTCTGGACTCCCTGCGCACTCCCATCCGCCAGCAAGCCATGATGGCCTGTGTGTACCTGATGTATCCTTTTTCTCTCTCACCCCACTCCCTCACCTCTGGTGCGCAGGCTGGAAATCTCTGGCAGGGCGTCAGGGGAGAGCATCGGCCTTTGTCCCTGATTTCCTTTGAAATCTGAGCTGGTGCCCAGCACACTGGCCTCCAAGAGCCCTGCTCTGCCTTCGTTGGGTGTCATCCCAGCTAGTCCAGCACCTTCTCCCCACAGTGGCTCCCCAGGGCTTCCAGGAAAGCCTCAAATGGAACATGAAGGCTGCACCTCTGCCCAGCCCTAACTGGCATTGGGAGAGAGATAGCGGCTGAATGTGGAGCTGCTGTGGGGCTAGTTCTGCCTCATTCCTCCCAGCTGTCTTCTTGGAATTGGTCAAAGCCCCCAGGCTAGTAGTTCTTTGGGTTGGGTGTGAAGCACTTTCTTGGCTGTCCTGGCCTTTTCCCAGCCAGATGCATGCCCTAGAGCAGTCCTCCTTGGCTCATTCAATGTGGCTGCCCTTGACTCAGTCTCTAGCGCCCTGGAGCCACCTCTGAGTGATGCCAACAAGGCTGAGCTGATTGAGACCTGCTTGAATAGTGTCCTCTGCCTCCCTCCACCAGAAGCCCCGAAGGAGAAGGAAGGTCCAGTGCAGGAGGCTGCACAGAAAGAGGTACGACTCCCAGCTGGCTGGGTTCTCTTGGCTGTCCCAGAGCCACCTTTGACAGCTTCTCTCAGGGGAGCACAAGGCTCTGTCTGTGCCAGCAGGTAGGCAGGCTCTCCTGCAGTCTCCAGCTGGGCATGCTGAGCATGCAGAAACAGCTGGGCATTCTCAGTCGCAAGAAATTCAGGCTGTCTTTAGGGTATTTCCTTAACAAGCTGAGCCCTGGATGCTAAAAAGTGAGAGCAGAATGTGGGCCTCTTGACCACTGAGCAGGACACATGAGGTTTGGCTGGAGCAGGCACTCCGCCTGGAGTCTTGGAACTGCAGGGAAGTAGGTTTAGAATGTGCACAAGGGGGGACAGTTCGGCACTGGCACAGCCTGCCTCGTGTGTGCAGGTGTGGGGGGCACTCCAGTGGATGCCACCTCTCAGGAATGCCCAGCAGTTGTCTGCACTGAGCAGGGGTGGGTTCAGAGACCTCGCACACCCTTTCTAATGCAAACCTGAATGGCTTTGGGCCTGGACTAGCTCTGAGTGTGGTTTTCCCATTGCTGCAGATGGTGTGCCCTAGTCTAAACCTAGCTCTGTGAGGGGGTTTCCTCTAATCTGGGACCACTTTTTCATCTGTCATCCAAGAGGTGTCTCAGTAAAGCACTTTGGGCCCAGCAGGGTGCTTGAGGTTGCATGAGAAACCCAGCAGCCCCTCTCCCAAAAAGAAGATGCTGTTACTTTCCTGGGACATGGCCACATCCAGTGGGGGAGGAGGGAGAAGGAAGCAACCGTCTGAGCATAGCCGTGGTTTCACCTAGTTGCAAATACCATCTATGGCTATCCAAAGGGCCAGAGAACACAGGCAGGCACTGGCTTCCCTTCTTCCTTCCTTGTGCAGCGCCTGTGGTGTGACACCCTTGGGGCCTTGGAGGACTTGCTAAAGAGCCTCCTGCAGAGGAACATGACCCCTCACACCCTGCAGACCATGTTTGAGGTAGGTGGAGCGCATTATTTCATGGGATGGAGTTTCAAGGAGAGCAAAGGAGGGGCATTGGTATCCACAGATTGCCTGTGGGAGCAGCCTCCTGTGTCCGGCCACAGTGACCTGATTCTCTTCCCCTCCCCCCACAGTCTGGTGAAAGGTGTGGGGGGCCTGGTTGGAGTCACAGGTGCAGCCCACAGTCTTTTGAGGACACCTGTTGCTCTTCCCAGGTCTTGGTGCAGTCACATGTAGTAGAAAACACACTGGATGTGTCTGGGATCCAGGTTTTCAGCCCCCCCCCAGTGTGGAGACACCATACATGTGGAAGGAATCCAATTCCCTTGGTTCCTCCTCAAAGCCACTTCAATAGCATTGCTAAGAGGTGCTTCTAGCTGACTTTTTCCTCTCTTGATGGCCAGTGCAGATGCATTTTGCCTTCTCTTGCTACCCATGAACCCTACTTAAGTGTTACCTTCTGGGCTGTCCCATTTCAACTCTGTCTTCTCAGCACCTGAGCCCCTGGACAAGGTCTGCCAAGGAGCACGAACGGGAGGTGGCCATGGACATCAGTGTTGTGCTGCTGGCGTTCTATCGGGAGAAACTAATAGTCAGTGTGAGTGCTGCCTCTGGGCTCCTCACCCCTTCTTGAAGGGTTGCTTGCTTGGTTTTGAAATTGGAGGGGGTCGGTGCCGTGGGCTGCACTTCTGGTTCTCATCAGCTGACCAGGAGGTGTGGGCTGCTCCGATTGCATTCACTGCAGAGCTCATAACACAGTAGATTCACGGGCCAGAACCGGGCTACGCGAGTGTCCTGTGGGGTTGGGACAGAGAGCCAAAGGCTCTGGCTGGAGTGAGCCCTGTGCAAACATGAGTACAGATAGGCTCCAATCTGGGGATTCTGCTGCCCATCAATTCCCCCCTCCATGCACAGTCTTTGTTTTGGGTTAATAGTACTGTGAGTGCTGTTAAACTTGGTTAAAGCAAGTTAAACTCTTCCCAAAGTAAGGAGCAACACGCAGTCAACCAACCTGATGCTAAAGGAAGCCACATGAATTCACTTAGTTAACATTCACTTAGTCTTCCACCTGTAGCAAGGTCGGTGTGCAGGTTGCAAGTGGGGCTGGTGTTGGGGAGGAGCTGCCTGCCTGGCGCAGATGCTGTTGTTTTCAGGAGGGCTCCTTGCTGCTCTTTCCTCCCCCCAGCGCAGCCTCTAGGCCAGGCTTGCCTGTGCACGTTGGTGGGATCATCAGTTGAACTGGCAACCGTCATGAACTGGTGGGGTCATCAGTTGCTGGGCTCATCACCTGGGTGGGGGTAGAGCAGGCCTGTGGAGAGGGGCCTAGAGTGTCTTTGGCTTCTGTCTCCCTGCTCAGGCCGTGGTGCCCTTCCACAACTTGGGGTTGCTGATGGCACTCTTCTCTCCCCGTTGCACCGACTCCCTGGCCAGTATCCGCCAGCGGGCTGTGGACTGCGTATACTCCCTGCTCTACATCCAGCTGTCTTATGAAGGTAACAGTCACTGGTAACGTTGGGGGGAGGGCTGTTCTTGTTCTTGTGATGGGCAGCTGTTCTTGTGGCAACCATTCCCCCCCCCCCATTCTGCTGCTTATCTGGCTGGCAGCGTTTGGAGAACAAATTGGACTTGTGTAGTTCTTGGCTGCACTGGTGTGCTTTGGTTGGAGGCCTCATCCACAGGGCCATTTTTGTTTGGTCCTCTGGGCTTCCTGCTGTGCAGGTCAAGCATCTCCACAGAAGCTGGTCTTACAGCTGAACTTGGGGTCTCTTTCCTGGCATCAGGCTGGCCCCTGGTTCTTGGTATTCTCTCAGTGCAGAAGGTGATCAGACTGAGGGTGTCTCTCTCTGGTCACCCGATAGTGTTTCCTCCATCCAGTGAAGTTTCTGTTGTCGCTTGAGATGCAGAGCTGTGCTGGTGGGGAACGTTTAGTGCTGCTTCTTGCTTTGCAACACGGTTGGTGCTGGAGCTGCTGGGGAAGGTGGTGACGGTTGAGGGCTCACTGGTGCGAAGGTGGCAAAACCCCTCCTGCAAGAGGCCTGGGTTACTTTAAGAAGTAAAGTAACTGTGGCTGGTGGTTCTTGCAGGGTTTTCTCAGGACCATAAGGATGAGTCAGTGGAGAAGCTGAAAGCCTTGAAACTGGGCCTGAAGGACCCTGATGTCAGTGTTCTCTTCCAGGCCTGCTGCAGCATTGCCAAGGTAGGGTATGAGGCTCTTCTTTCCTTGGTTGCCTCTGGCAGTGATTGGAACCCTGGAGGAAGGGGACTCCTGCCTGATCTTAGAATCATAGAATCCTCGAGTTGGAAGGGACCTAGTAGGTCATCTAGTCCAACCCCCCCCCCCCCCCGCCTGCAGCAGGAAATCCCCCTAAAGCATCCCCGACAGGCGCTCGTCAAGCCTCTGCTTGAAGACCCCCAGTGAGGGAGAGTCCACCACCTCCCTTGGCAATCTCTTCCACTGCCGAACCACCCTCACAGTCAGGAATTTTTTCCAGATATCCAACCGGAATCTCCTCTCTTGCAGTTTGTCCCCATTGGTTCTAGTTCTGCTTTCAGAAGCAGCTATGAACAAATTGGCCCCTTCCTCCCTAGGACCAGCCCTTCAGGTATCTGAAGAGGGCAATCAGGTCTCCCCTTAGCCTCCTCTTCTCCAGGCTGAACATCCCAAGTTCCCCCAACCTTTCCTGGTAGGGCTTCCCTTCCATCCCACTGATCATTCTTGTCGCTCTCCTCTGGACTTGCTCCAGTTTGGCTGCATCTTTCTTCAAGTGAGGAGCCCAGAACTGAACACAGGACTCAAGGTGAGTCTCACCAATGCTGAATAAAGAGGAACTAGAACTTCTCACGACTTGGAAGCTCCAGTCCTCTTAATTCAGCCTCAAACGGCATTTGCCTTCTTTGCAGACACATCACCTGCTGACTCATGTTCAGCTTGTGGTTCACAGTGGCAACTCCAAGATCCCGCTCACATGTTGTGCTGCCAAGCCAAGTACCCCCCATTTTATACCTGTGTTTTTGGTTTTTATTGCCCAAGTGCAGAACCTTCCACTGCTCCCTGTTGAAGTTCATTCTGTTTGTTCCAGCCCAGGATTCCAGTTTATCCAGATCCTCCTGGAGGTTTCTCCTTCTTCTCTTGTGTTTGCTGCTCCTCCCAGCTTGGTGTCATCTGCAGATTTGATCAGGCTCCCCCGTATCCCTTCCTCCAAGTCACTGATAAAAATGTTAAAGAGAACCGGTCCCAAGACAGAGCCTTGGGGTACCCCACTAGAAACGGACCTCCAGGTTGACACAGAACCATTTACTAAAACCCTTTGAGTGTGGCCATCTGTGGGTCTGGACATCTTGGGAGTTGTGCTCTCACCCCATTGGGACCAAGAGGCTAAGGAGAGGTTTTGAGGGACCCCACCTCATCATTCAGGATTTAGTGCAAGGTAGGGGCCCTGCATGCTGCAGTCCAGGAGGTCATGAAGAATCGGACACGACTTAGCAACTGAGCAGCAACGACAACCGCCTCATTTTTGTGAAACTGACCAGACCTGAGGACTCCATTGTGATCAGCACACATGTGGCTGTTTCTCCCTTCTGTGTTGCAGCTGGCAGGTTTGTGGCAGTCTTGAGAGAGGCAGACGTGTGTTGGCTGCAGCAGGAAAGCATCTGTGGCCAGACTGGTCCCCCTGGCACCCCATGTGAAATAAGTGCTGAACCCAAGCATTGCGTGTTCTCAGGGCTGCTGATTCTGCTCACTTGTGCTCCCTCCCCCTCCAGGTTATTGCCAAGCGCCTCCCCCCAGACCAGCTGCTGAGCCTTCTCCTCTCCATGTTGGAGGGGTTGACAGACCCCGACAAGAACTGTTCGCGGGCTGCCACAGTGATGATCAACTCTCTCCTGAAGGAGCGTGGGACCATTCTGCTGGAGAAGGTGATGCCAGTCTGGGGGCTGGCACTACATCAGTGCTGCCCTCCTCAAGGTTTTCAGGGTCTCCTGTGATTGCAACAGGCTGGGACAATCCTTGGTGCTGCTAGGAGGAAGCCTTGTATCTGGTCCCATCCGTTACCATCCTTGAGGCTGTTGCCCAAAATGCCAGGTTGGATGGTCAGTCAGGAATCAAGTACTTCTCTGGGATTTTCTTGCAATCTGTCACAACTGGGGATGGTGGTACAGGCAGTGAGGAGTCAGTGAGGATGATGGGCAGTAGGAGGAAGGTGGCAGCCCATCTGGAAAGGAGGCAGTGCCCTGCTCAACTGCCTGGAATGGCAACAAATGCCCCCCAGCATCAGGGAAACTGTTTCCTAGCTCTGGTTGTCCTCTAGCTTGACTCGGGTTGTTTCCCAGCGTGGTAAATAGGGGGTAAAGTTGGGTCATTCTGACACTGAACAGTGCGAGATGTCGGCCAAGCCCGTGTCTGCATCCTGATCCTTGGAGAAGTGCAGGAGGCCTCAGGAAATGGGGTAGGGACAGGGCTCCACTGTGGTAGACTGGTTGGTGTGTGTGCAAGCATTGTGCCTCTAAGACAGAGCAACTTAGGGGGCTGGCAGCCCTTTCATGCCCAGGTCTGATGCTTGGGTTCAGACTGCAGCGTTGGGCTGTGTGGTCCAGCCTGGTTTGACACTGAGATCATGTGACTGCCTGCCTGCAGAACAAATAGCTTTGCCCCGTTCCTTACCCCCCCCCTGCCCCCAGAATTTTCCTCTTGGGTTAATGAGAAGGAAGCCTTTTGTCTTCCCTGCCACTGTGTGGTGCTGTCTGATCACTTGATGTGTTCAGGGTTGCGGTCTTTGGCTGCCTCTGCTGGGCAGACAGGAGCTCTCCTTCTCGTGGGTGGTGGGTGGACCTGCCTTAATGGGAAAGGGTGATGGTTTCAGGGTGACAGTTGGATGGCTTTGGACCCTCTAGCATGGAGCCGTTCTGAAGCAAGCCTGCCCTGGTAAAGGGGGGCTGCCACAAAACCACCACTGTTAAGCACCACCTTACTGTGTGGCTTCATGTGTGGGCATGGGGGGGGGAGGCAGGGGTGAGGGGGGAGGCCAGGGCTGATGGAGCTCTAATGAGCCCTGCTCCTGGGCCACTCTCCTGAGTGCCAGCTCTTCTCCGCAGGTGCCTGAGATCCTGGCCATGGTGCACATCAAGCTGCAGGAGGTGGAGGAGGAGCATATCCGGAAAGCGACCCAGCAGATGGTCCACACTCTGGCCTCCCAGCACAAGACTGTGGTTGTGATCACTCTCCTGAACATGCCGCTTCCATTGGACAGGTACATCCCTTGAGGCTGAGTGCCACCCCTCTCTCTCTCTTGGTTCTCTTTTTCAGGCTATGTGATGCAAGGGTCAAAGTGGGCTCCTGGAGCCCTTTAGGCCATGTGTTTGCAGCTGGCGAATGCCGGTGGTCCTGGAGTAGGGCTGGGAAAAGTGGCTCCAAGATCTCCCCTCTCTCCAAGATGGGCCCCACAAGAATAGCCTTTATTGATAGGCAAGGTAGGGAAGTCTAGAACCTGATGGTTTGGGATGGATCCAAGGAGGTGCCCCATGTTGTCTGCTTATTGAAGACCCGGAAGTAATTTCTAACCTCTTCCTAAGCTGGGCTGAAAATGATGGAATTGGCCTCCTTCTGGCATAGCCCCTGCGTTTTGGAGAGAGGGTCAGCCACCTGTGGCTGTGGGGAGGGTTTGTGTGACCACGAAGGATCCAGCTAGTGACATTTGAAGACTGAATGTGTGAGCAGAGGTTCTCTAGGCTTCTCCAGGCCCTGCTCAGAATTGTGCCTTCCTTGTGTGCCCTTCCCCAGGTAATAACCTGGGCTGCTTCCAGAGCCTATGACCCTGGCTGTGCTGGTGGAGAGGGGGCCTCGGCCAGTGTATTGTGTGTATTGTGCAGTGACCACTGATCTTTCTGCACCCTGTCTCTGACTGCAGCGCCACCTGCACCATGTGGAGGGCGCTGGCCCCAGAGCCCACCCTGGCTTCCCAGGTCTTGGAGCTGCTGTTGGAGAAAGTGAACCGGGACGTCCCGTACACGGAGAACAAGGCCTTTCTGCGGGGCAGCAGCCTGGAGCGTGTGGCCACCTTCCTACCCCTGGCGGTGAGTGGCTGTGTTGTGCACAGAGGGGCATCTGCTGCTGCCTCACCGCTTCTCTGCCCCCCTGGCTTTGGTTCCCACACCTGGGCTGCCGCTGCCGCCATTTCCGCTTCTCAGGTGTCGGTGCCAGGCCTGGGCTCTGGAAAGACGCACAGCCATATAATGCCTATTAGTGTTAATCCGCCGGCTCATAAAGAGCTTCTCAGGTGTTCGTCCTCCAGGGAGATCACTTTGCATTTTATCCCCTCACGAAAATAAACACTGCTTGGCAGCTCTCGGAGCAGGAAAGCAGCTGTGCAGTTGGCCTTCCCCGCTGAACCAGATGCAGGTGGCAGCGAAGCCGTCCTGCTGGGAGGGAGCCCTTCATTCCCCCACCCATCCCAGTCCCTGATGGTAACTGCTGTTCAGCTGCAACTCTTTCGATGGGCTTAGGTTGGCCTTGTCAAGGAGGTTTCTTGGCTGCCCCCTCCAAAACCAAAACCCTTGGGTCCCAGTCAAAATCAAGAAGCTGAGGATCCCAGCTCAAGCCCTGTGATGGGCCCCTGTGGTGCCTCCTGCTCCTGCCCCTTGGCAGTGAGGGCCCAGAGGTGGCTGTGGCCTGGGGCTGATGCTCCCAGCAGGGCCGCTCTTCGGCACCAACTTTTGAACGGCGAGTGCCAGGGCCCTCTGCGCTGCCTGGCCAGGCTCCTGGGGTGGAACTGCTGCCTGCGGCTGAATGAGGACTTGTGTGTAAACCTGTGCCCTTTCTGTGGGATCTTTGCCTCCCTCTGCTTTACAAACACTTCAAGTTTCTAGAGTCTTAAATTTTAAAAAGTCTATTGCTGCAATCCTAAAGACACTTTCCTGGGAGTAAGATCTATTGAACACAATGGGGCTTACTTTTGTGTAGACATAGTTAAGTTTGAAGTTTATTATTTATTTATATTTATTTTTCATATAAATATTTTATATATTCATTACATTTATAAATATAATGAAATACTATATTCATTTTCTGTTTATTTGATGGCAAGCACCGCTGTCTTTGGGAAGGTGCTGCCCCAGTGCTGCAGCGCTCCGTGCATTTTCCCAGCAGTCTTTAGCGCTCCCTAAATTTAGAGCTGGGCAATGCTCAGCTTGTCATGATCGCGGCTGAGGGACTGACCTGGAGTGGTGGGTCAGCTGCCTTGCAGGGAGGCGCAAAGGCCTGCGGCTGCACTCTCAGGGCTGGCCCATGTTAGGGCAGCTGAAGCAGTTGTACACGCAGTAAATGGGTGGCGGATGCATGTCTGTTTCCACCTTCTTGCTCCCTCTTTCCTGCGTTGGGAAAGGAATTGGGGCAGAGAGGGAAGAGGAAGCAAGGCGAGGAGGCACATGCTGAGCTGCAACATGGCAGAGTGAGAAAAGCCGAGGTGGCACCTTGTTGAAGGGGGAAACACTTAGCAGGCTCTGCAGTCACTGGGTGGTCTTGACCTGTATCTTTAGAAGATCTCCTCTTCATAAGCTGGAGCAACACCTAGAGTGCTTCTCGAGCACCAGTGGATCAACTCCATCAGTGTGAAGTGCAGATGACCACCTTCATGGATGGAGGAGCCAGTGACCTGGGTGCTGTTCCTCCTGGATGTGTGGCTGACGGGAATGCCTGTGCCTGGGGGGAGGAAAGGCAAGCCAGGAGCTGGGTGCGTTCTTGCCATGACAGGTAGGCCTCCTCATCTCTTGCTTGTTCCGCCCAGGCCACGTGTGCTCTGCATGAGATCATGTCTGTCCCGGAGTCTGCACCGGCTGTCCTGGGCCTCTACGCTCAGCTGTTTGTGACTCTGCTGCTCCGGGTCAGCTGCTCAGTGGGCGTCCAGCCCCCCAAGAACATGCCATCCAGGGAGAGGAAATGTGTTGGCCGTGGGCAGCCCTCCCGAACTCTCGACCCCTGCAGGTACTCCTGGCAAAATGGCTGGGCTGGGGAGAGGGTGGGGGAACATCAGCCTTCACCTCTCCCGACCATGTGGAACTGATTTTGTGTTTTCATCAACACGATGGCAACTGCACTGTGTGCGCAGCGCGAGGGTTGGCTAACGCTCCACGGCCCATAACGTATTAGGTATGAAGCAAGCCTTGACCTCCGTGGAGGGATTAGGCCCCTGTTTTCCCCACACTTGTCTCCCCCTAAATCAGGAAATATTAAATTGCTCTTCCTGTTGCAGCCTGGCTTGTGGTTTGCATTTGCATTCCTCCACTGGTGCGGAGGTGCCCGTGCTTAGCGCTGCTGGATTGGATTACGGCTGCCTTTCCAACGGCTGGATCTGGCTGGCCCAGGCCCTTCTCATGGGGAGAGCGGGAGGGGGAAGAAAGGATCTCTTCCTGAAGAGCAGCGGGGTGTGTGTGTTTGTGTGTTTGTCCATAAGTGTCCGTGAGTGCGTGCAGACATCAGCTCAGGCGTTGGCGCAGGCTGGTGGCCTGACTTCTCCACAGAGGCCATGCTGTAGACCAGTGGCATAGCTAAGGGGATGCAGGGGGAGCAACTGCACTGCACCCAAAGCTTTCAGAGGTCTGCAAAACCCTGCCCATTCTGGTCTGTAAGAATAATACTGTCTTGTTATATATTATCATGAGGGCCGTTGAATGCAGAATGCAATGGAGCAACTGCATTGGGATCTCTGCATTCTGTCCATGGTTATGGTCTAATAACCATAAAATGTAACCAGAATGGCCTTATAGAACAAAACCTTTTGAACTGCCCTCTGGGACTGACTCTTCAGAGAGCCAAGGTGTGAATGAGTCCCCCTCATTTTCTTTTTCAAGAGGTGCTCCTTGTATATTTAGTAGGGGGAGAATCTTCACCCAGCACAGTGTCAAATGGTGATCCCTGGGAAGATTCATTGACTGCCCCAGCAGGAGGCTGACCCATAGGCTGCACTTTCCTGCTAGGAGTGAGTGCCCCCCATGCCCCTACTACCCTACTGGACATTGTGGAGGGAGGCAGTTCTCCTTTTGGGGCATTCCAAAGGCGCTGTGACTCTACTGTGACCCAGGGAATGTTTGCAGGAATGGGGCCTTTTCCCTTCCCAAGCCTTTGCCTCTCCAGCCCTTTGGAATTTGGGGAGAGGCACGGGGGCAGGTCCCCCAGCGAGTGCCCTGCCTTCATAGGAGGAATGCCCATCAGCAAAATGAGAGTGGTGAAGATGCCCTCTGTCTGGTATCTGGTGGCCTCTTGGCCCGCTCCTCCAGCAGCCCATGGCATGGGGGTGGCTTTCACTGAGTTGTGGCACTCCTAGCAATGCACCTCCTGCCCGAAGCCCCTGAGTGGCTGCTCTTCTATGTCTTCTCCAGGTCTGCGGTGGAGACCCTGAAGGTCATGCTGACCCAGGCTGGCAGCGAAGAGGTGGCTCGTGCAATGACCGAGGGAGGTGGATGGGAGTGGCTGAGGAGTGTGGAGAGGCATCACAAGGGGGTGGCCCTCCTGGCCAGGTGAGTTGCAAGCAGCAGCAGCCCCGTCCTATAAGTTTCTCCTGTCAGTAGATGGCCTGCTGTGAGCCACAGTGCCACTGATGTGGGACTTGTGCCCTTCCTGGGACTGAGGAGGCAGCTCTTGCTCATATGTAGCTTTGTGAGGACCAGAGCAGCCCCTTCCTCCGCCTGTACTGGTCTCCTGCCTGGTCTGGAGTGGCTGTTCCGGGCTGGGTGAGAGGAAGGCTCATTTGGGTGCCGGGGCAGGGTGTGTGTGCATGTACCTTCTTTCCTTCTCCCCAGCACTATGGCAAAGCATGCTGGGCCCAGGCTGTCTCCCATTGTGAAGAATCTGGCTCCTATGCTGAACAGCCTCTATGACAGCCAGCGGGTCACCACCACGGCCTTCTTTGCAGAGGTGGGTCGCTGGGGGAATCAGGAGGGAGCTGCTTCTGGGGCACTCCCTGAGCCAGAGCAGGTTGTGGGCTGCAAGGGCTGTTGTCTGATGGTGGAATGTTTCAATAAGAGACAGATCTGGAAGCATTGCTGTGTCAGGTTTCTAGTCCTCATGACTGTGGAGCTGAACGAGAAGGGGAAGGGTTCATTCTGTCCTTCGTAGAATGAGCTGTGCAAAGCAAGCAAGTCTTCTGCCCCTGGGAGAGGAGCCCTTTGGCGGGACTGTCCCCAGCAAGGAGAGGACGAGCCAGCCTCTGCCAGCCTCAGAGGGCAAGTGGAAGGGAGTGGCAGTGGTCTGGCTGGTCAGTGGCAGTGCCTTTCCGCTGTGCCTGACGTACCGCCCCAAGGAATGGAGTGAGTCAGGCCTGCTCCCTCCCACGCAGCCAGGGCTGTAACCTTATCTCGCCTGCCTGGCCACCTGGAGCCCAGGGCCGTCCACGTGGTTCCAGCCGAGGCTGAGCAGGCAGCCATCAGGCTCGCTCCCACTTCCTCGTAAAGCATGCCTTGGAGTCTCGGCAGCCGGAGCAGCCTGGGATGAAGGCTGCGCCGGACCAGGGAGCTGAGGGAGGCCTGGAGCTGGAGCCGGGCCCAGAGCCGGAGTGCGGCTGGCTGGCTGGCTGGCTGCTGCTGCTGGGGCTGCAGAGGTCTAAAATAGCAGCACTGGGGAGCAGGCGCCGGCCTCTTCCTCCTCCCTGGAAGGTGATGAAGTGTGAGCTGCTCGGGACTCTTCACTTGTGCAGTTGCCAGGGACTGAGGCCACGGGGGAGGATGGCTGGGGGGAACTCTGGAGCAAATCCGGCAGTGCAGTGCAGCCTCCCAGTAGCCTGGCTGGCTGCCAGTGGAGGCTGGCGTTCTGCCCAGTAGCTGCTGACTTCACACTGACTGGCTTGACCTCAGGAGCCTCTGCTCTGGCCACTAGTGAGCCTCCCCACCCCCTTCACAGCAGACGTGCAGAGTTTTTTTTTCCAGTTCACTCCAGAAACATGAAGCTGTTGGGTTGGCCCCTTGCTTGGGACCCCACGGCAGGGTTGCCCTGGAGTAAGTGTGCTGGACTCATACCATGGCAGCGCCATGCTCCAGCCCACTTTGACACAGAGCTGCCATGGCAGGTGACCCTGTGCTTGTCCCCTTCAGCTCCTCCTGAGCAACGTGGTCAATGACTTGGTCCTGGTGGAGTCGATCATGGACAATATGATTGCCCGGCAGCGAGACTCCTGCACAGCCGTGCGCATGCTGGCCCTGCGGGGGCTGGGCAACATGGCCTCTGGCTCTCCAGAGAAGGTGAGGACAGACTGGCTTGTGTGGGGCCCAGAACTAAAGAGCAGCTGCTCTGGAACGGCCTCGGGAAGTAGTGCTTCTCCATCAGAAGGCCTCCTATTCCTTCCCTTCTCCTCCCTCCTTGCCACCCCTAAACAAGGACCACATACCCAATGAAGCAGAAAGTGGGTATGGGTCAGGCCGTGGCCTTTGGCCCAGGGCTGCCATATCTTCCAGTTGTTCCCTGGTCCATGGAAGGAAGCCCCCGTCCCTGACCATCTTGGGCTCAGTCTTGCATTCCAGTTCTGGACCCGTGATATGCTTGGGGTCTAGCCAGTCATCCCGGCTGTCCCGTGCTATTCCCACCTGCAGGTGAAGCAGCACGGTGCTCATCTTCTGGCCGCCATGGTCAACGGCATGGATGACAAAGATGATCCTCAGAACCTGGTGGCCCTGGAAGCGATGTGCAGCCTCTCCAAGGTCCTCGCCTTCATGGAGGAGCCAGACATCCGCTCCATGCTGCTCCACATCGCCATCCGCATCCGGCCCTTCTTTGATAGCGTGAGGAAGGGCTTGTGGTGGAGGGAGGGGGCCTCAAGGTTGGCACTCACTGCAGCTGGGAGGGGAGGATGGAGGTGCAAAGGCCCAGCCTGTGATGTTGCTTCCTCTGCAGGAGAAGCCAGAGCTCCGCACTGCATCCATCTCCCTCTTTGGGAACCTGACCCGGTCCAGCCTTGATGCCGGCTGTGAGGAGTCCTTCTTTGAGCAGATTGTGAACGGGCTGGTGACGCTGCTGCTTCACCTGCAGGACCCCAAGCCAGAGGTGGTCAAGGTCAGCATCCTGTTGCTGCTAGGGCATGGCCAGGGTGGGGGCTGTTCCTGCACAGGAAGAGCTCACTGTCCTCTGCCCCCGTTCCCTGCAGGCATGCAAGTTTGCACTGCGCATGTGTGGCCCCAGCATGGGTTGTGCTGTGCTCTGTGACATGTTCCAAAACCACCTGCGTGAGGACCGGAGCCTCCACTACGGCGAGTTCATGAATGACGTCTGCAAGCACCTGGTGAGTGGCCATTCCACGTGCTCTCCTGCCTCCCCAGGCAAAGGCCTCTGGAAAGAGAAATGTGTGTTGTCGTCCCCCCCCCTCACTCTCCCAGCTGGCTTCTTCCCAGTGGCAGTTGAATTGAGTGGACATTCCCTCCCACCTGCTGCTGGGACAGACACCTGTCGACTGCTGGTCTCGAGGGAGGCCTGCCGTGCAGCTCCTCACAGCTGAGGGGGCCCGTCCCTGGCAGCAGAGGAGATGGATGAGGGCTTTGGTGGTCGCCCTGATGGTGGGGCTACCAAGCAGGCATTGGTGGTCTCCTTGCCTTGCTGAACCTTGGAAGTTGCCCGGTGCTGCCTGCTGGCCCTGGCAGGCCCCGGCAGGCCCCGGGGATTCTAGCGGGCTGTTTGGTCTGCTTTGCTTAGATGCAGAACTATCCCGACATGCTGAATCGCCTGGTTGCTGCCAACCTCTTCTACTTCAAGAGCGCCTGGCCTGACATCCGAGCTGCTGCCCCCATGTTTGTAGGTGAGGTTTAAGAAAGCTGCCCACTCCAACACACCCAAGAGTGCCTTGCACCCGCTTTGGGTGGGTGCCAGTCTCTCCATGCCCCGGGGTGACCCTGGTCTCCTCCCTTCCTCAGGCTTCCTCATCCTTCACGTTGATCGAGCGCACAGCCAGCAGCTAGACCTGGACGACCTCATTGCTGGTGAGCAGAGAGCAGAGCCCTGCTCAGTGGACCACTTGGTCTGCTCTTGCGGCTGCAGACTTCTGTCCTGCCTCTCTGTCCTGTCATGGTGCCCAAGGTGGCCAGAAGGCTGACCAGAGCCAGAGGCAAAGCTGCAGGGCAGGCTCAGCCCTTGATGGGAAGCTCCAGAGATGGGGCTGTGTATGAGCATCAGGCTGAGGCTGCACAGGTGGCCCTATCCAGGTCCCCCCTCTCCCGTGTGAGAGATGCAGGAGGGCTGCTCCACCCTGTGCTCCTCTGGACAGGCAGGCCTTCCAACTAGGAAGGGAGGCAGGCCTGTAAGCATTTAGGGACCAGCTTATTCTAGGACTTATTCTAGGACCAGCTTATTCTAGCACTGTGCCTGGAAACTCAGATGTTGGGCAGCGGGTTGCAGGTTTCCCTTAGCCAGCCTATCATCAACTGGTCACCGCAGTGTGGGCCAGTCAGTGTCACCAAGCAGCCTTTGGGGTAGCCCTACGTGGAGCATGGGACATTCTTCCTGCCCCTGTGGGACCTATCCAGGAGCAGGCAGGCTGGTCTCCCAAGGCAGGTAGAGGTATCTCCCCAGGGTTCCTTCACCCAGGACTGGCCCAAACCCATCTTCCACCCCCAACCCGCAGAAGGGTCCCTGGTTGTTATACCCTGCCTGAGTGAGAACGGGCAGGCAGGCAGAGACACCTGTTCTTGCCAGGCTGGGCGCTTGGTTTAGGTGAGCAGAGCAGGAAAGCAGAAGTGGCTGAATCCTCAGGCCCCCTTTGTGTGGGCCTCTTTGTGCCTGTCTCAAGCAGTGACTCAGTGCTGAGCCTGCACTGCCTGGGAGGAGCTGAGTAGAGGTGAGCACAGTCACCCCCTGCAGCGTAAGGGTGAGAGCTGCAAAGGCAAATTCTTCAGCCTCATCTGGAGATTCAGTCAGGGCTGGGATGGGGGGGGGGGAAGGAGGGGCAGCAGCTGTAGGTTTTTGCCTGGAGAGTTCAGAAAGTGCCCTGTCCCTTCATGGAGAACAGCAGGAATAAGTCCTCGCCCAGTGCAAACCCAACAGCGAGTCTGGAGTGGGGGACCCTGGAGCCCCTCAGCAGCACCCTTGGTGAAGGAGCTGCCGCTTGCCTCCCTGCCCTTCCCTGGCCATCTGGGCAGAGGTCAGAGACAGCGAGTGGCTGCGGGTGCTGCCAGGTCCCGGTTGGGCCGTGCAGCGAGTCTAGCCTTGAGCAGGAGCTGCCATTCAAGGAGCGACGGAGGAAGCCAATGAAGTAACAAACTTTCCTGGATTTCAGAGCTGTTTTCCTTGTCAGCAGTGACCTCATCGCTTAGAGTGAGGTTTGGAAAATCTCTGAGCTTTCCAGCAGAGCTTAAAAACCACTAAAAAAGGAAAAACTATCTTTCCGTTGGCTGCAGAGCGTCCTGAAGAGAGGCCCGTCTGTTTGCAGCGGAGGGGGGTGCTGGGGGGAGAGTGGAGTGCGCTTCAGATGGGGTCGCCGCAGCTTCCCGTGTTGAGCAGGAGGCACTTTGGCTAACAGTGGCCCCCCAGGGCCGATCTGCAGCTGGCCCGGGACAGATCAACAGGAAGTGCCTCGGCACATAAATCAGGCCGTCTTGGTGCTCTGCAGGGACCCAGTCTCGGATTTGCAGTGTAAACAGGCTACTGGAAAAATATTATTGTATCTCTGCTGCTTGGGAGAACCTCCTGGCCCTGTCTCTTCCACACAGCTGGGTCTGTGCCAGCCACCGGCAGACGGGATGGAGGGGTGCCCCAGGAGGGCCTGCAGGGGCTTAGATCTGCCTGTGCACCAGCCAGGCCAGTTCCTGGTGCAGCTGCCTCCCCTGGTTCTGATCCTGAACTGCCTTCTGCTTTCACGGGATCCCAGCCACCAGCAAGCCCTTTCCTCCAGCAGCAGCATTTAGGGAGTCTTGTGGAACTGTCACTATCCTGTGCATCGGGGGGGGGGGGGGAGGCAGGATGTTTGAAAAGCAGCAGTTCTGGGTGGAAATAGGGCAGCAACCTCTTGGATTCAGACTCGGCTCTTTCTTGGGACAGGCGTTTTGGCCTTGTTACTGACCTACTGCTTGGGGGGGTCGCTGTGGTTTTTTTCCCCTTCCCTCCAGCTCTTGCTGTGCTGCTGAAGGACCCTGTGACTGCTGTGCGGGCAAAGGTGGCAGAGACCCTGGGACGCCTGGTCAGGATTGTTTGAAGTTCTGCCATCGGGCCCACCTGAGGCCTCTCCAGGACTTGTGGATTTGCTTGGAACTCCCCCACTCATTGCCTTTGCAGACTTTGTCATTGGGAAATAATGCCACGTCGTCTTCCAGAACAGCGCAAGCCTCCAAGGGTGCTCAAGTTCCTCTTCTAGCAAAGGCCTGAGAACTCATCTCTTGGCACTGCTTGTGCCTGGGCAGTGTCATGTTGTGTCTTTGCTCCAAGAATCCCCTCTGCTGGTTCATGCACCAGGGCTGTCCCCTTTCACAGGCCCTGCTCTGGCTCCCTGCACATTCCTCTCCCAACAGTGGTGATCTGAGCCTGCTGCCCTTCCCAAAACGGAGTCTTGGGGATGGGCTGGGGAGGTGTGGCGGTTGTCCCTTCACACAAACACATGACCAAAATTCCTGGCAGTCCCCCTGGCACTAGCGGCTGCTCTTGTTTCTTGGGGCAGGGGTGGCACGCAGCTCCTGCCCCTTTCCGGGCTTCCACAGGTGTTTCCCTTGTTCCTCCCACAGGAACATGTACATACAGACAACCTATTTTTAATAAAGCACTCTTGCTTCTCAGAAAAGTGCTGCTGCTGCTGCTGTACTCTTTCAATATGCCTCTCGGCTGCTTGGAAGTTCCCCAGGAGCGGAAATGTTCCCCATGAAGGCCTTCAGTAGGCACTTGGGCATCGTTCTGCCCCTGCAGGGCACTCAGAAAGGCAGAGTTAGGCCTGGCCTTGCTGCCTCTCTTTGCTGAGCCCACCTGCCACGGGGCCTGAGGGATTCAAGCCAGGGCAGCTATATTTGAGTTGTGCTCCTGAAAAAGCCGTGAAGGGGGCTGTGCTGGAATTGCAGGGGCTGGGAAGGCTGAATGTCATCCGAGGCCACAGCTGGTCAGGCCTTGCAGGTTGCTTCATAGTGGGAGCCGAGGGGGCTGCTGACGGCAGAAGCCCACATGCATCTCCACCATCCTGTTTTCCAGCCAGAAGCACGCCCAGAAAGGGGGGGAGTCCCAGCTGTTTCTCCCTAGCCTCTTGAATGTGGCTGTGCAGCTTGAGGCCTTAGCACCCACAGCTTAGCATCCATGACCCCGCTTGACAACTTCCGTGATCCTACAGGCCAGGAGGAAGGATGCAGCAATGAATTTCTTCCACCTCAAGGCCCCTAGCTGATGAGTTTTCACACAGCGGCCCTCGTCCCACAAAATGCTGGGGATGTTATCAGGTGCATGTCCTCTCCTCAGGGCCAGGAAATCACAGCAGTGGAAGCCTGTTGGGACTGGTCTGCCGTTTGAATCTGTGGTCATTGAGTGGCCTTGGCTAAACCAATTGGTCAAGAACCTGTTTAGTCCCAAGACCATCTTTTGTCAGGATGAGACAGAAAGGGAACCTTTGCGGAACAATATCAGTCTGGAGAAAACACAGCTAGGATCTGCTTAGAGGGTCAAAGGCAGCTCACAGGCTTGGCCTTTTCCCATGTGGGGCGGTGGAGCAAGGGGTCATGACAGCCAGAACCCCTATAGGGAACTTTGGGAGGGATCCGCTCCTGAGGGCACAAAGCATCCTGCACCACTCTAGTTGCTGAAGGTCAGCCCAGGTTTTGCCAAAGCTGCACAAGCACAGGCTAGGGGACTCCAATGACCTCGGGAGCTTTAGCAGTGTCCATTTTCAGCCTGGGGGCGAGACTGCACAGCCCTGATACTTGGAGCCTGTCCTCATTCTCTTCACAGCTCACCCCACCTGCTGGCAACAGGCCGTGAACCTCACCTGTGCTGCCCGAGGATGGAATTCAAGTGGAGGGCCTGAGTTGGGAACAGGACTTTCCAAAAGAGGCACAACCCCATGAATTCTGTCACAGCGTTATAACTGTAGGGCTTACTGCAGCCGTCCCCACTGGCTGGCACTTCTTTCCTTCACAGGCTTCTACGGCTGTGGGAGGGGTGACATCTTGAGTCCTTTTCTGCATTCGATCTTGGGGAGCTTTGCTTTGAAGCCTCTGTTGCTTCAGCATTGAGGCTCTTCCTTGGGGAGTGAATGGCCAGCAGAAAGAGGTAAGGTTGGAAAGGGATGTGTCTCCGCACAGAAGGCAGAGTGTAGATGAGGGGCGACTCAGCCCTCACTGTAGGCAGTTGCCCTGGGTGCTGCCCCATGGCATTATCAGCCCCCAAGTCAATGCCTTTGGCATAGACACATTGCTGGGAGTAGAACTCCAGTCTTGTCCTATTTCTGAAGCAGAAGCCCAGCCCCTGCCATCCACTTCTTCCCTTTAGCTCAGGCCCTCCACCTGCTGCCCAGCAGCCTTGCCTTTTCAGGGAAACTCACTGGCCAGCTCCAGACAAACTCAGCCCCATCTCCATCTGTCTTTCCACCCTGCCTCCCTTGCTGTTCCTTTTCCATCACCTGAGGATGCTGCTCCATTTTCCCTGGGTCTGAGGCTGCGGAGGTTCTTCTGTAGGGGCAATGACAGAAAGGGGTCTGGGAGGGACCAGATTCCTGCCCCCTGGGCTGTCGTAAGGATGAGAAGCATCTCACCTTAATATTTGCTCTGTCAGGCAGCTGCAGCATCACCTTGCAGATTTCTGAGCCCCCCAGAGGGCAGCAGCCTCTCAACTCACTGCCAGAGAGCCAGAAATTAGCTGGAGCTGAACCATCTCCAGCAACTTTTCAGTCTATATCTCTCCGAGGTACTTGGGGACAGCTGATCTAGCCAGCCTAGCTTAGTATCCTCCTGAAGCAGCAGGTGGAGCTGAGGGCCAGGGTTTCTGCTTGCAGACCTTCAAGGTCCACCACACCCTTGCAGAAACATGGCCAGGGGACGGCCAAGGAGAGTCACGCATAATAGAAGAACATTCACTGAGACCAGGCAGGACTTCGCTCAAGGTTCTCCTTCCTGCTGCCTCAGCCCATTTCTGCCCAAGCAAGGTTTACTCTTATCCAATTATAATCAATGTTTTCTTTCTGGTTAAAAACCTAAGAACCCCCTTCTGAGCAGTCTAGCTTTCTGGGCAGTGTGGGGGCTACAAACGGCACTCCTGCCAACCAGTTCCCTGGATCCTTCTGCCACCCCCTTGCAGCTGGCTGGCTGGCTGGCTGGCAGCCAGCCAGGGATTGCCCCTCCTGAAACTTAAAGACTTGTCAGTTGTGATGGACTCGGTCTGGTTTGAAAAATAGTTTTATAGACCACAATTGAGCCACCTTGACGGTAAGAAAAGCGGGGCATAAAAACTCAAAACCAAACTCAACGGAGTCCTTTGCTGCAGCAAGTGCCGGCAGGCGCATCTCCCCCGTCCCGTCCTTCAGGGTGGCTGAACCTTTGGGAACAGCAGCTGCTAAAGCCTCTGGAGAAGGAAGCTGGGAACAGAGTCCAGGCAGCATCCGAGTTCGGTGGGAAAACGTGTCTGCTTCCAAAAGCCACGTGGCCCTTTGCAACTCGCCGTCTGTCTGGCAGCAGGAAAGAAGAGCCAGGGTGCTGGTGCAGGCCCCTGGCTGGCTACGTGAAGAGGCGGATGGTGGCATCAGCGCCTGCAGAGAAGACCCAGGGCTGGCTTGGGTGGAAGAGGACGTCAAGGACCCCCAAGTCGTGGGTCAGTGTGTGCCCCTTCAGCACCTTCACCGGCACAATGAGGGGGTTCTGGAGCAAGTCACTGCAGGGGAAAAAAAAGTGAGCTGGGGCAGCAGGGCAGGTGGCATCCATGCTCTTCCCCAGCATGCATAGGTGGAAAGAGCCCAGGCAGGGGGCTGAGGAGACCTGCCTCCCCCCCAGGCAGTTGCTTCACACCCCCTTCCTTCATTCTCAGCACCCAAGTGTAACTGGCAAGGGCACAAAACCCAGAGGGCTCCTACTCACTTGTAAACCATGCCATGGCAAACGATGATGCTGCCGTCATCTGAGCCAGAGGCAAAGAGGGGGTAATGGGCATGGTGGGCCACTGCCCTCAAAGCAGCCTTGTGATGCCTGTTCAGAAGAAAGAGAAGGGAGAGATCAGCCACAGCCAGCCTTACTCCCCAGGGGCTCAGTGCAAGGCAAATGATCTCAAGAGAGGCTCTTCTATCTGGCTGGGAGGAAAGGCTGCAGCCAGGCCCCTTGGAGCAGGTTCTGTGATGTGCCTGAGTGGTGCTATCCTGAAAAGAACCCTGTAGGCCACTGCTGTGTAACTGGCTCTGCATCTCTAGGAAACTGTCAAGGCAGTGGGAATAAACCCCACTTCCCTGACCACAAAGGTCGTGATGGGTCAGACCTGGTCATACCCAGGCACTCCAGCAGGGCTGGCACAGGCCCAGGGCTTAACTGTGAACCCCCTGGCTCTTCTCCACTAGAACATTGGGTAACAGCCCATGTGCTGGCTCAAGCCTGCGCCACCTTGGCTTACTCACCTCAGAACTCTGTAGGGCTTTGTGGACAAGTCCAGATCAAACCAGGCCAGTTTGCTATCGTAGCTGCCACAGATCAGGTTATCGCCTGCAGGAAGAGTGAGGAGTTAGCAGCCAGAGATCCCAGGGCTACTCTGGAGCAAGAGCACTGCAACTCACCTCTGGCCCAAGGGAGGAGGGTGCCCTGCAGTCACCTCTGGCAATGCTTTGGAGGTGGGGATGACAAGCAAGGAAGGGAGCCATCTCCCACTTCAGGAACCATCTCTGGGCATTTGTAGGCCCAGGCTCCATATGTGCCAGTTGTGGAACACATGACAAAGAAACACAAAGAGAGCACCTCTCAGGTCCTCCAAGAATACACAGGGCAGGCCTTGCCGGATTGCAAGGGTGTGGGCTACACTCAGGGTGCCCCACTCCAGCACCCTGGGCCCCAGCAATTGGTGAGCAACATCCATTTGTGTTGGGGGTGGCCTGGCACACATGCCCTGCCCATTCACAACCTCGGCAGAAGACAGCAACTGAGCCAGAGTGTGTGGGCCCTGTCGACGTAACAAATTGCAGGCCACAGGACTCTGCCACCACCCAGTGCCAGCTTTCTGGATGGACTGGCCCTGACTTACCTCCTGGATGGAGTGCAATGCTGGAGACCCACTGGCAGTTGGTCAGCAGCGTCTTGGTGAGCTCCTGCTTGAGGAGGTTATAGATGCGGATGCAGCGCTGGGTGGCCACGAAGAAGAAAGGTCGCAGCGGGTGGAAGAGAACTCGCTGCACCTGGCCCTTGCTCCGGCGGAAAGGTGCCTGGCTCCAGCGTTTGCTGGCCTGGTGGATCAGCACCTGCAGGTGGCTGTTGTCAGACACCACCGAGGCAAAGTAGTCCCCTTTCCTGTGCCACGTCACCTGCTTCAAGGGCTGAGGAGGACAGAGGGCAAGAGGCTGTCTGGGTGAATGTTCTCACACAAGGGCCCCCCAATCAATGGAGTTTGTTTTCCATCCTTATGCATAACCCTGGCTCCATCCCTAGAGAAAGCAGCCCATGCATGCCACAGAACAGGCACAGGCACCCCGTACTCAGGGGCTCGTTGTCAGCAAGCGGCCTCCCAAACAGCCCCACGGACAAGTACCTTTCCGTGCCTGACGCTGAGCCGCACGCCCTGGCTGTGCTCCTCTCCTGTGGCTTCCTCCCATCTGACCGGCTGAGGCCGCTCCTCCTCTGGCGGCACAAAGGCACTGAGGAGCTGGTCAGTGGCCCCACACAGCAGCTTGTCTCCAAGGCCAGGGTTCACCAGCAGGATGGACTGCTCCCTGCAAGGCAGGGTGGAAACAGAACACACACAGGTCAGCAGAGAGTGGGCAGGCAATGCTGGCAAGGTCCTGGCAGGGGCAGAAGCAAGCCAGAGTACTTGAAGGTAGCACACAACTGAGCCTCAGGATGCCTGCATGCAGCTGAGAACTGGAGTTCTGGATCCTGGGAGAGAAGTGGGGTTCTACCAATGCCCCACTTCAGAGGGTTCTTCTTCTCTTCCACACACATGTCCAGGACTCGTTTTTCCATGGCTGCTGATCTCGAACAGTGCGCTCTCTGTGTGTCACCCACCAGAAAGCAAGCCTTGCCTTACCGGAGCAGTTGCTTAGAAGAGTGCTCTCCAAAGCGTGCACAGCTGTCCTAGGGAAAAGCCTTCCCCATCTTGTGTGGCACTCACCATCCTGCACTGCTGCCTGTTACTCTTCCAGCGGATCTGGTCAGAGAGTTGTTCTGGGCAGCCACTGCCTTTGCACCAGCAGGCTCTGCACCCAGAAAGTGCAGCTGTCCAGAGTGTCTTTCTGATGAGATCCGTGGGAAAGGAAACAGGCAGCAGTGCCACACTGTGGGCACTGGGCATGATGGCAGAGGCTTTTTCCAGATGCTGGATCCAGCCCATGGGCCGGGATTGGCACCTTTTGGACTTCAAAGGTGGAAGTCCACCTGGAAGCCTTCAGTAAGTTTCCCCTCAGTTCTCCACCCCAATTTTATCTCTTTCTCGGTGCATTACGACACCACAGATCCCATCAGTGTGCTCAGGTCTGCTTTTCCCCGAGGCATCATGTGGTCCACAGAGTGTCCTCTCCATTGAGTGCCGTCTCCCAACTTGGCCACCCCACAATGCACCCCTCAGCCCAGGTTGTGCAAGGACAAAGTCAAGCACTCACACAGCGATGCCCACCAGGCAGATGGAGGGGTTGGGGTTCCAAGCCACACTCTTCACCACACTTGGCACATGAAGGGTTTTCATGCATCGCGCTGTGCAGACCTCCCAGAACCTCACTGTGCCATCGTCAGATCCTGTGGAATAAGCATTACAGTAGATAAGCCGGGGGTTCCAGACAGCCAGAAAAATCTCAGATCTGACAATAAGCATCCTGTGTGAATGGAAAAGTCCTGCAGCCCTGCTGCAAACTCCAAACTGAAGTGTTCCCATGGGGTGAACAGCAGCAAGTAGAGTTGCCCAAGAGAAATCCTTGCTTCAGACAAGTGCTGAATGTTCCGCATTTGTCTTCCAAGTGGCTCCTTTCAGGCCCACCCTTCTGCACATGTCACCCTTTCAGGAGCCCAGAGGTACCCCAAAGTGGCAACCGTGGCTGGGAACAAAGCCAAGGAGGGAGTAAGAGGAACGATCCATGCAAGGCCTGCCCCTTCTATGTCATGCCACAAATCCCACTGAAGGAGTGGGAAGAGACAGTGCCTCCTCTGAGCTTACCTGACACCAGCCACTGTCCACTGGGTGAGATGCTGAGGCAGCGCACAAGGCTGGTGTGGCCACGATAGACCTGAGGAAAGAAGCACAGGAGGGCATGGAGGCCTAAGACACTGACCAGGCCCAACTGGGTGGTGAATCTGGAGCCACTGCCCAGGACTCTCATATATGGGCCCCTCCATGCCTCCCAGGGCCACGGTGCTGGAACTTAGCTATGCCCCCAAACTGCAAACTTCAGAGAGGGATTGAGGGCCTGTTATCATCTCCTGCCCAGGACTGTGAGAGCCTGATATGGTCTGCATGCCCAAGACTTAAGCAGTAGAAGCTGAGCCAGCTTTCTCTCAGCCCAGCAGGAAAATGGACTCAGCAGAAAACCCAGAACAAATGGGAGCAGCGGCAGGCGTTGGCTTTGCCGAAAACCTTACCAGGGCCTGCACAGTAGGGAACGGCTGCAGATCCTTTGGCTTTGGAAGTTTAGGGATCAAATCTTCAGGATCCACATTGACCTAAAGGAGAAAGAGAGACAGGCTGTCATTCTGGAAGGCTTTGCTGCCCTGTGAAGCCCACCTACCAAGGAAGGTGGCAGTGTCTCTTGTAGACTTGCAAGAGACACTGCCAGGCTCTTGGGCTTCAGAACACCAAGAGGGACAGCAGAAACCCCAGCCCAGATGATGCCAGAGGCAAGAAGGTGGTCTTGCCTGGGTGCAGAGGAAGGGCATTCTATGCAGGTCACACCTCCTTCAGCAACCCTCAACTGTGACTGCCACTGTCACCTTCCATGAAAAGACCTGCCAACCATTAAAGGTTGGGCTGACACCCCCAAATTCCATCTTGAATGTTTAGACTCCAGTTCTGAACCATTCCCAGGCACTCCAATGGCCTTCCCTGCCCTTCCACTCCCCAGAAGCAGGGATGGACGCAGAGCACCGCATACCCGCATCTTCCTTTGACGCGGACACAGGTAGAGGTCTAGGCAACGTTCAAACCGCTCGTGGATGAACCGTGGGTAGGCAGGCACATGACGGAGGCAGTTGTAGGACTGGGGCAGGACAGACAGTTTCCGCTCTGAAGGTTCCTGCTGCTCCCAAGCCAGTTTCTGTGGAGAGAGGGGGAAGCTCAGCTCTGGAGTCGTGGCATGGCTGTGGTGGTACTCAGACCCAGTCAAACCCAGCACCACCACCTCCAGCTCTGGAGGGCCTTCTCCAACCAGAGGCATCAGGCATAAGATCAGCTTGCTAAGCTGAGTGCTGCTTTACTGGACAGCCTCCAGCACTGTTTGTGTGCTTTGTCTCACACAGGTTTGTGGCCTCTCCAATCCAGGCCTTCTGTCCATTTCCACCCCTCCCTGCCCTTACGGTTGGACTCATCTGTTCCAGTCCTGCCATAGGCATGCTCACCTCCTCCTCAGTGGGAAGATACTCTGGTGGTGGGTTGTAGGACTCCTCATGACCTGGCAAGGGGAGCTTGGGGGCAGGGACGTGCATTTTGTGCCGCCCCAGGATTGAGTTGGGGTCTTCTTGAGCCCAGAGATCATAGAAGGCAGGTGTGTCCTCCCTGGGTTTGCGAGGCTTGATCCAACCCATCTTGATGGCATGGACCAACTTGGAGACCTGGGATGCACACAGACATAGAGAGGGTAAGCCACCCATGGAGCTCTCTACACTTCCCAGGAAGGCGGTTTATGCACCGGGAGAAGACCCAGATTACATCAGTGTCACATCAGTGGGGAAGGAAGGAAACCTGGGGAGAAGGCTTCCTATAGGTGCTGAAAGGACCCATGCACTGAGGCCTGTCTAGGCACTATCTCCCACCACCATCAATCCCCTCTCCTGAGTAGCAAAACGGCAGATACACATCAATGTAAGGAGGTATAAGTTTTGGGGCAACAAATTGGTGACTTCATCTATAAGCTAATGGGTCCAGAGCTGTCTGTGACAGATCAGGAGAGAGATCTTGGGGTGCTGGTGGGCAGCTGGATGAAATGGGGTCCCACTGTGTGGCTGTGGTGAAGAAGGCCAATTCCATGCTAGGGATCATTAAAAAGGGGAACAGCTAGTATTATAATGCCACTGTACAGATCAAAGGTCAGGCTATATCAGGGGGTACTGCAACCAGTTCTGGTCACCACTTCTCATAAATGATATACAGCTGCTATACAGCTGATATACAGCTTTGGTCTCCACAGGGGTTCTGTTCCCGGAGCCCCCATGGATGCTGAAACCTGCAGAGAAGCAAATCTTCAGGTTGAGGCTTACCTGGATTCTGCACAAAACCAGAGTCTTCCTTGCATCTTACCCCTCTTTTGAATACCTCCCTGACCCTTCTTTCTCCTTGGCCTGTGTCCAGAGAGACCCTTACACAGAGGTATTTGTCCCCACAAACAATAGCACATAGGGCAGGCTGTAGCCTGGTGAGGACGGGATTTGGCTGTGGGAAGGAATGAACCACCGAGTCAATGGTCTCCACCTGCTCACCTTCTCCTTCTCAATGAGGGATGGGATGAAGCTTCGCTTGTCTGCTGGGCGGTTTGTTACAGGGTGAATCATCACCTGGCTGCTGAAGAAGTCAATTGCTGGCTGCAAAGGAGACAGCACGGTGGGGTGGCTGCGTCTTCCTCCTGTCCCGGCACACCAAGGGGTCAGCCACCCACAAGAAAGTGCTGCTGAACGCAGGGTGGCCAAGGACCTCTCCTTACCTCATAAGGATTGAATTTCACATCCCCAAACTGGCCTTTCTGGAGACGGTTCACCAGCTCCACCTGTTCATCCGTCAGCTTCATGTCTACACCTGTCATTTTGTCATGGATGGTCCGCCTGTTGCAGGGAAGAGAATGGAGAGAGTCAGAACCCTCCAAGGAAAGGGCAGGCTCATTTTATCCTCCAGATAAGGCTGTGAACACCACAATTAGGAAGACCACTATATCTGTGAGCCCCATCCCACTCTGGGTAGTCTGGACCCCAAAGGGTCCTCCCCAAACCCCTGATGAATCCTTTGTGGCTCCTGAGAAAGACCAACCCTCCCCTGCTCTGCTCAATGTAAAAGTAGAGGAGTCATTGTGGATTTCTGGGAGGGGAGGTCAAGGACTGCCCTATGCAAAGATGTTTCATCAGGCTAGGAAAGCTGAGGCTGTCATGCTGGTTTGGGGTAGAAACTTCTGGGATGATTCTTCCTGCCACAGCTCAAGCTTATGTGACGTGTGTCGAGGACGGCATCTTCCGCAGTTGCTGACTACAAAGAGTGCCTGGGGTTGTGGTTCTTGAAGAAAACACAAGATGACAAATGGCACAACTATCCCCACCCCAAAAACTTTGGAGTTGAGCACCGTTTTCAGTCTCAGCACCAGTCTGGAGGACAAGCACACCAACCTGACATGGCGGCTTTACAACGGAAGTCTTGGGCAAAGGCTTCTCAACAGACAAAATGTTGAACAAAATATGAAAGGGCTGCTTCTCCATACTCTTTGTGTGTCAAGGGCTGGCCGGAAAAATCTCAAATCTGACATCATTTTTGTGCCACGTTTGAATGTGCAAAGCACAGCGGCATAATTCAACATCATCACATTCCCGCAACCACCGTGTGAGATCAAGGCGTATTCTCATCCGCACACGTCAGAGGGAAGCCCTGAGGCTGGGAGGGAGCAGGGCTTGCCGGAAGCTGCCTCGGGAGATCGCACAGTGGAGGAAAGGGTAGGGGCAAGTCCCACTGGCAGACCTCATCTCTGTGTCAGGCTAGCTCTGGAGTGACTGAATAAAGGAGAGGAGTTTATGCCACACACACATGCACGCGCACACACATACTGAGAGCACCCCGCCTAACCAATAGTCTGGGTTCTCCATCTTCTCCAAAAACTTGTCCAGCTCGTCCTTAGTGCGGATGGGCCGGAAGATCTTCTTGCCATCCAAATCATAGCCCACATGCGGGAACTCCTGGTACCACTCCATGGGAATGTTGCCCACCGTGTTGCGGATATCCTGAGATGGAAGACAGAAGTGGAGGGATGGTGAGAAAAGGAAAGGCCCGTGAGGGGAGGCAACTGCTGCACGGCAGTCAGGAGCTACTCCAAAGAGGGAATTCTGAGGCAGCCTCTTACAGTCACTCCCACTCCCAGACAGGGACCTGCTCCCCCTCTCTGGGAGCATCACTACAGAACCCCAGTGCCCTGTGTTCTTGACTTCTCCGACCAAGGAACCTGCCTTAGCCTGGGGTGGGTGGGTGAGCAAGATCCCCAGCAGCCACCCTGCAAGGCGTACACGAGAGAAGCCACAAGTGACCTTGGAAGCACCAGCTGGGAGGGTTCTCCTCCGAGACCTCGTCAGTGACCCACCATAGCAGTCCTTTCTGCTCAGGAGAAGCCAAACCTCACGTGGAGTTTCACACCCCCAAGGCTTTTGGAGGGGGAGGCCCATCAAGGCCGGCAGCATCTGGCAAACCATGAAAGAGGGCTGGGCAGCTCCCATGCCACTGCTCGAATGGCTCCCTGATTGGAAGCATGGCCCTAGTGCCACCGCTGAAGGCAGCAAGCAAGCGGCTCATTAAAAGGCAGAGCCAGGGATTTACGGGCGCCCTTCAGAAACTTGTTAAAATTCAATGGGGGTGGGGTGGCCGGCAGCGGTGCCTGCCAAGTGCATTCCAGTGCCCGCCCACCCCAAGGAGGGCGCCTCACATTTTCCAGTGTTCAGCTGGCTGCCAGCCTCGGGGCTTCTGCTCGCCAGCTTGGCATCAGTTACGGCTCAACCTTTCCCAGAGTGACATTTTGCTTGAGGTGGGGGATGCCGCAAAGACCCTGTTACTCCACTCAGTAGACATGTGAGCATCAGAGGCAAGGGTATCAAAAATACCAGCTGTGGTGGCCTCTCTTGGGGCAGGTGGATCACCTGCACAGGAACAAATGAAGGACCACTAGTGGTCACCCCCCAGGGAACGACCCCATCATCTTCCAGAGGCTCCCTCCCTGCCCTCCTCTAGCCTACAGTCATGTTCACCAGAGCTTCTTCAGCAGGGACGGCACATCCCACAAAATGGGAGCCTAAAGACTCACAACAGAAACCAGAATCTTGTACATAATTCAGTGAGTTCATAACGGGACAAAAGGCAAGGCCACGGCCCATGTCCTGCATGTCCCTCAACAAGAACCTTCCAAAGCATGCTAGGAGAAACTGCCAGCTCCTTGCTCCCCCCTCCCTCAGCCCACTCAGGCAAGTACAACATGTAAGGCACCAAGGGGAACCCCCCAACACAGGCAGACTGGTGAGGAGGTGGGAATGTGACCCCTGACCTTGCATGTACAGCAAGCCATGCTGCCCAGCTGCACCATCTGGTCCCCATAAACACTTGGAGAACACAAGTGGCTCAGGGGGCAGAGGCAGCAGTTCAGGTCCTCCCCACCCGCAAATGAGTGCTGCCCCTCCCTCCTCCCTCCCTCGCCAGCCCATCCATCACTGCACCAGTCCTGGGCAGCAAGGGATGGGCTCTGGCCTCCCTCCCTGGGGCTGGTCAGGCATGAAAAGAAAGAGCGGCTAGGCTTGGGGAAGACTCCAGCCACGTGCAACTGACTCAGCATCACTGAGTTGTGGGAAGAGGCACCAAGTCCCCCAGCAGAGGGACCTGGTCAGGGAGAGGGAAGGAAAGAGGCACACCACCCAGCCCCTCCAGATCAGAGTGGTGGGGGTGTGGACGCTGCTGCTGCTGCAATGAGCTCCTGCGGTCCACACACTCCACAGTGCCCCTCTTTCTTCCACTTGCCAGGCCCTTCTGGGTGAGGCTGGACTCTTTCTCTTGATCCCTAAGATGGAAATAACCGGCCACAACAGGATCCTGTCCCCAGTTCTCCTCGGTGGGAGCTCAGCCTCTCCGGGTGGTGGAGACAAGCACCCAATCCCAGAGAGCCGTCTTGCTTGATAGGATCATTTTTAGAGTAAGCCAGCTCCTATTCTTCATGGGTGAATAAGGGAAGTCCGACCTGGTGGAGCCTGGAGCAGCGCCAGGCAGAACTGCCAGAGCACCTTGGCCCTCCGTGCATAGAGCCTCTTTCCCAGAATTTCTCCCCGCAGCAGAACGGACACTTCCTTCTGGCTGAAGGCTCCACTTTTCCTCCTTTCAGAGGAGGCCAGGCCTGGTAAGTGCTGCTGCTGTAGGAAGGGCAAGTTGTCCAAACTCCTCCCCCCCCCCCCACAGTGTGCCCTACATTTGCAGCAACAGAACAGCCAGGAGCTGCACATTCCTGCAGCAGGCAGGGAGATTTTCCTGAATGAAGGCTGCCAGTAGCAGCCTGTCCCCCTCCTTCCCACAGCCTCCCGTGGAGGAGTTTGCACATCAGCTGGGCAGAGCGCAGCTACTCACCCCGATCCCAGCAGCAGCCTCCCCCCCCCCCCCCACGCCAGTCCCAGCCCCAGAAGCTGAGCTGCCGTCACTCAGCCACACGTCTGGAAGTTGCTCTTGGAAAGGCCGAGGCATTCTTCAGCGCACATTCCTGGCCAGGGAAAGGATTCTTTTCCCAGTAGCACTTTCTTGAAAATAGCTGGTCAACGTGGAAAGGGAGGCAGAAAGGAGGCTGGGGCCAAAATGAGCACAGGGAAGAGGAGGTGGGTGGAAGGAGGTCTCACTCCCACGGCAGACAGAACTCAACCCCAACCCGTTGCAGAACCTTTTCCACACTTCCTAGGGCTGGGGAGGTCAGAACTGCAGGGAGGGAACCCCCAAACCCAAGCCTGGCTGGAGAGCCAAGAAAGGGCAACAAAGTGCTGGAAGAGCTAAGTTTTGAGTCCTATTGACTGTGAAAACAGGCGCAGATACATTCAATGCCAAGACTGAAAGTGGCTCAGTGAGGAGGTCCAGCATCCTTCCCCTGCCCCAAAGGTGCTGAGTGCCCCGGGGAGAGGGGCAGATCACATCTACCGGCCTCCTTTTTTCCTCCTTCCTCCACTGCTGCCACCAGACACCCAATATCTGCAGATATTGCACAAAACTGGGCAAAAGCAGGTCTTTGGAGATCAGAGCTACTCATCTAATTGGGAGCAGAAGCTCTGCAGTGGCAAGAGAGAGAAACACCAGCGCAGACCTTGGATGTACATTCTGTACTCACTCCCCAATTAACACTTGGGACCCGCTGCAAAATGGGGAGTGAGAGAAGCCAGAGTGGGTACCCCACTCCTCCCCAACCCTGTCCCTGGAAGAAGTTTCCACAAATGGGGAAAACTGCAGAGGAGGCTGTAATGGTAGTGGCCCCAAATCCAGGCACTTTCCTCCACTGGTCTGCAGGCTGTCACCACCACTCCACCACCCTAACTAATAAAGGCCTGCCAGGTATTTTCTGAGTTGATCCTGGAGCTCTCTTTTCACGTCAGGGACCCAAGTCGCAGAACATGAGTCTGTCTCTGGGCCTGGCTGAGAAATCCAGCTGGACTTTCATATTTCTTTTAAAACCCATCTCAAATTTGTCAAAGAAAAGCCAAAACTAATTATCCCCAAAGAAAGGGTGAGGAGTATATGGATCTTATACTACCACTATATGGATCTTATCTATATATATAAAAGAGAAAAGTCACTCACTCAGACGCATCAACACCCTGCCAAAACTGCCTGCTCAGTAACTGGTGCAGTGGGGGGGGGGTTGTTGTTTGGAGGGAGGGGATGCACTGGGGAAGATGCTGTGCATGGGGGGTTGCGCATGGGGGAGATGATGCGCATGGGGGTGGATGTGCCGTGTGGGATGGCATACTGGGGAATTTTACTCCTGCAACGTGGGTACGTTTTTCGCTAGTATACTCTATAATGGAAACACCTCAAGAGCTCCTTGATACCTCACAAGGAACTGATGAACAACCTCAAAGACAAGCCAGCCAGTTCTGTTTTTCCTTCCAGCTGTTCCAAAGTGGTCATAAAGCCGCAGGAATTGGTAGGGCCAACCAAAAGCCTAAACTGCTCTGTACTTCACTGGGCCACAGGACCAACGTCAGTGCAGCCACAGGCTTCACAGTCAGAAGGCCAGATGCTCCCCCCCCCATCTTCAGTTGCAGGAGCTCTGGCCACCAGGGAGGGTTTCTGCAGGCGGGGGGGGGGGGGAAATGCTGGATGATGCTCCTTCGGCTTTGAGCTCCATCCAGCTCAACACTGCAAACTCCAACTGGCATCACAGAGCTCCAGCCTCTCCCTGGACAAGGGTAGCTCCAACACAAAGGCTGCAGTCACTTGCAGAGAAAATCAGGCTGCAATCCCAGTTAGACTGACACATATCCCAGGATGGCCTGGGGATGTAGCAAAAGTGCCATCAAGCCTTCTGTGCCACTCCTTGGCAGGGGGTGGTGGGCCAGTGCACAGGCATGCACCAGGCAACCCTGGGAACAGGGAGATGGCCTAAATTGGTTAGGATTAAGCTCTCACTCACCAATAAATAAATGAACAAATAAACAGAGGAGACTGACACTTGGTTCAGTGAGGGTTAATCCTTCCCACTGTCCTCTTTAACAGCAGGATCCATTTGGTCATGCTTGGCGGAGAAGGGAGAGAGAATGGAGAGTGAGTTCCTTCCTCCTTTCTCCAGGAGTGACTAATTTCATCTCCTCTGTTCTGAAACTTGGGCTGGGCTGGAGGGCATGGAAGAATGGGGAGGGGAGTCCTGTGTCATTCCAGCCTCTCCATCCAGAGGCTGTCACTCCCAGCCTTGTCACTCGTGTGATCAGGCCCCGGCACCCAGGCAGTATTCCTTCCCTGGGAAAGACGGAACGTGGCTCAAGCTCTCCACATTGGTCAGGTGTGGCTGCAGGACGGAGGCAGGACCAACGCTCTGTTCACCAAGTGACTCTTGGACACTACGGCAAGCAAGTGCTCGACAGACAGGGGGCCACCCACTGCTGCCTTGTCCCGTCCCAGAGTCTCTCCCCAGGGCTGCCACCCTTGCTCTCCCCCCTTTTGGAGAGGAAAGCCCAGGTAGGCGTGAAGCTGTGGCTTGTGAGCTGGAGGAGGAGGAGAAGGAGGAGGAGGGGCCTGCCTGGCCAATCACTCACTTGTGGTGCTATATAATGCTCATTCAGCTCTGACCACACTCCAGAAGGAGCCTTCCAAGCAAGCAGGGCTGTGCATGGATGGATGGCTAGAGGGTGGCAAGGGGATCTCAACCCTCAGGAGCTAGGACAGCAAGCCAGGGAAAGCAGGACAATTCTGCATGCAGACTGAGCACTGCCATCCACTGACAGTTCCCAGCCTGAAAGAAAATCCAAGTCAAGACAGGATCGCTTTCAGGTAGGAGACATCACCAGCTTTTCACCTAATTTGTGAGCTGCTGCGAAGAATGCAGGTTCAGGGCTGAGTGTGCCGCCCTGCAGAGAAGGAGGCCTGCTCTTGCCCAGGGCCCTGCCATGTCCTTTGCCATGTTGCGCGCAGCCCCCAGCCGCTTCCTATACCCCGAAATCAGCATGCTGTCTGAGGACGAAGAAAATGGCAGCGAGAGTTCGGGTTCGGATGAGAAGCTGTACAGCCTAGACCACTCCGAGTACAGCCTCAAGAGTGCCAAGCGCCGGAGCAGCAAGAAGGCCCATCGGATCAACAGGGAGCCCCGCCAGCGCCACACAGCCAATGCGCGGGAGCGGGACCGCACCAACAGCGTCAACACTGCCTTCACTGCCCTAAGGACACTCATCCCCACGGAGCCAGCCGACAGGAAGCTCTCCAAGATTGAGACCCTCCGCCTTGCCTCCAGCTACATCTCACACCTGGGCAATGTCCTCCTGGTGGGGGAAGCCTGTGGAGATGGACAGCCGTGCCACACCACGCCAGCTTTCTTTCACCACAGCAGTGGCAGCAGCAACCGCCCATCCACACAGGAGAGCGAGAACTCACAGCCCAAACAGATCTGCACTTTCTGCCTCAGCAACCAGAGAAAGATGGTAAGTGTTGCATGCTCCTGGCTGACGAAAAGGGGTCATAAGCACATGGGTAGGTGCAGACTCTTCTTTAAGGTTGTTATTGGGGGGCAGGAATAATCAACACCCCCTCAGAGGTTTACACTCCATACCCCATATAAGCTTCCATGGACTCCAGTCCACTTCATGAGATGCTCAGCTCAGCCCAGTCCTGAAATGGTAGGCACAGGAGCACTCAAGTACAGAAGAACTTTGGCGGAGCAGAGTTACCTTTGTTCTCCACCTGGAGCAGAAAGGGGGTGGAAGGCACTGGAAAGGCACACAGGAACGATGGCAGCCAGCAAGGCAGGAAAACCAGGCCAGCTCTAAAGCACTCTTAACTCATGCCTAGGACCCACAACCGACACTTCTGCTGTGAGCCTCTGGCATCCTAGCCAAAGAAGCTCCTGAGCAGCAGATGGCAATGGAAACGGAGTGAGAATGGCTGGTCCAGAGGACAGGAACTGAGATCCAGGTCAGAAGAACATAAGAGGGGCCTCTGTTGGATCAGACCAAAGGTCCATCTAGTCCAGCTTCCTGAATCACACAGTGGTCCTGATGGAACAGCTCTCCGAGTGCCCAGAACAGATTCCCAGTGACTGGAGGGAAGAGGGTCTTCATTGAGAAAGCAGGGGGCAGGAGGTGCCTTGTCTGCCTGGGAAGGGAGGAAGAGGGGGTCTCCTTCCAGGCCCAGCACTCTATCCTCACTGACCTGAACTTGTTCCCTGCAGATTCTCCTTGTCTCAGTGATTCCTCAGTGCACAAATAATAATTATTAGTTTTGGGAAGGAAGGACAGCTCTCAGCCAAAGCCAGCCTGCCTGCACTCCACATTTCTGTGCTCAGCCTCCACACTTGGGGGACAAGGAAGGCATCCCACTCCACCCCAAAGTCCTCTGAGCTTCAGATATGGACTTGGCTTGGGCTATTAGCAATCCTTATTGATGACACTTCTCCCTCCTGATTTGATTGCTCCTGCATCAACCAAAGGGCAGGTTGATACATGTATCTGTTGCCCCCCCTCCCCCCCGGCAATGAAATTTAGGCTGTGGGAACCAGATCCCCCAGGTGACGTCCCTGCACAGCCTTATAATGCCATCAAGTAGCCAGAGGCAAGTGTATACTAAGCAAGTCTATTAGGGAATAAGAGGAAAAGGTAGCAGAAAAGCAACTCAAAGAAGCCACGCAACTGATAAACATCCCCCCCAACTACCTGCAAGGCCACAGACTGCAGCTGCCAGACACATGACTCTCATTAAGCCTCTTATTATTATTATGTTATATAACTTATTATAATAATAAGTCTTTTATTATTCACAGGTAGGTTTTTCAGTCTGAATGGGAGAAATACTGCCCCAATTCTCACAAAAGAGAGGTTGAGGGATCCTAAGGCAAGGTGTCACTTTCAGTTCCTGCGCTCAGGAACAGGGACTTCAGTTGCTATCAAAGCAAATGATCTGAAGCCGGCAAGGCCAGAAACGTGGCTAGAAAAATTTGGGGTGCCAGAGCTGGTTTTAGACCAGAGTAACTCTGGCTCTCTCTAAAACTCTCCATTTGATCCCAGCAGATTACTCAACTTCAGCCCTCAGCAAGTGGCTGAGCATTGCCTGGAGCCTCAGAGGCAGCGACAGAAGGCCCTTCGCGCACTCCCCGCGCAGCAGAAGTTGTCCTGAGATAGGCTGCAGCCACACTCAGAGCTGAGATCTCACCTCAGAGAGCACAAAAGCGAGAAGCACATTCACTCACACAACTGGGGCAAGGCAAGGGAATTGTTTCCCGGCTTTGCATACCTTGGCACTTGTGATGGGCATAACGCTGAGGCTGACAAAGGCAAAAAAGAGAAAAGAAAATTCTCTCCCCAAAAGGAGAGAAAAATGGATTGCTGGTGGGAAGGATCACCTGGCAAAATGGGCCGGGAGTCTGTTTGGGGCTGATCGAGGAAGGTGCTCCTCACATGGTATGCAGGCTTCACTGCCAGAGCCTTCCTGAAAAGCCCAACCAAAAAGGCATGCAGGAAAGGGGTGGCGACAGGTGGCAACAGGAAGTACTGCTGAGTATTGCAAGAGGGGTGGATGTTCAGGAGCAGGCACTGCGTTGACCTGCTTGCAAACTCCCCAGAGGCATCTGGATGAAGAGGGTCTGACCGGTGCACCAGCACAACTCAGCTCCTTCAGGAGGGATGAGAGCCCCCAGCCCCTTCTGTACGCACTCTTAGCTGAAGGGTTCATAATGCTAACCGCTCTCTCCTTCAGCCCATCATGTTCCAATTTAGACATCACAAAACTCCTAATTCCTCTGCAGACAGACCTTTACGGAGTAAGAGAAAGCACTGCGGTGTTGGGATGGAGGCAGCGAGTCAGGGGAGAAGATGGAGAGGGCTCAATCCTGGCCACACCTCTGGCTACAGGGAGGAGGGTGCCGGATGAGACACTTTACACTTGCAACTGTTTCCAAGGAAGGGAAAAGGCAGGTGGATGTCAGGTTTGCAAATGTATACCACTGAGGAACTCCAGAGTGTTTGCCTGCCGCACACAGGAGCTTGCAAGCCTTGCTGATATAACAGGACTTCTTTCTGCGTAGACATGCAGAGCAACACACCTCACAACACACCACTTCCTCAACCTGAAGCACAAAACCCCACTGGACCCAGGCAGATCTATTTGCCACCACAGATACACCTAGCACTGTCCAGCCTTCCCTGCCTCATGCCACATACATGCAGTGCCACATGCAATGCCATGGGATACCACCACCAACATGAGAACAGGGGGAAACAGAACTCTCTGTCTCTTCCCATTCCCTCTTACCTAAGGTAGGCTAGGAAGATAGCACAGGCAAGGAAAAAAGGGCTGAAAAGGCACAGGCCTGACCCCCCAAGCTCGCTGCAGAAGGGAAATCCCCTTTCCTAAATGCAGATCCACTGACTGCGGAGTGACACAAAACAAGGAGTTGGGGGTCATCTGGTCCTTGAGGAGTGGGGCCCCCAACACATGGGGCATCCATGGGAGCAGAGGCATCTTCAGAGCCACTTGAGTAGCACAGCAGCCAAGAAGGGAAGGAAGCATGGAGAATGGAAAGTGTCCCTTCTCAGGTTTCAGCGTGAAAAGGACAATTTGCAGGGAAAGCACAGGCAGTTCTACTCCTGGGCAGGGGCTTCTGTAAACCTATCACTGGGGCTGAAGAACTTCAAAGCCTCCATCCCATGAAGCAGGGGGGGGTCAGTCCAGGATTTGGGGGGAGGGAGCCAACCCCAGCAACCCCTGGCTTCAGCCCCCTCTCTCTGTCAACTTTCCAGCTTGCCATCTGCAGAGCCACTTTGCAGGGAAAGAATTCCATCTTCATATTTGGTTGATGCTGATTTGGAAGACTGCACTTTGCTGCTCTTCCAAAGGAAGAGGTGTTGGAGGAGAATTTCTTAACTCTGAATTTGCTGGTATCTCTCCCCCCCCCCCCCAACTCACTCCATTTAGACTGGGATGCAGTCTGTGGTCACTTTCCTGGGAGTAAGCCTCACTGAGTACAATGGAATTTACCTCCGAGTACACACGTACAGGCTTGTGCTGTCAGATATCAAGGAAGATGGGAGAATTCCCAATGCGGCTGGAATGGATGAGGGAAAGAGAACAAACTCAAAGGCTAGTGGAGAGCAGGTCCTGGAGAGGAGAGCCACCGCCAGGCCCACTCAGCGCCATCTGCCTGGGATTCGCTGGCACAGAAGCAGTGGTCCCGTTCATCCAAGATGCCAAGAGTCCTCAGCATATCTCATATCTAATGCTGTGCAGAATCTCTCCTGGGTGTAAACTCACAAGGACAGCCCCCACTCATGTATTGAGACACCCCCACATCACTACGACAGGCTCCGCTCACTTTCGGCAGCAGCTTAATGCCAGAAGACTTAGCAGGAGCCACTGGCTGCCTTGCCGAGGGTCTAATGCTGCAGGGTACCTGTTTACTACTTTTGAACACCATGGCCCCAGCTGGGATGATGTGCCCCAATCGTGTCACTTGCAGGGACTCCAGTCTCTGCTCTGAACAGCCATGATGTGCCTGAAGAACAGAGCAATGAGCACGGCCAGAGACTGTGGGACAAGCAGTTTCCAATGGCCCCAATAAGAGATAAGTTATGAGGGATGATCTAGTCCAAGAAAAGAAAAGGGTGGCATTAGAGGAGGACTGTGGTCTCGAAGAATAGAAGAGTCCACATCAAGTGAGAAGGATGGGCGCCTTGATCAACAAGGGGTTGCATACTGGGAAGGGATGCCAAACTTGTGAGAGGGGTGCACAGCTCAGGATGTGACGCTGGGTTCAAGATGCATCAGTTTTGTGAGCGTAGTGGAGCCAACATCACCAAGAGGTAGGCTGGGTCACGAGCCCTGCTCACATGTTATCCAGGGGCATCAACCTCTGTCACTTGCAAGCCACATGCTGCAGTCACAGTTCCAGTTCAGGGATGCAGGTGCCCGTCTCACCTTTGAGAGGCAGTTTCAGCCCTCTTGTGCCTCTGCAGCATTTGACACCTGAAGGTGTTCCTTCAAAGCATAACTTGGGCTTCTTGGGTGGAACACAATGCTTCACAGGTCACCTCTGGGACAAATTCCTAGAGGAAAGGACAGTCTCAGGTTACAAGCCATGAGGAATGTGTGTGTTAATGTGTGCAAAGATAGATGTAGATGTGGGCAACCTCAACATGCCAGATGCAGGTGTCATATGTGCTCCCTGAGGCATCTGGTGGACTACATGGGCCTTTGGCCTGATCCAGTGGAGGCTTTTTATGTGTTCTTATGTTGGCTGTGGATGGCGCAAGTGGTTAAGACACTGTGCCTGTTAACCAGTAGGCAAAGGTTCAAGACCCGGGTCCCCACAAGACAGGGTGCACTCCTGTCCTTAGCCCAGCTATGCGATGCAGCTGGAACCCATTGTATCGGCTCTACTGTTCCACTGGACTATTTCAGTGGCATGGAGAGGGGGGGTTTGCTGCTTGAGGAACAGCCTATCATCCATATCAATCTACCCAGGTCTTCGTGCTTCGCATGCAGCATTGAGCATGATACCGCAGTCTTTCAAGACTGATGGATGCCACGTATGTTCTTTTAGCCAGTGCATGTGCCTCTGCACGCTCTTGGTTGCTCTCATCCACATCACATTTGGCTTTCCCTTCCTAAATCAAAACAAGAGTCCTGAATCAGGGTAAATGGCAGTCAGACTGGCCGGGGTCCTCTGCTCCCCATCCTGCAGAGTTAAGGAATTTTTGATTGCACCCTTCTCCCCCCTTCCCAAAAAGCAGGCTGTTTCTTTAAAAGCGGGAAAAGGCTGCCACTTTGAAGCCAGTGCTCAGCAGGAGGCTAAGTGGCTCAACAACTACAGAGGCAGCTGCACTACAAAGGTCTGTGGGGTCAGCCATTTGCAAGACACTATGTATGGAGTGGGAGAAAGCATCCAGCCTTCATCTTCCAGTGAGGACCTGCCAGTCAGGACCTTAGAATAATAGAGTTGGAAGGGACCTAGTAGGACCTAGTGACCTAGCAGGTCACCTTCTGTGTGAGCCAGCAACTCTGCTGGAGGCAGTTAGAATCATAGAATCCTAGAGTTGAAAGGGACCTAGTAGGTCATCTAGTCCAACCCCCTGCCTGCAGAGGAAATCCTCCTACATCATCCCTGACAGGCGCTTATCAAGCCTCTGCTTGAAGACCCCCAGTGAGGGAGAGTCCACCACCTCCCTCGGCAATCTCTTCCACTGCCGAACCACCCGAACCGTCAGGAATTTTTTCCGGATATCCAGATGTCCAGTTTTCTCCAACTGGTTTCATTCTGATGTTACTGGAGCAACACGGGGGCTTAATCCCTGTGGTTCAGTCCCAGCCACTTCTGTCCAAGAGTGGCACCAAATGCATTAGCTAAATGCTCCAGTTCCTCTCTTGATGAAGCTCTCGGGGGCCACGTGGGAATTCCCTGTGCATTAGCAAAAAGTAAGACAAAGTGAAGGACGTGGGCTGTGCCAGAAGGGCCACAGGTCCCTCTTGTACACAATCTTTCCCTACTCAATGGATGCTCGGCTCTTTGAGAGCCTCTCAAGGAGCAGAGCTGAAGCCCAGGAGGTGACAAAGTCAGAAGCAGCACCTCAGATCTCGAAGACTAAACCCTGGCTGGGAAAGGCAAACCTGGGTGATGGGGCAGGGACGGGACGGGCACATGTCCAAGGCAAACCTCAGGCACAAGGCAAAGGCCCAAGGAGCACATCCCAGAGAAAAGGGTCTTAACACGTGCCGCGGCAATGGCAGCCTCTTGCCCCCTCCAGTGAAAAGAAAGTGAAAAGGAAGAGTGAAATCAGTGAAGAGAGGACAATTGCTCACACACCCTTTTCAAAACATTAGGCAATTTCTAAGTATACAGTCTATAGGGCAAACTAGAGACACACAGAATGTGAGCCCCCCACCCCACCGTCAACAGGAGAAGCATTACTCAGGCATTCCCATCCTCAGAGAATTCCCTCCCCTCAAGCTGCTTCTCAACTGCAGTGGGTGCAGGCAGGAAGGATGGCCACAAAAGGCGAGCCAGGGAAGACTGGGGGAGCAGGTCAAAAGAACTCCAGCACATTGACTCTTAAGCCACCCCCAAGCACCCAGCGTGGAACAGAAGTGTTTGTGCACTACGGGGAGCCCCCACCCCATCCAGGCAAGGCAGGCTGCTTAGTGGGCACCTGGAAGCCAGCTGTGCTGCTCCACTTGGGACTCTGTGGCGGCTCCCCCTGCCCCAGAAGATGGGCCTGCTCCACAATTCCCCTAATTTACTGTTCCTGCTTAAGTTAATGGCAGCGGAAAGGCAAGGTGATAGGGGAAAAAATATGAGGCGGGATTTTCCGAATCCCCATTTCCTCTCCAGACAGCAAGAGAACTCCTGGGGCCTGAACATCTGGGAAATTTAATTTTCCCCATTTCTGTGCTCAGCCCCCTCCCTCCCCTTCCCTGTAACAAAGGATGAGGCTGCCTCTTACGGTGACTGCCGCAGCCTGAAAACTCCTTGTGAACTGCAGATGACTGGGTGCTGCACGAAGGCAAGCCAGGCATTTGCAATCTGCTCAGCAAGACAGAACAACGCCTTCAGTAACAGCCGCCTTACGCAGAACGCTTCCCAGCAGACGTCCCCAAACAGTCCCACTATGCTCTCTCTGTGTGTGTGCATGCAGAAGCGCACCAAAAATTGAGGTTCTTGGGCCAGAAATCTCTGAAGGTAATTACACTTTGGAAGAGCAAACTTGCAGATGGATCTTTTGGCCAGGAGCCACCTTGCAGGAGGGCAACTGCTTGTGGCACAAACATGCTCCTCTGTGAAATGGGTCTGTTCACGAGCCAGATGCAGGCAGCCAAATTCTGCAAGTTGGCCGAGAGGCAGAATGCATGGGGCATGTGCACAAATGCTATCTGGATCTGGTCAGACTGAACCAACCAGAGTGTGAGCAGAGGCACTGAATGGCATCACCGTTCATGCCCCTCACCATCTCTTCTGAGTTTCAAAAATGCAGAAGGGAAGGAAGGATAAAGGTTGTAGAGAAGGAAGAGATGAGGCAACGGGCACCAGGCTATAAGGGGTAAAGCAAAAAGGTGGAAAGCACAGGTATACTGACTTCTGCCAAGCACCAAAACTCCCATCTGTCCACTTTTTGGCACAACAGTCTTTAAGATGTAGGCTGTTAAATAAAATGGATGAAAAAAGATGGTTTTTCCTTTTTTAATAGAAAAAATTGTAACTAAGAAAATAGGGAAGCCAGATTCCAGCAGCAAAATGGACTCTCGTGTACTTAGTGGACAGACATTGCGGCTGGACCAAGGCATTCTTGCTATATTCGAGGACAGGCTGCCTGGCAGAAGGGACCAGTGATCTGCAGAGGGGACTGCAGGTTTGGAGAGGGCACAGGAGAGACCGCCACAAGACCTGGGAGAGATCAGCGGCAGGGCTAGGAAAGAGGTTTGCTGTTGTTTTTGGCAAGCATCTTGCAATGAAGAAAGCAGTGACATTTCTGCTCCAGCAAAGTGTTCTCGGGAGATTTGGGGCAGCCCTTTTTGCAGTCCCAGGTATGTCTGTCTAATGCTTTTGCTTCCAACTTTGGTTCTTGCAGAGTAAAGACCGAGACAGGAAGGCAGCGATTCGGAGCTAGGAGAAAGAGGAGAAGATGGGAATGCCATACACACCAAACAGAGACAGAACTTTCCGGGCTGCCCCTTGCCATCAACCACCTGGAGTGGTGGGGCTCTATCCAGGATGAACTTCTGGCAGTCTGTTCTGGAGGAGTAACTGAGCGCCTCCTGGGCTGACTCCACAGGAAAGAGAAGAAGGCTGGTCCTACAAAGGAAGGGTCGAGCCAACATACTTGACAGTGCTGGGAGATGAGCCAAGGGTGACAGACCTGGCCCACTCTCTGCTGCCCAGCAAACAGCAGGACACCATGTACCTGAACCCTGCTGGAAGAGGCAGCGAAGAGGTTTCCCTTTCAAGGGCAGACACAGAGAGAGAATGGCCAGGACATGTACCCTGCCCTCGTGCATTCCTGGTATAGGGGCGGGGGCCATCCTGCTCCCAGAACATCAGGTGGGGTCACAATCAATGTATGTTGGAGTTTCATGTTATTGATAATAATATAAACTCATCTTGTTTGTACAGTGAGAAGACAGTGTGGTGTGCTGATGAAATGCTAAAACATCTTTTTAAATTCCAGGCACTTGATCAGCTGCTTGATGAATACTTTGTTCAGGGCAACCCCTGGCTCTGCCGCTGAAGGCAGCAAAGGCATGGGGGTCCAAGTAAAACCAGTCCAATCTTTATGGCTAGAATAAAAACACAGGAGGAGATCTAGGCATGTAGTGGGATGACACAGACATTGCCCTGGAGCAGGGCGCCCTGGGGACATACATCATAGCCCTGCACATCAGACACTGTGTGATCAGTACTGGTGGCAAGAACACAACTGCTGGACAGAAAGAGTCCCACTTTCTGTGTTCCCAGAATTGCATGCTTAGGGTGGCACCTGGGTAACCTGGCGCAGAACAAAGCCACCAGGGAAATAGGGTGCTAGACAAAGACAGACCTTTAAAACAACTCTGAGGGGCTTCCTTTTTGTTGCCTTAGAGGCGCAGGGCCCTCAACCGCACACACAAAGAGAGGTGCATGATCAACACAACTGCCACTGAATATATCACACAGCCTCCAAACCTTGAGAGAGATCAGGCAGTCACTGCAGGTTGATTTGGGCCAGAACATGAGAATCAGAACAAGCAACTGTCTCTTTAAATGGGCCTTGACCAAATGCAAGGCAAGCAAAGGATGTTTCCCTGGGGTGTTTTGATCCAAATAGGTAACTTTTGCTCTGGCCTCTCCAAAGCATAAAAAAGATATAGAAATATGCAGCACTCCACAAGCATGTACAGGGAGGTGGACGGAGAGAAATCTGCAGTGTGCCACCACAGAACAGATTTGGCAGGTGAACGTGTCCCTCCTCCAGTGTGTTGGTTCTGAAAGTTGCCCTCCTCCTCCAAGACCACATGGCACCAACAGGCAGAGGAAAACCCAGGGCTGATTTAGCCAAGCTGGTTTTACTTTTGACAGTCAGTCCCATCTCTGTACGAACACCAAATAAGCAGACCAGGCTGTCAGGATAGTATTTAATCTAGAGCAGCTGCCACTAGCTAGACACACAGTGATCCCTGGTTGATACGAGTGCCTGGAACTGATGTGAACAACGGACAAGGAAAGCCCGATAAATCAGACCAGCGGGGGCCCATCTAGCCCAGCCTCCATTTCCCACAGTGGCCCACCAGCTGCCTCTGGGAAGCCAACAAGCAGGAGATGAAAGCATGCTGGAGATGAAAGTTACTGGAGGGAAGGGCAGGTGGGCAGACACACACATGCATGCAGAATTTATCCACTTGAATTCTGAAATTATTATCTCTCCCCCCACAACATCTTCTGTAGGAAAACAGGAGACATCTTTTATTGGAGCAAATTAAAAAGCACTTTGCTGGTATTACAAACTGGAACAAAATGGTAGGACCACAAAAAAGGTGAAGACCAATTCCCTGGTTGGAACTGACCTGTGATGAGCAAAATTAAACGGCTGTGGCTAATTTGGGCAGCCAGAAAGTTGCCCAAAAGACCTTCTGGCACTCAAAAGACCTGATTATGCAGAAGACTCTGGGTTAAGACAAGAGGAATATCTGCCAAAGAGCACCTGCATCCCTGCTCTGCAGCATCAGGAGCCCCACGCAGAGGGACTCTGCAAGAAAATAGGGGAGGTGGAGGTTTCCAAATTCAATTCTTTATTAATTTAAAAGAAAAAACAAGAATAATATAGTCAAACAATAAATTCAAAAAGACAATTAAATGACACAAGAAAAAACAAGCAAAAAAACGACATTAAAAACAAAAGTATAAAATAGATCCGTCTTTGATAGTCACTTTCATTGTTTCTTCCTTTTCTCATCCTCACTATTAATAATCTTATCCTGTCTTTAGAATAAGACAGGAGGTGGAGGTGTAGGAGGTGGAGGTTCAACATGGACCTTGCTCATCAGCCATTAGTGCAGTGGTTCTCAATCTTCCTAACGCCGTGACTCCTTTATAAGTTCCTCATGTTGTGGGGACCCCAACCATAAAATTATTTTCATTGCTACTCTATAACTGTAATTTTGCTACTGTTATGAATCGTAATGTAAATATCCAATATGCAGGATGTACTTTCATTGTTACAAATGAAATGTGTCTTCTATGCACACATTGAACACAATGGGATTTATTTCAGAGGATTGGGCATAGGATTGGGCCCTGAGGCTGCAATCCTATCCACATTTACATGGGAGTAATGGCCCCTGATTATAATGGGATTTATTTCAGAGTAGGCATGCATAGGATTAGGCCCTGAGGCTGTCAGTCAGCCCCAGTGCGTGTGCAGCTACAGCCAGAGGTCTGGCAAGCCTGACCTGGCCCCCTGCACCAGGGGTCTTTAGGCAACCCCCAGGAAACCTCTAGGTGACCCCGAAAGGGGTCCTGACCCCAACTTTGAGAAACGCTGCATTAGTGAAAGGATATTCTCAAAACTCACAATTCAAATGTTCCACCGTAAAAATTATATTTAATTTGATTCTTATTTGAGTACAAGATGAAGAACAAAGATTTTGGAAGTGTTTCCTGTCTAAAAGAGTCAGATTTGCAAAGACAACGTCAAGAACATTACAGGAACAAAGAAATGGAGGAGCTTCTCAACTGCTGTTCTTCAGAGGACATGAAAATGCAGGCACCCACATCCCTGGTGTTCTACAGGGCAGCGTCTCATGCGCCCAAGTCTATTTCCCCCACACCATCTCTGACCAGTAGCCCATGCTTCTGTTAACACTTCCATTACAAATTATTTCCAGTCATTTGATCTCCTCCAAAACATTCTCCCCAGTTCCTAACTGGGAATGCCATGGACTCCAGCCTGCCTTGGCCTAAGCTAGCCAGAGGTTATATGGAATACAAAGCATTGGGCTGCCGGGGGTCTGGAAAGGGAATGAGACTACCTACCATAAGCAAATCTCCTTCTCAAACAGTCAGCAGCTACAAATGACAGGAGACCAAAATGCAAGCCCAAGATAGCGGGAAAAGCCAGGCTGCACGGTCACCACTGGGCCTGCTGGCACCTAGGAAGCTCTAGGGACTGAGGAGGACAGACAGGAAGAACAGACCTTCACCTCTCCAAGGGAGCACCCCCCGCCTGTGGGTTCCCTGGGGCCTTTGACTGGACAGCAGCTTCAGTCAAACATGCAGCACTTAGCCCTGGCTCTTGTACCCCAAGAGCCCAAATTCAAGATTGACTCTACGGCATTCACATCACATCCTCTTGCCAGTATCAAAAAGCAGAAGCGGTACTGCCCCCCCCCCCCCAATATTGCATTTTTGGGTGAATGCATATAAGCTGCATATTCCTGCTACTGGCTGTTTCTCCCCCTCCCCAATCAATAACATACTTGGTCAATAATCATTACCAAGCATCTAAACAGCCAAGCTGTACACTTCAGTACCTTGCCCATGAAGTGGACTGGACGGGATGTAGGGGAGCAACTCATGTCTGTTCAGGCCAGCTGGAATAGTAAAAGTACCATAACAAATGAACCAGCTCTCCAGATTTGCTCCACAAAGCTGCAATGAGGTTCTAAGGTGCCTTGCTATGTAACCCTGATCCAGTCAGCAAGATCTTGGAGACTGTGAAGCCACCAGCAGATGTTCTCATGCTCTTTCCACAATTTTTGAAGAAAACCAGCAAGCCTGGCACTCTCCAGACCTGGCAAGAGAGGCTAGAACAACAACATACAGGTGGAGCAGAAGAGTAGCTCCACATTTGTGTGGACAGGGCCAGGCAAGCCATCATGTAAAGCCAACCAGGCAAGAGGTGGCTTTGAATTAAGCTCCCCAAATCTGTGTGGAGCTGGGGGGGCACTCTTCCCAGTTAACTTCTGGCCACATTGTGACACTGTGCATTGGGCCAGTACCCTTATCCAGCCTTCATATTTCCATCAAATCACACCCCTGCAGACAGGCTGGACATTCGAAGCTTCCACCCACCTGATGTCCACCGCACTGTCACCCAGCAGAACCCACATGTCATCTACAAACCTGCATTAAGACGGTGGGGCAAACACCCCTTTTTTATCTCTCTCTCTCTCGCCCTAACACAGTTTTAAGCCTACCCTACCCAGAAGGAATGCGCCCCGTATTTCTCCAAGTTTACATCCAGAGATGCTGGAACAAGAGGGTCCTCCTGCCCTATATGAGTGAACAAGCCCTGAGGCAGCACACTGCCTCCCCCATGCACTCTGTGGCTGCCTTGGCACTCTCCTCGCTCATTGGTCTGGGTGGGTCTTCAGCTCCCTCAACTTTATTTCTCCCCCTTCTGTGCTCCATCAGTCAAGAAAGCTGAATCAGCCTCTCGCCTCCTGTCACGGATCTGGGGCAAATTAGGAACTCCAAAACATGAGCAGCAATTTGAGCTTCAGCTGTCGCCACCAGGGCCACCCGGGGCCTCTGGTCGAGTCTCTCCCGCACACGTGCTGGCCCCAGAGCGGCTGTGGTGCCTTCACAACACTCATCACGCCAACAGCAGAGACAACAGGCTGGCTGCCAGCGTAACAGCAGCACCGGAACTCTCCTACTTGTTAGTCAAACAAGCACCCAGGGAGCGATTGTCGGGCAGCCGGGATGTGGCCTGAGGAGCAGATGCCTCCCTGGCTCGTGGCCATCCTCCCTGCAATGCAAGGACAACCAAGTGGAAGGCACACTCCAGTGCTTGCTCTGCGCCCCAGCCTGTGGAGGGAGCAGCATGGCCCATGCTCATGCAGGCAAAGCTGGTGCCTTCTAGGTCTGGTTGATGGTCTTGGAATCTGTTGGTCCAGCTTGTCAAGGCTGCCTCCCAATGGCCTCTATGCACACAACTCCCCCTCACAAAGAAAGCATCATGCTAGATACTATCTGGCAAAACATGTGGTTGGCACACTATTAAGGGAACACAGGTGAATATTATAGGATGACTGCACAGGTTGCAAAGGCCTTGGAAAATTTTTCACACACCCTTTTGAGAGGCTGCCCCAAGGACATTCCATCTGCTGCCAAGGAGCACTCCGTGTTGCAGGCTTTCCTCCCCAACCCTCTCCCCACCAGCTGGCCTCTCAATACCCTCCCGACCCTGACTGGAAACTCCAATACCCACAAGGGGGCATTGCTTCACCAAACTGAAGCAGGAGGCAGAAGGAACAGGAGTGGGGATTCTTTGGGGAGGGTCAACTGACCTCCGTTGGCATTTGCACAACATCCCAGGGCCCAGGAAGGCAGTGCCAAGCAAGGTAATTCCAAGGACCATCTCCTAGAGACTTCTGGGAGCTGATGCTGGTGGGGCTGGCTAGACTGGTCCTGCCCAAGAAACAACATCCAGTAAATACTCTTGCCTTGAGCCAGGCAAAAGTGTTTCTACAGACACAAATCACTGAAGGGGAGGGGGGGCTAATCCAAGTCAGCATTTGATTTGGGGCATGGAAAGGTCAGGTAAAGTAGAGAAGAATCCAGTGGAATGAGGGGTGACAATCTGTGCCTGGCAAGGCAGGGCTGAAACTGGAAACTCGGGAGCCTTCAAGGAAAGCCTTGTGAACTTAGTCAACCCTGCCTCCCAGCAAGGAGGAAGAACCATCTACAAGGACTGCACAATTCCTGCACAGAGAGAAAGACTTCTAGAGGTGAGGAATTCAGGGCCGAACCAGGTTCTTGGACCAAGGAGGCATCTCACCTTTTTCCAGCAAGGGCAGCTCTTGCAAGCGTATGCCACAAACCCACAAAAGTCAGAGCGGTTCTTGCTGTGGGCTGGCCTGGAGGCACGGAAGTGCTGTCCGGGGCCATCCAACAAACATCTCCAAGGCCAGGACAGATGTCGGACTAAGGACAGGCAACTCTTAGACACACCTGCCCCCATCTTTCTTGCCTAAGGTAAGGCGACGATCAAGGTGCACAGGAAAGCATGTGACGGGAGGAGGATCATCTTCCAGTTATCCAAGTCCCAAATAATCTGGGTTTGATGCTCCACAAATCACCACTATTGATGACTTGTCAAAATGCTATACAATACATGGCCAAGGGTATGGTCTATACTTCATGTTATGCTTCCTCACTGCAGAAGACACTTATCGGAACAAAAAGCTTATTTTTAAAAACCCAAGTTTTCATTAAAGAAACATAAATGACTTCTATTTACCAGTTATCATTTTATTTATTGACTAGCAAAAAGCGTACCTGCGTTGTGGGAATAAAATTCCTCCATATGCCATCCCCCCATGCTGCATCAACCCCCCCACATGCATCAACCCCCGTGCGCATCATCTCTCCCCATGCGCATCAAGCCCCAAATGTGCATCACTCCCATACGCATCATCTTCCCATGCGCAACACCCCCCATGCACTGCATCCTCCCTGGTGCAACCTCTTCCTCTGAACAACATCACCCCAGTGCACCAGGCACCAAATTGGCTGGATGTTGGTCAGTCTTTCATGTCAAGTATAGGACAAAAACATGTTGCACCCCTTTTCAGCCCCTTAAGGGTTAAATTTCTCCACATTGGTTCTTGGTGGGTGTTCAGGAGACAGAAGGAACACCCTCCCCAAATTTCACACTTCTAGGTCTGGGGGTTGGGACAGAGCATTCCTCAGTCAATGCAAAGTATAGGGAGGAAAACGCGTTGCACCCCCTTTCACCACCTTCTGGTTGGAATTTCCAAAAACCTGTTCATAGTGACTCTCTCCGTCACCCCAAATTTCCCGTTTCTAGGCCCAGTGGTTTTGGCTGGGCGTTGATGAGTCAGTCAGTCAGTGAGTGACTTTTCTCTTTTAGATATATATATAAGACTTCCTCTGTTAACTGCTTTGTTAAGAACTCTGGTTGAAAAGCAGCAGGTTGGTATTCTGAACAGAAGCAGCACCACAATGGCAATGCAAGGAGGGGACATGAACCAACTACGGTACGGAACAAGCCACACTCAAGCATCAAGTGGAGGGCAGTGGGTTAGGTCCTACAAGACATAGTGTGAATCTGTCCTTAACCCAGTTCCTGCCAAGCTAGCAGTTTGAAAGCATGCAAAGTAGATAAATAGGTCCCACTGCGGCGGGAACAGCATTCCGTGCAGTAATGCTGGCCGTGTGACCACAGAGGTGTCTTTGGACAGCGCTGGCTCTTGGCTTCGAACTGGGGAGGGGCGCGCACCCAACAGCTGTGCAGCCAGGGGAACCTGTCAAGGATCTCTACCTTTCCTTACCCTCATTGGGCCTACTAATAAATGTCCCTCCCGTGGCACGCTTGCTGGAACTTCGCTTTATGAGAAGAAAAAGTCAGGGTTCCTTCTCATTACAGATGTGTAAGGTCCACGGGGTTGAGTAAAGCCTCATACCTGGTCCTAGTGGAAAGTGGGCTGCATGATGGGGGATAAGAGAGCCAGGGAGCTGGTCTCACGCAGAGGACACGAGCTAACATCTCAGGAATCTGAGGGACAGGCACATCCACAACCAGAGAGAGGGCAAGGAGCGCAGCACTAATGCTAGGGAATAATCTTCAGCCTCCAGGGAGAGAGCAATATGTTGTTTATAACATATTTTAATTGTGGCTTTTTTCCGTTGTTTTTAATGTGGATGTTTTCATTGTTTGCTCTTTAAGGTGAATGTTTTAATGTTGTTTTTAATTGCTGTGAAGTTTGTAAGCTGTCCTGAAAAAGGAGGGAGAAATAAATAAATAAAAATTTGTTTTCTCACCCCCCCCCCCCCGGGGGGGGGGGGTTGTGTGTGTGTTACCCTCAATCTCGGGTCCTCTACCAGAGGCCTGGGAGTTTGAGGGTTCTGCGCATATACATATATATATAAATACACACACACACTTCTAGAGGGTTACTCACCCGATACCTACTCTATATAGTTTTAGGAGCCAGCCCACAGCAGAGACGTGCAAGTGGTTTCATAGTTTGGGCCCCACAGCACTCATGACACCTGCTGATGGCTGGAAGTGAAGTCATTAAGCAGGAAGTGATGTTATTCGGCAGTTTGTTCTCACACAGACTGAAGTGTGCTGTGAGTGGGCGCACTGTGAGGGCAAACTGGTCCTGGAGGAGTAAACCACTCAGGCACGACAGGTCTCGGGTAGGTCCCCGACTGCAGTGCTGCTGTGACTGCCATGCTGTGCTTCCCTGGCCTCTTGGAGATGAAAGGAAGGCTCTGCTTCATCCTTACTTTTTATAGAGAAGTAGAAAGCTTGAGAAGTAGCCAGTCTCACAATGCCAGCTGCAGCCATTTTTGACGGGTGATGGCATGACGAAGGGGAGGGGTCTCAGCCTACTCAGTAGACCAGCCTTCTGTCCCGGTCCCAATGTCCACGTGCTGAGCTCAGGAACATTCTTGATGCCTCTCTTGTGCTGCCAACCCTTGCTTGTTTCAGACCAAGAGCAAAGAGATGAATAGCTGTGCTTGCTCTCCTCTTCCTCACACCAGCCTTCTCTGTTTCTTAGCCAGGTGTATTAAACACAGGGCTAGTAGGGCTGATGCGGCCCCTGAAAGCTCTTTATCTGACCCCCATTATAACTGAGTTTCCTACTTATCAGGCCATGACTTCATAAGAATGGGCTCTGCTCACAATCACAACCCACCCTTTCGATATTATGACAAAGCAGCTGCTATAAGATGAAAGGGGCGGCTCAGGGTTCAAACTGGATGCACAGCCATTTCACTATTTACTCTTTTCTGTTTTTACAAATAACGCAGAAGAACTGTGTATGAATACATGTCAAAGGGCCTGAATCCAATAGGACAAGGGTCCCAAAACCCTGGTCGGAGAGTCATATGAGGCCTGTGGCAAACTTCTAACTAGCCAGCAGCCAGTCTCTGGTCCTCTAACACTTTCTGACCAAGTTGACCAAACACAACTTGAGCTGTGATGGTGAGGTGGGGAAACAGGGGTCTATTTAAATGTGTGCCTTACTTCTGTGCTGTATGTTGGTGCTTATAGAAATCCTGGAAATTAGAGCCCATTTATTCATTAATATTCATGTTATTATTCAACTTATTATTCGTAAGTTCCTCACCCCACCATCCCAAGGACATTTTCCACTCTCTTCTCACATGCAACACTCCTCTCCTCCCCACTGTCTAAGAAACTGTTGCAAGAACGACACCTGGACTTAACCAAAGTCACACCTGCGCAACCTTGACTCCCAATCCTCTGGGCACCCAGAGGGTGGTATCCTCAAGTTCAGTGCTTCCCAACCTGTCAGCTGTAGCTCTCTACAGGGAGCCACAAAACGTACGCAAAAACCCACCGCTTGCTGCAATGTACAGCACAGCAACCCTGAATGCTGTGAGGGAGAGCCACGGCCACTGGTCCAGTCGGGTCAAGGAAGCCACCCAACATAATGTTTTGGGAAGCACTATACCCAGGGCAGCTATACCCAAGAGAGAGAATAGCTGAGTTCAATAGAATGACTGAGAATCTCAGCCTCCCACTTTATGCTATCTGCCCCTACACTGCCGGGGCTGGGGGTGGGTGAATGAACTGTCACCCTCGCCACATGATCCATCACAAGGTCTTTGCTGCCTGCGTCACTGCCTCGCACCTGCAAGGCTGCCAAGAAACACATGTGGGGCCCCCTCCCCATAGGGGCCAGCTTGGCAGCCCTTTCTTCCTCTGATTTAGTTGCTGCGAGGCTCTCCCTTCAGCCCCCTTCTCCTCCTGGGAGGCTGGCGTTTTGCCCAACGCTCACCAGCTGGAACAGAGTCTGGAACACTGTCCCATTGGCATTCAAGCAGGGTGGGGGGAAGGCTGCCTGAATGTGGGTTCTGGTGCCCTTCCGCTGCTGCCTGGGTATCATCCGGCCACGGCCAGCGCATCCCTCAGTGCAGCACTCCTGCCAGACAGCATGCTTAATTCAATAGGCGCACCTCTTCCACCTTCCAGCAGAGCAGCCTGCGTGCTGCTACCCGTCTCCCCCACCACCCCTCCCCCTTACTCTTCTCCCCCCCCCCCCCCCGCCCCTGCAAAGTAGCTCCAGCTGTCAGTGGCCCAGATTGGAAGTGCAGGTACCGGGCCTGGCGCGCTGCCAGTCTCCCTTGTGTCTGTCTGGTGAAAGAGGAAGCCAGTCCACCTCTGGAATCCTTCACTCTCTCCTCATTGCTACTCTCCCTGCGCTCCTCCGGGGGATTGGGGGTCAGTCTCGCTCACTCGGCCTCTCTTTTTTCCCCTTGCCCCTCTCGGATTACAATGCAGGCAGTGTTTGCTCCAAATCCCCGGCTGCACGTTAATTCTGCTCTTCTGTCTCTAACGACCAAACCGCCTTCCTGTGCCTTCTGTCTTTCCATTACTCCTCCACTATTTTTTATCTCCGACAAATAGCACACGTCAGCTCCAATTGAAGGGAGCGGGCTGGGGAAGGGGAGCGTGCAGTAGTGAGGGCACAGGCGGGACCACAGGCATCTCTAAGTGGTGCTCAAGAAGCCAAGCGGTCCTTGGAGCTCCTCGCTCCTGGTGGGCGGCAGGATGGGGGGGGCAGGTCATCAACCTGGTCCTTGTCCCAAGGATGCCCTGCCCCCGGTTGCAAGGGGAAGCACATGCCCAAGTGTTAGGCACAGCTTTCCCACCCCAGCATTTTCCACCAAAGTGCTCAGGGTGGCTTGTGTGGGGTCATCCTATTTTTCAAGGGTCTATAATGACCCTGGTTGCAAGACGCTCTGCTCTGTGCCACCCCAAACCCTTCTACTCTCCAGAGCAAGCTTACCAGCAGTGACAAGCCAGAGATATATAGTATTTTGAGATGCAGGCAGGACTCCTCCTTCTTCAGGCCAACTTACTGCCCACAGGAAATGTTTCCCCTTCTGCCTCCTTGTACAAATCCTATCTGTGAAGACCACTAGCCCATCATTCTGCTCTTAGCCCTGACTGCAGCTGGTGATTTTATTCCAGGCATATCAAGAACCACAGGTTTGGGAGGGGGAACTAGAGGGGGTAGCAAGGAACAGGACAGGCTCCTCCAACTAGAAGACACAACCTGCTTCACCTCTCAGCCTCACCAACCTCACAAGGTTGATGTGAGGATACAAACTTTATAAACAGTCTTGGGCATTTCCTTTGGCACGGGAAAGGCAAACAAACATCTTCTTGTGTTAGTAGTTTGTTTCTCTGTCTGCAAGCGGTCTTGGGCACCCCTAGGGGGCACTGATGAATCTAACAACCCAGCTGTCTCTCTGTGCAACCCAGCTTTGGCTTGTTTCAGTTGATAAGAACATTAGCAGCTGGATCAGACCAGAGGGGCCCACCTAGTCCAGCTGTATCTCACAGTGGCCCACCAGCTGCCTCCAGGAACACACAGGATAACGCCACACCTGCATCCTGGTGCCCCCCTGGCACCTGGCATTCTGAGGCAGCCAACTTCTACTTCTCCATGAAAAGAAAGGAGGAAGCAGAGACTTTCAACTCAAAGAGGCCAGTTAAACCAACCACGACTCCTTGTCTCATTCCACGTCCCATGGGCTGAGTTAGGGCAAAGGGAGAACCTCAGCAGCACTGCAGCTTGAGAGTTGCTGTGAGTGAATGATTTTACACCTCCAGACCAATTTGTCCTTGTGCTACGCTATCCAACAGAGCTCATCTACTTCGACCAAGTGCCTGACCATCTCAGTCTAGCTTTTTCTTGGTCTTGCTTCTTGCTGCAACAACCCAGCCAAATTGGTCCTGTTCTGCAGATGGGAACTGAGGCTGGGAGATGGTGGGCTGTCTGAAGATCACCCAGAATTTGTGGCGTAAGGAGTTCTGAACTATGCTGGCTGGTGCTGATCCGTCTCTCAGCCTGAAGCCAGAAAGTCACACCTACTACTTTTATTTATGCTGTCAGGGTTTTGTTGACAGATTTTGCCTTATTTAATCCATCCTGAGATGGCAGCACTTTTGACCTTCCCAACATATGAAGATATGGAACACACACAGGGCTGCGGACAAGCATTAGAAGGAGGCAAAGAAGAGAGGTCACCAATGATGGCTCCAGTCCTATTCCTACTCCTCCAAGAAGCTACTCACCTCCGCCTGTCTCCAAAAGAAACAGACTCCCAGAGATCCACTGAAGAGCCAAGACTCCCAGTGCTTAGGTAAACACAGGTCCTTGCCCTGCAGAAAAGTCCATTGAAGCTGGATTTCCTTCAGGACGCAAGGGGGAGGCCCACAGCCCTGCCAAGTCTGTACTCCAGAGCTTGCAACTGTGGAGGGTTGACAATCAAAGCAACACATCAGCAACCTCTTAGCAACTCCAGAGCGGAGGGGAGGCACAAAGCAGAGCTGAAGGATTGTCTTATGCACACTTGGTTCTGCCTCAGAAGCCTGCAGGCTGAAGGCCCCCTGGTGTTGCCCATTTGAGAGCACTTCTCTACCACATGGAAACAGGGGCACATGGAACATCAGAGAAGTCACAGTGCCTAACAGAAGAAGCTGCACCAGCCTATGAGAGCTGGGATCAAGAACACGAGAACAGTAGAGACAACCAACACCACCCGTGGTCCACTGGAAGTTTCACTCAGACCTGAGCCTCCTTACCTTGACCAGGCGGGGGACCATCGTTCACCATTACTATCTGTCCTGCCCTCACCTGAGCATCTGTCTCTAGCTTGGCCGGAATTCTTTTAACATCATCACCCAAGAATACTGATATAAACTACAGTGACGCCTCATGTAAAGAATGCCTCACATAAAGTAAGTTTCACGTAACAAAAAAAAATTTCTCTAGGATTCTGCTTCACGTAAAGAACACATTCGTTGGCAGTTGGGGCAGACGTGCTGGCCGGCACCTTGTTTAAAAAGTGTCAGGGCTGCCTAGTGCACCTGCCCATAGTGAAAGCAACACTTCCATGCTGTTCCTCCTGTGGCCAGACATCCGCTGGGCAGAGGGAGAGAAGAGCAGTGGGGAGGAGGGAAGCAGCTCAGGGCCAGCCAGAAGGGGGCAGAGAGAGAGAGAGGCTCAGGATGAAGAGAAGGAGAAAGTGGGGAGACACTTGGAAAGTGTCTTGGATTACAGGAGAAAGTGTCTTTGATTGCAGCCTCCTACCCATGTCTACCCAGAAGTATGCCCCATTGTGTTAAATGGGTCCTACTCCCAGGAAAGAGTCTTTAGGATTGCAGCTTAAGTAGACTTCATAGGAACATGCCCATTGAATGCATGTTTTGAATTCAGTTACAGTGTTTTGCCATCATTTTTACATCCAGTTAATATTTTTGGGGTTGTGGAACCAATCATCTGCGTTTCCATTATTTCCTATGGGAAAATCCGCTTCACGTAAAGAAAGTTTCACGTAAAGGAACTGCCTCTGGAACGAATTAATTCTGTTACGTGAGGTACCACTGTACTTTGCTTACTTATACTTATATATAAAATTATACTTATGGATAATACATATAATCTACTTTAAAAAAGATGCCAACAAAACACCAGCAAGCGTACTCAGGGCCAAATTCAGGGCAGATTCCAAAGGGAGAGGCAGCCTAGATTTGGCAGCTGCCACTGGAAACGGCATTTCTTGACTCCTGACGGCAAAGGTTTAGAGTTCCACCCGCCAACCAACACCCCACCCCTAGTTGGGTCACTGGAGGAGCTGAAGTGACCCTTCCAGAATTCCCTTTTGGGACAGAAATACGATAAGCAGCTGATCATTTGCTACAGTTGAGACTGGAGGAAATTTTCCTGCAGCTCTGATTTTGTAGAGGGCAGCGTCCTTCGCTACAACACACGGCTTGTTTTCTGTCTGGTGCACCTGTGCTGTTTGCTTTGATCGTGTGGATTGAAGGGAACAAAAGGGACGGAGCAACCTTTGGCCCCTTCCAGGTCCAAGATGGTGTAATTTTCCCACACATGACATTTACAGATTTGCTGTGCTTCAACTTCTTTCTCTGGCTTCCTCACAACCATTTTTAACCTGGAGGCTGATAGACCCAAGGTGAAACGGACTGTTTGGATCCCTTTCCATCTGGCTTCAAAGCAGACTTTGGAGATAGCTTTGGTTGCCCTGATGTTGTCCTTGTTGGTCTACCAGACCTTTCTGCAGCTTTCAGCACCACAGTGTACAATCGCTGTGAGTGATTAGGGGAGCTGAGGCTTAGAGGCCCTGTTTTGTGGCAAGTCCTCTCTTCTTGGCTGCAACATGCAAGGGAGAAAAGTGGGCTGCAATTGATTAAATAAGCTGTACTGAAGATAATGAGATTCATGGAATAAATTCTTCATTTATTGATTGATTTTAACTAAGTAAATTGCTTTGTGAACTACTTTCCGCTGAAAAGCTTTATACAGTATAAAGATTCTCTGATTCTAATAAAAGGACAGACATGCATTTCCTGGCATGGTCAGGTGAGCAGAAGTTCAGAGGTTCAGAAGAAGCTCCTCTTCATCCCAAAGACTCGCAGGTGTCCATTTGGAAAGGAGGAAGTCCAGGGAGGACCAAGCAGAGCAGCAGGACTTGTGACTCAGTCCCTCTGCTTTGAACACTCAGGAAATGGGAGTTGCTTCTGCCTTAAGGCAAGGGAGATAGAAATAGGTTCTGTGCAGCATGGAGGGGAACAAAACTGTGCTCTGGGAGTGGGGCTGAGGAGCACTGGTCAACACCTTTGACAGCCACCAAATCAGTAGCTGGCAGAAAATATTCAAAGCACTTGGCTGGAAACAAGGAATAGCCTGATCCTGGATGCATTAACACTTACCACAAGCCATGGAGGCCAGTGAAGGCAGACTGGCTCCTTGGCTTGAGTATACTGCAACTGCAAGAGATCTAAGAAGGGAGAAAGAAAGCAGCCTCCTTGTAGAAGGAAGGCCCTGTTTAAATTCATGTGCTGTAGGTAGCAATCTTCTCTGCAGATGGACTACGTTTCCCAATGTAAAATACGGCATGCGCTCAAGAACCATGACCACTGGAGAAAGACACGACTCTAGCCCTCTGGATGTTGAGAAAACTTCAGACTTCCCCGAAGTTGTGTGACAGGATGGAGGTCACTGGGTTGGTTCGCACACTGCTCCGAGCAGTCAAGGGCCAATGGGGCTGGATGCAGGCTTCAGTCCCTGCTTACATTCAGCTCCCCTGCACATCCAGTAGCGGCCCTTCCTGCCACTACCTCTTTTCTTGTGGTGTGGAGCTGAAGAAGACTGCTGCTTTCCACCTTGCTCTTTCACCAGGCTGCAGGTGTACAGTCCTGCAACCCCGGCCCCTTGTACTGCTAAAGCCAATCTTCTGGGAACCTTTGTTTTCATGCTACAAATGAACAGTTCTGTCTTCCATCATTTTGGAAATAAATTTTAAGAGGCGGGGGTGACAGCAGCTCCCCACACAGTAATCAGGTCCAGTCAGGATGGCTTCCTTGCTGCAGGCTAAGCAGAGCCAATGCTTTCAACTTGTAAAGCAGTTTCAGCAAACGGCTCTCCACTCATAAAACACAGCCATAAAAGAGGATGATATTCTCCTTGAGATCTAGACCACGCTCTCCAAATCCCGGCCAAGGGACCAGAGGCGGCCCTCAGCAAGCCTCAATGTGGCTCCCTGCAAGAACCCTCTATCCAGCCCGTGGACAAGCCTTGTAATCCATTCCAATACATTCTTATATGTCAATTAATTCAAATTTGAAATGTAAATTAGTTTTCTGGCCACTGACACAGTGTCAGCGAGATGATGTGGTCCTCCTGCCAAAACGTTTGGAGATCCCGATCTAGGGTTTGACAAACTTGCTTTGTCCAAGCCCAGTCCTAACCATTCAGGGGCCAGTTGTTGTTGTTTTTATTGGGGGGGGGGGTCTCATGCTGCAACAACAGCCCAAAAGTCGTACATGACACCAGTGAATAGTGTCAGCGAGATTTGATTGATTCATTCATACATGCATAGTTTTCTCACATGGAGGCTTTCGTTGTTTTAAAATACAAATACAAAGTAATAAAGTACAAATATCAATCATGGTAAAGGTGGCCCCTACAGGTTGCTCTGCTGGTTGTGACTGTCTAGGACAGTGATTTTCAACCTTTTTAATCTCATAGCACACTTAACAAGGTACTGAAATTGTCAAGGCCTGTTGTTTTTACCATTGACAAGGCACACCAGACTGTTCAAATCCCCCAATTTTCCTATTAATGAATGTCAATCCCCAAATATCTGTGGCACACCTGAGGATTATCTGCGGCACACTAGTGAAAATCACTGGTCTAGGGGGTGGTGATGACTGGTCTAGGTTGGAACGCCAGTGTGGTCCAAAGAGGCCTCTGTGGTGCACAAATGCCAAAGGTGCGCGGAATGCCATTACCTTCCCACAGAGTGATACCTCTTTGTCTACTTGCATGTCTATGATTTGAACTGCTAGGCTGGCAGGAGCCAGGAAAGTGATGGGAGATCACACCATCTTGCAGTGCTTGGGCCTGGAACTGCTGATCTGCCAACCTTCAGGCTGACAAGCGCAGCTGCTGACAGCGCCAGACGAGGAGGCAAAGCTGACTAAGCCCGTCTTCCCTCCTCCGGCAACTCTGGTTCCGGCAGCAAGGCAGGGATCCCAGCAGGCTCATATGAAATAGAGCTAAGCCTGCCTCTGAAAGGGCAGCCCGTAAGTCGAGACGGACCAGCACACAGAGGGGGAAAATAAACGGAAAGTAAGTTTCCACTCCTCACCTCAAAGCTGCTCTGGGTTTCTCTCCCTCTCCGGGTCAGAGAGAGACACATGATTGTTTCAAGTATTCACTGATGTCATTTTTTCCAGGATGAAAAAGCCAACCCCTCCTCCTTCCTCTTGCAAAAGGCGCTTCTATGCAAACACTTCAGAAATCAAAGAGGGTGGCCAGAAGACAGAGTAATTCCTTCCCTCTTTTTATGAGGACATCCACACCCCTCCTTCTGCCAGGGGGGCCTCACACCGCACCCAGCCCCAAGTCGAGAGGGCAGCGCTACGCCTGGGGAGCCCAATATAGAACGTGGCCACATTTGCCTGCCATGCCAGTGTCTGCACGCCACAGACAGCAGCCCAAGTTTCCATAGGCAGGCAAGCATCCGCCAAGGCTGGCTACCCTGAAGGGGGGGACGTAAGAGAGCTCAAGCACTGACCTCTCCTCCCCCTCCAGGCAGCAGGCAAAGCCAACTCCCTGTCTTGATTTCTCCTGCAAGCAAGTGCCAGGCAAAGCAGGGCCTGGATTCTGCCTGGAGCGTTCTGGGGGTTCAATCCTGTCCTGCTTTGGTGCCAGCCTGTCCAGTGGGAAGCAGAAAGGGATGGACTCCAAATTTGAACTTGAATACAGGAAGGCAATCATGTCTCCTAAAACACAAGAGGAATGTCTTTAGGTTTAGGATTCAAACTCTGTCCATCTTCCTGCTTTCCCTGGAGATGTGAAGACCAGAAAAACCCATTTGTTTTTTATCTCCGGAGTATTTAATTTTCGCCAAAGGAAATACTGGACACGTTGAGGAACTCTGAAAATGCTTCTGATGAAACTGTTTTTCTTATAGAAGGACTGAGGCGAGACTTCTGCAAAAGGCCAGGCAGGACCTACGCAGAATGAAGACTGGAATCCAAGATGGTCTAGAGAAGTCAAGAGTGACCATCACTGGAGGAGCCAAAACACAAGGTCCTAAGTCCAGAGGCACTGCTGTACCTTCCCAAGAGGAGCATTTGTTGCCACTGAGGGCCTGCTGCTCACTGCCTTCTCCTATGATCCCAGGCCACTCATACAAGCCACCCTGCCTTACTGGCGGAGCGGAACTAGCCTAGCATGGCCTCGGAGAAACAGCCTGGAAGTCTGGACAGAGCTAGGTTCCAGTTGGGTGTCACCAAGGTTGCATCATCCTTCAGCGCTGTGGTGGGCACACTTGCACTGGTGTCTGCACAAAACGTCCTCCCCCCAAACTAAGCTTTTACACATCTACATTCCCTATCGTTGCCAAATACCACCACTGCACGAGTGATGTGATGCGCTGGATGCTGCTAAAGTAAGTTTAGGGTTGATATGAAATAGCTATTGTATTTCCTCAGGTTTCCAAGGTTTCCTCAGCAGCTTCCAAGGTATATCCAAGGTTTCCTCAGCAACTTCCCTCTGGCTTCAAAACTGACATCTGTACCCACCTTCCCATTAAAATCCATGCAGGACCTCCTGTGTCCCAGGCTTGTCTGAAGACAGCATCAGCCTGGAATGTGGCCAGAAATCTTCCCTGTGATTCAAAACCCCACATTCAGCGCTGTCCTCTACTGGTTGCAGAGTCAGCCAAGAGGGCAAGACGAGGATGCAGAGCCAGAAGGTGGAAACAACATCTATATGATCTACTGCTCCCCTTGTGAGGAACCACCACACAAGGATGTTGTGAGGATTCCTGCCAACAACCAAATGAAAGCCAACAATAGGGACAGGCAGGAGGTTACTGAGCAGTGAGCAGATGGGAGACCACTGGGGCACAGATTCCTGCTGCTTTACCTGTATACACTCCCTGCTCATACACCGTAACATGCAGCACAATCATGGATTGAGCTTAGCATGTGGGTCTCCAAAAGTCAACTTCTGGTTTGATTCTGGCTGGAAAGTTTGTGATTTCCAAGCCTTGGGGAGCCCTGCAAGTGCACTGCAGGACTTTCAAAGTATAAGTATAAAAATACCCCATTCCCCTCTCCGCACATGGGTGCAATCCTGGAGATCATATTGCTGCTTTCCCCATTTTCTCACTCTTAATGGAAACGAGGAACCTTTACATGAACCAAGGGGTTGTGACCCCCCCCCACTTTGAATACTCTAGTCCATGGAATTGTATACAGAAATAAATGGCTCTGGTTTTCAGGTGGTACAAAGACTCTGTTGTTCAGAAGAATCTCTCCTTTACAGCTACTCCTTAGCCAGGTTTGCACAAAATATTACAAGCCAGTCCCGGCCGCCAAATTTCAATGCAACACGAGGGAGCAGTTGGCAACTGCAAGATTCTCCGTCCAACAAACAGAGGATTGCAGGCCTGAGGGTTCCCCCTCGACTGATTCTCAGAGACGACAGCAGGGAAGGATGAGGCTGTCTTTCCGACTTGGGAGAAGATGCAGCTCAACACTTCCGGCAAAGCACACATACGGACCCTGGGAGTGTTGCTGAGCATCCCTGCAGCAGCCACTGGAGCTGGCGGGCAGGGAAGCCACGCAGGCTGGCCGCCTGCCAGCAGCACATGCTGAACAATTCACTTTCTCGCTTGCTCCAAGCTAATCAGCTACTGAAAGAAGAGCTCCCTCAGCCCTGCCAACCGCTGCACACCTCCCCCCACAACCCCTGGTCAGCTGCACCGCGAAGGAGGAAAGTTGGGCTGGAACAGGCGCTGGCTCACGGAGGAGCACTCAACGCGCCGTCATTCATTATCCTCCAACATATGGAATAGTCATTGTGGGAGGAAGCAGAACCAAACAAGAGCCCCAAACTGCTTCCTCCCAGCGAGGCCTTTGACAGCCTCTCCAGCTCCTGACCATTCATCTCCGGGAGGGTGGAGGAGATGCGGGCTCTGACCTGCAAGTGCTGCACAGACAGCTGGGGGTGGAGGAGGGCAGGGGAGGGAGTGACAACAAGAGGGGCCAAGGATTTCCCCGGCTGAGACACTGGGGCGCATTTGCACAGCCAGCACCTTCCCTCTTCCCAACACGCAACACTGTTTGCTCACTGACAGCCAAGCAGAGGCTGGGGTGGGAAAGGCCACGCCGCTGCACAGAGGCAAAGTGTGCAGAGCTGCCCTATCCAGGAGAAGCCGGCCCGGCCACACCAGGAAACCAATTTATTTTGTTGTGTCTCTTCCCAGAACACACAGCCGAGATGGAGCTGGGCACCGTGCCAGGCCCAGCACCGGCAGCTGCCAACTGAGCAGGAGCTCAGCAAGAGGAAGTTTAGTCTGCACTCGGCCCAAGGAAAGGCACACAAGACCCCACCACTGTTTGCAAGGGGGCCAGAAGCCCACGCAGGCCAGGAGCCGAGAGGAGAGGGGCAGAAATGCTGCTGAGATGCAAGCAGAGACCTGAGTCACAACATCAGGGCTGGAGCAGTGCTGCAAGAGGAGCCAAACTCTGCCAAGGCACATCTGTCAGACACACACACACACCCCTCTGCTGACTTCACTACACTTTTGTGCAGCCAAATGATAGATGGAGAGAATATGCTCTGTGCCAGTCCTCATCCAGAAGGGTCCTATTTTCTATCACACAACCAAGAACTGCTTCCTGCATCCTGCAAAGGGAAATGGTGTGGTGTCCAAACTGCCTCCTATATCCCCAGGTGCCCCTTCCAGATCCGAGGGTATTTGCCAAGCAACCAGAAGAAGGTCCTTTGGTCAGTCTTTCTTTCAGCTGGACAGACTTGACTGGGGAGGAAGACAAATTGCAGGGGGCTTCTTTCCAAAGACCCATAACCTTACCAGCAACACATCTCGGCTTGCTGTTTCATTGAACAAATTGAACCAAGGTTCGAGTAGGGGCAGGTGGGCACCAAATACGTGAATCTGACCCACTGCCATTCCAACCGCCCCCCCCCCCATTCAACCATCTACCAACACTGGCAAGCCAGCAAGCGAACAGGGTGCCAAGCAACTTATAGTTTGGAACTTGCCCAGGATAGTTTGGAACTTGCCTAGGGTGCAATCCTAACCAATTTAGACAAACACATTCATTTCTCCCCCCCCCCCATTCCTTGGTGATGTGAGGAGGCCAGCACATGCCAGTGCACTGGCCTAACCCACCAAGGAGTGGCACAGAAGTGCTTCACAGCACTTTGGCAACACCCCCTGCTCAGCAGTCTAAGTGGGAGTTTGGAAGCCTGAGTTACATGAGGGGCTCATCAAGCCCAAAATCCTGTTTCCGTCAATGATCAGTCCCACCTTTTTCACCCACAGAAGGGTGAGTGAGTGGAGTGCAGATTCAGTCCAGCCTTGTTATCCAGCTACTGCTTCTGCAGCAGAAGCCACTGCCCAAGTCCTTGCCCAAACTCAGCTAACATTAAGCGCGGAGTCTTTGCATGGATAGCAGCTCTTCACCTCAGTTCACCTCATGACTTCCTGCCTCCATCCTCCTCTTCGCACACCTTGTGTTCTGCTCTGCTACACCTTCCTTCTTTTCTCCTCTGTTCACCTGCCCTATGGTTGTCTTCAACACAGTTTACTTTCCATCACAGTAGTCTTCAAAGTGGAAGTCAAGACACCCTTGTGGGAGGGGGGGTGTTGCAGAAAGCTGGATACAGCCATCTTGGAATCTGGCACTGGGCACCTTTAATGTCACTTCCAGCCATGATATCACTTGGGGGGGGGGGTTTGGACAGATTGTCATTCTCAGATGGGGGTCCTGGGTTCGAATACCACTGCTGCATCACAAACCCCTCTTGGTTGTAGTGTTTCCTTCCTGAGCAGGAGCTGTCATGCAGCCAGATTCTGCTGAGCTCCTCCAACAACTGGGGAGTGCTGAACAGCAACTGTAGAGTACTTATCCTCATTATTGGGCAATGCCCCAAATTCTGGCAGAGGGAGGGAGGGAGGATCCACATGAATGCAGTTAGCACCGTTCTCAGTAAAGTTCACTCAGAGTAAGCTGCAGGGATGTGTTTACATTCAAATTTATATGCTATCTTTTGGGCAAAGGCAGCCGACAGCTAATCTGAAAATGACAGCGCAACAGGTTGGAGAGCGTGGCTGCCACAATCCCACATCTGAGTAACATCAAGATAATGTTTGGAACTGGGGAGGCTGTCCCTAACCTCTCATGGAGGTGCTAAAAGGTCAGCTTTGGCTTCACAAATGCTTACTTGGCACTAGGCTCGATCAATAGTGCGGCCACTGTTAGAGATGCAGCTTCTCCCATCTAATGCACACTGATCCCGGTCATGCAGACAGACTACATTCCTATCTAGTCTCTCCTACCATGGAACTCTAGGTTGTATGCATGAGGGTCACCCATTAGGATACTGAGCAGGTTTAGTCAAGTATTGAAATCAGCAATTAGCCTGCACCTTGTAATTAGTAATGGCGTTAGCAAGACAACATTATGAGGCCCCCTCAAGACAAGGTGTATTCCGGGGCAGAAGATACGAAGCTATTCCGTGTCCCTCACTATCTGGCTCTCCGCTCACTATCTCCACTCACTCCACTGCTGGATGGGGCCAGTGGAGGCGGCTGATGGCAGGGCAGGAGGCACTGTGTCCCATCTAGGTTCTGTGAACTTTCTTGCTGGCTAAGCTGGTATAGAAGAGCAAGAGGGAGAAACAGACCAATTCCCTCTTTGCAGGAGATTCCCTCTTTGCATTTGCTACTCTCCAGTTTTTCCAGCCATGCTCTTTAAACCTCCCTTCTGTGCTCATCATGCACAGCCCCCTTTCAGCACATGCCTGTGGATGAAGTGGCTCTTCAGAGCCTCAAAATGGTTCACTACGCAGGACCCAAAGCAGCAGCAGCAGCAGCAGCAGCAGCAGCAGCAGCAGCAGCAGTAGTTCTGGACCAGTGTCCAGTGCCCATGCAGTGGGGACCACTGCAGCGAGGAGCACCCCCTCCCTGGGGAACAAGAAGAAAGAGCCTCCGACTCTGGAAGAAAGCGAAGTACCATGAAGGAAGAGAGAAGGGAGGAGGGGAGGCAGGAACAAAGCCACTGGAAGCCGCTCTGATGTCAACAGGTTCTGAATCAGTGCTCCCCACCCCCTACTGGGGCCCAGAAATAGGACCAGCGGGGGGGGGGGGGGGAGAGAGAGAGAGAGAGAGAGAGAGAGAGAGCGCTTGAATTCCGGCATGAAAGCATCGTGTCCCTGGGTTATACTCGAGACATTACACAAGCTTATGCTTTCTCTAGCCATATATTTCATTAAGCTCTCAATCTCTATTCCAGACCCGGCACTTCCGCAGCTCCCACTCCAGACCAGGTGGGCTGTGAGTCTGCAGATGCCCAGATCGCATGCCTTTTCTGGCCAAGAGGACAGGCAGAGACTGCACTTGGAAGCCAAGTCCCATTCCAGCTCCCCTGATCTCCTGTGGCTCCATGCCACTTGGACCAGATCATCTCCCAACGCAGTCTCCTTCCCCAAACTCCAGCCACACATTTGGGTTCACTGATTTCTGCTGCTCAAGATTTCTTCCTTCCTACTTCTTGCCCACATATAACCAGCAGTCCTCATGGCAGGCTGGCCTACCTTCCCCATTCTGAACAACTAGATCTGCATTACCAAAGGCCAGGGAACATTTATTGATTCACTTTTATACCACCTTTCACGGGTGGTAGTCCCAAGACAGCTAATATATAAAAACAGGTAAGTACATCAGGTTTGAGATGGGTTTAAGGACCTACACCAACCTCCCTGCGTTCCATATCGAGAGGTTTATCACAGAGAAGCCTGTCTCTGAGATATAGACACTGTCTGAGCACATGGAGCAGAGCTCTTCCTGAATGTGGTAACCAAAGAGTAGATACATATGGCAGGGGACTCAAACCTTTTGGGATTTTAAATGTAAAGACCTGGAATTGGACCAGAAATACAACAGAAGTCAGTAGGATTCCCGCAGTACGGGAGTGACAAGCATGACCTTCACCCCATGAGTAATGTGGCCACCACATTCTGAATTAGCTACAGCTTCCAAATCTTTCTAGGGCTGCCCCACACAGACAACGTTGCAAGCAGTCCAGTCGAAACACGGCCACCGTGTGGGTGGCCAATACTTAAGACTTTGCTTTGGACAGAGCTTTCTAAATATTCAAAACACTTCACATGTATCATGCGTTTTAATCTTAATTCAATGAGCTGTGGGTGGCGCAAGCGGTTAAGACACTGTGCCTGTTAAGCAGCAGGCTAGGGTTCAAGACCCGGGTGGGCCCCACAAGACAGGGTGAGCTCCTGTCCTGAGCCCAGCTCTGCGATGCCAGCTGGATCCAATCGTATTGGCTCTGCCTTTCCATTGGACTAATTCAGTGGTGTGGAGAGGGGGGATTTGCTGCCTATCCTCCATAACAGTATCCTAACATAACAATATCCTATCCTATCCTAACATAACAATATCCTAACATAACAATAAGCCTATCAATATCCTAACATAACAATAAGCCTATCCTCCATAACAGTCCAACCCAGGCTTTCGTGCTTCGCATGCAGCGTATGCAGCACCAAGCACGATGCCATAGTCTTTCAAGACTGACGGAGGCCTGCTTAATCCACCCCTCCAAGGCAGGGGTCAGCACCCATCTTCTGCATGGGGCAGAACACTGGATCCATCAAGAGTCAAAAAAGAGATGGGCTGGTGCAGGGAGATTCAAGCCCGGCCAGGGAATGACACTCACAGGAGCTTCTGCTGTCAATGGAGCAGTGAAGATGGAATTACAAACCGGAATTCTGCTTTAGGGCTACTGTGGGCCTGGCAGGTGTATCCTTTTGGGACTACAGGCGAGATCCAACATGTGGGCTACAAGTTGCCTACTTCTGATATGAGCATGTAAAGTGGAACCTTGGTTTACATGGATAATTCATTCCAGAAGCATGCTTGTAATCCAAAACACTTGTACGTCAAAGCAAATTTTTCCATAAGAAATCATGGAAACTCGAGCAATTCATTCCACAACCCAAAAATATTCATATGTAAACTATTATACTCCATAGGAGTGAGCCACGTACCGTAATATAATACAAAAGAATAAAGAAAATACAAAATATAAAGAAAAATAAAACAAATTAATCTACACTTAGAGCACAACCCTAACCATGACTATTCAGGTGTTAAGTCCCACTGTGTTCAATGGGTCTTCCTCCCAAGAGTGTGTGTTTAGAATTGCAGCCTTAACTGCATTTTCCTGGAAGTAAACCCTATTGAATACAATGGGACTTACTTCTGAGTAGACACACTTAGGATTGCACTGACAGTCTCTCAGGCTGCAATCTGCCCCTTACCACAGGAGTGAGCCCCACTGATCATAGTAGGTATTACTTTAGAGCAGACATGCAAGGCTAGGTCTCTCAGGTTCCTTTGCATTGTCCCCCTTACAGAGGAGCCCCATTGACTGTAGCAGGCTTACTTCAGAGACCATGCAAAGGCTGGTCTCAGGAGAGGCTGAGCAGGTGCTGGCAGAGCATCAAACTATATCCTGGCCAGGACTATTTTGTGCTTGTATAGCAAGACGAAATGTATTTAAAATGTTTGTTTGTCTTGCAAAATGCTCTCAATCCAGAATACTCTCAGTCCAAGGTTTTACTGTACTAGCAAGTGCACAGCTGAAGGGAGATTTGAACAGGCAAGCCCCAGTTCATTGTTTCAGCACTTTCTTCCACAGCACACTGACAAGACACACCATGCTGCCAACTGGGGAGGGGGTCACATCTCCTAAAGGCTCTACTCATAAATTATTCTTTCCTAAACCCCTGCAGGACACTTTCAGATCATTCAAGGCACACTGGTTGAAAATTATATGTGATTATTATTAACACGATTTATTAACAGAATTTATTATTAACAAATGTGATTATTATTATTAACAGGATTTATATACCACTTTTCAACACTGCTGCACCAGCTCTCCAAATAATTTCCTTTTCAGTTTCAAAAGATTAATAAGCTTCTCCTGGCCTTTTTGAAATTTTCAACCAACTCAAATTCCACAACTCAAAGTGAAGGGAGAGGGGCTTACAAGGCAACAAATTCTCTCTCTCTGGAGTTGGGGGCAGTATCTGATCCGCTTCAGATTCCCATAAAGGCCAACAATAATCATCTCCAAAGAACATCTATCAGCTTGATTCAGGTTCTTCACTTAGGGAATTTGGATATCTTAAACTGAATACACGAAGGAGGCTGAGGACAAGTTGGAAGAAACTAGAGGCGTAGCTATAAACACATCCTGACAGGCAATGTCCTGACTCTATAGGAAAGTCTGCTGCTCCACCACCAGTACACTCCCTTGGATGTAATAACTCCAACAGCCATCGTTTTAAGAAGCTCTGGTAATTTCTGCAACAGCAGCATATTAAGGGCACTTAATAAGACTGTTCCCAAATGCAACCTCCAGATTTTTCTCTGCCATGATCTGACTGCCCCATTAGCCTCCTTTCCACAGTCTGGACGCTTTCTTCTTTCTTGTGTTCACCACCCATGACTTTCTCAGGGCAGGAATTTAATTCAGTTGATTCCAGCCCAAACCATCACGTTTTGAGTGTCTTTAGACAAGAGCTCAGAAAGCGGCTTCCTCTTAAATCTCACATGACAAGAGTAAACACCAGGCTCCCTCCTATCTCAGACTCAAAACACCTCACTTCTAGTTTTGCTTTTGACCCTTGAGGGTCTCCTCGCTTTTATGCCTTCTGGATCCCACCCATGGACGGGTCAGCTGTCACATGTGTTCACACATCCTTACCCAGATCTTTCCAGTTCCTTGCATTCAAATTCCCACCCTCTGCCTCCAAAAATTAGGCAAATGCCAAGTTGATATACAATCCTATGTCCAGATTATAAATCAAGTTTAAAAATCCCCCCAGAAACCCAGAGGTGAATTCAGAAAGTTCTGCCTTTGTGAGAGAAACAGCAGCAACCTCCCCCTCCCACAAAGTCTTCTCTTCCACACACTGCCTGGAAAGCAACGGAAAGCAGGGGCCTGCCTTACCTCCTCATCGGAGCTGTCTTCCACATACTCGCTGACCAAAGGGGGCACAGGTTGTCCTCCTTCTGGACGTTTGGCCTTCTGGCGCAACTGCACTTTCCTCTTGGAAATGTCTCCAGCCTGAAAGAAATCAAAGTGCCAAAAAGTCACCATTCAACCAGTGGAAAGATGCATTCTAGGCTTTCAGAACTGCATGGAACAACCAGTGGCAGCCACTGAGCCCTGGGAGGGCTTCCTTCCTGCGCAGCAATGTCTCCAGTTTTTCCCCCCCCAACCTGTTTCTTCTGATGTTCCATTTCGCATGTGGTATTTAAGGTGCCTGGGACCAGGACATCACTTCCAGGAGCAGTCACTGGGTCCTTTTCTCACAAGCATTCAACAGAGTGCAGTGACTGCATCTCAACTGGCCTCAGAGCAGTTTGCCTAACCAGGAAAAGACATCACAGCCCTCAGTGCCACATCCCACTGGACAACATCTTGTGTACCGCTGCTTCATAAACACTGCCTTACACCAGTTTCTGAGCCCTTCCTCTGTACATAACCCGGCAGTTCCAAGATTCTCAGCAAGGCCCCAGAATACAAAATCATCATTCCCCAGTGCGCTGATACCTGCACATCTCCCCTCCTGGAATGTTTGCGCCCAAATCCACAAAGAAGCAAACGCACAGCAGCAAGACTTGCCCACAGGCAACGCAGGCTGACAAGATATGGGCTCTTGCTCTGAACAAAAAACACTTGGCTGCCCACATGAACATTAGCAAAGCTCAGCGGCTGCACTCCTGCTCCTTAAGAAGCAAAGGTTAAAGGGCCGATCCATATACTTTTTGTTCTGGAAGACGAATGTGTAAGTCTGTCTATGTAAATACTGGAATTAGTTATAAGGTTGGCAAGTAGGATAGTGTAAGACAGAGGGAAGACTGAAGAGCAGTAAGTTTTTAGGATCAGTATCCTCTTTCTGCCTTGTTTTCTAAGGAGAGCAATTATTGTCAGCTGGTGTACTAGCTGAGACACAGGTTAAGAGAAGCTCTATAGGAGAAAGCAAAGTAAGGTCCAAGGGGCAGTGTTTGTCTGTTCTCCTTGGGTTTCCTCCTCTTTTGAGATCTGGAATTTTTTAAAAAGTAAACTGTGGTTCTCCAGCCCTAGGAGGAGGAAGTTGCTTTTAGAAGTTTTTGTTCTTTTTACTGGTTCTGCGTCTATAAACTTAAATCACTGACAACCTTTGGAATAAAAAGCTTTTTAATCCATTTTAATCAATTGCTTTAATCAATTTTGTGTGGAGTGTGTTGCCTGGGATTTTTCAGTATAGACTCAGCCTATATTCAGTGAGCTCAGTCGTAAGATTCCTGAGGTATGGCTGCTGTGACAGTCTGTGCACATGTGTGCACACAAATGACTGATGATGAGCCCTCTACTCATGACTGAGCCCTGCGTCCAGATGAAGCTTTTGAGAAAGGAGAGCAAGGGCTTGTCTCTGCACATGCTGACTTTCAGAGATACTCAGGCTGCAATCCTAACCCCTTTGGGTCAGCATACATTCCAGTGCTATCCTGGGGATGTTACAAAAGTGCTGTAAGAGCACAATCCTAACCATGTCTACTCAGAAGTAAGCCCTGTTATGTTCAATGGGTCTTACTCCCAGGAAAGTGTCTTTAGGATTGCAACCTATGGCATTTCTGCACCACTCCTCAGAAGGATTAGGCCACTGCACACACATGCGTCGGCCTCCCCACACCACCATGGGGAGAAAGGTGGGTCATGCCAGCTTAAATTGGTTAGGATTGCATCCTCAGTGTGGTGAAATCATGGTCCAGAAAGTGTCAGTGATTGTCAGAAAGTGTCAGGTGGGTGAAGAACAGTGAATGCTGTAAAGTGTAGCCGGCTATCTGGGCCAGCCCTGTCCAGGAACCAGAACAGTGGGGAATATTATTCTTTTCTGCTGCTTCCAGCTGTGATCAAATCAGATGCAAGGGCACAGAAGTGCCCTTACCTGGAAAAAATGTTGTCAGCCATTCAAAGCCCTGAGTTATAAATCCAAAGTGGATTATAAATCCAATAAAAAACTTCTCCAAGTTGAAACACTAATCCAAATGCTTAAAAACTACTTGATGAGTGTTGGTCAGGACCTGCGTGTGTAACTGAGCACTTCTCTTTTCCCTCTAATGAAAAGGGTCCCATTTTTGCTTGCATACCTACACACACTTCCCACCAGGCTTCTTCTAGAGCAGGGCGTCCAACATTTTGGCAGGAAAAAGGAAATTGACTGTGAGCACAATCCTAAGCATGTCTACTCAAAGATAAGCCCCATTGTGTTCAAAGGGTCTTACTCCCAAGAAACTGTCCTCAGGATTGCAACTTCCATTTCAAATTTTAATTTCATCGTTTATGTAAATTTATTCAAGACTGAACTTATGAATGAATGAATTCAAATCAGTTCATAAACACTTTCTATCACGGGGGAGGGTGATCTTCAAACCAGTTCATGAGCACTTTCAGACACAGAAAGAAAAGCCCTCAGAATATCTTTCAAAGGTAAGGGGAACAGAGACCCTTTGCCTTTTGAGGATTACAGGCCTTGCCCACAGGCCAGATGGAGGGGGCTTACATGGGGTACAAGGAGGCTTGTGTGGGACACAGCCAGCCCTTGGCCCAGAGTTTCAGCACCCTGTTCTAGAAGCGGGTCAGGCAAACAGTTTGGTGTCACGTCATGAAATAAAAGGCAGATTTTGTATTTGTGGACAAATATGCAAAAGGTTGCAGGTCCCCACCCTGTTCTAGGCCAAATTGCATGAAACACCCAGTGATATTTCAAGAAGCTGCTAAAGAAGTTTTTATCATTAACTGAATGGAAACCCAACTGAATGGCATGGTCTAGCAACAGCTGTTTGCCACAAACCTCCACGTTCAGTGTTAACCTATCTCCAAATACAGTTGCTGGGAGGGTGGCTGCTGTCAAAACCCATGGGTGGGCTTCACATGAGAAAGAGAGCTGGACCTCTTGTGGTTCACCCCACCAAGGCTTTCTTATATTCACCCAGAGTGGAGAGCTCCATGCTGGGATCCCAGCCTGGACAGCCTGCCAGATTCCAGCTCACAGGCCTGCAGTTCCAGACTGCACCTACGCGTTGGCCTGGCTTGTGGGTGCAGGCATGGGGAAGGCTGCACATCCTTCCCTGGAAAAGAGATTCACCCTCCACCCCCGCTCAGAGGGGACCCGGCTGGAGTGGGTTTTACCGGAGGATTTGACGGAATAATCAGAAAAGCAGTCCTACAAAACACCTCTCCTGGGAACAGTAAAGTCTGCGCAGTGTGTGATCACCTTCAGCTTTGCACAACCCACCAACTTCCCCCCTCCTGGCCAAGGAGAGAAAGTGGGGCTGGGGACCTAGAAAGGACAGGCCAAGTGAAAGATGAGATTACAGCAAAAAAACTACTTTAATAAAGCCTTTGAAAAAAGGAGATTGGAGGTTAAGTCTTTTCCCAGGCTTCTGGCACGAGAGGGTTTTGTCTGTCTCCCCCCAAGCCCCGTTCCTTCCTCCTCAGTGCTACGTGGGCTTGAAGCAGAGCCCACATGAAGGAAAGGCTCTGGCTCAGCAACTGGTCTTCAGCAAACCCAGGCAGCAGTTCCCCAGTACCTTTGGAAGGGTGCACCAACCCACTCTTTTTGCCTCACATGCCAAAGGGCTCGATATTTTTCCCAACCACGGTGACACCCACCCAACAGCTGTGGTTCCACATCTTGCTGAAGGCTGCTTAGGTGTCCAGGCGGGCAGTTCAGGCCAACAGGTGAGGGGACAGTGCCTGCCACTCAGCTCAGTGTTCTGGAGCTTCAGAAGACTGTCGATGAGCCTATTCAGCTTTCTTTAGCACAAAGTCGTTGACTTGTATGCTCTGCTTCAATGCGAGGGGCTGGCGGCACCTTCAGCGCATTGGAAACTCATTTTCAAGCAGCTGCTAATGAGGAATGGAGAAGGGAGCCACCAGAGGGCGGCACGAAGGGAAACCAATGCAGTCGGGAAAAGCCAGCAGCAGGAGCAACAGCAGCGGCTGCGGCTGCATCAGCAGGGCTTCCGAGGTCAGGGCCCAGTGCCTCTCCACTGGTTCATCGAGGTTGTGCAAGAGGATGAACACTGGCTGGAAACCCCACAGGCAACTGGCCTCTGCAAGAAAGTCTGGCCTGCCTCTTGACCATCACGTGCAGAGCTTGGTGGCTACCCTGGTCTTTCCTCGACAAAGGGGAAAACTCTGTGTGGAAAGAATTGATGAAAACTAAAACCGCTGCATGCAGAAAGCAGAGACAGGCCAGAAAGGGGGCAGAAGAGGGATCCCAGCACAACAGAAGAATGGAGATCAGCCCCTCAGGATTCTTCACCCTGTTGGCTTCCTTGGGGTGGAGGCTCTTGGCCCGATTCTAGGAAAAGCCAACATGGCTATTTTAGTGCCTGATTCAGGAAAGGATGGAGTCCCTCAAGGCCAGTTCCTCTCAACTGCATGGCAGTAGCCAGCCATGGCCCACCCCACACCACAAAATCAGTCAAGACCCCAGTCATTCAGGTGTCATAGCCAGCAATTTCTCCCAGTGGTCCTTGCTGACTGATTGCTTCCTCTCCAGTCTGTCATCCAGACTCCTTTGAGCTAGTCCCCAGTTTCAGATCCTTTTCCCACTTCCTGTCAGCCTCTTGCCCCCTTCGCCATCTCCAGCTCCCCCCTCCGTTTCTTCCTTGTGCCTGGCTCACTTTATTCATCTTGCACTCCTTCCACTCTCTCCGTTTGGTGTCAATAGCCCAGCCAAGGCTATGAGGTCTTGTCCAGGCCTGCTACTACGGATTTCTCCAGCCAGTCAGCTTGGACTGCCCCCCCCAGCCCTTCCAGAAGCTGTCCACATGTAGGGGTCACAAGCTTTGCGAGTCTGCCTTGTGGCTGAGAAGTGAATTTCTGATCTCACAGTGGGACAGCTACAACTGTGTAGCTTAAGCATCAGCAGGCAACAAGTCAACTTACAAAGCGAATGGATGTGAAGGGGTGCAGAAAGTCTCCCCTCCATACGACGAAAGCAGGCTCAGAATTGGGAATGCTGGAAACTTTCCTCAGGTCTATCAATTCATTCCTGCCTGAACCACTTTCTCAGTGACAGGTCACTGCTTTTCTTATCCTGGGCGCCATCACCTCCTACATAGGAAATTATTTACTGTACTTGGTACAGAAACTGCTTTAGGAATGACTTTTCATAGAAAAGCAGTACACAAGTGTTCTTAATAATTAAGCTGATCTTTTCCAAGCAGTGAAATCAACAGGTTTTGATGAACTCAAGTACAAGTCAGAGCTTATCATCCACAGATTTTACAACCCATGTTGGGGTCTTTTGTCAGAATTATGCTTGGCAAGGGAAACACAAACTAGCGTCGTGTTGACATGGGAGTGCCTAACAAGGCGGAAGACCCTTCATTTCAGCTGAAGCAGCAGGACGACAGCACACACTGGGGCTGTTCGTCTTCACAGCTGGCTGCCGGTCTCTATTCCAATCTACACATTCCCACCCCCAGGCTCCCTGCCAGACTGATCGACTGCCAAGCCCTGATGAATAAGCCTGATGACAGAAGCAGAGGAGCCTCGTATAATTTTCTTATGATTGTTATTATTTACAATGCAGACAGCATCAGGCACTTGACACGGGCAAAACTTGCTGCCTGAAGCCGAGCCAGGGGATGAGAGTAGCGGGAGAGGAAGGCCAGTAGCGCCACACATTGAGCGCAGCAGTGTCGGCACATGCAGCTCGGCTGCATCTGAGGTAGTCCCAGCCTCTCAGGGCTGCCCAGCAAGAAGCAGAAGCCTGCAAAACAGGAAGAGACATTCTTCAGGGCTGCTCTGCAGCCAGCCTCATTTGGGGATACAATTCCTTCTCAGCTTCAGATACGACAAGCAAGAGAAGCAAAGTTCACCCCAATGCACCGTTTTGACTGCCAAAGAAATTGATCGAAGAATGTTCTCTGATCTCACGAGACAGCTGGGAAGTGCACCTGCCTTAGCCCACCTCCCCGTACTAGCAAAGCAAGAGGGAACAAAGGTCACAGGCGGGCCTGGGCACCTGACTTCAGCCAGCAGACAACCCCCTGCAGCAGGATTCACATCTCACTTGATAACTGGAGAATTTGGCCCTCAAGTGGTTCCTCTGGTCCTTGCGACACCAGTTTCTTTCAAGGTCCCAAGGATGGGCAGGAGAGGATGGATGCCAGCAGTGAGGCTCCTTTGTCTAAAGAAAAAGAGCTCCCATAAACTTTGGCTACATTTCTACTCCTGGAACTGTCCCTAACTGCAGCCTTTTTGCTGTCCCTTTCCTCCACCTCCTCACTAATAAAGAAATGCACACTTGATTGCTAAGACATTTACTGCTGTTTCCGCCCCCCCCCCCCAAGGCTCCGGACACAGCATCCTATCTGTAGTGGATGCATGTCCACAGTTCCCACAGTCTTCAAGTAAAATAGTTCCAGAGGAAGTGTTGTGTTAGTCTGGAGCAGCAAAAGTAGCAACAAGTCTTGTGGCACCTTCAAATCAAACACATGGCCTGAAGAAGCCATTCATGAGTTTATATTCCCAAAGCTCAAAGCAATGCACAGTACAACAGTTAAATTGTTAAAAACATATAGTAAAATAAAAACAATTTAAAAGTGGATAAAATGATAAACAACAATAAAACTATGAAAAAAGAAGAAAGCCTAATTATAAGAGATTCCAAGGAGCACCGTTCCCTCCCAGAAGCCTAACAAAATAGGAATGTATTAAAACCCTGTAGGACACCATGTAGTTTGGGAGCTCTCCTCAGATTTTCTGTAGGTCAGTTGCAACCGGGTACTACCACAAGAGAAAAGGCCTTGTTCCTTGCCAGCATCCTCTGACTTGATGGCAATGGTACCAATAAGGGCCAAATCTGATGATCAAGAACTGAATGTGCAGCCAGTGTATCTGCCATAGCAATGGCAACCCACCAAGCGAGAGTGTCCAGCCAAGACACCGATTTCTGCACTAAGTTAGAAAGTGCAGCTTCCAGGCTATCTTCAAGGGCAACCCAGTATAGAGAGCTTTACAATAGTCTAAAGGAGATGCTTCTAGCAACTGTCCACTGTAATCAACTCCAACTCACACAGTTGTGTACAGTCTCAGCCAGCACACCTGTGAAGCTGAGCAAAGGCCTCTGTTTAGCTTTCTAAGACTCATACATTTAGTTCAGCGTTAGCTTCTGTGGATTACTGTCTGCTTCATCACCAACATGAAGAAAGCAAACCTGGTAATGGCATCAAACCCTGGCCTGCAGGCTGAACAGAGCTTACCATTCTGCCCAGGGCCTCCCTGTCACACCACAAACTGCCCCCAACATTTGGGGATCTGTCATCACAGCAGGCTTCGTGCTCGGATTCCCAATCCTGCATGGCTGGTTGGCACAAATCATGCCCACAGAAGGGTGGAACAATAACCTCTGCACATTAAAGGCTGGGGATGCCTTTAATACCACACAGTAGTCTCTACTTTGGAGAGGAAGTGGAAGAGGAAAGAGGAAAGGAGGTGATTTTTTTAACACATGACGAAGTTATTCAGAATCCAAATAAAGACAAAGATGCAACAAAATGCAGCATTTTGATAGGCCTGAGAGAGCCTGGACCTCTGCCCCACCACCAACTCCTGGACCTACCAACAATTTGTTCTGCGTATTGTTGCTACATTATCGATGCTCTTGAGTTAATCACAGACAAGGGTCTAATGCAGTATCTCCCAAACTGGAATGACCATCTGGTCATGAAATTGACAAGCTGATGGCTAACAAAGAAAATACACTGAGACTTTCAGAAGGTGAAAATGAGTTGCATAGATGCACTTATTCATGGGTAGACAACCATGCCCTGGCTCTTATCAAAGGGCAGGTGAAAGGCAACACAAGGTCACCAGAATGGTCCTGATCTGAAGAACAAATTATCCAGAAGGCATCCCCTACCATAGTAAAAGGGTACAGCAAAACATTTTTCATTTTGTAAAGCTAGGTGCATCCTGACAAAGCGGCGTTTTAAAAAATGAGTCCTGGTACTAGAAGGGCTGGGTTCAAGGCCACTCCTGGTCCAAGCCCACCTGAAGTGTCCAAGCAAAATTTAAATGGCCCATTTGAAAATGCTATTTGTGCAGTTTGGTCCCACTCGTCTCTTTTCAGAGCCTGATCTCCCTGGCTCAAATCTAGCCAGCAGGTGCACACAAGATGCTTCTTCTCTTTGCCAAAAAGCTGCACAGAACACAGTTTTCAATGAATTATTACTTCAAGAAAGCATAATAAAGTTACTGTATTCAAGGTCGAAGACAGCCTATCCCAAACCCATGACCACGGAAGAAACAGACCTATCTAAGGTGCACTACACATCCAAACTTCAAGTACCGTTCGCCGTTCTGGTTGCTGCTTCTGCTACGGTAAGTGGCATCCTCTAGCAGGGAGGCTGAGTGAGCTTTTCTCTTTTACAGGGTACTAAATGCAAAGGCCTTTCAAAAGGTCCAATTACTGTGGGAATTTATGCATGAGTATCGGGGGGGGGGGACACTTTTCAGCTAAAGTGCTTAAAGGGAGTCCTTTCTTTTTCCCCCTTTACACATTTCACTTTACAGAACACCACCTTCATACGGTTCTCTTCCTGCCTGTCAGGCAGTTCTTTCCACCCTCCCTGTCAACGTCCCTCAGAGATCTGTCCTTGGTCCCTCGTTATTTCCTTTTAGATGCTGCTTCTGGACAACCTCGTGTCTTCCAGTACTTACTGTATGCTGACCACACCGAACAATATAACTGTCTGGCATTTTAACTTTGACGTCATCTCCCATGACTGCTCACCTTCCTTCCCATCTCAAGCCCCCTTCTACCTTGCCCACTTCCACCCAGCCCCAACCATTAACGCTACTCTTCATTCAGCAGAATAAGCTCAAAACCCTGGGTTTATTGCTATAGACACCTCTTCCTTCCAGATGTCCAGGCCATCATAAAAATCGCCTCTGCTCCCTCCACAGCATCACAATAACTTGTACCTTCTATTTTCCCCCTTCAGCAAAAAAGGATTGTTCGTGGACTGATCGCCTCTTGCATGGTCTGCTGCCATCCTCTCCTCTCTAGCTTTCCTAGAGTTCACACTGGCCCCCTCCCCACTGGCAACAGATCACATGCATCACTCTAAGCTACTCCATGGTCTTTTCAGTGGCCAGACCTACCACAAGTTCCTGGCCATCATCTCTTCGATCTCTTGGCGCCGCATCCCATTACAACATGCCAGCCCATGATCTTCACTCTTTTGACTCCACTACCCTCTTCTGCTTCCATAAATGGCTTCACCTCTTACCTCTACCTACCTCTTATGTTTCAATTGTCCCCTGAATAGCTATCCAATGTCCTTTTTGTTCACACCTTTCAAATTTGTCCTCAAAGTTCACTTTCTCTATAAAATTCCTGGCATTACTCCAGGCACCTGATCACTATGAAGTACCACACACAATGATCATACTGTATATGTATAAATAGTAAAGGTACCCAGGACAAAGGTGGAGAAGCACTGGAAAGAAAACCAAGTGGGAAAGAGCCTGCAGGGAAGCAGAAGGGGCTACCCTGAAGCCACTGCAGGTACAGACCATATGATGACTGAACAGAGCTCCAAATTGCCAGCCCAGAATTTCCCCTCCACCCAAATTTCTATTTGCAACAGCATGACCAAGATTTCATGGCAACTGTGAGATGCAGGAAGCCAGACAAGATGGCACTGGGCCCCAATCCAGTGGGATGCTTCTTATGTCCCAAGCTCAACCAGGAGGGGACAGTGAAGCACTCCTTCCTAATATTCAGTGTAACATTTTCAACTGACACATTCTCTTGAAGGTGGACATGAAAGAAGCCTTCCCAAAAAGTTACAAATCTGGTGTCTTCCAGGGAACAGTGGTGTCACTGGCAAATCCTTTCAGCCCAGAAGCACATCTTTCCCTTGTATGACCACGTATGTGCTCCTGACAGGAACGGAGAAAGATTCCCTTGAAGACTCGCAAGAGGACAGAGGGAAGCAAACAAACCATTTCCAACTTTCTTTGGATGAGTGGGAAGCAGATCAACCCTGCGGGCATCTGCAGTGGGTGGAAGCAGCAGGGGGAAGGGAATGCTGCATCAGCCATCCCCTAGCTGGACAGGCCCCAGGTATTACTGAGCAGGCTGAGGCTGCAATCCTAAAGACACTTTCCTAGGAGTAAGACCCACTGAACACAACGGGGCTTACTTTTGAGTAGACACAGTTCGGACTGCACCTCAGTAACAGTAGGTAGCACTTGCTCAGAAAGTGAACTGCCAACTGGTGCTTCCCCAGCTCCAATCACTCCTTCACCTGAAACAAACTAATTCCTAGAGGAAAGAACCATCACAGGTTACAAGCCATGAAGGGTGTGTGTAGATGTGGACAACCTACAAATGTAGATGTGGGGGGGACACTTGAATGCAGGTGTCCCGTGTAGTCCCCGAGGCCACTGCTGGGCCACTGTGAGATCCAGGAAGCTGGCACAGATGGGCCTTTGGCCAGTGCAGGCTCTTCTTATGTCCTAATGTTCTTTAACTGGCTGGCTTCAGGCAAACCACTCCCTCCACAATCAGCGTTTTAGGGGTGATGATAATTAGAGGACTGCTGCAAGGACAGCATCTGGACATGACACACAAGGTGTTTTGTGCGGACAGAACAGCGTGTGCTGTACAATGTCAATAAAGGAGGATACAAAAGGACAGGCCCCACTCAGAAGCCGTACTTACCTGCACGTTTTCAGAACGCAGCCTGCTTTTCACCTCCCCCTCAGCCTTGCTGTCAGAGTCGTCTTCTTCCTCCGTGATGCTGTCGCTCCCAGAATCCTCCAACCCAGAGAAGACACTTTCCTCACTCTCTGCCAGGCTGTCGCTCTCCCCATCTTGCTCCTCAAAGGCCGGAGGGCTGTCCTGTGGCTGCAGGGAGGGAAACAACCATCAGGAAACAGCTTCCTCTCCCTTTCGGTTCTCTCTGTCCAGCTCTGGAAGTCTTTTCCAAGTGAGTTGATAACAAACTAAATCAATAAGTGGTTCCCCATCTCCAAAGACTGCAGTTTTAAAAAAAAAACCACCGTAGAGGTCGGTGGTTTCCTTCTCTGAGGTACATGGTAGGCCGGCCTCCCCTATGAGGTGGGGGGCAGGACTCCCTGGGGGGGTGGGCCAGCCTCCCCTATGGGGTGGGGGCAGGACTCCCTGGAGGATGGGGGTAAGCCGGTCCCCTATGGGGTGGGGGTGGGCAGGCCTCTCTTATGGGGTGGGGGGCAGGACTCCCTGGAGGATGGGGGTAAGCCGGTCCCCTATGGGGTGGGGGTGGGCGGGCCTCTCTTATGGGGTGGGGGGCAGGACTCCCTGGAGGATGGGGGTAAGCCGGTCCCCTATGGGGTGGGGGTGGGCTGGCCTCTCTTATGGGGTGGGGGGCAGGACTCCCTGGAGGATGGGGTGGGGGGAAGGCCTTCCTGAGGGGTGAGGAGAGGGTTGGCCAGGCTGTCTGTGGGGCGCGTCCCCCTCAGAGGGGCAGCCTCCTCCCCACAGGCGCAGCGCCTCCACCTTCGCCTCAGGCCTGTCTGACTGTCCGTCTGGGCCTCACCTGCTCGCCGTTGCCAGTTTGGCCCTTTCCGGACTCCATCAAGCCTTCCCAGCCGGTCCTCGCCGCGTGCGTGTGCCCTCCAAGCGCATGCGCAGTCAGACCTGCTTCCGCCCCGCCCCCTGCGCGAGCCACCAACACCACAGAGCGCATGCGCAGAAGCATCAGCCGACTTCTCTGTGGGAAGTGCGCATGCGCAGTTCTGCCAAGACTACCTCGAGAGCCGGGGTGACTCTGGGTCCTAAGAATCACCTTGCTGGCGTCTCTAGCTGCAAGAAGGGGGCGGAGCCCTTTGTAGCCCCGCCCCTCCCAGTCAAAGTTGGACCAGGAGGGAGGTGCGCATGCGCGAAGTCCTCCTGTGCTGCGCGAGTGCTTTTGCGCATGCGCAGTGGATGGGCGGAGCGTGCGGAGTGACAGTTGATGCGTCCCTTGCGACGTTGGTTGCGCGTGCGCAGTGGGCCTTTCAAGATGGCGGCGGCCATGCTCGCCTGTGCTGAGGGCCGGGGCTGGTGGTGGCCCCTCCGTCAGTAGGGCGGCCCAGCCAGCCATGGACACCCCCGGAGGCGGAGGAGGCGGAGGGGGGAGCAGCGTGCCCGCCTTCCTCTCCAAGCTCTGGGCGCTGGTCGAGGACGCCGACACCGACACTCTCATCTGCTGGAGCCCGGTGAGGGACCCCACGCCCCCCACTCCCCGCACCCACCCCACACCCCTCTGGCCTGAGGGAGGGAGGCACACTCTCAGCTGCCTCCCCTCACAGGCCCCGGGGAGGCCTCGCCTCTCACGCAGGACTCCCTCAGCAGGCCCCTCGCACGCAGCACTCTGGTGGGAGGCTGTGCCGCCCCTGCCCCCTCACAGGAAGGACTCCCACGGAGAGGCTCTGCCTCCCTCACACAAAGGTCTCTGGTGGGGAGGCTCTGCCTCTCCTGCCTCCCCTCACACGAAGGACTCCCCTGGCGAGGCTCCCCACAGCCTCCCCACCAGAGACCTTTGTGTGGGGGAGGCAGAGCCTCTCCAGGGGAGTCCTTTGCGGATCCTCACAGAAAGTGCTCCCTGAGGAGTCTCTGCCTCACTTGGCATGAAGGACTCCCACGGAGAGGCTCTGCCTCCCTCACACAAAGGTCTCTGGTGGGGAGGCTCTGCCTCTCCTGCCTCCCCTCACACGAAGGACTCCCCTGGAGAGGCTCCCCACAGCCTCCCCACCAGAGACCTTTGTGTGGGGGAGGCAGAGCCTCTCCAGGGGAGTCCTTTGCGGATCCTCACAGAAAGTGCTCCCTGAGGAGTCTCTGCCTCACTTGGCATGAAGGACTCCCACGGAGAGGCTCTGCCTCCCTCACACAAAGGTCTCTGGTGGGGAGGCTCTGCCTCTCCTGCCTCCCCTCACACGAAGGACTCCCCTGGAGAGGCTCCCCACAGCCTCCCCACCAGAGACCTTTGTGTGGGGGAGGCAGAGCCTCTCCAGGGGAGTCCTTTGCGGATCCTCACAGAAAGTGCTCCCTGAGGAGTCTCTGCCTCACTTGGCATGAAGGACTCCCACGGAGAGGCTCTGCCTCCCTCACACAAAGGTCTCTGGTGGGGAGGCTCTGCCTCTCCTGCCTCCCCTCACACGAAGGACTCCCCTGGAGAGGCTCCCCACAGCCTCCCCACCAGAGACCTTTGTGTGGGGGAGGCAGAGCCTCTCCAGGGGAGTCCTTTGCGGATCCTCACAGAAAGTGCTCCCTGAGGAGTCTCTGCCTCACTTGGCATGAAGGACTCCCACGGAGAGGCTCTGCCTCCCTCACACAAAGGTCTCTGGTGGGGAGGCTCTGCCTCTCCTGCCTCCCCTCACACGAAGGACTCCCCTGGAGAGGCTCCCCACAGCCTCCCCACCAGAGACCTTTGTGTGGGGGAGGCAGAGCCTCTCCAGGGGAGTCCTTTGCGGATCCTCACAGAAAGTGCTCCCTGAGGAGTCTCTGCCTCACTTGGCATGAAGGACTCCCACGGAGAGGCTCTGCCTCCCCTCACACAAAGGTCTCTGGTGGGGAGGCTCTGCCTCTCCTGCCTCCCCTCACACGAAGGACTCCCCTGGAGAGGCTCCCCACAGCCTCCCCACCAGAGACCTTTGTGTGAGGGAGGCAGAGCTTCTCCAGGGGAGTCCTTTGCGGGTCCTCACAGAAAGTGCTCCCTGAGGAGTCTCTGCCTCACTTGGCATGAAGGACTCCCACGGAGAGGCTCTGCCTCCCTCACACAAAGGTCTCTGGTGGGAGGCTGTGCCTCGCCCCGCATGACGAAATCCCTTTGGAGGCTCTGCCTCACCTGTCTCCCCTCACGGAAAGATTTCCAGCGGGAGGCCTTTTCTCCCCTCAGGTGGACTGCAGGAGCTGCTTTAAGTTTGGGTATCCAAATGTGAGCTGCACCCTCTTCAGTGGATTGTCAGGATAAAAATGATACCCTGTGGAATTAGATTTATTTGTCAGTGTGTGTAAAGATATGAAGAACCTAAAGTCAAATGAGTCAGCAAAATTGAAGTGAAACTAGGGGAAAGGTAAAGCTTCTAAGCAGGCAGCAACTACAGAAAAACGTTTGTACAACATAAACCACGGAAGTGAACCTCTTATAGAATCACAGAATCCTGGAGTCGGAAGTGACCCAGTAGGTCATCTAGTCCTCCCCCTGCCTGCAGCAGGAAATCCCCCTAGAGCATCCCCGACAGGTGCTTGTGGAGCCTCTGCTTGAAGATTCCCAGTGAGGGAGAGTCCACCACCTCCCGTGGCAATCTCTTCCACTGCCAAACCACCCGAACCGCCAGGAATTTTTTCCGGATGTCCAACCAGAATCTCCTTTCTTGCAGTTTGTCCCCACTGGGTCTAGTCCTGCTTTCAGAGGCAGCCAAGAACTAGAACAAATTTGTGTGTGAAATGGTGATCAAAAGATGTGAGTAAAAGGCACAGCAAAACCCCAATTGTTGGCACCTTCAGGACCAAAGTGGTGATGGATTATTAGATATATTGCAACTTTTGATACTGTCTCGGTGACCCATCATAACGCCCTTTACTACCAGGCCTCTCAGGTTCTCCCTGAGCAACGTCGGTGGCCTGTCTCACCAATCACTGTATCATCACTGAGCCAGGTGTGATTGTACCTCCTCAGGGGCATGTGAAGCCCACTCCAGAGCCAGGAACACCATGTTGGCTGTCATAAATTCAGCCAACAGGAAAGCTATAGTATTCTCCTGCTAAACCTCTTCAACTAAAGATGTGCCTTCCTATCCAAAAGAAAGGTGTATCTTCCTTCCTAGTTGTCACAGAACGCAAGAACAGACAAAAGAAAAATATTTCTTGACCCAGCATGTAGTTGGTTTCTGGAACTCCCTGCCACAGGATGTGGTAGCATCTCAGTGCCTTTAAGAAGGGATTGGACAAATTCCTAGAGGAAAGGACTATCGCTGGTTACAAGCCATGAGGGGTGTGTATAGAGTCGACATCCTCCAGATTCAGGGGAGGGCACCTGGATGCAGGTGTCATGTGAGCTCCCTGAAGCATCTGGTGGGCCACTGTGTGATGGGCCTTTGGCCTAATCCAGCAGGGCTCTTACATTCTTATGAGATGTGAATAAGTTAAAAAGCCTTGCTTTTCTCTGCCTTCCTTATTTAACTTATTTATACCCCAACTTTCTCCACTATGTGCACACAAGTCGGCTTTCCTTCTGTCTCTTATTGAAAGTATGTGAGTCAAAAATAGTTTCAGTTCAAATTAAGAAGCTTGTAACCCTTAGATTCCCAGGTGGGTCAATTCGACCCGCGTTTTTAATTGATGCACATTAGGCTATTTTTAGATGGGACTCTAAGGTTAATAAATATGAGAAGTTCTTCTATATATATGAAAATGAAAAGTCACTCACTCACTGACTCATCAATGCCCAGCCAAAAATACTGGCCCTGGAAGTGTGAAATTTTGGGACGGTGTTCCTTCCGTGACAGAGGCACCCACTAAGAACTGGTTTTTGGAAATTCCAACTGGAAGGGGGTGAAAAGGGGTGCAACACATTTTCCTCCCTATACTTTCCATTCAGAATCCCTGATTGATGTCTGCCCTGCCCCAACCCCCAGACCGGGAAGCATGAAATTTGGGGAGGGTGTTCCTTCTGTGACATCAACACCCACCAAGAACCGACGTTGAGAAATATAACCCTTAAGGGAGTGAAAAGGGTTGCAATGTGTTTTTGTCCGCATGGGGGGGATGATGTGCATGGGGGAACGGTGCACATGAGGGGTTGATGAACATGGGGTGTTGCACATGGGGGTTGACACGCATGTGGGGATGATGCACATGGGGAACAGTGCGTATGGTGGGACGGGGTATTGCGCATGGGGGATGATGTGCATGGGGATGTTGCACATGGGGGGATGGTGCACATCGAGAGGACGGTGCACATGGGTTGATGAGCATGGGGGGGTTGATGTGCATGGCAGTTGATGCATATGGGGGTATTGTGCATGGGGATGATGTGTGTGGGGGTATTGCGCATGGGGGATGGTGCACAAGAGGGGTTGATGAGCATGTGGAGACAGTGCACATAGGGATGTTGTACAGGGGTATTGCGCATGGGGAGATGAAGTGCATGGGGATGTTGTATAGGGGTATTGTGAATGGGGGGATTGTGTGCAGTAGGGGGATGGCATATGTGGGGAATAAGGGCACAATGCATTTTTCCCCCATAACTTACATTAAAGAATGGCTTACTGGTCAATGCTCCTTGGACTTAAAAGCATGAAATTTGAGGAGGATATGCCTTCTGTTCTGTTAGGACCAACTTAGAAACAATTTGGTACATGGGGGTCGGGGTGGGGAGGATGATGTATGGGAGATTTTACTCCTGCAGTGGCAGAGTAGGAAGACCAAGACTAAGGATGGCTCTTTTGACTGCAAGAAAATGATTTTTTGGACCACCCTGACAGCTTCCTGTCCTTTTCTGTTTCAGAGTGGAAACAGCTTCCATGTCTTTGACCAAGGCCAGTTTGCCAAGGAGGTCCTTCCAAAGTACTTCAAACACAACAACATGGCCAGCTTTGTGCGCCAGCTCAACATGTGTAAGTCCCATCCTTCCTGCTTGGGCCTGATCTGCTGTTGTGTCTTTATTCGTTGGTGGCATCTTCAAGACATTCTGAGACAGGGCAAAGGGTAATGTGGCTGATGGCAAGGTTTGTGGGCCAGCACGACCCCCAAGTGGCTTCTGTTCATGGTGGGCCTGTGACCCACCAAAACCCAGTTCACAACCCATAGTTTGAGGGATGTTGCTGTCATTTTACAGGCAGGCTCTTTCCCTGCCCTGCTTGGAATTGCTGCCAGGGGATGGCCCTTGCTGGGACCACCTGCTTGGTCTGCCCTACCTTCCCTTGAGCCAGAGCCCCTCTATTGCTTTGAAAAATCAGGTGAGTGCACCAGTGGCATACCTAGGTCATTTGGCATCCGGGGCCCACAAATTTTTGACTCCCCATATTTATTTATCATTATTATTAATTAAAACAATGAATTATATAAACTAAAATTTTCATATTTTAAAAATCACCTTACCAATAGATAGCACAATCCTAATCGTGTCTACTCAGAAGTAAGACCCATTGTGTTCACTGGGTCTTGCTCCAAGGAAAGTGTGCTTAGGATTGCTGTGTAAGCCTCTGTTTTATCCTTTTTAGGAGGGGGTGATGCTGCCTTCTGTAGCACTTGTTAGCTCCACTTTCACTGGATTGGGACCATTCTGGTAGCCTTGCATTCGTTCCTCTGTGCCTGACCTGAACATGAGCCAAGACATGTTATTGGCTTGAGCCAAGACTCGCTTATTGGCGAGTAAACGTGGCTGTGTAGCTCAGTTCCACTTTCCATAGGAATCAATGCAATTATCAGTTACTTCCTTCTGGGTTGATTTGTGGGAGCTGCGTTTATTGGATCAGGACTGTTTTGGGGGTGATGGATTCCTCTCAGTCTGCCTTTTTCAACGGACTAAGGCACATTTGTCTACTCACAAGAAAAGGTGCAATACAGTTCACCTTCTCTTTCCATAGGGCTCCACGCATTTTTATTTTTTAGTTTTTTAGCCTTAACATTTGATAACATTTCAAAGCTGTTTTTGGCATTGGATTCTGCTGGGAAATACACATCCAATGACGTATGACATGATGGTGTTATTCAGAAAGATTTTAGTGATTTAATGATTTTTGTCACCCCCCTGAGAATGGTACCTGGGGCCCAGGGCCCCCTAGGCCCCCCCCCATGCCACAGGATTCCAGAAGCCACTGCTGGGAGTAACCCTTCTGCAGTTGGCCTGCCTTGGATCATTTGGGTCCAATAAAAGTTTATTTGGGTCAATGCCAATATTCTTACCTAGTTATTGTCAATATTATTGAAAAATATTATTATAACCCTTTTTATGAGCAGGAGAAAAATTGGTTTCTGAGCCAACTGGATTGCAAAGAATTGATCTAACCAATTCTTAAGTTTGCTTTACCTTATTTTGAGGAGGAGGTAACAAACTCATGGAGATCTCTCTGCTGCTATTGGTCATAGCAGTTCAAAATGAATAAAACAAGTGTTCATAGGCTGTTCAGAGGTCTCTATTTCCACTATTAACAATAAAGCTCAATAGATATAACATTAAATTTTTTAAAGCAGAAACTTAAAAGAGAACCTTAACATTAAGCAGGTACATCAAACTGCAAGACTTTCCAAGGGAGACATCAGGTTAGCCACAGAAGGCTGGCCTGGTCCAGCTGAACAGATCATATGCTCTCCTTCAAGATACCTGTCTTGCTCTTGGAAGTTGCTCCTTTGAAAAATGAAAAGGCCTGTTGCTTAGAGTGATGAACTTTAACTCATCAGGACTACAGGAACAACACAGTGCAAGCTTTGACTGTACATATGAAAATTACTGAGTTGTCCCTGGGGAGGGGGAGTGGTGGGGAGTCAAGACACTCTGAGCCTGGTGTTGCCCTGGGAGTGTCAGCATTACCTAGCAGCTGATCTGTTCTTCTGCTTGCCTTTCAGATGGCTTTCGAAAGGTGATCCACATTGAGCAGGGAGGTCTGGTGAAGCCAGAAAAGGATGACACTGAATTCCAGCACCCGTATTTTCTCCGTGGCCAGGAGCATCTCCTGGAGAACATCAAGAGGAAAGTCACGAATGTGAGTTTGCCCTGACAGTTGCTGGCCCAGGTCCAAAGGAACTCCTGCAGGGTAGATGGGAAGATAGCCACTGAGTTTTCCCTCATCCAGTGTCTTCCTGGGCTCATGTAAGAGAAGATTTGGGACCTCTTCAGGGTCCTCTTGACTAGGCTCTGCTCCTTGGTTAGTCTGAAGGCCTGCTTCAGGTGATCTTGCCTTTGTGCCACATATACTCTGCAGTTAGCCTGCTTTTTTGTATCCAAAATTTTAAGTCTTAGGTTTGATAGTGGTATATGAATGATACAAGCATGTAGTACTTCATTTAATACAGAAAGATGTTGTTGGCCATCCTTCAAAAGCTGACTGCTGAAAGCAAAAACTGTCTCTCCTTCCTGGGAAAGGGGGTGAGAAGTATTTTATCTATTTTAAGGGAATTATACTTTGCTTTTTTCATGCCAACACAAGGTGACTTAAAATGCTTTGATCTCCCCTCTCCCCCGCTGTCCTGACAACCCTGTGCGGTAGGTGAGGCTAAAAGTATACTGGTACCTTGTAAGACTAATGCCCTATAAGACAAATGCTTTGTAAAACAAACTAAAATTTCTATGGAATTCTGCCTTGTAAAAAGAACTGTGCTTTGTAAGACGAAGGCCCATTGGCTGGGTTTGGGTGGCTGAGGTGGGACCGCTCCTCCTGCATGCAGTACATGCCCGCATCCAGCAGAGGGATGCACAGGTAGCAGCGTCCTCTGAGCTTCCTCAGCCTCCTGCAGCCAGCCAGCCACCATCAGGTAGGAGGGAAATCCCCTCCTGGACCCCCTCAATAGAAAACTCTTTCCCCAAGGACCTCCTCAATAGAAACCCCTTCCCCCAAGGAAACCCTCTCCCTGCCTGGATCCCACTACAACTACACCTCTTCCCCCACCACCTTCCCTGCCTGGACCCCACTTTCCAGTGAGTAAGCCCCACTGGATACAATGGGAGTTGATTCTAAGTAGACAGCATAGGATTGTGCCCTTTTGCGTCAGGCAGAAGCCTTTGGTGCTGTTCCTGCTGCAGACTTGGAAACACACACACGCTGATGGTTTCTTTGTTAAAGATCCTCAAAAAGACACCAGTGACTCTTAGGCTGCAATCCTAAAGACGCTTTCCTGGGAGTAAGACCCATTGAACATAATGGGGCTTATTTATGAGTAGACATGGTTAGGATTGCAGTCTTAGTGAAAATCATTTGTGGATATAATGGATATAAGTTATAAAGGTACTTATAACTTAAGTATTTCCATACTTAAATAAAATATGGCCATAAAGGTATTTCCTTTCTGTTCTACTGCATGGTGTATTACAGTGTTCTATTGCAGTAATCACGTTCTGTATTATAGTGTTTTGAATTTGATTACAGTGTTTTGTCATGATTTTTACATACAGTTAATATTTTTATATGAATATTTTTTGGGTTATGGAAGCAATCATCTGAATTTCCATGATTTCCTATGGGAAGATCCGCTTTGTAAGAAGAACGCTTTGTAAGACAAACGTGCTTCCGGAACGAATTAAGTTTGTCTTACAAGGCACCAGTGTATATAACTGCCCCAAGCTCACCCATGAAGCTTTATGGCCAAGCTTTATGGCCCAGGAAGACCTGGGTCTTCCAGGTCTCAGTCCAACTGCTGAACCATGTAGGCTGAAGATCTGCCTTTTAAAAAATTTGCAGCAAAAATTCAGTTTTTCGTAGCAATGCATTGTTTAAAGGGGAGAATACTCACTCTTGGTGATGTCCTGCCATCTATTGTAGAAGTAATGGAAGTAGAAGTAATGGATCTAGGAGTAAAGTAAAGCCATCTAGAAGTAATGGATCGCTTCCTGTTACAGGTGGCCAGCATAAAAAATGAAGACATCAAGATTCGGCAGGACAGCATGACCAAGCTGTTGACAGATGTCCAGACAATGAAGGGCAAGCAGGAGAGCATGGACTCCAAGCTGATAGCCCTGAAGCAGTAAGTATGAGTGGAAGGCACTTCACTCAGTGAATTGAATACAGGACATGGTGAGAGAGAACCTTCCTTGCTCTGTCTTGTGGCGCCCTCTGCTGACAGGTAATCCCTCTGCTGACAGGTAATCCCGCTGCAGCATGAGTGAGTTTGCAGAGACAATATCATGCCAAGCTGGATTTAAAACACTCTTGCTTGTTTGCTCCTTACTGCCGCAGGTGGTGCTGAAGTCCAGTTATCCCTGCAGTCATTAACACCGTCAAGGGGATAGTGCAGTCAAAGGGCATATCTCACAAATTAAAGGCTTTGCAAAAAGGAATTGCTTTGATTAATCCCCCCACGTTAGGGAGATGGCAGTACGAAGGTGAGCCTTCTTGGTAGTCGCACCACAATTCAGATCTATCCCTCCCTTTTGGTATTCCAGTGAAGCCTCATACGTTTTTGTTTCGTCTTGCATTTGAGCGCGGGATGTTTGCCTCCTGTTTTTCAGTAGCAGTTCCTTAAGTGTAAATAGTCATGCCATCCAAAATGATTTTATCTTCCAATTTTATTCACTGTTCTTATATATTGTATATGTATGTTTTTATTTTTGACTGAAAGCCACCCTGCATATGTTTCAAAAGAGGAAAAGTGGGTTAGAAATTTTTTTAAATAAATCAGTTTTGCATTTAAAGGTATCCAGGTGTAATGTTCCTTTTGATCCCAGCAGAGTCTTGCTTCTGGTGCTGGTGGTGTTTTGAATCTGTCAGCTACTGGCCGACTGGCTTTTGCTCCCCAGCTGTGCGAGGCACTCAGGAGGATGTGTCTGCTGTGGTTGTCAGTGAGACAGTATCTTGACTTAAGGGTGGTGACTGTCTGGGAGCTGTTCTGTTGGGGATTGGGCCAGAGCATGGAATATGGCAAAGCAGTAGTGATGAATGAGCCTATGAACATGGGCAGAATACCTTTTTGATTACCCACAGCCCTCCCCAACACATCTAAGGAATGAAGGGAAGAATGAGCCAGATAACCTGGCATCGGGCTAGCAGTGCTGCTATGATGACAACTTTCAGAAGGGAAGCTGTACTGTGAACCCCTTTGTCTGTGGAGGACAGCTTGGAGCATGAGTTGCATGTTGCTCATATTTACCACAAAGCATTTGGGTGACTAACCAGTGTCCCCCAGAGGCTGCCATGGCCTTAAATCTTGAACGTTGGAGGGTGTGCCGTTTGAATGCCTCTTCTCTCTTGGCTCTACTCAAAGCACCAGGTGCAGCTTTTGATCAGACTTCGGCACAGAAGAGTTTATGGTCCCAGCATTCATTCTCCAGTGAGCTGAATCTCTGTGGTGCACCACAAACACATGTGGCTTAGAGCCAGGTGTGTAGGTTTATTGGCTGTGCCTTGACTTGGGCCTCTTTTCTTGCAAATCCAGTGTAATGCATGTTGTAGCAGACTCCTTATGGCCCTCTTGAGGAACCGGCCCTTCAAGGTCTTCCTTGCCTGCTTCTTCTTGGTTCCTGCAGTTGGCTGAAACGATGGCAGCAGCAGGAAGTCATACATTACTCTCCTCTGCAGTGCTTGGGCTGAATTCTGATGGGGTAGAGCAGGTGTTCACCTGGTTCCTGACTAGGATGACCTTTTTCAAGAGCTCAGTGAGACCTTTGTGGTCAAACTGAATTCAAGAGATGGATCTCAGAAAAAATATGCTCCTGAAATTTTGTGCTTCTAGCTCCAGGGTCTGGGTGTCCGTCACTCAATCTTCAATGTTAAGTATAGGTATAAAAACATGTTGCACCCCTTTTCACACCCTTAGGGGTTAAATTTCTTTTAAAAGCCCAGTTTTGAGTAGGTGCTCATGTCATATAAGGGATATGCTTCCTGAATTTCAGGCTTCTAGGTCCTAGGGTTTTGGCTGAGCATTGGAATTCAGTGAGTGAATGAGTCAGTGACTCTTGGATTTTATATATAGATAGATAGATGCGTGCACTATGCACTGAAAGAAATACATTTACCTTTATTCCATCAAATGTTATAGCCAAAACCCCAGCAGGGATGCGGCAATGTTGCATCACCAGTCCCACTGCATGGTGACACACTGGCCTTTCCTTAAGGGTGATGCAGTTCTTAGTGATGTCATTGTCCACCAGAGCCCCCAATGCTGGGAGAGATGGCCTTTCCTGCCATGCCTGACAGAATGGAGCAAAGTGCACTCCAGGGTCCTGTGATTTTGGGATGGAGATGTGGGTTTCCCTATGATGATCATCGTAAAAATACCTAGTTCATGTTGCGCACACCTGCACCCTGTTCTCCTAGATTAGGCTTGTTTGTGTAAAATAAATTGCAGGACCCACTGGCTTCCTTACCAGGCCTGCCTCAAGACATGCCCCAACTAGGGAAGTCAATGGCTAGAAATGGTTTCTGCAGAGAAAGTGTCTGAGGCCACTGAGGATGCTACAACTGCACCCAGTGCCTCCAAAAGACTCTTGGGTGAGAGGAAACAGAGTTCCAGCCTCTCCTCATTTCTCCTAAGCTCCAGCTTGTTGCTTGAGAGGGTGCCTGTTCTGCTAGCCACTGCAGACTACTCCGGGGGCAGAAACAGCAAGCTACTGGGAAAGAACTCGGGCACCTGAAGCCAAATGAGGAAAAGCCAGGAGTGCCTTTATTAAACCAGTGCAGCCCCACCAGGGTACAGAGCTTCAAGATCCGAGTTCATATTCTCCCCAGCTGTGTTCATAAGAACATCAGAAGAGCCCTTCTGAATCAGGCGAAAGGCCCATTTTATCCAGCTTCCTGGACTAGTATCTCACCAGATGCCTCAGGGAGCACATAAGACCACAAGAAATCTGCATCCTGCTGCCCTCCCTCCATCTGGCATTCTCAGGAAGCCTTCATCTAGAAAAAGAGAGCTTGTACACACCCATCATGTCTTGTAACCCATGATGAACATTATCTCCAGAAATTTATCCAGTTCCCTCTTGAAGGCATCTAAGCTAGGTCCCATCACCACATGCTGTGGCAAGAAGTGCTACTAAGAATTTATTTATTTATTTATTTATTTATTTAAGCAATTTGTATTCCGCCTTTCTTCCCCCACAAGGGGGAACTCAAGGCGGCCAAACAACAATTAAAAAACAATAAAACACCACTAAAATTAGATACGGTAATAAATAGAGATTAAAACACATTAAAATGTAGTTAAAATACAATTAGATTAAAGCTAAAAACATAGACTAAAAACAATAAAACAAAAAATGAATAAAAACAAAAGCCCCCCAACCTCTGCCCCCATTAAAAAGCTTTTTTAAAATAAAAGGTTTTAAGGCTCCACCTGAAGCTCTGTATCGAGGGAACTTTCCTCAGTTCTAAGGGGAGGGAGTTCCACAGTCGGGGTGCCACCACCGAGAAGGCCCTATCTCTGGCCGCCACACCTCTCACATCTCTTAGTGGCGGCACAGTCAGTAGGGCCCCCTCAGACGACCTTAGGTGACGGGTCGGATTGTACGGAAGAAGGTGGTCCCCCAGATACCCTGGACCAGAGCCGTTTAGGGCTTTAAAGGTCAGGACCAGCACTTTGGATTCAGCCCGGAAACGAATGGGCAGCCAGTGTAGTCACTGAAGCAGTGGTCTGACAGAGTCAACATTGTTCAACATTGTTCAACTCTGTTGAACAGAGTCAACAGAGCCCCAGAAACAACATTGAAAATACTGTCTTTTGTCTGTCTGAGTCGTCCAACACTCTGTTTGAATGGATGTCTCCTGGTTTTGGTGTTGTACGAGAGGGAAAAGGGCATTTCCCTATCCACTTTATCCATTCCTTGCATAACTTTGTGTGTTTCAATTGTGTCCTCTTCCTTTGGGCACCTGTAGACTGAAGAAGCCCAAATGCTGTAGCTTTTCCTTTTCCCAGCCCAATCTTTGTGGTCGCTCTCTTCAGCATCTTTTCAATTTCCACTTTATCCTTCTTGAGGCGTGGGGACCAGAACTGGACATAATGCTCCAGATGTGGCCTGTTCAGAACTCAGGGTTGCCACCTCATATGTAAAACAAGCCATTTGGTGACTGCTGCTGGTGCTTGCTTGTGAGTGTTTGTGCCATGAGCTACGTGTGGCAGTAGTGAGGATTAGCTGAGCTCTAAAACTGAGGGTGCTGTTTAGAAGCCTGACATCTTGCTTGCAGGTGAGTGGGAGATGGGTAAGCGAAGCTGTAACCCCTCACCTTTCCAAGCCTCCCACTAGAGCCCAGCTTCCTCTGGCCTCTCTTCTCCTTCCTGTGTTTTCATTTGTTTTGGATCCCTCACCTCCTTCTCAAATTGGAATCTTGAAGCCAAAAGCTTCCTTTCGGGGATTTGTGGAAGTTCTGGAGCATTTGTGGTTTTCAGTCTGACAGCTTCCTTTTTCCAAAGCTGCTCTTGGTTCTTGGATAGCTCTGGAAGTGAATGTCTGCCTGAAAAGCATTGGGGAGCCGACATCTGTTCTGGGCTGGATCCTGGACTTGGGTTCAGATCCCCATGGCTGGCACTGCAGTGCAGCAGTTTAGTTCTTGCTCCCATTTCCAGGATCAAAAGGTAGCAGTTGTCAACAGAGTGGGTACCTTCAATTGGGAGGAGATCTATGTGCCACTGGACCATTTTGGGAATAGTGCAGGGAAAGGCATAGGTAAGGGCCTGGTGAACGGGCAGACTTGTAGTTTCTGAAGGAACTCTGCGCTCCACGGGCAGAGGGATATGTGGCCTTGCCTGGCTTCAGCTGGGAGGGTTTGGCCTCCTCACCCCAGTGCCACTTGTGGCTTTAGTTCTGGTTGGACACCAGGTGACAAAAGGAGAAGGGGAATAAACCTGCTCCAGATGGGGGTGGCCTTGGACCTCTCTCCCTACAGTCCCCTTCCTCAAAGCAGCACAAGCAGGCAGAAGCCGGTTGCCGCTGCCCCAATTGATGGGCTGTGCCTGGCTCTGTTGGGTAGAGCTTAATTCTAAGCAGATTGCTAGGAGTGGGGGGCCAGCTGGAGTGGCTGCACCTGTGTTGATCAGAGTGCCCCCTCCCCCTACCATCTCTTGGGGCTTCAGTTAGTTTGGCTCGGCACATGAAGTGCAGCCATTGGGACACCACAAGCACTTCCTCCTGGCCAGACTGCATTTACAAGGCCTTGCCTTTTCTTTACAAGGCCCCTGTCGGCCACAGAATGGAAAGGTTTAAAATTTCTCCTGGTAAAAATAAATCCAAGCAGACACCCTTATCTGGCCTTTTGCCTTGCCATTCTTCTCCTTCCTCAGAATTAATTTACCTTATGTAGGGGGATCTGTCTTTCCTCCCCTGCCCCCAAATAAGATCCTACCAAATAATCTGACCCCACAGCTCCTTCCAGTTCCAAAAGCAACAATATATATTCTTCTTGACACTCACCAAAGGGGATATTTTGCATCAGAACATTTGCTGAAAAGATTGTGCCTGTTGGTAGCAGGCGGGAGAGCAACTGACCTGGGGTGGTGGTGGATGGAGCCAGGGAGGAGGTGGCCAGGCAAGGAGCCCTGCACTCAGAGGTGCCCCAGTGGTAGAAGTCATTGTCAGGGTGGGTGTGAGGAACCGCTTTCAGAGGAAGCTGGGCCAGCCGTGTAAGAGTTCTAGAGTTGGGGAATGGTGGGGGCAGAGGACCTTACTGGAACTAGTTCTCTCTTCTCTCCCCCATCCCCAGTACATTTTTGAGAATGGTCTGCCTTCTTGGAGTCACCATTGAAGCAAAGCGGGAGGAAAGCGAGGCCCTGTTCTCAGGAGAGCCAAGATTGCTGTGACTTGTCCTGGTGTCTTAAGCAAGGGACTCCGTGTGCCGGGCACTGGCAGTGTTGAGCAGCATGCCACTCCCTGCCAAATGCCACCCCTCAACTGAGAACTGTCCAGAGCTCATGGTCTTCCTAACCTTCCATAATCGCTCCAGGATTTTATGAGGCCTCTGGAATCCTACTTTCAGTTTGGGGCCAGTGGGGTAGGGGAAAGGTGAGGACTTGAACCAAGGCTGTTCCCTTTTGTCATGACTGCTAGAAGAGCTCTGGGGAGTCCTGATCATGGCTGCCTTCTGTCTTCCAAAGGAATTCTTATGCATTCATGCCTGGTGCAGTTCTGCCTGTATGTTCTTTCTTACTTCTGAGCAGGGCCCTTGCCAAATGGTTTGATTCATGAAGGCTGCTGTTGCCTTGTTCAAGGGGGGGGGGGCTGCTTTTCAAGACCAAAGTGCACCAATAAGCCATTATTTCATTTTCTTTTTTTGTTGATAAAAAAATTCATTTTCATCTTTTGTTGAAAAGCAGTATGTAAATACTTTGGATTGACTGATATGTAAATACTTTGGATTGCCAGGCAGCGGAGCACTCGGTAGGTTCCCTTGGAGCAGTGGTTCTCAATCTTCCTAATGCTGTGACCCCTTTATAAGTTCCCCACCATAAAATTATTTTTGTTGTTACTTTATAACAGTAATTTTGCTACTGCCCCCTTCCACATGATCTTGGCGGGCAGTGCACGCACGCCTGGAGGGAAACCCCCTCCCACACGATCTGGGCGGGCGGCACGCGCACCTGCAGGGAAGCCCCCCACAGAATCTAGGCTGGTGGTGCACACGCATGGGGGAAGCCCCCCAGCGGTCAGAAGTCCCTGAGGTAGCCTTGCCCCAGTGCGCTCGCAGCTATAGCCAGAGACCTGGCAAGCCTGACCTGGCCCCCTGCACCAGGGGTCTTTAGGCGACCCCCAGGAAAGCTCCAGGTGACCCCCAAAGGGGTCCCGACCCCCACTTTGAGAAACGCTGCCTTGGAGGGCAAAGGAAACAAAACTCACTCTGTGGAGCCATCGAGCTGGGAATTCAGTCCTCATTGCCAGTTGCTTGCATGGTCTTGGAAGTCTCACCTCTGCATTCACTGGGGAGGATGGCGTTGTGCTGCCAGGGGCAGAGCCAGGCACTCTGTGCCAGAACCCAAGAAACCTGGGCTGATACTGTTATGGGGCTGCCCAACAGGATAAGAGGGAAACCGCTGGTCATTCCACCCTGTTTTTTTGTTTTGTTTTTGTTTTTTTTTGCACCTGGGCAGGTAGGCTGGGCTGCCAAGCACCTGCCAAGCCTAGACACAGTGGACCACCAAATCCACATCCAGCAGAGCGGGGATCAGAAGGGCCTCAAAATAGGGAAAATAGGCAGGAAAATATAGGCAGGAAAGGGCATCTGTCAACCAAGTGGAACTTTCAACCCTTAGAATAGAGCTCCTGCTCGGCAGGCAACCCTCTTCTCCCCTGCAGCAAACCATGGAGAAAGGAAGGGATCCTGTTACCAGATAACCAGTTCAGCGGGCTTCCTAGCCTCTTGCCTTGTTTGGGAAATCAAGGAACCCTCTGGCATGGACCACATGCCTTGTAATGAGATGTGGAGATGATTCCTTAAGGTGATGCATGGTGCTGTGGCTGTCAGGCAGAGCCCCTGCAGGGAGGAGCGGATGTTGACAAGTCAAATGATTGTGTTGCTCACTCCTGCCACAGCCAGCAAGCCAGTTTATTAGAGCACTGCTGTTGATGCTGCAGGCTTGGATCACACAAGTTGCCTCATCTCATGAAGGTGCTGCCTCCACAACTGTTGCAGCAACAGCCATGGCATTGTCTCCTGTACTCCAGTTGGACTAGATGAAGCCCACTGCAGGGGCAGACTTGGTCCCCCCAGTCCTGTCCTCTTCTGCCTCAGGAGGGGAATGTTCCCAGGTCACATTGTTGACAGTCAAGCACAATCCCAGCTCAGCTATTGTCAGTACAGTAGCCAAGCTCACGATGCAGCACTTCCCTTCAAGGCAGTATCCTCTTGGCCCCAGAAGCCACTCTGGCTTGCTGCCTTGAGAAGAGGGCATGGTAGCAAGAGCCCACCACCGTAACCCACCATCGGGTGAAGCACCTACATTTTGGCAAAGAGAAGGGCCTTGATTGTTCTGAAACGGCTTGAGAGCTAATGCTTGGAAATCTAGATGGGAGTTTCCCTTCCTGCTGGATCCTTTAAGAAGGCTCCATTTTTTTAAGAAAGGCAGAGAGATGCTCAGAAAAGGTCCCAGGGCCTCTTTTCCCTTGTCGCACAGTGTGTTGCTGCAGAATCTGACTCAGCAACCACATGTTGCTGCATGCGGTGATGAACAGGGTGACCATATGCCAGAACCCAAAAAAGAGGTCCAGGTCCCCCCAAATGGAGGACATGTTAAAATGTAGACATCCAAGCGAAATGTCAGACAAATGTAGAACATGTTAAAATAAAAGCCAAAAAGCACTCAGATTGCTTTCATGTACTTAATTTCAACACTTATATTACTCATTGTTAGCACCCTCTCTGCAAAACCTGTTTGCAAAACCAAAAAGGCACAAGTGTGCAGGGGGGGGGAGGGTGATAGAGCGATCTTCTTACCTGGCTGCCCTGGGGCTCTCTGCCAAGGTGGAGGTTCAGCAGACCTCCTGAAGAGACTGAGTGCTGCCCTCCGACCTGCTACGCTCCCCTGGCAAATTGGGACAGGCACCCAGGCACCAGTGGAGGCTGTGGGTGGCAGTGAGGGAGGCCAGAAGCACAGCCAGGAGGCAGGTCGGGGTGGGCAGTCTGCCCCCGATTATTTTCAATGCCACTTCCAGCCACAGCACAGCTGGGTCCTCAAGTCAGCCGGACATCAATTAGCGCTGACCGTGCGGCTAGCCGGCCAGCAGGAAAAACACTGCAGTGGCCAGCCCCAAGCTTTGCCACTGCCTGGGCAATCACTAGTGCAGCAGAGCTCCATCCATGTCTAGACATTGGAACTCTTAGCCGGATGCCTGGTTAAAGGGCCTCATTTCCAAATGTGTCTGGCCATTTCCAGCTTTCTGGTCAGCCTGACAGGGGCAGAACCATACTGGAAGCCTTACACTCCTCTGGAATGACCTTCCACACCAGCCAAGTTATGCTTGCTTACTTGCAGTAAAAGCAGCTGTGCAGGTTCACTTTCAAAAGGATTTAATACAGTGGATCCGGGAAGAGGAGTTTCCTTGTGGGGTGCCTGGTAGAGGCAGAATTCATGGATTCCTCTCAGTCTGCCCTTTCCAATTATCTAAGGCTGCAATCATAAAGACACTTTCCTGGGAGTAAGACCCATTGAACACAATGGGGCTTACTTTTGAGTAGACATGGTTAGGATTGTACACTAAGGCAAGTTTGCCTACTCACAAGAAAAGGTGCAATCTGGCTTCCTTTCAGTTACCACAGAGATCAATGCAATTAGGGGTTTCTTTCCTGTGTGATTTTGGAGGCTGCATTCACTGGATCAGGACCACTCTGGTGTCCTTTGATTCCTCTCCGCCTTTCCTTTCCGGCTGACTATCACAGCTGACTCTTGTAGATTTTCCCAGAGAGCTCAATGCATATTTTGATTTTTAGTTTTTTGGTCATAACTTTTGATAGGAAAGAGATACTTCAGAACAGAGTTTTGCATTGGATTCTGCTCTTCAATATGATTCCAATGACCTTTGACATGTTGGGGTGCTGTGCAACATCACAAAGTTTCTGAATGGAGGACAATGAAGTCCTTTCGGAGGACACCTGGACAGAAGGCTTAAAAAGAGGAGAAATCTAGGAACTTCTGGTCATATGGTCACTCTCATGGTGGATGACGAATGTGTCCCCATCCTTGGCTGGCTTTCCAAAGACCCAGGGTTTAGGCCTGCCTTCCCCAGGTGAAAGGATGTTTTCAACTTGTCTGGAACGGGGTGATGTAATTTACCCTTTGCCGAGCTAGGGAGGGCTCCTCATTCCTCCTCCGGCAAGCTCTCTGTGCTGCTGGCATTTACCATTGCAGTCTACAGAGCTGACCCTGCCTCATGCTGGAGATGGTGGGCCTAGGTTTTTATGACCTCTCAATTAGGCTGCTGTAATGTGGTGCTTTACAGGCCCTCTGCACAAGCAAGATGTTACATGGATTCCAGCTGTTGTGGTGGTTGTGCTGCAGCCACGGTCTGTCATGGGGGAACCAGTGGTCCAGACTCGGTCAGAAGCCTGGTCTTGGAATTGCTTTGATGGGCTCAGAGTGAGGGGCTTGGTGTGAACCGTGCCCCTCCTTTTTTCTTCCTCTTTAGCAGCTGTGCTTGGAGCTTACTCACCGCTTGAGATCATCTGGCACTGATTTAAGTGGCTACAGTATTCCTTGAGGTGAAGTACTGCTGGTTTACAAGGGGCTCACCCCTAAGACATTGCCAGCTGTAGGGTGAGACTGGGGCAGAGACACTGTCACTCTGACTCAGAGACGTCTTGTCTTGCAAAGACGAGGCCTCCGCCGCATGTCCGTATCACAGATGCAGTGAGGTGCAAGAGAGCCAGGATGCTGTAGTGGTTCAGAAATTGGACTGAGACCTGGAAGATCCAGATTCAGATACCTCCTCAGCCATGAAACTTACTTGGTGACCTTAGGCCAGTCACTCTCAACCTTGCCTACTTCACATGGTTGTTGGGAGGACAAAAGGATAAAAGTTTTGTAATCCATCTTAAGTTTACATTGGTATGAGAAAGGCAGTGTACAAATTCCCTAAATAAATAAATCCTGTGGCCCGCCACTTGCACACCTTGGCTTGTTGGAACATATTTAATACAATGCAGGAAGTAGCTTAGAACGGCCTTGCTGTCCCTGCCCAAGGCATCATCTTATCTGCCATCCAACCAGCCCAATAAACTTGACACTGTAAAGGATGCATACATTTCCTTGAGACACCTTATAGTTTGGGGGGAAAACAAACAAAAACCCAGCCCCTTCCTTTTTTCAAACCAGAAGTAAACAACCTACAGCATTACATGTGCCACTTGTAACGTACAGAGTCTTTGAATGTGCAACTCTACCAGTTTCAGGTGGCATCCCGGATGCATGCGACTTGGCCAGGATGCCTTGTGCTGAGAGAGCGGGTAGGAACCAAAGCTGCTTGCCTCTGGCTCTGGTACGTCATTCTGGCCTGCCATACCACAGGCTGCCACAACCGAGAGCAGGGTGACCATATGACCAGAAAAACCTGGATTTGTCTGGATTTTTAGCCTCCTGTCCGGGTGTCCTACATTTTGGCTACATTGTCCTACGTTTTGAAACTTTGTGATAGTGCAGAGTACCCCATCATGCCATATGTCGTTGGATTCATATTGAAGAGCAGAATCCAATGCAAAAATCAGTTTGGAGATATCTCCTTCCTATCAAAAGTTATGGTCAAAAAAACAGAAAAAAATACACTTTTTGGCAATTTTTTTAAGCGGGTAGGAATTTTGGTCTGGGATTAGGAATTTTGGCCCTGGGGTTCAGGAATAATCTGGTCACCCTGACCGAGAGCCTGCAAAGACTGTCTAGACACAGGCTAGTCAGCTGCCAGTCACCTGTGCCAAATGCCAGGGCAGGAGTTAGCACTACAGTGTGACTTGCAGGGAGGCAACTAGTGGCTGTTGGCTTGCGATACCCCATCTTGGTAGTAGGGCTTTGGTGCCAAAGTAGTCAATGCAGATGGGGGCAGAAGCTACTCCTCGGTTGCTCATGTGGCCTTTGGTACAGCAGTTACTTGGTACGGTGGGATGGGGTGAGGTGGCACAAAGCACAGCAGGTCTGGCCTCTGAACGTAGCTGGAGGTGTTGCCCTGATCACTGCAGTGTGTGCCTTTGGAAAATTGTGATGTGATCCATGGGTTGTTCTCTCTGGTTCAGATAATACACATCTGTGTCGCAGCAGCTACCACCTTGAGCAAGGCCATCCCTCTATTATTTGAAAAACTATATTTAAATCAGCGTGCTTTGCAGTGTGCCTGTTTTCCTACCTACGAGGAGCCCTGCCCCAAGGGCTCTCAGTCTTCATCCTTGCCCTGCCGGCTGCAACTTTTACAAGTCAAATAATGAAAACTTTCTTTTTTAAAGAAAGGCCCCATTTCCCCAGGATGCTTTTCAGTCAGCTTTGAAAGCAGGTTTAATCTGTTAAATACTGCAGCCCTAATAAGTACTGCAAATTGTGAAGGCAGAACCGCTCAGCAGAGACAGCCAGGCTCTTGCCAGCAGCAGGTCAGTCCAAAAGACCCCAAAGAACTGCTGGGAAAGCGTTTCCTTGTACCGGCTTTTCCTTTTACATTTTTGTTTTTATTTATTAAAAAGAATTTTAAAAGAAAAAAAGCGGGAAAAATACAAAAAAGATAGAAGAATATTATAAATTGAATGGCAAGCATGGAATATTCACTTTCTATTTCTTTAGTCTTATACAAAGTCATATAACATACTGGATAGCTTATCTTAAACAATCTAATATCTACAATTTATCTGGCTGTGGGTGGTGCAAGCGGTTAAGACACTGTGCCTGTTAACCAGCAGGCCAGGGCTCGATTCCCGGGTTGGCCCCACAAGACAGGGTGAGCTCCTGTCCTTAGCCCAGCTCTGTGATGCCAGCTGCATCCACTCGTATTGGCTCTGCCTTTCCATTGGACTAATTCAGTGGCGTGGAGAGGGGGATTTGCTGCTTGGGTTCCTCCATAACAATCCAACCCAGGCTTTCGTGCTGAGCGTGCAGCGTATGCAGCACCGAGCACGATACCATGTCTTCCAAGACTGACGGAGGCCTGCTTTTTATTCTTCAACAAAGCAAAAACAGATATGTATCAATTTTCTATCCATTAACTTTATTTAATTCATTTTCTTCTTCACACACAGGAAACCCATGAATGATTTCCAATTATCCATAAAACTTTTAATGAAGGGCGCAATCCAGAGCAACTACGGGGAGTCCTTACTCCAACATAAGAATAATTTACTTTGGATTGCAATGTGAATTTCCCATAGGTTTTCACTCGGTTGTGCCGTAACTACATTGATATAAATGTCTCTTCCGTGCTCCTGTAGTTACTCTGGATTGTAGGGATAGTCTCTTTTAAAAATTATATGATTCAACAAGTATCTTTGTCCACCCATTTTTAGAAAAAAATTCAAATCCATGCTGGTTATTCTTTTCACTGAGTGCACAAACTGTGTGTTTTATTATTTGTTCTAATGCCTCTCCTATTATTCTAGTTTCTTTTTTCCCCTTTTTAAAGATCGGGACTATGGCTGCAATCCTAAAGACACTTTCCTGGGAGTAAGACCCATTCAACACAATGGGGATTACATCTTGAGTAGACATGGTTAGGATTGTGTTCTTTACTATCTTGCTTACAGTCTTATGGCACTTCTCCACTCCTGAAGGATTTCTCAAAGATAAGTGACCTTAACAGTCAAATAAGGATAATAATTAAAGATCATTCGTTAAGAATAACAATTATCCTTCACTGTCCAAGCAACTTCCATAAATCTTTTGTCCACGGCCTGCAAAAGAGAAAGTAACAACTAGATAAGCAGATGGGGGAGTCTGGCTTTGACTCATGCTGGAGTCTGGAGTGAGAATTAAATCCTGTAATCTGCCTCCCACAGACACAAGCCCCACTGATTAGTGTAAGGTTTTCCTTTAGAGTAGACATGCAATCCAGAGGACTACTACAATCCCTACTATGCAGAGTAACTACGGGAGCACTTAAGAGACATTACGTGCACCTGTAGTTACGGCACCACCTAATGAAAACCTATGGGAAATTCATATTGCAATCCAGAGTAAATTGTTCTTACACCAGAGCAAGGACTCCCCATAGTTACTCTGGATTGCGCGCTAGTTCTTTCAGGCTCCTTTCCATTGCCCCCTTACATAGGTGTGAGCCCCATTGACTGTAATGGGCTTACTCCAGAGCAGACATGCAGAGCTGGTCTTTCACGGGAGGTTGAGCAGGAATGGCAGAGCCCCAAAACTGGCCATATACTGACTGGGACTATTTTTTTTTGCTTGTATTGCAAGACAAAATTTATTAGAAATGTTTGTCTTGCAAAACTCTCTCTATGCCAGGTTTTCCTGTACCAGCTTTTGGAAGCTGGTACATGAAAGAAGCAGTGTACCTCCTGAGTAGTGACATTCTCCTTGCCCCTTGTTGGCTGGAGGAGTGCCATGGTGACCTTAACAGTCAAATAAGGATAATAATTAAAGATCATTCGTTAAGAATAACAATTATCCTTCACTGTCCAAGCAACTTCCTTAGGACTTCTTGTGTCCTCAGGTGGCACAAGTGTTCAGTAATGAGAACTTAACAGTCCCCACCCCCATGGTTGTGACACACACATTAAGGACCCTGGAATACAGTTCTTCATGCACCAGTTATCTCAACACAGCATTTTGCTCCTCCGCTGAGTCTTTGTGGGGAGAGTTCCTGCCTCCCCCAATTTCAACCTGCAGTTTGTGATTCTGCCCTGCAGTAGTTAAGAGAACATTGATCAGCAGATGTCACCACTCAAGAGACTGAAGCACCTTTGTCTCCTGCTGCTCTTCCTCTTACAATACAGAGGTGGTCCAGAGCCTGGACTGGGCACTTGATCCAGAGCCTGGGGGCAAGTCATGTCCCCAAGTCATGTCCAAAGTCATGTCCAAGTCATGTCCAAAGGGAGAGCACTTTCAGCCTCACCCTCTTGTTCTTAGACAGACAGACAGCAGCATGTTCTCCAGCCCACCACACTAGAGCCTTGACTCTCGAAGGCCTACAAAGAGTTAAAAGCTGCTTTTATGCAGGAGAGGGGAAACTCCAGGTCTTGTTTTATGGGGCTATTAACCAGCAGTGAAGAGTTTATAAGGGCTGCCTTCAAAGGTTTCATTTCAAGGCTATGAAAAGATCTTAGGAGTGTTTTATTTATCCCTTGTTCTAGTGAGCAATGCAAATGATTACCCTCTGCCCACCTGCTCTCTTAAAACTTTGCCCCCAAGGGATCACTGGGGTCTAGCACCACATGCCTTCCTTTTAACATCACTCCTTGCTGTGCGTGCAAGGATGCAGGCTGCCCAGGCAGGGATCTTCCCAAAGCACATGGGGGCCTGGAGTGCAGCCCTCTCTTTGCATGTTGGGGATCCCCTGTGGGGTTTCCAGTAGAAAATGGCCATTCTTCCTAACAGGTAAATGTGCTTGACTGTTCTCTGGGAGGAGCAGGTTTCAAGCACACTGACTTCTGACTTTTCCCTGGGTTCTCCTCCTGCATTAGTAGAGCTTGTGGTGGATCTCCTGTTCCTGCTCCTTAAACCTTCAAGAGCCACCTCTTCAGTTTATCTTGGCTGCTGCTAGGAATGGCCCTGGCTTTGGAGCTGGGGGTCAGGTATAGTCACCAGCCCTGGCTATGCTGAGCTGCCCCAAGGGCACCTCATCCCTCACAAGGATGCTGCTGTGATGTAAACAGCACAGAGGCAGAAGCTCCCAGAATCTCAATGTCATGGGCTCAGTCCCTCCGTCCTGCTCACACAAGCATACATGTCCAGAAGTGGTGGCAAGGAGGGAGGGAGCTCTGTACCTTCCTTTGGACTGTGGAAGTATGCCTTCCCCTCTTCTGCAGGAGACCTGTGTCATTCCCTTTTGCAATGGGCTGCACTCTTCTTTGGACTACACAGCTCCCTGGCCTGGCTTAATTAAGCCACTGTAAAAAATATTGCTGGGGTGAGGAGGGCCCGTTCCTCTTCCCCTGCTAAATAAAAGAGGAACCTTCACCCACTGGTCTTGCCCCGCTAGCATGGGCTAATGCTTTGCCTTGGATTCTATGGTAGGAAGACCAATGTGCGATTGTGCAGAAGGGGACAGCGTGCATGGTGGGAAGTGCAGAGGGGCGACCCCCAAGCAGGACTCCCATAGCTAAGGCCTCTGAGCCTGGCAGGTGGCCCCTGATGCAAGTCTCCCCTGCCTCTTGCTGATGTGGCCTCAGGAACTCAAGAACCCCTCCCTAAAACTCTTCTGCTGGTCAAAGGGGCAGCACTGAGCCAGTTGGACCTCACAGTGTCTGTTGGAAGCAGGGACTGAACCCCTGCAGGTGGGCGCTGCAGGCCTTTTCTTGGCCTTCTCCACCCAGCACAGCTCTGTAGGAGTTCTTCCTGTTAGCTGCCACACCAGGGAGCTGTGCTGTCTCCACGTCAGGCTAGAAGAGGGTCTGAGGCAGGTTCTCACAATTGCTGCCTCCTCCCTTCCAGTGAGAATGAGGCTCTGTGGCGGGAAGTTGCCAGTTTACGCCAGAAGCATGCACAGCAGCAGAAGGTCGTCAATAAGGTAAGTTACTCTGCCTTCTCTTCTTTCTTCATAGGCTCCTTCCAGAGTGGACCACACAAAGATCTGAGACTAGTGGTGTTGGGAGAATGGACTGGGATGGAGGTTGCACATGGCCTTGTAAAGTAGAATCTGCCTTTGAAAGTAGAGCTGGAACCAGTGGGTACAAACTGCAAAAAAGGAGATTCCGATTATATATCAGGAAAAAAAATGCCTGAGTGTGAGGGCAGTTCATCAGAGGAATAGAGGCCAGTGAGGTGGTGGACTCTCCCTCACTGGGGATCTTCAAGCAGAGCACCTGTCAGAGATGCTCTAGGAGGATTTCCTGCTACAGGCAAGGGTTGTACTAGATGGTCTACTAGAGTTCTAAATGAGCACCTTGAGATCTGGAGGGAGGGCTGGAATCTATCAGGAGATAAAAGGCATTGCAATCTAGAATGGGTTGTGATCTACTCCCCTTGTCAAGCAAGCCTCAGCCCTGACCTGTGAGCTTTAAGGATACCTCAGTACTTTTGAGCAAGTACTAAAAAGTGGCTTCTGTTTATCACTGGGAAGTTCTCCACCTATCTGGTCAGAAAGGAAGCATGGTGTGACCACCATGAATCACTGCCACTAAGTGTGCAGAAAGGGAGAGGGAGCCTAGAGCTTGTGCAGGTTGGTGTTTTCCAAGCACATGTTTGGATACTGGTGATTGGGCCAGAGGTTATGTCCTTTAGCAGGCAGACTGTTGTGTCATGCTCTCTTTCCTTCCCACAGCTTATCCAGTTCTTGATCTCGCTGGTACAGTCCAACCGTATTCTCGGGGTGAAGAGAAAGATGTAAGTGGGCACCTGGGTGCTTCTTCAGGTTGGGCTTCAGAGGCAACTGAAGCAGGCCCTTGATTCCCTTCTAGACATAGAGAACCTCTTAGGATGGCTCTGAAAGGATACAAAGAAGTGAAGGATCCAAGCCATCTCCATGATTGGAGCCTGTGGGATTTCAGTACTGCTGAGAAGTGTGCAGATTTCTCCAGAAGATCACTAAGGTTGTGATGACAAACATACATGGTCATGAGAAGCATCTCTGGAAGGATTCTCAGTTGGTGTTTGCCTCACTGTGCTTAGTTTGATCCTCTTCCTGTCAGCATGTCGGTGGTGATCTGCTTGCCCCTCTCTGCTCCCCTTTTCCACAAATGGTGTATCTGCAGCGCAATAGACATTTCCCCCTTCACTTTCCTCCTTGCTGGTGTTTGAAGTTGTGTGCAGTTGTGGGGAAATCTTTCTGAAACTGCAGGTAGAGGGAGAAATACATTTGCTGGTATTTTTGAACAGTAATGGGCAGGAGGGGCTGTAACCGTCCCAGGGTCAGTCCCAGGAAGCATCTCTGGGTGGGCCCTGGAAATTGGCAGACTGGCTGGCTGGGCTAGTGGTCTGAGTCAGTGTAGGATAGCTGCACAGTCAGCAGTGAGGCACCTCTGGGCTGGAGCAGAGTGCAAGGGTACAAGAAGGCCTCTTGTGCACGCCGGCAGGCCTGGATTACCATCCTGGTACTCCAGTACTTCTGCTTTAGTACCATCGCAGGCAATGGAAGTATCCCCACAAGTGGCAAGTGGCCTTTCCCTGAGGTCACCTCACATGCAGGCTCAGCACCCCACAGACTGCATACCTACCTTGATACCTGCAGCCACATTGTCTAGTGAGAACATTCTGTGGTCAAGCACGCCTGGCCTGAGAAGTCACATTGAAGTGCTACAGGGTACAAAAGGCTGAGGTTTGCTCTCGACCCCAAATAGCATTCAGAGCCCTATCCAAGCACCTTCCACCAATCCACAGGTTTGCTTCATGGATGCCCTTTCAAAAATGTGGGTGAAGCTTGCCACTATTGGGGTGTTTGTATCCTAGTGTAGTGATCCTCTGCTGGTTGCATGAATATCCTGCAAGCCTCATGCTCACCTTACAGCTCCCTTGCCTTTTCTTCCAGCCCCTTGATGCTGAATGACGGCAGCTCACCCCATTCCATGCCCAAGTACAGCCGCCAGTACTCTCTTGAGCGTGTCCATGGCCCATCCCCCTACTCAGTAAGTACTCGGTGTATGCCTCACTGCCGATGGAGGAGGAGAGGCTGGACTTTATTGCTGCTTTGCCTGGACGTTCTGTGGTGTTGCCACCACCTGGCCTCACGCTGGACTCTGGAAAAGCAGTCTGGATTGGGGGCAGAGGGCGAGGCCAGGGAGGGGAGCTAAACTGCTTTGGTACCTTTTGCAAAGCCCCTTAAAACTCTGCTGATTCTCACCAACATCTCTGCTCTTGTTGCAGGCCTCTTCCCCAGCCTACAGCAGCTCAACTTTGTACTCCCCTGATTCCTCTGCTGACTGCGGTCCCATCATCTCAGATGTGACGGAACTGGCCCAGTCCAGCCCCTCTGCTTCCCCCAGCAGCAGCCTCGACGGCAGGTGCGTTGACAACACTGTGGGCTCTTTCCTTATGGACTTCACTGGCATTTCTGCTTGTGGTGGGGTAAAAACCCTGAAGCCTCGAAAGCAGAAGAGAGCGCTTTGGGAGGAAATGTGTGACACAGAGACTGCTGCCTCTTGAGCCAAGGCTTCCGCTGAACTGCTGGCAATGGACAGCTGCCATTGTGAACATCTCAAGACATTGATGCAAGCAGGAAAATGGCTGTCCCAGAGTGCCAGATGGTGTGATGAAGGGTGGTGAGACTCCTTGCAGTCTCTCCCCACAAGGATTGGCCTACCAGCTCTGGGGTTCTGTGCCAAAGGCATTGCAGCCCTTTGGAATTGGGTGTGGAGGCTGGTCATGACTCCTGCAGCTCATTTGGTGGCCCAGGAGCCCTTTGCCTCCTGCTGCTCAGTCTCGCTTTCAGGTTTAAATCCAGCATCAGGCACTTTTGCTCTGCCTCATCAGCCCCTCGCCTTCATGTGACGTGTCCTTTCCTAAGGCCTGGGCATTCTGGGCACAGCAGCTTCTATGGGGTGGTGGTTGCTCAGTTGCTGGTACATGTGTGAACTCCCTCTTCATCACCTGTTGTTGTGTAATTCTGCCAGGACCTGTCAACCAGAAGTGAGAAGCAGATGCTGGGCCAAGGCTACTTTGTTCTTTTAAAACCAATTGGCATTCCAGGCAGGATAACTGTGACTCCCATACCTCGGCTTGGGGGAGTTTCAGTGTGAAAGAGAATTTCCATCTGCCAGAGGAACATATCCTCCTCGGCTCTCCCTTTTTAAAATGCCAGGGCTGGGAATCCTTGGCTGGAGGCAGCACACAGATTTGATTAATTGACCAAATCCCGACAGAGAATGCCAAATTGGCAAGCTTAGTGGGTCAGAGGAAAAGAGAAGCTCCTCCTTGTTCTTGTAACTGCTGTCCACAATCCCCAGCTAACAGTTATGTCCTAAGGCCGATGGAGCAGTGGCTCCAGAACAGTCCAGTCCATGAAGGAGTTTGGCCCAGCCCAGCAAGATGACATGGCATGCCCATGGGTGGCTTCTTCTCCCTCTCTGTTTTAGGAGTAGCCCTATGATCCGCATCAAAGAGGAGTCCCCCACTTGCTTCAAAGAGGAGCATCAAAGAGGAGCCTCAAAGATCCGCATCAAAGAGGAGCCTCCCACCAGCCCCCAGATTGAGGAGGGGAGCCTCAGTGGTTCTCCTGCCGTGGAAGCCCCCCTCTCACCTTCCACCTTCATCAACTCCATCTTGCAGGAGGATGAGCCCAGCAGCACCACCACCACTACTTCTACCGGCAGTGCCATCATCCAGCCCCAGCCCCCAGAGAAGTGCCTCAGTGTTGCCTGCCTAGACAAGTAAGTGGGGGGGGGGGGGCAGACTGCCACTTCAGTGGCTGGTATCCATTAGGACTGGCGGGCCAGCCAAGAGCCCAGGACTGGCCCGGCAGGTCTGTCCATCTTGCTTTTGCAACCTTGTCCTCTTTCTCCTTTTGCCTTGCCAAGTTTGCCCTTCTCTCTACTCCTGGGCTGCTTAGCCAGCTTGCTAATCTGTGGACTACCTAGAGGTCTTCTTTGGGCCTTATTGGACTTGAGGGCTGTCAGTTCATGATCTGGTCCAGTTGGTGTCAGGCTGCCTGATCAGTACAGCCTGGTGGGTTCCCACCCCTGCATGGGGAGATGCCAGTGCTGCCTTCCGTTGGCTTTGCGTCTTGGGCTTGTGCACATCAGGCCTCCTGATTTGTCCTGGTGACCATCCTCCAGTCCTCAGCTGCTGCCATCTATTGGCCTGCTGGTTGGAGTCCAGCAGCAGCAACAACAGCAATTTTGGAGCCTGCAACAACCATTGCTGCCCTGTTTCCTAATCTCTGCCCTGTAAGCAACAAGTCAGAGTCTTGAGTGTCACGTCCCTCCTGGGCCCTCGAAAAGTTGCAGGCCAGGTGGCAAGGATTTTGTCCCCTAGCATTAGTGCTGGGGATGTCTTTTGCAGCAAGGAGATGGAAATGATGCCCCGCTGGAGCAGACTCTCATGCATGATGTGCATGGGATACTAAAAAAGATGCCAGCATACCTGTCTCCATTCCAGTTTACCAGCCTTCGGCTCTGGCAAGCCTTGGGCTGGCTATGCAGAACCCGCTTTCCAGATAGCTCTCTTTGGAAGCAGCTGAGGGCCCCCTTCTCATGCCATCTTGGGAGATCATGACAGGACATTGAACAGAGAGGGTGGGAGCCATACAGGTAAGCAGGTGGGACTCTTGGCAGTGCCTGAGAGGGACTGACCAGCTGTGCTGGTGGAATTCCACATTCTGTTCTCTGCCAGTTCCTGTTACAGAAACTGTCTTCTGGTCTTCCTGAGCACCTGGGCAGGGTGTGGAGGGCGAGGCAGACTCATGCTGCTTCCTTAGCACCTGCCTAGGAACAAGGCAGATGTAGGATGAGCATCTGCCAGTTGGCTATGGAGTGTGTATGTCTCCCTAACCCCAGATCTCAATCAAGAAATCAGTGGGGGAGAGAGGAGAGTACCACCCCTCTCTCTGCAGCTGTTCTTAAGTGCAGGAAAACCTGATCACAGACCATAGGAGAAGGTGTCAGTTTTGTTCCTTCACCAAGAATCTCACACATACCCCTGAGTGGAACCTGGATTTTGGACAAGAGCCTATGCAAAGCCCTGATCACACCACATTCACAAAAAGGAAAATCAGGGCCATCCAATAAATTGCACCCAGAGGCAGTTGCACTCCCACTGAGGTTCCCTAAAGAGAAACTCCTGCTGAGGTTCTCCATTCTCGTGGAGCAGCCTTTGGCATGGTATCTGAACCAGCCTTCCTCCTGTGTGAGATCAGCTCACCAGCACAGCAGGCAAACCATGGGATCCAAGTTGCTCTCAGTGGGCCTTAGTGGCCGAGGTCTTGTTCCTGGATACTTTCCTTCACTCTCCTCTCCTTTTCTTTTCCCCATCAACGTCTCTTTCCTGTCCTGTTTTTGCCCAACTTCATGCACCCTAAACATTCTGTGCCATGGTGGTCCTGGCCCCATCTGAGCCACTTATTGATCCCCCCACGAACCCAGTGATTCGGTGGTGGATTTCAAAATGTTCCCAGGATGCAGATGTAGGATACAGGTGTCTTGTTGTCTTATGTGCTCCCCGAGGTATCTCATGGGCTGCTGTGAAATACAGGAAGCTGGACTTGGTGGACCTTTGGCTTGATCCATAAGAGGCTCTTATGTTCTTACGTTCTTATGTCAGCCACCCTAAACTAGATCCACTAGTTTAATCAGTTTTTTTTTCAATGGAAATGTTTTTATTTATTGTTTTAACATGTTTTAACTGTTTTTAAATGCACTGGATTTTATTGATGTTTTTATACCTGTTGTAAGCCGCCTTGAGTCCCCAGGGAGAAAGGTGGGGTAAAAATAAGGTTATTATTTACTATTTATTTAGTGTCACATGAGCAAAGCATATCTTTTCAGCCTCACCCTTCATAACCAGTCTCTTCTGCCTGATCGTTCTTTGTCACTTTCCTTTCTGACTGCCCAGTTCTCCTTAAGTTTTTTTAAAGCCTTCTATACTACCTTCCTTAAACAACTCACAAGTTGTAAAACACATCATAGAAGTAAGAAAACTTCCACACTAGAGAGAGAGAATCAAGGAAGAACTAAACAAAGGTCACCCAAAGTAAATAAATAGATTTTCAAGGGAAGTGGGTGGAGGAAGGAAATGTAGGAAGTCACCTGGGGAAGTAAGTCACTTACTGTCGGAGCGAAAGCTGGTGAACTGGTAGTTCCAACCTGCAGTCCTGATTCAAAACCTGAGGGTTACCAGGAGGTGACGTCCTTGGTGCAATCAGGAGGCCACCGTCTGGGCCCCTGGGAGCCTGATAGTGAAGGTGTCACATAGTGCAAAGGGAGGAAATGGGGGCTTATTCTGGTGGTGGAATGGGAGACCTTGGGGGACCCTTGGGAGGCTGAAGCCCTGAGGCTCTGCTGGCAAGGAAGACTGCATCCATCCAGAGGCTTGACTTGGAATAGGCGGGTGCCCTGGATACTCCCGACTGTTCCATCTCAGGCAGTGGCTCCCATTAGACACTTGCTTTCCTGTACGAGCTGCATCCCACCCTCTCCTGCTGTGCGCTCTAGTTGACTGTGCTTCCGGGTTGCCTCATGCACACCAAGCACCCGCTTTCGCCCCCAGCCCTGAAACAGAACCCACATGTCTTTTCATAACATTTGAAAGTAGCTGCCCTGATGTGACCCTGGAGCGTCTGAATCTCGTGTGCCTGTTCTCTTTCTCTCTTTCAGTTTGGCTCGTACTCTGCAGATGTCCGAAGTCACCTGCCTTTTCCCCAGCCCTTCCTCTTCCTCTCTGCACTGCAGACCACAGCAAGGGTCAGCATTTCCTTGGGTCTGCTTCCCAGGCCCATTGAGGGGGAGTGGGTGGGCATGGCAGATAGTGAGGGGTGTACCTCCTGGCAGGCCAGCAAGATTTCCAAAGGGCCCCCTCCCCTTTTTGGGAAGGGGACTAAGGAGCGCCATGTATGGTCCACCCTGTGGGTGCATCTGCAGCCCTGAAAATCTCAGCATGGGCTTCCTATTCCAGTCCCATGGGATCCTGGCAAAGTATTTCATTCATGGGAACAGACTGTGTGCCATGATGGGAAATCAGAGAGGGATTGCTTGGTCAGGAGCAAGAGTCTTGGTAGAAATTATCCCATGAGGCCTTCTAGGCGGGTGGGCTTTCTTATGTCTCCAGTGCATCTTTGAGAGGTGTTGCACCTCAGTAGCTGAATGGTGCCTGGCCTCTCCACTTGAGAGATCTGCCGCAGGCCCAGGCAGGCCTTGGAGAGCAACTACCAGGCAGAGAGTGGCTGCAGGGGGCGTCCTTGGGCTAGCAAGGCACCTTTGGGATGGGACCGGATCCTCCCTACAGCAGGCTGAGCAGGAGGAGGTGTTCCAGCTCCACTTGGGCAGGAGTGGATGAAGCAGTGGGAGGCATTGGAACGATGGTGTCCTCAGGTCTTCCTTTCATTTCTTGAGGGCTACGTCTCTGTCCAGAATGTTAGTCCTACAAAAGAACTGTAGGTCCAGTACTTGGAAATGAAGTTAACCTCAGAACACCCTTAGGTCTTCCGTACACCCAGGCTGGGCCTGACTTCCTTTGTTGGTCTGCCTCAGGAGAGAATCTGCCTACAGGTGGTGCCCCTGTTTGAGGAGACCTGGCTGGTGCAAGATCGCATCTTCTCACTGCAGTTCCCCTCCACAGGCAGAGCTACGTCTCCTCTGAAGAGGAGATGGCAGGATGGGCACACTGGCTTCTTCACTGGGAGTGACCCAGAAGAGCCCATTCATTCCACACATGCCTGCCTGACAGCTGCCCCCCCCCCCCCCAAGGAGCTGCCTTGATGGCCTTGTGAACAGAGCAGGTTCTGCACAGCGGTAGTCTAAGCATTTGGGTGGAGAACAGGTGGGACACTCGAGTCCCATGTGGTTGGGAATAGGACATGTGCTTGGGAATAGAGGAGCTGGTGGCTTGATCTGTTTGCAGCCTTTCCCTTGAGGATCAAAGGGGCCGTTGTGCGCTTCCCTTCTCAAAGAAACTGTTTCCTCTTGCAGTTGTAAACCTAATAGGAGCTTTTTGGACCAAAGGATAGGCTAGAGGACCTTTGGAATGGGGGAAATGGAATGGAGGACCTTTGGAATGGGGGAAATGCCAGCCCAGAATGACCATCCTGTGCATACTCCCATGTCACTGACCAGGGCCTTTCTCCTTTTATTCTTCCAGAAATGAGCTCAACGAGCACTTGGACACCATAGACTCCAGCCTGGATAAACTTCAGACTATGCTGAGCACCCACAGCTTCAGCGTTGACACGAGTGCCTTGCTGGATGTGAGTGTCCCTCCTTCGGGGGTGGATCAGTGGTGGGATTTGGTTTTTTGAGGCCTTGGAAGTTGCTGTCATTCATGACATGGTTTTCCTGTTGACAGCTCTTTAGTCCTTCTATGACGGTGACGGACATGAACTTGCCGGATCTGGACAGCAGCTTGGCCAGTGTGAGTTTGCACTTTCAGGCGTCTAGGGGGGAAGCATGCATGCAAATGTGCACTCCTTGTAGGCCCCAGTCATACCAGGCCCTGGTGCTGCTGGAATTGGCATTGCAATTCCTGATAGGGCAATTCAGGGCAGCACAAAGTTCTTGATGGCAGCACAAAAGCTGGACCACTTTTGTGGGCTGCCAGGCCACTACCACAGACGGTAAGAGGTGGCACTCTAGGCTGCTCTGGGAGGCTCCGTAGGTGCCAGTAATTTGGTGGGCAGGACATGTGCAGGGAGAGAGAGTTTGGCATGTTGGGGAAGGAATCGGGAGCCAGCCCTGATCCTCAGCAGGCTCCTATACTGCATACCAGCCTAGAGTGCTTCTTCAGGACTCCTGCAACCCCATCACTCACCAACAGCTACTGACCTGCTGGGCGGACAGCCTTTCTGGGATGCTCTCCATCCAGCTTCTTGGTCTTTTGCCCCCTCCCCAGCAGAAGTCTGGAGTCCCACTGCAAACCCAGACCCCCAAGACTGCCTGCTGTGATGTGTTGTGAAGGGAGCAGTGTTCTTACACATTCCCTGCTTGTTTCATGCAGGCTTGCGTTTGAGGACTTTCAAGTCATTAATGGGTAGAGATAGAGATCTGATCAGTCCACCTACATGCAGTGCTATTTGGCACTCTATCTCCCTCTCTCTGCCCTTGCAGATCCAGGATCTTCTGTCTTCCCAGGAACAGCAAAAGCCTGCAGAGACAAAACCCTCCTCAGGAGACACAGGTGAGGGTCATGGTCAGCAGGTGGGTCGCAAATGTGTCTGTCCTTCCCCCTCACCATTCCTGGTGGTGGTTCTTGGCACCTCAGCAGGTCATTCTCAGCAAGCCTTGAGCAAAGCTGGTGTATATCCTCTGATGCCTGCTTTGGGCTCACTAGGGACCCTATTACCATGGAATGATAAGTAAAAGCCTTTTTCAGTTACCTTCTGGTCCCCAGTGGGGCTACTCAGATGGCATAAAATGAAATGGGCTCAAGAGAGCCATAGCTGAACCAGTGGTGGAGGATATGAGTATCAGTGCCTCTGCTGCCATCCACCCTCAGACCATTCTCAATGCACTCTTATGGATCTCTCAATGCACTCCCACCTGCCTTCTCTCCATGGCCTCTCTCTGTGACCATCTCCAGCCACTTCTGTCACTTCCCTCTTTTTTCAGAGGGACCCAAACCCTCCTTGTGCTGTTTTTGACCTCCCTTGCCAGCCTAGAATCATTGTGTGCTTTGCCGCCCCCCCTGCAGCCTCTCCCTGGGTTCACCTGCCCCCTTCCACGCCTTGTCCATCTGCCTGGTTGTGCAGGAAGCTCCCTGCTTGGCCACCTTTTCTTCTTGTGGGAGCTGTTGGTGCTTAGATCCTGCCAAGTGAAACATCTTGTCTCTGCTGGACCCTTTTCTCCTGGGCCACTCCTAATCTTGTCTCTAACTGTTCTCTTTGTCCTTCGTTCCTAGGCAAGCAGCTGGTTCACTACACTGCACAGCCCCTTTTCCTGGTGGACTCAAGCGCAATGGACATGGACACGGTGGACACCCCTGTATTCTTTGAGCTGGGGGAGGACCCCTGTTTTGCTGAGGGAGACGAGTACTTGGAAGACCCAGCGGTCTCTCTCCTCTCTGCGACAGAGCACCCCACGCCCAAGGACCCTGCTGTCTCCTAAGCCAACCGTGGACCAGGGCCTGAGAGAGTTGGGACTGTTGCAGCCTCTTTGCTTGGCCCTCTTGCCTCGGGGGCTCCCTGGGAGTGCTTGTGTGTGGGCTTTGTGAAGTGTTTGCCCCTTTCCGGTGTGGCAGCACTGAGCGTGCACAGTGACTTGACAAGAGTGAGGAGCTGCCCACCCTGCCCCTGCTTCTCACAGGAGGAGGAGGCGGCCCCTGGATAGGAAGCAGAGAGGGGCATCCCCCTTTCCTGGCAGGATGGACTCATTGGGCTTTTCCCGAGAAATAAAAGTGTTACCTGCCAGGGCTCCAGCGTTGGGCACCCAGGTGTGGCTGGATGCAGACCCCTCCCTCACTGAGGTTTGTGCCTCTTAGCTCAGCAACAACACCTTTGTACATTTACATGTTGATTGTTACAAGAAGAAACTGTATTTTGGATTTTTACATGAGAGAAGCCCCTTTCCAGCTGCTCCCCTCCACTTTCTCTCTCCTGCTATATAAAATATATATATATATATATATACATATATAAATATATCTATATCTATACAAACTGATCTCTCACTCTGCAGGTTGTGTTGTAGCCAGAAGTTCTCTTTTTGTGCTTTTCAAGCCAGGAGTCATTCCTGTCCAGGAAGCAGGTCCAGTCTGTGCCCCTCAACTGCCAAGTGGGTAGAGGGGCCGCCTGCTCTCCTGAGTGTTGTGTGGAGTGCCTGGGGCTCTGAGCCACTTGCCTGCCTGCACTGGATGCTGGGTGTGCGCATCACACACTTCCAGCCTGCAGTCCTCCAAAGAGTCGAGGGCAGCTTATCCCCTTCTGACTTCCCCATCCAACCTCCCATCACCTCCTCAGATCTCCAAAAGATGTGTGCATGGCTATTTTCTGGCTGCCCTTCATCACTCACAAAGTGGGTTTGGGAACTAGAGCCATCCAGTGCCTGTTCAGACTTGGGCCATTGGAGCCTTCCCTGGCTGGCTCTCTGGACATGGTGCACGCTGAAAACGTCTTGGGACCTGGGAGGGCATCCAGCAGCCTAGCAATGGGTTGGAGGGCTGGCTTATTCCTCCTGCGCATTTTCAGTCTGTGTCCAGTCCACAGAATGGTCATGTGGGCTAGGGAGTTGGAAGGTTTCGCTGCCAAGATAGAGGGTCCTGGTGCTGGCCTCCTGGCTGTGTCACATCCCCTCTTGGCATTTGCATGGAAAGTGTGTGCCGAGGCTTCCACTGGGCCAGCTAGCAAATCTGTCCAGCTCTACTGAAAAGTTGGGGAGCTGCTAAGTTTGCAGTTCCACAGCAATTAACTGTGGATGGGAGGGCTATCTGAATCCAACCCACACCCACCCCCATGGGTTGTGGGGCAACCAAAGGGTTGTGGGGCAGAGTACAGTCAACAAATGAGTGGTGGTATTGATCAAGAGAAGGAAATGGGGCTCCCTGGAAAAGAAGGTTGTGGGGCAGAGGGGCACAAACCGAGACCTGTCTTGGAAAAGGATGAGAACCCCAAGAGGCTTTTCATGCTGCTGAGTGGGTCCCATCGTCCAGCATCTACATGAGATGGTATCTGAGCCGAGCCAGGTCCTGCCTCTTGGAGGGGGGAGGTGGACCAGAGAGCTGCCTGGGCCTCCCCAAGCTTCTCGCTGTCTCGTCTGTGGAGGTTGCTGTGCCGCTGACTGTGGGACAAGAAACAGGCAGTGCCATTTGCGAGTCTTTATTGAACAAGGAGGGCCATCTCCATGCAGGAGCACACAGGAGGCAGCAAGAGCAGCTAGCGGTAGTGACAGAAAGGCACCCCCACCCCAAACAGTTCCAGGCAGCACTGCCACAGGTCTGCTGAGACAGGGTAGTGTTTCTTAGTGGTGCGTCCACCCACATCCCTTCCCAGATAATAACATTCAGAAAGCCAAATTATTTGGGGGCAGGAGAGGGGAGGGGAGGGGAGGGGGGAGATCAGGAGCGGGCTGCAAAGCAGTGACTGAATTGATAGGATTTTCTAATAACACCCCTCCCCGCCCTGTGTACGTATCCCTGGGGTACACACTCCAGTTCATGACTGCAGGTTGGGGGGGGGGGTCCCTTCTGCTCTGCTGCCCAATTCACAGAATCACAGGGGACAGAGTCGCTCCTGGTTCGGCAACCAGTGCCTGCCACAAGTCCAGGGTCTCGCTTTGTTCTGGAAGCTGCGCTGCGCTGCCCGTCCTGTCCACAGCCAGCCTGTCTGGGCCAGGATGTAGCGCCCAAGAGTGGTGGCGCTGAATGGAGGCATCTGTTTGTGCCAAAGGGTCCTTCAGAAGGCATTGGCCTTTTTCTAGATCTTCCACTGCTGCCTGATCTTGACTCCACTGCTGGGGCCAAAGGACCCTGGCCAGTGGGCAATGCTTGGTCTATAGGCCTCTGCTGGCTCTCACGTTTTACCCAGGCCTTCCCCCCCCCCCCCAAAAAAGCCAGGCCAAGTGCGCAAGGCTACCATCCTTACCCATTGCAGCCTGGCTGTTTGGGTTACCATGCCCAGGGCAGTCACTCCTTGCCAAGGAGTTGGCAGTTTGGCACCTGAGATCCTCTTAACAACAAGGATGGCACCTGGGACCTTCAGCATGTGGGCACAGGCTGCGCCATTGCTAGGAACAGAGGGTGGAGTGGGTGGCTGAAAGGGAAGCTCTTGAGTCACTGGGAGTCCTTGCTCTGGGTCCTGCCCCCACCCTCCCCACTTTGGCATGCAACCAACAGGCCTGCTGCAGAATGGGTCCTGCCCTGGCCCAGAACCATAGGGCCCCCCATGACACTTGATGTCCAAAGTCTGGGTATGGCATAACTGACAGTCCTGGAAAATTCTGCTGCCTGCAGCTCCTGATTCCATGAGGCCTGCCTCAATAAGTGATGCCCGCTGCAAGATGTTCAGGGCTGGAGGGGGAGTGTCCCCTATGGGGACTGCAGTGTCCTCTGATGGTGCTGGGCGCCAGGCTTGCCCTTTAAAAAGCCTTTCCTCAAAGTCACTGGAGCTTCAGACATGGATGGTTGGGGGAAGATTTGCCTCCTCTTGCAAAGCAGAGCTAGTTCGGGGCAGATGTGCATGAATCCTTTGGCTGCACAGCTGAAACATGGCTGGTGGGGCTGATCAGTAGGACACTGGAGGGGGGCAGTGGGGAGGGCAGACTGATGGCCTTCTGATCCCTCCAACTAATTCCCTCAACCTCTAGCAGACAGGTCAGACTGGTGGGCCAGGGCAAGCATTTGACAGATGAAGACAGTGGCAGCTTCTTAGGGCAGGTGGGTGTGTGCACATATCCCCCCCCCCACATGCACGCTGCAGTCCTGCTGTGGCAGTGACAAGAGTTGTAGGGCAGAGCACTATTGATGGAGGCTGTGTGGGGGGCTGGAAGCAGAAGCAGCATGCCAGACTCAGTTGGCACAGGAGCAGACCAGGGAGCGCGGTCCTCTAGGGCATCTCAGGATCTTCAGCCAGGGCAGGAGGAGGCAGCAGGGGTCCTCACATACCTGTAGAGAAGAAGGGAGAAAGAGCTCATCTCCCCATCAGCCGACCACTCACCTTTCAGCACATGCCTCTTATGTCTCTACTAAACCCTCCTTGTGGAGGACCACCTCCTGTGGCACCAGGAGTTGGAGAGCATCATCTCCCATATCTGCACTCCTGGGGTTGTGGGTTCCACTCCCCTTCCTGTTCCTGGGAACCAGAAAGACTTCTGGAGACAGGCTGGGCTGGGAAGCAGAAGACCACCAGCCAAGAGCAATGGCCAGCTGGAACATGGTGCATACTAAGCCTGTGGAATGCACTGCTACAAGATGTGGTGCAGGCCACTAGCCTGGATGGCTTTAAAAGGGAACTGAGCAAATTCAGAGGACCAAAGGTCTGAAAGTGACTGCTAGGCATGATGGGCTGTGCTATCTCAGAGTTGAGGCCAGCCCTCCATGGCATGCCATGCCAGCCTGTGACGGCGAGAAAGGGGCACCCCTTTCTCTTGTGCTGCAAGGCAGGTGGTGAGATGCTGTGGGAGGGGGGCAGCCAGACTAGGGAGGCCCTCCTTGAGCCTGATCCAGCAGGGCGTTACTTCTTAAGAAAGCAGAAAGAACATTAACAATGTGGCTTACATTGATAAATCAGCACACGGCTCCTGTTCCCAAAGGACTCACAAGTGATGCAGAGGAGACACCACCAGAACAGGTGGGGGAGGGAATCTGAGAAGAGTCCTGCTGGGTGGTCTAAAGGCTTACCAGGTCCCACATGCTGTTTCCCTATCTGGCCCAGGAGGCCCACAAGCAGAAGATAAAAAGGGGCACCCCGTCCCGCCACTCTATCTCAAAGCAAACCACTGCTGAACCTGGGTGCAGCTCACAGGCACTGTGATCACCAACAGGTCTTCTCAGACCTAGGCCAGCAATATAGTTTATTGTGCTATGCAGCTACCATAAGTCCAAGGAGTTTGAGTGGGGGGATATCAGGCCTGGAAAAGGGGGACTGAATCCTAGAAAAGAGATCTTGACTCTCCCCAAGTTCCTACCACCTGCCCTTGAACCAACCCCTGCCTACCCTACTGTACAGCTTGAGTCCTGTGTTCAGTTCTGGGCTCCTCACTTTAAGAAGGATGCAGCCAAACTGGAGCAAGTCCAGAGGAGAGCGACAAGAAGGATCAGTGGGGTGGAAGGGAAGCCCTACCAGGAAAGGTTGGGGGAACTTGGGATGTTCAGCCTGGAGAAGAGGAGGCTGAGGGGAGACCTGATTGCCCTCTTCAGATACCTGAAGGGCTGTCATAGGGAGGAAGGGGCTCATTTGTTCATAGCTGCTTCTGAAAGTAGGACTAGAACCAATGGGGACAAACTGCAAGAGAGGAGATTCCGGATGGATATCTGGAAAAAATTCCTGATGGTGAGGGTGGTTTGTCAGTGGAAGAGATTGCCAAGGGAGGTGGTGGACTCTCCCTCACTGGGGATCTTCAAGCAGAGGCTCCACCAGCACCTGTCGGGGATGCTCTAGGTCTAGGAGGATTTCCTGCTGCAGGTAGGGGGTTGGACTAGATGACCTTCTAGGTCCCTTCCAACTCTAGGACTCTAGGATTCTATACTCCCCCCACCACCACCCATGATTAACCTGCTCTGGCCAGTCTCAGCCATTGACTGGCACACATGCAGGCCCCTGTCCCTTTCCACTGACAATCCCGCAGATCTCCACAATGTGCCATGTGCCATTTGACTGTGGTGAATCATAGGTCTTGTGCTGCAAGCCCAAGGCTGGCCTGGCCATCATTGGTCAACACTCCATGGGTCATCTGAATGTAGACCACCCATGACAGAGATGACCCCAGCAGGCATCAACCTCAGAGGCAGCCACTGAGAATCTGCCCTTCCCAGGAGACTTATCTTGAGAGGTGAGGGACTCCTCCGAATCCACTTCGTGGTCCAGGCCTATGGAGGAAAACAACCCAGGCATTGGCTGCAGTTGAAGCGGGTGTCTCCAAGCCTTACGAGGCTTGGCCTCCTGTTCTGGGGTTGTGCCTCACATGCATGCATAGACATGGTGGCTCCGCCCCCAGTGGGAGACCCCCACCATTCCTCCCAACTGCCCAGTTTTTGATATCCCAGGGACCACCTCACCCCATGGAAGAACTTACTCTCCTCGGACTCATGGGAATGTGCAGGAACATCCATGGCAGGACCTGGAAGAGAAGACCCACATTTCTCCCTTGCCTGGACTTGCGGCACTGTTTTGCTCAGGGAGGGGAAGATGGGTCCATTTGGGCCTCTAAGGTGGTCACAGTCCTTGCTCATTCCTGTGATGGTTCTGAAGAGCTTTGGATTCATCACAGGAAAGGTGGTGGGGTTGGGATGATCTGCTTGTCCAGACCAGCAAAGATCTGAGAGGGGCTTGCTCTGAGGGGGCAGCTCAGAGCACCCATGCAGAGATCAATGGGGTGTTATGTGCCTCTGTGAAGACCTTGGTCCTTGGCACAGAGATGGGTCTTCTGGTAGGTCCAGGAAAGGAAGATCTTCACAGCAGCTTCACATACCACTCTGCATGTCTCCAGGCAGCGGGTCCAGGCTGAAGGAGCCAAGGCTGGAGGCGTCACTGTTCATCAGGTCCCCATTTGCCTCCTCGGTGTGGGACCGCTCCGCTCCGGGCACTGTGGCAACAGGCACTCCTGTTCGGAGGGAAGGAAGGCAGGCAGGATGGCACGGGTCGCGTCGGGAAAGAATTCCTGCAGCAGCCTGCCTGGAACTCGGCTCGGAGAACCAGTCCAGGGCAGAAACAGGATGGGGTGGGAATGGGAGTAGGGAGGGCAACTCCCCACATCTTGAACCTACCTGTAGTCCAGGGCTCCAAGGGAGATGCAATTTCACCTGTGGGCATCAAGACAGTCAGTCAGATCATGCCTGGCCGGGGGGAAGGAGGGTGTGGGTGGGTGAACCCCATTTCTGTGGCCGCCTTCTGGCAAGGGCAGGGTGGCCAGATGTTATCACCAAAAAAAGGACACATACCTCTCAAAATGTAGGACACCCAAGAAAAATATAGGACACAACAAAATAAAAGCCCAAAATACTCAAATATGTTGCCTTCATGTGGTTAAGTTAAACACTATATCACGTATTATGACATTTAAAACTATTACATATAATTTATGAATGACGAGAAGGTGGCTGCCTGCTGCCTGCTCAGCAGGAAAAGAAGAATGAAGATTTGTCCCCAGCCATCAATGAAAGCAGCGGTCCTGCTGGCCCAGTGGGAGACCGGCAGGGCCACGGCCAGCATCATCTTCCCCTGGGAGGGGAGCAAGAGCCAGGGTGGGACTGCAAGGGGGGAGAGAACTCTTTGGGGTCCCAGCCAGCCTCTGGCCATGGGTCTGACACTGCTGGGACTCTGAGAAGGGGCACCCTGCCAATCAAAGGTGTTGCAGAGGTCCATATGGAGGAGCTGGTTCTTCATGGCAAGAGGATACAATGTTTGGGGGCTCTCCAGGACAGACTGGCACTTGGAGTTTGCCTGGCAAGATCTGTTGGTTTGCAGAAGCAGTTGTGGGGTTTAGCCAGGACCCCCATCCCTGGACTCTGGGTGCTGAAGACTCCCCCAGGGACTCTACATTGGCTGGGGTGATCATGTGGTGACCAGGGGAACTTCTGCCTTACTGTGGTGAAGGACCTGCATGCCTGGAAAACAACTGAGGTGCTGATGTTTCCTATGAGACAGCCAGCATCCCCATGGCGTCACCATGTCTAGGTGCTCCTGTGTCCACGACCACTTACTTTCTCCCGAGGCCTCCAATCTGCCAGGCAGGGTGGACTCTAAACCTGCCACAGGTTCTGAGAAAGCAAGAGAGCAGAGGAGAGGGTCAACCAGGCCCATGGACCACTCCTGCCTTAGCTACCCGTGAGTTGGTCCTGGGTGGAAGAAGGCCATTGGTATGTCTGGTCCCCTCCTGTTTCCAGATGCCCCCCTGGCCATAGACCTCTCTCTGTGCTCTGCCCACTGGGATGTCTCAGAGCCGTGTGGTCTCCAGTTTAGAGGACCAGAGATGGCCTGTGTTTGCAAGGTCGGGATTGAAATGTGTTGACCCTCATGCCATCCCAGCACGGTGAGAAAAGCCCCAAAGACATACCTGGTGCTTGGCTGCCCACTGGGGAGGTGGGCTCCACGGAGGTCAGGGGTTCTGAAGAGAAAGAGGGAAGGAGATTAGTGTGGCCCAGGCCCCTAGGGTGATCCCAAGCCAGGCAAATCTCCCCCCACCGACCCTTTCGGGGATGGGGTGCAGCTCACCATCGGCCACTACAATGGCCAAGAGGAGAACCAGAGCAACGGCGAGCAGGAGGAACCTGCAAAGAGGGAAAAGGGAGTGAGGCTGGGTGGAGATTCTGCCCAGATAACCGCAGTGAGCCATTCAGGGGGCCGACTGTCCTACACTGCCCTGGCCCTGCCAGGCTGCTTTGGATTTGCTTGAGATTGCCTGTCTTTCCAGCCTTCCCTCCTCAGGAGCTTCAGGGCTGAGCAGGGAAGGGTGTCTTTTCCAACAACCTGCAGCTCCAGCTGCTCAGCCTTGTTGCCCATGTGTACGGAGGGGAAACTGAGGCAGAGAGAGAGGGAGAGCGCAAGTCCCCTTGGACAGATGCAACAAATGATCCAAGCCGGCCACCCTTGGCATCCCTCCCTCCCGCCACGGCTGGCACCCACCTGTGTGGTGCCCACATGGTTGAAGATGCTGAGTGAGCCAGACAAGGTCAGGATGGGATCTCCAGGATGGCGACACCTCCTCTGCCTCTGCAAGGCAAAAAGGCCCATTATATGGACCTCTCCTGTCCAGGGCGGAGCCCACGGCTGCACAGCCGCCAATCCAAAGGCTGGCAAGACAGCTTGTGCTGGGGGTGGGTGGGCTGGGGTGGGGGGGAGGAGAATGGGAGGGGGCAGGAGGCATGAAAGCACCTGAGCAGCTTTGTACACTTCAACACACAGGGCAGAGCAAATGCAGGGCATCACTGGGCAGCAGAGATACCCTTGCCAGGTGCAGCTTTCCTGGGTCCCACCTGACCAGCTGCCCCACCAACATTCCCCTTGATTCTGGACCAGGCTTGTGGGTCCACCTGGCACAGCATTGCCTCCCCGGCCTGGGCAGCAAGAGACCTTTCCCAGGGCCCTCTGGAGTTCCTCTTCCTGAGGGGTGGCCAGCACTGCTACTTAAGTCAGGAGGGCCTTGGGTCTGGCACCCTGCAGGGCAAGAAAATACCCAGGCTGTGGAGAAAGGGAAACTGGGGGGCACTCCAGGGCCACCACAATCCCCTCTTTTGCCAGTTCTCATCCCAGGAGGAGAGCCCTGTGTAGCCACAGGGACGTTTTCCCGTCTTCCCAGTGACTCAACCATGCAGCATTTCAGTCAGCTGGTGGCGGGTGATGCCTGCTGCGCCTTCACTGGGCTTCACCCATCATGATATTTCGAAGCATCCCCCAGGCTCTTTAGCCCAAGCCCTTATGGTTTAGCCCCTCCATCTGCACCTGGCCACCAGGTTGGCTCTTGCTCCAGAGGCTGTCAACCATGGGATGGTTGGCTGCGGGATTGGGCCAAGGTCCGGCCAGTCCGCATCTGTGGCCCACAGCAGCCTGCCAGCTAGGCAGGTATACCCCAAGCTTGCCCCTAATAGGTAGGTTTTGCATGGAAGAGTCCAGCCCAGCATTCAGCAGTCAATGTGCTGTGGCTGCATCCAGAGTGCTGCCCAGACCCATGACTTTGCGTGGTGTAACAGCACATTGAAAGCAATGCTGAGCACGGTTTGCATCATTTTGATCATGGCTTTCTGGAGCTGTTCCCTCTCGAGGGGATACCAACTGGCTTTATCCCATCAGCAATCCCATCTGCATCTATGGCTTGGCCAAAGCAGAGAATGCAGACAAAGGGGCTGCTCCCGGAACCACCAGAACCAATCCTTCCACACTGGAAGCGAGTGTGGGATGTGCCTTATCAGTCCCGACTGCTAGACCGATGGAGTCCTGAACCCCCAGGATCAGCCCACCCCTCCCTTCCCCATCCCCACCCCATCCAGAAGGTACCACCAGCAGAACAAAGGCCCCACTGTGGGCAGGGAGCATCTCAAAGAGCTTTTGTTCCTGGCCATCTCCAGGAACCTGGATTAAAGGCTCTGGCAAGGGTGACCGAAGCCCCTGGGGCTGGATGTAATTGCAGAGGCGGTGTGGCTGGCTGGCTGGCTGGCTGTCTCTGGGGAGTGCCGAGGAGGCTGCCACTTGAGCATGAGATGGCATTGGGGCCCAGCTCTGGGAAAACCTTTGTGTCCTCGTCCCCCCCACCCCCCGCAAGCTGGCTTCCTTCCAGCCCCACCTCTCCCACCCTGCCGCCTTCCTGTCTCTCTATTGCCTGTCCGGTACTCCCAGCGCACTCTTTGCTGTGCCACTGTCCAGCATCCAAAGATACAGGTGGGCCAGGCAGGTCTGCTCCCACCTTAGCCCTAAGCCACGCTTTGCCTCTGGAGCGTGACCCTGTTCCTCTCAGTCTACCCCCAGCAGAGCAGCCAGGAGTATCAAATACTCCTATGCAGTGACTGTCACTCTTTTTCAACACGTGGCACACTGACAAGGTGCTAAAATGGACAGGGCATAGCATCAGTTTTGGGACCACTGACCAGGCACACCATGCGCTGATGTGCAGCTCACATCCCCATTGGTCCTGTTTATAACTGATTCTTTCCACACACCTCCACAGCACACACACAGAACATTTGTGGCACACCAGCGTCATGTGCCACGTGATGGCACACTGCTCTTATGGAAAGCGGCAGACTCAGCTGGGATGTGGTTCCCCCGCCCCAGTCCCAAAAGGTGGCCATCAGGACAGGAAGTCTGAAGGGAAAGTCCTGACCCCAAAGGTTGTGATCCGGCCATGGACCACCAAGGCCAGGGGGAAAAGGGAAGGCAAGGCAGGCTATGGGGGGAGAGGGGCTTCCATAAGCCTGGCAAGGTCATGAAAGCCAAGAGTGCTTGGCCAGCCACAGGCAGTGGGTGGGACAGGTGTGCTGGGAAGAAGCACATCATTATCATTAATTATTATTAATAATTATTATTATTAATTATTATTAACAATATGTATATACTGCTTTTCAACTTAAATTCCCAAAGCATTTGACAGAGAAAATCCAAATAACTAATGATTAAGGTCCTCTTGAGGTCTTGTGGTATGAGGTAAGGAGCTGCCAGGTGGTCCCATGAGTAGTGGCGTAGCTTGAGGGGGGGAGGGGGGTGCTCCACCCCAGGTACCACCCATGTGGGGAGACACTCTGGGGGGTAACCAACATCATAATGACATGAAGGAATGGCGCAACCCCATCATGTCATAGACTATCGGATTCATATTGAGGAGCAGAATCCAGTGCAAAAATCTGTTTGTAATATCCCCTTCCTATCAAAGGTTATTGCCAAAAAGCTAAAAATAAAAAACGCATTGAGCTCTATGGCAAAATGAAAGTGCCCCACATTTGGTGGAGGGTGACCACACGTCCTCTTTTCCAGGACATACCTTGTGATCTGGGGAAAAAATCTACACTGTTCCCCTTTTCCTCTTCCAGGCAAGGAGACCTGGGCTCCAGATGCTGGGGCAGTAGATCAGGGAGAACGATGAGCATTGGAGTGATTGCAGGGGAGGGCAGACATTCACCCACTGCTTGGGAGGAAATGGTCACTGCATTTATTTGTTGGCCATTATTATTATTAATTTCTTATCTATCATTACCAGCTCTCATCCTATCTACAGTATTTATATACTGCTTTACAACTCCCTAACAGAGTTGTTGTAAGGACAAAAAAAGGGGAGGATACACCACCCAAGTGGTGGTATAAGAGGGTGGTAGAAAAATATGAAAATATTAGTATTTTATTAGGTACTTATACTGATAATAATTAATTAAATAAGGGGGTATAAAAATTTATGGGCCTCAGGTGCCAGATGACCTAGCTATGCCACTGCCCATCCGCTTCTATCTGGAAACCCCATGAAAGACAAAGGGGTTCCCGGCAGGCCCGTGGCTGGGTGGGATGCCAGGCTGGGCATGGCCTGGGCTTCCCCCTTCCTTGTGGGCTTCTTGGGGGCAGCTGCCCAGGACATGGGCAAAGGCTGGAGATGGGGTAGGGCTGTGCCTGTCCTGTGATCCAGGTGTAGCCCGCCACCAGCCCCCCTCCTGGCGCATTCCTGCCTGGCGCAGACAAGGGCTGGCTCTTCAGGCTCAATGCACCTTTGTTCCCAGATGAAAGGGGCTTGTGGGGGCTCCATCAGGGGCGGCAGCAGGAAGGGAGAGCATAATATAGAGCCGGTGGAATGAAATTCATTCCATCAGATGATTCAGAGACCCTCGTCTTGAATTGTAGATGGAGTTGAAGCTTCCCCAAAAAAGGGCACCAGGCTGGGAAGTTGGAGGACGGCAGAGAAGCCCATCAAGGGATGTCTCATTCCCAGAGGATCCTGGAGATAACAGGAGCCGACAAGGGATACCCTTTAACCCTTATATGATCAACCTGGTTCTTTAACCCTTATATGACCAACCTGGTCCATTGAGCCCCCATTTATAATTTATGCAAATTAGGCTATTTTTAGATGGGCATTTAAGGGTTAATCCCTCCTCTTGCAAGGGACTCAAAGATTAATAAGCCTCTCTTTGCAAAGAAGAGGTGAAGAATATGCTGTCTGCACCTTTGGAAGGAGGAAAAGGCCAGGGAAAGAGATGGGAGCAGAGATGGGGTGCAGGTGAGGCAGAGCCTCCGTACCGGAGTTCTTTCAAAAGAGCTGCTGCTGTGGGAGGCTCTCAAGTGCTCTAAAGCTAGGCGCACTGCAGAGCATGTGGCTTCCTTGCAAGTACTTTGGTGCTTCCTAGAGTGACCCTCTGTCCTCTTTTTCTACGACATGTTCTCTATTTTAGCCTCACGTCCTGGAAAAAATTCTTCTTCGTCCCCCTTTCCTTTATAAGCAGCAGCATGAAGCTGTCTTGCTATTACTAAATTAGATGTTTTAAATTTATTTAATAGGTCAAATTGTGTATAAATCAACCACATGAAAGCAACATATATGAGTGTTTAAGTTTTTATTTTGTTGTCCTACATTTTCTTCAGCGTCCTAGTTTTGTCCTCTTTTGCATTCTGACACCCAGTGTCCTGGTTCTGCAGGCTCTGGTGGGGAGGCTCTGCCTCCCCCGCCTCCTTTCCAAAGGTCCCCATCCAGCTGTGCAGTGGCGTAGGTAATGATCATGTAGCCCGGTGCAAAGTGCCAAATGTCGCCCCGGAAGTGATGTCACAGTCGTAAGTGATGTCATCCCTGGCTATTTTTAGAATGAAAATTGGGGGGAAACCTGCCTCCTCTTCAGCAGTTCAACACCATTTGCTCAAGCACCAGTTGGAGTCCAAGAAGATTTTGTTGCTCTCCCCAGTAAAATCCCATTAATTCAGTACAAAATGAAAACGGTGTCCCTTATTGGTTAGGGAAAGAGTGCTGGGCGGAGGAATAGTTCTTCTTTCCCGCTGCATAGAAGAGGAGCACCACGTAGGAGTGTAAACCCCAGCCTGGGCAACTGGATCATGATATATACTGTATATGATTTATGTACTGAGAACGGATTCATATTAGCACCTTATTAGTTCCATCCAGTACCAGAACTGCATCTCTTTGGCTCTCAAAGCAATCAGTCTCACGGGAAAGTTGAGTTAAGAAAATCCATTTTTGTTCCACCAGCTTTTGTGTTTTCATCTTCGGGTTAATTGGCCATAAAGCTTGAAAGAATCTCAAGATTCCAATGCAGTTTGTTTCATTGCATTCTGAATAATATTACCTTTCCCACAATACATCACAAGATGGTATTACCACTCATACAGACCCCATTCTTAGCCACTAGTGTCAAGCTCAGCTGGTAGTCCCTCTAAAGCAGGGGTGGCCAACACGCAGCCCAGGGGCTGCATGCGGCCCAGGACGAGGGTGGATGCGGCCCTCCTGCAGAGCTGGCCACCATCATTGGAAAAACCGGCTTTGTGGCAACAGCCATTTTCAAATTTTGCGTGCTTCTCTGCGCACTGCCCTGGGCGGCCACCGCAAAGCTGGTCTGGGCTGCCTGGATCCTCCCCCTACCTGCCTCCTGGCACGCAGAGCGTGTCAGGCCCCTGCAGACCTTGCAGCGCTCGCCCACCCACATCCCCCAAAAGCAGCCTCAGCCTCTATCCCAGCCGCTGCCTACTGCCCTTGAGACCTACTCAGAAGGAAGCCCCGTTAAAGTCAATGAGGCTTACTCCCAAGTTGCAGTCTGAGAGCTCAATCCTATGCATGGCTACTCAGCAGAAAACTCCATTAAAATCAATGAGACTTACCGATCAATGAGGATCGCTGCCCTTCCTATGCATCATGCCTACTCAGAAGTAAGCCCCATTAAAATCAATGAGACTTACCCCAAGGTTTAAAAAATGTAGGACAAAATATAGGACATCCTACATTTTGTCCTACATTTTTTTTAAAAAAGAAGTTGTTAGTGTTTATGTGCGGCCAAAACCAACTCGTCTTCTTCCAATGCGGCCCAGGGAAGCTAAAAGGTTGAGAAAGGCAGGATACAAATTTTTAAAATAAAATTTTTTAAATAAAATAAATAAAAATAATAAATAAAAGGTGCTCTAAAGCTTGTAGCCTGGTGCAACTGCACCCCCCTAGCTACGCCACTGGTGCTCTAGCCTTTCAGGCCCAGGGTGACCAAATGCCAAACCCAAAATTCCTGAACCCGGGGCCAAAATTCCTACCCGCTTAAAAAATGGCCAAAAATGTACTTTTTGTTTTTGTTTTCTTGACCATAACATTTGATAGGAAGGAGAGATCTCCAAACGGATTCTTGCATTGGATTCTGCTCTTCCATACGAATCCAACGACATATGGCTTGGTGGGGTCTCTGCACTATCACAGAGTTTCAAACTGAAGCCAAAATGTAGGACACCCGGAAAGGAGGCTAAAAATCCGGACAAATCCGGGTTTATATGGTCATCTGGTCACCCTGTGAATCAGGCCACAAGCAGGTGTTCTGGGTCAGTAGTCCAAGCCTTGTTCCCTCCTCCTGAGCCCTGCCTTGGTGGCCAGCAGGGGGCAGCAATGCACCCATGCGAAAGCCTGGCAGGAGTGCGTGGCTGGAGCTTGGTGCCCCTGGAGCTCCGCGCAGGAGACCAGGCCTGCTTTGGGGGACAGTGGGGGTCTGAACCCAGGAAGGAGTCAGGCCTGGGCTGCTCCCTCCTGGGGGGTAGGTGCAAAATGCAGGGACTCTGTGCCCTCTTCCACCTCCCACCCAGCCAAGCACAGGATCAGGGTTGCCTGGCAGACCAGGACCATGCCCCATCCAGGAGGTGGCATACTAGGCAGGTGCTCCTGCCAGGTCATGGTGGCTGGCAAGCCTTGAGGCTGCCATCATGTAGATGTCCACAGGCTGCGGTTGAGCACCCCAGTCCTCTGCTGATGTTCTGGCACGGAGCACTTGCATCAGGCAGCCTCGCCATGCCAGCCGCCTGCCTCCCTTCAGAGCACCTCTAGCCAGGGCAGCTGACGTTGCAGGGATCTCCGGAGTGGAAGAGGCCGTAGACGCTGACCAGGGGGAACATGGTGAGAGCTCCCACCATGGAGCCCAACTGGACCACAGCCCCGCACCAGACGAGAGCGCTGTGCCCCTCATCTCGCAGGATCACCCCAATCATCAGCTTGACGTAGGAGAGTGCGCCTGTGAAGAGGACCCAGCACAGCACCTGTGGGGAGAGCATGGAGGACGTCAAGGGCAAGAGTCATGCACACCCCCTGCCCCCTCAACTCTGTGGGAAGAGAACTGGGTTCAGGAAAGGCACAGAGCATGTTCTCATCACTTTGTGCCCTTATTGTGTCAGCAACATCCCCACCACACCACAACATACGTCAGTGCCAGGCTGGTCAGGGAGAACATTGACCCTCAACTGTGGGAACTGAGTTCCCCACTCACAGAGAGAGGGGGAGCTCTTCACAACTCCCAACCCTCCCCCATTTTCCTCCCTGGGCATCTTCATGGGCCCATCGCTGGTCAGTACCACTTGCTTGCTTGAGGTGGGTGGGAGGGGGTGACTGCAAGTGTTGGTTTGGGGTGGTGGCACCTTTTCTTGGCAGTCCAGTGGAATGACTTGAGCAGCACCTGCCCAGCTGCTCAGCCTGGCAGACAGGGTGGCACTGAGGTGGCAGGAGGGCTTCCGGGGCTGGCCCTGCCCCAGGCCACACATACTCACAATGAGGATGGCTCCAGTGGGCACCTGCAGCAAGGGAGGACACGGGCTGAAGGCAGCCACGGCCAGAATGTAGGAGGCAATGAGCGAGCCGGTGGCAGACAGGACCCCCAGGAAGACCAGGGACCTGGGAGGGCAAAGAGCAGAGAAGAGTTACTGATTCCCCCAGCCCTTCTGCTTCAGCTTCCCTCCCCACAACCTCCAAAGGGAGGTGGCACAACTTGTCCAGTACATCTAGTGGCCATTAACAGACCCCCAGGGCTCCAGGAATTTGTCCACATTCCTTGTCAAGCTGTCCTGGCCACCACTCTCTCTTGAGTGTCTCTTGAGTGTCTCTTGTCCTGCCTTCTGTTGGCCTAAATCGCCCACTGGTTTACCCACTTTTGCCACACCGTGTATTATTTTAATAGACTTGAAGCAATCCAAATCCTCCTTGGTCTGATGCAGGTCCGCTGCGCCAGCGCAGGAGGATCAGAAACATGCCATATAGCACATCTGTGGCTCGTGGGGGTGCTTGGGCATGGAGGAGCCCCAGCCCACGGAAGCTGCAAGCAGCCTCTGCGGTGGTTTGGAGGAAGACCTCCATGCCAGCCATGCTGGATGAGTGGGCAGAACTGGACCCTGTATTCCACATGTGGCCACCCCACAGACTTGTAAGGCCACAACGCAAGATGTGCCGCTTTCTGCTCCATCCCATCGCTAGTGACCTCAGCACAGGATTATTTGCCCCTTCCGTGGCTGCCACACATGGCTCAGCTCAGCATCATCCCCACACTCTCCACAGCCACTCAAGGTCTCTTTCCCATTATATAAAGCGGGGAGATTTTGCTCCTTGTGCATCACTTCCTACTTAATGATGCTTAATGATACTGAACACCTGTTGCCGTTTGGCTGCCTGCTCTGGAGAGATCCTCTTCTCAGCCTGCTTTAGCTTCTTACCACCCTGGGTGTCACTTGCCATTCTGGCCACCTCACTGCCCCTCTGCCACTACCGATGTTTGATGGATTGATGATTGATGGACTGATGGACAACTTTATGACAACTGATTGACAACAACAACATTCATCATTTATGGACCAATTCAAAAGCTTTACAGGATCCTTGTAGTGTCACCTTCCCGTTTCCTTCCACTTGTGACAATGGCACTTTCATCCCTCTTTGCTGCTCCTCTCCTTGAACCCTCCACCCTCTTCTGCTAGCTTCAATCCCTAGATGTGAGCCTAGGGACAGTGTAAGCACAAGGCCAGTGGCCCTTCTTCCACCCACCCCACCTTCCCTCCTCTCCTCTTCCCCTGCCTTGGAAAGCCCTTTTCCTGGCACTGCTGTGGCGCAGCCACTAACACCTCTGCACCTGTGCCAGCCTCGTTCCGGCTGCGTTCTCTGCGCTCTACTCACCTGCAAGGCAGGAACATGCCGATGAAGCAGGCCAGCGGGTTGGCTAAGCTGGCCAGGGTCGCTGCAAGATGGTAAGCAGAATTGCCGTAGGGCAGGCAGGAGTAAGACTGCACGGCGGGCAGCACCCCGTTGGTCAGGGCATTCACCCAGGCCAGCTGCCCAAAGATGTAGGCCACCTGGAGCCAGGTGTAGGTGCCAGAACCAAAGGCCCTTCTTCCCACAGGAGCTCCGTCCACAGGCTGCTGGTCCACTGGGAACTGCCTGCTCCCCATCTCCTCCAAATGCAGCGCTGCCTGACTGTCTTCTTTCATATGCTCTTGCCTGGCAAGGGGAAGGTGGTTGAGGAGGGCAAAGGCGGCCAGGCACAGGGCCATCATGCTGGTGAGGAAGAGGAAGAAGCCATGCACAGGGAAGCGGGCCATCTGACGCCCTGGCTGCAGTCCCGTAGCATTGCCTGCACTGCTGCCGTTGATGCAGTGCACCGTGCCCACACCCTGCCCCAAGGCCACCAGTCCTGGCAGCAGACCACTCAGGCCCTCGCCCACGAAGTAGGTAGTGAGGTACCGGGGCTGCATCCTCCGCATGTAGGGCAGGAAGGTGACGGAGGAGGTGCAGTCCACCAGGGCGAGGCAGAAGATCAGGCAGAGGAGGGCCGTGCTGTGCGGGGAGCCCCCCACTATGCTGGTCTCCCTCCAGAAGAAGGCCAGCAGCAGGCAGGCCAGGCTGCCCAGGGCAATGAGGGCATAGATGAGGCCCACCTCATGAAGCCAGCCAGGCAGGAAGCGGTGCAGCAGGGTGACTGCCAGGGGCCCTCCATTGGCCAGCTGGATGATGACAGTGAGGTAGGCGGGCAGGAGCCAGCCTTCGGGGGCCTCCAACACCAGGAGGGGCAGCTCCACCCACACGCCGTTGATGGCCACCCAGGCACCGGTGCCCAGCAGGCAGGTCAGGAGGTGGACCACCACGCCCATGGTCTGCCGTCGGCTGTAGCAGGCTCTGAAACAATACAATGACACGCAGCATGAGTGGACCTGCCTCTGCCCCACATGTTCATGCGCCCCAGTGATGTGGTGCTGCTCTGCATTTCTCACTGATGTCCTCACTCACTGGTTCTCTGTGGATCATCCCCATCTCCATCAGTGTGGTGCCATCAGAGGTGTGCCAGGGGAATGGGAGGCCCCCTTCAGTGCAGCACGACCACGCTGAACATAAGAACATCAGAAGAGCCTCCACTGGACCAGGCCAAAGGGGCCCCTAGATGCGCCCATCTTGTCCAGCTTCCTCCAGCACACAGCGGCCCACCAGATGCTTCAGAGAGCACATATGACACCGGCATCCATGTGCCTCCCCTGGATCTGGCATTTTGAGGTTATCCACATCTACATCTATCTATGCACACACACACACAAGCACACACGCTTCATGGATTGTAACATGCATGCAAGGAATGTGCCATGCACAAAGGCTGCAGGAGCCAGGTTTTGTGGCATTTTCCCACACTGACTTGGAAACAAAGTGCCTGAGTGCCCAAAAAAGAGGGGCCACCCCAAGAAGTGAGAGGCTTCTACATACTTGGGAGGAATTCCCAGGAACACGCACATGGAAGGGGAAAGGAACAGGCAGCTGCCAGCCTGGGCTGCCTGGGCAGAGCATTCAAAACCAGCCAGCCAGAGGGCAAAGGAGCCTCCCAGTGATTTCCTCCCTGTGAGACTAAGGATGGCAGGAAGAGAGTCTGGTTTTTTGAGGCATGTCACTGTCCCTTGGAACACAGAGGAGTGTATGAGCCACACACGAGTGTACGAGTGGTTCAGGCAGAGATGCTGGGAATGGCCCTGGGCGTTCTGTAGGCAAAGCCAAGATGGCCAACAGAATTTCAACGGCGACAAACGTTCTGGGAGACCCGCAACCAGCAGACTTGAGAAAAACACCACAGATGTGCACGCGGCTGCGAGGGGAAATAGTCGAATCACCATCCATGGGTTTTCAGAGGATGTGCAGATTAGTTTCGGTTCAGTTCAGTCCATTCCCAGTGAAGGTCTGGGCATGAGACGCATCTCTGCCAAGTTTGTGCCGAAACTGCTTTCAGCTGACCTTGGGTTTCAGCTGCGCAAGATCTCCTCGATTGTGTCGAGAAGAATGAAGACTTTTTGAAAATGGGCATAAGGGGAGATGAATGATGGGTCTCTGGCTATGACCCCAAAACCAAGGCTCAGTCTTCACAGTGGAAGACCCCAACCTCTCCGAGACCCAAGAAGACACTGTGAAGACCCTGTTGACTGTCTTCTTTGACTACAAGGGGATTGTTCATCTCGAGTATGCTCCACCTGGTCAGACAGTAAGCAAGGAGTAGTACTGTGACGTGTTGCGGCATTTGTGGGATGCTATTCATGGGAAAAGGCCAGAATTGCATGTGTCCGGGGAGTGGCAATTGCACCATGACAAAACACCTGCCCATTCAGCGCAGTTTGTGCAGCAGTTTTTGGCCAAGCACAACATCCCCCAGGGCCGACGGCCACCATATTCCCCAGATCTCGCCCCTTCAGACTTTTTCCTCTCCCCAAAAATCAAATCCCACTTGGAAGGACAAAGATTTCAGGACTTTGAGGAAATGCAAGTGAATGCGACGAGGCAGCTGCTGCTTATCCCAGAAAACAAGTTCCCGGAAGGCTTCCATGAATGGAAACAGCGCTGGATTAAGTGTGTGGCTTCCCAAGGGGACTACTTTGAAGGAGAGGAAATGCCAAATTGTTATGTGTTGTAGCTTTCCTTTTATAGCACCAGTCCTGGTACTTATTGATCACACCTTGTGTGTCTGTGTGTGTGTGTGTGAGATGGTGAGCATAGTGGCAAAGACAGAGGGGGTGCAAAACACTAAGTTTTATACTACTGGAGCTCCATCTTGCCTCGCAAGTGGCCCCTTTACCTCCCCTTCAGAGCCGTTCCAGGCAGTGGAAGCAGAGCAGAGGCATTCACTTTAATTCTCCCACCCTGCATTCGCCTCGATTCGCTTTGGCCCCCCAGAATGGCTCCAGCAGGGAGTGGCCACTTGCACACTGCAGTGAGGCTGCCTGGAAATGGAGTGCTTTGCTGCTTGCACCCCCTCCAGCTATGCCACTGGGTGAGCAGGCTGAGATCGCCTGCAATTTCCTACACTGACGGGAATCTCATACATCTGCAGGTGTTGAAACTGGAGCAAACAAGGTTGCCCTGGTTGGCTTCTCTGTGGCAAGGAACAAGTCCATGCGCATTCCTGGCGCACACTCCCGTGTGACGGAGGAAGCCTGCATGCAAGTGCAAAAGCAGGACAGGGCTTGCAGCAGAAGGTGCGACTTCCTCCTCCTCGCAACCCATTGGGATCTTTGGACCTTCCCAGCAGGTGCCTGTGCACACTCTCCCCAGAAGCCTTCACTGCGTACCACTAGTCCTACTCTGGATTGTGAGGAGCCCTGGTTGCCTGCTGGTTGGCTTGTTGGGACACACTCACCTCCGCAAGTGCAAGTGTAGGTGGAGGTGCCAGGCAGGGCAAGCCTCTCTCCTCTCCTGCCTTTTCTGGCTGCCAGTTTTTGGCTGAGCACCAAGTCCTGGAGGGAAGCTCTGTCAGGATTCGCACTGGGGTCCTCTTCATCCTTTGCACAGTGGTCCACGTTGTACACAGGGGACCCCAACTTTCCTGGGCACTGAGATGCCTGCCTGACCCACATGGCGTTGGAGGAGAGAAGCAGCCACTTGACTGCAAGCCACTGTTTAATTCTCTTTTGGGAGGGGATGAGGCTGCCTTCTAGAGCAAACGTTGAGTTCCACTTTCACTGGATTGGGACCATTTTGGTGGCTTTGTATTTTTGAGCATGAGCCAAGGAAGGTTTGCTTACTTGTGAGTAAACCTGGTTGAGTAGCTTAGTTCTGCTTTCCACTGGGTTCAGTTCAATAATCAGGGACTTCCTTCTGGGTTGATTTGTGGGGGCTGCGTTCATTGGATCAGGACCATTCCAGGAGTCTTGGATTCCTGCCCTTCCAATGGACCAAGGCACCTTTCCCTGCTCCCAAGTAAAGGCTTGATATGGCTCAGTTTCACTTTCCGTTGGACTCCATGCATTTTGAGTTTTTTGGGGCGGGGGGGGGGGGGGGTTTGGCCATAACATTTGATAGGAAGGAGATATTTCAAAGCTGGTTTTTTATTCTGCTGGAAAATATGCATCCAAAAGTATATTCTGATTTTTGCATTTTTTGTTATTTTGCTCCCCCCTAGTGTGTATTTTGGTCACCCCCCATGATAGCACCTGAAGGTGCTATCCAGTGCCCAGTGGGGCCCACCCACCCCTGAAATGGGCTCCTGTCACCTCCACATGTAAGTATGTCTGTCCCACAGAGCAGTGTGTGTGCCCCCCTGTTGCCCAGTGTGCAGAAACCCCCTCCCCACACCAGTTCACTGGCTGAGTGAGGGCAGAAGGGGTCCAGAAGCAATGGCACTTCACGCTTTGGGGGGTTTAGGAATGAGTTCCTCTCGCTCTCTCACACACACACAGCTCAGAATGATGGATGTGCACAGCTCCCTACACCTCGCTGCCCTTCACAGGGCTTGTCCACTCTTGCAGACTGGAACCCTCAGACTGGAAGGCCTCCCCCTACCTGCCCCACTGGTGCCTTGGCTTTCCTCTGCACTTGGGGGTCCTGCAGCAGCCTGCCCTGCAGCGGCCTCCTCAGTGGGTGTAGCAAGTATTGCAACAGGGGTTGTTTCAGTTTGGGAATAGTGGGGTGGGGGAAGCAGGGTCTGCCTCCTGGATCCATGTGGTGGATTGTGAGGAAGGGGCAAGTGTCAGGACTGAATGCACCAACTGTTCTGAAAAGTCTCCTCCAAGTGCCTGGCAACTGGAGGGGTTGGCAGTGCTTGCACCCACCCAAGCCCTTTGGCTTGCCTCCCTCCCCCTCCCAGCAAGGCTGTCCCTGGGCGCCACTCCTACCTGGCCCTAGAGGGGGGCTCAGCACCCACCTTCAGCTGCCGTGTGCGGCTGGGGACGCCAGAAGCTACGGTCTGTCCGGCTCTCCCGGTCCTGCATGTGCCTGGCTGTCAATGTCATGCCCTGCCTTGCTGTGCCCAGCCCTTCCAAGGGGTGTGGTGAAAGGGGCCTGGCTGGGACACCAAAGCAGGCTCTGGAGGCTCAGCTCTCCCATGGTGGGGAAAGTCCCCAAAAGTGGGAATGAACTGGGAAAAGATAGTTCCTTTCCAGGCTAAAAAGGCAATTTGTTCAGCGTTTGTCCTGTGTGCTGGTGGAGTCCCCTCGCTCTGGATCAGAGTCATCCAAACCACTGGAGAAACCTGGCCAGCCTTACCTACTTGCATTTACCTGCCTTCAAACTGCTAGGCTGGGAGAAGCTGGGCTAAGGACAGGCGCTCACCCAGTCTTGTAGGACACCAATCTTGAAATCCAGCCTGCTGGTCAACAGGCACATCCCAGTTATAATAAGACACAGCAGCAGCAGCAGCACCTTATCAAACCAAGCCGGACAAAGTCGGAGGTCATTTCAAAAAATCAGAAACAAATTCCTTGTGGTAATTTGCCTCCCTCCCTCCCCCTGAAGCAAGGCTTCCTGGGTGCTCCCTGGGTGCTGCTCCTACCTGGCCCTAGAGGGAGGCTATGCAAGTTAGGTGTTTGTCGAGCATCTCTGCATGTTCTACACACCAGGCTGATACTTGCCAGGTTTCATAGGAAAGAGCATCAGTGGAACAGATGCCAAGGGAGGTGGTGGACTCTCCCTCACTGGGGATCATCAAGTAGAGGCTTGACCTGTTGGAGATGCTGTAGGATTTTCTGCTGTAGGCAGGGGCTTGGACTATTAGGTCCCTTCCAAGCGGTAGGATCCTAAAATGCTGAGAACTCTGTATTAAGAACTTCTGTATGAAGTGCAGTTTCCAAACCATCTTCAAGGGCAGCCCCACATGCAGCACATTATAATAATCTTGATGTCACTGTGACATGGATCACCACCATGTTATCACCACCACCGTACTGCCTGACCCAAGTATGTTTCCCACTGGACCGAGGCTCCCTTGGCCACAGCTGCCACCTGGGAATCCAGGACCAGCTGCAAGACCAGCTTGACCCCTGAGCTGCAGACCTGCTCCTTCGGACGGAGTGTAGCAGTCAGGGCAGGATGAGCCTGGCACATGCAGTGTGGATTTCTCAACCAGGAGAACCTCTGCCTTGTCTGGATTTAATCTCAGGGGCCTCATCTTGCCTGTCCCCACCACCTTCAGGCACTGCTCTAGGACCTTAGCACTCACCCTATCCAGTCCCTGGCATAAGGCGACCAAAGTTGTTCCCATCCTAAACAAGGGTGGGCCCAAGCCGGTTCGGGCCGGATCGCCTGAACTGGTTGTTCCCGTGACCCCGCCACTACCGAACCGGTAGCTGCAGGGTGGCAAGAAACCCCAGCGTACTGGTTCGATACGTTTCCTCCAGCTGGAGGAGATACTCGTCTCCTCCAGCTGGAGGAGATACTCGTCTCCTCCAGCTGGCACGCGCCGAGGTGGAGGAGATGCCAAGCTGGAAGAGAATCACAGCACATGCGCCAACCCCCAGCGTGTGCCCCCGAGCCCCGCCCCTGACCCCGCCCCCTGACCTAACCGGTTGTTGGGCGAGGTGGGGCCCACCACTGATCCTAAAGGCAGATTGAAAGAGATCCAGATAATCATCTTCATCCAGGACTCTGTGGTTGAGATGACGCCACCTGCTCAATCATTTTACTCAGAAAGAGGAGGTTCAAGACTGGCCAGTGGTTGTCTAATACAGTGAAGTCATCATCATCATCAACCTTTATTAGGCATAGTGTCCAGTGGAGTCAAGGGAGGGCTTTTTCAGACGGGGTCAAACCACCACCTGCCTCAAAGCTAGCAGCACTACCTCCTCCATCAAAGAAGAATTAACCACCCCACATCTACTCAGCCATCCTTCCCTGGCAGATTGAGTAAGCCAAGTTGGGCAAGGGTGGCCAGGTAGACGGGCAGGCAGCCTCTCACTCCAAAGGAGCCTGTCCACGTTCTCAGGCTGTCCAAGCTGAAAAGAATGTCACAGAACGGGACTACCAGATGCCAAAGGGATCTCATCTGACAGTGTCACCAGGGCGTCCTGGACCTTGTTGAATGTGGTCTGTGGAGTGCTTGGCCAACCAGGTACAGGGGCTGCTCCTCTGATCTCTTGGGGGCCTGGCGGAGGAGGCCTTGCACAGCACGGAGCATTTCTGCTTAATGGTTCTCTGCGAACGCTTGGCTGCTCTCACCACCATGAAACTTTCCTATGAAACCCGGCGAGGATCCGCTTGGTGTGTAGAACACGCAGAGATGCTCGACAAACACCTGACTTGCAGAGCTGATTTTGCAAGTTTGGGGTTAAAAAATAAACACTGAAAATTCAGATGATTTTAATAGGTGATTTCAGCTCTGAAGCACCCCCAGGAAAAGAAAAAAAGAGGCCAGAGGGTGCCCTCAAAATTCCTTTCTGGCTGGTGGAACCTGCTTTCTGTCCTGGTCTGGTCTGCTTTAGGATCAGAGTAGAACGGGACATGCTTATGCGGGGTGCAGCCGATGTGGACTCCAGCAACTGGCATGCCCTGGGAGGAAACCAGGACGTTGATCCAGCTGGAGAGGGTGAGCTTAGCAGGGGCCACGTGCTTTCTTAGCTTGAATCCCCCAATTCAGAGGCACAGGACATAAGAAAAACTTGCTGGCTTAAACCACCAAGCACAAGCAGGAAAAGGAAACATCTGGGAATAAATCAGACCTGAAGGGATCCATCAGGAGGTGAGATGTCTTGATCTACCGGATTTGTGTCCTGCCTCCGCCCCCCAAAAGGGGCAAGAAAAACCACAATCCAATAAAAAACAGAAATAGGAAACCCCATAAAGGCAGCAGGAGGAAGAATCTTCAAGAAACTGAAGAAGAAGAAGGCTTGACATGGCAGCAGGCAGTTCTGGGGGCAGCATTCTCCGTTCCAAGGGGAGGGAGCCCCATAAATGTGGTGCCACCACAGAGAAGGCCTAGCATCGCTGAAAGAAGGGGATGGGCAGCCGGGACAGGGGAAGGTGGTCCTTCAGAGCTGGAAAGGCAGGATGACCAGACATCATGACCACAAAAAGAGAACAGGGCCCCCAAAACGTAGGACACCCAAGAAAAATGTTGGACCTGAAAAAAGAAAAGCTAAAAACACACATATGTAGTGCTTTCATGTGGTGAATTTCAACACTATACAACTATTAAATTTAAAACTATTACTTATAATTTATTACATCTAATTAATTAATGACAAGAAGGCTACATGCAACTGCTCACAAGGAGGACACTGCAGATCTTTTTTTTCCAGGGAGGCTTTCCAGCCAAGAGGCTTGTATTCTCTCTTGCCCAGTCAACCCTCTGGCGCAGCACCGTGTAGCGTCAATCTTGCCTCCCTGGTGCCCTCCACCCACCAATGCCCGCCATCCTCCTCTTTACAGGGAGTGAAGGCTGAAGCAAGAGTGGGGGACTCTCTAGTGTATCGTCTCCCTGTGACCTGCTGTGTCTTGGCCTGGGGAACGGTCCCTGTCCCTAAAGATGACCAGCCCAAGGAGGCAGGGGGATCTTCCCCGTCAGGCCACCTCTCTCTTTTCCCTCGCTCTTGCTCCTCCTGCTAGTGCTGGGAGGCAGGCGGTCCTGCAATACAGCTTGCCCCCTCCCAGTCGTGGGCCAAGAGTCCTTCCGATCCTGTCCTTTGGCTTGTTCTCTGATCATACCTGCAGGGACAGGTGGTCTCTCTCCCAGACTCATCCCAGATGTTCCAGAAGGTGAAATGTGTCTCCTGCAGGAGCCTGGTAACCATGACCAACTCTAGAAGATGGAGCACATCTCCATTTCTAAGCCAAAGAGCTGGCATTGACCATAGATGCTTGACCAGTATCAAGATCAGTGATTGTCAACCGGTGTGCCGTGGCAAACTGGTGTGCCACTGACAGTCTTCAGGTGTGTCATGGGATTTTGGGAAAAGTCATTTATTAATAGGAAAATTAGGGGATTTGAATGAAAGGGTATCCCTGATCCCAGAGGCTAAGCTTAGAAAAGAGAATTGCTAAAGAATCAGAGGAAAGGAGAAGAAAAGCCCCCTGTTCCCTCTGTGCCCATCCTTGTGCCCATTTCGCTGCCGGATACCTAGACATCTTGCTGAACTCTGGTTTTCAGACAGATCTGAGTTGTGGCACAAGTTAGCGCAAGATGTACTCACAACTGTGTCTGATGCTTCTCTCTCCAGGCAGATCCTCTTCAGTGTCATTGGGGGATATACACAGGCAGAGGAATGAGGGGAGCTGGAAGCAAATTGGCTCCAGCAGCCATCTAATCAGTGCTTCCACGCTGCAGTTATATCCTTCTTTCTGTGGGCCTTGAATGTGGGCACTCATGCCCTGGTGAGTCACTCCTGATGCACCGCATAGCATGTGTTTCATGCCGCCCAACTGTGCTCGTCTTGGACATCAGCCTATTACACAGTGCCAGGGAGGGGGTGCAGGCAGGGGCCAGGCTGCGGTTCAGAGTGTAATAGGAATGAAGTAGTACCAGCAGGGAAAACTCAGGAGAGGATGATGCAAGCAAGGATCAGCTTTATTCAGAGCTCAGGCTCAGCCGGACAGAGTTTCCTGCCTTCAAAAGGACTGAGCGCTTTGTCCAAATTGACTAGGCCTTTTAGAGCACAACTGTTTCTCTACATGATAAGGTGATTCTGTTCATAACAAGAGGATTTATACAATCAAAGATTTTATCCTCAGTGTCTTCCTGAGCCGAGATGGAAAAATGTGTGGCAAGACATGACATGACACATCAGTACAATGAAGAACACTTGTGGCGATCAAGCAGCTGTATTCTGACATTGGTTGCTCCATCTGAGTTTCCTTTCCCACAGGAAGAAGAATTACAATTTTATTTTAATTTTATAATCTTTGGGCTTCAAATAAGTTCTTCTGATTTGCCTGACAATTTAACACTGCTTCACTTTCCGTCCAGGCTGCAGGGTTTGGCAAGACAAAGGAAGGGAAATTTCTTTCAGTTCCTGCTGAGATAAGCATTCTTTACAGGTCTTAAGTGGGCCACTTACTGTAGACAATAACAGTGCTTGAGAACTTGGGACAATATTGTGGTGTTCTCATCTCCTCTCGGGGAGCCTGTGAATGTTGATTGGAAGCTTCTGTCAGGGAATGTGTGTCTGCAGCCGTTCTTTAATGTCTGTAAGGTGCTTGGCTGCGTGTCCTTTACTATAGGCAGCCCACAGAATGATTTCAAAGGTATCAAATAATTTCAATAATTCTCATAATAATTCTAATAAATTCTGACAGCTGGTTTTGTCTATCATAAGAGGAAGAACCATTCCTGCTTTGAATCATAGAATCATGGAGTTGGAAGGGACCTAGTAGGTCATCTAGTCCAACCCCCTGCCTGCAGCAGGAATTCCCCCGAGAGCATCCCCAACAGGTGCTCCTCGAGCCTCTTCTTGAAGACCCCCAGTGAGGGAGAGTCCACCACCTCCCTTGGCAATCTCTTCCACTGCCGAACCACCCTCACACTCAGGAATTTTTTCTGGATATCCAACCAGAAAACACAGGACTCAAGGTGAGGTCTGACCAATGCAGAGTACAGAGGAACTAGAACTTCTTGTGACTTGGAAGCTCCAGTCCTCTTAATGCAGCCTCAAATGGCATTTGCCTTCTTTGCAGACACATCACGGCTGACTCAGGTTCAGCTTGAGATCCACGGCAACTCCAAGATCCCGCTCACATGTTGTGCTGCCAAGCCAAGTACCCCCCATTTTATACTGGTGTTTTTGGTTTTTATTGCCCAAGTGCAGAACCTTCCACTGCTCCCTGTTGAAGTTCATTCTATTTGTTCCAGCCCAGGATTCCAGTTTCTCCAGATCCTCCTGGAGGTTTCTATCTATCTATCTACAGTATTTATATACCGCTTTTCAGCTGAAAAGTTCACAAAGCAGTTTACCAGAAAATGAAAAAAATTAATAGCTAATTAATAGCTAATGGGTGCCTGTCCCAAAAGGGCTCACAATCTAAAATGCAATAAATCTAAAATTCTCCTTCTTCTGTTGTGTTTGCTACTCCTCCCAGCTTGGTGTCACCCACAATTTGATCAGGCTCCCCCGTACCCCTTCCTCCAAGTCATTGATGAAAATGTTAAAGAGAAACGGGCCCAAGACAGAGCCTTGGGGGACCCCACTTGAAACCCACCTCCAGGTTGACGCAGACCCATTTACTAAAACCCTTTGAGTGCGGCCATCGAGCCAGTTGCGGATCCACCTAACGATTGCCTCGTCTAGCCCATATTTTTCCAACTTCCCAATTAAGATGTCATGCGGGACCTTGTCAAATGCTTTGCTGAAGTCAAGGCTTTGCCTGCAGAACACCCAGGGGCATTCCCTCTGGGCTTCCTAAAGCCACTGCTGCCCTGCTGGCAGGGCTGGTCCAAAGTGGGCAGGAGCAAAAGCTCACAGACCTCACAGCTGTTCCCAAAGAGAGACACTGGATTCCATGAACCAGTTGTTCCCAAACTTCTAGCACCAGGACCCACTTTAGAAAATGAGAATGTGTAGGACCCACTGGAAGTGAGGCCATCACTGGGACATCATCAATCCTAAACTGTAATCCTACCCATGTATATACCCAGGAATAAGTCCCATTTGCTATCAGTGTTTGACCCATATATATAGTAGCCATATATATGTGTAGCGTGTGGCCATCACATTGACCATGACAGACAAAGCTGAGCACAGAATCTGCATCAAATGTTGCCAAAAGCCCAGTGATGCCTGTGCAGAGATCTACGCAAAGGTGCAGAAAGTGAGAGGAGTGTATGAGCCACACACGAGTGTACGAGTGGTTCAGGCAGAGATGCTGGGAATGGCCCTGGGCGTTCTGTAGGCAAAGCCAAGATGGCCAACAGAATTTCAATGGCGACAAACGTTCTGGGAGACCCGCAACCAGCAGACTTGAGAAAAACACCACAGATGTGCACGCGGCTGCGAGGGGAAATAGTCGAATCGCCGTCCATGGGTTTTCAGAGGATGTGCAGATTAGTTTCGGTTCAGTTCAGTCCATTCCCAGTGAAGGTCTGGGCATGAGACGCATCTCTGCCAAGTTTGTGCCGAAACTGCTTTCAGCTGACCTTGGGTTTCAGCTGCGCAAGATCTCCTCGATTGTGTCGAGAAGAATGAAGACTTTTTGAAAATGGGCATAAAGGGAGATGAATGATGGGTCTCTGGCTATGACCCCAAAACCAAGGCTCAGTCTTCACAGTGGAAGACCCCAACCTCTCCGAGACCCAAGAAGACACTGTGAAGACCCTGTTGACTGTCCTCTTTGACTACAAGGGGATTGTTCATCTCGAGTATGCTCCACCTGGTCAGACAGTAAGCAAGGAGTAGTACTGTGACGTGTTGCGGCATTTGTGGGATGCTATTCATGGGAGAAGGCCAGAATTGCATGTGTCCGGGGAGTGGCAATTGCACCATGACAAAACACCTGCCCATTCAGCGCAGTTTGTGCAGCAGTTTTTGGCCAAGCACAACATCCCCCAGGGCCGACGGCCACCATATTCCCCAGATCTCGCCCCTTCAGACTTTTTCCTCTCCCCAAAAATCAAATCCCACTTGGAAGGACAAAGATTTCAGGACTTTGAGGAAATGCAAGTGAATGCGACGAGGCAGCTGCTGCTTATCCCAGAAAACGAGTTCCCGGAAGGCTTCCATGAATGGAAACAGCGCTGGATTAAGTGTGTGGCTTCCCAAGGGGACTACTTTGAAGGAGAGGAAATGCCAAATTCTTATGTGTTGTAGCTTTCCTTTTATAGCACCAGTCCTGGTACTTATTGATCACACCTTATAGTTCTGTAACATTTCCCTTCTGAGACACCAGACTGCACCCCATGATCTCCCACAAAGTTTTCTGCCCCCCCCCCGGTGCAGGCCATTTTTTTAATCACCCCAGAAAATGTCCCCCTCTTTACTTCTTGTCGCACTGAATCAATCTATCAATGATATATAAAGACCACTTTTTATGAGTAGTGAAAGCATGTGTGGCACAGGACTAGGGCCAGGGAGTCAAGTCCACATCCTGACTGGCCATATCCAGGGTTCTGCAGAATTGGCAGGCAAGGGCGTTGTGGCAGCTCAGGTGCCCTCACCTGAGCACCAAGAGCCTTTTCTTGCAGTGGCCTCAACTTGAGAAGTGCTCTGATTTCCACCCTCCTCCCCACAGTGCACATAGCAAGGGGGCATCTGTTTGGCAGAAGAGTCCCTAGTGGTTCACGGTCACCCATGGCTGATGGGACAGGGTTCTTGGCAGCGCAGACTCGATGATCCGACCTAGGCCCACTGAAGTCAAAGGGGCCGAAGTGCAGACCTGGGTTGGGTTTTAGCCAGTCTCCACCTGAGAAGCTGCTCAGACAATGCATCTCCTTCTTTACGGGAATCAGAGCGTGACATCCTTTCCTTGTGGATCTGAGCCCAGTGCTGTCCCCAGACCATCTCTTTGGAAAGGTCAGACGAACAGAAAAGCACAACTAGTAGGAAACAGCAAGGAATGATTTTATGGATTTAAAAGGTACATCTCACTTTTTCAAGGCAACTTACAGTAGACAACTTAGAACGGGACCCACCACAAGAAGAGCAGAAAAGGAACAGCACAAGAAATCTTGAACAAAATCCATTAATGAACAAGTGGCTTTTTGGTTGGTGCCCTGGGGAGGGGGGTTCAAATCAGGCAGTTGTGACAGGAAGGGCCTTGCTCCTCCTATCTATTAGCCGGACATTAGACCCATAAGATCTCTGTATGCCCAGCTAGGTAGGGCGACCACCAGACATGACATGACCAGCTTTGAGTTCCTCTCAAGAAATGAGGGCAGATGGCAGAGCAGGGACATTGCTGCCAAGGAAAAGCAGTCCCTGGACTGTGACTGTGTCTATCTGGGCCACAGCCTCAGCCTTCTGATTCCCCCAAACCACAGCATTTCTATACAGGCTCATGCTGGGGCAGACCAGCCTAAGTGGGTGCAAGGCCCTGTAAAGGAACTGCCAGCCTTGCAGGTGAGGGTCCAGAGTTTCCACTGAAGTCAAGCTCACGGTGCTGAAATGCAATCACTGTCCCATGGCCTTTACTCATGTGTCTTCCATGCTAGAGTATGAGGCAGGGCTCAGTGCAGCCTCCTAAGTCTGAAACGACTGGACCTCAGGGGCATCTGTGGATGGAGCCAGGATGGAAGGGAGATCCGCTACATCCCCAGCTACTCTGGCCCTTCCCGTCCTCCCAGTCAGGCTTTATCAACACCAAGGTGGGTTACAGTCCTGGAAAGAGTTCTTGGAGCTTTTAAATGCTACCTTCCCAACTAGGATGCTTAGAAGAGCAGGTGCAGACAAAAAAGCCCATTTGTGCACCCAGAGCCGAGGCTGTGACGGGCTCCCACTGGGGTGCTGCTCTTTGAGCCAGCTTCTGCTTTTGGTACATTACCTGTTTGGGTCCTGACTCACCACCCTCAATCCATCCTGGTATCCACCTGGATGTGGGATCAAGAGCGCTAGGTTCGGGCTATCTGGGCCATACCGGCTCTCCCTTGAAAATATGATCAAGATGCGCACATGTTCTCTACCATTTGCCCAGAATGAGATCCAAGGTGAGAACACAGTGCGTATTTCTGATCATCGCCTGCCTAATGGCATCACTTCCAGCCTCCAGCAGGCACCACGACTGCTGCTGGACGTGAACTGGACCCTTGAGTTTTCTCTTGGCTGCACAAAGGAGGATGCCGAAGCCAGCTGCAAAGATGGACAACCATTTCTTCCCCAACAGCACCTGCTGATAACTGGCCTTCATCAGGACTCTTTAATGATACTTGAAATAAAGAACGCTTCATTTAGGGAATGTGGTGAACAAAAGGATGAAATGGTGTCATCAGTCAACACAAGCACACAGAACGGACTCTACAGACACCTATGTGGAGAAGCAGCACATTGAATGGAATGGAGTGTGATCTTTGAAGGGCATAAGATTGTCATCTTCTGGAGATCCAGAAGTCACAGGCACACTTGGGCTACAATCCAGAGTAAGTATGGGACCTTTTACACCAATGTAGTTATGGTGCCACCTAGGGGAAACCTAGAGGAAATGCATAGAGCAATCCAGAGTCAGTGCCTCTTATGTCTTCCCATCGTTACTCTGGATTGCAGGGTTGCTCTCCCTTTTAAGAAGTTCCTTAAACATTGATTCTGGGAGTTCCCTTTCCCTCTCTTGGTCCTACCTGGGCTTCCATTCCCCTGAAGAACCTGCTTTTTCAACGACAGGGAGGGAAAATGGTTGTTTGTGTCTTATAGAACTATTTCTATAAATATTAAAGACTTCACATACCTGAAGTTCTCCTTATCTAGGGTGAAGCATTACAGAGATCTTGGGGTGCTGGTGGACAGCCCAGCAGAAACACAGAAGGCCAGTTCCGTGCTCAGGATGATCTTTGAAAAAAGGGATTCATAACAAAACAGGCAATATGTATATGGTCACATCTAGATTAACGTGTCCGGTTCTGGTCACCACATCTCAAAAAGGAAACGGAAAAGGTGCCAAAACGGAGATTGGGCTCTGGCATTTCTGTAAGAAGAAAGGCTACAGCATTCAAGGATCTTCAGTCGAGAACAGTCTTTCCAAACCCCATCCCGAGGGTTGATACAGGGTTTGGAAAAGCCCTCTTCTCTGTGAGCAGTTTACCATTCCGTCTCCAAGCCACATATACTTCCAGTAGATGTTCTGGGCAGTTGCATGTGCTCGGATGTCTGGTTGCACAGCCTTCTGAAATGCCAAGCAACAGATGACCTCCCAGTGTTTCCTGCTGACCAGATCTCCAGGAAACTACATGTGGTCAGAGGCGGGACGGCAAGCTCTGGTCCAAGTGAAGATCACATTTTCATCCATCAGCAGTCATGAGTTTGGCAACAGCTGGTTCCAAAGGAAGCCCCCCAAGGAGGTTATGACTGAGATATATTATGCACGGATGGATACAGGGAAGTTCTTTTCCCTCTCAACCAGGGATCATTTGCCAGGGGGGACCTCCTTGCACAGGATGCAGTAAAGGCACTTGGTTTAGGTCTCTTTCAAAGCGGGGTAGGTGAAGATTTAAAGAGAAAAATCATTCACTGGTTACAAGCCAAGACGACTCTGAGCAACTAGGGGTGGCCTCACTCTGAATGCCAGGGTGGCAACAGTGCCATCTTGTGTGCTCCTTGACTGGCCACAGTGTGGTAGAAGCTGGACCAGCTGGGCCAATCCAGGGGCGCTTCTCATATTCTGGAGAATCTGTCTCCTTTTACACCAAACAGTTCTGAGAGGTTTAAGCAAGTCTAGTAGCTGCTTAAAAAAAATTTAAAAATTTTTAAAAACATTTTTTAAAAAAATTTTACAGCCCAATCTTATGCATGTCCACTCAGAAGACTCATTCTAGTAAATGGAGTTTACTCACAGGTAAGTATGCATGGGGTGCATCCATTAGCAGGGGAGTGTTATTGGGTGAAGTGAGGGAAAGTGCAACACAGGCCTGTTCAGGTTGGTGATGGGCAAATTTTGCTGTATTCTGGCCACTGCTTTCTGGGTGACACATATAGGGCAGTGGCCTGAAACGATCAGGGCAAAGGCCCAGCTTCAAGCAAAGGGCAGGAGTTTTGACTGAGTGGGCCAAAGAGTGTGAGTGGCTCATGCTGCACCATCAGGGCTGAGTGACAGTTTGTACTTTGGTTGTGAGCCCCGGTTGTGCCACTGCCACCCTTCATTGCCTTCTCTGGGGGTTGCTTTGCCAACACCACTTCCCCCAGTATTGGTATTTGCCCCGTGACAGCATATGCCCCGCATCACCTTTAACATACAGTAAATCAGTACAACCCAACACTGGGTCTGTCTACAGGAGTGCAGAAGGAACCCTCTCCTGGCATGTGCTTCTCCTCTCAATTCTGAGGAGCTTCTGGAGAAGTTCACTGTTATCACCTGTAAGGACCACACCACTCAGATCAGACCTTTCACCACTTCCAGGCCACAAAGCAAATAACTCAGAGCTCTGAAGTAGGAACATTCACTCCTGACCCAAACCCTACAGCATACCCCATAGCTGGCTTCAGGGTCTGTTTCTTCCTCCAGTGGCCCCTTCTGAAGCTATCAGGCTTCCATACCACTCAAGCGAGCTGAATCCCCAAGGTGCAGGGTGGGAGGAAGTCTTCCCCAGAAAGCTTCAGAAGGAGCAGCTTGGGTCCCAGGGTCAAGGGAAATCTGCTGGAAAGGCACCAGTGGGGATGGGAGCAACTCCCCCTCCCAAAGCAGCAAAGCCATCCCTTAAGGCAGAGGGCAGACGGAGTTTGGATAAGTGCTGGGAGAAAATGCTCGACTGGCTGTGGAGTCCCATTTGGCTTGTGCTACCTGCATGGCTTGGAAACCCACCCCTGGAGTAGGGAGAGAAGCTGCAAGCAGGGGTACGTGTCCCCCTGAAAGCAGGAGTCACACAGAAGTGCCCTTTGGAATGTCAACACCTGTCCCCAAGGAGAGGGACAGCGGAGAATGGGAGGAGGAAGAGGAAGGAAGGTCCTTCTCTGCAGGCAGGCCAGGACTTGCGCAAGGGTAAAGAAAGGGGGCAGGCAGAGACCCCTTTCTGGACAAAGGCAGGCTTCTTCCAGTTATTCATTAGCAGAACCCTCCCCCCAGTAAGGAATACAGCAACATATCATTATAATTCAGTAGTGGTGCTGGACGGGCTTGGTCCCCCCCTCTGGAATTCTGGAGAAGCCTTGCCCTGCTAAATCAGGTCTCGCAGCAAAACCTTTCCGGGGATCCACACTGCTGGACCTAGGCAGGGCAGGCCTGGCTTCTTCCTTTCTGGATGCTGCTCCTCTTGCCAGCCCAGCTGTGGGCTGCACCGTCCCCTCACTGGACTCACACCCCACAGTTGTCCACACAGTCCTGCCCACTATGGAAAACACTGTAGATGCCAGTGAGGGGGAACATGGCAAGGGCACCTATGAGCGAGCCAGCCTGGATGATGGCCCCACACCAGACCAGAGCATTGTGGCCGGCCTCATGCAGCAGGCTGCCAATCGCCACCTTCACATAGGAGAAGAGCCCCAAGAACAGGATCCAGGCGACCACCTGTCAAAAGAAGACAGACTCAGGACCCTGCCAAGCTGCTGGGTAGGCAGGAGCTTGAGAGGAGCTGGCCCTGAGCAGATTTAAGGCCACGTCTTAAAACAAGCAAACCAGTTAAACCAGCCACCACAAGTCTGAGTGACCCCTTCCCCCAATGGGTCTGTGTCAACAAAGAGCACTGCTCCTGCAGGAACTGTCCAGTCTGTCCTGCAGCATGGCTCAAAGACTGGGCCAGGCTGGAGGGACCTGGATCCAGCCTTCTTTGCCCCCTCTTTCAGAAATGCTGATGCCCATCAGTCATCCCCACCTCATCAGAAGGATTGCTGTACTCACCACCAGAACAACTCCTATGGGGCTGCCCACTAGTGGAGGGCAGGGGCTGAAGACTGCAAGCACCATCAGGTAGGCTCCAAACACAGACCCGGCTGCTGAGATGATGCCCAGGCCCAGGGACGACCTGATAAGGCACATGCAAACAATTAGCACAACAACCCTGCTGGGCGGGAGACTTGAACCCAACGCTGCTGAAAAGACTGCCACAGCCCCAATCCCAATTTCTTGGAGAGAGGAGCCTGCTGGTGGGCTCCTTTCAATTGTGCGGGGCCATCTCAAGGAAGCACAGACTTCTTGCTCATACCTGGGCTGACATCTCAAGGAAAGGCTACACATTCATGAGAGCAGAGAAGGCACCATCATCATCATCAGAGCAGATCATGCACTCGAGGCACTTTTCCTAGAAGCACAACTGCAGCCATGCGTGCAAGTGCTCACAAAGCAGTACATGCAGTACGGCTCTGTTTCATGGCTCCCCACCGACAACGCCATCTAGTGGGCAGAGTTCAATCTAGACATGATGGTTCTTAAAGTGGGGGTCAAGACCCACCTGGGGGTTCTTTTCAGAATTTGTGACTTCATTAACTTGTGACTTCATTTGTGACTTCATTTCAGGGGCGTTGCAATGAGCTGAGCGAAGCCATCTTGAAATCTGGCACTGTGCACCATCATTTGGAATGGGGCACCTAAGCAGCAACCCATACTTTCTTGGGAGTAACTCTCGTTGAAGACAATGAGACTTAGTTCCAAGTAGACATGGAGGAGAGGCATCACAGTGATATCACTCTCTGTTTCTCACTTTCAGGGTGGGCCCCCAGATAGACACTCTCAGAACTGGGTCCTGGCTGAAATGCTCAAGAACCTCAGACCTACAGCTGGCCTCAGACCACGGATGCTGCTCCCTTTGCCCTGCAGGAAGATTCACTTTGCTCCAGGAGGGCTGGAACAAGGAGCTCAGCTGTGGCAAGGAAGGGGCTTTGGGCAGCAGCCTGCAGTCCTTTCAAAGCAGAGGAGAGGCAGACGTCTACTTGCCCCTAACAGCACCCATTGCTTCCCTGCCTGCTAGTCCCTGCCCAAGAACTCCAGATTTTGCAAGGGAAGGGAGTTACGTGTGGTCAAGCAATGGGTGGCACTACGAGTGGTCTGGGTTCAAGCCTTTTTTTAAGACTAACTAGTGCTTTACTGCCCAAGATTCCACCTTCTGAAGATAAGAAGCTGCAACCCTCCAAACAAACCTGATGCAGAACTAGAAACAAACTCCTACTCTGACAGTGAGGGAAACCTCTTTGATATGAGAATACTTAGGATCAGAAGATGTGGGCTTCTTGTTCTCAGCATCTGATATTGTTGGTGAATCCTAGAACTGTATAGCCCCCCCTTGTCCCACAGAGCACAGATCACAAGGCTTGCCTGGGGCGTGCAGGCACATCACACTGATGAACGGTGCAGGGACCTCACCCACCTACCTACACAGCAGGAACATGGCGACAAAGCAGGCCACGGGGTTGGCAATGTTGCTGAGCACAACAGAGAGGTGATAGGCCATGCTCCCATAAGGCAAGCATGAGTAGCTCTGCACCGAGGGCAGGACTCCGTTGGTTAAGGCATTGGAAACACCCAGTAGCACCAGCAGGTAGATGTTTCGCCCTGTCCAGAAGGTGGTGGCCAGGGGCTCAGCAGCAGCTCCTGCAGTGACAACCTCCGTCGTACTGCTGGAGGCAGGGGCGCCACCATCCTGTAGTGGAAAGGACTCCTCTGTCTCCACACTGTCCTTGGAGGAGCTCCTCTTTGCCTTGGGGATGCCGTAGTGATGGTGCCAGACCACCAGGGCCAGGAAGGCAAGGGCTGAGACAACCAGCAGGACCAGAAGCAGCCAGAAGTAGGTGCTGGCTGAGAAGTTCTCCTCCAGATAGTGCGGCTGAGAGGTGTTGCTGTATGTGCTGTTCAGGCACTCCAGCTGCCCCACACCCTGGCCCAGCGCGATCATGCAGGGGAGAAGGGCGCTGAGACCCTGACCAACGAAGAAGGTCCTTATGAACAGTGGTGGGAACTGGTACATGAAAGGCAGGAAGGAGACATTGGTAGTGCAGCAGACCAAAGCAAGAAAGAAGGCCAGCACCAGATATGCCAGGCTGTGGTCCTCACCAGCCACCACTGCTGTTCGGTCCCAGAAGAGTGCTAGGAAGAGGGCAGACAAGACAGCCATGGTCTGGATGACGTGGATCAGCCACTGCTCTTTCAGCCGCCCAGGTGCATAGTGGTGCATCAGGGTCACACTCACAGGGCCCATGTTTCCCAGGGCAATGAGGACCGAGAGGTAGGCAGGAAGCTTCCAGCCTGCAGAGAGAGCACAGGAAATTCTGATCTGGAACATCAGACCCTAAGGCTGGTCACCTGTAGTGGCAACGGCTCTCAGGCAAGGCCTTCCCCAGACCAGACTGGAGTCACTCCTGGGGCTGGGCTGGGCCAGGCTTCCCAGACGAACTGTGTAGCAACCCCATTGTCATTAAGATTGGGGAGCACAGACAAGAATCATTCGTTCTGCAGGGAGAAACGAGGGTCTGCCCAACATGGACTTTCCTTTCTGTCAATGCACAAACTGCACCCATGTGGGCAGGACAGGCCTTGCACAGGTTCCACACCTGGCTGGTTGGAAGAGGGGAAACTTCCAGATCTCCCATACCAAAGAGACAGCACTGGGAGAGCACACGCTCCGTGTCACACACAAAGCAGCAGGAAGCCTGCTGGAGAACAAAAGGGTCTCACATACTGTTCACCAGTCAGGCTCCCTGGAGGAAAACTGGGGTGGGCAGAGAAGCATGAGGCTCTTCCTCCCTTGGGCAAGCTGGAAAACAGAAACCTCTTCTTTACTGCCTTTATCTGTTCACAGTCCATGTGACCGACATCTGAAGTGCCCTCCTTGAACCCACATATTGCATCATGCAGGAGAAACCCTCTCAAGTGGGTGCTTGAAACAAGTCTGACCCATCTCAGGGTCCTCTGCAAGCACCAGAAGATGCAGGGAAAGGGAAGCCACAGGCCATTCCTAGCTGTCAGCCCAGGGGCCTCCTGTCTTGCCCCACGGTATGCTCACTGCTGTCCATGAAGGAGAGGTTCTTGGCTTCTTGCAGAGGCTCTCACTGAGAATTGCCCAGACCTACAAGCATGCCACCACCGTGTAGCAGCACCCACACCTTTTGAGGAAACATTCCACCCTGGCATGTTCATACCACTTGGGGTTGGGCCTCAATGGCCAAGAGACAGATCCCACACTCCCCTCCCAAACCAGCACCCTGCCTGCTCCTGTGGTCCTTGGCCAGTCACTCTTTTCACTTACACTCCAGTGGCTCTCCATGCAAACCCGTAAACCACCCACCCTCCAGTTTAGCAAGCTGGAGTGGGCCTCAATCCTAGTAAAGCTTCATCCCTTCAGCAGCAGCCATTTGCTTGATCCATTCCCCCTTCTGCACTCCTCACCTTCTGGAAGCTTCTTCACCACCACTGGCAGCTCCACCCACAGGGAGTTGACAGAGACCCACGAGCCCATCCCAAAGAGGGCCACGAGCAGGTGGGCGACCGCATTCCAGATGTTCAGGGAGGCAGACATCCTCCTTGCCTGGGGAGGAAGAGAACAGTTCAGATAGGATGACAGGGGCAAGGCTGTAGCCTAGGTGAGGAACTTGCCCACAGCTAGCCCAAGGGCCTCCCTGGCCTTGCCACTCTCCCCAGTCTCCTCACATGGCTGGCAGAAGATCTGGGCCAGCCAAGGGGGAGGTCAGATCATCTACCTAAAGAGGGGGCTGGCACTCTGCAACCTGAAGTGACCCCTTTGTCCAGTTTTGTGCAAAGCCACCCTTGCAAGACTCTCTCCTGACATGGTTTTTCCTACCTACAAGGAGGAATCAGTTTTATATATTGCTGTTAACTCAGAGAGAAAGAGAGAGAGAGAAAGAGAGTCCAGACTGCAGTCCCCATGGGCAGCCTGACGGTCTAGGCCTCAGGAGCCCCTCCATCCTCTACAGATTTGCAGCCTAAAGAACTCTAGGCGGCAAGGAGATGGGACGTGACAGTACACTGTCAAGAGGGGGTTGCATGTTTTGAGGGCTTCAAGTGTTGCTCAGCACTTCAGGATCCCCTGCTTGGTCTCTGGCTCCAGCTCCAGTCACGATCTACTTCTGTAGACTGGCCGAACGCTCAGTATGGATGTCCTCCTTCAACTCAGCCCAGCACAAGGCCCTCCAGGATGTTCCTTCCTGTCCAACATGCCATTAATCACAGGAAGAATCCTAGAGTTGGAAGGGACCTAGTAGGTCATCTAGTCCAACCCCCTGCCTGCAGCAGGAAATCTTCCAGTACAGAATCTTCCAAGACTTCCAGTACAGGAAGGACCACGTCCTCAGCGTCATCAGCAAAGTCTCAGACTCGCTTGGTGATCTTGGCTGATGGCCTGGCAAGTGACCCCCTTCTCATAAATACTTGCAACTTTACTTAGATTCCAAAAGGAGGACGGTGATGAGGGCAGGCAAGGCCTAGATCTCAACATAGCAAGGTTTTCCCTGTACTCACCACCTCCACCACCACCCTGGCTGGACCCCCGGTTTCTCCAAGCACAGAGGCGGTCACAGTGTCCCTCTTCACCACAAGATGGCAGTGCTCACCAGCAAGATTTGGCGTGGTTGACTACCTCTCCCTTACTGGGGAAACTATGCTGCTCTGCATAACTCGGAGCACCATGTTGCGCAAGGGAGTGCAGCATGGCTTGCGCGTGCCAAGTAATGTCTCTGCCTTGTAGCACAATCATTGAAGATTACATACAGTGCATGGCTGGGGATGGGGCTACCCACAAGCTGCTGCAGATCTGTTTCTTAAGAACGACTTGCACAGATATACAACAACACAAAGGGCACCCTGAACTGGACTACCAAAGTTAGTTTTGTGGCTGACTACCAAAATATGCACACAGATGCAACCGTGCCTACTTCACAAAGTGGCAAAACCATCACTTGCACCTGATTCCTTTAAACTGGCACGAGCAACCAACACGTGGGAACTGCTGCAACAAACTCCAATGTGCACGTGTGATCGTCCCTATAAGGCAGGAGACCTGGATGGTTTCTCAAGCACCATCCCTGAGTGAATGTCTTATGGCAAGAAGGAGAGAGAGAGAGAGAGAGAGAGAGAGAGAGAGAGAGAGAGAGAGAGAGAGAGAGAGAGAACGAACAAGCATCTGGCCAATGGAAGAAGTGCAGAGCTAACCCTTCCACCATTGTGTGCTTTGACTTCAAGCCCTGAGCTCTCCTAGGGCTGGCTCCTCCGCATCTCAGATCAAGTCCCAGCTGTGCCTATCAGAAAAAGGCTTGAGGGGGGAGGCACAGCTGGACTCTGCCTCAAGCCCAAGATGAGATCCTGCTGCCTGTGTTCCCTTCAGCTAAGCGTTCTGCTTGCCACAGGCAGATGATTCTGGCTGTTCTAAGTAGAAGCCTTGGGGATAAAGCAACCCAAACATTTTCCACGAGGCCACTCACTGAATCAAGTTCACTGGAAAAAGACAGTGCAGGACTGGATTCTTCCCCGATAGTCCAGAAGATTCTTCCACACTAAGCTCAAGGAAATATGTCCAGGTGCCCCTTGTGAGCACAAATCTTCTTATTCCTCCAGATCGAGATGTTCACAGGTCTGCTGAAGAGGAACGATGTTAACTACTCTGAGCTCCCTGGAATGTGAAACAATGTGAAGAAATCAATAAAAGGAGGCAGAAAAAGAGATGGTCCAGAGAACAGCCTCCACGTTGCCTTACCTCCAAACCAGTCTTAGCCAGTCTCCTGTAACTGGCAAGAGAGCCAGAGGATCACTGCCAGATGGATCCACCTTTTGTGGCACTGAATTTCCTCGACTAAGGGATCAAGCTGGTATCAGAGCTCTAGGCCTGATACTGGGGGACATGATCCATGACCCTGCCAGCCTCTCTGTACCAGGCAACTGATGCTCCACTCCTGGCTGATTCCAGCAGCAGACTGGAGTTACTCATTGCAGACCCTCCAGTTACTCATTGCTATTTACAGCTCCAGGTGGAAACCTTATCAAGAGCAAATGTCAATCAATCCCAGTGAAAACAAGAGAGCCTGGAGGCACCTTCCAGACTAAGAGGTTCTCCCATCCACAATGAGAAGACTTGCCCTTTAAAACAACTGGCAACTAGCCACACACAGGGTGTAGAGGAAGGAATTCAGCAGCCTTCCAGATGGAGGGAAGCAGGCAATGCAGTCCTCAGGGATCTGCGCCAGGAGGCCAGGATCATTTACATTGATCTGGAGGGTTTTTTAAATCAGGGAAACAGGGTTGGGAACGAGAGCAAAGTGATCAAAAGCATTCAGGATGATGAAAAGCCAATTGCAAAGAGCTCCAAAAGGATCTCTCCAAACAGGGTTTATGGGCAACAACATGGGAAATGAGGGTCACTGTAGGCAAGCAGAAGTGCAAAGGAGCCAAAAACCAAAACACAAAATAAAAAGGCAAATGTCTGATGGCTCTGAAGTGGTTGTGACCAACTGCAAGGAGAGCTCCGTGAAAGTATCAGTTACAGTGGCTGTCAAAAAAACTTCACCTTGAGGATGAAGGTGTTCACAAATCAGGTTCACAAACTAACAATACAGCCATATCTAGGCTGCAATCTGCACACACTTTTCCTGAAAGTACAGGAACTTAGAATCCTAGAGTTGGAAGGGACCTAGTAGGTCATCTAGTCCACCCCCCTGCCTGCAGCAGGAAATCCCCCTAGAGCATCCCTGACAGGTGCTGGTGGAGCCTCTGCTTGAAGACCCCCAGTGAGGGAGAGTCCACCACCTCCCTTGCCAATCTCTTCCACTGCCGAACCACCTGAACCGCCAGGAATTTTTTCCGGATATCCAGCCGGAATCTCCTCTCTTGCAGTTTGTCCCCATTGGTTCTAGTTCTGCTTTCAAAGGCAGCTAAGAACAGATGAGCCCCTTCCTCCCTATGACAGCCCTTCAGGTATCTGAAGGTAGACATGCATAAGATTGTGCTGCAAGAAAAAGAGGTGCACCAATGTGGGGTGCCTCAAAAGTCAACATCCCAGCTAGATGTGGCAACTCCTTTCATGTGGAAGGGGGAGCAGAGGAGGACAAAAGCATTTGGGGCTTTTGAGGTGAGAAAACAAAAATGAGCCACAACATGAGATGAACAAGGCAAACCAAGGAGTTTTTCTCTCACCACATCAAGATCAGAGCCATGAAACTGATTCCTTTTCCAGACAAAGGAAAGGCCCTTCTCCACATACAGCGTATAACAACTTCTGGAATGTGCAGCCACCAGAAGTGGGTCAGCCATGAGGAGACTCACTGGACCACTTCAACAGAGGTCTATCAGTGGCTCTTGGCTGTGGCCACCAAATGAACATCCATGTTCAGAGGCACTGTTCAGAGGCATGGGCTGGGGAGGGGCAAGGATACCTGCCTACATGTCCCTGCTTGGGGACTCCCAGAAGGATCTGGCTGGCTGCTCTTGGTAGTTGGATGATGGAAACTTGTGGACCTTTGGCCTGATGTGGGAGGCCTCTTATTGCCTGGTTTATTGTTTTTATCAGGAACTGCAATCACCAAGTTCCTCTGATGCTGCAAGACAGGAGCTCTGAAGTGCTTGCCTGAGCTGACCTCCCTCCTCATGCTGGACTCTGCTCCCAGGTAGTTTTGAGAAAGCAAAAGTTGTGGTGGTTCTTGGGACTTAAAAGTTGTGGTGGTTTCAGGACAGCCTTGGGGGCATCATGACTTTTTCCCCCAAGGGGTTGCTAAAAGCTGGGTACAGCCATCTTGCAATCCAGCACTTCCCAGTAGACATGCAAAGGATGGGGCACTCAGGCTGCAACCCATACTTTCCTGCGATGAAGCCTAATTGAACACAATGGGACTTGCTTCCAAGGTGAGCTCCAGCATCACAGTGATGTCGCTCCTGGCCATGATAGCACTTTGGGGTTGACGATGCTTGAGAATCACCGATTTCACTCTCAGAGCTTCAAACTTCCCATAGCAGCTCTGACCACTGATCTGTCTGCCTGAGGACACAATCCTAACCAACTTCCCAGCACCGGTGCAGCTGTGTCAATGGGGCCGGTGCTTCAACCTACAGTTACGGGCAGTCACTGAGGCCTTCTCAAAGTAAGGCACTCTTTCTTCCCTGACTTCTGAGTAATATTTCCCTTACGCCAGTACTGGATAGTTGGTTAGGACTGTGCCCGAGTTCTCTCTTCTCTGATGGGACAAGGAGACCCTTCCAAGGTGTTGATAAGCAGGACGTCACAGGAGACCCATCACTAAGACCCAAAGACAATGGTGTAATTCTGCCAATCGCGTCACAATAACATTTGGGTGTGTAACACAATAACATTAGCAAATGTTTGGGACTATATTTATTTTGCAGCCATAAACCTTTTATCAGTTTCGTTCGCGGCCCCAGCAATTGGAAACGGACCACAGGCAGAACCTTCTTAGATTGGAATACATTTATACAGTGTCAGAGACAGATCTAGAGGGTTGTCAGGCTTGGAGGGGTCTTGCCGCAGGATGCAGTGAAGCTCTCTGTGGACCACATCTGGCCTCAGCCTGGGGTTCGGACACCTCACCCCGTCAAGGCATTCTCCAAAGTCAGTCCGGGGGAGCTACTCAGACCCCTGAATGCCTGGCCTCCTCTGCACTGCCCAGAGGCTTCCTCCTCCTCACTCACACCCCTCAAGGAGTTATGTTTGGGGGCAATGCTGATTTCCCCCAACTGGTTGAAGGCTCCTGGCACTCTCTGAGGAGCTCCAGTGGGGAGCTCTGCCTCCTCCTCCCACCCACTGCACATCCCAACATCCAAGGGGCCCAATACTGTCCAAGGGGCCCAATCCTGTTCTTCTTTTTGCAGGACTTCACTGGAGAGATTCTGCCTCACCTGCCTCCCATCCATAGCATATCCCAATCCTAAGGGCCCAGTCCTGTCCATTTTTTGGCAGGGCTGCTGCTTGAAGGGCTCTGCCTCGCCCGCCCCACACCAACGGTCTGATCCTGTCCTCCACTCCAAAAGGCCCAATCCCCACCCCAAAGGGCCGATCCTGTGCCCCTTTTGGCAGAAACCCTGTTGGAGAGGCTCTGCCTCACCCGCCCCACAACTAAGGGCCCGATCCTGTCCTTCTATTGCAGGGCTCCAAAGGGGAGGCTGTACCTCCCCTGCCTCCCATCCACAGCATATCCCAATCCTAAGGGCCTGATCCTGCCATTTTTGGCAGGGCTGCTGCTGGAGGGGCTCTGCCTCACCTGCCCCACACCCAAGGGCTTGATCCTGTCCAAGGGGCCTGATCCTGTCCTCCAGCCCAAGGGGCCCAATCCTGAGCCCTCCTGTTGAGAGGCTCTGCCTCACCCGCCCCACACCCAAGGGCCTGATCCTGTCCAAGGGGCCTGATCCTGTCCTCCAGCCCAAGGGGCCCAATCCTGAGCCCTCCTGTTGAGAGGCTCTGCCTCACCCGCCCCACACCCAAGGGCCTGATCCTGTCCAAGGGGCCTGATCCTGTCCTCCAGCCCAAGGGGCCCAATCCTGAGCCCTCCTGTTGAGAGGCTCTGCCTCACCCGCCCCACACCCAAGGGCCTGATCCTGTCCAAGGGGCCTGATCCTGTCCTCCAGCCCAAGGGGCCCAATCCTGAGCCCTCCTGTTGAGAGGCTCTGCCTCACCCGCCCCACACCCAAGGGCCTGATCCTGTCCTCTGCAGCTCTGAGGGGGAACCAGCGACCCCCGAGGCCTCAGGCCGCTCCGCCTCTCCAGCTGGGCCTGCCCCAGGCGAGGAGCCCCTCCAGGCCCAGCCCCCTCCCTCCAGCCATGAGGCCCGCCCAGGGCCCTGAGGCGCGCCCCGACTACCCGCCCCGAGCACGCGCCTCGCACACCCTACCTCACTGGTTGGCTCGCCAGACATCCCGCCAGCCTTAGCCACGCCCTCCCGGCATGCTCCGCGGCACCGGAAGTAGGACTCTCTAGGAGCGAGGAGGACCGGAACTCCATGGCCGCGGAGGCCCCGGAAGGGCGGTGCTCTGCAGGTGCGCCAGGTAGAGGGGGCGGGGCTCGCAGGGGGCCGTCTCCATGGAAACCTCGGGGCCTGCGTGAGGCCTCCACACTCGAGAAGGCCTCAAAGGGCACCGGTGGGCCTGGCAGGGAGGAGGGGGGAGCAGCAGGCCCCGGGGGTCCTCCCCCGGCCCGGCACCCGCAACCAGCGGGGTAGGGGCCCCCACACCCCATACCGCCCCTGGGGAGGCACCTCGCACTCCCCACCCCCAAGGTAGGCCTCCCAGACCCTCCGCTCACCCCCCCGGGGGTGCCCCCTCACACCCTCCGCTCTCCCCTCCCGGGGGCCCCCCTCACACCCTCCGCTCACCCTCCTGGGGCCCCCCTCACACCCTCCGCTCTCCCCTCCCGGGGGCCCCCCTCTCACCCTCCCGGGGCCCCCCTCACACCCTCCGCTCACCCTCCCGGGGGGCCCCCCTCACACCTTCCGCTCTCCCCTCCCGGGGGGCCCCCCTCACACCCTCCGCTCACCCCCCCCAGGGTGGCCCCCCTCACACCCTCCGCTCTCCCCCCCCCGGGGTGGCCCCCCTCACACCCTCCGCTCTCCCCCCCCGGGGTGGCCCCCCTCACACCCTCCGCTCTCCCCTCCCGGGGGCCCCCCTCACACCCTCCGCTCAACCCCCACTGCCCTTCCTGAAGACAAGCCCCTCACATCCCCTACCGCACCCAGGGTGAGACACCCTCTTTAGGGTGAGCCCCTAACGTTATCTTCTCACCCCCGTCGGAGGCCCCTCACACCCCCCACCAATCTCAAGTTGGGCCCCTCATACCCCCCACCCAGAGGTGTGAACCCTCACAATCTCCTCAGGATGGGGCACTTCACGCCCCCCCCATTGCTCTTCTTGAAGACCAGCCTCTCACACACCCCTTTGCCCCCATGTTGGGGCTTTTGTACCCCACACTGCCTCTGGGGTGGGGCCCCTCGCACCCCCCACCAACCTCTTCTAACTACATCACTACTCACACCCTCTTGGCCTCAGAGCCCTGGGAAAGTGGACTCCTGCCCGGCACCCTCCCCCTCACGCCCTCACTTTGCTCCCCCAGGCACTCTCTGACTTGCCATGGAGGAGCCCCGCGTGGTGGACCAAAGGCCTGGAGGCAGCAGCTCCTCTGCCACAAGGCCACATGCCCCCCGGAAGAGGGCGGCATCCAGGAGTGGCACCCCAGGACATCATGCCAAGAAGAAGGCCCGCAGGACCCCCAGGAGGGCCGCACCCCCACAGTACCTCCTTCACGAGACCGACAATGACATGCTGCTCATCATCTCCAACACGGATGAGTCACAAGAACCTTGGAGGGCACCCAGGAAGAGGTCCAAGAAGAAGCAGCCAAAGAAGAAGAAAAAGGCGGCTGGCAGAAGGAGGCCACGGAAGGGAGAGACTGTGGTGGAAGGGGAGGCTGGGCTTCCAGGCGAGGATAGCCAGACATTTCCATCAAGCACTGGTCCAGCTGCAGACAGCTCCTGGGGCACGTGCCTCCCGGTGGAGATCCTGGTGCAGATATTCCAGCATGCAGTGGCCTTGCAGGGGTCTGTGCCTTTCCTCTGCCGGTGAGTAGAGCAGACCCAGGTTTCCTCAGGTGACAAAGATCCAAGGAAAGAACTTGCCTAATAAGAAGCCACAAATCTTCCCAAGCGTTCACTGTCTTGCCAACCGTGTTGTGAGGATGTAACAGTTGCTGCTCCTTTTCTTCCTAGGGCGGCCCGTGTCTGCCGGCTCTGGAACGGAGCAGCTTCCAACCCTGTGCTCTGGCAGAAAGTGTCCATAGGCTATTGTTGGGCAGCACCAGGCCAAAAGCAGTCTCCTGTGATACAGAGGAGAGTCTGTGGCACAGTTGAGTGGCTGGTGAGCAACAGGTGAGGGTGTGCCTTTTCTGGAGGGGAGGACCAGACTCCTCTTATCTGCCCTGGACGAGGGCTGTGTGGTCTTTTCCCGTCTGCTGTATGCTCCCACGTGGTCCTCTTTTTGGCTGAACAAAGTATTTCTTGCAGATTCTCCCACCTCCGGGACTTCACTCTCAGCCACTGGAAGAGCCATGTGCCCTTTGTCCTGATGGTGAGTGAAGTTGATGTGGTCCCGCATGTTCTTGAGCACTTGCACGTTTCACCTACATGCTGAATCTTGATGTGGCAGCAGGAGCCTTGATTGGCAGGGTGCACTGTAGGATATTTTTAAAAGCTTAGAGAACCTGGACACCTCCAGGCAACTGACTAAAGGAAGAGGGCAACCTTCTACCACTTTCTTTCCTGATTGTTTCAGGCAATTGGCAGGTCTTGCCCGCTCCTGGCATCTCTCAAACTCTCCCACTGCAGTAAGGTGACCACAGAGTCCTTGTCTGTGCTGGCAGAACACTGTCCTGAACTGGCGAGTCTGAATCTGCAGAATTCCCAGGTGAGGTCCAGTTCTGCCCACTAGTCACAAGGTGGTATCTGCGGAGGGGGCTGATAAGCCCCCTTGGTCCTAGTCCCAGGCAGATGTTGCTTTGTAGGTTTGCACATGGATCCCTAGAGCTGCTGTAAATTCTCTCACCAGGTTGACCCATTGGCTGTTGTAAACTTTCTGGAAGCTGCTGGTTCTCGCATTCGGCACCTCTGGTTGACGTACAGCAGCTCCATGAGCTCCATCATTACTGTGCTTTCGGTAAACTTCCCTTTGGAGGGTCTGGCCTGTTGCAAGATGCTCTCTGTTGCAAGCTGAACTTCTGAGTGGAGGGAGGGATATTAGGAGAAGCCTGCTTTTCACAGTGGTGGAGCAAGTGCCTGCTGTTAGGGCTGCTGGTCACCCATGGGGGGTTTGCTCTTCAGGAATCTGGGGAGAGGAGACTTGGTCCTGGGGGTTTGGGTGATAATGGAATTGGGTTGGCCACCAGCCCTTGAAAGCTTCCCTTTTTGAAGTACTCAGTGTCCCCTTTTGCCACCTATAGAATGGCTTCTGTCATGGCCTGCAGCTCCTGGAGGTGAACACAGAGATCAAGCAGAGCAGCCAGCATTTCCAAGTACCCATCGAGCACCTCCAAGCAGCCTGTCCGCATCTGCAGGTAGGAAAGAAGTGTCACTGTGTGCTGACTGACCCACTGGTCCCTCAGGTCTGGGGAAGGGCAGAGCTGGTGGGGCAACTGTCAATAGTGGGCTGATGGAACACATCAATTTGGTTCAAGTTTGAGTTTTGAATCAGGGTGGAGTTGCAGTAAGATTTCTAACAGCCTGCACTGGAGCCAGAGCAGGGGTGCAGATGGCCCCCAATTGTTTTGAAGAGCTGTCGGCCTCAAGAGTAGGCCTCCAGAAGTGCTTGTGCTGGCTTGTTTCTCCTTGCTTGGCAATGCCATTTTCTGACAATCCTGTGCTGGAGGTGGACTTCATGGTCCTTTGTGTCTGGGCCGGCCAGAGATTATCCACGGACTGGATACCCTATCCTTTTCATGCGGTGCAGCCAGGGTTTCTCCCTCAAGTAGTTGGGCAGCTTGGCGGGTGTTTATAGGGTTCATTCACAGCCTAGGCATACGTTGCCGGCTCTGCTGCTGGAACCAGTAACAACCGCTCCTCTGCAGAGACGCAGCTCCAAGCTGGATGCCTCCAGGTGCAATACCCAGTTTGAAGTTTTGCCAAGTGGAGTGTGCTTTGCTGATGAGTAGCTTCTTGGCTCCCCCTGCTGGGCATTCCCATTGATTACATCCACTGTGCTGGAGCCACCTTTGTGCCGGTCAGCCAAGGTCAGGCATTTTGCAGCTCCTGCTTGCTGCACTTTTCTGACCCCTTTTCCCAATTAATACCTTTTTCTTTTGGGGTTTAAATAAAGTGGCCATATTTTGACTCCTGCTTTGGCTCTGGTCACAGCAAATTTAGCAGTGGTCTGCAGGCTTTATTTGATACTAAAATAAGCACTGCCTGGGTTATGTTCTGTGTTCCTTTAAGATTATTTTGTGTGTGTTTTCCTGGGGGAGGTGGGAATTCTGTTCTCCCTCCCTTTGGCCTGAGGATGGTGACCGTGGATAGATCAACTACTTCAGTCCCTCATTCTTCCGCTGACCCAACAAAAAGGGAAAGTTTTAGCCCTAACCACTAGGTACCATTCCTGTTTTTGCAGGAGAAAGCTTTTTTGCAGCTTAGAAATAAGCGCTTTGGAACTGGACAGCTATGGTTTGGGCACATAAGAGTCCCAATCCTATGCAGCTTTCCAGTGCTGGTGCAGTCATGGTGCATTCCTGAGGGAACAAGGATTCCCTTAATTGGAGGAGGCCTCCTACACTGACCCCTTCTGCAAGATGTATCATGTCTCCTGTTGGCACAGCTGCATCAGCACTGGAGAGGATTTGACCCTGAGTCTGTTGCCCATGCAGTTCCTCCTCCCTGCCCTTTGGCTTCTTCTGTCTCCAAGACCTGTTGGGCAGAGCTGGATGAGTGCAGGCTCTCCTGTGCTCATCCCTCCAGGTCTTGATCACTCATGCCAGTTCAACTTGCTGGTCCAGGCTTGGGCTCTGGTGGTGGTAGTAACCATTCTGGCAATTCAACATGCACAGCTTGTCAGTTGGCTAGAGAGGAAGTTACTGGCAGAGGAAGGGCCACTCCTTGGGCTTCCTCCTACTGGCTGATGGCCTGCTCTTTCCCCACTGTGGCTGCACCAGCTTCTCCCTGCTTCCTGCATGCTATGCTAGCATAATCTGTCCCTCCAGGCCTGCTTTTTGAAGGAGGGGAGAGTTTGGGAAGGCTGTTGCATTGGGACAGGGGTGTGGACTGTGTGACTTCCTGCACCTTCAGCTCCAGGAATAAGAGCCATTGCCCAGCCCTACCCCCTCTTTCAGGTGCTACGCTTGCTCAACGTTATCTGGTGCCTGAAGCCCAGTTCCCGCTTGGCCCCTGGTTCCTCAGGATTCCCAAAGCTGGAGGAGCTGTGCCTGGCTACCACCTCCTACTCCTTCATTGATGACGGAGTTCTGCAGCGGATCCTGTGGGCTTCCACAAGCTTGCGTGTGCTTGACCTGCGTGGCTGCTTCCGTGTGACTCCGAAGGGAATAAATCAGCTGCCCTGTCCAGGTGAGTGGCCCTCAATGAGCTGTTCCTTTCTCCCTGCTCGGAACAGAATGAGAAAGCCTGGATAGCTGGAAACTTGGATCAGCTGCCCCACCAGTGTTTGCCTGATGGCATGAGAGCAGTCTGTTGGTCAGGCCTGGGAGCCCAGCAGGCAAGACTAGATGGGGAGCCTTCCCCATAACACTGCAGGCCGAGGTAGGTGTCCAGTATGGAGCTGGCTGCCTGTTCTGGCCCCTTCCTCCCACAGCTTGTCTGAAAAATAATTTTGAATGCTCCTAATTTGGAAAGAGTATTCATAAGAGAGGTTAGTGAGGCCTGAGGTAAGAGAGCCCTGGCACCCATGTAGCTGGTCATGGGGTATCCCCTAGGTGGGAGTGTATAGGAGGGGGAGAGCCACTTCCATCTGTGAGGAGTCAGCACATTGCTTGTGCTGAGGGCCGTGTTGGGCCCACATGTCCCTGATGCTCCTTTTCTCCACCCTTCTGGCAGTTGTGACATTGTTTTGCAGACCTAGAGCAGCTGTACCTGGGCCTTTACTGCAGCACCAACAACCTGCCCCTGCCTATTGAAGGCAGCCCCTTGATCACCTGGAAGTGGAGCCATAGCCTGCGAGAGCTGGACCTGACAGGCCAAAGGTTCAGCGAGCAGGACCTGGAGCAAGCCATGGCTGCCTTCACTCAGAGAGGGAGGCCTGTCCTGCGCACCCTCCATCTCACTGGGACCAAGGTTGTCCTCCAGACAGTCAGGTGAGCCTGGCGGGTGGGGGGGGGGTTCCTTCTCCCCTCCCCACCCATCTTGTCCTCCCCTGCGCCCGGCTGTCTTCCATGGCTCTGAGGTTTGCAAGCCATGATGGGTCCGAGCAACCTCTTGGTTTTTAAAATAGGCTACCTCAGAATGCCAGATGCAAGAGGGAGCAGCAGGATGCAGGTCTCTTGCCTTGTGTATCCCTGAGATGTCTAATGGGACATTGAGATACAGGCAGCTGTTTATTGGATTCATATCCTGCTTATCCAAAGCTAATGCAAATGTTCAAAGGAGCCTACAAAACATTTATCCTTTTTTCCTCACAACAACCTGTGAAGTAGATGAGGCTGAGAGTGAGTGACTAGCCCAAAGTCACCCGGGAAGCTTCATGGCTGAGGGGGGATTTTGGGGAATCTTCCAGATTCCAGTCCATCTCCCTAACCATTGCATCATCCTGGCCTGCCCAACCTCATGATTGTTCAGGGTTGTCAGCAATAAGGAGGGGCCATTCTTATCTGCCCAGTCCCAGGCAATTCAAACGGGGGAGGGCAAGACTTTTAGTTGTGGTTCTGGAGTTCTCTGAGCTTGCTGTTTGGGATGGGACAGGCAATTAGTGGAGTGTGGCTAACTCAAAGCCCTTTCCTTCCCCCCACCAGTGCCCTGATTGCCAGCTGCCCCACCCTCAGCTACCTCAACCTATCTTCCTGCCGCCATTTACCACGGGGCACAAAGAAGGCTTACCGGGGCCCTGATGAGATCCGACAGTGTCTGCACCAGCTCTTGATCAGTTTGGAGAAGCCAAATGAACCAGAGGAGGCCACATAGCAGCTCTAGGGGCTCAGGGATGCGGGCTTTGGTGCAGTCTTCCCATGCTTTGGCAAGCCAAGTTCCTCCCCTTCTTTCCAGGACAGATCCTGTGCCTTGGCCAGCATAGGGCTCCTCCACTCCCCTGCAGGTTTGCTGGGCAGCAGCAGAGAGATTGGTGAGTTCTCCTTGTACTAGTGACTGGTGCAGAAGGTCTGGTCTAGTGGTTGAGCTGCTGTAAATTGCCTGAAGGTAAGATCTGAAGGTCACAGGCTCGACAACACCGGAAGCCGTGCAGGGATAGATGTTGATGCTGGACAGCGAAAGGGTGTAAAGAAAGAAATGCAGTTGCAGTGGAGTCTGTCCAAAGGCATAACAGTGAGCAAATGAATGTGAGAGCGGACATAAAAGGAAACATCTAAGAACGTAGGAGTTCTTGAAACATGAACCGCCCTGAGAATCAAGTCAAAAGAGAAATCTGATGACCTGAAAAGGCGGTATATAAATGCCTTTCTTTGTTGCTGCTTCCAGTAAGGGGAGAACAGCGCTCAGGATTTCTCTTTTCATGGTTTCTATTTTGTTTTGTGATGGAATAAAAATGGTTTCTGTTTCCAGCTTGGGTGTGATGTTGTTCTTCCCTCTGAATTCTGGGTCTGAACTGCAGGTTCACGGACCACTCCAGTGGAAGTTGTCCAGTAGAGTCTTGACCCCTCACTGTGTGGCCTGTGCCTGGCCTGATGGAGGTGGAAGCTGTCATGCTCCCATCAGCATAAAGCGGAGGAGGAAGCAGCTGCTTCTTGACCCCCCGTGGATTGGGCTCCTCAGAGTAGGGACATGCAACAAGGACATGTAAGTAGGGACATGCAGGTAGGAAGGCAGGAAATAGATCTCTGCCCTGTTCCTGACTCATGTGGTCTAAATTGATCTGACACCTGATGGGCACACATGCTACCTGGCCACATCTATGGCTGCTAGTAGAGCCAGAATCCCCCATCCAGCGCTCAGCCTTTCCTAGCAGGTGCTTTTCAAGGCATTGGCTCTTCGGTCCATGGCCGGGCTGTTGCAAGCTTTGACTCAGTGCCATGGTTTCATCTCTGGAACGTACTCTCCCCTTTTGCAGCCCCAAAGCCCTGGATGAGGGGAGCTCTGAGACCACAGGTCACACTACATCACCACTCATTTGTGAGGCTCAGTTCCACAAATGAACAAAGAGGCTGCATCCTTTCAGGGAAAGATGCAGGAACTGTGGGACAACCTTATCTGGCAGCAGCTGTCTTGCAAGGGTGGTGCTCTGTTTCCAGAGAGTCTTTGGTGCACCATACTGTGATTTCTGGCAGAATCCTACCTGTGGCATGTGGTTGATGCTTTCCCACCTCTGTGCCCCTCTTCAGATTGTGCCACGTTGTGATTCTAGAAACCACAGAATCTTTACAAAAGACTTTTTAGTAGGAAGTCGTTGCCTTTGGGGATTGAGAACTGAGCCATTCAAAGTTTGGAAGGGTCTTTGCACCATTCATTGCTTTGTATTCTTGTGAGACAGAGAAAAAGCAGTTGGAAGAAACCACCAGTGTTTTGACTTTCTGTCCAACCTTTTCTGAACTCCAGGCAGCCGAGAAGCCAGCATAAACAACAACCACAACGGTCAAGTTTCTGTCAGGTCCCCAAACAAACTACAGCAACAGTTCTGAATCCGGAGCCGGATTATAAAGGATGCCCAAGTACTGAGCGGGACCTGCCATAGACCTCTGCCCAGGGTGACCAGATGGCCAAACCTCAAAAGGAGGACAAGGTCTTGGAGGACAAGGTCTTGGATTCCTCTCAGCCTGGCCTTTCCAGCAGACAGGCTACTCATGAGTAAAGCCATGATATTGGGCACTTTCATTTTCCCATAGAGCTCAATGCATATTTTTTAGGTTTTTTTGTTATAACATTTGATAGGAAGGAGGTATTCCAAAACCAATTTTTGCACTGGATTCTGCTCTTCCATGCAAATCCAACCCCGTATGACATGATGGACTACACGCTATTGCAAAGTTCCAGATTGAAGCCAAAATTCAAGACCCGAGCACTGCAAGATGGAGGGAGCTCCTGTCCCTTGCCCAGCTCCTGCCAACCTCACCGTTCAAAAGCATGGAAATGAAAGTGGAATAACAGGTACCACTTTGGTGGAAAGCATCAGTGTGGATGGTCACAAAGGCATCTTTGGGCAATGCTGGCTCTATGGCTTAAGAAATGGGGACCAGCGCTGCTCCCTAGAGTCGGTTCACAACCAGCAGGGCAACCTGTGGGAGACACCTTTAGCTTTACCTTTACCACGTATCGTAAAAAGCTTGCTCTCGTTTGGTACATTTCCAACACCTGTTTGATTGACTTTCACACATGTTGCAGCTATACTTGGTGTCATATACCATCTATAAATCATAGATATTTCCCCTAATATTGCCATTCAGAGTGAATGTTTTTTTCTTTGTCCATTTCTCCCATTTTTCCCCTGAAAGCTCATCCATTCTTATCTTCCTTGTCAAATTTCAGTAATAAGTGATGTGTGCCCAGTTTCCATGGGAATGGGGGGATTCTGTTGTCCCAGTTACTATGGAGTTTCCACTGTGTGACTCGTGCTACGAAGGGGGGGCGTTGTTGTCTGCTTGAAGTTGTTGGGTCACTGGGGACCTCACTGGTTCTCTCCCCTCCCCATTAAGTAGTTCTTCCTCCACTGGTTCTGCCTCCTGATTAACAGGAGCCTTGGTCACAGTCAGTCTTCTTTGCAGAAAAGAGAGCAGTGGAGGCCGGAGGGTGCCGGGGAGAGCGGACCGGTCCGTTTTCAGATGTATGTGGCTGGGACAGAACGGAAGGGGAACCCGGAGGAGCCTGTCGGTGCCAGGGCACCAAAAACGGAGTCTCCTGGACTCTGGCTAACTTTCTAAGGAGGCAAGAACTTAGTGCTTTGCCAGGCTTTTCACGGAGGGGAAAACACCTGGGACCCTTTCTTAAACCTTGGGTTCAGAATTGCTAAAAAAAGCCACAGGGGACAAACTGTGGAGGGGGAAGGCTGCCATGAGGTCTCCATTTCCTTGCCTCTACTTGACAGGTGCCTCCTCTTTTTCCAGCAATGTCTCCAGGGGAATGAGAAGCAGCCGGGCTGATCACTCCTAGGCATGGCCCCCACCATATCTCTCTTCAAGGGTCCCTTCGCCCTCTGGGGATGTCACTGTAAAGGCCCAGTGAAACACCTGGCCAACATGCTCCAGGAGAACAAGTTCTACCCCTTCCAGGTGCAGCAGCCCAAAGGTGAGAGTGGAGTCTTTGCCGGGGTGGGGGGGGGGCAGAGAATCTATCAGCTGTCCAGAGAGCCTGACCCTGTGCAGGGGCTTCTCCTGGTGGGCTTTTGGCCTCTTGCTCTATGACATGTCCCAGGTCAGCAAGGGAGCATCTCTAATCTCTAATCCAAAGTGTTTGCTGGGCACTAATGATGCCCTGCCCTGGTCCAGGATCCTGATGGTTCAGCTGTGGAATTGGGATATGCGCAGCTCTGTTCTGCCGACACGCACCCCGTGCCAACCCAGATCACATGTTCCTTCCAGGCACTTGGGCCAGGTCTGGCCTGCTTGGTTTCCAGGTTATCTGTGGACCATCTCTAGGAGATGCTTGAGTCTAGGAGGATGTCCTGCTACACACAGGGTTGGACTAGATGACCTATTAGGTCCCTTCCAACTTGACAATTCTGTGAGTCATCTGGGGTCAACCCTTTGGACAAAAGGAGAAAAGGTTTGCTGGCTGCCTTTGGCATTTGCTTTGACATGGGAAAGGCAGGATAGAAATCCCTGGAAAAAATAAAACAGTGGGATGTCCCAGGACTGCCTGCCTGCCTGTCTGCCTGCTATCCATCATGCCTGGCAAAGGGAGTCCCAGCCACCTCCCCAACCTTGATTCTCTAATGCAGTGAACTTCAACCACTGTGCCATGGTACCCTGGTGTGCTGTGGGTGGCGTGCAGGTGTATCTCTTATTGGGCAATTGGGGGATTTGAGCCCCCTACCAGCATCCCAGTGCACCTTGTCAATGATAAAAAATGGGTGGTGTCACTTGACAATATTAGCACCTTGTCTTTGTGCCATGAGATAAAAAGGGTTGGCATTCACTGCTCTAATGGGAGATGCTAGGAGGACCTGGATGACCTGTCACCGCCTCTAGTACCCCTTCCCCTGGATGTTCCTCCTTCTTGTCCATAAAACTTCTGGGACCATCTGGGCATTGATTGCCAGGAACCAGAAGGGACAGGGAGGCAGCAGCAACAGTGAACGGGGAGGTCCTTCATGCACCATGATAGGTAATTGGGTAGTACTGGAGGGTGAGGAATCTGGCAATTTTGGGGGGGATCTGATGGACCAGCACACTTTCCAACTCTTGGTACAAATGTGCCCTGCATTCCTCCTTGGGCTTTTGCCCAGGGTGTCTCCAAAGTTGGGGTTGTCACTGAATGGAAGAATGCCGTGGATGTGGAACTTGACCAAATCCTGTTGGGATTATCTTTAAAATATTGCATCTCTTCCCCCCCCCCCCCACAGTGTTTGTGATGGAGTATTATAAAAGCATTATTTGGAAGGCCTCGCTGCTTTTTGTGGTTTCGCTAGTGAGCTGCATCTTCTACTTCCAAACCAGAACGGTGGGTCCTTCATTCCTGTCCCTTGTCCTGCTGCCATCTTCCTTGTTGCTCACTGTTGCTGATCCCTTGACTCCATCTATGCCTCCTTGACTCCGTGCTTCCTTGACTCCTATGCCCATCAGTGTGCCCGTGTGCTCTCATTAACTTCGGGGAAGTGGATCTCAGCAGGCACCCTTTTGTGTGGTGGTAGATGAGTTCAGGAGACCAGGACTGGGCAAGTGGGCAGCAGAGCTATTCATCTGCCCAGCTTTTGGAGAGAGGGAGGGAGGGGTACCTGCTGTCAGAGGTAAGGCTGTGGGACATCTCAGTCTTGGGGCAGGTGCCTGAAAACATGCCAGCATCCCAGCCCCTGGTTTTCTGGATGAGGCTAGTTATCTGGACCCAATTCTGCTTGGCTTCAGATGTTGCTTTGGGGCAAAAGCAGCCTTGGGCATCCTGGTGAGGGACCTTCTCTGGGGTACAGAGAATGGAGCACAACCATGTTGCTTCTTGGTGCCTTTCAGCACTATTGACAAAGATGTCTTTCTGCGCCGCCAGACAGGGACAAGTGTTGGTTGTCCTGTGCTATATATAGGCGGCTTTGGGGCGTGCTGCGCTGCTCCTTGGCCTTTGATGAGAGGGTTCTGCACCGTCCCACCTTGTCCCCTTTGCTGTTTTAATGTCTGTTGAGTGGAGTCGGACTTAGCCAGAGATCTGAGCTTTGAAGCGATCTGCATGTGGATGATGCCCAACTCCCAGTGCAGCTTCTGCACTCCTACTTAGAAGTCAGTCCCATTGTGCTCACTGGGCTTTCTTCCAAGGAAAATGTGTTTCGGGGGGCAAACTCAGTCTCACTTTTTGCCTGGTCTTGGAAAGTGGGAATCCTGAACTGGTATCTGCAACTGCAAGGGACTAGAAACTTAATCCAAACCAGTTGGCAATGCTATTTGCTGGGAATTCTGCAGCTTGGGAGATGGTGTTCAGTCTGTCCTGCTGGGGTTTCAAGAACCTGCCCAAATGCACCCTGCGTCCTGGTCCCCAGTTTGCCTGGCACTCCAAGGCGGTTCTCAAGGACTCTGCAACTGACGGCCAGCCAGCTGGAGAAAAAGCACAGGCCGTTGTGTGCTTCCTGCCTCTCACCCCCAGTCCCCTCACCCAACAGGGCTACCAGGATTTTTCCGTCTTCTTCGTGATCGGCATACTGACCGGACTGTGGCTGTTGATGAGCAACATCTACAGGCGCAGGCTGATCATCAACCACGTCAAGAACACATATCAGTTCTTCATCAAAGGCCGCCTCTGGCACGAGGGCCCCATTCACCAGATTTACGTGCGGCTGGTTGCCCAGCGTGATGGTAAGGTGGAGCTGGGAGGAGAGATACTGGATAACCCCCTCTCTCTTTCTCTCTCCTGCCATTCCTCTGGCCTGCTCAGGACCCCTCCTTCTCCTGCTGGTCTGATCCAGTCTGGGTTCGCTGACCTGGATCCCCCAAGCATCTGCTCTCTGGTGCTCTCTGACTCTGTGGTCAGGGTTAGGGTTAGAGATTTTCCTCTCCACATGGCATGGCCAACACCTGGTCAGGTGCCCAGAATTAGACCAGGAGCCAGCACAGGTGCCCTGCAGCATATGTAGCAGGATCCACCTGGCTGCTAGACCAATGGAAATGCCTGTTTGTTCTTCATAGGAAGTCTCACAGATGGTGCATTCCAGAGGTGGCCCATTTGGTTGGTCTCTCCTTCTCTTCCAGCTCATGGCAAATTCTTCTACAGCCTGATCATCAATGGATACCGCTTGGAGGCCATGGTCTTGGCTGATCTGACGGACAAGTATGAGGTGAGGATTCCTGCATGGTCCTTTCAGGGCCTGCATGGAAAGGGGCTGCACCAGATGGAGGAAGACACTCTAGCCCCCCCTTGGCATGGAGGCTCCCTGCATTCTTCACCAGACACAGAGCAGACAGGAGTCCAGCAGGTTATATTCACTGGGTCACTTAAAATCTCTTTTCCTTTTGTGAAGTGCCTCAAATGATGAAAGAACAAACCTGCTATTATTATTATTATTATTATTATTATTATTATTATTATTATTATTATTATTATTATTATTATTATTATTATTAATTACTGGAAGGGGCAGCATTTGTGGCTGGGTTTTATCAGTCTTCTGTGTTAAGCATTGGATGAGAACACGTTGCACCCCTTTTCACCCCTTTCCAGTTTTAATTTCCAAAAATCGATTCTTTGTGGGTGCCTCCATCAGAGAAGAAACACCATCCCCAAATTACGTTCTTCTAAGTTTGGTGGTTTTGGCTGGGCATTGCTGAGTGAGTGAGTCAGTAAGTGACTTTTCAATTTTGTATGTATACAGGGTGAACCAAAAGTAGGTGGACAGTAGAATGAATAGCGTTTGTGTTAGGGTTATATATCTACTGTCCGCCTGCTTTTGGTTCATCCTCTGTGGTGTGTGTGTGTGTGTGCGCATGTGCGTCTTTTAATGCTCTTAACCATCTTGGGTCCCTTAGGTGAGAAAGGTGGGGTATAAATTTAATTAATAATAATAATAATAAAGAATGGTGGGGGAATGGTGCACGTTGGGGCATGGTGCACAGGGGGAATGGTGCAGGGGGGGATGGTGCACATGTTCTTGAAATTTTACTCCCGCAACGTGGGTACATTTCACTGGTAATAAATAAAAGATAAAGAGCACATTCCTAAACACGTCTCCTCAAAAGTAAGCCCCATTGTGCTCAATGGGTCTTACCTCCCACGAAGATGTCTTTAGGACTGCAGCCATAAAATCATTAAAAAAATTTGAAAACATTTTGACTATCCTGATTTGCAAAAAAACTAAAACCATTTTACCAGCTCACATATTATTATTATTCATTAATAAGTCGGCTCTTCTGACTTCTTCCCAACTTGGACACTTAATTCTGAGTTTCACAGAAATGCTCAAGCTGCAATTCTGTGGTGGGAGCAGGCCTCCGTCACTCTTGAGAGACTACGGTATCGTGCTGGGCGCTGCATACGCTGCATGCGAAGCACAAAAACCTGGGTTAGATTGTTATGGAGGAGAGGCTGTTACCCAAGCAGCAAATCCCCCCTCTCCATGCCACTGAATTAGTCCCATGGAAAGGCAGAGCCAAAATGATTGGATCCAGCTGGCATTGCAGAGCTGGGCTAAGGACAGGAGCTCACCCTGTCTTGTGGGGCCAACCTGGGTCTCGAACCCTGGCCTGCTGGTTAACAGGCACAGCGTCTTAACCACTTGCGCCACCCACAGCCCACTGGGAGCAAAGGCGCAGCAAAGTGATCTAGACTTTTGGGGCCAAAATACTCTTCAGGGGAATCAAGGTGGAGTGAGATGGAGGAGGCCACAAAAGGCATGCTGGAGCCGTTAAAAAGGATCTTGAAATGGACCCCAGCCCCCCCCCCCCTTGGCTATGCCACTGCACACAATGGAACTCCTGAGCAGGCGTGCACAGGATTGTGCTGTTCATAAACTTCATCCGGCCCTGCAGACATATGGAGCTGTTTTGTACTCTCCATTTTTAAACGATATAAGAAGTAAAGCACATTTCAGAGAAGTCAGTACCGGCTGGAGCTCTGTGACCGAAGCAATACCGGCTGGAGTGACGCTCAGTGCTGCTGAGAATTGGGCTTTCCACCTGTGGGATCAGGAGCCAGCAAGTCACCCCCATGATGTGTCACCCCCACGACGGACCTCCTGCCATACAGCAGGGCAAGGGCAACACTCTAGATGGTGGGAACAGTGATGCGCCAACTCCCCGCTCATGCTGGTTTTGGGCTACAGCTTTTGATAGAATGGAGATATACCAGCATGGTTGTTTGATGACATTCTGCATGAAATGATGCATTCAGTGATATACTGTAGATCTAGAACATGATGGTAGGATCAGAAAATGCTAAAATGTTTTGAGGAGGGGAGACCCCGGCTGCGGGCGAGAGTGCTGGGCAGGCCCACCTGTGGCTCACTTCTCTGGCTTCACTTCATTCGCAGGAGATCAACATGCTGGGGCAGCGCATTGCACGCAACCTCAACCTCAACTACTTTGATTATGAGGACATCTCTGTGCGCCACATCATCCGACACCAGCCCCCTGAGTTCCAGAAGGATGAAGAGGACGAAGGGGAAGGGGTAGAGATGGTGTGAGGGAGCTGGACCAGTGAGGGGTGCACTTGGATGTGGTGGCTCTCTTGGCCAGGAGAGGTTTGGGGACACGGTTCAGTCCTGCTGCCTTTCACAAACAGCACCCTTCCCATGAGCTGCCCTGGGCCGGCAGGAATTTCTCTTGCATGTGCCTCCGTGAGATGAACTGGAAATGAACTGGGTCATACCCTCTGGACCAGATCTACCTGGGTGTCCCCCTAAGTCTGCCCTCCGAGAGGGCCTCCCCAGGGTTAGTCACAGTCAACTGTGGGGATTCCCTGGGTTTCCACTGTCTGTCCACTGAAAGACTCCTTGAAGGTATTGGCCAACTGTGGAAGGCCAGTAAGAGGAGAGGGGGCATTTGCTGCCCTGGTGATCCCCCCAACTCCCACACATTTACCCCAAAGCACTACTGCTTGCTCTGCAGGCACAGCAGCCTCCCAGAAGGGTCAGCACCAACTGCTCCTCGTAGTGCTGACAATACCCCTGCAGAGCAGGTTCTAGGCCTGGTGCACTTCTGGCTGCCTGGTGCAATGTGAGTGGAGAGGAGTCTGGCCCTGGACTGCCCTCTGAGCCCAGCACTGGGCTCAGGGGTGCCAAGCCTGTCCAGCCCGGCAAAGCTAAGGGTGGGCTTGAGAGCTGCCCGTGTCCCTCTTTTCTGGCAGCAGGGAGGAGGGGAGGTGGGACTTTCCCAACCCCAGGAAGTTCTGGCACCAAAGGGCAGCTCTTGGGCTGCCCTCTTGTGTGGATGTAGGTGGGGGGTGCTGTTTGCCTCACTTTCCCATTTCGCTCTGGCCAAGGGGGACACACAGGAAAAGCCCTGCAGGGAGGCATCTCCATGTCTGTTGAAACTGTGTGGCATTAAAGTGCTCCAGGAAGGCTGAGTCAAGTGGTGTTTTTCTTTCTGGGGGAGATCCTGCTAGTGGTGTAGCTAGAGCGGGCTGAGCAATCAGTCTGGGGGGGAGCCTCACCCCTTTGCAGGTTTCCAGGTGAGCGGAGAGCAAAAATGGATCCATACAACAGTATTGCAGGGCCCGGGTGAGCCGGGCTCTCTGTGATCTTTGGTGACGGTGTTGATCCAGGCTGCACCGAATGCCCCTAAGGAGGATATGCCTTCCTGGAATTGAGCCTCCCCTGGGTTCCCTGAGGGAACGGGCAGTGCCCTCCTTATGGCGTGCCCAGCAGATCCCAGGTAAGCTGTGCAGAGCAGGGGGAGTGTTGCCTGCAAACCTCACAGAGGAGAGATTGGGGGAATTACTCTTCCAGATGGGAAGGTGCTATGGGGAGGGTGACCAGACCCCTCTCTTGCCAGGACGTGTCCTCCTTTTTAAGCTTCCTGTCCTGGAAAAGAATTGAAATATGTAGCTTCCTTTTCCTTTGGAGCAGGCAGTGCAGAGTCTTCTTGGAATTAATCAATCAGACTTTAGAAATTATAGGTGATATGCATTTAAATTTAATAATACAGGGTTTAGATTACCTGAAATCAACAGCTGAGTGTATTGAGCTTTCATTTTGTCAGGTCCAGTGGTGGGCCCAGCCTGCCCTAACAACTGGTTCTCCGGAAGTGGGCGGGGCCAGGCTGGGTCAGGGGGCGGGGCCAGGGTCAGGGGCGGGGCGGGGGAGGGCATGCCACCTTAACCCTTAGTTTACCAAAAAAATTGTATCACTTGTGACAGCATCAATCAGTACTAAGCCCCTGGGTTCTGTGTAATTTATTCCTATGCATTATGCCTTGTGCTCTGAGGGGGAATGTGTGCCACAAATAAGAACATAAAAGCATAAGAAAAGCCCCACTGGATCACCCCAAAGACCCATCCAGTCCAGCTCCTGAATCACACAGAGACCCACCAGCTGCCTCAGGGAGCACATGTGACACTTGCATCCGGGTGCCTAATACAGCAGACACACCACGTTCCACAGGTGGTGCTCGTACCACTGGTTGAGAAACACTGATCTACAGTTTAGGACCAGAGTCTGTGGTGTCCCCTCTGCAGGCTGAGGTTTGCCTCTAAGCCACTACTTAAGGCTACAATCCTGTCCACAATTTCCTGTAAGTAAGCTCCATTGAATATAATAGGACTTCTGAGTAGTCAAGCAAAGGACTGAGCTCTTAGTAACCAGCCTTGGCTGCAATCCTATTCACTTTCCTGAGAGTAAGCTCCACACACTCTAATGGGACTTACTTCTGAGTAGCCAAGAATAGGATTGTGCTCTAATGCTGCACTCCTCTGCACACTTTCCTGGAAGTAAGCTTCATAGATTGAAATGGGATTAACTTTTGAGTAGTCAGGCACAGGATTACAAGCTCTTAGAAACCAGCTTCTTTCCAGGGAGTAAGCTTCACTATTATAATGGAACTTACTTCTGAGTAGACAATGATTGGGCTTTGTGGGCTACACTCCTATCCTCACAGGGGATTAAAACCTACTGACTTTAATAGGATTTACTTCAGAGTAGGCAGTGGACTGGGCTCCTGGGGGTGCAGGATGGGAACTGCATGCTGCCTGCTTATAAGGAAAAGGAGGACAATGAAGATTTATTGTGGTCCTGGAAAAAAGTATGGATAATAAGAAGACTCCATGTTGCCTGCTCATAAGGAAAAGGAGGAGTAAAAAGAGGACCTGTCCTGGGAAAGGAGGACATATGGTCACTCAGTACTTGCTTCTGAGCAGGCATGCAGAGTATTGGGCTCTGATGCTGCCATCCTATCCACCCCTACCTGGGAGTAAGCTCCATTGACTAGGATGGGACTTGCTTCTGAGGAGGCATGCAAAGAATTGGGCTCTGATGCTGCCATCCTATCCACACCTACCTGGGAGTAAGTTCCATTGACTAAGATGGGACTAGGATAGGATTTACTTCAGAGTAGGCAGTGGAGTGGGCTCCTGGCGGGGGGCAGGATGGGAACTGGGGCTATTTCTTCAGGTACCCCCCATACTTCCTGCCCTCAATCTCAGGTGGAGAGATTTCTCAGAGGGGCAGGATGAGGTGGGGAGATCTCTGGGGGGGGGAGCAAAAGGTCTACAGTGTGGATAGGATTGCAGCCTGAGCCCAATCCTAACAGTGTCTACTCAGAAGTAAGTCCCATTCAAGTCAATGGGGCTTACTCCCAAAACTGTGTGGTCAGGATTTTAGCCTTACAGTCCAATCCTATGCAGGTTTACTTAGAAGTAACTCTCATTCTAGTCAGGGGGCTTACTCCCATGTAAGTGTGGATATGATTGCAGCCTCAGAGCCCAGTCCTAATCATGTCTACTCAGTAGAAAGTCCCATTATAGACAGTGAGCTTACTCTCAGGAAAGTAGACTGGGCTGGAGGAACAGGGCTGGAGGGAGAGATCCAATCCTCTGCCAATCTCCTCAGAAGTGTCCCATTATAGTCAGTGGGCTTACCCTCAGGAAAGTCTGGATGGGAGCCTCAAATCCTATGCTACTCAGAAGGATGTCCCATGATAGTTAATGGGAATTGCTCCCCGGAAAGTGGGGCTAGGATTGTGGCCACAGGCTGCAGTCCTCTACTATACAGTGTGGCATACTCCTGAGTAGTACTGAGTAGTTTTCCATGCCTAGTACTGGGCTGCAAAGGCACCCGGGGAGGCAGGCAGGCATGGCCCCCACCAAAAGCCCTGGCGGGACTCATCCTCACAACACTCAGATGCTCAGCTACAGACCTTTCGCAATAGCTCCGGCTTCTGTATTCCCGCCCAAGGAGCCCTTTGCAAAGCTGTCCATCATGTGCCTGATGGACACAGAGAGGCTGCTCATTTGCATGTGAGAACCCATCATGCTTTGCAAGCTGCACAAGGAAATAACTTCTGAAAATATTGCTAGAGAACAACTAAAAACTTGCTAGAAATAAGGTTTTTAATCAAAATAAGATGTTTGGCAAAGACAGGATTCCTGAATAGCATCAATCAAAGGTTTGGGGCATGAAGAATTTCCTAACCCTGACTTGAAAGCATGGAGCTAACAGTGATGCAAACACCCCCCATCTCAGCAGTCAGAGTCTGAATGTGCTGTGATGGTCGAGGGAACAGACTGTTTGTATTTCAAAATTAAAAAATAACCCTAGGAAGGGCAGGAGGGGGGAGAGAGAGAAGGGGAGGGAGGCTCAGAAGGAGGGAGGGAGAAGGAGGGAGCAGAGCTTCTCCTCTGGGAAGACAGGCCCAGAGGCCCTTTAAGAGAAATTCAAACACACTTGCATGCAATTCAAAGATAAGGGCCCCCAATTAACAACCGGTTGGCTAACGTCAGCCCCTAATTAACAACCGGATCTACAGATCCAGTGCGAACCGGCCTCAGCCCACCTGTGGTCAGGTCCCACATTTTGCTTGGAAATCTTACATTTTGGGGTGCCTTGTCTTCTTTGCAGTCATGATATTTGGTCCCCCTGATCTTCGAAACTTCCCAATCTGTTCCGTCCCCCTAATAAACTTTGCTTAATTCTGGGGGGACGACGACATCCTTTTGAAAGGAGGGAGGGAGGTGAACGTGTGGTTGCAAACCCCATGGATATCACTCACGGATGCATTTCCCACGGAATAGCTGCACGTTTGGTTTGAATCTGAACCTGAGTCCTTAACTGATTTTATTACATTGTGAGCCACCTTGGCTATAAATAAATAAAATAAATAAATATTTGATTTGGAGACCAAGCCCCCCAGTCCCACGTGTGCTGCAGACCAGCGGCATGTTTGTGTGTGCAAGTACCCCGCGTGTCTCATCAGCATGAAATGGATGCTCTGAGCAGGTGTGAAGAGAGCCATGTTGGGTTGGACACGGCAGGAGGGGGAGCTGCAGCAATTAAGCTGATTAATGGCAACCACATCTGATGTGTGATAGAGCAGGGCAGGCCCTGTCCCTCCCTCCAAGCACGGTTCCATGCAGAACTGCCACGCTGGCAAGGCCAGGCCAGGCTGCCTGTGGCACCACCTGGAAAGTGCTGCAGGCAGGCAGGCAGGCAGGGCTGGCAAAGAAAGCAGCGCTCCAACGGAAAGGGTGGGCAAGTATTTCTGGGCCACCAGGTATCTCCTCCTTTTCTACTTCCAGGAGGGGCAGAGGCTGGCACATCACCTTCAGGTGCCCAGAGTTCTTGGGCCATCATTGTGGTAGCAGCTGGTCTATTGAATTTTTAGTCTTAACTGTTCTTTCACCTCTTGGACCATTTAAGGGGGGAGGGGGAGGACCAAAATCAAAGCAGCCCCCTCATTGACCCATCAGTTTGCTGTGACTCCCCCAGATCCAGCAAAGCACATTCCCCATTCCTGGCTGCAGATGCTGCCTTTGCCACCCCATCTTTGGGCTCCCGGCAGCCTGGCTGGCTTTGAGGGCTCACCTGAGCTGGTGGGCATCTTCCGAGGCACTCATTTGTCTCTACCTTGGGCATTCTCTGGGATGACCTTTCCTTTGCTCCTTGCCTGAAAGGGAGGTGTTGTTCAGGCCAGGGAGAGATGCCTGCGAGAAGAGGGCCTTCAAAGGTTACTGACGGATCTGGGGCATTTGAGTGTTGCTTTCTCTTCTCTGATGTGTGAGGTGTTGACGGTGTGTTTAACTGATCTTGTGTTGCTTTTATGTGAGCCACCATGGATTCCCAGGAGAAAGACAGGATACAAACAAACAAGGCAGGCAATAACCCATGGCAGAGACTTCTCGGTGGTGGCTCCCTTTTTCTGGAAGTGGTCACTGTCTTTTTATCGGCCTCTTCTCTGCTTGCAAGTTCCTTCTGCTGCTGTTTTGCTGGGCTTTGCTGTTTCTCTGTCATTGACAGCATTCTCTACTTTTCCTGATGTCTTTTGTTAGCAGTTTGGAGGACGGGGGCTTCCGAAAGAGTAAGATAGGAGGACTCACCTTTCCTTAAAAAAGGCACAGCTCCTGGGACCCCTTTGATGGTCCAGCCAGCAGAAGGGGGTGAATAGGTGCTTTATTTTGGAATGCAAAGAAATGCATCCCCTCCATACCCCCCCCCCCCCTCGACAGCCATGCCAAGCCATCTCCGTTCCTCGGATAGCCCTGCAGGAGCAAACGAAGTTTTGGGCTGCTTCGCTGAGCAGCTCTTTCAACCTGGGATGTCTCTAGGCAAAGCAGCAGGCATTGAGTGCAGGGCTGTTGAAGAAAGCTAAGCAGAGAAAGACCTGGACAGCTCCTGGATGGGAGACTGCAAGCTGATAAGCTGTGATGAGACATCAGAGCCAGAAGGTGTTGCCGTTTACGGCTTTGGCTGACCTGCAAAACTCCTGATGGAAGCTTGAAGGATTCCCTGATACCCAGTGGCTGGTGTGGGCCACACCAGGTGCCAGCCTGTCTCTCCCTAGTGTGGAGAGGAAATGAAGGACAACCGGCTAAAACAAGACGACATGTCCTGGAAGAGGATACATGGTCACCCTTCCAGCACTGGCTGTCCCACACCCACATGGACTGGTCATCAAAGGCCCACAGCCCCAAACGTGGGTCTTTTGTTAGCCATTGGCAGTAGCCATTGACTAGTAGCCACTGGCAGACTCCTCAGCGCTCTCTGGCTGGGTCAGTCCCATGTCTCTCATTCTGGATATGCACCCATTTCCAGCAGCAGTGGCCGGGTGGTCCTTGAGCAGGGAGAACAGGGTTACACACACCATGGCCCCCCTTCGTCACCATCCCAAGCAGACAAGGTTTCTCGGCTAGATGGCAGCCAGGGTGGCCCAGGAGAAGAGAGGGCAGGACCCTGGCGTGGGGGCCAGGCTTCTGCTGGAAGGGGCAGGCAGCTAATTCTGTGTTTGGAACGGGGCAGGAATGCTGTGCCAGCCAGGACCAAGTGCTGGAAACAGTCAGGCAGGCATAGGGTGGGAGGACAGAGCCGGTGAGGGTGATGAAGATGGGAGCTGGCAGCCTTGCACAAGGAGGAGGCTAATGAGCGGCTGGAACAGCTGCCGAGCCTGCCAGGCACCTGCCGGAGATTCCTGCACAACACGCTCTGCCCTCCACCTGCCACCACTCCTTTGCCCACTGGGCAGGTGCCCCCCCCCCCCCCCGCCAAAGATTCTCATGAGCAGCCCAGGTGGGAAGAAGAGTGAGCCCAACACAATGGCAGGCTGGGTGCTTCTGAATGGAGTTGCAGAGGCAAGAGTGGTGGCACACGCTGAGGCATTCTCAGCCCTGTGGCCAGCTATGTGCTCCCCCTGGATGTGGCAAACATTGGATAAAGGTGGCCCTCTGAGCAGATCAGCCCTGTTCCAGACTCCAGCCAAGGCTCAGGTGCCCAAAGCATGGCAGAATTGGGTGCACTTCAGATCCAGAGCCTGCAAGCCCATTGCAATGGCCTCCCTTGACTTGGCACCATTGGTTTGGTGGTGTTAATTTAATCTGGATGGGAGGAACGGGCAGTCGTGACTGAACGGGGAGCTCTAGGCCAAGACTGCTCCAGGCTGCCACATCCAGCTCTGTTCTCCGTGTGGCTGGCCTGAGCATGCAAGCAAGCAAGGAAGGCTTGGAGGGTGCTAGGAGTTCCTGCAGGGCCCAGAAGTGGCAGCTCTTGCACGGCACATGATTTGGGACACCTGGCCCCATATCCCCTTTTTTGGCCTGGTCCACCAGATGATGGGTTCTCTGAACAGGTGCTCCAAGACCGTCATGGACTGGGGGGATGGAGCATGGACTATCTAAGCCTGGAGGAAGAGTACACCCTATACTGGGTGGGATCACATCCAGGGTGACTAGATGTCCTCTTTTTCCAGGACATGTCCTCTTTTAATATCGTGTAGGGGCTGCAGTGGCTCGGTGGTTAGAACGCTGGAGCTAGAACTCTGCTTGACCAGGATTCCGCTCAGCAAGCCAGCAGTTCAAGACCCGAGTCCTGCCAGATGGGGTGAGCTCCCATCCTTGGCCCAGCTCCTGCCAACCTAGCAGTTCAAAAGCCGGCAAATGCAAGGAGATAAATAGGGACCACTTCGGTGGGAAAGGCAACACCTTGGCGACAGGCTGGCCAGGTATCCCCACGTCATGTCCATCATGGACTGAACTCCAGTCCACAACAAGCAGACACAATCTCCCATGGTACAAAATGTTGAAGAAGTTGCCTTTATAAAAAAGTAATATAAAAAGCAGCAGGCCTCCGTCAGTCTTGGAAGACGATGGTATCGTGCTTGGCGCTGCATACGCTGCATGCAAAGCACGAAAGCCTGGGTTAGATTTTTATGGAGGAGAGGCTGTTACCCAAGCAGCAAATCCCCCCTCTCCACGCCTCTGAATTAGTCCAATGGAAAGGCAGAGCCAATACGATTGGATCCAGCTGGCGTCGCAGAGCTGGGCTAAGGACAGGAACTCACCCTGTCTTGTGGGGCTGACCCAGGTCTCGAACCCTGGCCTGCTGGTTAACAGGCACAGTGTCTTAGCCGCTTGCGCCAGCCACAGCCTTTTTATAGTGCAATATAGTGTAAGTAATATAATACAGTGTAAGTAATAAGTAATAATATAGGTATAGTATACGGTAGTAATAAGTATAATAAGTAATATAGTGACATGAAAGCCATAAATAAGAGTGTTTTTGGCTTTTATGTTGTCATGTCCTCCATTTTCCTTGGGTGTCCTGCATTTTAAGAGTGGGGGCACGGTTGGGGGTGCAAACTCTCCACCAAGCACTGCAGCCTTTCCTCGTACCCAGCCTCATGCCCTCGTATCATCATTTTGTTCGCTCTCTTCTGCACCTTTTCCAGTCCCACGATATCGTTTCTGAGATGTGCCAACCAGCGCAGGACACAGTTCTGCACATGGAACAGGCCTTCTTCACTGCTGTCATTCATGGGCTGACCCTTTTTCACAGAGCTCCCCACCAGCAGCCCAAGATCTCTTGGTCTGTCCTGGACAGTTCAGGACCCCTTAGCAGAGGTATGAAGTGGGGATCTCTTTTTTTGCCCCAACATGCATGACTTTGCAATTACTGAGACTGAAGCTCATCTGCCATTGTGGTGCCCATTTTTCCCAGTTTGGAGAGATCCTTCTGGAGCTCTTCATGGTTCCTTCTGGTCTTCACCACTTGGAAAAAAAACTTATAGGGCACAATCCAGAGTGAGGGCGGTGAGGAGTGCCCTAGCTGGGCTGCCCCGACTATTCTGAATCCAGAATAGAAAGTTATGCTGCATCCAGAGAGTCAGGAAGCCTGGGCTGCCCTACCTGCTCCAGAGCATGCTCAGTAGGCACCATGTCAGTGGCACCTGGGGAGGGCTTGCTCCTGAGCAGACCCCCTCAGATCAGGGGCTTCTTGGAGTGGCCTACTGGATCTGCAGGTTAGTGGCCACCATGTCCTGAGGTTGAGAGGTGGGGTTGCAGATATTTGGTCAACAGTGCCATTCTTACTCTGCCTTATCATGGACCCCTCTAGGTCTACTCATTACTATACCTTCTCCTGAGGTGGTATAACTCTGAGGAGCTGGAAGAGGGCATTTCTGCCCTGGAAAACGGCTCTGGATACAGAGTAACCCTCCACATGCCTCTCCTGAACTGCTTAGGCTGCCCCAGTTAGGGCAGCCCAGCTCCACCAGTCTTGGGGCACCCTATGCTGCCTTAGGCTGTCCCAATCCTTGTCCAGAGTAACTAGAGTGGAGCTTCTTTGTGTTGGGTCAGCCCAGTGAGAGAGGGGAACCCAAGCGCACTTCTGGATTGTTCCCTTAGTGTCATCCACTAATGTGGCCACCTCACCGCCATCATGGAGGGGGCTTGGCCTGGCCTTGACGGAGTTGCTCCACCTGATGACCATGGCATGTGAGCCAGCAAGGAGCGCCTGTTCCTTCCAAGGAGGTGCATCTGGAGCAGGCTGGTGTTCATGGAAGGCTCCCTGCCCCAGGCGACCCACACACCGCTCAGAGCCAAACCAGCCCTCATTAGTGGGAAACAGCTGTGCTGGTGTCTGAGCCCTGGAGGACCAACCTGTGGGCCAGGAGGTGGGGGCTGAAACCACACACCACAAAACACACACACAAGAGAGAGAGAGAGAGAGACTTCTTGGTGCTGGATGTCACTCCTGAGTCCTGCCCCACCTCTGAATCCCTCAGAATTGGAGGGAGAATGAAGGACCCCTGAATTGGGGGGGGGGGAGAGAATGAAGCTTTTCATCCCTCCCCAGTGCCCAGTTCTTACATCCCACTCATGTCCCTTTCAGAACTTCCAGTGGGGCTGCCATGCTATCACCTGAGTGCAGCCACCAGACCCACGGCCCACTCATCCCCCCTCCCCACCCAGGAGTCTCCTCTCTAGTAATTCCCTTTTCCTTTCCAGCCCCACTAATCAGACTCAGGCAGGGAAGGGGGTGCCTTATCTGGGGCAGGCAGGCCAGGCTGATCCCAGAGGCAATCAGGATGCTAGGAGGGGAGCCAAGGCTGTCGGTTCCCACCCCACCCCTAGGGACAGTCCCAGGCTTGTGCTGCCTCTGCTGTGGGGGGAGCAGTGGGGGGCTTTGCCGGGAGAGCCCAAAGAAGCCACCTTCCAACTGTCCCCCCCTCGCAGGGGCTCTTGGTGTTTTCCCCCTGCAGAGGCTCTCCTGACTGACTGACTGACCTGACTGGGGAGGGTGGGAGTCTGCCCTGACACTGGATCACGATATCAATGAGGCTCCCCAGTCCTTTGGCCCTCAGTGGCACTCAGCAATGGGGGGCATGTGGGAGGTGCAAACAAATCTGGTCCTTCATTCAAACAATTCTTCATTTTCCATTTGGCAGGGAGTCTCATCCTCCCCCCACCAGCTTTGCTCTCTCAGTTGGTCAGTGTGACTTCTAACCACCAGAACTAGCAGAGTGTTCTGTCCCTGGAGGTGACACCCCTACTACTCCATCTGACTTCCTGAGAGGTGGGGGCTCAAGTCACCCTGACCCTCCTCTCTGACCTCCCCAAGCCAAACATTTTATTAACCTCCCTCTTACACTGCAATCATAATCCTCATATGCAACATCACCCATCTGCATCGACCCCCATGCACAACTTTCCCCCATGCGCAACTTTCCCCCATGAGCAACTTCCCCCCTGTGCACAACTTTCCCCGTGCGCAACTTCCCCCCCTGTGCGCAACGTCCCCCCCCCCGTGTGCAACTTCCCCCCATGCGCATCATCCCCCCAGGCGCAACTTCCCCCCAGGCGCAACTTCCCCCCAGGCACAACTTCCCCCCAGGCACATCATCCCCCCATGTGCAACTTCCCCCCATGCGCAGCATCCTCACCAGTGCAACCTCTTCCTCCAAACAACGTCCCCCAGTGCACCAGGCAGAGAGGACCAAATTGGCTGGATGTTGTTCAGTCTCCATGTTAAGTATAGGAGAGAAACACGTTGCCCCCTTTTCAGCCCCTGAAGGGTTAATTTCTCCAGATGGTTCTTGGGGGGTGTTCAGGTGACAGAAGGAACTCCCAGAATTCCATGCTTCAGGCCCAGCAGTTGGGGCGGAATGTTGATGAGTCAGCAATTCTCAATGCAAAGTATAGGGAGGAAAACGCATTGCGCCCCTTTTCACCCCCTACCGGTTGGAATTTCCGAAAACCGGTTCTTAGTGCACCCCTCCCTCATGGAAGGAACACCCACCCCAAATTTCACGCTTCTAGGCCCAGCGGTTTTGGCAGGGCGGTGATGAATCGGTCAGTCAGTCAGTGAGTCAGTCAGTGAGTGACTTTTCTCTTTTGTATACATAGATTAGAGATGAAATGTATATAATTGAATATAAGTGAATGAATATTCACTGATAAGTGAATAAAAGAAAACTTATACCAATGAATGAATATATGTGCAGTGGTGCAGATGGGACAACCAGGGATGTGGTTTTCACAAGCCAGAAAAGAGAAGGGTTAGCTCCATAACTCCTGCCTATAGCTCAGCTCTTGACACCTGGTGGCATAAATTGTTCAGAGGGAATGGTGTACGTGGACACCCAGTGAGGCTGGACTTTTCTTCACAGATGTGAAAGGTAGCAGCGGAGCAGCAGACTAGGTTGCCTAAGAATGGGGTTAGGATCAGGCACAACGGATGGATCCCAGAACTGCCTCCGGCTCCTTCCTGCCCGGCTTCTTCCTGCCCACTGCCTGCTCTCCTCCTTCCAGCCTCCTCCTCACCTTCCCACCTCCAACTCCTGCACTGACTGAGTTCCTCTGATGCCAACTCACCTTTCCGGGCAGCCTGTGGCAGTGTGGGGAGGCTGGCACAACTCCTTGCGCTGGCAAAGTGGTGCAAAAGTGCTTAATGGCACTTTCATGACACTTTTAGGCCAGCTCTAGAAATTTGTGCCAGCTGAGTGATGCTCAGGATTGCACCATAAGCATGGTGAGCAAATTTCATAAACACGTTAAGAGGGCACACGAGGAAAAAGAGGACAATGAAGATTTTTTTTCCAGGACACAAGGCAAAAAAAGATGGCATGTCCTGGAAACAGATATGGTCACCCTGACCATATCTCTTATCCATCTACTGCCCTGACTTTCTCAGAAGAAGAAGGAAAATGCACACCCCACATGTTTGTGTTTGTGTGTGTGTGTCCTTCTTATTCAGTCTTCTTATGATTGAAAAGTAACTCCCTATATTGTAATTTATAAGTATTTTAAAACAGGGAGTTACTTTTCAATCATTCTGTGTATGTTATATATATTCCTTCTTATATTAGCCATAATCCCCCTTTTCTGGCTTGGGCTGCATTCCTAACCCCCAGTTATGCCAGCCTAAGCCTCAACTCACCTGGGAGTGTCACAAAAGTGCTTTAAGGCATTTCTGCACCACTCCTGGGCGGCGGTGGGGGGGGAGCAAGTCAATGCAGCGGCATATACTGACCACCCCTCACCACCATGGGAAGATATGCCAGGCAAGTCATGCTGGCCTAAATTTGTTAGGATTGTGCCCATAGAGTCATAGAGTTGGAAGGCACCAAATAGATCATCTAGTCCGACTCCTGCCTCCCTATATATAGCCTGGCCTCCTTATCCAGCCCACTTTATAGCTCAGGAGCTGATACACCAGCAGAGATGAAAGGGCAGCACTGGGAGGACAGCCCAATTATCAGCAGTGCTGAGATGTCACCGTTGAAAGGGCAGCCCTGTGATCACTGGGATCCCACATCGTGCCAATATGAACAAGTTCTTCTCCTCTGTCATCAGCAGCTAATGAGAAAAAGTGGCTTCTGGATATCACCAGATTACTGATGTCTCTTCCTACTTCATTACGTCACTTCCAGCTCTTAGTGGGCACCACAAAAGCTATTTGGCCCTCGGTCTGCAATCCGTTTGGCACCTCTAACATAGGTGTGCCAGGAATTGCCCATCTGGAGGATTTGCCTTCATACTTCTGGAATCTCTTGACATTTGAACAGCCCCTTTGCCAATTCTGTCTGCCTGCATTTGTGCGCAGGCGTGACGGTGATGCCTTTGTGTGGGCACTTTGCACAGGTGGCTGCGCTCTCTGCTTCCCAGGCCCGCAGCTGCTCCAGTCTACACAGCCCCCTACAACATCCCCAGCTCAATCGCAATCCCACTCTGGGGCTTTTGGGCCCAGGTCACTGCCTGACTGTGCCCAGGGAGGAGCAGCTACCTGTTTGGGAGCCCGGCAGATCTGGGTTCCTGCTTGGGGGGTGCTGTCTGTGTTGCACAGGCAATTACGACGGGAGCAAGGAAGGGATGGGTATCACAGCTGACAGCAAGCAAGGACACCCCCGGGAAATGAGGATGATGGGTCCATGAGGGCCCTGGGCTAATTAACGGTGGGGAGACGCATGTGGGATGAGAGCCGGCTGGCGCTGAGGCCTGATAGTGAATCGGCACACACATCTGCTCCACGCCAGCTCAGCACAGGGCGATAAATCAAAGCAGTGCCCCCTCCCTGTTCCACTGCACCCAGCCTGGCCTGGAGCAGCCCCCTTCCTCACACCCAGCCTTGCCTGCCAAAGGGGCACATGTGTTTGGAAATCCTCCGCCATTAAGGGAGAGACAATTGGCTGGGGAGGCGGGTTTAGAGAACATTAACCAGGCCGCCACATGTGCCTCTGAGTTGATTATCCTCCAATTAGTCCTCCAGCCAGGGCTGCCCCCTGCCAACTCTGCAGTCATGCAGCGCTGAAGGAACCTGCTTCCCCCCCCCCCCCCCCCCGTGCCATCCCCGTACGAGAGGTGTGAGGCTGGGTTCAGGGAAGCCCTTTCTGGAGGCAGGGCTGCCAGAGACTCAGCATACCTCCAACCGGTTGCGTTGACTGGTCTCCAGGAGACTCTCTGTGACTACTCCATGCAAACATGACTGTATTTGGGTCTATGTCCATCTGGGCATCTGAAAGAAAACTGAATCCTGCCTCAACAAGGGGTATTACATGACCCAGATTCTGGAGAAATTGACAAGGGAGGGGAGAAAGAAATTGCAGAGGGGGGCCCTGTGCACATGCCTATGGCTGCTCAAGAATGCAGAAATGCGCAAGTCAGTGTGTCGGTGCAGACACACGTGTGTGTGGATGTGCACCCACATATGCATGCCAAACATCTGAGTGCAATGTGGAGCAATCCCTACCCAGAGTCCTCCCAGTTGGAGAACGTGACCAGTGTGGATGGGAGACATAGGGTGACATCACTGAGAGGGTTTTCCAACAAGGGTTCGCCATGAGTGTGTGAAAATGTCATGAACGCACCATCTTGTGTAATATTAGTGTACTATACTTATTTGGCATGCTTTTGTCAAAGTTTATAAGTGTGCACACCATTCTCCCACATTCAAGCAGCACCCTGTGCGAAATCATGGGAGCCATGGCTCTGAGAATGTTCCCTCCCCCCCCCCCCCCCCCACACCTTAGCCAGGCTGCTGGCACCCTTGTGACCAGAAAGCACTCAAGGACGCTGGCTTGGCAGCTGCAGCTGGTTACAGAGCCTGAGGCTGATCCACTTGGGCTTTGACCATCTTACTGCAAGGTGACTCCTGGGGTCACAGAAGCGAGATGAGAGGGGCTCACCAGTGTCTAGGAAGGAGGATTCACCTGCGGAGTCCCCTCTGGCACATCCTTAGGCTGTAGAGTTTTCAGACCCTCTTTTTATTTCCTTTGGAGCCTCTTGTAAGTCTTATTAACACAAAATGTGCCCACAATATCGATTCATCACAAATTCACATTTTGCCCGTTAGTTGCTAGCCATGCCCGCTGAAATGCTTCCGTGCCCTTGGTGGGATTTTCCGATGGTCTCCAGCACTTTTCCAACAGCCTGCATTCTTGGGATACCTTCCAAAATTGCTGGAGCTGCTGCTGCCCTCCCTTCCACACATCTGTTCCCTTGAGTCTTTTGAGGTCTTGAGAGCCAAGAAGAATCTTCATTGACTTCCATCTGCAGGGAAGTCTGTGGCAAACCAGTCTTGCCAAATTTCTTCCTTCTGGACAGAACGGCAAATGGATCAACAATACCTGATGCTGGTGAATGTCCACTTTTCACAGCAGGGTTTAAGATAACCTCAAAATCTCAGCAGAATCAAATGGTCCCTTTTGATAATCAGACCTGCAGAGGCTGCCTTCCTGTTCCAAGAGATCATGTACGCTTTTCACTAGTCTATATATATAAAAGAGAAAAGTCACTCACTGACTGACTCACTGACTGACTCACTGACTCACTCACTGACTGACTCACTCACTCATCACTGCCCTGCCAAAACCGCTGGGCCTAGAAGCGTGAAATTTGGGGTGGGTGTTCCTTCCGTGAGGGAGGGGTGCACTAAGAACCGGTTTTCCGAAATTCCAACCGGTAGGGGGTGAAAAGGGGCGCAATGCGTTTTCCTCCCTATACTTTGCATTGAGAATTGCTGACTCATCAACATTCCGCCCCAACTGCTGGGCCTGAAGCATGGAATTCTGGGAGTTCCTTCTGTCACCTGAACACCCCCCAAGAACCAGGTGGAGAAACCTATCCTTCAGGGGCTGAAAAGGGGGCAACGTGTTTCTGTCCTACACTTAACATGGGAGACTGAACCACATCAGCCAATTGGGTGCTCAGATCCTGGTGCACTGGGGGATGGTGTTCGGAGGAAGAGGTTGCACTGGCGAGGATGCTGCGCATGAGGGGAAATTGCGCATGAGGGGAAATTGTGCATGGGGGAAGTTGCGCATGTAAGAAAGTTGCGCAGGGGGGAAGTTGCACATGGGAGGAAGTTGCACATGGAGGAAAGTTGCGCATGGGGAAAGTTGCGCATGGGAGGAAGTTGCGCATGGGAGTAAGTTGCGCACGGGGAAGTTGCACACAGGGGAAGTTGCACACAGGGGAAGTTGCACACGGGGAAAGTTGCACATGGGGAAAGTTGCGCATGGGGAAAGTCGCACATGGGAGGAAGTTGCACATGGGAGGAAGTTGCACACGGGGGAAGTTGCGCACAGGGGAAGTTGCGCACGGGGAAAATTGTGCATGGGGAAAATTGCGCATGGGAGGAAGTTGCGCATGGGAGGAAGTTGCGCACGGGGAAGTTGCGCACAGGGGAAGTTGCGCACAGGGGAAAATTGCGCATGGGGAAAGTTGCGCATGGGGAAAGTCGCGCATGGGGAAAGTCGCACATGGGAGGAAGTTGCGCATGGGAGGAAGTTGCACACGGGGGAAGTTGCGCACGGGGGAAGTTGCGCACGGGGGAAATTGCGCATGGGAGGAAGTTGTGCATGGGGAAAGTTGCACATGGGAGGAAGTTGCGCATGGGAGGAAGTTGCGCATGGGGGAAGTTGCGCATGGGGGGAAATTGCGCATGGGGAATATTGCGCATGGGGGATATTGCGCATGGGGGGAAGTTGCACACGGGGAAGTTGCGCACGGGGGAAAGTTGCGCATGGGGGAAAGTTGCGCACAGGAGGAAAGTTGCGCATATGGGAAATTGTGCATATGGAAAGTTGCGCATGGGGAAAGTTGCGCATGGGGAAGTTGCACATGGGGGGATGATGCACATGGAGGAAAGTTGCACACGGGGAAAGTTGCGCACGGAGGAAGTTGCGCATGGGGAAGTTGCGCATGGGGGGAAGTTGCGCATGGGGAAAATTGCACATGAGAGGAAAGTTGCGTATGGGGGAAGTTGAGCATGGGGGGATGATGCGCATGGGGGGATGATGCGCACGGAGGAAAGTTGTGCATGGGGGAAAATTGCGCACGGAGGAAGTTGCGCATGGGGGAAGTTGTGCATGGGGGAAGTTGTGCATGGGGGAAGTTGTGCATGGGGGAAATTGCGTATGGGAGGAAAGTTGTGCATATGGGAACTTGTGCATGGGGATGATGCACATGGAGGAAAGTTGCGCCTGGAGGGAAGTTGCGCCTGGGGGGAAGTTGTGCATGGGGGGAAGTTGTGCATGGAGTGAAGTTGCGCATGGGGAGAAGTTGTGCATGGGGAGAAGTTGCACATGGGGAAGTTGCACATGGGGGGAAGTTGCACATGGGGAAGTTGCGCATGGAGAAGTTGCGCATGGGGAAAGTTGCGCATGGGGAAAGTTGCGCATGGAGAAAGTTGCGCATGGGGTTTGATGCATATGGGGGAAGTTGCGCAATGGGGGTTGATACGCATGGGGGAAGTTGTGCATGGGGGGTTGATGTGCATGGGGGGAAGTTGCGCATGGGGTAACTTGTGCATGCTGGGTTGATGCGCATGGGTGAAGTTGCGCTTGGGGGGTTGATGTGTATGGGGGAAGTTGCGCATGGGGGGTTGTTATCCATGGGGGGTTGATGATATGGGGGGATGGCATACGGGGGAATTTTACTCCCGCAACGCGGGTACGCCTTTCACTAGTTAAACAATATAAGAAATAAAACCTTGGCATCCATCAGTCTTGAAAGACTATGGTTTCGTGCTTGGCGCTGCATACGCTGCATGCAAAGCATAAAGGCCTGGGTTAGATTGATATGGAGGATAGGCTGTTCCCCAAGCAGCAAATCCCCCCTCTCCACGCCACTGAAATAGTCCAAAGGAACGGCAGAGCCGATACGATGGGTTCTAGCTGCGTTGCAGAGCTGGGCTATGGACAGGAGCCAGGACTAAGGACAGGAGCTCACTTTGTCTTGTGGGGATCTGGGTCAGCCACAATAAAGAAACACAAATAAACAAAAAAGTAGCTCAGTCAACTCCAGTTCACAACAGAGAAACCCTGCCTCCACCCCACAAAACAAGAAAGAAAAACCCAGACCAGATCTTTCCAGTGTCAGAAAGGGGATCAGACCATGGCCAGGCAGGACTTTCTATTTGGGCAGGAGCACTGCTGAGAAGGGAACGCACCTGCAGCTGAAGTGAGGGCTGAGGGGACTGTGGGGAAGGTGGGGCATCATATCCACATCAGATAGCCCTTAAAGGTCACAATCAACACTTGGAAGAGACCCAAACACAGCTCAGGAAACTGTGCAGTTCAGAAAACCAGAGTGACCTGGTTGTGGCAGGCCTGGCTGCCACATCCTGCACTAAACTGGAGTCTCTGAGGACTGTTCATGCACGTCCCTAATAAGAGCCCATCACTGCAGACCACCCTGAACCAGTGTCCAGAGCAAGGACAACTGCAGTTTGGCTAGACCTCTCTGGAAAAAGCTGCTACTTGATCTTGGTGGAACGGCTGCCTGCCTGGGTTTCTAAGTGGATGTCTGGATCATGGATTATCACCAGCCCAAAAAGCTGCTCTTCCAGGCCAGGAGTGTGACTCCATTGTGGCCGTGCCAGGAAGACACTCCCCAACGTCCATCCCGCCAAGATCAAGCTCCTGGCTGTTCTCTCCCATCCAGTCCCCCCACCTGCCTGACAGGATCTCTACTCTCCCTCCATCCACCTGAAGAGATGCAGTAGGCTGCCCATCGAGTGATGCAGTTCTCTCCCAGCCTTTCCCCTTGGAAGATCCAGGGTCCATAACACTGCCTGATTTGGTCCCCAAGAAATGCCCCTTCCTTTGCTGAGTTGGGTGGTGTGAGGCACTAAGCCCCACATTGACCCAAGTGCACAAGCAACCAATTTCATCAGAATCTTGGTAAGTGCCCCGAGAGCACGGACTGGCATCTCTGCAATGTTTTTCTTGTTCCCTGGTACACCTCTCGGGTCTCATGATGCAGCCTTTTCAGGTAGCCAAATATCTCAGGCTGGCCCTGCAGGTTTGTGGACCCAGTCATGGAACATGTTCAGAGGCATATTGTTTTCCATAGCCCACACCTGGCAACAGAAACAGGTCCCGAGGATCTGCAAGGACCCAGGTGGAATCACCTGCCCAGCATGATCCCTGGAGTGCAGGATTGGGAAGGCCACGGAAACCTCAGTGCCTGTGATGATCCTCGCCAAGGCCAGATGGTGCCATATCCCTGCGCAGCCTCCTGGAACAGGCCCCCACAGACCTTGGAGGCACTCATCAAAATGCTAATGCGGGGAGATTCCCACTCCCCTATGGCAGCCCAACCCCTCACTGCCTCCTCCTCTCCTGCCCGGCCCAGACCTTATTTGCTGGATCTGTGCCTGGGAGGTGTGTAATGGGCAAAGTCCGTGGGCAAAATGGTCTCAACCCTTGGAAGTTCAGTGTTCCTTATCCAAGATGTGGATGGCAGTGTTGGAAAATGCCCAGTTCTCCAGGTCTGGTAGATTGAGGAAAATATTGTCACAGCAACAATTCAGAAAAGAAAGAGCGCAAAACACGTGTGCGCACAAACACACACATACACGTAGAAAGAGGCAGAAACCCTGGTCTGAGGCTAAAAGGAAGCTCCCTCTGGACCACAACTCCAGGAGATGAGCCTGTGTCCTTCTCTGATATCCAGCCAGCAGTTAGGGACAAAAGATATCCTCTTTTTCCAGGACATGTCCTCATTTTGAGCCTTGTGCCTGAAAAAAAAAAAAATCTTCATTTTCCTTCATTTCCTTGTGAGCAGGCAGCTTGTAGACTTCTTGTAATGAATTATATGTCATGGTTCTAAATTTAGTAATAAGTAATATAGTTTTGAAAATTAGTGTGTTTAGCTTTTATTTTGTCATGTCCTACATTTTCTTGGGTGTCCTACATTTCAGGGGATTATGATATTTGTTCACCCTGAGTTAGGGAAGAAGCTTGTCTTGTCCAGGGTGACCATACAGGATGGAGGACAGAGTGCCTATACCTTTAACCACTGTATAGAAGAGGGAATTGAGGCAGGTGCTGCTTTTTAAACCCTTCAGTGATGACCTAAACCTGTCTCAATTCCCTCTTCTATGCAATGGTTAAAGGTACAGGCACTCTGTCCTCCTTATGTTCACCCTGGCCTTGTCTCAGCCCCAGCTGTGAGAGGAAGAGGATGAAACCCTTCACCAGCCCATGGCAAGCCCTACACTCAGATGCTTCAATAGGGTGATAAACAGATCTGGCCAGAGTCAGCCAGGCAGGCCAGGGTGCCTTCTCTAGAGAAAGTATCTCCTCTTGATAGTCCACTCCTAATGGAGTTTGAGCTCTTTGTGGGCAAGCAGAGGCACAGTATGGCTCAAGGGGAGGATGCTTCAGCTTCAGCTCCAGCTCTTGCAGGGAAAAGAAAGGCCATTACAAGAGCGGAGACCCTGGCTGTCTGAGCAGGCTGGGGCAGGAAGAGGCCCTTCATGCTGCTCCTGGCCTGGCCTTTCCCCTGCCCAGCCTAGGCAGGCTGCAGAGCTGAGGCACCCCAGACTGCAGGCATGGGCATGAACTGCACCACAGCACATGTGAGAGGGGAGGGGGAGAGGTGCAGCTTTGTTCCTGCGCCTGGAAGAAAGGGCTGCCCGTGGGGACTCGTGACAAGGATCAAACACTCCATTTGCATAATGGAGCAGCTCCGGACCAACTTTCCCACACTGCACAAGCGAGATAAAGGGGACCGGTCCCTCCTGGCCAATCCGACAGCTCAGCTGTACAGCTTTCCCCTCCTCCCTCCCTCCCGGGAGCGGTTATGACAAATAAGATTAATGTCGCCTCGGCCACCTTGTCCAGGCTGCACAAAGGGTTGTGCACCAGGCAACTCGGGTTGTGGCACCCACAGGTCTAGGAGCCAGCTGGGCAAAATGGGGAATATGGTCCCTGCGTGGTAGCATATGCATATGCACAGGTTCTTCTACATGTACACTCACACAAACCAGGGTGGACACAAAAGTGGGGGCAGCAGTGTAGGTCTGCACAGGTGTTTCCGCACCAGTGGTTGCTTGCCTGTGTGCCTCTGCCACAGCTGATCCCCGGGTGATAGGAACAAGTGGAAGGAGCACTGTCGGTTGTGTCCAAACATGGAAAATCCCATCTATTTCTGGCAAATATTGACTTTTCTCTGGATAATTCTGTGCTAAAAAAAAAAAAACATTTCAGGAGCTATGTCAGTCCTGTTCAAGCAACATGGCATCCTATCCCAGAGAAACACTTGCTGGGACCTGGTGGGAATTTGAGCACCCAGTCAGAGCCTCTGAAGACTGAAGTCCTCCTGGCTGACAGCTCTGCAGTGCCAGTTCATCTCTGCTGTCCATGAGCACTGTGAGATTGAAATGGAGGGGGAATTCTCATCCAGTCCCTCCTACTACTACCCAGTCCTATCCCCACCATTGGCAGTGATCGAGCATGCACTGCATCCAGTGGTGGGGAGGGACAAAACAGCCTGCAAGAAGTAAGTACAGGTATACCCCACTTAATGGGCAAGTTGGAGACCGGAATACCATCCAAAAATGAAAACCATTGAAAAGTGGAAACCAGTCTTTTTCAGCTTGCAAATGCAAAATGGACACAAAAAGGCATAATAATACTTGCAAAAAACTAAAAAAATATCGTTATTAACACATAGCCCAAATGCATAACAAATGACAGTAGAATGAGCAAAGGCATGTGTGGGTAATGAATATCTTAAGTACTTGAATGATACTTATTTACTGGAGAAAGTTGTAAGGAAATGGCAAAAACTCTCTTTCATGCTGGGTGTGGAGTGTGAGAGAGCCAGGCTGGGTGGGGAAGCCTTCTGTGTCCCATTCCACACCAAACCCAGTCCTGTGCCATGAATTTCTTAGAATCACCTTCATTCAGGGGCTGACCTATGCTGTGCTCTTTTACTTTGCTTAAAAAAAACAAAAACCTGTTTCTGCCCTGAGCAAGGAGAGCTCAAGCCTTTGTGTCATCCCCCTCCACCCCAAAACACACTATACACTCAAATGTAGGGATGTAAAAAAACTGTGTCTTAGACCCCTAAGGTTTGTGTCTTAGGTTCAAATCCGATTGGAACGACCCTTTAAACGGGCACAAAATTTTGGCTGCATTGTGTGCGTGTGGGATGCTGCCCAATGATTTTCCTGGCATCAGCAAACCTCCACCCGTGCTGGTAAGTTGGCAGCAGAGGTGTGTCATGGGGGGGAGGGGGCTGGGAGTGGATTTAAATGGCAAGATCCTTTTCCTTTCTCAGACTGCCCTACCCCTTTTCTCTCCTCTGATTGATGACAGCAGAATGGCTGGTGGTGGTCTAAGGAGGCCCATAAGCAATCAGGCAGCCACCAGAAGACAATATTTTTACAGGTGTCTCCCACTTTGTGATGGTTCATTTTCGAATGGATCCCCTTTCAACATCTTTCATTTTTACCCAGTACTCATTAATTCAACACATGCTTCACTCTGCCAACCTCTCTGCTGGTCTAAAGGCTAGAATTTTCTTCCCTGATGTTGATTTGCATGTGACATGGTGATCAAACTGTTCTGGTCTCCTCTGTGCTCAAGGAACCTACCCCAGGATCCCCTCGATGCCCAGCTGCTGCCTCCTGGCTTTCAACTTGGTCCTAGGCCTGCCAGCAGGGTGGGTTCCTGCAACTCGTTCCAAGCAGGGTGACCATATGACCAGAAAAACCCGGATTTTTAGCCTCCTATCCGGGTGTCCAACATTTTGGCTTCATGTTGAAACTTCGCAATAGTGCACAGTGCCCCATCATGTCATATGTCGTTGGATTCGTATTGAAGAGCAGAATCCAATGCAAAAATCGGTTTGGAGACATCACCTTCATATCAAAAGTTGTGGTAAACAAAAAACAAAAAATACACTTTTTGGCCATTTTTAAAAGCGGGTAGGAATTTTGGCATGGGATTAGGAATTTTGGCCCTGGGGTTCAGGAATTTTGGCCCTGGGGTTCAGAAATAATCTGGTCATCCTGGTTCCAAGGAATGTCTGACTGACTGACTGCAGTGGTAGGGACAAAAACCTGGGCATGGTTTTTGGACATTGGACAACATTGGACAACAACATGCTACATTTCAGAATCCATCTGTCAGAAGCTGCCCCCTCACGGTGCAATCCTAACCTAGGCCACATTGGTCTTCCCTTTCACATGGTGATGTGGGGAGACAAGCACATGTCTGTGCACTGGCCTGACCCACCCCCGGGAGTGGCACAGGCATGTCTTATGGCACTTTTGATACACCCAAAGCGAGCATAGAACTTGTGCCAGACTAACCATTGGGTTAGGACTGCAGCCTGAGAGAGCAATCCTAACCCCCTACTTGCCCGGCATAAGTCCTAGCACAAGTCCCATACTGGTCTGGGGGTCTTCAAAAGTGCCATAAGGCACTCTTGAATGGAGTGCTTTTATGAAGGGAGGCAAATGGTCTGTTTGTCAAAAAGCGGTGCGTTGTGCACAGGGTACCAAAAGCCAGTTGCCTGTGGCACAACACAAAACAATGCACTGCACCACCATAGAGCCAGCCCCAAAGGGCTCCATCTCTTGTTTGAGGCCCCAGAACTGAGGACACAGATTCACGTGGCCCATCAATACCTATGGCAAAGACCCTTTATGGCAGTGGTTCTCAATCTTCCTAACGCCATGACCTCTTTATAAGTTCCTCATGTTGTGGGGAGCCCCAACCATAAAATTATTTTCGTTGCTACTCTATAACTGTAATTTTGCTACTGTTATGAATCGTATTATAAAAATCTGATATGCAGGATGTATTTTCATTGTTACAAATGAAATGTGTGTTCTATGCACACATTGAACACAATGGGATTTATTTCAGAGTAGGCATGCATAGGATTGGGCCCTGAGGCTGTCAGTCAGCCCCAGTGTGCGCGCAGCTACAGCCGGAGGTCTGGCAAGCCTGACCTGGCCCCCTGCACCAGGGGTCTTTAGGCGACCCCCAGGAAAGCTCCAGGCGACCCGCAAAGGGTCCCAACCCCCACTTTGAGAAACACTGCTCTATGGGTCAAGCTTCAAAGGCCCAGGCAGCAGGGCATGTGTGCTCATGCATGCATGCGGGTGTGTGTGCTGCAAGCAAGCACCGCAAGGGACACCTCTGCATTGCTGCTTCCTGAAGCAGCTGACTGTGGAGATGTGGCTGGGTTGAGGAGGAGGTCGGGAGGGGGGGCTGCTGAATTGGTCCCAGCTGCACCTCCTTACAAAAGCCCTTGGGCTGGGGATGTTAATGCAGATCAACCTCAGTTGCGCAATCTGACAATAAAGTTAATCAGCTATTCAAGCACAAGTGCCCTCACCAAGCACAAGGAGGCAAAAATCAACAGATCAGAGGAGGAAGGAGTCCGCTGAGGCTCCCTGGAAGAGGATGGGGTCCTATGTGGAGCAGCTCCAGACCCTTTTGCAGGACAAGATGTGCACACTCCTCCCCCCGGACTCACTTCCCAGGGCTTGTTGCTTGTGGAAAAGCACAGCCAAATTCCTGGAGTGGAACACTTGGGAGGTGTCCAGAAGCCATTTCTCCCACAAGATATTGCCCTAGCCCAACGTGCACTGCCCAGTCACAGAAGGATGCCAGGTTTCCTGGTAGAGGAGGGTCCCTGCTTCTCAGAGCCAGTCCAAACATTCCTGGGCAGCCCCTGACACTCTGGCCCACTGCTCTTCACCCCTCCATATTTGTACTCTGTCCTCCTCCTCCTTTCATGTCCAGCAAATAGATCGGAGAGGATCACAGTGAACAGAGGTGTAGCTGTTGTTTACTTGTTGTGTCCGACTCTTCGTGACCCCATGGACTGCAGCACATCAGGCCTGTCCTCCACTAACTTCCAGTCAGTCCAAATTCATGCTCATTGCCTGATGACACTATCTAACCACCTCATCCTCTGCTGTCCCCTTCTCCTTTTGCATTCAGTTTTTCCCTACATCAGGCTCTTTTCTAAGGAGTTCTCCCTTTTCTATTTGAGTTTCATTCAGTATCTGTCCTTCCAGTGAAGTCATAGAATTATAGAATCCTAGAGTTGAAAGGGTCTAGTAGGTCATCTAGTCCAACCCCCTGCCTGCAGCAGGAAATCCTCCTAGATCATCCCTGACAGGTGCTTGTCAAGCCTCTGCTTGAAGACCCCCAGTGAGGGAGAGTCCACCACCTCCCTTGGCAATCTCTTCCACTGCCGAACCACCCTCACCCTCAGGAATTTTTTCCAGATATCCAACCGGAATCTCCTTTCTTGCAGTTTGTACCCATTGGTTCTAGAAATTGGTTGATTTCCTGGAGGATGGACAGATTTTATTAACTTGCAGTTCAAGGGACTCTCAAGAGGCTTCTTCACCACCACAATTCAAAAGCATCTAGTCTTTAGTGCTCAACCTTCCTCATGGTCCAGCTCCCACAGCTATAGGTTACTACAGGGGAAAAAATACAGCTTAAAGTAAACAAGGTGCAAGTAAGGCGATGCCTTGACTTTTAATTAAGTTGTCCTGACCTCTCATCACTTTCCTCCCCCAAATCAGGTGTCTCTTAATTCCATGACTGCAATCACATCTGCAGTTATCTTAGTGCCGCCCAAAATAATCTCTATCACAACTTGAATTTCTTCCCCTTTTATCTGCCAGGAAGTGATGGGACCTGATGCTAAGAAAAGCTGCTCTGGCTGCTTTTTGACTGTCCAAGTCAGGAATGAAAGAAAGCAAGCAGAAAGATGTCACAAAGAGAAAAGTAGATCCCTAATTCAACTGCTGAGGAATGTTGGAATATAAGCTTCCTTTCAGCTCAAGGGATCCTGACCGTCACACATGCAGATGATCCCAGCATCACAACAGTGGTTCTGCCACCTGAGCAGGTGGATCATCTTTCCCAGGTGTGCGGAAGCAGCCTTACCCATAGACCCAACTTTGAAAGAGTTCTTCTTGTCTAGGCTGCCAGGTCTTTTCTGCCCTTTGTCCCGCCCCATTCTTTCCAGGGAGAGTTGCACAGCCTTCCGTTAATGGAGGAACCCCTTCCCTGAGGTCAGCCTGCTCTTGTCAGTGAACGAGTGCCATGGGGAGGGCTTTCTCTGGGTTGGCACCCCCTCCTTTCTGACATCAGTGCAACCTCCTCTCTACATGTCCTTTTTCTTTCCACCTCATGTTAATGCCTTGCTGACATTTTGTTCTTTCTGCAAGCTGTATAGCAAAAGGGCCGGGTGGCCTAGTAGTGCATTCAGTACAAAGGGCTTCCTCTCTGCCAGGGCAAAGAGAGTTTGTCCTTGTGGCTTTTGGACATGAAAGCTCCAGTGGTGGGCCCGGCCTGGCCCTAGATCCGGTTCTCCGGAAGTGGGCGGGGCCGGGGGGTGGGGCCAAGGAGGTTTTTAATTTAAAAATTAAAAATTTTTTTAAATTACTTACTTCAGAGTAGACCTGCTTAGGATGGATCTCTGAAGCTGCAGTCTTCTCCACACTTTCCAGGGAGTAAGTCCCATTGACTATACTGGGACTTACTTCATAGTAGACCTGCTTAGGCTGGGGCTCTGAGGCTGCAGTCCTCTCCACACCTGCCTGGGAGTAAGTCCCATTGACTATACTGGGACGTACTTCTGAGTAGACCTATATAGGATGGGGCTCTGAGGCTGCAGCCCTCTTGGGCTCAACCTCCCCCCCCCCGCCCCCGCGGCCAGCCGGGGGAGGCAGGGAGAACGTGCTGGGCGCTGCGTGCCTCCCGCCTTGCCTCAGCCTCCCGCGGCCAGCCGGGGAGGCAGGGAGAACGCGCCGTACGCAGCGCGCCTTGGGCTCTTAAGCCCCACGCGCACATCTTGAAAATGGCGGCCGTGAAGGCTGGTAGTGGCTCTGAACCGGTCCGCCCAGTTTTGGTCCCTCCACGCCAGTACCGGCTCGCTACTGGCTGCCCAAAACCAAGATCCGGTTTGGGCGAGTAGGCCCGAACCGGTAAGTGCCCACCTGTGGAAAGCTCCCTTGTCAGGTTCTAAAGGTGTACCCTGCAAACTGATGGACTCAGGTGAGGTGATCCTCTACCACAGAATGCCTTGGAGGAAGGGCTTATTTGTTCATAGCTGCTTCTGAAAACAGAACTAGAACCAATGGGGACAAACTGCAAGGAAGGAGATTCCGGCTGGATATCTGGAAAAAATTCCTGGCGGTTCGGGTGGTTCGGCAGTGGAAGAGATTACCAAGGGAGGTGGTGGACTCTCCCTCACTGTGGATCTTCAAGCAGAGGCTCCACCAGCACCTGTCAGGGATGCTCTAGGCAGGTGGTTGAACTAGATAACCTACAAGTTCCCTTCCAACTCTAGGATTCTAAGCAGGCCTCCGTCAGTCTTTAGAGACTATGGTATCGTGCTCAGCGCTGCATATGCTGCATGTGAAGCACAAAAACCTGGGTTAGATTGTTATGGAGGATAGGCTGTTAGCCAAGCAGCAAATCCCCCCTCTCCACACCACTGAATTAGTCCCATGGAAAGGCAGAGCCAATACGATTGGATCCAGCTGGCGTCGCAGAGCTGGGCTAGGAACAGGAGCTCACCCTGTCTTGTGGGGCTGACCCGGGTCTCAAACCCTGGCCTGCTGGTTAACAGGCACAGTGTCTTAACCACTTGCGCCACCCACAATCCACAGATTCTATGATTCCATATATTGGGTGCAGGAAAGGGGAAACCAATGGAAGCAGCAGGTTAGTGGAGAGGGCTGGCCGAGTGGCCCTGAGCAAACTGGAAACTTTCCCTTCAGCCACAATGACAGGGACTTGGAGTCCATCACATGTCGGACATCCACTCCACTCTTGTTGTTTGGAGGAGGCTTGCTTTCTCGCCCAGGCCAGCCACCCCACCCCCACCCCAGCCCCAGCCCCTTGTGTGCTCCTGTTGACTGGAAGAAGGGAGCAGCCCTTGGCTTCTTGGCTTCCCATATAAACTGTGAGAGTGAAAATTAAATGCTAATGAAGCTCTTTGATTTAACAGCAGACAAGATGAGCTCTCCTCTGTTGCTTAGCCTCCTAGACTATTATTATGCAAATGAGCAGGGCCTGGATCTCTCTCCCCCATTTAGCTGAAATCAGCTCTTCTTGGCAACATTCAAAGCTCAATTACTGCACTTACCTGCTTAATGATCATTGTGCAAAGGGGGGCATCCCCAAGCAGGCCCTCCAGCAGTGACACTTGGGGGATCTGGGGGACATCAAGGCTGTGCAGAGGGGAAGACTTAGCACCCACAAGAACCTGCCCAGTTTGGGGACTGACCCATGGTGGTTGTGCCAAAAGATCTGGGGAAGGGCAGTGTCTCTGCCTTTGCCTTGGTTATGATTTGCTTATTCATCTGTTGATATTGGATGGTGCTTAATCCATCAGTCTAACACCAATTGGCAGAATTGCTTAAATATTAAAGAACCTCCACCCACAATTAAATGAGCTCTTTAGGAGTTCTTTGGCTAGTTCTAGCCCTTTGATCTTCCCACTAGTTATCTGGCTACTGAATGACACCTCTGGCAAGGTAGAAAAGGTTTTGCTTTTTCTGAGGTTTGCTCAGAGCAACCTCACGTGAGATCCCGTACTTACATGGAGCTTCTGATGGGAACCTATGCATATCCAATATTGTGTGGGACAGTTTCAGATGTGGGCTAAATTCATATGGCCCCTGGGGAACAGCCACTAAGGAGTCACCACATTGTTTGGAAATACTATGAGTGTGGTTGATGCATGGCTATGTATTGCTGTTGCTGTTCTGTGCTTCCTATCTGTGCTTCCTATGTACGAGTGTGATCAATAAGCATCAGGACTGGTGCTGTAGTAAAGGAGCTATGCAGAGTGAAGCCACTCGGCAGATTGACCTTCACCCCAACCGTGCAAACACACTAAGTTTGAACATCTTAGCTCACTTCCTCTCTTTACAGCAGTGCTTGGAAGGAACGTGTGTAGTGTGTGGCCATCGCATTGACCATGACAGAGAAGGATGGAATTTCCTTACCATAAATGTCCTTTTCTTGGAGTTGAGGGAAGCGTGCATTCCTTGAATGTCTGGGCTATGCCCCGCCCACTTCTGAGACAGGGCCGGACTTGAACCTGTCTCCTTCCTCTGCGGGGCGTGCCTTCCCCAGTCCAGTATCAGAGCCGAAGAGAGGAAATCAATCACCGCCAATGAAAGTAAAACAAGAACTGCAGGAAAAAGAACTGAAAAACTAGTAATAACAGCCAGCGAGACCCCAACAGGAGGTCTCCCCGGAACTGAAGGCTAAAAAATCACCAACTGGAATTGCAGACCAGCAACCCCGGCACCTGACCTGAAACAACAACAGGGTTCCCCCAATCCAGTGAGAGCGGTCTGCGCCTTTGCTGAGGTGGGCAGGAATGCACCCTTTCCTCAACTCCAAAAAAAGGACATTTACGGTAAGGAAATTCCGTCCTTCTCTGGAGTGAGGAAAGGGTGCATTCCTTGAATGTCTGGGATGTACCAGAGCCTCACACTCAGGGCGGGAGAGACGCAGACCACCTCATGGGGCTACTACTCTCTGTAACACTCCCAAATGCAGCCTCGGCTGAGGCTGCCCTGTCTACTTTGTAGTGTTTAATAAATGTGTCAGGAGAAGCCCAGGCTGCCGCTCTACAAATGGATTCCAGAGAAGCAATGCCGTCGAACGCCACCGAGGCTGCCGCTCCCCTGGTAGAATGTGCCATGATGCCTTTGGGTGGATCCCTGCCCTTTGCTTTGTAAGCTTCCTGGGTGGCTGATTTCAGCCACCTGGCCAGAGACGCTAGAGAGGCCTTTTTGCCCTTAGAGGGACCCCCAAATAAGATGAAAAGAGCCTCTGACTTTTGAAAGTCTCTAATCCTGTCAATATAAAAACTAAGACCCCTCTTAAGATCCAGAGAGTGCCATGCTCTCTCTTTAGATGAGGCAGGATTTGGGCACAGGGTTGGCAGTATAATCTCATGAGACCTGTGAAATAAGGTGTTAACTTTTGGTATAAAGGACGGATCAAGCCTGAGGAGGACCCAATTGTTCTGGAACTGGCATAAATTGGGGTGTATTGACAGAGCTCCTATCTCCGAGACACACCTGGCAGAAGTGATGGCTACTAAAAATATCACTTTCAAGGTAAGGAACCTGAAGGGTACCTTGGTGAGAGGTTCAAAGGGAGGGACCATCATGGCCTTCAGCACTAAATGCAAATCCCAGGTTGGGAAACGATGCACTAGAGGTGGCTTGAGGAGCCTGAGTCCTTGAATAAATCTACTGCTATCAGGATGAGTAGACAGGGAACCTGATTTTGTAGGACCTAGGATTGAACTGATGGTGGACAGCTGCCTCTTAATAGTGTTGGTACTGAGTCCCTTGTCCACCCCTTCCTGCAGAAACTGTAAGACGTGTTTGAATCTTACTTTCCTGACCTGTAGTCCCTGTGATTTGCACCAGAGAACAACCTGCGCCAGGTGCGGCCATATATTTTATTGGTGGAATCACGTCTGGAAGCCAGAAGAGTAGATAGTACTGAGTCAGAGTATCCCCTACTGGCTAGACTCGTCCTCTCAAGAGCCAAGCTGTCACCTTGTATTTGTGTGGAGCTGGGTGAAGTACTGGTCCCTGTGACAGGAGGTCCGGCCTGTCCGGCAGATGGAACGGATGTCCCTGAGCTAAGCTGATGATGCTCGGGTACCAGGGACGCCTGGGCCAATCTGGAGCTACCAGGATCAGAGTCGACCCAAACTTGCGCACTCTTTGGAGGACAGCCTGAATCAGAGGGAAAGGAGGGAACGCATACTGTAGTGACCCTGGCCACTGATGGACTAGGGCATTCGTGCCGATGGCCTGGGGATCCGGAGCACGCGATAGAAAAGCCAGAACTTGAGTGTTCATCTTGCTCGCAAAGAGGTCTAGCGACGGAAGGCCGAACCTCGATGCAATTTCCCTGAATACCACTGGGTGCAGGCTCCATTCCCCCTCCTGAACTTGCTGCCAACTCAGCCAGTCTGCTTGCTGGTTGGCCTCTCCCGGGAGATGATCTGCCTTGATTGATAAGAGATGAACCTCGGCCCAATCAAATAGAAGTGTCGCCTCCCTCATCAGGCCCTGAGACTGTGTTCTGCCCTGATGGTTTATGAACTCCTTGGTGGATACATTGTTGGTGTGGACCAAGAGGTGCGCCTGTGCACTATGGGATGGAAACGCTGTAGAGCCAGACGTATAGCTCTTAGTTCCAGTCGACTGATTGAGAAGGACGTCTCGTGTGGTGATCAGGTGCCCTGTGCCCTGCGAGACACGAGGTGAGCTCCCCAGCCCTGAAGACTGGCATCGGTCGTCAGAACCAATCTGTCCGGCAAATCCATGCTCATGCCCTCTTGCAAACGTTGAGCATCCATCCACCAGGACAGTGAGTCGAGGAGACGAGGTGTGAGAATGAGAGACAGCGAAGCTTTCTTCTCGATCAGTCTAGGATAAGGACAGAGAAAAGCCTGCAGGGGTCTCAGATGGAAACGCAACCAGGGGATGACATCCTGGGACGAGACCATCAGCTCCAGCAAGGAGGCCAGGGAAGAGAGCGAAGCTTTCCACGACGATTTGCAACGATTGGAGAAGGGTCTTCTGGCGCTCCTGAGAGAGGAAGACCTGGTGTAGTTGGGTGTATATTTGTAACCCCAGGTGAGTTATTCTTTGTGACTGTGTCAGCGTACTCTTCAGGAGATTGATGACAAACCCATGACGCCTCAGATAGGACATGGTAATCTGAAGATCTGTGGAGACTTGTTCGGAAGAGGAACCTACACCAAGAATGTCGTCGAGGTATGGAAATACCCGTATCCCCCTCAGACGTAGGTTGGCTATCAACGCCACCAGGATTTTGATGAAAACCCTTGGTGCTGCTGATAACCCAAACAGGAGGGCACGATACTGATAATGTCGGGTGCCGTAGGCGAACCTCAGGTATTTGCGATGAGCTGGATGGATCAGAATGTGAAGATAGGCTTTGGCAAGGTCGATCGATGCCAGGAAGTCTCCCCATTCCAGGGCTGAAATGATGGTCCACGTTTCCATTTTGATCCTCCACGTTTTGATCCTCCATGTTTCCATTTTGAACTTCCTGGCAACAAGGAACTTGTTGAGCCAACTCAGGTCGAGAATAGTGCGGGTGTCCCCGTTCTTCTTCGGGACCAAAAAGAAGACTGAATACACGCCGCAGCCCCATTGCTGGGAAGGCACTGGCTCTATCGCCTTGATGTTGAGCAAATGGCGGAGAGCCCGAAGTTTCTTCTGGTGCTTGTCTGGTATCCAAGATGCTGGCACCCTCCAGAATCAGTTGGGAGGTCAACGTCGGAGCTCCAACAAAAGACCCTGGGAGACTGTGCGGAGGACCCAGGCGTCTGAAGTAGACTTGTGCCGGTAGGGAACGAAGCCAAGCAGCCGGGCCCCAACGGCTGTAGACTCTGCTGAAGGCCCACCGTCATGCTGCCCCGGAATCCTTGTTGCCGGATCTGTGGGCATCTCGGCGCCTGTTGTAATTTGGCTTGCCTCGCGGGATGACCCTGGCGTTGGTCCACCTTGACTTGAACTGTGACCTGGAGGAATCCTTGTAACTATCCTTGTAATGGGGCTGAAAGGAACGAAAGGAAGGCTGCCTTCCCTTGGCAGACTCCTTTTTCCCTGGTGGCAGGACCTTCTGTTTGTCCTTGGCCTCCACCAAGATGGGGTCAAGAGCCTTCCCGAAGAGTTGAGATCCCTCAAAAGGTAGGTTAATCAATTTGGAGTGTGAACTCCCCTCACCTGACGAGGAGTGGAGCCATAAAGCCCGTCGAGTGAAAACGTTGGAAGCCATGGCTCTGGCCGAGAGACGCATGGAGTCCAGGGATGCGTCTGCAGCGAAGGCCGAAGCAAAGGCAATCTTCTTGAAGGTGTTCTTGATGGACTTAGGCAACTTTTTGATCTTGGCTGCCTCCTGGGCCCAGATGAAGGCTGCTCTGGACATAACAGAGTTAGCTGCAGCTGCCCTAAAAGAAAAGGAACACTGTTCAAAATTACTTTACAGGCTGCTCTCCATCCTACAATTGGTAGCGTCTTTGGGCCAGATGGCTCCGTCCACTGGGACAGTGGATGAAGCCAAGGCAGCCACTGGAGCATCGACTGTGGGTACCTTAAGGAGGGACATTTGCTTTTCTGGTAGAGTATAATATTTGTCGATCATGGAGGGACCCAGGCTTCTAGGGTGAGGACACCATTCCTGAGGCCTTTGGGAAAGGAAACACTGTACTTTTAGATGACCTCTTAGGAAAAGCCTCTGATCTATCCTGGTCGGAATCCGAATCCAGTTCCCCAGGCTGGTGGAGAAAGAGACAAGAAGCCAACCTGTCTACCATAGCAGGTAGGTAGTCAGAAGGAAAGAGCCTCTCTTTTTTTGGCCTTGGGTTCCTTGGGCTCTTCCCCCGAAAGCTCCCCCTCCTCACATTCTGAAGAGGAGGATAGGGACACAGAACCGGAAGAGGACGACTCTGGATAGTGCCTGGCCTTGTGAACCCTATGACGTCTGTCCCTCTTATGGGAAGAATGTTCAAGATGTTGGGTTTTGCGCTTCCTTTTGCACGGTGAGGAGTCTGGAGAGACCTCTGATATTGATGATAATATGATGGTGACGCCTCCCTTGCATGGCGTCGTTTTGAGGGTTGAGGCTTCTGGGCCGGGGCAGTTGCTGCTTTCACTGCTACCTTAACCAGGTTGGGAAGGCTAAGGGACACGGCTGAATCAATTGCTTTTTGAATGGCTGAGGCTGACAAGAGGTTGCCTGGAGTCATGGCCAGGGAGCCATTAGAAGCCTGAGTTGCAGATGGTGTTGACAAAATGGGGCCCTCCATACCCTCCATGGTACCCATTGAAATGGTGCCTTGAGCCATCCCCCCTGATGGAAAGACAAGGCCCAGAGAAAAGCCTCTGCAGAAGCCAAACACCTGTAGATGGAAGCTGGTCGGGTCCCCTGTTACTCACTGTTACCACCAGGGGCGAGTTCAGCGTCCCTGTGGTCCAGGGTCTCATAAAATGGCTGCCTGCCCCAGCGCGGGAAAAAGACAAGTTACAAAATGGCGCCTGAATGGCACGTACGGGTCCCCTCTGAACCGCCAGGCGCTGCGTGGGGTCCGGAGGTCAGGCGGGCAGGGGCGAGCACGCCGAGGTAGGCAGTGGACTGGCTACTGCGCCTCCATCGGTGGCCGCTATGAGGCTGCTGTGCAGGCGATCAGCTGGCTGCTGTGAGGAGCGGGCGCTTCTCCGCCGGCTCCTGCCCTCAGATGCGGCCGGGGCGCGGGGCCAAAGCGCGCGGCTAGGGAGCGGAGGCCCAGCGGCGGCTAGCTGAGGGCATCCTCCCCCAGCGAAGGCAGGTAGGCGCTGGAGCCCTAGTGCGCTGGATTGCCGCCACGTGCCCGTCCTCCACGGAGGGCTAAGGCTGAAGCAGCCAGAAGCCGGTCCCCATGGGACACCGTCCCAACGGGGGGGGGGGGCAGATGGAGTGGTTGTGCCTGGTCCTGGTCCTCCAGAGGTGAGAGCAAGAGAGGACAGGGCTGGAAGAGGATGAGGCTGGAGGGTGTAGGAGAAGCAGTCGGTAGACAAGAAGCAATAGGTAGAGTAAAGGAGGAAGAAGAAGCTGCAGAGCACAGCAAAAGCGTGGCCCTTCTCAGGAGAGACAGAGCCGGACTGGGGAAGGCACGCCCCGCAGAGGAAGGAGACAGGTTGAAGTCCAGCCCTGTCTCGGAAGTGGGCGGGGCATAGCCCAGACATTCAAGGAATGCACCCTTTCCTCACTCCAGAGAAAGTTGAGTGGAGAACCTGTATCAAATATTGCCAAATCTTGGCAATACCTGTGCAGAGACATACTCAAAATTGCAGAAAGTGTATGGAGAGGAGTGTACGAGCTGCACAAGAGTGTACGAATGGTTCAGACGTTTTCAAGGTGGCCAACAAAATTTCAATGGTGACGAATGTTCTGGGAGACCCGTAACCAGCAGAACTGAGAAAAACAATGCAGATGTGCATGCAGCTGTGAGGGGGAATAATCAAATCACCATCCATGAGTTATCGGAGGATGTGCAGATTAGTTACGGTTCAGTTCAGTCCATCCTCAATGAAGATTTGGGTATGAGACACATGTCTGCCAAGTTTGTACTAAACTTGCTTTCAGCTGACCAAAAAGAAACTTGGTTTCAGTTGCGCAAGATCTCCTCGATTGTGTCGAGAACAATGAAGACTTTTTGAAAACGGTCATAAGGGGAGATAAATGATGGGTCTATGGCTATGACCCCAAAACCAAGGCTCAGTCTTCACAGTGGAAGACCCCAACCTCTCCAAGACTGAAGAAAGCACAAATGAGTTGAAACAGTGTGAAGAAACTGTTGACTGTTTTCTTTGACTACAAGGGGTGTTCATCACGAGTATGCGCCACCTGGTCAGACAGTAAACAAGGAGTAGTACTGTGACATGTTGTGGCATTTGTGGGATGCTATTCATGGGAAAAGGCCAGAATTGCATGTGTCCAGGGAGTGGCAATTGCACCATGACAACGCACCTGCCCATTCAGCACAGTTTGTGCAGCAGTTTTTGGCCAAGCACAATATCCCCCAGGGCCGACAGCCACCATATTCCCCAGATCTCGCCCCTTCAGACTTTTTCCTTTTTCCAAAAATCAAATCCCACTTGGAAGGACAAAGATTTCAGGACTTTGAGGAAATGCAAGTGAATGCGACGAGGCAGCTGCTACTTATCCCAGAAAACGAGTTCCCGAAAGGCTTCCATAAAAGGAATCAGCGCTGGATTAAGTGTGTGGCTTCCAAAGCGGACTACTTCGAAGAAGAGTAATGCCAAATTGTTATGTGTTGTAGCTTTCTTTTTATAGCACCAGTCCTGATACTTATTGATCACACCTCGTACTTCTGACTGCTATTATTTCTTTCTCACCAGCTGCTTCACATAATCCATCACACAGAAGCAGCAGAAATATCAACCAATGAATGAAAGCCTGAATCTGATGATGGGATGCAGACCAGGAAACAACTTTGAAGGTCTTGAGCCACTGAAGCTTCTACAGCACTACCACTGATGTGCAGATTCCCAGCCTCTGCACCCGCGGCTGCACTCCACAGGGCCACTGGAAAGATGGCCAGTGTCAGACTATGCACAAGCTGGCATATCTTGAGATCTGGCAGCGTATCATGCAGATATAAAGGGATTGGACAGATTATACCACATCTTTTAAGGGGATTGGACAGATTGATGGAGGAAAAGTCCATCACAGGTTACAAGCCGTGCTGGATATATGCAGCCTTCTGGTTTTAGAAGTAGGTTGTCTCTGAATGCCAGATGCAAGTGAGTGGCATCAGGACATACGTGTCTTGTGGTCTTTGTGTATTGCAGAAGCATTTGATGGCCACTGTCATATACAGGAAACTGGAATAAATGGATCTTCGGCCAGATTCATCAGGTCTATTCTTATATTCATGCCTAAAATCTAATCCTGGATTACTCCCTGGTCAGTGTGGAGCAATGAGGAGCTTGAAGCATGACTTGAGGCTTTCCTGGTAATAAGCCCCATTAGATAAAAATAGCTGACTTCTCAGTAGACAGGCATAGGATTGGGCTATGAGTGTCTTTTCTTCAGTCATTCCAGCCAGGCAGCTCTCATGTTCCTGACACAGGTGAGAGAGTAGCCCAGGTAAGACAGTAGGGCTGCAATTCTAAAGGCACTTTCGTGGGAGTAAGGCCCACTGAACACAATGGGGCTTACGTTTGAGGAGACATGGTTAGGATTGCACTGTACGACCACGTTTGTCTCACAGGTGAAACCAGTTGTTTGGTGCTTTTGTGGTGTTGACCAGCTGACTGCTTGCACTTTTAGAGAAGCAACATAATCCATAGATTATCTAAACATGCTGTGTGAGTGCCAGGGTTTGCCTTGGGTCTTCTGTGACTTCCATGGGACCAGTGGTGGGCTCCAGCAGGTTCGCACCTACTCTATAGTAGATTGTAACTATATTAACAACTCTAATATAGTTGTTAATGAGAGATTGGACATATAAAGTTTAAAAATAGCCATTTAAAAGTGGTCATAGAACCGGTTGTTAATTTCTTTGAATCTCATCACTGCATGGGACAGTATAGCAAAAAAAATGGGTTTTAGGCCTCTCAGTAGCTTTGGGAAACTTTTGAAAATTCCTCTTCACTTTTTCAAAGCCTGATGCAAACCACTACTGATGCAAAGTATAAAGTAGTGCTTCCCAACCCACTTTTTAAAATGGTCTATCACAACCATAAAAGAAGATGAGCTGTAGAAAGAAATATAAATTAATTTATAAATAATAATTGGGGTACTGTGCTCCTAAGGCCACTAAAAACCTTTGGATTGGTATGTGTGTGTAGATATTTTCTAGACTCTCCCTAGAAATTGAATCCCTAAACACACCCTAAGGATAGTCCTCCCAAATGTTTAGTTATTCCAGGATACCTATAAAGCTGAAACTGAAGAGAATGTGCAGTTGGAAATTTCCAGGCCAGACAAAAGGCTTTAATTGGCATGTTGTAGATTCACACATGATGTACAGCATGCCAATTACTGGAGAAACTCAGGAAATGTGACATTTTAATTTGGGGAGTATGACAGTTTCCTCAAACCACAGGTTAGCATTCCATCTAATAATTTTTTTCTGCAAACCAGCCAAGGATTTACAAAGCTTAAAAAAATTCAAAATAATTTGAAAACCCACAAAATCAGCTTGTGATACACATTTGGTCCTGACCCAGAGTTTGGGAAAACACTGTGGCGTGTATTGAGCATACAGAAAAATTGGCATGGAATTTAGCAGAGGAAATGCGAGCCAAACAACACTACACTCAGGCCCAGCACTGATGGCATTCACTGAAAACCAACACATAAGTCTTGGGTTATTACTGAAGAAGACTGTAGGTCCAATTCTGGCAAAAGAGCCAGAATTACTGAGGTAGAGGGAATAAAACTGGGCTCCACGTGAGTTCTAAGGATATGGCATGTGGCTGGAGACACACTGGAAAAGCTGGGCTGGGCTAGTTTCCTGACCACAAGGGCTCAGCTGAAAGTCCAAGGCCTTCATCACTGCAACCCAATCTCGGACTTTTGCCCAGAGGGGGTCCAATATAAATTTGCTAGTTCTGCTTCTAAGGCACAAAATGTAACTGAATTTCTTGCAGAAATGCACACCAGGTAAGCAAGGGAGAGCAAATTGGGGATTGCTTTAAATTGCTTTCTCTCCCAGCAAAAGAGATACTCGCAGTCACAATTCAAAGAAGGACTCTGGCAATTGGCTGGAGAAGCAATCCATGTTCTAGACAAAAAGAACCACTAATCTTGCAAAACCCACTCAGAAAGGAAATGCTGTTATAGGGGAAAAGATGCCACCAGAAACCAAGGAAGGGTGTTGTCTTGATCATACACAAGCTTGTATTTCACCCATTTCCCCGTTCCCATAGAGGCATAGGGATGCTATGCATCATAGGTTACATGGCATGATGGGTACAGGTGGACAGACAGACAGACAGACAGACAACAGACAGACCCAAAGTGCCAGATGCAGGGGAGGGCACCTGCATGTAGGTGTCTTGTGTGCTCCCCAAGGCTTCTTATGAGGCAAAGTGCACAGAGGCCATTCCTCCATGAATGCCTTATGGCACATTTCTTTAGTCAGTCTTTGGCTGAGAAAGGGAGAATCAGGGAGGATCAACCTGGTTTATGTAAAGGTAAGTCTTGCCTCATGAACCTTTTGGAATTATTTGAAAAGGTCAACAAGCAGATGGACACCTGTGGACACCATAGATCTGGACTTTCAGAAGGTGCTGGATCCAGTCACCCACCAAAGACTTCTGAGGAAGCTCCACTGTCAGGAAATGAGAGGGCAGGTCCACTCATGGATCAGGAACTGGTTGAGGGACAGGACACAGAGAGTGAGTGTCAATGGGAAATTTTCCCAGTGGAGGTAAAAAATGGGGTTCCCCAGAGGTCTGTCCTGGGAACAGTGCTTTTCTACCTGTTCATAAATAACCTCGAGGCAGGGTTAAGCAGAGAGGTAGCCACGTTTGCAGATGACACCAAACTATTCTGAGTGGTGAAGACAAAAAAGACTGTGAAGAGCGCCAGAGGGATCTCTCCATATTGGAACAATGGGAAACAAAATGGCAGATGCATTTTACCATAAGTAAATGTAAAGTTATGCAGAGACAAAGAATCCTAACTTTACATATAGGGTAATGGGCTCTGAGCTATCTGTGACATAGATCTAGGGGTGGTGGAGAGCTCAATGAAAGTGTCACCAAATGTGCAGCAGCAGTGAAGAAGGCACGTTCCATGCTTTGAGTCATTAGGAAAGGGATGGAGAATAAAACAGCAAAGATTATACTGCCATTGTACATATCATGGTGAGGCCACATTTAGAGTCCTGGGTCTGATTCTGGTGGCCACATCTTAAAAAGGACATAGAGGAAATGGAGAAGGTTCAGAGGAGAGCGACCAAAATGACTGACAGTTTGGGATACCTTCTGTATGAGGAAAGGGTACAGGGTTTGGGGCTCTTCAGTCTAGAAAAGAGGCATTTGAGGGGGACAGGATTGAGGCATACAAAATTATGCAAGGGATGGATAGAGTGGACTGAACACAACACCAGAACTAGGGCACATCCACTCAAACTGAATGTTGGGAGGGTTAGGATGGACAAGAGAAAATATTTATTGACCCACTGTGTGGTCCATCTGTGGAACTCCCTACAGAAGATGGTGATGGCATCTATCCTCAATGCCTTTAAGAAGGGATTGGACAAATTCCTATAGGAAAGGACCATCGCAGCCATGAGGGGCATGTGTAGAGTGGACAACCTCCAAATGCCAGGTGCAGGGGGCACCTGGATGCAGGTGTCTTGTGTATTCCCTGAGGCATCTGGTCAGGGTGATCAGATGCTGAACCCAAAATTCCCTCCCAAGTTCCCCAAAATTCCTGCCCAGTTAAAAAAAATTGTAGGACACCCAAAAAATGTAGGACAAATGTAGGCCATGTTAAAATAAAGCAAAAATACTCATATTGGTTTGCTGTACTTAATTTCAACACTTTTAAAATTGAAAACCTTTTAACATACATGATTCTGAACCAGACATGTAAGACTCTCTCAAAGCAGTTTTCAGCAACACAATCCATGCAAGGGGAAGGGGAGCAGGATTGGCCAGTCAGCTCTGGAGGCTCCAGGGATGGCTGGTGCTGGGGCTTGGAAGGCCCTCCAGCAGCCATGGCTTGGCTCTGGAAGCTGGTGGGAGGTCTGCAAAGGGGATAATGGGGTGGAGTGTGGGCAGGGTGGCTGACCCATGTGAGGCTGGTGGCCTGCTGGCCAACCAGGTAGCAGGAGAGGGACCTCCTCCTGGTCCCACTTCTCGAGGCTCCCAATGGGTGCGCTAGAGTCTCGCGCAGCTACTGCTGCATGCAAAAATCAAAATGGAGACCGGGAAATGCCTGGAATCCGGGAAATGTGGAGTTTTTCCAGCTTGCCAGTAATCCCCACCTTTTTCCAGAGACCTCTGGGCATTTCCAGTCAAATGGACACCCTGCGTGTGGTGGGCCACTGTGTGATACAGGAAGGTAGACTAGACCTGATCCAGTGGAGGCTCTTCTTATGTTCTTATCAGGAAAGGAAGAGCAAGGCTTCATCCATCAAATCTAAATACAAATGACAGCGCAATTTTCTAACATGTTTTTGAAAGACAAGAACAAGAGAGGACTTTAAATTTCAAATGAATGCTGCAGAAATGAATTTTTCAAACATCCACTATTTGAGGCAAATTCAGCTGTTATTTGCCAGTTGAACTCAAAAATAATTTCAGGCCTCAAAAGATAAAACAAGGTTTCTAGTTTGAATGTGTTCTCTGGTGGCTCAAAAGATTACCCCTCTGACAGAAGCTCTTTCCACACTCCCGGCACTTATAGGGTTTTTCACATGGTTGTGTTCTCTCGTGGACCTTAAGAGGACCACTCCGACTGAAGCTCTTTCTACACTGCTGACAATTATAGGGTTTCTCCCCTGTGTGGGCTCTCTTGTGGCGCTTCAGTTGCGCACTACTACTGAAGCTCATTCTACACTCATAGTAATTATGGGTTTTCTCCCCTGACTGGGTACTTTCATGGAGCTTAAGTATACCATTCTGACAGAAGCTCTTTCCACACTCCTGACACTTAAAGGGTTTTTCTCCTGCATGGGTTCTCTCATGAAGCTTAAGATCATGACTCCTATTAAAGCTCTTTCCACACTGCTGAGACTTATAGGGCTTTCCTCCTGTGTGGGTTCTCTTATGGAGGGTAAGTTTACCACTCCAATTCCTTCCACACTGCTGGCACTTATAGGTTTTCTCCCCTGTGTGGGTTCTCCTGTGGAGCTTCAATTGAACACTATCACTGAAGCTCTTTCTACATTCATAGCAATTATAGGGTTTCTCCCCAGAGTGGGTTCTTTCATGGAGCTTAAGTATACCATTCTGGCAGAAGCTCTTTCCACACTCCTGGCACTTATAGGGGACAATGAATCTCTGATTTGGAGGGAAAATAAGTACGTTAGAATTGGGGGGATAACGAATCCCTGAATTGGAGGGAAAATAAGTACCTTAGAATTGGGGGGATAACGAATCTCTGATTTGGAGGGAAAATAAGTACGTTAGAATTGGCGGGATAACGAATCTCTGATTTGGAGGGAAAATAAGTATGTTAGAATTGGGGGGATAACAAATCTCTGATTTGGAGGGAAAATAAGTACCTTAGAATTGGGGGGATAACGAATCTCTGATTTGGAGGGAAAATAAGTACGTTAGAATTGGCGGGATAACGAATCTCTGATTTGGAGGGAAAATAAGTACCTTAGAATTGGGGGGATAACGAATCTCTGATTTGGAGGGAAAATAAGTACGTTAGAATTGGCGGGATAACGAATCTCTGATTTGGAGGGAAAATAAGTATGTTAGAATTGGGGGGATAACAAATCTCTGATTTGGAGGGAAAATAAGTACGTTAGAATTGGGGGGATAACGAATCTCTGATTTGGAGGGAAAATAAGTACGTTAGAATTGGGGGGATAACGAATCTCTGAATTGGAGGGAAAATAAGTACGTTAGAATTGGGGGGATAACGAATCTCTGATTTGGAGGGAAAATAAGTACGTTAGAATTGGGGGGATAACGAATCTCTGAATTGGAGGGAAAATAAGTACGTTAGAATTGGGGGATAACGAATCTCTGATTTGGAGGGAAAATAAGTACGTTAGAATTGGGGGGATAACGAATCCCTGAATTGGAGGGAAAATAAGTACCTTAGAATTGGGGGGATAACGAATCTCTGATTTGGAGGGAAAATAAGTACGTTAGAATTGGCAGGATAACGAATCTCTGATTTGGAGGGAAAATAAGTATGTTAGAATTGGGGGGATAACGAATCTCTGAATTGGAGGGAAAATAAGTACCTTAGAATTGGGGGGATAACGAATCTCTGATTTGGAGGGAAAATAAGTACGTTAGAATTGGGGGGATAACGAATCTCTGATTTGGAGGGAAAATAAGTACGTTAGAATTGGGGGGATAACGAATCTCTGAATTGGAGGGAAAATAAGTACCTTAGAATTGGGGGGATAACGAATCTCTGATTTGGAGGGAAAATAAGTACGTTAGAATTGGCAGGATAACGAATCTCTGATTTGGAGGGAAAATAAGTACGTTAGAATTGGGGGGATAACGAATCTCTGATTTGGAGGGAAAATAAGTACGTTAGAATTGGGGGGATAACGAATCTCTGATTTGGAGGGAAAATAAGTACGTTAGAATTGGGGGGATAACGAATCTCTGATTTGGAGGGAAAATAAGTACCTCAGAATTGGGGGGATAACGAATCTCTGATTTGGAGGGAAAATAAGTACCTCAGAATTGGGGGGATAACGAATCTCTGAATTGGAGGGAAAATAAGTACCTCAGAATTGGGGGGATAACGAATCTCTGAATTGGAGGGAAAATAAGTACCTCAGAATTGGGGGGATAACGAATCTCTGAATTGGAGGGAAAATAAGTACCTCAGAATTGGGGGGATAACGAATCTCTGAATTGGAGGGAAAATAAGTACCTCAGAATTGGGGGGATAACGAATCTCTGAATTGGAGGGAAAATAAGTACCTCAGAATTGGGGGGATAACGAATCTCTGAATTGGAGGGAAAATAAGTACCTCAGAATTGGGGGGATAACGAATCTCTGAATTGGAGGGAAAATAAGTACCTCAGAATTGGGGGGATAACGAATCTCTGAATTGGAGGGAAAATAAGTACCTCAGAATTGGGGGGATAACGAATCTCTGAATTGGAGGGAAAATAAGTACCTCAGAATTGGGGGGATAACGAATCTCTGAATTGGAGGGAAAATAAGTACCTCAGAATTGGGGGGATAACGAATCTCTGAATTGGAGGGAAAATAAGTACCTCAGAATTGGGGGGATAACGAATCTCTGAATTGGAGGGAAAATAAGTACCTCAGAATTGGGGGGATAACGAATCTCTGAATTGGAGGGAAAATAAGTACCTCAGAATTGGGGGGATAACGAATCTCTGAATTGGAGGGAAAATAAGTACCTCAGAATTGGGGGGATAACGAATCTCTGAATTGGAGGGAAAATAAGTACCTCTGAATTGGGGGGATAACGAATCTCTGAATTGGAGGGAAAATTAAGTACCTCAGAATTGGGGGGATAATAAATCTCTGAATTGGAGGGAAAATTAAGTACCTCAGAATTGGGGGGATAACGAATCTCTGAATTGGAGGGAAAATAAGTACCTCAGAATTGGGGGGGTAATGAATTTGGGTGGGGGAACAAAATTCCTGGGTGACAAATGTTCCTCTTTGAGGCCGTCCACAATGGGTTCCAGATTTCTTTACACGTTTTGAAGTCTGCCTTGTTTTGGGGGCAGCCTGTTACTTAGATACACCATTCAACATAACCAGGATCCAGGGCAGGATTTCAGGGAAGCCTCTGACTCCCTGAATCCCATCCAAATACCAGAATCCCTATCCAGCTTTCCAGTGCAGATGCAGTGCCAATGCAGCCTGAGGCAAGGGAACAAACTGAGGCCTTGACCTCCATGAGGCTCCCATGACTAAATCTACCACAGGTAAATCTACCACAGGCTCCCATGACTAAATCTACATGCCCAATTGGTGCACTCGTTGGTGCAGCTAGACTGTTGGTTAGGATAGGCTGTAAAGGCCCCAATCCTACCGGGGGGGGGTTGCACTGATTGAACATGGATTCCTGCAGTGCTAAGCCCTTTCGATTTGCATATTATCAGGCTGCTGCAGCAGAAAGTGGGCAATGGCAGTGCGCACAACTGTGGCTCTGGACACTTCTGTTGGTGCCAGTAAATTGTGGTAGAGGCATATTGTGGTGGGGATAGAGAAGGCAGGGGAAGTCTGGGAGCAGATCAGGAGAGGGCAGGGGTTGGAACAGGAAGAGAGAAGTCTCCAGATCCCAGCCTTTCTTTCCCAGGCCTCCCCACCCTTTGGTCTCATCAAATGTGCACCACCAAAATGGCTGGTAAAGGTCTATCTATCTACAGTATTTATATACCGCTTTTCAACTAACAAGTTCACAAAGCGGTTTACAAAGAAAATGGAAAAATAATAATAGCTAATTAAAAGCTAATGGGTCCCTGTCCCAAAAGGGCTCACAATCTAAAATGCAAAAAGAACACCAGCAGAGCCACTTAGACAGACACTGCTGGGGTGTGGAGGGCCAGTTACTCTCCCCCTGCTAAACAAAAGAGGAGCACCCACTTGAAAGAGGGCCTCATTCCCAGTTAGCAGGAGGTCCAAACATAAGCCACAAGCAATTGGGCAGTTCACTGGTAGCAAATGTCTTAACCATCTGTTGGCTGACCAGTTGCCCCCTCCACTGAATGTAGTGTGTGGATGGCCATACCAGAACCAGTGGTGGGGAGGGAAGTGTGATATGCCAGAATAAATGCTGACACTTTGATTATGCCTGCAATATGTGAAGACATTTGCAGGAAAATGTTCCATGTGTATGACTGTGCTGGCTTGTGCGTGAGACTGGACTCATTGGACTTGGGAGTTCCTGGAGCTCCCAGTTCTAGGCCTGTCATCTGTATTTGCAGTGTTGCTGTTGAAACCAGATTTAATTTACAAGCACAATTTGCCAATAAACACTATTTTGTGCATCTGCAGTTGCTGCAACTGTGCAGTGCACTTGCACATTTATGCCCCATGCAGAGAGTAGGCAGAGCCTTCCAAGAGTGCTGAGCTGTGGAACTATCTCCCAAAGACAGTCCTACTCAGAGGCAAGCCTGTGTGTCATTCAAGAAGGAAGAATGGAGGAAGCAGACAGATGTGATATCAGGAGGATTCACTAGGATGTTCTTCTTTGCAAGCCCGCTACAATGAATGGGACTGCAATGAACTGAACTTTTCAGTTGAACAGCAATATATAAATACTATAGATTAGTATTCTGCAATGAGGAGAGCTCCTCACTGAAGCGGATATAGGAGGCATTATTGGCAGACTAGAGCCCAAGTGAAGCTTGCCATCATTCTCTTCCACAAAATCAGGACAGGACCTTCTGTCCCAACTGCCAGTATGTGAACACAGTCTCCCAAAATTGGGACTGTTCCTGTTTTGGGGGTATGGCAACCCTTGCCCTAGTCAACTAGTGGGAGGTGCAGGACTGGGGACCCCCATGTCTTTTGCACCTTGGTCAGCAAAATGTGTTGGACCAAACCAGTCCTTTTGGAAGGCGCTGAGAGAGAATCCTGGGCAGACAGAAAGAGAAAGGGGCTCAGGAGGAGCTGTCGTACTGTGGCCTTGGTCACCTGGGCTCTTGGCTCCATTTCTTTTTGCAGAAGTAAACACATCTACATAGGAAAAAAACAACAGTGAACAGGCTTGTTCCTAGATATTTGTTAATTAGGGACATATGTCTCCTAAAGGAATCATTGTGCAAAAAAGGGGGACCTTCTGCTCTCCAGCCCCCTTCATTAGCATGAGAGCTGAGCACCATTGGCTTGGGGGCTGTGATGTCAGAGGGTGACTCGTAAACTTTGGGTGACTGTAGATTGTTAGCTTGGTTTGCAATTCCATCAGTCTGTCACAGTAAAGAGGGAGGGCAGAAATTCAGAACAAAACACACACACAAGCACACATGCACACGTAGGGTGCTCTCTTGCTCTCGCTGTCTTCCAAAGCCCAGAGGTTCAGAGAAGTCTTGTTAATTAGGATGCAGGGAAGGAGAGCAGCATGAATCAAAGGCAGGGCCACAGGGGAGCTGCGAAGAAACACATGCAACCCAGTGGTGTGACTGGATATTTGAAAACAGCAAGAAAAGAAGCAGCTACATGGTGCTGTGGGAAGCAGACCACAAAAAGGGAATTCCCAATTCTGATCCCAAGCCTGGCTGGCCTGCAGGGAGCTCCACAAAGGTAACTTTAGAGACAATCTCCTGGGCAGTTGGATTTAGCATTTATTGCTTTAGAAACCCAAATGTGTGTCAGTGTCTGTGTGCATGTGCAGAAAAATGTGTTAAGCCAAAAGTAACTTTCTCATTGCAAGTTGCCTTCAGGGTAAGGTTAAAATCCTGAAAAGAATTCAGAATTAAAAGTGAGATGGTCATCAGGTGACATTCCAGGCTGGCACAGCACAAGCACACATGAAGCACAATCTATGAGGATATTCTCCCAGAAAATCCTGCAAAGACTTTTCTTTTCTATAAGTACCTTTATTTTCATGGGGAATCACAGGGGAAGATATTCCTAATGGGCCATATTGCTAGCAAGATGTGTCCACAGGCACTCCTAATGTTTGGTTCTCTACTGCACACTACACATCTTCTCACATTGCAGTGTGGACCAGTCAAAGCTTCTTATTTATTTTGTATCCTTTCTTATCTGGGACCAGTCTAAGGACTGCTTTCTCTCTTTCCCAGTCTAGTGATCATCTGGATTTGAGACTAAGACCACCCCAGCCATTCAGGGCCCCAACAGAGTATGAACTGAATACTATGTTGGAGGTGGGGGAACCAGAAGGCCAATGACAGGTTAAATTTTAAAAAAAATTCTCTGTCTTGTCACCTATGAATCTCCTCAGCAGCTATTTTTAATGATATACAGTACATCCAAGGAGTAGATAAATAGGTACCTGGCAACAGGTAGAAAATGCCTTCAATGATAAATGGAGCAATGCATCAGCTGAAGTATATCTCATTTGTGTCAATGGCTATGTCAACAAGTGGATCCCACCTAGGCGGGAATAACACTAAAATTGTTTTAATTATTAGTACATCCTGCACACACCTTTCCTGTCAAGTTCCACCCCCTCAGCTCACTCCCCTTTCCCCCTGCCCTCCTCTCTCTATCCAAACTTTTTTTGAATTGTTCATGAACCACCACCTCCATATCATCTAACCTGGACTCACTGAGCATCCAAGTGAGGATGCTATCCTAACCAATTTAGGATGGCACAACTTACCTACTCTCCATTCCTGTGGTAGTGAGGGTAGGCGGGTGCATTTCCCCAGGCTGCAATCCTAACTCCTAACACTGGCCTAAGTGTTAGGCCAGTGCTGGCTCTTTTGCGCCACTTCTGAGGAGATTCAACCAGTGCACAGTCATGCGCTGGCCACCCTACACCAACACTGAACCGGGAAAAAGTTGTGCTGGCATAAATTGGTTAGGACTGCAAGCTGTGAATTATGCTGGCCTAAATTTGTTAGAATTCTCTCCCTAGTCTCACATGTGCCATTCCTGCAATGGGCTCCATCACTCACAAGGGCAGTACAGCTTCAGTGACCTTGATGTGGTCTACAGCAGTGGACTGAGAGATCCGCATGTGAATACCCCCCCCACCCCACCCACATATCAGTCTAATAACTTAGCCCACTTTGTGGAAGCACAAACAGCCCGAAGTTAAGAAGTGATGGTTGAATGTCACAGGTCAAATGACGGCCCCTTGTGCGGGAGACGCTTCTTTACTAGCAGTCACTTGTACAGTTTTCAGACTGAGGTGCAAGTCTACTTCTTCTGCCTGCAGGTGGGAGTGGAGCCCAGGGGTTAGAACCCTGGTGCCCTAACTCATCTCTCTCTCTCTCTCTCTCTCTCTCTCTCTCTCTCTCTCTCTCTCTCTCTTTCAGAAGGCCTGGGAATTCCTGCTTTCCAACCTGAGCAGGATGTGCCTTAAATCAATGGTCTTACAGCTGGAGCTGGACCTCATCGCTGGAATCAGAACCAGGGCTCAGCTTTGAGATAAGTGAAGCGATAATAGACTGCCTCTGTGCATATGCAAAATGTATTTCTTTCAGGTATCTGGCGCTGACTTGGATCAGCACAGCTGGAAGAGTTCATGCTGCTGGAGAATCCTGTCTGCTAGTACAGTAGTGGAGGAGACTCCTCTCCCTAAGCAGGCCACACTTCCTCCAAGCTGTCCCCTGGGAAGGGAGAGTCGTGGCCCCGGAGCCCCCTCCTTAGGGTCTCCCTTTCATCCGGAGAACAAAAGGAGGCTGCCCTCCCTCCTCGTTCCCAACGTGGCTGGTGCTGGCGGCATCACATCGGCGTCCACAGGTCCTCCAACAAATCCTAGGTGGAGCGTAGCGGTGGGGATGGTGGAGAAGCTCTGGGAGAGTCGAGGGTTGCAGAGCCTGGAAGTGGCTTTTCTCCACTTGCTCAGAGTCACCTCCGGGAGACTTTCCGCTGAAATCAGGGGAATCAAGGATCTTGGGGTGTGTGTGTGTGTGTGTGTGTGTGTGTGTGTGTGTGTGTCCGAGGGTGAGTGTGCGCGTGCGCGGAGGGAGGGAGGGGGGAGTGGATAGAAAGGCAGGGCAGGAGGCGACTCACAACAACGTCGCTAAATCATTCTGTCTCAGCCCCGTTCCCGGGAGATTTTTCTTTTTCTTTTTTTCTGATGGATTAAATTAAGCGCTTCCATTTCCGTCCACCACCTGATCGCCGCATTATAAATCCCAACAGCTGATCCGCGGAGCTTCAGACATCCAGGGCTCTGCAACGGAGGAAGAGCCGAGCCGGGAGCTGTCCGGTGCTGAAAGAGAGCCGAGCCAGGAGCCCCCCTCCGCACCGCCGCCACCACCGCCTCCCCAGCGGAGCAGTACGGAGCGCAGCGCAGCCCTGGAGAGGAAGGACCGTGGGCGAGCAGTCGGGAGCCTGCAGCGGATCGGCGGCTCCCGGAGGAGGTGGTGGTGGCGGCGGGGCGAAGAAAGAGACCGACCCAGAGCCGAGGGGACCCGGCCGAGCTCGGCCTCCCGGGAGCTGTCCAAGTGCTGAACCCGCAGGCCGCCTCTTATGACCCAGCGCGGCGTGGGCTGCAACCTCTCGAACTCCTGGTGGGCTCCTGAGCCAGCCGCGCTGGAGGGCAAGCGAGAGGCCTGCCAAGGCGCAGCCCTCCCTCCCTCCCACGAAAGCCGCAGCCAGCCGGAGGAAGCGCGACCGCCCAGGCTGGAGACCTCCGCGGCAGGCAGCGCCGCTCCACTCGGGGCTGGGCAGGAGCCGGAGCAGGAGCTGGAGCTGGAGCTCCGACGCCACCACAAAGCCATAGCGCCCCGCGATCGCCGGTCCTGAGTCCTCTCGACCAGGCCTTTGCGGGCGCCCCCTTTTCTAGACCGCTTTGCTGAGATTTTATTTTTGTAGCGCCTCTTTCTGGGCTGCCCCGCACCCAGCCCAACCCCACCGCACCCAGCCCGACCCGCGCCCCTCCGGCGGAGCCGCTGCGGGAGCTTCTCACATTCGGGAGAGCCCAGAAATCATGCCCAGATCCTTCCTGGTGAAGAAGGTCAAGCTCGACGACTTCTCCTCGGCGGATCTCGAGAACTCCTACGGCAGGTCGAGGGCGGACTTCAACACCCGGCTCCATGACAAGGGTACAGGCGTGGGACGGAGGGGTCCGGGACTGGGGAAGGGGAAGGCAGGGAGGGGGCCCATCCGCAGCAATTGGAGGAGGCCCAGTGGCGTAGCTAGAGTGGGGCTGAGCAGTCAGTGATGGAGGTATGGAGCCATTTCTGGTGGGGGGAGTATTGATGGAACGTTGGGGGGTATGAACGTTCTATGGATGGAACGTTGGGGGCTGAACGTTCTGATGGGGAGGCTGCGGTGGCATAGCTAGAGAGGGATCTGAGCAGCCAAGTCTGGGAGGGAGCCTCACCCCTTCGGAGCCATTCCAGGTGGGGAGCAAAACGGAGCCGGGACGGAATGGCTCCGAAGGGGTGAGACTCCCTCCCAAAATGACTGCACCGCCCCCCTCTGGCTACGCCACCAGGGAGGCCTCCAGCGCGGTGCAGTCCCGGTATGCGGCTCCTTTCCTGGAATGCTCTGCTCTGCCGCACCAGCCAAGAGCCATATTGAGCGGGTCTCTCTCGCGCCTCCCCGCGCTGGGTTGACTCGGCACATTTCTCTGCAACCCGAGCCTGCTAAAATTAGCCCTTGCGGGGACTGGAGGTGGGGGTTGGGCAGCTTTGGCCGCGATGGGGCCAAGGCGGGAGTCGCAGCACAGAAGCCCCCCGCCTCCGGAGGCATCTCTGCAGCCTTTGCGAGGAGCCTTTTGTCTCCGCGGCCGAGTTCAAGGGCAACCGCTCCCCCCGGGCTGAGCCCCTCCAGGGAGCTCTTCGGGGCGATGGTCCCTCCTGGTGGGGCTGGGGTCTTTCCCACCCCCCGGCCCGGTCTGCTGGCCAAATCTCGCCCCCCTTTTGTCTGCAGCGTGTTGCATAATCGTCGGAATTGCTTGTCAAGCAGAAACGGGGGGAGGATCCCGCAGATCGCCCCCCTCCTCCGCAGATTGTTGACCTTGAGAGGAAGGGGTCGCGGGGAGGGGGGGTCTAGGCAAGGGGATCCCCCTCTCTCTTTCTGGGGCCGGGATTCCTTCCCTCCGATGCACCCCCACCTCCCACCCCCAGCCAGGGCTCTGGAGGAACAAGCCAGCCAGGCAGGGAGGCAGGCAGCGAGCCGCAGGTGAAAGGACCGGGAAATCGCGCTGAATGATGGAGAGGCCGGAGGGGGAGGAAGGTTCATCAAGCGCCGCGGAGATTAGCATGACAGAGGAGCCGCCTGGCCGGGGGAAGGGAGGGGGCGGCCGGCGGGGAGGGGGCTCCAGCTTGTTGCATCTATTAACTAGAGAGCCCTCGAGCTGAGCTGCGAAGCCCATCAATTATTGACTCATCAGAGCCTCTTGCCGGGCCGGGCCGCGCTGTCTAAACACGCGCTCTCTCCTCCTCTCCTCCCCTCCCCTGTCGACCTCCCCCTCCCTCTGTCCGTCGGTGGTCCGGCTGCCCTCCCTGCCCCCTGCCCTCCTCTGCCCTTCCCACCCTTCCCCTCCAGGAGGCTACATCGGCGAGTACATCGCGCCCTCGTCGGTGTACGAAGGCGAGAGCGACGGCGGCCTCAAGGTGCCCTCGCCGTCGGGGGTGCTGTACCCGGGGGCGCCGGGGGACTACGGGGCTCCGGACTCGGACCAGGCGGACAGCCCGCACTCGGAGCTGGCCGGGGGCTACATCAATGGCGACGCGGCGGTGAGCGAGGGCTACGCGGTGGACGCCTTCTTCATCACCGACGGGCGCTCGCGGCGGAAGGCGGGCGTCGGCGGGGCCCGGGGGCAGCAGCAGCCGGGGGGGCAGGGGCAGGGGCGGCCGGGCCCGGCGGGGGCGGCCCAGCAGCAGCAGCAGCAGCGGCACACGTGCGGGGAGTGCGGCAAGACCTACGCCACGTCGTCGAACCTGAGCCGGCACAAGCAGACGCACCGCAGCCTGGACAGCAAGATGGCCAAGAAGTGCCCGACGTGCGGGAAGGTGTACGTGTCCATGCCGGCCATGGCGATGCACCTGCTGACCCACGACCTGAAGCACAAGTGCGAGGTGTGCGGCAAGGCCTTCAGCCGGCCCTGGCTCCTGCAGGGGCACATGCGCTCGCACACCGGCGAGAAGCCCTTCGGCTGCGCCCACTGCGGCAAGGCCTTCGCCGACCGCTCCAACCTGCGCGCCCACATGCAGACCCACTCCGCCTTCAAGCACTTCCGCTGCAAGCGCTGCAGCAAGACCTTCGCCCTCAAGTCCTACCTGAACAAGCACTACGAGAGCGCCTGCTTCAAGGGCGCCGCCGCGCCGCCCCTCAGCCCGCCCGAGCCCTGACCCCCCAGCCAGCCCCGCACCCAGCCCCAACCCGGACTGCTTTCTACTCTCAGTCTCCGCTTGCCCACCTTCCCTCCCTCCACTTTTTTTTACAAAGCAGAGAAAAAGCCGAAAGTCTATATTTCAATCGGAGGCGTTTTTATTTATGTCTGTCTTGATTTATGTCTGTCTCGATTGATGCATTTATTTATTGATTTATATTTATTTATTTATACTTATTTATTTATATTTATTGCTTGATTTCTGCGAGGGGGCGCCCCGGGCCGCTCGCGTTGCCACCGGGGTTCTTTCTCCCGGGCCAGCCGCCGGCGAGAGCCCCCCTTTGCTGCGGACTCCCAGCCTGCACGTTCGTTGCCAAGACTTCTTTACTATGCCAAAGTCGACGTCACTTTTGGAGGGGGAAACGAGGAACAGACAGAGGGAAAAGGACCCACCTTTTCCCCCTTCTTTTTTCTTTCTTTCCATCCCTTCCTTCCTTCCTTTTCTTTGGTTCTCTTTTGTTATTGTTGTTGTTTTCTTTTTTCTGTTGGGTGGGGGTGGGGGTCTCGTTGCCATCCTTTCTAACTCTGGATTTTTGCATGCAAGATGAAAAGTATTTAAAATCTATGCCAATTTGATGATGCTTTTTAAGATGATTATGGATTTTGATTTGTAAAGCAATTTTACGTCACTTTTTCCTTTGCCAAACTTTTAGATGATAATAATAATAATGATAATAATAATAATAGTCTATTTGAGGGCAATATTCTCCTACTGAACTAATAGAAGCAATAATTAACGTAATGCATGTTATTTTTAAGACAATAGTATTACTGAGGAATCAGGTACATTTTAATCCAATATTCTTAATAGCAACGGATATCAGGGACTTTGCCAATGTAGTGAGCTAGAGTTAATACGGCGAATCTTCCTTCTCTTCTTCTTCTCTTCTGAATGAATGCACACTGCCTGCCTTCTTCGACTTACTTCCGAGTAGCTTAGTCAACTCTCTAGGCTTGTAGCGCTTGCCTTGCAGGGAGAACTACGAGCAATGAATCCCCGACCCCTTTTCCCCAGCCAGGCTGCAAGGATCGTCCACCGTGGCCCTCGGAGAGAGACAGACAGACAGACAGACAGACCCCCTCCAGCGTCTGGACTGGAAGGAGTGGTGGGAAGGGCAGGATCGAGCCGCGTGGAGGCCGTTTGCAGGCCCGTCTTCCTCCCCCTACCCCGCTGCGACCACCTGCCCGCTGCCGCTCCATCCAGCTCCAGCCCGGCCTCCAACAGGTGTGCCCAGGTCAGGATCCGGGCAAAGCGGCAGAGGGTGCCGGAAGACCTCGCCCCAGGATCACCCCGATCCTCTGCCTCATTATGAGGGGTCTTCAGCCCCTGGACTGCACGCTGTCCCGATCCCCTCCCCTGGGTCTCCATCCTGCGGGAATCAGCCACTCCTGGAGAGGGGACCGGAGCCACGTGGACCATCCTTGACTGGCCCTCGAAGGCACTTCTGCTCCTTCCTTCCTTCCCTCCTTCCTTCCTTCTAATCCCCCCATTTTATGAATAACTTAAGAAAAATAGACAGCACAAAAGAATAAAAAAAACCTTACTAGATAATTCAGGTAGAAGGAACTTGTCTTAGCTAGACCTCCTCTTTTGTACTTAAGCTAAGGACGGCGAGGACCCGATCCTCGCAGAACCGCCTCCCCCGGCGGACTTCAAAAGGGAAACTGCGAACTGCTGCATCTGGCGAGAAGCCTTCCTGGGAAAGAAAGAAAGAAAGAAAGAAAGAAAGAAAGAAAGAAAGAAAGAAAGAAAGAAAGAAAGAAAGAAAGAAAGAAAGAAAGACCCCCCCAGAGACTCAGCCTTCCCCTCTGCTGGTGGGGAAACCAGAGCCCAAACGAGGCGACCTTTTCCCTGGAAAAAGGACGTCGGAAAGAGACTGATGAGTCACCAGGGTCAGGAGGAGGATGATGATGTTTGAGCCAGTATTTGATTGACTGACAGACAGACAGACAGACTGACTGACTGACTGCTGTACCAGTAAAGCACAATGAGCACAAAGGTGTCCTCGAGCACTTCACAATTAAACCGAGAAGCAAACCTTGCAGCGCACGTGGTGGTCTCTTCTTGACTCTGTCTCTGTCTCTGGGCGGGGAGGGAGACGGGCCTGATCCTGAGTTCCAGGATCCCCTGCCCTGAACATCTCCTTCTCCCGCTGCCTGCCTGCCTTCCCACCTGCGGGCTGCGGCCGGGAGGAGCTGCAGACGGGGCTCCCAGAGAGCGGTCCCCTTCCTTCCCTGCCTCCCTCCCTCTCTCCTTCCCCCGCGGGCTCCTGCGCTCGCATTCCGCTCACGTCGAGGCTCTGCCCTCCCCCTGCCCTGATTAAAGGCTCCGGAGGAGGTACAAAGGGAAGCCCCGTCCCTTTCATCCTGCTGAACCCGGAGCAGAAAAGCGATTTCCCACAAGGGAATTGGGGGGGGGGGTGCCTGAGCCGGGGAGGAAAGGGGGCAGGGAGAGAAGGAGGGGAGCTGGGGCTCTGGATCCCCCTACAGTGGCGTAGCTAGAGGGGGGCGGAGCAGTCAAGCTGGGAAAGAGCTCACCCCATGCCTTGCGGCTCCGTTTTCCACCCCCTCCCTTCTTAAGAGAAAAATTGGGGAGGCTCTGGTGGATTGGAGGGGGCAAGGCATCGGTGTCCTCCCCTCCCAACCTCGATTGGAAAAGGCCAGGCCGTGGGGCAGAAAGTGGGGATGAGAAGACACGTGGAGGCCACGAAGGCGAGGGAGGCATATGGTCGGGCTCTGCTCACAACAACCCTGTGAGGAAGGTGAGGCTGAGAGTGAGCGACTGGCCCAAGATCAATGTGCCAAAAACTAATGGTGCGCCTGATAAGTGAGATGAAAAAGGTTGAGAATTATTGTTCTAACCACTAGACCCCGCTTGCAGGGTCCCTCCAGTCCCAAGAGGAAGAGTTTCCAGGCGCCATCCTCTGAACCTGCTCCACCTGATCCAGGACGGCCTTATGGGGGAGCCTGGAGGGGTTTTGTCCCCCCTCCCACCAGCAGTTTGCCCCCTTGAGTAGAGTCACAGGTCTTTGTTTCCCCGACTTACCCTTCAGGAGGGGGCGTCTGGTGGAGGGGGCAGTGCAGTCAGTTTGGGAGGGAGCCTCACCCCTTCGGAGCCATTCCAGGTGGGGGAAGCAAAGCGGAGCAGTTTTGCTCTCCCCTCCCAGTCCCTCCCAGACCGACTGCTCAGACCCCCCTCTAGCTACGCCACCGCAGCCTCCCCATTAGAACGTTCAGCCCACGAACGTTCCACCCATAGAACGTTCACACTCTTAACGTTCCATCCATAGAACCTTCATACTCCCAACGTTCCATCTATAGAACGTTCAGCCCCCCCAACGTTCCATCAGTTCTCGCCCCACCAGGAATGGCTCCATCCCTCCAAGACTGACCGCTGCGCCCCCCTCTAGCTACGCCACCGCCCCTGAGCCCAGCCAGAACCCCCGCGGGAGAGATGCCGGCAGCGCTGCTCTTGCTGGCTGCGATCCTGCTGGCTGCGGCAGCGCAGTGCACCAGGGGGAAGGGGGGCCGCCCTGGACAGAGCGCAGCGCCGATGGAGGGGCTGGGAGGCCTGGGGTGGGCCGTCTCACCCCCACCAGCAGTGGTGTAGCTAGAGGGGGGTTAGACAGGGAGCCCCCAAGACATGCAAGAACCGCAGCCGTTCTGGCTGGGATCTTCACGCCTTGGTGGTTCCCCGAATAACTCAGAGCTGCGTCCCCCTCTTGCTACGCCACCGCCGAGGTGGTCCTCCGCAGCTTATGGGGGCGGAGAGACTACAAATCCCGGCATGCACCAGTGCCTGACTAGTCATCCCCCAACCTCGGGTGACCCCACTGAGATTGCAGGGTCTGCTGGGGTCGCAGCCTGAAGAGGGTAACCACATGTCAGAACCAAAAAAGAGGATAAAGATCCCCTAAAAGGAGATCAGAAAAAATGGAGGACATACCCAAATAAAAGCTCATGACACACACACATTTATTTCTCCATCCATCCATCCATCCATCCATATATTTATTTATTTATTTATTTATTTACTCATTCATTCGTTTGTTTGTTTCCTGCTTTACTTCTGAGGACCCAGGGTGGCTACATTGCTTTCATGTGCTTAAACACACTAGATTACTTATTAAATGTCAAGCTTTCATTCATTCATTCATTCATTTGATGGTTGGTTTGTATCCCACCTTATCCTGCCACCAACTGTCCCCCCCCCCCCCCCACACTGGTCCCATGAAACTTCTCCTGGCCAGAAAGCCACAGCAGGAGTGGGGAGGCTTGTGTTTTGGGGCCACTTGGGCAGTGGTGGGTTCCAGCAGGTTTGCACCTACTCTCTAGAACCGGTGGTTAACCAGAGATAGGACATATAAAAGTGGCAGATGAGCATAGAACTGGTTGTTAATTTCTTTGAATCCCGTCACTGACTTGGGGGCTTCTGGAAAGCATCTGCTCAGCCACTTTCTCTAGACCAGAGAGGCTGGTCGTCTTAAGTGCCTTCAAGCTCTTGGCCTGTCGGGGGACTGAAGGTGGGCATCCAGTGTCATCATGGTGGGCATCCAGAGCCTCCGGCCTCCTTCCTCAGGCGCTCGGAGGTGCATGTCGCTTGGACTCCTGAACACCCTTCCTCAAGGGACTCAACCTAGCAAAGCAGTGTCCTTCATTAGTTCAAGGAGGTTTTGTCATTTGGCTGGTGTGGAGAAGCAGCCTGAAAGTCAAGCCAGAGAGGCTTGAACTTGAGTGGGCATAAACCATGTCAGAGTAGCTCTGCCCAAGGGGCTGGGCACAAAACAACAGCACCCCACTGGTGCCAGGCCATACCCATCAGTCAAGTCCATCTGGCCAGGGTGAGGGGCATCCTTAGAGTTTCCCACCACTGGGGGGTAGATTCTGACTCCCCACAAAAGGCCAATCAATCTGAGGCAGAGTTAACTCTGTGTTGCCATGAGGCCGTTTGACTCTGACCCCATGAATTCCCAGGGCAGCCTTTGGCCAGCACCCACATCTCTTGCTCACCACCCCTGGCATGGCTGTTGGGGGACTGAGATGAGGTGCTTCAGCACTCAGAAAGCCAGGCCCAGCACTGCTTCAGTGCCGTCCTGCACATCCCGGATAGTGCTGCATGACATCCGCCATCCTGCCTGACTTCATGTGTTTCAGCTCCAGTGACCCATGTTTCCATGCCCACCTGCCTCTGAACATGTGCATCCGAGCACTCCTGGAGTGGAGGCAGCCCCACCAAAGCCCCCTGTCAAGTGCCACTTTGCCCAGCTTGCTGGGCTTCCTCCAGCTGGTCATCCCTGTTAATCAGCAAACAGGATTAGGCCTCTCCCTTTGCATCCACCGCAGATGCTTATTAACTGCTGTCGCCCTGCCACACATAATCTCATTGCTGCGGCTGCAGAGGAAGAGATAAGGAGGCTTCCCCCACCGCTTGGGAGAGCCCTGCCCCTCCCCCCACACGATGGGAGCGTCACCTGGGAAATGTGGTGATGGAAAAAGTCAAAAAGGACCAAGAAGGGTGAGGGGTCTCAAAGCAGAGGACTGCGCCCCATAGCACCCCTTCCCCAGTTGCCACCTTTTTCATTGGTCTTGCTCCAGTAGCTGTCCTGCACCTTCATCTTCCAGCTAGAGAAAAAGTTTCCTTTCTTGATTTCTGTCCAGGGATCTATTTTTGAAGATCTGGAAAACTGGAGTGGCTGGAAAAGAAAAGAAAAAGGTGAAAATGGAAAAGAAAATGAGTGCATTATTAATGCAAGGGGAGGAAAGCAGCCCCAAAATGTTCCCCAAAGACCTGGCAGCCACTATCCTTTTCTTTGCAGTCAAGGCTGGCAGCCTAAGCCTAAAGCAAAGAGTGATGCTGGGTATTGCAGGGCAACTCAAGAGTAGGGTAGACAAAGTGACCAGATTTCATAACAACAAAAAAGGAAAAGTCACCTCAAAATGTAGGACATCCACGAAAAATATATGTATATTGATTTCATGTGGTTAAGTTAAATACCACGTTGCTGCTTATTATTACATGTAAAACAACATTAAGTACATTGCATTTTTCTTGCAAGTTGCACAGAGAAAGCTCTGTGTTGCTTGCAGGCCAGGGTCTGTTCACAAGGTAACAGGAGGTCATTTAAGTTCTTTTCCAGGCTGAAAAAGAGGGCATGTCCTGGAAAAAGAGGACATATGGCCACCCAGGGTGTAGTCATCAAATGGCTTCAACTGAGCACTGTGTGACAAAGGCCAGGGCAGTGATGTCACTAGGGTTTGCAACCCCTGGGGTGGGAGGCCAGCGCATCACCCCCATGATAGACCTCTTTTGCAGACATCCTCTGCATTTGATGAGGCAACAAGTTTCCTGTATCTCACAGCAGCCCACCAGATGCCTCAAGGAGCACACAAGACACCTGCATCTCGTTACACCCCCCACCCCGCACCTGGCATTTGGAGGTTGTCCACTCTACCCAGACCCCTCATGGCTTGTAAACCATGATGGTCCTTTCCTCTAGGAATTTGTCCAAACCCCTCTTAATGCTACTGAGGGCAGATGCCATCACCGCATCCTGTGGCAAGGAGTTCCACAGACCAACCACTCAGTGGGTACACAGTGGGTTCGCTTGTCCATTGTACCCTGCCAACATTCGATTTTAGAGGTGACTCCTAGTTTTGGTGTTGTGTGAAAGGGAAAAGAGCATCTCTCTGTCCACTCTAGCCAGCCCTTGCACAATTTTTTCATCTTAATCGTGTACCCGTCAAGTGCCCCTTTTCAAGATCAAAGAGCCCTAGACTCTGTAACCTTTCTTCAACCAGAAGGTGCCCCAGACCCTCAATTATTTTGGTCTCTCTCCTCTGAACCTTCTCCATTTCCTCTCTGTCCTTTTTAAGATGTGGCCACCAGAATCGGACCCAGGACTCTAAATGTGGCCTCACCACGATATGTACAATGGCAGTATAATCTTTGCTGTTCTGTTCTCCATCCCTTTCCTAATGACTCCAAGCATGGAACGTGCCTTCTTCACTTCGCATTTGGCGACACTTTCACTGAGCTCTCCACCTAGATCTATGTCACATAGATGACATATGAGCTCTAGCACCCCTAGATCTATGTCACTGATAGCTCAGAACCCATAACCCTATATGTAAAGTTAGGATTCTTTGCCCCAGTGTGCATAACTTACATTTACATACATTAAAACGCATGTGCCATTTTGTTGTCTCTTCTTCCCATATGGAGAGATCGGCTGAAGGTCTTCACAGTCTCTTTTGGTCTTCACCACTCAGAACAGTTTTGGTCCTAACTCTTGATAGAAAGGAGATATTTCACTCTGTTTTTAATTGTATTCTGCTATAAAATATGCATCCAATGCTATATAGCATGAAGTTATTCCTAACCATAGTGACTTTAGCACATCACCACCTCCACCACCACCCAGCAGGCACACCACCTGGTGTAGGCTACACTCCACGTTCCCCTCGGGATGCCACAGGGCCAAGGACCTGGGATTAAAGTGGACAGCAGGTCAGGGTTGACGGCATCAACCCCACTGCAAAGGATGTGGCTCCCCTTCTGACTCCCCACTCCCTGCCATGCCCGTCTCATGTTTCTAGGCTCTCCCCTTTAGGAAAATGGGACTCTTCAAGGTCATTCTTGTGAAGCTGCAATGATAGTTTTGGCCATTAGATGGGGACAGTGTCCTAGAAAACATATTGTGGAGAGAGAGGAGTAGGTGGGGGGGGGGCAAAGAGTCACCCCTGATGTTTACACCTGCATTGCTCATGTGCTTTGAGAATGGCCTTTAAGCAGGTGCGGCTTCTCCTGGCAGGAAGGGATGCAAAGAGATTCCTCAGCTCCTTTCCGCCTGACAAACAGCCGTGAACAGCCAAAGTCCAAGGGCAGTGCCCAAAACAGCAATATGTGGCAGAGACCGATTGGTGGACGTCCTGCCTCCGAGACCTGGGTCATCATGCACCATCTGCCTGGAGGAAAATCTCCTGGATAGTGTTGGCTTGCTCCTGAACGTGGCCTTTCCCTGGACTGGGGAGCTCTGGGTGGCTTTCCAGAGCTTCTGATCTCAGAGAAGGAGCACTATGTAGACCATGAGAGTGGCTTCCACAGTCCATCCATTTGTGCCAGTCAAAGCAGGGTGACCATACAGAATGGAGGACAGAGTTCCTCTACCTTTAAGCATTGCATAGAAGAGGAAATTTAAGCAGGTTTAGCTCATCATAGAAGGGTTTAAATAGCTGCACCTGCCTAAATTCCCTCTTCTATACCATTTTTAGAGGTATTCTGTCCTCCATTCTGTATGGTCACCCTGAATCAAAGTGTGCCCTGACTCAGAACCTCTGCCCGTCAGAGGGTTTGCCTGGCTTGATCAACCCCTAGAGCTTCCATCCCAGCAGCCATGAAGAGTACTGATTAAATAAGTATCGTTGTGCAGCAACAGTAGTGGGTGGCACAAGGGCAAAAGTTTCTGTCCGCCCAGAGAAATGATGACCCTTTGTGGTTCAACTTGAAACCTGTTGCAACTTTGACCCTAATGATACCCAACTCAAAACTAGCAGCATCATGCGACACCTTCCCCATCATCACAGAGCAGAGCACTGCAGCACCAAAGCAGCACGTTGGAAGGACTCCAAGGATCTCCAAACCCCCCACCCCACCCCGGCTCAAGTGCGTCATGGAAGGGCTGAATAGCGGAAGGAGAGGGAGGTGAAGGCCAACATGGCCTTCAGCAGGAAGCGGTTGCGCAACATGGTCCAAAAAAGGAGGAGAAGGTCTTGGATTCCTCTCAGTCTGGCCTTTCCAGTGGACAATGGCACGTTTGCCTACTCATGAGTAAAGCCACGATATTGGGCACTTTCACTTTCCCACAGAGCTCAATGCATATTTTTTTAGTTTTAGTTTTTAGGCCTTAACCTTTGATAGGAAGGAGATATTTCAAAACCGATTTTTGCATTGGATTCTGCTCTTCAATACAAATCAAACGACATATGACATGATGGGGTCCTGCACACCATTGCAAAGTTCCAAAATGAAGCCATGATGGAGGACAATGAAGCCCTTTTGGAGGACATACTGTCAGAAGGCTAAAAATATGACAAATCCAGAAAAATCTGGTCATATGATCACCCTGAACATGGTGACCACCATAGAAAAGGTGTTAGCAAAAGGTTTTAGCAAAAGGCCAACTTTGTGTACCTGCAGATTCCTTTGAAGTCCACAGGTCCGGCCTTGTTATGCACAATTTTTTTTTTACTCGACACTAATGGGCACTGCAAATCATAGTCATAAAAACTGTTTTTCTTCTGTTGTAGAAAAAAAGTCATGCAAACAATCATTCCATTCTTCAGTCCCTGAATCAAACCCCTGCAGTTATGAAGGCACTACCTTATTCCATTAGATGCAAGAAACCTGGAATTGGGTCTTTAAACCTATTTTTCCATTTTTTTCCATGAATTTCATTGTTTTGTTCCATGAATTTTTTTAATCCACAGGAGGTTTCAGGACGGCACCCTAGAGGATAACAAGGGACACCTATACTTGGTAACTGCAGTGAATCCTTAATGTAGTGCTGAGTTGCTCATTGCAATGAGAATACATCTCACCAGCACTTGTGATCATCCATGTCCCCATCCGTGTCGCGTCCCTCTTTCCTCCGGCTCCTGCAGGTGTACCTTTCACCACACAGGCTGCAATCTTATGCACAGTTTCCTGGGAGTAAGCTCTGTTGACTATAATGAGACTCACTTCTGAGTAGACATAAGATTGGGCTTTCAGTCTGCAGGAGTGGGGGCAGCAACGAGGCATCCATGCTTCATTGGCATGGACTCTTGACTGAGTCTGGCCATGGAGACAGCAAGAACTGGAGACCCTCCCTTGCGCCTCTGTTGGTGACTCTGCTTGCTCTGATCCCCGAGGTGCGGCTTTCTCCAAAGGGCCTGAGCCGTGCCGCTTTCCCTGCACGCGAGGATGCAAGCAGGCCACGTCATGCAAATTTCCAGCAAAAGAAGTGAAGAGGTTCTCAAGCAACATGGAAGTGCTTCTCTGTGGACTGAGGCTCCCTGTCCACAAGTACCCCAACCCCAGAAGCCTTCTTTCAAGGTCCCATCTGTCACCCCCAGAGTGTTGGGCAAAAGCTATTTTAATCCCCTTATCTGAGAACAGCATCCATCACCCAGTGACATCTCCGGTTCTAAGAGGGCCTTGACATTCTGAAAACTCTGGCGTCTGAGAGGCCAGATTGATGCCATGTCCCCCCCCCCCAGCACTAGACCGATAGCATGAGCATCACATCCTCCCCAACATACACTCTCTGCCCCTCCACTACAAGAAGTGCCTGACTCAAGCTGCAATCCAAATCTCCAGTTAGGCCGCCATTCAGGGGTGTCACAAAAGTGTCGTAAGGCACCCCTACCCCAGTCCTTGGGGAGGAGGGTGAGGCCAGTGCACATGCTTACGCCAACATGCCCATGCCATCATGGGAAGATATGCCAGGTGAGTGAGGCCGGCCTAAACTGGTTCGGATTGTGCCCTTAAAAGACTGGCTGAAATGTCCCAGATTCAAGCCTCACCTCTGCCACAAATTCCCTTGTTTACCTTTGTGTGCAATCCTAATCTAGGCCGGCACAACTTATCGGTCTTCCCCTTCTGTAGTGATGTAGGGAGGCAAGGACATGTCTGTGCACTAGCCTAACCTTCTCCCAGGAGTGGCACAGAAATGACTTACAGCACTTTTGTGACACCTCCAGGCCTGTACGGGACTTGAGCTGGGGCTCAGGCTGGCCTAACTGGGTATTAGGATTGCAGCCTTAGTCCAGGATGACCATATGATGGGATTTTTGCTGATTTGTCCTCTTTTTTAGCCTTCTGTCGGGTGTCCTCCAAAAGGGCTTCACTGTCCTCCATTTTGGCTTCATTTTGGAACTTTGCAATAGTGTGCAATACCACATCATGTCATATACTGTTGGATTTGTATTAAAGAGCAGAATCCAATGCAAAAATCGGTTTGGAAATATCTCCTTCCTATCAAATGTTATGGCCCAAAAACTAAAAAATATTATTTGAGCTCTATGTGAAAGTGCCCAATATCGTGGCTTTACTCACAAGTAGGCAAATGTGCCGTTGTCTGCTGGAAAGCCCAGGCTGAGAAGAAACCTTGTCCTCCTTTTGAGGTTCAGGCATCTGGTCATCTTAGTCCCCCCCTTGCTCAGCTTCCCATCTGCAGAATGGGGAGAGGCTCAGGTTGCAATCCTATAGACATAGGATATATAGCTACGGAGCTCACTGGGGTGACTGGTTGCAGCCTTATGATTGCAAACAGACACCCCAGAGAGCTTGTTCTTCTGAGCAGGTAATGCATAGGCTTGGGTTGTTTGTGGCCAGGTTTATTTTATTAATTTTATTAATTTATACTGGCCTGTCTCCCCAAGGGAAATCAAGGGGGCTCTAGAGGTAACCACAGAAGTGTTCACCAATGATCTGGCCAGCCTTCTTGTTCCTGAAGCAGTTGACCTGGTGCTCCAGAAGATGCATGAATTTCAACAGGGAGAAGTGCAAAGTTCTGCACTTGGGCAACAAAAACCAAAAACACAGGTATAAAATGGGGGGTACTTGGCTTGGCAGCACAACATGTGAGCGGGATCCTGGAGTCGCCACTGTGGATCTCAAGCTGAACATGAGTCAGCAGGTGATGTGTCTGCAAAGAAGGCAAATGCCATTTGAGGCTGAATTAAAAGGACTGGACCTTCCAAGTCACGAGAAATACTTGGAAGAAGTACTTGGAAGTTCCTCTTTATTCAGCATTGGTGAGACTCACCTTGAGTCCTGTGTTCAGTTCTGGGCCCCTCACTTTAAGAAAGAGGCAGCCAAACTGGAGCAAGTCCAGAGGAGAGCGACAAGAATGATCAGTGGGGTGGAAGGGAAGCCCTACAAGGAAAGGTTGGGGGAGCTTGGGATGTTCAGCCTGGAGAAGAGGAGGCTGAGGGGAGTCCTGATTGTCCTCTTCAGATCCCTGAAGGGCCGTCATAGGGAGGAAGGGGCTCACCTGTTCATAGCTGCTTCTGAAAGCAGAACTAGAACCAATGGGGACAAACTGCAAGAAAGGAGATTCTGGGTGGATATCGGGAAAAATTCCTGGCGGTTCAGGTGGTTCGGCAGTGGAAGAGATTGGCAAGGGAGGTGGTGGACTCTCCCTCACTGGGCGTCTTCAAGCAGAGGCTCCACCAGCACCTGTCAGGGATGCTCTAGGTCTAGGAGGATTTCCTGCTGCAGGCAGGGGGTGGACTAGATGACCTACTAGGTCCCTTCCAATGCTATGATTCTATGATTCTATGATTCTATTCTTGTATGCCAATAAAGGTAATGAAATGAAATGATTCTATGTCTACAAAGAGGCAACCAACCTCCACTTCTGCTTGTCCTGACTATGGAGGTTCCATGTTCCCATCTTGCTTTGTAGCTACTGAGAGCCTCCTCCGTGAATTTGTCCACAGCCAGCGGCCTTCACCACCTTTGGTGAGTTCCAGAAATTGGTGAGCACCAGGAGAGTTCTTGAGTCTGTCCTGAATCTGAACAGGAGCAAATGATATTTCTGTCTATACAGTAAACCTGGATTGAGAGTAACTTGGATTGAAAGTGTTTTGCAATCAAAGCAAATATTTCTGATAAAGTCTGCAATCCTAAAGATACCTACCTGAGAGTGAGAGCCCCAGCTGAACACAATGGGGTTTACTTTTGAGTAGACACGGTTGGGATGGTGCTCAAAGTGTCTTGCAATACAAGCAGTGTCTTGATAAAACAAGCAAAAAATAGTCCTGGCTGGGATACAGCCAGTTTCTGCATTCCACCATCACAGGCTCAGCCTCTCCTGAAAAACCAGCCTATGCATGTCTACTCTGAAGTAAGCCTTATTATAATCAGTGGGAATCACTCCTGTGACAGGGGGGCAAGGGAAGGGAGCCTGTGAGACCTAGCTTTGCATTTTTACTCTCAAGTAAGCCCTACTATAATCAGTGGGGCTCACTCCTGTGTTAGGGGGGCAGATTGCAGCCTGAGAGAACTGTGAGACTAAGTTCTCCTAACCTAACCATGTCTGCTTGAAAGTAAGCCCCATTATGTTCAATGGGTCTTACTTCCAGGAAAGTGTCTTTAGGATTGCAGCCTAAGGCTCCAATCCTATCCCTGCTTTCCTGGAAGTACGGAAAGCGTCCATTGACTCTTATGGAGCTTACTTCTGAGTAGACAAGAATAGGATTGGGCTCTAAGTGCAGGTTAATTTGTTTTATTTTTCCATTGTGTATTTTCCTTATTGTTTTGTGTTATATTACAGTATTGTAATAATCTTTCTATGAATATTTTTGGGTTGTGGAACAAATTGTCTGAGTTTCCCTTATTTCTGATGGGAAATTTGCTTTGCTATATTTTGCTTTGCTTTGCTTTGCTATATTTTGGATGATAAGCAGGTCTCCTGGACCAAATGATGTTCATAAACCAAGGCTCCAGAGTCCTTCTAGCCTTCCTTGTCTGACCCAGTGGGATCTTTAGGACAAACTAATAGCTCCAGCCAAGAGCTTTCCCACCCCCAAGCAGGAAATCTGGTCAAGCAGCTGGACCCAGCAAGTCTGTGGCTATCACATCCGGGTGGAGGCTCACCCGTTGATCAGCCTGTGGATCCCTGTGGATCCCAGGCCCCTGCTCCTGTGCTCTCCATCGGAGGTATTGGGCAGGGGATTCCCAGAGGCCCCCTCCAAAAACTTTGGATAAGTTTGAACGGACTGCCAATGGGGCCGGTTGGCAAAGGTCCTAGAGGCGGCCCGGGGCACCCAAACACCTCCCACATGTTGAAAGGGGTTCTCTGGGGCTGAGCTTCACTTGCCATTTCCTGCACCTCTTTCCTCACTAGCCACAACTGTGTGGCAGTCAAACTCTCTGGGGTGACTGTTTGATCCCAGCTGCTGGCAAGCGAGCCGCATCCTGGGGCATCTGGCGCTCAGCCACCGACCACGAATAGATTGACTGAGGAGGGGGATGCCCAGAAAATCCTTGCCCTCTCTGGCTTCAGGGATATTTTTAGCACAGAGGAAGTTCAGAAGTGATCGAGTGACTGAGTGGGGGGGACACAGGCTGGGCCATCGCTTGGGCTGCTGACGACTGGATGACGCCTTCCCACGGTCAAGCCCCAGCTGTCTCCCTCCCTCCCCAGGACCCCATCACTTTTGTAGGGAGCTGCCAGCTGACTTCGCATCGCGCTGGCAGTCCAGGGTGACCAGATGCCTAAACCTCAAAAGGAGGACAAGGTCTTGGATTCCTCTCAGCTTGGCCTTTCCAGCAGATAATGGCATGTTTGCCTACTCACAAGTAAAGCCACAATATTGGGCACTTTCACTTTCCCATAGAGCTCAATGCATATTTTTTATTTTTTGTTTTTCTGGCCACAACTTTTAATAGGAAGGAGATGTTTCCAAACCAGTTTTGCATTGGATTCTGCTCTTCAATACAAATCCAACAACATATGGCATGATGGGTCTTGCACACCACTGCAAAGTGCCAGAATGAAGCCAAAATGGAGGACAATGAAGCCCTTTTGGAGGACACCCGTACAGGAGGCTAAAAAAGAGGACACATCTGAATTTCCGCCATATTGTCACCCTGGCCGTCGCCTGCTTTGAGGGTAGAGCTCCATTCATATTAACAAAAGGGGAGGGGGCTTGCTTGGCCTAAATCTATTCCTTGTAAAAGACTGGGAGGGGGCCAGGCCCATAGCCAGGATACTAGAGGTGGGGATCACACTTTTCCCAGGGTGGGGGCAATAACGTTGGGTATCTATAATGGTGCCCAAACCGAAAGAGTAAGTATGGTTGAAACAAAGATCTGTACCTCAACTCAAAGGGTGGCAAACTGCTGGTTTGGAGCAGGGGGTGGGGAGCAAAACCCCTCTTGGCTCCAGGCTCCCCCCAGCTACAGCCCTGGGGGGAGCAGTCAAACCCAAGTCAATCCAGTCTGCTGGACATCCTTTGTCCGTCCAACCAGGACAGGCTCCTTTCGAAGCAGGATTTCCAATCCGCTCTTCAAAGTGGTGGACCAGGCAGTGGAGCCAGAGGCTGAGCTCCTGCCGCTCCCTAATCATTTTGGAAAACTGATTTCCCTTTTGGTCCAGGTGAAGACCCTCAAAGGTGCAAGTTACTTGGCAAGATCTGAGCCCACTTTTGACTGCCTGGCATCACTTGGCTTCTCCTGAAACACCTCCTGAGCAAATCCGCCTTGCCCAAAGTGCAGGGAGCAGCGCAGCAGAAATGGGGGCTGTCGAGGGCTGGCAGCACCTGGAGGGAGGAAACACAAGCCTGGCTGCAGCCCCAGAACAGTCTTCTTGGGGGGAAGGTGGTAACTAGTGTTGTAAGCCTGGTTGCAGCACAGACACGGCCTGGATCTGCCTCTCCGGTTGCCTGAATGGCCTCCATCTCTTACTTCCACTTGGCAGCCCGGAGCCAAGGAGGGGGGACCCAGCAACTCACTTGAGGGGGGGCTGCCTTGAGGGCGTTTGGTGGTGCCCTTGGAGGCCAGCCTGCCTCAGACTGGAGGGAGGCCCTGGCAGGGCTATAAGAGCCATCGCTCACTGGCCTGTCCTGCAGGTGGCCTTGGAACAAGACGGGGAACAGGACCTAGAGTGGTGAGGCTGGTGTGCCAGTGCAGGAAGGGAGATGGGGACCCGCAGCCGCCTGAGTCCCTGTGTGGCTCCCGGCCACCTTTCTCGCTCCTTCTGGTCAGCCAGGCCCTGCCACTCCAAAGCCCTGGCCACAGAGCCGGCCTCTGCAAAGCTGATGCCCTTTGAGGCCATTCCGCGCAGTGGCCACAACGCCTGGCTCAACCTCTACCAGTTCTGGAGGAGCAACAGTTTCCAGAACCTCCACCACGTGATGCAGAAGAACTTTCAGAACCTGGGACCCATCTACAGGTCAGTCCCCCTTAGGATGTGTCTTTCCAGCCCCCTCCTCCAGGGCCAGCTTTTAGGCAGTCGGTGCAATTTGGGTGGTGGGCAAAGGTTGGGGGGAACAGTTGGCAGGGCTGGGCTCTTCTGCCAGCTGACCCCCAGGTGCCCATTCTGCAGAACCACAAAAGGATGGATCAGGAGTCCTGCACAGAAGTGCAGATGCTTTTTCCTTGTCTGGCTCCATTTAAGAACTCAAAATACTCAAGGGCCCCACAAATGCAGCTCCAATTGGCCCCACAACTCCTAAGACCAGTCACTTTGGGGAGGGGGCAGTTTGGCTCAGTCTGTTTTGCTCACATCTAGGGTCTGATGTGAGACAGTATCTGGGTGGATTGGCTAGAGACCCAGAAGTTGAAGGTACTGTTGGCATTGCTCTGCTCTGCGCTGCCCAGCTCTCTTGCTTGAGATCTCCCTGCAATGCGTTTGCTGCAATGGGGGAGAGTACAGGAAGGAAGTGAGAACGCCCCCCACTAGGTGCTACTGCCATGCGTCAGCCTGCAGACTCTGAGAGTCTCCCCACCTTCCAGGACATGGAGCATGACATTTGATGCTGAGAGGGAGAGTGGTGCTACCATCATGCAGTGGTGACGAGGAGTCAGAGCATGCCCTGGAATTGCCCTAGACTGGACTTGCCTGCCTTGCAAGTGGCAAGGGGGCAGCCCTGAGTAACAAGAGGGATTCTAACAAGTGGGCTGTGGGTGGCGCAAGCGGGTAAGGCGCTGTGCCTGTTAACCAGCAGGCCAGGGTTTGAGACTCGGGTCGGCCCCACAAGACAGGGTGAGCTCCTGTCCTTAGCCCAGCTCTGCGACGCCAGATCCAATTGGATCCAATTGTATTGGCTCTGCCTTTCGTGGTGTGGAGAGGGGGATCTGCTGCTTGGGGAACAGCCTCTCCTCCATAACAATCCAACCCAGGCTTTCGTGCTTCGCATGCAGCGTATGCAGCGCCGAGCACAATCCCATAGTCTCTCAAGATTGACGGAGGCCTGCTTTATTGGCCAGCAGCATCAATGGTTGTAACCTTTGGTAGTCAGAAAGGAGAGCTCTTAGCTGCAGCAAAGGGAGGGTCAGGCAGGCAATCCAGTTGTTTACAGCAAAAGCATGTGGGGGGGGGAAGGGGTGGTGAGAGGTGAGTTTTTCTAGGGTTTTCTCCCTCTCGTTGTTTCCTGTGGGTTTTCTCTTTCCTGCGCCTGCTCTGTTGCTGGCAAAGTGTTCTTCAGCTGTCCAGGTGTGTCCACTGCCTGAAGAAGGGTTTGGATCTGGCTTGTGCTGATACCTTCTCATTCTTCCCATGCATGCCCTGTGCATGTCCCTCAACCCTCTTCTCCCTGGTTTGGTCTTCCTGCTGGTGGAGTTGTGCTGGCATCTATCAAATACTGTTGATTGATTGATTGACTGACTGACTGACTGATTGACTGAGTGAGTGAGTGAGTGAGTGATCAGTCTGACAAAGGGCTGTACCAGGGTCCAGAGCATGTCCATCATCGCTGTCAGGGCTTGCACTGGCATCTGCTCTGGCTCAGACTGGCACCTCTGAAGTTTAGGATCCGGAGAGTGGGCAGCCTTCTCCTCTCTTTATAGACTCTTGGGGTCCTCAGTGACATCTTCAGCCAAGAGAGCTCCAAACCTTCCTTTCTTCGGGTCGCAAATAAAAATGTTGAAGAAAAGAGTCGCAGGACGTTGGAGCCCCGCAGGAGGATTTGCAGACTCCTCTCCTCTGGCTGGGAAAGTTTCTTTTTAGCAGAACCATTTTTTGGTCATCTTCTCTTTCATGAGCCGTTTTCACATATTCCAATTAACCTGATATTTTTCTGGCCCCTTTAAATTCTAAGGAGACCCACTCCATTTTCCTCAGAGGATGTGCAGTTCAGGAAACAAATAAGCTTACATGGCAGGATCTTACCTATTTTCCCTCCTTATTTACCTTACCTAAGATCTTACAAAGAGCACAATCCTAACCATGTCTGCTCAGACGTAAGCGAGCCCCATTGTGTCCTATGGGTCTTACTCCCAGGAAAGTGTCTGTAGGATTGCATCCTTAAGCTATCATTGTAGGACAGTGTATACTGTATACACTTCTCAGCTTGTACACTTTGTGGTATGTTGCGTGTGTGTGTGTGTGTTGCATGCGCACACGCTTATTTGAAGATTCTGATTATGTTACTAATGTCATCCCAGTTGGGGTCCCTGGCCTAGGTAGCAGATGGGTGGGGAGGGCAGCAGCCCTTGGTGCTCATCTCCTAAGAGCCTGGCTTGGACCCATTTTGGCAGGGAGACCATTGGAACCTATGACTGTGTCAATGTGCTCCTGCCCAGCGATGCTGCCCAGCTCTTCCAATCAGAGGGCGTCTTCCCACGCCGAATGCTCATCAATTCATGGACCGCCCATCGTAAGCTGCGGAACCACAAGTGTGGAGTCTTCCTTAAGTAAGTGAGGGTAATGGGATCTGTGGGCGAGCCTGCAGAGAGGATGGCCTCTGGGTGCCAGGTCTTCATCCTCCCTGAGCCAGAGGCATACCTAGGCAAAATGGTGCCCATAACAAGGACTAAAGTTTTCTCCCATCAAAACACCTGAAACCCACCTTTTAGCTAATGTTACAAGTCAATTATATATATATATATATATATATATATATATATATATATATATATATATATATATATATATATATATATATATATATATATGCCCATCTCGAAGGGCTGCACACCACGTAATGATGTCTTTTATGTGTTGAGCAACTGCCTCCCTTAAGTTGCAGGTTGAATTTAAGGAACTGTGAACTTCAATAATTGATCAGAGAGAGCCATGATTTTAGCCAATGTTTTTTATGATAATTTTTAGGATTTTAAATTTTTTAATGTTTTTTAAATGTGTTAAATGTTTTTATATACATTTTTATTTTCTTTGCCAGCTGCCTTGAGTCAGCCTTGCCAAAAATACAAATCCAGTAGCCCTACAATCCAGAGTAACTACGGGAACACGTAAGAGACATTATGTGCACCCGTCATTACTGCACCACCTAGTGAAAACCTATGGGAAATTAACATTGCAATCCAGAGTAAATTGTTCTTACACCAGAGCAAGGACTCCCCATAGTTACTCTGGATTGCGCCCTAAGTAAGTAAGTAAATAAATAAATAAATGAGTTAATTCTCATTCCAATAAAGGCGGCAGTGGGCAAGCTCAGGACTGAAGGACGAGAACCGCTCCTGCCCTCCCGCAGTCTGGATTTGACAGTGTTTTAACAGATTTGACAGTGTTTTCCAGCATTTGCACCCCACTTCCCACCCACCCCCACCCTAAGGAGATCCAGGCTGCATTGGGACAAGAGACCCTGGTGGCATTTTTCCTTTCAGTTCCATATTGTATTTACAGACAGAAATAGTTCTTGCTGATCTTTCTGTTCTGCGCAACTTTTCCAATTTGAATGGAATTTTCCAATGGAGCTTTTTCCGTTTGGGGGAATCTTGCGCCCTGGAGGCTTCCTTAAGCTAAAGGAACATTATTTCCCTTGCCCAAAGACAACCTCCGTTGCTCCCTTAGACCCCTCAGATCAGATCATGCAGTCAGCGCACCTGCATCTGGAGTAAGCACGCACCTCTCTGCACACAGATGCTTAAAGTGGACATGCCTCCGAATGAACATGCATGGTGCCCTCCACTTCAGGGGGTCCTTGTACTCTTTTTCAGTTAGGACTTAGGGTCACCCTAAATATATAGGAGTGTTTTTAGCTTGTATTTTGTCATATCCTATATTTCTCTTCCGTGTCCTAATTTTGGAGGGCTTTGTCCCGTGGGGTTTTTTGCATGGGTTCTGGAGATTGCTTTGGGAGAGACTTAAGGGCCTGGGTCAGAATCAGGCCTGCTTTGAGCCACTTTTATGTCGTTGGGTGATGGGAACAGGTATGCGTCTGGCTCTGTGGGACAGGATCGTGTCTGCTTTGAGCCACTTCCCATCTGCGTGGTTCCACTTCACATTTTCAATTTTAAAAGTGCTGAAATTAAGTACAGGAAAGCAATACAAGTGTTTTTGCTTTATTTTAACGTATCCTAAATTTGTCCTACATTTTTGGGGGGTGTCCTACATTTTTTAACAGGAGATGAATTTTGGCTTGGATGACAGGAGTTTGAGGGGACTTGTCCTCCAATTTGGGTTCGGGCATCTGGTCACCCTGCTCCCCAGGATGTGTTGTTATAAATAGGAAGAAGTGTCCTGGTGTGGGAACATTGTTCCCACAATTTCTATGGCTGCAATATCCAGAGTCAAGGTGGCTTTGCAAGGTAGATACCGTGTGCCCTCAACTGGCAGCTCCTCAGATCTCCAGTCAGCCCATTTGCAGGGCTGTCAAAACTCAGTCAGCACAAGGGCTTTCTCAGTTCACAACTATTTTGATCAAGTGAGGCGGGGAGGGGAACGGGGGTAGCCCAGGTAGCCAGATCGGTCCATGGCTGCTAGCTGTGCCACCTGGACCCAGAGTGCCCCTCACATTCTCCATCCCCCTGGGGTCTCACCGTGCAGTAATGGGGAAGAGTGGCGTTCAGACCGGCTAATCCTCAACAAGGAGGTGATCAGCCCCGTCGGCACTCGCAAGTTCCTGCCCTTCCTCAACACGGTGGCCGAGGACTTTGTGGACTTCATGCACCGGCAGGTCAGGAAGAACACGCGGCGCTCACTCACCGTGGACCTCTACCACGACCTCTTCCGCTTCACCTTGGAAGGTACCTGCTGTCCCCGTCCCCATCCCCTGTTCCTCCCCAGCAGCGACAGCTTATCCAAACCTCCCCATCCTGTAGCTCAGGCTCCTCTGCTCTGCTGCCCCAGGTAGTTTGGCCCAAAGAAGGTTGGGGAGAAGAAGTCCAGAAATCCCTGTGACAGGCAACTTCTCCTGGGTGGGATGATCACACCTTTGACTGACTGCAGGGTCCCTTTGGGGGCATGAATGCTGGAGCACAGGGCTCCGAGGGGCACCTCCGCTGTCCCCCTTCCACCAGGCATGGCCTATGGCTGGCCTCTCTGTCCCCCTGAACCAATTCTTTGCTCTGACAGCCAGCAGCTACACCCTATATGGGGAGCGCCTCGGTCTTCTGGAGGAGAACCCCCAGCCGGAGTCCCTGCAGTTCATCAATGCTCTGGAGACCATGCTGAGGACCACCCTGCCTCTGCTCTTCCTCCCGCCAGGAGTCATGCGCTGGGTCAACAACAAGCTCTGGCAGGATCACATGGACGCCTGGGACACCATCTTTAAGCATGGTCAGGCCTGGATATCCCCCTCCAAGGGAAGGGGGGTAGAGTGGGGCGAAATATCCCTCTTCCCAGAGCAGCAGGAAGGGGGAACAAGAGATGAAGGGGCCAAGCAGAAGCCTCTTCTTGGCACAGGGCAGCTGCTGGAAGACCTGGGACTTGGGGCTTGTACATATCTGGGGGATGTAAGAGAAGGTTAGCGCCGGGCTCTGGACGCTGTGCTTTGAGGCTGCCTGGGATGGTGCCAGGGTCTGCTCACATCTGCGCCTTCTCTGCGCTTCCGCAGCCGACAAGTGCATCCAGAACATATACCAGGAGTTCTGCCTGGGACAGCCCCGCAAGTACTCAGGGATCATGGCGGAGCTGCTTCTGCAGGCCGAGCTGCCCCTGGACTCCATCAAGGCCAACATCATCGAGTTCACAGCAGGCGGGGTGGACACGGTGGGTGCACCAGGAACAAAGCTTGCCCAGCAGTGGGGGGGGGGGGAGCGGAATGGGGAGTCAAGCAAGCTGTTCACAAGGGTGACCTTCCCAGGTAGCCCCCCAGGCAGAGCCCAGCAGTGCCTAGAGAGGGCTCTTGAGACTTGCCCCCTTGCGACCAGCCACTTGTCCATATACTGTGGGGGGGCCTCTTCTTTTGCTCTCTATTGTGACCCTAAAAATATTGCAGGTGTGCTGCAGAATATTGACATTCGGAAACATTTTGGATCTGACTTTGGTGTGGGGTGAAAAGTTTAGGGCTGAAAGGGATGGTTTAGGACTTAGAAAATACTTCGGGATTAGTGCAAACATGGGGGTTTGTGAAGGGAAGGTGCACCCCATACGACATAAAACCCTTGGCAAGGCTCTTGCTCATGTGATCTTGGGGGTTACTGGACTGACACAGCCTTCTTGCCGCCCTCCCAGACAGCCATGCCGCTGCTCTTCACCCTCTTTGAGCTGGCCCGCAACCCACACGTGCAGACAGCCCTGCGGGAGGAGATCAAGGCTGCTGAGTCCGCCGGGCCTGTGGAGCTCTCCAAGCTACTGAACCGCTTGCCACTGCTCAAGGGGGCCATCAAAGAGACTCTGAGGTGAGGGGAGCTCCCACCGGAAGGTCATGGGGTGGATCTGGCAGCCACCACCGTGTAGGCGCTCTAGATCAGTGGTTGTCAGAATAGGATTGGGACCCTCTTGGGGTTCATGAAAAGATGGGTGCCAACATTTTTGAATCTGCCACTGGGTGTAGGGTTGTCGTATGCCCTGGAAAACCACGACAGTCCTGGTTTTCGGGGATTGCATTCACATACTGTACTGTACTTGTGGAAGAGAATTAAGGCCACCCCTTAGGGTGCCACGATCTATGAATGGGGCACTCACACTGCTTTGCTGGGAGTAAGTCTTATTGAACACAATGGGACTTACTTCTGAGTAGATATGGAGGAGCTCTGGCATCACAGTGATGATACTTCCTGTTCCAACTGTGACTTTATTTTGAGGGGTCCTGAAGAGGGTCCTGGGCTGAATGCTCAAGAACCTCTGCTCTGAATGTTGCTGGGTCCATCTGGACTTGATGGGACTGGAGGTCGGGAAGGGCCAATGCAAGGCCCAGCAAGGGCAAAGGGCAACTGTGGGGTGAGGGGTGAAGGTACTTCAGACCATCTGCCCAGGGCACCTGCTTGAGACCAAGCAGTCTCTAGAAACTGGTCTCCAACTTTTCTTTCAGACTCTACCCCGTGGGAATCACTGTCCAGCGCTACCCAACCCAAGACGTGGTGCTTCAGAACTACTGTGTACCAGCTGGGGTGAGTACGCCCTGCCTCCCTCCACCACGTTGGCACCGCCTGGAGGCTCAGTCCTGGGGGTTGGCATGTTAGAACTGCCTGGCACAAACTGTCCTCAATGAGACAGCTCCAATGAGACACCCTGGCAGGTGGTGAAGGGCCAAGCCGGGCTGGTTGGGAGGGGGGACGATGGGAAGCTGACCCCAAAGAGCATGGAACGGGGTGCTTTGGCTGAAGGGGGGAAACAACCAGCTCTTGCCTTATGGGAGAGTAGTCCACTTGTGGCCTCCTAACAGGGCTCGGGTCTCTCTCCTCACAGACCCTGTGCCAGGTGGGCCTGTATGCCATGGGCCGGAGCCCTGAAGTCTTCAGTGACCCCGAGCGCTACGACCCCCGACGCTGGCTCAGCAGGGCAGACAGTAACTTCAAGGCCCTGGCCTTTGGGTTCGGGGCTCGGCAATGCATTGGGCGGCGCCTGGCCGAGTCGGAGATGCTGCTCTTCCTAATGCATGTGAGTTGGGAACACAGCCTGGCAGGGACAAGCAGGGCAGGGTCCCCAGGCAGCCCCATCTCCTGAACGCCTTGCTCCAAACAAGCCCCTTTCCCAATATTTGCCAGCACACCTGGGTTAGTCCAGCTGTTGTGCTTAGTGGACAGAATCTGGGTGGTTGCAGAGATGGGTCAATGAAGGGAGGGGGTTTGGGTCAACCCAGCACCCCCAATGATGGCCCATCAAAAGCCCAGCTGTTCTAGGCTCACTTCCGAGGCATTTATCATTCCAGGTCCTGCGGAATTTCAAAATCGACACCGTCTCCAAGGCAGACATTAAAACTATCTTTGGCTTCATCCTCATGCCTGAGAAGCCACCTTTGCTCACCTTCCGCCCCATTGACTAAGTGGACAACAACAGTACAGGCAACACCCTCCCCTGGCTCTGTGCATCGCTATGACAGCTGACCCCAACCAAAGGCTCTTTGGCCCCACTGCCTTTGGCTGCCGTTCCTTCCGGATCTGGAGAAAAGCTGGCCAGGCACCTTCCGGACAAGTCTTTCCCACGAAGATAACTGCTGCCTCCTGCTAAGTCAGACCCCGGCTGAGCCCACTGTGTCCTGACAATACTTCAGGCTTTGCCAGCCTGAGCGAGTTGTGCAGGATGGTTTCCCAATGGGGTGGGTGTGGGTTGAGCAGGATCCGAGGGCTTTCCCCAAGACAGCAGTAGGAAAATGCTTCCTTGGCTCCAACCTCTGGGCTGGCACAACCAATGCAGCCCAAAGAGCGGTGAGGGAGAGGATCACACGCCACCTCCTCCTGGCAATCCAACACAACCCGCTCAACCCCCTACCGAAGCCTGGCTGCAGCTGCTCTTCCTGCAGCCCTTCTACTCCATTTTTTTCCAAAGACCCTGTGCATGCTGTGCTGCCCCATTTCGACATTTTAATCATTTTTTTATTTGATGGTGCATTCGATTTGAGTAAAAATGGGTATTTTTATGTCCTAGAGCTCTCCTTTGCTTCTAACAAGGTCCTGCCCAACTGTGTCCTGGGATCTCCAGCCCTAAGGGCAGGGAAGTGGGCCTGGGCAGAGAAAGGTGGGCTTTCCAAGCAGTGCTTCCACTTCCGTCCTTAATAATATAAGCAAAGACGGGGTGTCCAACAGAGAGGGGCTGTAAGACATGGGCCCAGCAGCACCAGGAATAATAGGGGTGCACTTGCAGCTGATGTCCATTGTGGGACCAGCCTATTTAGCCTGGCCAGGACTGCAGTCATAGAATTGGAAGGGTCCCAGTAGGTCATCTAGTCCACCCCCTGCATGTAGCAGGAAATCCTCCTAGACCTAGAGCATCCCTGGCAGGTGCTGGTGGAGCCTCTGCTTGAAGATCCCCAGTGAGGGAGAGTCCACCACCCCCCTCGGCAATCTCTTCCCCCCTCACCCTCAGGAATTTTTCTGGATCTCCAACCGGAATCTCCTCTCCTGCAGTTTGTACCCACTGGTTCTAGTTCTGCTTTCAGAGGCAGCCAAGAACAAATGCACCCCTTCCTCCATATGAAAGCCCTTCAGGCACAGGGCAGTGGTGCTAAATAGAGCCCCCCTCCCCTTAGGAACCTGCAACATCCTGTAGAATCAACACAGACCTGGACTTCTGGTTGCAAAGAAGAGAGGGCAGTTTAATCTCCAAAGCCCGAATTCTGCCCAATAAGACTCTTGGGAGATATTGGCGTCTTTCATTTTAATGATGTGTTGGCAGTTTCTTTGTGAATAAAGCGCTGATGAAGGATTCTTGGTTTGGAGCTGCCAGATCCAGGTGCAGCAGCACTGCTGAGAAAGGCCCCGACCTCCTTGGACCATTTGAACCTTTGGCTTGATGCTGCACCTCCACCAGGTAGGCAGGATCAGGGCACAAGGAGGATCCCTTGGCTTCTGCTGCTCTTCTTCTTCATGGAACACGGGAGGGGGGGGGAGGTACAAAGTGCCATGAGAGACGGGGTGGAGGAAAGGGAAGGCCCTCCATTATTCAGTGCAGGAGATGGAAAAAGCACTGTCATGTTCACGGAGCCCCACGCCTGTGGGATGAGATCAGCAGCACCACCTCTTCCATAGGCTCTTCCATGGGCTGGATCCACCAGTGCAACAAATGTCTTTCTGGACTGACCAAGTCCTTGTCCTGCCCACCTGTCCCCAACACAGACCCTGCACACACACCCCAGCTTGTGAGGGCCAGTGCCATTCTTGTGCTTCTGGGCCCCACCGCAGTCTGCCCAACCAGCCCAGGACCACTTTCTGCCATGGGTGGGCTGTGTGCCCAAACTAAAGCTGGGCAGAAACTTCTGGCCCTGCCTGACACTGGTCAGAGACACCCACTGGAGTGTCTGCAGCCCACACAAAGAATACCACAAAGAGGGGAAGGGAAGTCAGTGATGGGGAGCTGCAGTCCAGAGACCCCATGGCAGTTACAGCTTCCTCGGATAGTCTACCTGCCTCCAGGGGAGTCTCGACTCCTACGCAGGGCCTTGTCATTGTCACCCTTCAATCCTTGCTCCCATCCCTGCAGCTGCACTGGTCCCCTGCCCGTGTCCTTTTCCCTTTGGAGAATCCAGGGGTATCAGAAGTCGCAACAAAAAGTCTGAGCTGCTGCTAGAACAGCTGCAAGAGGAATTCCGGAGCCCACTCCAGGGCAGTTTGTGTGACGGCCAGGGCGGCAGCCCCCAGCGTGGCAGTCAGACCCCAGACAGCCACCTTCACCAAGGAATTGGGCTCTGCCACGGGAAGAAGCGGGTCTGTCTGGGCCTTGCTGGGAGCCAAGTGCTGCTGCTGGCGAAGGATGGCGTCTGGGCGCTGACAGGAGGCGGCCTGCTGGAACTCGGGGAAAGCGCCAACAGCAATGCTGGGGGAGTGAAAAGGATAGTTAGCAAAGGCTCCTTGCCAGGGGGCATGGCCATGCCTACCTCTCCCAGACAACACCAACCCTCTGCTCACCTCTTATGCTGCTGAAGGGCCGCCTGCTTGGCGAGCTCACTGTGGGGGAGACGGTGGAAGAGCTGGTGGGCTTGAAGGATGAGGGTCTCGTAAGGCAGATCCTGAGGAATCCGGGACAGGAGCTGGTGGATGCTGGGCATGTCACAGTCACAGGCCAGAACCTCCTCTTCACGGTAGAGGACAACCTAGCAGGGGTAGAAAGGAGAAGGGGTCCTGACTGTGATGCCTCTTCCCTGGTGCATGGTCCTTTCAGAAATCAGAAACGCTGTTCTAGAGTAAATATCTGCCTATAAATCAGAGGTTCTCAAATTGTTTATTGATAAACATATATATTTAAACACCTGCAGGGAAACTGGAAACCGTTAAAGGAGTGGTGGGGACCGGGGGGGACCCTGACACTGCTGCGGCTGATCAGGGTTCCATGATCACCAATCAGAAGTTAGCTCCAATTGGAAAAAATATAATAATAAAAAAGTTAGCTCCAGTTGGCAATCAGAGCCTCTCAGTGACTCACAAAGGGGAAGTTTCCAGGCTACTCCCCTTAAGGAGAAGTGGGCCACAACCCACCAGTTTGGGAACCGCTATAATCCATGTGTAAGCCACAGTCCAGAGGAAACACTCCCAGTGTGGCTGAACGCAAAACAGTTCTTCTGACAAGGAAGGCCCCAGGTGAGCCTCCTGGAAGAGGGGTCCAGCCCTGGGCACCACAACCAAGATGGCTCCCGTGCTGACGTGCCAGCAGTGCTAGAGCCAGTCCTGATCTCAGCCATGAGGACTCATGCCCCCCATCCTGCAGCATCCTGCAGCATCCTGCGCACCATGGGACATACCACAGCAGCAAAGTAGACGGCCATGAGCGGGTGAGATGCCAGGAAAAAGTCATACAGGCGCAAGATGTGGTGGAAGTTGGCCAGGACGTGGCCAAACCAGGTGATCAGCCAGCTCAGGGCAAAGATCGTTCCGACCTCAGCTCTGCAAGCACAAAGAGAGGGAGATGTAAAGGGCCCCCTCAGCACTCCAGCGCGTGCCAAGCACCCCCACGCATCTCCAGCCAGCAGCTTCCCCAGTCCCTAACAGGAAGCATGCGCACACCTCTGCATGTAGTCATGGAGGCGAGGGCTCTCCCGCTGCAGAATAGGCATGAGGTAGTTGAGGATGTGCTTGGTGCTGTCCATGGTGGGGTCCATGAAGTCTCTGGAACAAGAGTGGCACAGGCAGAACACCAATCAATCACCTCAGAAAACCTGGCCGTGTGCAGGGGGTGCAACTCCTTCCACCTGACTTTCCCTTTTCCCACAATCCAGCCCAGCCACTCTCATAGCACAAGTGGGTGTTGCGCCTGCTTCCAGCCCCTTTCCTGAAGGCCCCCCCCCCCCGCCCCATACCTGAGGTGCAGCGTGGAGAGCCTCTCCAGCATAGCCATGGCCATGCGCTCCCCAGAGACCAGGAGCAGCGTCACCGCAATGTCGTGGTACCCCTGGTAGTAGTGCAGCTCAGGGTGGGTCCTCAGCACATGCAGGATCACATCAATTAGCTGCTCCTGCAGGATCTGGCGCTGCTCTTCATGCATGCCTGGACCAGGGGGGAGATCCGAGATGAGAGAGACAGTCACACTCCAGACCCCACCACAGCCACTGCTGTCAACTGCGCAATTTTTTATGCTGGCTGTTGGTGAGCCAAGTTCACACTCTGGACATGCTCAGAGGCATATTCCATCATGAAATGTATAGAGGGCATGCCTGCTTGAAGCCTGCCACCCTGGTTTCCAGACTGGCACCCTTGAACTTGAAGCTCCCTTGTGATCAGGAACACCAAGTGCTTGCACTCCACCTGCTACGGGCTTCTTTTTGTGTAAGTTGCTTGCAGGACTTTGCATGGACCATGCACCTGGTTCCTGAGCAAAACCCCAGGGAGATAGAGGGCTCCCACCCAACGCTCAGCATGTATGTGAATCTGAGATTCACATACATGCTGAGCATTAGGGGGAGCCCTCTAAGTAACCCCAACCCTAATAATATTGATCCTCATCTCACCTGCGGGGAAACGGCTGCTGGAGCGACGCACGTCCAGGAGGACCTGCTGGTAGTCCTTGTGGTTCTCACGCACCTCCTGGCCTGAGGAAGAAACAAGGACACAGGTTTAGTCAGAGCCACTCGATCCTGGACAGATGTCACTATCCCAAGTATCAACTGCTGGGGCTGGAATTTTCCTGCCCTATTGATGGACTTCTTGCCAGTCACTGCGCAGACAGGACCCTTGGCTGCTTGAATTTCAGGTCCAATACAGCAGAAACCTTATGGAGCTCGTACAAAGAATAGGATCTCTCCAACCAAGACAGGTAAATGGAGCCTCCATTCTAGGAGTAGTATATCTGCTCAGTGGGCAGTAGTGGGGGGGCCATTTTTGTGCCCTTCTTGCAGGTTCCTCAGGGGCATCTGCTAGAAAGAGGACACTGGGCTAGCTGTAGGCCTCTCTTCCTTTTCAGGGTATGGCAGAATGTTGATACAAGTTGTGCAGCCCCCCCAAGACATGGTACCTGGCTTGGGTGGGAGGCTGTAGACATTGACCCCCAGCAGTTTGGGCCACACCTTCCTGCGGATCTCATCAGTGAGGAGCCCCCCCTGGCAGAGGGCGGCTGTCCGGAGACTCTCCACGTCCACAGGGTCTCTCAAGAGGGCTTGGTGGATCAGCACCTTCTTCTGCTTCTTCTGCGACCCAGGAAGCTCTGCATTGAGGAAGGGGCAAGCATGAGGACCGGGCACCCTACATGCCACCCTACCTCTGCCCCCTAGAAGATGAGCTGCCCTTCCAAAAACAGGCTCAGGCTGGAATTCTAAGCCCAAGCCAGGCTGGCACAAGTTGGTGTCTTTTTGACCATTGATGCCACACGCCATGCTGCTGTTCGGGGCTCAAATCCCCCCCCCCGTTGTCTTCCCCCAATGTGCTCCCTGGCACACCTGAGAACCGCCCAGGGCACGCTGGTTGAAAATCACTGCTCAGGTGCTCTCTTCCCATAAGAGTGGTGGGGGTCAATGGAGGGCACCCCTGGGGGCAATCAGCTCCTTTGGAACCCCTTCTTCAGAGCATCCCCCACCCAATCTGGCCAGTCCAACCTGCTCAGTGTCCCCCACCCGAAAGGGCCTCAAAGGGGAAGACCCCTTGAACGCCTCCCCCCGGAACTCCCCCCTGCACCCCATCTAGTTCTACCACTGGGTGGAGACCCTCCCCCCTTTGGGGTGGAGGGGGGGCAAATGTCACAACCAGAAAAGAGGACCAGGACCCTTGAAATGTAGGACACGTGACTTGTATGTACGTTACGTTGCATATTAATAAATTTAATTTATTAAATGTTTGTTAATTTAATAAATTGTTAATTTAATTCATTAATTAGTTAATAATAAAATAAATTAATAAATTTATTGAAACTAATTTAATTAATTAAAATTAAAACTATGACATATAATTCATTAACTGCCTGAAGGCTTTTCCTGCTCACAAGGAAAAGGAGGACAAGGATTCTTTTTCCCGAACACAGGACTTGAAAAAAGAGGACGTGTCCTGGAAAAGAGGACAGATGCTCCCCTGCTGGGGGTTCCCCTGGGGGGTCCCTACTGTGGTGTAGGCAGGGGGGTGCAGCTCCCCCTTCCTCTCCCTCCAGGACCCTCAGGCAGCCCTTCCCCCCATCACCTCCCCGGACCCTCCTCACCTCCCCGGACCCCGCAGCCCGGACTCTGCCTGCGCCTCCGGCTCCTGCCCAGCGGCATCCCTCCAGCTGTGCACAAAAGCCCCGCCCCCTCCTCTCCTCATTGGAGCAGCCGGCACCGCCCTAACCTCCCATTGGCTAACGGCCACGTCCATCTCAACCCGGAAGAGGAGCCGCGCGAAGCTCATCGGGAGTTATAGTTTTTTGGAGTGCCACTAGCTCGGCTGGCAGGAGCAGGAGGCAGAAAGAACCAAAAAGGAGGACAAAATGTAGGACGCCCCATAAAATGGAGGACAACACTAAATAAAGACTTAGGTTGCTCTCAGGTACTATATTTACTAGTACCTATTATTAAATGTGTATTACACCCACTTAATAAGTTAATAGTGAATTAAGTACATGAAAGTAACATTATTATTAAATGTAATTATGTTCTTGTTCATATATAGATACTCTCACTCACACATGCGCACACAACACTACACTATATATATATATATATATATATATATATATATATATATATATATATATATATATATAATAAATATAACATATATATTGCATATTATATTATTATTTAATAATATATTTAATAATTTAAATATATTTAATAACAGGTAACATTAAATTAAGATCCTGATTGGCTCCCAGCCAGGTTGACCAGATGAAAGGAAATTTCTGGATTTCTCCTCTTTTTTAGCCTCCTGTCCGGGTGTCCTCCAAAAGGTCTTTGTTGTCCTCCATTTTGGTACTTTGCCATGGTGTGCAGGACCCATCATGTCGTATGTCGTTGGATTCGTATTGAAGAGCGGAATCCAGTGCAAAATCGGTTTTGAAATATCTCCTTCCTATCCAAAGCTATGGCCAAAAAACTAAAAACAAAAAATGCATTGAGCTCTACGGGAAAGTGAAAGTGCCCAATATTGTGGCTTTACTTGTGTGTAGGTGAACGTGCCATTGTCTGCTGCAGAGGCCAGGCTGAGAGGGATCCAAGGCCTTGTCCTCCTTTTGAGGTTCAGGCATCCGGTCACCTGTGCCCAGCAGTGGTTCAGGAAAAGGAATGTTTTGGGACTTTTGCTGGGAGCTGCAGGAGCAGAGCATGGAGCCCTCCCTGGGAAACCTGCCTGGAGTTTCCCTGAGTTCCCCCAAGTGATCCCCTGAGGAGAAAGGGGGGAGAAGGAGGGGAGGGAGAGCAGGGGCTGGAGTGTCCTCCAGGCTTCTCCATGCCCTCCTGCAGCCCCGCTCTCTGCAGTTCTCTCCCAGCCACCTGCCTGCCTCCCTGAAAGCGCTTCTTCCAAATGGCATAGCCAGAGGGGGGAGAGCATTGAACGCAATAGGACTTACTTCAGAGTAGACATGCTTAGGATTGTACCCGACAGTCCAGCTTCTGGTGCAGTTCCTGCCTATTCGGGTGCCACTTCTGGGTAAACATGTATGGAATCCGTCTGTATGTCATCTGTGTAATAGCTTCTACTTCTGTGAAAAGAGCCTGAGGCTAGGAAAAGCTGGGAGTAAACCCCACTGGCTAGGATGGAACTGACTTCTGAGTAAACATGCTGCAATCCTATCCACACTGTGTTGGGAGTAAGCCCCACTGAGCACAAAGGGACCGACTTCCAAGTAAGCACAGGCTGCAATCCCTGCTTTCCTAGGAGTAAGTATTGAACACAATGGGACTGACTTTCAAATAGATTGGGAAGAGGCTCCAGTCCATATTTGTTCCTGGGAGTAAGTCTCATTGAAGACAATGGAACTTTTTCGAGTAGACATGGAGGGGGGCTATGACATCACAGTGATGTCACTTCTGGTCATGACATCACTACCCAGTTGATGACATCATATTACCTTCCCAGTTAGATGGGGGGGGGGGTCCCCAAACAATTTTTCACGTTTGAAAGGGGGTCCTGGGCCAAAACACCTGAAGACCACTGGGTTAGATAGTGTCAACAAGGCCATGAACATGAATTTGGATGGAGTTCAGAAGGTGGTGAGGATAGGGGGCCTGGTGTGCTGCAGTCCATGGGGTCACAAAGGGGAAGAAAGGACTGAATGACTAAACAACAAAGTGCGAGACGTGCATGTTGCACCTTTACAGATGAAGACCTGGGAACCCCACCCATTGGTTGCAGCTTATGTGTCGTTCCCCCACAACACCCCCACAGTTGGCACCATGAGTGAGAAAAGAGGGATGGAAAGTGACTCAGAACTCTCAGCTCCAAACCACTCTCTACTGAGAAAATATTATTTGGATGACTGCAGCACGCTATGAAACAGAGCTACTGATGTGCCAAATAAGAGCACAATCCTAACTACGTCTACTCAAAAGTAAGCCCCATTGTGTTCAGTGGGTCTTACTCCTGGAAAATGTCTTTAGGATTGCAGTCTAAGAGAAACAGCACACAACCATAAAGTGGTTTCCAGCTATAGGCAACAGCGGCTTGTTTGGTGCTTAGAAAAGAATGAGTAAGGAAGAGAAAAGTGCCCAGAAATTAATATGCACATCACAGGCTGCAATCAATATTTTCCATGGGCTATAGTGGGACATACTTCTGAGTAGACATGCATAGGATTGGGCTCACAGAGTGCAAGAGAGAGGGCTTTTTGAGAGGTCTGTGACCTTAAAAGCTGATGGGGATCCTCAAGGTCCTAAGGTGCTCCCCACACATGCAGGTAGATATTAAGGACCATGATCAGTTGTTGCCCTTTGTTCAGCACCTGCTCAGAGCCTGAAACCAAGGCCAGGCGGAGTCCTTCAAGGAGACCACAGGGAAGTAGAGTGTCTCTGAGCCGCTGCCTCCTCTTCCTCCAGAGTTTCAAAGAGCCATTTGAGCAAAGGAAGGAGAGCAAAGTTCAGGGAGTGAAGCAACCCTCTTGCTCATGGCCTTTCAAAGGAAGTTGCAGCAGCCTTAAAGCCTCCAGTGGATCCTAATGATTAGCTGCATTTCTGCATTTTTAAAAACTGTAGCTGGTTCTGCTCTTTCAATACCTTTCAGTTGTACCCAGAACCCATTCATTTAACACGTGCTTTGCTCTTTCAACCTCTCTCTGTTGGACTAAAGGCTACAGTTGTCTTCCCTGATGTGGGTTTTCATGTGACGTGGTGATCAAACTGTTTTGGCATTTCCTTTCGACCATTATGCACACGCAGAAGACCTTCCTTGCCAGCACGTCTCCGGTTCCCTTTTCTGAACTCTGCTCTCTGCTAATAAAGTACGCAGCACTGAGGCTTTCGCAAGTGGTGTTTATGCGTTGGGGCCGTTTGGCATCTGCAGGCTGAAGAAGACCCAGCTTCACTTTTCAAAGGATCCCACTTTTGGGCAGTGAAATCTCCAGTCTCCAGAACCATCCCAGGGCAGCAGCAGCTCTTGAATCAGCCCAGCAGAGAGGACTCCCCACCTGCAGGCCCTCCCCCCAGGTGCCCACGCCTGCAGCCTCTCCCCCACATGTCCCCTTCCTGCAGCCCCCCCACCTCCCCCCACCTGCAGCCCCCCCCACCTCCCCCCACCTGCAGCCCCTCTTCCCACCTACAGCCCCTCCTGCCCCTCCCCATCTGTTCCCTGCAGCCCCTCCCACACATGCAGCCCCCTCCCCCACCTCCCCCTACCTGCAGCCCCTCCCCCACCTGCCCCCTGCAGCGCCTCCCCCACCTGCCCCCTGCAGCCCTCCCACACCTGCAGCCCCTCCCCCACCCCACCCCCACCTGATGCCCCTCCCCCTTCCCCCTGTCTCCCCTCCCACACATGCAGCCCCCTCCCCCACCTCCCCCTACCTGCAGCCCCTACCCACCTGCCACCCCTCCCCCCTGCAGCCCTCCCACACATGCATCCCCCTCCCCCACCTACCTGCAGCCCCTCCCCACCTGATGCCCCTCCCCCACCCCCACCTGATGCCCCTCCCCCTTCCCCCTGTCTCCCCTCCCACACCTGCAGCCCCTCCCCCACCCCACCCCCACCTGATGCCCCTCCCCCTTCCCCCTGTCTCCCCTCCCACACATGCAGCCCCTCCCCCACCCCACCCCCACCTGATGCCCCTCCCCCTTCCCCCTGTCTCCCCTCCCACACATGCAGCCCCTCCCCCCTCGTGCAGCCCAGTGGAGGGATCCCAGTGGAGGGGAGGCGAGCGTGGCCGAAGGGTTAATCCCGGAGACCGCCCTTCCCGTCATGCCCCTGGCCCAGCGGGACAAAAGGCCTCCCGCGCGGCGCTGCAGAGCGTGGCGGGAGGGCGTGGGGACTACATCTCCCGTGGTGCCTGCGGAGAGAGCGACGGTGTCCGCGAAGCGAAGCACCCGATGGAGGCGGCGGAGGGGGAGGGGTCCGGCGCGCGCCCAGCAACGGGCGGCACAGCGGCTGAGGGGATGGCCGAGGGCGACAAGCAGCGACGGAGGGCGGCGGCGGCTGCGGGGGCCGCAGGGGGGGCGTCGGCAGGGAGCGGCCCCAGGCCCAGGCCTCCCGCTGAGGCGAAGGGCGCGGGGGACGCCGACAGCGGCGCCGACTTCAGGTAGCCTCACGCGGGTCCTGGAGGGGGGAGGCGCTGAGGGACGGAGGGAGCCGCGGGGGGAGGGGCCGCTGGGGGAGGGGTTGGGGGGCCGCTGGGGGAGGGGTTGGGGGGCCGCTGGGGGAGGGGCAGGGGCTGGTGGGGGGCTGCTGGTGGGGAGGGGCAGGGACAGATTGTGGGCTGCTATGGGGCAGGTGGGGAGCTGCTGGGGGAGGGGCAGGGGCAGATGTTGGGCTGCTATGGGGCAGGTGGGGAGCTGCTGGGGGGAGGGGCAGGTAGGGGGCCGCTGGGGGGAGGGGCAGGGACAGATGGTGGGCTGCTATGGGGCAGGTGGGGAGCTGCTGGGGGGAGGGGCAGGGGCAGGTGGGGGGCTGCTGGGGGAGGGGCAGGGACAGGTGGGGGCAGGTGGGGGCTGCTGGGGAGAGGCCAGGTCGGGGAGGCTCAAGGGGGGCCTCTCTCCACCATGGCAGGTGAGGCTCTGCCTCCCCCAGACCATTGCTCCAGGGCCAGGTTGTCTGAGTGTGCTTGAGGGCCTTGCAGGGGGTTCTTCTCCAAAGGCTGAGTGGAGGCTCTGCCTCCCCTGCTCCCCCCACACCCACCCACCAAGGTGGCACCACTTCCCATTGCTTGTGGCTGCTGTATCTGGAATGGCTGTGAAGGGGATGCCCCCAAGCATGCCTTGGGGGTCCTGCCCCAGAGAGACCCACCCAGAGAGACCCACCTGGACAGCGTTCCCTCCACTCCTGCTCTCCTGCATGGCTTTGTTTACAAACCCTCTCCTTACAAACCGGTGTCAACATGCCTAGGACTCTGAGCCAGCAGCGCAGAACCCATGGGTAGCCGGCCATGGCTGCCCAGCAGTCCTAGGCACGTTGACACAAGTCAGGCTGGGAGCTGGTTGTGTTCAGGAGGACCTCTTGCAAGTGAGTGTGTGGAGAACTGCAGCACTGTCCCTACTACTCTTGGTGCATTAACTTCCCACTTACTGTGTACGAACTGTACTAAGGCACAAGTCCGTCCATGTCAAAGTCCTGAACCGCAAGGAAGCAGTGCTGCTCTTCTCCACCCTAATGGGCACCCTCCTTCTGTATCTCCTTCCTCCATCTGGGAAGAGCTCCCCGTATTCCCTGCTCTACCCCACCCAAAAGCAAGAAGTATTTCTAGTTCCAAAGCACTAGTTCAGAACAGAAGGATGGGGCAGGGCCCATGGGGTCTGCCTGGCACAAAGCACCCAGGAGTGGGTTGGCTTCTTCTTGAGGCTGGAAGTGGAAGCAGATGTGTCAATTTCTGGTCATGACTTGCACAACAAGTTGCACGAGGAGAGCATGTGGGTATGTTTCTAAAACGTGTGTAGGGCAAAACTACTGCCTTTTTCCAGAAATGAAACTGCTCCTACGGGACTGTGGCCAGACAAGGGTGCTGTGTGAAGGAGGTTGGTTTCTGTACAAACCCAGCATCAGATCTGGATCCTGCCTCTGACCAGTCGCTGAGCAGATGCCAAACTTAAGAATGTAGTTCATGCTAGTGACAAGTGACAAGAGGCTGTGCCTCTCCCCGTCTGCAAACAAGAGAGGTTCCTTCTCTTTTGTCAGATGGCCATTTGACTTGGCTCAGGTATGTTTTTGTCTGCTTGGGTGGCACTCGGGTGAGAACAGGGTGTGAGAGCCTGGATTACCTGACCCATCTGCGCATAGTGCAGAGGCCTCCTGGTTTGGATTGGTTATTTCATTCTGCCTACAGCTACAGGCTTGGTTCCCTTTTCTCTTTGTGTGCCCCCATCTGCCCTCCCTTCAGTCACCCCTTAGAATAAAGTCATGCAATGGACCTCTTCTCACTTGGCAAATAAGCAGAGACTGGTGTGCTGAGATGGCCACATAGCTGCAAGTGGTTCTCCAGCAAGGTGTCAGGGAGATAAAAGGTGCAGAAAGTCCCATGGTTTCCTCCTGTCAAACCATACTTCTTGGCACATACTCGCATCTCCTTTTCTTGATCAGGAATTTTGTTAACGTTTTCTAAAATGTACTTTATTCAAATGAGCCCAGCTGAATGCAGTCCTGTCAAGAGTGATGCTGTGAGGGCATTGCCACCAGCCTTTGCTTTAAGTGAGCAAATGATTTTTGCCTTGGGGCACGGGCATTATAAGTGTAACTCCAGCTGGAAAGCTTTGCCTGGGGTGGTTGCTCCTCCTGATTACAGTCTTAAAGGAAAGATGCTGTCCAGCCAGAGAAGAAGCAATCCAGGCACTTGCCTGGAGAGGCCTCTTTTGTGTAATAGTTACAATCAGTGCAACATATGCTTGTTTCCTTGCCTTGCTGGCCCTGAGCCTAGTAAATGTTGGCCAAGATATAGCCTTGGAATAGGACCTGCTAAGGCAGGCCTGGCTTTAGCTTGCACATCCCTGTTCAGTTTCAGGGCCAGGTTTTCTCACTTGGCAGACAATTGGCTGCTACTGCCAACTGCAGCACGTTCCTGGGGCTCAGGCTTCCTCCTTCAGTTTTGTGGCAACTGACAACTAGCACTATAAGCCACAGTTTGGTTTACCAAACTGCCTTTTGCTTCTGAGCCTTTGAGGTTGCTCAGAACATATCTGCTATCTGCCCCCCCAAGCTGCTGAAAAGTTTAAACAGGACTGGACTCGGTGGATGATGGTGAGCTGTGCTGAGGGGAGGCCTCACCCAGCAGCAGAAGGGGGTTAGTTGCCTGGTTGGGAGATGCCTGATGGTGATCACCTGGGCAGATGGGTGGAGGCTCTGTACTGGCCTTAGTCCAAAGGGTACGAGGAAGCGGCAGGGAGCGTGATTCTGATCCCCAGTCTAAAGGCTGCCTCTCTGAGCTGGTTTTGCAGGTGGACTGTGCAGTCTCAGAGAGTTTGGGCCTCCTTTGCCTTCATTGCTGAGTTACTGGGCCCTGCTCTGCTGTAAGAGTGAAATTTGACACAGTTTGTGTCGACTGTATTTCTCTCCTAATGCAGGCTTCAGAATAGCAGCACAGGTGCATTTCAACTCAGCACACATGAGACAGTGTGCTAATTCTCCTGACCTTGGAGAAATCCTCTCAGCAGTCTGGTGCAGTGTGGTTTGGTGTTGAAGTGTGGTTGATGCTGCAGAAGTGGTTGCAGCATCAACCACTTTTGAAAGAAGTTCTCCCCATGATCTGGGGAGCCAGAGAAGTACCTTCTGAGATGACCTCTGGTTGCAACTTCAAGATTTCAGCATTCTCTCTCCCCCCTCCCAGTTGTGCATCATGGGATGTGGCTATGACAAAAGCAGGGCATCATGGTTATCTCTTGGGGGGGGGATGTAATGCACAAAGTGGGTCTTGTAGTTTCCTGCCACTGCACACAGTGAACTCCATGAATGCATATTCAGACTCCACACCCATGTCCTTGCCTGCTCTCCACAGGTCTGCTGCTGAGCTGGTTTCAACGTCTGGTGTTTTCCTCCCCTTGTTTGGACCATGATCTGGCTCCTTGTGGGTGTCTGAGTATTGAGAAGATTAGGCTTGCTCCAACATGCATTTAGGTGTGGCCTAATTGGGTCACTGCAGCCGGCAAAGAAGGCTGGATGGGTCTTAGCCCACCCAAGCCTCCTTCCTCTGTGACGACAGGTGGGCGTGCCAGGAGATGGGTGCAACACCTTGCACTGAGCTGTCTAGCATGGAACTTACTGGCTACTGTGGCTTGTCCTCTCAGAGGCACGGCAGTGAGTAAGCCTGTCTAGGGAAACTGGGTTGTACAGTTAACTAACAAGTGTATAGTGGGAACGTCAGCAGGTGCTGCTTATCACCTCTTCTATGCAATTGTTAAAGGTCCCGGATCCCCAAAGTGGTCCAGCTTCACCACCCCTGCTCTAAAAGGCAGTAGGAAGAGACCATAGTACGGCTTCTGGGAGCCATTACAGGAGACTTAGCTGACCTTGGACTAAGCCAGGAAATAAAATGCACGTAAGGGGCTTAGTAAGCAAATCTACACCAAAATGTGATAGCTTTCATTTCAATCCACTTGTATTTGCCAAGGTGTTCCCTGAGAAGATCCCAGGATCTACAGCTTGAGCTCAGGTATGGAATGGGGTGGAGGAAAAACACTTTGGTAGTAGAGGGAGGTCCTGGAAGATAAAGATACCAAGAATAAAAAATTTTCCTTACTGTCTCTGCCAGTCTATTTCCAGTATGACTTCTTGTTTATGTGCTGAGTCTGGATTCTTATTGTTGGGTGGCCAGAAAATTTCCCAGGATTAAGGCTTGAGTGAGGAGATGTCCTGAACTTGCAACAAGGAGCCTAATTTTTTGGGGGGGGGTGTTTTTGGCTTGTTCAGTTAGAAAAGTCTTTTGTAGGTGTCTGAGTGCCTGGCATGCAGCTCTGACAATAGGATACCAAGTTGGTGCAGGGGAGTTGGGCAGGACATTTCCCCCCTTTCCTCCCCTCCAAGTCTAGAGGCCGTAGTCACCTTGGCAGCTTCTGGGGAGCCCAGCATTCCTGTTCTGCTCCTGTAATCCTCCCTGTGCCTCAACATTTGAGCATTTGACCTTTGTCAGTTAGAAACTATAGGTAAGAGGCTTGCTGCAGGCAGAATGAAACCTGTTGCATGCAAAAAATAGATCTGCAAACGACCCTTTGCACAGAAACTGGTCTTGTTTAGCTGGAATGAAATGCTCACTTTTCATGACTTCTACGATCATGCTCTTTCCCTGTGCTAGGATTACCATTGGGGTGGTATTTCTTCCCTGTTTGAGGGTATCCACTGCCCCATGCACAGCCCCTTGTCTGTTAGCTGTAATTTTTCATCCCTCTTTTCCAGGTGCCACAGACTTCAGGATTCCCTGCTCAGTTCTGCCAGTGGCTACAGCAATTACCGTGGAATCTTGAACTGGTGTGTGGTCATGCTGGTGAGTAGAGGGAGCAGCCCCAAACTATGTGCCTGGTTGCATCAGGGCCAGATTAAGGTGGTAGTTGTCCGGCAGTGTGAGCCTTGAGGCAGCAGCTGAGCTGAAATGTGAGCTCTTGTGGAGTCCTTGGCCAGGAGCCAGCCAAACATGTTCCACGGGAAGTGGCCACTTCAGAGCACAGAGCTGCAGTTGTTGACAGCCTGGTGTCTTGACTCTGAAAGGCCTCTCTGTATTGCTGCACAGGCAAGAGACTGGTGTCCAGGCTGCAGTCTTCAGTTGTGCTCAAACAGGGCATGGTTGACAAGCTGTTTGTTCTAGGTCGGGGTGCACAGATATTTTGGCAGTCAGCCACCATATCAAAGGCTGGAAAAGAATTTAAATTTCAAATTTGAATAAATCTATATAAATTAATATATTAGAGATCAAACTTATGAATGGATTTAGAAGTTTCTAACACTGAAGAGAATGATCTTCAGTCTCCCTGGCTCTCTAACACCCTCCAGAGCATTGCAGGGCTTGCCACAGACTACATGGAGGCTTGCTGTGGCCACATCTGGAACGTGGGCTGCAGTTCAGGCACCCTGTTCTGAATTAGCTGGCCACCTGGCCTGCTCATTGGGCAGATGGGTTGCTTGAGTAGTAACTCATCATCCTTGTGTGAGCAGTGGAAGGGCTGCCTGTGGTATATTTGGACAGCAGAAACTGGTGACTTGAGTTGGGGCTGCTTCTATAGTGGCATGTGGCCAACTGTTCCCCCAAATGCCAGTCAGTTGAGCACAATGTACAGCTTGGCCACCTTCTCAGCAGATCAGCCTCACAGTGCTGGCAGCAGCAGCCTGTTCAGGCAAAGGTTGGGAGATGAAAGACTGTTCCAACTGCCAGAGTTGCATCTGTGTGTTGAAAACCCAGAGACTGCCAAAACCACGCAGGACTTTGTATCACCCCGTTTCTGTATTTTGGGAGCGATCCTGTAGGGAAGTGGGCTCCTGGGGCGTTGCTTACCTATGCCTAGCAGAGCTCACCATGGTGTCAGGTTGTCATTGAAATCTGGGCCTTCTGCTTGCCAAGCCTGAGCTCTGCCACTGAACTGAGACCCCTGCTGGTTTTACACTCTTAACGCTGGAAGGTCAAGTCCAGTCTTTCCCCTTTTCAAGTGAGGCTGCAGGCAGGTCTTGTTTTGTGACTTGCCTCTACAGCCACAAGTGACTACATAGAAAGTTGCATTCTCAGCCTGCTGGATTCTGATTCTGTTCCTGCCAGTATCGTTAGCATGGCCAGGGCAGAATGAAGAGCCCAGACTCTTAATGGGCACTGCCACACAGTTAACTGCACTGGTTTCCAAACTTTTTCAACTGGCAGCTCCCTTGACATACTGGGCTTCCCGTTAGGCCAACAGCCCTATACATTATATGAGGCAGTGGGTTTTCTGCAAGCTTCCAGGGTTGCCACAGCTCAGTTTGGAGACCACTGGTTTCTTGGGTGATTTTTGGGAGCACTTGCTGAGTGTAATATCCTCTTAAAGAAAACCAGAATTAAAGAACAGAACTGAGATTAAAGAACAGAACTGGGTAAGATACCCTGACCTTTCATTTTGCTTGAGCAGCTCCCTGCTGGGAGGGACCCTGCAGGGTACAGACTCCGAAACCTGAAGGATCAAAATTCTGTCCTGGGGAGGGCCCTGCACTGTGGCATCATGCACAAGTGATGTCTTCTCTGGCCACAGAATGGGCACCCTTGTATGTCAGCATCTGGACAACCTGAAGTGCTGCCTGTGTGTTGCCTTCTCTGGAGCATAACTGGTGATTCTCTGCCTTGCCATTGCCATTCCTCACCCCCACACCCTGCTGTTGCCAGCAAAGATTGTCCTGATGTCATAAGAATGTGCTCTTGGAAGCTGCCTGGCTGTCAGCGTTGTGACCTGCTAACTGCAACTCTGGAACCCAGCAATTTTCAACCTTTGTGCCACATTACTTGGATGTCCCATAAAGATGTGTTGTGGGAGTTTGGACACAGGTTACAAGCCATGATGTGTATATGTACCCTCTGTTTGCCAGATGCAGGGGAGGGAATCAGGATGTAGGTATCTTGTCTTGAGGGCTGAAGTATTTGGTGGGCCACTGTGAGACAAAGGAAGCTGGACAAGATGGGCCTTTTTCCCGATCCTGATGGGCTTTCCTTGTGCTATGGGTTTGGAAGAAGCAGGACAATTGAAGGGTGTTGAGCCCTGCATCAGTGTGGTGTCCCTTGTCAGTTTTTTGTGCCTTGTCAGTATGGTGTGTGGTAGGAAGGACTGAAAATAGCTGTGCATAACCCTGCTGGATCAGTCATGCTGGCAATGCTTAGTGTGTGTGAAAGTGAATGAGGCTTCTTGCTGTTTCTAACTTCCTAATCCCTTCTTGCTGTTCTAACTCCCCTGTCTCTGCTTCCAGGTCTTGAGCAATGCCCGCCTCTTTCTAGAGAACCTCATCAAGTAAGTGCTGGACTTTTCTGTTGCGGGGGGGGGGGGGGGGGAGGGAGGACCCGCCTAGAGCTGGTGAGGCCCCTCACTGAGGCACTAGGACTTGGTCATTGCAGCTCTGAGTGAATGTCTTGAGGGCAGATAAACCTGTGAGTGACACAACACTGGGAGTGGGAAATACAATTTTAAATCATTGACTCCTAAGCCAAGATTTTTTTAGAATCATAGAATCCTAGAATTAGAAGGGACCCAGAAGGTCATCTAATCCAACCCCCTGCCTTTGGCAGGAAATCCCCTAGAGCATCCCCGATAGGTGCTGGTGGAGCCTCTGCCTGAAGATCCCCAGTGAGGGAGAGTCCACCACCTCCCTTGGCATCTGTTCCACTGCCAAACCACCCTCACCCTCAGGAATTTTTTCCTGATATCTAACCAGATATCCAGGTTTCTTGTGGTTGATAATTTTTGGACTAACTAAAAATGTCTTGTGCGTTGTTTTGGAATAGGAAAGGCAGGGTATAAATTTACAGATAAATAACAGGTGACAGAATTAGCACTGTGTTTGAAATCTCCTCCTTTTGGTGGGAGGCTGTCTATCCTCACCATCTGTTAGGTAGCTCACAATGGCGTTTGCACAACTGCAGAGACCAGGAAAATGGCCTTATAAAGCCATTTCCTAACAGTAGTGAATTCCTCTGGCTCCCTAGCAAATTACTTAAATTCATTTTGAGTTTCAAAACCATCGTGGCTCTAATCCACACAGACAGCATAGGTGCAAGTGAGGAAAGAGGCTGATAGAACTCTATAATGCTAGTCAGTAATGGTACCCTTTACCATTTACAGTAATGTAAAGGGCTGTGGCTGGCGCAAGTGGCTAAGACATTGTGCCTGTTAACCAGCAGGCCAGGGTTCGAGACCTGGGTTGGCCCCACAAGACAGGGTGAGCTCCTGTCCTTAGCCCAGCTCTGCGACACAGCTGGATCCAAACGTATTTGCTCTGCCTTTCCATTGGACTAATTCAGTGGCGTGGAGAGGGGGGATCTGCTGCTTGGGTAACAGCCTATCCTCCGTAACAGTCCAACCCAGGCTTTCAGGCTTCGCATGCAGCATATGCAGTGCTGAGCACGATACCATAGTCTTTCAAGACTAACGGAGGCCTGCTTTTTTTAATGGTACCCAAGCCATTGGTTATGACCCAATTTTTGATGGGTCATGAAACAGCCAAGACAGATTAGGCTCTGTGCTTCATGAGTTAAGGAACTTTCTACTCATGGGGAGCTCTGCTGCTACAAGCTCATCACCATTACAATCACAGAGGCATGTGAGCTTGTAAAGGGAAATAAGTTTTTAGGGCGAGTCCCAAAGTGAAAAAGTTTGGCAACTACTGTCTAGTTATATAAAATGGAAGTGTTCTCCTCCCCCATTGGTTTCCCTGTACCTGGGGAGGACACCAGTAGATAGGACAACACCCTGTACATTTAGGTGCTGGTGCTGACGTCTCACAGTGCACCTATTAAGTGCTCTCCTTCTGGCCCATATGGATGTCCTCTTGTGTTAAGGAGACATGCTGTTAGTCCCCAGACTCCACCGGTCTTGATGCCTGTCTTTCTTGGAAATATATGTCATGGCCTCTCTGCCAGATCCAGCTTCCATCCAGTCCAGCTTCCTATATCTTTGTGGCCCATCAGATGCCTCATGGAGTCCACAAGGAACCTGCACCTTGGTGCTCTCCCTTGCACCTGGCATTCTGAGAAGCAGACTTTAATAAAATCAGGAGGTTTCACATTCCCATCATGACTTGTAACCTGTGATGGACTTCCCTCCAGAAATTTTGCAATCCTTAAGGCATTGAGGCTAGGAGCCATTAACACATCATTTGGCAAGGAGTTCCACAGTCTAACGATATGCTGGTTAAAGAAATATTTTTTTTCTGTCCCAAGTCTTCCAACACTCGGTTTTAGTGGATGTTCCTAGTTCTGGTGTTGGGGTGGGAAAAGAGCATACCTCCATCCACTCTTTCCATTCCCTGCATAACTTTGGATGTGTTCTGGTGGCACACCCTGTGGCTGAGGACCAGGCTGGCCTGCCACCATCTAGACATGCCCATCACTGACATGTCTATTTCTCAAAGATGGCAGAAGGCGAGCAGGATGGGCACACAGCAGTCTCCCTGGCAGGGTGTTCTTTTTTCTCTTAGATATGGCATCTTGGTGGATCCCATCCAAGTCGTCTCCCTGTTCCTGAAGGACCCCTATAGCTGGCCAGCCCTTTGCCTTGTCATTGGTGAGTTGTATGTGCTAGTATGTGCTAGGCACATACATGTGCTTGAACTACTTCAAGGCAACCAGTGCATCTTCCTGGCTCATGGCCTCTGCATGAGTTCCGCAGCTTCCCTCTTATCAGCTGCTGGCATCTGCTGTCTCTGTATTGCTCACGATCAGACTTGGGGCAGGGGTGCTTCATGGCTGGCTGTGCTAGCCCTGCAAGTGTGGCTGAGGCTCTGAAAAAGCACACTGACTGTGGCTATAAAGCTGAACCCAAGGCCTAAGTGGAGGAGGAGTTGGACTTCTGCCCTGAAAAAACTGTTGGCTTCATACCCCCAGCAGGTTAATGGCTGTTCTGTTCTTTCCCTCTGCAGTGGCCAACGTGTATGCACTGGCAGCTCTGCATATAGAGAAGAAGCTGGCAGTGGTAAGCATGCTGGGGGTGGGGGGGGGGTGATGCAGCTGGCATGGGGGTTGGTGAACTTGTAGAAGGATGTCTGGAGGAGCTGCTGGGCATCCTCTGCAGCAGTCTCCACTGCTCAGACCATTGGTGGCCTTGACCCCGTCAGAGTGATGCAGAGGAGAGCTGACAGTTGACACATTGGGGGATGAGGGAGCTTGTGTAACTGAAGAGAGCATGTGTGGGGTATGCTGCACCCACATCTTCTCTGCTGTTTGCAGGGCTCTCTGTCGGAAGGCACTGGAGCAGTCCTCCACACCCTCAACCTCCTGACCATTTTGTGCTTCCCTGCACTTGTGGTGTTTGCAGTTGTCTCCATCACTCCAGGTGAGTGATGGGGTGGTGTGACTTCTTCTGAGATGCAGAGGGTCTATTTTCTGGTGGCCCTCCCATGAATCCTGTTATAGTGAGTTGGGAGGTCCTTTGTCAGAACACAAATGGGCATCAAGCCATGCGTAGCTGATGGTATCACTCTAGAATACAGTGTTTCTCAAAGTGGGGGTCGCCTGAAGCTTTCCTGGGGGTCGCCTAAAGACCCCTAGTGCAGGGGGCCAGGTCAGGCTTGCCAGACCTCCGGCTGTAGCTGCGCGCGCTCTGGGGCTGACTGACAGCCTCAGGGCCTAATCCTGTGCGTGCCTACTCTGAAATAAATCCCACTATAGTCAGGGGGGCCTTTACTCCCATGTAAATGTGGATAGGATTGCAGCCTCAGGGCCCAATCCTATGCATGCCTACTCTAAAGTAAATCCCATTGTGTTCAGTGTGTGCATAGAACACACATTTCATTTGTAACAATGAAAATACATCCTACATATCAGATATTTACATTAAGATTCATAACAGTAGCAAAATTACAGTTATAGAGTAGCAACGAAAATAATTTTATGGTTGGGGGTCCCCACAACATGAGGAACTTACAAAGGGGTCACGGCTTTAGGAGGATTGAGAACCACTGCTCTAGAATCTGGCTGCAAAGACTGCCCTCTGCAAAGACAGTTACCTTTCTCTTGCTCCACTTTGGCTTGCAGAGTTTTCCCTTATAGCGAAGTCTTGTGGACGGGGATTTTCAGTGGCTTACTTGGGAGCACTTCAGGATCTACCTTTATGTGGGCCAGTGATGGACATGCTTAATTACACTGTACTTCATTACCACTTTTTCCTGTTTAGAAAGTCCATTTGCAGGTGGGATGAGGCTGGTGGTTACTTGTGCTAGCATTTCTGTTCTCTTCATGGCATAGGAGGTCTGTTCCCAATCCCAGATAAGTCGAGATTGTGACCTCCCCCCACCCCCAGATTAGTGGAGGGGAGGTTTGAGGGGGTAATGCAGGCCTTTGCCCTAACTTGTTCCTTCATGAGAAGGGAAGCAGACAGCAGGCTTCACTGTATAGGGTGCCCATTCCTGCCTGTACTTGTTCAGATTATGTGTTGTGGGGAGTGTTTCCCTCACAGGGTTCCAACTGAGAGTCTGAAAAAAAGGAACTTGCAGAAAAGCTATAGGGCTGCTCCGGCTCTGTGAATCAAAAGGTTGTTGCCAGCATGGCTCTCCCACCAAGCTCATCATTAGAAGTAGCTGCATGTGAGGTTGCTCAATACCCCCTCTTCATTTCCTTCTGCAGTTGGGGCTGTGCTAGCTCTGGCCACCCACACCATCCTCTTCCTCAAACTCTTCTCCTTCAAGGATGTCAATAAGTGGTGCCGGCAAAGAAGACATGCAAAAGCTGTTCAAGCTCATGCTAGTGAGTAGCATCTCTGAAGTTTTGGGGAATGATTTGCATGGCCTAGAATCAAGTGTGACTTTCTATGGTTAGATGCTAGGCATGGAACAGGCAGGGGTGGACTGTGGTTTGCAGGAGGCCATCCATAGCGTGAGAAGTGGGGATAAAAACAGGTTGCTCTGCCTCTTCTTTAGCACTTGACAATCCAGAAGGGATGGTAAAAGTTCTTGTGTGGCACTTGACGACCTTTCCTTAGTGCACCCCTGCAGGGGCCTAAGATTTGGGTTGGAATGCCTTTTGGGGTTTGGAAGACTGACTTGGCCCACTGTGCCTATTCTAGCTTCTGGATCCCAGAGAGCCAATGGGAATGTGGCTTCCAGCACAGTGTCCTACCCAGCGAACCTGACCTACCGAGGTACTGTGTCCTGAAGCTGACTGTGAGGGGGTGTTAACACTCTGGTAAGGTGAGCCAGCCAGGCTCTGCTGGAGCTGTCCTGCTTTGGAAACCAAGATTAAACTTATGGGGCCACCTTGGCCTGAGGCAAAAGGACCCAAGGGAGGCTTCTCCCTTTCTGGTGATGAGATCAAGTCTTGATATTCCACGCATGTTAATGTCTTCCCCTTCCCTGCAGATATGTACTACTTCTTGTTTGCACCGACCTTGTGCTATGAGCTGAACTTCCCTCGGTCCCCACGAATCCGCAAGCGCTTCCTCCTGCGCAGGCTTCTTGAGATGGTGAGGGCTGCCTGTTCTGTCTCTCTACCTGGCCGTTCTCTGCTTCTGTGGCATGGAAATGCTCTCTCCCTGCAGCTTGTTGCCTGCCCTTTGGCAACCTTCTTCCCACCTGGACTGATCCTGTGCTTCAGCGACAACAATTCTGAGTTAAAGATCTGGCTCTCAGTTAAAGTAGAGACTGGGGTGGAGGGAGTGGAACGTGGGTGCTGGGGTTGCATGGGCTGCGTGCATATTCCAGATTTTTCTTTATCTCAGAGGGCTGGAACAGCTTTTCTCTAGAAGTGAATTGGTGGGCCTACTGACTCGGGTTGCTGACTGAGCCCTGCTGGTTCTTGGAAGCGACAGGACTGTTGTGAAATGGGGAGGGGGGGACACAAGGTAGGGTTGGCATGGGATGGCAGGATAGGTCCTCTGGGATTTCTCCAGGCAGAAGTGACACTCTCCCTCAATTTCTTCCAGCTCTTCTTCCTCCAGCTGTTGGTGGGGCTGATTCAGCAGGTAAGAGAGGCAGGGGAGAAGGGGTTAGCTGGGTAGTTGTTGCTGCCAGCAGAGGTGGGGGACAGAAAAGGAGCTTTCTTCTGGAACAGGCTGCAGCCAATTTCTCATCAGAGTTGGAGACAAAAGCAGGACAAGCCAGCCGAAAAGACCAGAGCCACCCCAGAACCCATCCCTTGAGTGCTGACTCCATAATGAAAAAGGCACTGAAGGACCCAGACAGCCACAATCACAAGGGGGAGCCTCTGGAGGGTGCTTACCTTTTGGCTGTGTAGGCAGCTTTTGGGCACTGGGCCTTCTTGCATGTCTGCCAGTAGATGAAGCAGGGAGCCGAAAGAAAGTTTCCTGTTCCACTTTCACTGCTACCCCCAAGTACTTGGCAGAGGGTCTGGTGAAAGACTTGGGCACTGCTGCACTGGAGTAGGAATTATGGCAAGTAATTGGTGTGGAGCCTCAAATGTGGTTTAAAAGGAGTGAAGGACACTCCTGATCAATTCAGAGCGCTGGCTTTCCTGCAAAACACTCAACAACTGGCCAAGTCTCTGTTCTGAGTTTGGTAATTCAACTGTTCCAAGAGTTGGAGTAGGGGAGAGCTGCGTTCAGGGGCAAGGGAGCCTTTTCGTGCAGGGGGTGGGTGGGTCCAGTCTCCTGAAATTCCTCCCGTCCTAGCACATCTGATATGAAGCCACTTAAGTCCTGCAGAACAAAGGGAAACTTATGAGGAATAGCAGTCTAAACGGTGGGATTAGAGCTCCTTGAGGGGCTTTCCAGGTCTGTGACTAGAATGCATTATGTTTTAGTGGATGGTCCCCACAATCCAGAACTCCATGAAGCCTTTCCGGGTAAGTGTTGCATGTAGAATTCCTTTCTCCGTTACTGAGGATGGGTGTTTTCTCTTGTAGAAGCCCTGCAGGATGGATTGAAGGGTAAATGGGAAACTTTGCAATCATTTACCCTCCTCTGGACCTGCCCTTTGTCCCCAGCCATTGCTGGGAAGCAGCCAAGAAGGGTGGTCACAATGCCCTCCTAATCCATCTTGGAATGGCAAGTTGTGCCAGAAGGGTGGGGAAGAACCAGAGCTCCTCTGCCCACCAGCATCCTTTAATATTGGCTGGTAGAGAAGATTGATGAAGGGCTCTCTTTTCAGGACATGGACTACTCCAGGATCATTGAGCGTCTTCTGAAGCTGGCTGTAAGTACTAGAACATCCTTTTAAGAAAAGAGTTGGGACCTGGGTTAGGAGTGGGCCTGATCCTGCAAGCAACTCCCAAGGTGTGCCCCTGAGCACAAGGACCACGTTCTGTCATGGTGGCTGCTGTCCCTACACTTGGTTGGAAAGAGGCCAGAGGTCTGCTTCAAGTTCCTTCTGATTGAGCACAGAGTGTCTCCAGTCAGTGATGGTCAGCAAGGTGGGAAGCCCACATACATGGGATAGGATATGGTTGAGGAAACCTGCCATGCATGGTCATTAGAATGGGGTGTTTCTGATCATGCACCTGGAAGGCCTTGGTACTGTTGGTACAGAGCTTCAGAAGCATCTTGATATGGTCTCTGCCTCATTACTGTTGACAGGTCCCAAATCACCTGATCTGGCTCATCTTCTTCTACTGGTGGTTCCACTCCAGCCTGAACGTAATTGCTGAAGTCATGCAGTTTGGAGACCGGGAGTTCTACAGGGACTGGTGGTGAGTGAGAGGAGCAGGCCTGAACTGAGCCCAGAAATGCCTCTCCCTTGGACTGGACAGCGCAGAGTGGGCAGGGCTGGCTGTTGAAGTCAGCTGTTCCAAGCATTGTGGGGAAGGGAGGGCAGCACCACATGCCTCAAGGGAGGCCTTTAGCCTGGCATTGGAGCCACTACTAGCTGGGAGAGAAGTAGTGAAGAAAACCTCCATGCTCTTCTGTCTGTTTGGGACTGTTTTAGGAGATGGTTTTCTGTTTAAACTTCTGGGGGAAGCAGGCTACTGCCCAGCATGGCGGTACCAAGCCTCTTTCTGGGAGAAGGATAGAGCTATGGAGTAAAGCATTTAAATGCTGCCTTGAGTGGGAGGGGTGATGTCTGTCCTGTAAGAAGGGAGCCTCTCTCTCAATGGGAAAGCTGTGTAGTTGGACTGTCACAAGTGCCACAAGGAACTGCCATGGACCTCCTTGACCTTGTGTGACCGAAGGTATGTAGTGACTCCAGTGTGTGAAAGCAAGTGAAGAGATTTCCACTTCACAGCCATGTGTGGGAATGGTGCTGCTGGTGAGGGAAGGGAGAATTGGCCAGCATGTGACCATGACACATTCCAGGTTTCTTCCCTCAACCCTTATCAGTTGCGGAAGGTGACAAACAGTTTCTGCCTTCTTCTGTTGCAATTGGTCTTCCTGATGTGTTTGAATAATTCTTAAGAGGAAGCAGCTTAACTCTAAAAATGACAACACAAAGTAAACTTGCATTAGTTTTGAGGTCAATCTATCTATCTACAGTATTTATATACCATTTTCAATTAAGAAGTTCACAAAGCAGTTTACAAGAAAATGAAAAAACAGCTAATTAATAGCTACTGGGTCCCTGTCCCAAAAGGGCTCACAATCTAAAATGCAGAAGAACACCAGCAGAAGCCACTTGAATAGACATTGCTGGGGTGTGGAGGGCCAGTTAGTCTCCCCCACTAAATAAAAGAGGAACACCCACTTGAAAGAGGGCCTCTTGCCCAGTTAGCAGGGGTCAAATGAGATGGCCAAAATGGGCAACCCAGTGGGTTTTCATTGTTCAGGTTGTCCAAGCGGTCAGAGGTCTTCTCTTGCAGGATGGTTCCCTGCATAATCCTGACACTCTCCCAAATCAGCTGCTCATGTTTTAGCTTAAGTTCCCACTTCTGGGTGCTCTTCCTTGCATTCTTTCAGCACCTGGGCAAGTTGATGAGCAAACTTGGTACGTGAAAGACCTCCTCTCACCATTTGGATATATCCCTCCAGTAAGAGCTAAGGCAGGTGGTCTTGCACGTCCCTCTTCCATCAGGTTTCAGCTGACGGGGGTGCCTGAAAGGACCACCCTGGTGGTAGCTTCTGCTGGGCAGAGTTCTGTAATGGGTGCCTGGCCTCCTAGTCTGCTCTCTACCAAAGTGCTGCTCTCTTTCTTGGCATATTCTGGTTCTCTGGCTTTAATTGCTCTGTCGGGGTGCATGTTTGAGGTATGGCCATTACAAAGAAGGACGGTCAAAGTGGTTTCTCTCAGTCAAAGTGGTTTTGGAAAGATTGTCCTGCCCTGCTTGGAGGGGAGGTGGTTTATTGCAACTAAAGAGAAAAAGGTCAAAGCAGTCATCCTTTATAATGTATGCCCAACGCCAGTTGTAGGAATTGTGTTCCCTTTCACTCCTGTATGGTGGGTGGATAAAGCCTCTCATCTGTGTTGTGCAGGCTTTCATGGACAAGAAGGTTCTAGGAACAGACAGAGCTTAGCCACTGCCCTTTTTGGGGGGAGGCATCTGTTGGTGCAGAAGGGCTGTTGTGTCTCAAGTGGTTGAGATGCTGTGCCTGTCAACCAGCAGGCTGGGGTTCAAGACTTGGGTCCTACAAAATGGAGTGAGCTCCTGCCCTTAGCCCACCTCCTGCCAACCTAGCAGTTCAAAAGCATGCAAACGCAAGTAGGTTAATAGGACCTAACACAGGCTTTGCTCCTCTTTCAGGAACTCTGAGTCTGTGACTTACTTTTGGCAGAACTGGAACATTCCAGTGCACAAATGGTGCTTGAGGTATGCTTTAGCCAAACTGGACTACTGGCTTGCTGTGGGGTATAGAGGGACTGTCAAGGATCTTCACTGACAGTTCAATCCACACTCCAGGGAGGAAAAGGGGGATTCCATCTGAACGGATTTTGTAGAAATGGCCCTGCCACAGATTGGTGTGAGGCAAATCTGCTGTTCGCCAGCTGGAAGTGTTTCCTCTCTTTTGGCTAGACAGCAGCTGCATTTCTCTGCAGGCCTAGTTTTCTGCACTGTACAATGAAGGTGGGCAGCTCTGGCTGTGCACTTGGGGCAGTGATCAGCTCTATTCACCTGGAAATGTTTGCATGATGGATCATTATCTATCTACAGTATTTATATACCGCTTTTCAACTCACAAGTTCACAAAGCAGTTTACAAAGAAAATGGAAAAATAATAATAGCTAATTAAAAGCTAATGGGTCCCTGTCCCAAAAGGGCTCACAATCTAAAATGCAAAAAAGAACACCAGCAGAAGCCACTTGAACAGACACTGCTGGGGTGTGGAGGGCCAGTTACTCTCCCCCTGCTAAACAAAAGAGGAGCACCCCCTTGAAAGAGGGCCTCTTGCTCAGTTAGCAGTGGTTTATCATAAACTGTTGGGCCTCCAGCATTTGTCAGCAGTTATGCTGCCTCTGAAAAAGGGGGGTTCAGCTCATAGCTAAAATGAACATCAACAAACCTGCCATAGGTGTTCTTAAGTGACTGCAGCCTTGAAGGTTTCAGTGATAGAAGGGTCTCTTCCAGCCTTGGACTTTCTGTGTGCTGTGCAAGTGCTCTCTCATTTGAGCTGTGGCCCCTCCCTAAAAGCAGTGATGGTCCTTCATGACTGCCTTCATCAGTCCCCCACAAATAATCTTTCTAGGGCCATGAACTTTGCAACATCCTTGCACATGTGAGGCTTGCACATCAGAGATCAGTGCCTGTTGCTGTGGTCTTGCATGCCACCTTTCAGAACTATCTTGGTTCTCTGGACTGATGCTGGCATTGCACCTGATCCAGGCTCTAACCTAGCTTTTTGAGTGTAACTGTCCACTATCCTGAGGCAGGGGATGATTGCTGGTTCTAAGCATTGGGTGCAGTTACTAGTTCTCTGGAGGCATCTGACTATACTTGTCTGTGTATTGTAGGCATTTCTACAAGCCCATGATCAAAAGAGGTGTCGGGAAGTGGACAGCTCAAACCGCCGTCTTCTTTGCTTCTGCCTTCTTTCATGAGGTTGGTTCTTCCCCCCCCCCCCCCCCAGTACAAATGCGACAAAGTTAAGGGATATTTGATTGAATATTTTTCTGGCCAACTATTATACGCTATTGTGTATTTATTTTTCATGTTTCATAGGCATTGAATAAATAATATTATTAATAGGCATTGAATAAATTTATTTTTAGAGCCTGATGTTTTGCCACTTCCATTTGGTGGCATTGTCACAAGCAAAATACACTGCAAAGGTGTACACAGGAAAGCAGAGTGTCTGTTTGGATCCAAAGCCAATTAAGCAGCCAGGAACAGTTGGAATTGTCGGTTGAGTGACACGGCTGCTCCATTCCTGCTCTTGGAGATTAAAATGAAGATTAGAGGATAAAATGAAAATAGAGATTATATGAAGCTTTCCCGTCTTGCATAGTATCAGTCTCGGAAACCTGGGAATAAATACACAACAGAGTTCAGAGAATCTGCTACAGATTTCTAAGGCAGCCATTCTAAAGTACTTGATGATCGGGGCAGGGATTACCTCTTATAGTTGCGATGCCCTTAGCTAGTACACTTGTGGGCCATTCAGCCATGGAGATCCCCACAGGTTTCCAAGAACAGCAGGAAATGGACATTTGAGGATATAGGCTTGAGACATTATCAGAAGTTAAGTTTGGACTAAAGTACCCTGGGGAAGATGGCAGCATCCTTCTGGTCACTCTCTCCTGAGAAGGAAAGGACTGATTATTTTCCATTCTGCACCCTCAACTTCTGTGGAGGGGGGTGCAGTATGGCCTCCTCCAGGTCCAAAGCTAAGGGGGAGGTTGTTTGAGTGCAGCTGAGAAACAAAACTCTCAAAAAAGGATAGCAACCCAGAGTGTGAGCAGGGGTCAGGGAGCAGCATCTGCCCTATTTCAAGGTAGCAATGTCTGGGATCTTGGTGGGCTTTGTCCTTTAGCTGCCAGCCGGCCAGTACACAAGGAGTGCCTTGGATGCTCACAACTCCTAAGGAAGTGAAAGCATAACCTTCTCCCTGCCTACCTCATGAATCAGGCTGAGCTCCTCTCCTGAGCCACCTTGCCAGAGAGAAGAACATCTCACAACTCTCTCAGCAAAGGATAGGTTAGGGTGTTCCCTCAGTACAAAGTCTCACCTGCCAAGCAGGCCAACTTGATTTGTGCCCCCTCTTCTGAGGTGCTTCTCCTTTCTCTAGTACCTGGTCAGTGTGCCCTTGAAGATGTTCCGGCCCTGGGCATTCATGGGGATGATGGCACAGGTAAGTGATAGAAGCCTCTTCAGGAGCAATGGCTGGTTAGAGCAGCAGTTGGGAGTCACCTGGGGTTGGCTGCTTGTCAAGGCACATGATGGTCTGTCAAGTGAGCTCAGGTGGAACCTAGTATGCAGTAGTATCTTCTGATGCAACCCCTTTTTGTCTCTCAAGACTTCTCTTGGGCAAGGCCCAGTATTTTCCCCTTCCACACTGACATGCATTCTCTCCAACAGATCCCACTGGCTTGGTTTGTGGGGCGCTTTCTCCAGGGCAACTATGGGAATGCTGCAGTGTGGATTTCCTTGATCATTGGGCAGCCAATTGCTGTTCTCATGTACGTTCACGACTACTACGTACTCAACTATTACGGAAACCAGTGACCGGGGGTGATGCTCTTTCCTGTCCCCTTCTGACCAGCAGGATTTCTGGTGAAGGCAGAAGAACCCACCTTCCTGCGTTTTGGGAGCTCTACAGCTTCTGGGAAGCTGCCTTTTGTGGTCTCTCTGTTTGTGTGTACGTCAGTAGCTGCTTGCCAGCTGCTCTTGGAATTTGAATGTAGGATCAATGCAATAACCTCTGAGCCCAAGTGCCCAGGTGTCTTCAGCTGTGTTGCAGCTGATGGGGGGGGGGACAGATAGAAGATTTGAACCATGCTGTGTATACTGGGTTGATGGGCAGGTGTGTGACCCTGCAGAGGGCATGTCGGCTTTACTCAGGGGCAAGGTGTCCCTGGAATGTGCAGGCAGAAGCCGTTGCTCCCACCGGGTCTGCTCTCTGGGCTCTTTCCAGAACTGCTTCCAGTTCAAGCCAAGTCTGGTCCAGATGCCAGCTGCTCTTCCTGTATTGAGGAACCCAGTTTGCTTTGATGCAAGGCCTAATGGGAATGTGTAATATTGTCTCCTGGGACTCCTGTTGCTGGTCTTGGTACTGCTTTTGCGGCATCCTTGATCAAGGCTGTGACCGAGTAGGCTTCTGTTTGATCTCCAGTGTTTGAGAGCTGCCTCCATTACCTGCCCTCTCCCACCACAAACATCCGTCCTCGCACCACGAGAACCGAGCCCCAGCAGCCCTCAGAGCTGCCCTAGTAGTTCTGTGGCGTCTTCTTCGGCAGTGCCCTCGACACCTGCCAAAAAGTGTGGTCCTAACATTTTGTCAACTTGAGCAAGTTTTTTAGAATGTGCAGATTGTATCTGTCTGGCACAACGTGATTAAAGCATATTTTCCAAAGCGCAGTGTCCGTATCGCCTCTTGAGGAACGCGGAGCCAGGCTCCTGAACAGGCACGTGGGAGCCCTGATGCTGGCTGAGAGTGGGCTTGCAATGAGTGCAGAGGACCCCCCAGTGTCCCTCTGGGACAAGGGCGTATCCTCCGCTGCAGACCAGAGCGAAGAAGACTGGAAGGCGGGCAACACGCAGGCGGCAGCAGCAGCGGCACCAAAGGCCGGAGGAGGCGCAGAGCTTGTCTCTGCTGCTCCAGCACCCCTTTGCCTTCGCACCTGCTCCTCCCAGTCGAGACTGGGGTGGGGAACTGGGCACAGGGCTTTGGTGGGCCAGCCACTGGAAACAGTGCGGCTGGAGGAGGCTCTTGGGAGGACAGCAGGGGAGGCACTGCCTCCAGTGGCCCAAGAGAGCCTGAGGCCGCCACCTGACCTACCCTGAGTGTGGCTGCTGTGTGTGGGGGGGGGGGCGAGTGAGGCAGTGCCTCCCCGGAGTCCCTGGGAGAGCAGGGGGCGGAGCGAGCGAGTCAGCTGAAGCCCTTCCCTGACTGGGCTCCTCCTCCGTGGCAGCCGCCGAAGGCCTCGCGGCTCCCAGAGCGCCCCTGGTGGCCCAGCGCGGCCCCGCCCGCCTCCCTCCCTCGGCCTCGCCGCCGCCATCTTGCCACCCCCAGCGGACGGGGAGAGGCAGCCCCTCCCCCTCCCTTCCTCCTTCCCTCCCCCACCAGCACCGGACAGGCACTCAGACGCCCGGCCCGCCGCCGCCGCCGCCTCAGCGGCCCGGCGAGGTAAGGCCCGGAGGAGGCCCGGAGGGAAGGGAAGGGAAGGGAAGGGAAGGGGGGGAGGCCGGGCTGAGGCGGTGTCTGGGTCTCCCCCGCAAGAGGGCCTGCCCTGCCCTGGACCGGCTTCCTCAGGGGCCGCAGAGGAGGGGCTGACAGGAGCCTTCCCCACCCGCACTCCTGAGGGGGCCCTCCGCCCTGGGAGCCTGGCTCTGACTGTGAGTAGCCCCCAGGGCCCAGCCTCTGAACAAGCGCCTATGGAGGCTCTGCCCCCCAGTGCGAGCCCCCTCATGGGCATGGTGCCCCCCCAGTGCGAGCCCCCTCATGGGCAGGGTGACCCCCCAGTGCGAGCCCCCTCATGGGCAGGGTGACCCCCCTCATGGGCAGGGTGCCCCCCCAGTGCGAGCCCCCTCATGGGCAGGGTGCCCCCCCAGTGCGAGCCCCCTCATGGGTAGGGTGGCCCCCCAGTGCGAGCCCCCTCGTGGGTAGGGTGGCCCCCCAGTGCGAGCCCCCTCGTGGGCAGGGTGGCCCCCCAGGGCGAGCCCCCTCGTGGGCAGGGTGGCCCCCCAGGGCGAGCCCCCTCGTGGGCAGGGTGGCCCCCCAGTGCGAGCCCCCTCATGGGTAGGGTGGCCCCCCAGTGCGAGCCCCCTCGTGGGCAGGGTGGCCCCCCAGTGCGAGCCCCCTCGTGGGCAGGGTGGCCCCCCAGGGCGAGCCCCCTCGTGGGCAGGGTGCCCCCCCAAGTGCGAGCCCCCTCCATGGGCATGGTGCCCCCCCAGTGCGAGCCCCCTCCATGGGCATGGTGCCCCCCCAGTGCAAGCCCCCTCCATGGGCATGGTGCCCCCCTAGTGTGACCCCTGAGGGCATGCCCCCCACAGATGCTGTGCTCCCTAAGTTTGAGCCCTTCTCAGGTGCTGGGGAGCCAGGCAAGGCAGAGCTTCCCTTCTGGTGCTTCAGAAAGCACTGCTTTTCACTTTTCAAAGAGAGTGCTTTTTGGAACACTTGGGGGAGGCTCTGCCTCACCCACCTTATCTCTGCTCAGTGTGAGGCCCATCACCCCTCCTGCACCTGCTTGGTCCTGCAGGTCACCAGAAGCAGGCCCAGTTCATGTGCTGGACCTCCTGCTCCCCCCAGCACAGTGCGACCTTTGATGGTCCACTTTAAGGTAAGGGGGCAACTCGGTTCTTGCACACACAGGCAGGCAGGCGCTGCAGCTTGTGGTTGTGATCCATGCGGCCCATCACAGCCCAGCCCCTGTTGCCTGCCCAGGACGGGTTGTTGAGTCTCCTGGTGCCAGAAAGATGCTGTCTCAAATGCCCTGTGTGAGGGAGCGCACCAGGAGGCAGGGGTCTTGTTGCCTCATGTTCTCCCAGAGGCATCTGCTGAGCCACTGAGGTGGAGAGCTGATCGAGATGGACCTGATCCTGCAGAGCTGTTGTATTTTTATGAGATGATAGATACTACTTTGCACATCTGTTGCTCTCTTGTGTGCTTCCTGAGGCTCTTATCAAAAGATGGGGCAAAGGGCCTGATCCAGCAGAGCTCACCTTATGAGCAACTTGCGAGGCCCTTGACCTGTGCCTGTTTAGTCTGTAAACAGCATGCCCAGCTAGAAACACTCTCTTTGAGAATCCCAACCAGTCAAGTAGTACTCTCATTTTTTCTCTCTATGTACTACTGTAAGAACGTCAGAAGAGTCCTGCTGGATCAGGTCCGAAGGGGCTTCCAGTGACTCATGGACCCACCAGGTGCCCCTGGGAGCAGGCAAGGCAACATGATACTTGCCGATCCCTTGCAGAGATTCAGAGAAGGGCTCGCTCTAAAACCTGCATGGAATAATCTGCATATAAAAGTGGCTCATGGTGTTTCTAAATAATTTTCTTTAAGGAATGTACACGGTTGAAAAGAAAGCCTATTGATTATAATCAGTAATTATTGGCATTTGGGGCTTCCTGCACCAAATCAGACCATTGGTCTACTTTATTCAGAATTAGCTATTCTAACTGATAGTGGAGGCTTAGGGCACAATCCTAACCAATTTTCCAGATCTGGGGTAAGGGCAATGCAACTCCAAAGCAAGGGAACAAAGATGCCCTTACCTTGAGGAGGCCTCCATGAGTGCCCTCAATTGCAGGATGCAGCACGTCCCCCACTGGCATAGGTGGATTGTGCCCTTAATCTGCAGTCCTGTACACACTTACAGGGGAGTAAGTTCTGTTAAGCTCAGTGGAGCTCGCTTCTCAGAGCACAGCCTGTATCTCAAAGAAGCCCACTGGCATAGGATTGCATTGCCCCCTCTCTCTCCCCAAACACGCTACCTCTGGAGGTCCACTGAGCTGGAGGTGTGAAAGTACAGCCTTTTTGTGAAGCAGATGCTCTGTGACCCTCTCTTGCCAGCCTGCATGCACTTTGCAAGATCTCTGCAGAGTTCTTGTTCCTCCATGGAAAAGTAGGCACACCTTGCCAAGAAGGGGCAGGCTGGCACAGGCTTGGGAAGTTGCCCTCTGCGGTCTTTTGGGCTTCATGAGGACTGCTGAGATTCTAAGAGGGAAAATGGGAATGGGCTTCTTGCTTAATCCATAAACCTGCTTTCAGTTGACAAAGCAAGAGCACCTACCAGTTAGGTATAATGAAGATGTACTTCATGAGGATCCTGTACGTCTGCTCTTGCTAAAGATATTTGCTGGGTCAATTGGAGGTCCAGATTTCTCCACAAACTCCACACCAGCAGTGCCTGTTTAAATTTACTCATTTTTAATTTATTATGAAAGATAGTAGTGTTGGTGTGTCAATTTAAATGTTTGTGTAGGTTGGTGAGTTGTAAGCCATGAGAGCTGTGTGCAGTGCCATGTGCAGGACAGCAGTGTTTTATTGTATATGTAGAGATGTGGGGTAGAAAGATGAGGAGGCTTTACAGAAGTGGTTCCAATCTGTGTTGTGGGTCCCTGTGGATCCATGTGAACTTCACAGTTGTTATTCTTTAGTTGTTGTTGTCCAACTCTTCATGACCCCATGGACTGCAGTATGCCAGGTCCCCCTATCCTCCACCAGCTTCCAAAGACCGTCCAAATTCATGACCACCTCGTCCTCTGCCGCCCCCTCCTCCTTTGCTTTCAGTTTTTCCCAGCATCAGACTCTTTTCTAAGGAGTTCTCCCTTCTCATGATGTGGCCAAAATATTGGGGCTCCAGCTTGAGTCTCTGTCCTTCCAGTGAACACTCGGGGTTGATTTCCAGGAGGATGGACTGACTGGATCTGCTTGCAGTCCAAGGACTCCCAAGAGTCCCCTCCAGCACCATCTTTCAAAGGCACCCATCCTTCAGCGGTCAGCCTTCTTTACAGTCCAGCCCTCACAGCCATACAGTCGACAGGGAAAACCAGAGCTTTCACTAGACGGATGCTCACTTAACAAGGCGAGGTCTTGGCTTTGAATGAAGGTGTCTAGTCCTGTCCCAGCTTCCCTCCCCAGAAGCAGCATCTTTGGATTTCTTGGCTGCAGTCGCCGTCTGCAGTGATCTCACAGCCCAGAAAGAGAAACTCTGTCACAACCTCCATTTCTCCCCTTCTATTTGCCGTGAATTGATGGGACCAGAAGCCACGATCTGGGCTTCTAATGCTCAGTTTTAAGCCACATTTGGCACTTTCTTCTTTCACCCTCACCGGTTCCTCCTCACTTTCTACCATTAGATGGTATCGTCTGCATTCCTGAGGTGGTTGATATTTCTCCCAGCCATCTTAATTCATTCAGCCCAGCCTTTCTCATAACATACTCTCCATATAAATTAAATAAACAAGGTGCCAATATACAACCCTGTCGCACTCCTTTCCCAATTGCGAACCAGCCTCTTGCTCCACATTTAGTTCTGACTGTTGCTTCTTGGCCCACATACAGGAGATCAATAAGATCAAAGGCTTTAGCAGAAGTAGGTGTTTTTCTGGAACTGCTTTGCTTTCTCCACTTTGGTCTCTTGTTCCTCTGCCTCTCTGGGAACCAGCTTGTACCTCTGGCCATTTGCGATCCACTTGCTGCTGGAGCTGAGCCTGGAGGGTTTGGAGAGTTTCCTGCTAGCGTGTGAGATGAGTGCGACTCATTCTTCGAGCATTCTTTGGCATTGTCCTTCTTTAGGATTGCAACAGAGACTGACCTTTCCAATCCTGAGGCCACTGTTGAGTTTTTCAAATTTGCTTTTTTCCAAATTGTCCAAACTTCACAGGCCTTCCGACAATCCTGTTGAGGAGTTCCCTCCTCCCCTCCCCTGTTTCTCCACACCTTGTTTGACTGATCCCTGTTCTGAATGGGCAGGGGATACTCTCAAAAGGCTGCCCTTTCAGCACCATGCAGCAGATCATAGAATTGGAAGGGCTCCAGTAGGTCATCTAGTCAACCCCCTGCCTGCAGCAGGAAATTCCCCTTGAGCATCCCCGACAGGTGCTGGTGGAGCCTCTGCTTGAAGATCCCCAGTGAGTGAAGTCCACCACCTCCCTAGGCAATCTCTTCCACTGCCGAACCTCCCTCACCCTCAGGAATTTTTTCCGGATACTACCTTTTTTATACATGGATTTGATTCAAAATGAATGGCCAGTGCAAATCACAGTTTAAAAAACTGCTTTTCTACTGTGGTAGCAAGCCAGTCATGCAAGCAATCTTTCTATTCTTCAGCCGCAGAATCAAATCGTTGCAGATATTGTGCCACAATTCATTTATTGTGACACATTTAGGTATGAAAGAGAAACAAGAAGAGAACTTTTACACCTATTTTTCAGTTGTTTTTTTTACACTGATTTTTTTTATCAGGAGGTTCAGAACAGAACCATAGTGGATTATGAGGGACACCTGCACAGCCCCAAGGCAGAGGCCTTGCTTGGGAGGTGGAGGAAGTACTGTGACCTGACCTTGAGTCCTGTGTTCAGTTTTGGGCACCTCACTTGAAGAAAGATGCAGCCAAACTGGAGCAAGTCCAGAGGAGAGCGACAAGAATGATCAGTGGGAATGATCAGCCTGGAAGGGAAACCCTACGAGGAAAGGTTGGGGGAACTTGGGATGTTCAGCCTGGAGAAAAGGAGGCTGAGGGGAGACCTGATTGTCCTCTTCAGATCCCTGAAGGGCTGTCATAGGGAGGAAGGGGCTCATTTGTTCATGGCTGCTTCTGAAAGCAGAACTAGAACCAATGGGGACAAACTGCAAGAAAGGAGATTCCAGGTGGATATCGGGAAAAATTCCTGACGGTGAGGGTGGTTTGGCAGTGGAAGAGATTGCCAAGGGAGGTGGTGGACTCTCCCTCACTGGGGATCTTCAAGCAGAGGCTCCACTAGCACCTGTCGGGGATGCTCTAGGAGGATTTCCTGCTGCAGGCAGGGGTTGGACTAGATGACCTACTAGGTTCCTTCCAACTCTATGATTCTATGAAGGGGAGGCGGCAACAGCAGCACTTGCAGCCTAATCTTTTCCACACAGTAAGCCTGAAGTTGTTCTTTCTCTAAGAATGAGTGGAGGTTGCCCTCTTTGGTTGTGCCACAAGAAAGGAAGAGGAGAGTGGGACAACCTTGCCAGCAGCTGGGACTTGGTCAGGTTCTCTTGCAAACAAATGGGTGCAGTGTTTTCTAAAATGGCAAAAGCCCTGCACAGGCTTAGCAAAAGTCCACCACTTCGCCTTGGGGGGGGAGGAGGGGAGAGAAGTGAAACAATTCCTTTGGGGGCTGCCCCCCTTTTTGAAGACACATAGCAAACCAGTGGAGTTGATGCAAAAATTAAATGTCCAAAGTATTTCCTCATTCTTTAGCAAAAAGATCAACAGGAAGTAGTGTTAGTGGTCCAACAGTCAGTGGTCAGAAACCATTCTTGCTGCATTGCTTGAGAGGTGCAATGCAATAATGTTAATTATAATTCTATAATTATAAAAGCATCACCCGAATTATTTTCAGGGGGAAATATTTAATACATACTACTAAGGCTGGCTTTACCCCTCTTTACCCACCAAGAAGTGAGGCAGGGAATCACAGGAAATGGGGCCAGTAGGTCAAAGAAAGATGTGGATCAAAAAAGTTTGGGAAGCAGTACACTACAGGAATATTTGCTCTTTTTTCCAGGGACAGGGCGATGCTGTGATTGAGACCCGGGATCTTGGGAAGCCTCTTTGCATCGTCTTCTCGTGTGCCGAATGGAAACCTTCTGACAAAGTGGGAGCAGCTTAAACAGGAGCTCTCCCTGGCCAGTCCCCTGCCTGGAATGCTGTGCGTGCCTTCCTCTGCCTCTCGTGTGACAGCGCCACGTTGCTTTTGGGCTACAAATTAACCAAGGCTCAAGGTAGTAATCTCTTGGTGCTGAGTAACATGAACTCTCTGTTAGCAACTGAGGTTGTATTGGCTTTCTTCCTGGTGAGAGAGCCAGCCTGGTAGCTTCTTGAATCCAGCACTGGTGCTGATGGAAATGGGGAGCTTCTCCTACTTACATCTCTTGTTTAGTACTACCTTTTGTACATGGCCTGTGTTTGAGCTTTCCTGTGTCCGTCGTCAGAGGTGGCATGTTGAAGTCTGCTTCCCACATTGTGGATGCATGTGGTGCATTTGCAAGGGTGGTTGAAGTGGCTGCATATGTGTCTATGTCACCATGTGGACATATGGGAAGGCATGGAGAGTGATTAGCGCTTAGTGGTGCTTGTGTGCATCTAAGAAAGAGGCTCTTCTCAGACGCAGTGATGTGCCAGGTGGGTATCGTCATCCTGTATCTTATGCACATTTTACTTGCACAAATTCAGGTATATGTGCTTGGGAAAAAGAGAGAGACCTCCATAATAGGTTCTGGAACAAAATCATTGTGGATTGTGGGGGACACCTGTTCAGCCCCAAGGCAGAGGCCTTCTTGGGAGGTGCAAGAAGGGGGTGGTGACAGCAGCAGCACTTGCAGCCTAACTTTTTTCCATACAGCTAGCTTGAAGGAGAGACAACAGTTTAAATAACCTGACTGTTCTGCCTGCCAGAGGGGCCCCATGCACCCATTAACCCTGTTTAAAATCTTTACTGGGTGCATAATCTTCCTGACACTGAGGCTGCAATCCTAATCCCCAGTTAGGCCAGCATAAATCTGCATGTTGTGGAGTGGGGTTAGATCAGTGGGGTTCTGCATTTCCCTCCTTACCCTGTCTAGGTTCCCTGATGGGCCTGGGGTGGGCCTGGAAGCCCATGCTGTCCTTGTTGTAATGCACTTCTGCCCACACCTGGGAAGGGGGTTAGGCAGGTTACAGACAAGCACTGCCTCCTATACCACCACAGGAATGGGATGCATGTAAGATGTGCTGGCCTAAATTGGTTAGGATTGTGCCCTGAGTGCTGTAAGCCCACAGGCCTCCCATCAGCCGGCATGTTTAGAAGAAATGGAAGGAGGTCAACTGAATGTTGCTTCTTGTTCATCTCCTTTGAATTTTTTTTTTTTGCTTCATCTATAGGAGCACTTGCCTCTTGCTAAGGCGTAGGCTGACTGTCCGTGTGTCTGCATCCATAAAGGGAAAGTGGTGCAGTTTAGAACATGGCAGTGTGTTTTGTCCCCTCCTCAAGGAGGTCCTCATGAACCTCCATGGGGCATCCCTTGTCCAGAATTCTGAAATCCAAAGTTTTCTGAAAACCTTTATGTTTGAATGCCCACTTGACACCACAAGTGGAAAGTTCCTCAGTGGTCTCATGTGACAGGTTGCTCAAAATTATCTATGTGTATAAAAGAGACTGACTCACTCACTCACTCACTCACTCATCAATGCCCTGTCAAAACTGCTGGGCCTAGAAGCATGAAATCGGGGGAGGGAGTTCCTTCTGTCACATGAACACCCACCAAGAACCCATGTGGAGAAATTGAACCCTTAAAGGGCTGACAAGGGGTGCAACATGGTTTTGTCCTATACTTTATGGAAGACTGACCAATCTCCAGCCAATTTGGTGCTCAGTGCCTGGTGCACTGGGGGGATATTGTCTGGACAAAGAGGTTGCACTGGGTAGGGAGATGTGCATGGGGAGATGATGCGCATGAGGGGTGATGCTTATTGGGAGGTTAATGCACATGGGGGTTGTTGCGCATGGGGAGATGATGCACATGGGGAGAGAAAGCGCATTTGGGATTTTGCACATGGAGATGTGCATGGGGGATGTTGTGCATGGGGAGTTGATGCGCATGGGGGACTGATGCACATGGGGGGATGAACATGGGGAATTTTGCGCATGGGGATGTTGCACATGAGGGTTTGTTGCATAGGGGGATGATGTGCATGGGGGATGAACATGTGGGATGTTGCACATGGGGTGGATGCGCCTGGGGGATTGATGCACAGTGGGGGGATGGCGTATGGGGGAATTTTACTCCCGCAATGCGGGTACACTTTTTGCTAGTATAAAATAATAGGCTAAGTGTAAAAAGTATGTACAAAAATAAATAAAATTTGTTCTTTAGGCTTCGGTCCTAAACCCAAGATATCTCATCAGGTAAATTCACATATTTCAGAATACAAAAAAATGGTTCTGAGCATTTAAGATAATGGATGCTGAACCTGTACTTTATCCAGAGGTTATTGTAGAGGGAATGGGTGGCCTGGAAGCACATGGGAACCATTCAACTTACCAGATGGTCTTTCTGCACTCATGATCCCTGGGAAGTTCCCCCAAAGCTCCCTTTAGTTCACATTTTTAGCAGAAAATGTATGGTTTGGCAATCTGTTCCACTGCCGAACTGCCCTCACCGTCAGGAATTTTTTCTGAATCTCCAACCGGAATCTCCTCTCTTGCAGTTTGTCCCCATTGGTTCTAGTCCTGCTTTCAGAAGCAGCTATGAACAAATGAGCCCCTTCCTCCCTATGACAGCCCTTCAGGTATCTGAAGAGGGCAATCATGTCTCCTCAGCCTCTTCTCCAGGCTGAACAGACCAAGTTCCCCCAACCTTTCCAAGTATCCCCCATTTTATACCTGTGTTTTTGGTTTTTCTTGCCCAAGTGCAGAACCTTGCACTTCTCCCTGTTGAAGTTCATTCTGTTTGTTCCAGCCCAGTATCCAGTTTATCCAGATCCTCCTGGAGGTTTCTCCTGTCTTCTGTGGTCTTTGCTATTCCTCCCAGCTTGGTGTCATCTGCAAATTGATCAGGCTCCCCCATATTGTTGATGAAGTTCTTTTGCACTTGACACATCCTAGACCTGCTCTCAATGTCGTGTGCTTGTTTTTTTCAGAGCAACTGAGGTGCTGATCTTCACACTGAGGCAATATGTCAGGCCCGGTGCCAAGTCGAGCGAGAGTCTATGCAGATGTGAACACCCAGAGGCCCCGCGAGTATTGGGACTATGAGTCGCATGTTGTGGAGTGGGGGTACGATCAATGGGGTTCTGCAGTTCTCTCCTTACCCTAACTAGGTTTCCTGATGGGCCTGAGGTTGGTCTGGTATGATCCCTTGCAAGTGGCAGCAGCAGCTGTCCTCCATGGTCTTTCCTAGCCTTGCTTTTGAAGTTGGAAGGGGCAGCGGGAAATTGAGTCTAAGGTCTTCTACCTGCTATGCAGGTGTGTGTGGTCCTTGAGCTGCAGTTCTGCCCCTAACAGCCCCATTAAGCTGCCCCTCCTTTCCTAAGAGCCCCACCTGACCCAGCATCCCACAACAGTCAACTACATGCCCTGGGAAGCCCCTATATGCAGACAGCCCTCTCTTATCCCAGCTTCCCAGTGCTCAATAGACTTCCCCTTCTGAAGGTACCCAAGTCCTGTTTCTGACAGTGAAAGAAATTTCTGCAGCCTGTGAAGAAGCCCCTCCTTATGTCTGTCCTGAATCTCTTGCTGGTTGACTAATACTGGTTGACTAATAATACTATATACCTCTGTCTCTTAAAACCCCTTCCCCAACTAAAAATTTCAGAACATGGTAGGCTTTCCTCATAAGGCAGGTGCTCCAGGTTTCACTGAGGGACAGTTTCCTCTGGAGTCAGACTGATGCTTCTGTGCCAGCACTTGCCTTCATCTGAGAGTACCTAAGTCAAGATGGGGCAGCACTGTGTGTCCATAATGGATCGGAGCAAATGCCAAAGGTCCAAGACTGGAAAAGGCAACAGCTGCGGATTGCCTCTATGGTTTGGGAGCATGACACGGTCTTGTCCTCCCACCAAAACTTGTAGGGTGTGATCAGTGCAAGGCCCCAGGGGGCCTTTTCCCATGGAGGAGGTGGTGGTAGCAGTGGCTCAGTCCTGGTCACAGAGGGCAGGACCACTGAAGGGCATGCCTGTCCAAGCCTTTGTCTGGCCTTGGTCCTCATCCTTTTGCCAGTTGGGAGGAGGTGGGGATGACCCATCCGACTGCCAAAAGGGTGACCTTCCTTTCAAAGTCCAGAACTGCTTACTGGGAAAGGGAGGGGGTGGCAAGGCCAGAATACAGAGCACCCTGTACCAGCTGGTGTGATGGGGAGGAACAAGAAAAAGGTCAGAATAAGAAAACCCAGGCTCTGTTGAGCTTTGGTGGGGGCCGGCTACATAGTATAGTGGCTTTTCATAGTATGGTGCAAGAAGGGGGGGTCTCTGTTCATTGGTGTAGATAGAGGGGGCAAAGCAGTTGTGTTCAAGCAACCCCTCCCCTTTGGAGCCCTTCAAAATGGCTCAGCAAAACAGTGACAAACACAGTGCAACTCCCTGCAAGACTTAGTACTCTGCCCCCTTCCAGTGGTGCTCCTGCTCACATCTTCCTCCCTTCTGTTTCTCCAACAGCAACCAAGATGACTACCAGCTTGTGCGGAAACTGGGTCGTGGCAAATACAGTGAGGTCTTTGAAGCCATTAACATCACCAACAATGAAAAAGTGGTGGTGAAAATCCTCAAGGTTTGTATGGGCAACTCCTTCCTCTGCACAAGGGTGGCATCCAAAGGTTGGCCTCCAGGGGAGGCTGATTTATGGAGGGACCGGCTGAAGCAGCACTCTCTTTCACTGGCCACTTGGAGCATCGTGGCCAGAGAGTGAAGAAAGCAAGAGCCGCTGCACACCCAAGAACTGCCCCCACCCACCCCTGCTGTGCCTTTCGGCAAACAGGTCCTCTGGGGTTGACTCCTTGGACTGACTGTTTGACTTTCTCTTTCCTCAGCCAGTCAAAAAGAAGAAAATCAAGCGTGAGATCAAAATTCTAGAAAATCTCCGAGGGGGACCCAACATAATTAGCCTGCTAGACATAGTCAAGGACCCTGTGGTAAGGCACGTGAGGCTTTGGAGCTGGTTTTTAAGGGGCTGGAGAGGAGGAGGCTCCTGGGATCAGCACAGTGGCTGGAGAGAAGTGCTTTGCTCCAAGGAGACCTGTCCCCTCCTGCTGCTCATTCCAAGCCTGGGGGCATCCCTGTGTGCAGCCCCCATGGATGCAGGTGGGGGTGATGTGAAAGCAGGAGGAAGAAGTTCCCCTCTCTTGCACATGATCTGAATTCTAGTCTGCTGTGTTCTTTCTGGAGCCCAGTAGTGCCAAAGCCCCAGAGTGGAGTGCCAGCCTCCAGTGTGGCTCATGGAGTCTCACTGTGCAAGGCTGGGAGATGAAGCTGGGGTGAGTCTGCTCCCTCAGTTCAGGTGTGGGTGGCTGCAGACAGTCTCTGAATGGGTGTGAAGTGTCCATTTTCACAGCCTGGGCTCAGGACTTGGTAGTAGTTTGAGAGGAATCGCTGATCTCTGTTCAGTGCTCTAGAACCTGCACTGTAGCTGTCACGGTGCCTGGCAGGATCAGATCACAATCCTTGCTGTCCAAAGCACACACCATCTCTAACCTTCATCCTCTCTTGCTCATGAAGAGCAGCTCACAAAGCTGGGGGGGAGGCTCATCTTGCTTTCCTCGGCTCCCAGCTCCTCTGTCACACAGGTGTAGGTGCCACTACTTTCCCTTTCTGTCCCCAATCTTGTGCTGCTGTGTCTCTGCAGTCTCGGACGCCGGCCCTGGTCTTTGAGCACGTCAACAACACAGACTTCAAGGTGAGCAGCTGGAATTTTGTTTTGAGACAAGGGGTGTGCCTGGATTCCTTCCCCCATCCTACCTTGTATCACGTGAGGACACAGTGACTTCTTATGGGTCTGGGGACCAAAGGGGACTACCCTCATCAGCCTTTTTAGTCTAGGGCAGAGTTCTTCAACCTCAGGGTTAGACCCCAGTCACAAAGCCTCAGTTATGGGTCATGGCAACTTAGAGGAATGAGGAAGGTTGTAGCCTCAGGGCATGACTAGGTCAAGAGGGAGGCTTCTCACATACCAGGAGATTGTGTCCCAAGGTTTACTTAGGCTCTTGGCAGTTCTGCTAAAATAGTTTTCAGTCCTGTAACTTCTTATATTCTCTCTAATAAAAAGATTTGGTTACAATGAACAGTGCTTGGAAGTTATAATGGGGCAAAGAGTGAGTGATGGAGGCAGGGGTGGGTGCACAAAGTCCAGGAAGGGGCAGGACCCGTAGTGAGCACCGGTCTCAAACTTGGTTGTTTACTTTCTTTGGATTGTGGCACAGAAAAGGTTGAAGACAAACTTATCAGGCATCGTTCCCAAACCTTAGCCCAGGATATACCGGACTGTGCATTCTGGTAGCAGTGGTGGTGATGCCTTGCTGTTGCATGCCACAGCTGCCAGTTTTTGCACCAGATCATTGCAGAGTCTTGTGCTGGGGAGCTGTTTCCACTACATATTGCCCCAGAAAACTCTGTGCCACAATTACCTAAGGATCTGCTTTGTCGGCACTAGGCTCTGCAATAAACTGGTGTGAAAATGGGCTTATGTGGAGCAGAACATATATTTGGAGTTGGAGGGCCCTGGTCTAGGGTGACTGCTGCTTCCCCTTCTCCATGTCTTCTCAGGCTCTCTAGCAATGGCCCCTACAGAGAGGCCTGAGAGGTTACTTGAGCCATATGGGAGGCAGATGCTTCCCTCGTTTATCTGATTTTGGCTTGAAGACTCATGGCCTGCACCAGGAGGAAGCGCCCTGCCAGTCAGGACATCAGATCCTGACTCCAATCTCCCCTCCCCCCAATTAGGTCATTTTAGGCCGGCTGCACCTATATAAGGATAGGAAGACCCATCTGTTCTATGGGTGTTTCTCTCCCTCTCCACTGCCATCCAGATCCACAGCTGCCCTCTCACTGAGGGCAGCTTCTCTGGGCACCAGTGGGGGCTTCGCCTGTCCACTACCTCCAGTTCTTAACTGGTTTAGGGCAGATGAAGAACAGATGTCCCCAGCCACAGTGCATATCAGATCCTGCAGCTGCTGTTTAACATCAACAGAGAATACACATCTGGGGCAAAATAAGGGGATCACTAAAACCAGTTTCAGTGAAATTCCAGGGGTTGAGCTTTGTGAAGTGTTCATCTTGCCTGCGGGGAGGCCAGGCTTTGACCCCAAAGCCCCCTCCCTGACCTCAGATAGTTGGTGCACCCACCCAGAGGTGCTTGTCACCAGGTGCTGTTGTGCACCCACCCAGAGGTGCTTGTCAAGACCCTGCTATTGAGCCTAGTCCTGCCTCACTAACCACCCTCTCCCACTTTTGTTCCCTCTGCCCTCCCCAGCAACTGTACCAGACACTTTCTGACTTTGACATCCGGTTCTACATGTATGAAATCCTGAAGGTAAGGAACAGAGCTGGGATGAGGTCATTTGCACTTGCCTGCAGCTCCCCCTGCGGCCACTAGAGGTTGCTCCAATGCCAGGCCAGAGGGCCAGACCCATGGATTGGGCCACGGCTCCCGGGGCTCTTTCCCTGCCTAGTCCTTGCATGGTTGTGCTCTTGGTCTCTGCATTTTGGGGCTGCCTCTTTCTTACTGTCCCTGCAGGCACTGGATTACTGCCACAGCATGGGAGTGATGCATCGGGATGTCAAGCCACACAATGTGATGATAGACCACGAGCACAGGAAGGTGAGGCTCTTCTTAGGCACAGCCTCCACACTGTATTCTGCCCTTGCGTTAAGTCAGAAAGGGATGTCCTGTGTGGGTACTGAGTTGATGCCTTCAGGGCTGCAGCTGGTGTCGAGTGTAGGCTGAGGGTTGGCAGAAAGCAAACCCTGTACCTATTCCTGCTCAGTGGTAACTAATTCTGTCCCACCTGAACCTTTGTCCACTTTGAAGCTCCTGGTCCCAGCATTTCCTTTGCACCAGGACCTTTTGCACCTTCTTGCCCTTTTCAGGCAGGTCCTTGGATGCAAGTCATTGCAAAGAACATTTGGTGCTCAAAACTGACTCCTGTGATGGGGATAGGATTTTTGAGCTGCAGATAATTGAAACTGTGGATTCGAGATCTGCAAATATGGGAGTCCCCTGGGTACCCAAACAGTATTTAAAAGATACTGCATTGGATCATGTTCCAGCATTGTATGGGAATTCAGACTCTGTATTATGGGTGATATTGAGACAGGAGAGTGGTGTGTCCTTGTTATGTCCGTGAGATGCTTGGGCCAATGTGAGAGCAGCCACTATGAAAGTCGGGGGGGGGGGTCCAAGGCGCTTTGGCTTTCAAAGTCAAAGCTTGTGCCTGTATAACTTAGACATGCAGATTTCTAGGAAAGCTACAAAGAACAGGTTTTGGAGGTTTCCCTTGGAAATTGGAGGGCAAGAGGGACTGCACCCAATTTGTTAGGGTTTTCCAGGCCACTGAGAGAGCCAGCCTTTGGCACACAGGAGCCCAAGGCGTGCTACTGGTGAGAAGATACCAAAGGGTGCCAATGCGAAGCATTCCTAAGTAATTCCAGATTGCCGGGCAGAGTAGGCGGGGTAGACAAGGGCATTCTCTATTTTCATGTTCAGGTGAAGAGGGGAGCACTTCCCATGGCAATGAGGAACAATCACAGCCTAGTGTTGTGCTGGCATGCCTAGCTGGCTATCATCTGTTGACCCTGGGCTGGACTTGGGAGATGTTGTTCCTGCCTCCTGAGTTGGGGGACCATGTGGCCTTCCTGGAGCACAATGTGCTGCCCTCTCCACTCTCCCTCTACATGAATGCTTGTTCCCACTCCCTTTCTGCTTCTCCCTCTGGCTGCAGCTGCGCCTGATTGACTGGGGTCTGGCCGAATTCTACCACCCTGGACAGGAGTACAACGTGAGGGTGGCCTCACGGTACTTCAAGGGCCCAGAGCTCCTCGTGGACTACCAGGTAGGTGAGCAGCTGCTCTCGGAGCATTTCTTGGCGCATTGTCCTTGTCAGGCCAGCCAGGCAGGTGAGAGGTAAGCCAAGGGCCCTTAGGGGCACAGGAGAAAACTTGAGGACCAGGCCATGGAGTCCATCCCAGGCCAAATGATGGGAGAAGTGGCTGTGACTATCACCAGGAAGCTTGAAAAGAAGAATGGTGGAGGACTATCATGTGCTGGGGTGTAGGATGGGAGGGGGAGAAGTGCTGCCACCTGCCTGAGCCCAGTCAGTGGGGAGGGAAAGAAGGGAGCACAGTAGCTACTGGTGAGCTGCCTTGTTTGCCTGCTGCTGCCCTTGCTGGTTTCTCCCTTCTTTTGTAGATGTATGACTACAGCCTGGACATGTGGAGCTTGGGCTGCATGCTGGCCAGCATGATCTTCCGCAAGGAGCCTTTTTTCCATGGCCACGACAATTATGACCAGGTGAGCCCAGCCAGCTGACCCCTGCCTTTTTCCAGTCTCTGGCTTCAGCTTCCTTGGTGGGGACACAAGATGGCACCCACAGCCTCTCTCTGACCTATCTGGCTTATCACCCCAGGTCTCTTTCACAGCTCAGGTATATGGGGAGCTGGGGGTGTATAAGACTGTACCATGAGTACCTCTGTTCCTCCCCAGTTGGTGCGAATTGCCAAGGTGCTGGGCACAGAGGACCTCTATGACTACATTGACAAGTATAACATTGAGCTGGATCCTCGCTTCAACGACATCCTTGGCAGGTGTGTGGCTGGGGCTGCCATTGCTTCCAGGCAGACCCCCAACTCTTAGCATATCAGCGCACATGACGCTGTGGCAGACAACAAATCCCTGCCTTTAAGGTCTTTTGGAAGGGAAGAGCAGGGAGTGGGGCCAAGGCCAGTGGAATGGGAGATCCTACTGGCCCTGCCCCTCTAGCCTTGGGGATGGGCTGGTGGCCTTGCAGTGAGGTGTCTGCAGGAAGGCTTCCTTGCCTCTCTCCTTCCTTCGGAGCAGACACTCACGCAAGCGATGGGAGCGTTTTGTGCACAGCGAGAACCAGCACCTGGTCAGCACAGAGGCCCTGGACTTCCTTGACAAGCTGCTACGCTATGACCACCAGACGCGGCTCACAGCCCGCGAAGCCATGGAACATCCTTACTTCTGTACGTAAGCTCCTTCCCACATCGATGGCTCTTCTTCCCCCTATGGCTCTAATGCACCTTCCCTATTACAAACACCCCCCTGGGGGGCAGATCAGAGTTTTTCTCCGGCTTCTCCATTTCTTTTCATACCGATTAGGAAGAGTGCTTGGGTCAGCCTGAACTTCTCTCAGGGGTGGAGATGATTCCTGGGTGTCTGCTGTGTGGGGGGGAAGGGCCTCATACACTTAAGGGACAGTCTCTGAGGCCCTCTGTATGGGAACCCCATATTGCCCTCTGGGTCCCTGCCTCTGCAGTTCAGATGCACCCGTTTTGCTTTTTTGTCAAGGACATACAACATTTTCCGCCTCTGGATGCCCTCCTCCCCAACTTTTCATGGGCCTCTTACTGCTGTGCACACAGTCTGCCACCTCTTCTCCCTGCCCCTATTTGCAAGCTTTTCTGTTGGGGGGCAAAGGCATCTAACCGGTCCCCATGCTTCCCCTGTCCTTCTGTCCTCTTGTGCAGATCCGATAGTGAAAGACCCAGCTAGGATGGGCTCTGCTGCTGGACTCTCATCAGCGAACACAGTTCCTGTCAGTTCCTCCAACATCTTGGCAGGTAGGACTCCATGCCTTGTGGGAGTGATATGGAGGCCACCTCTTTGGGGACTTGTAGAAGGAATGGGCCTGGAAGAACAGGCGATCTTTCTTGGCTCCCTCATCAGGGTGCAAAATTGAGTCTCGCTTTTGGTCTCAACAACCTTCTGCTGTCCTTCTTCCCGCTCCATGCAGGGATTACTTCCATGTCTGCCTCTCAGCCCATGGGTAGCCTCGCTGCCTCGCCTGTCATCTCCTCTCCAAACGCTCTGGGCTCGCCAGTTCCTGCTGCCGCCGGAGCACAGCCTTGATCTCAACGTTGCCACCTCTGGCTGCAAGCACCGCCCGGGCTACTGCCTTGCCCCTCTCTCCCTGCCTGCCTGCCTCTGCAAGGTTGCATTGCCCGCCTGTAGCAGGCAGGAGAGTGGGGGGCTGGATGGGGGGTCTCAAGGGAGTCTGATATTTTGTTTGTTTCTGTTGAATATGTCAAAGAGCCAAGCCTCGGCTGTTGCTGCTGCTGCTGCTGCTCCTCCTCCTCCTCCTCTCTGTGCGACATCGAGCGCGGACTCTGGCCAAGAACGGAGGCGTCTCTTGTCTGTGTCAAGTAATGTGAGCTGCATTCTTCCCATGAGGGTCGTGGTTAGTGATGCAACTACAGTGTAGACACCAAATGGAGAATAAAATTTATTTTCTATGTCCTGAGCAGGGCAGCTTTGCCACCATCTCTTTCCTGGGGTGGGAGTTGGGGAGGGAAGGGTTAGCCTGGGCTTGGAGCAGGCCAGGCTATGAACAGGATGTATGCAGTCTGTCTGGCCTCACCTGCTAGTCTGTTTCCCTGGAAGGTCTAAGAACAATACATTTCACCTTCGTGGCAGTGGAAGCCACAGGATTTCCATGTACAGGTGTACAGTGCAGTAGAGATGAGCATGGCACAAGAAGAGATCCCACAAGAGGCATGACAGGGAAGCAGAGTTTCCTTGAAGCATATGAAGGGAGCATGAACTGCCTTCTCTGACCAGGCATTAATGTAAAGTTATGCACATTGGGGCAAAGAATCGAAATACGTTCTGAGCCGTCTGTAACAGAGCAGGAGAGAGATCTAGGGCTGCTAGTGGATAACTTGGTGAAAGTTTCAACCCAGTATGTGGAGGCAGTAAAGAAAGCTAACTCCATGTTTGTGGTCGTTAGAGAAGTTGTTGAGAATTAGGCCATTGTGCACATTGATGGTTAAGGCCACATTTGGAGTCCTGTGTCCAGTTCTGGTCGCCATGTCTCAAAAAGGTTATAGAGGAAATGGAAAAGGTTCGGAGAAGACCAAGCAAAATGAATACCGGTCTGGGACACCCCATTCGAGGAAAGGCTACAGCACGTCAGGCTCTTCGTTCTAGAAAAGAGGCACCTCAGGGGACTTGATGGGAGTGTGCAACCTCTGTATTTTAGGTGTAGATGCTGTGGAGGGCATCAGAATCCATGTCTTGTGTGCTCCCTGAGACAGCTGATGGGCTTCTCTTGAGAAGCAGGAAGCTGATCTAGATGAGCCTTTGGCCTGATCCAGCAGGGCTCTTCTTTTTGGGGCACTTGGCTGGAGCAGAGCTCGTAGGCAGGGCTTGCTCTCCAGCCAGCCTTGCAGCAGCATCTGGTACACTTCAGCTCCACCCTGAACTTCAAAGGTAACCGGGACCAGAAGGTGGGACCAGGGGGGCTTCCAAAGACAAGTGCATGGCCCAGCCAGCAAGGGTCTGGATGGATGGATGACACAGATTGTGTGGCCCTTACATAGGAGGTGACAGCTCTTGAACAGAAGAGCATCTAGCTGAGAAAGCAGCGGACAGGGATACTTCTTATAGTGTCTTGGATTGGTCTGGGTAAAGTGGAGTTGACCTTAATGAGGCCCCCCCCCCAAAAAGAAATAATGGGTGATGCAAGAGAAAATTGAATGGGCTGCTCTGTGATCAAACACAGGATCTTCCAAAGCTCTCTTCAGCTACCATTGTGCGCTTGTTGCCTGGATTGTGAGCACCACCTTTCCCATCTGAAGGGATCACAGCAGGAAAAGATAGTGCAGCAACAGTGCACCTACTGAGTTTATTCGGCTGGATATCAGGAAAAGATTCCTGTCGGTGAGGGCGGTTCGGCAGTGGAACGGATTGCCAAGGGAGGTGGTGGACTCTCCCTCACTGGGGATCTTCAAGCAGAGGCTCCACAAGCACCGTCGGGGATGCTCTAGGAGGATTTCCTGCTGCAAGCAGGGGGTTGGACTAGATGACCTACCTGGTCCCTTCCAGCTCTAGGATTCTATAATTCTATGTAAGATTTCCTTAGGAAGGGAGTAAAACTAAGTCATAAGTTGGTGTATCTTGCAAAGCAGTGAGGAGGACCTCTCCATCTCCATAATTTTTAGGATAAGTTCTGGAAAAAGATATCTCCACTGACCTTAATGGGCTGAAAAGGAGACAGTTTCCAACTTTGATCTTTATTAGTTGTTTAGAGAGAGTAAGCAGGCCCTGTGAGGCTAGCTTGCTATCAAGCCCTTGAGCCACAGAGGAACGTGGTTCTGACCCCATAGTAATCAGGACAGGAGGATAGGGTTAAGTGCTTGACCGCATCAAGGATAGTGCTTGACCACTTCTTAGCAAGGTGGAGGTGCTTTGGAGGTGCTTGGTTTGGTCAGACTTGACTCTGAGCTGCCATCAGAAGACATGATGGCCACCTTGGAAAGGCTCAGACTAGGCATTGCCAGCCCAAACCACAGGCTCCCTCAGACTGGGAAAAGCTGGCACAAGCACAGCCTTCCCAAAAGTGGAAACGCAGCAGTTAATTCTGTTGTGATTGAAAATAGTTGGGACCTTCCCCACACTTCTGCTTCCACATCCCAAACATGGCCCTGGAGGCTGGATGGATCCTCCGTGGCTGGCAAAAACCCCATCCAAAACCCAGCTGGCCTGTTCTGACAGTGCAGTTGGGCCACCTGCACCCCCTCCTGCTTTGTTGCCCCCTACCCCACCATTCTTCTCATATCGCAGATAGCACCACCATCCAGGGTCCACCTATGAATGAATTCAAATCAGTTCATAAACACTTTATTTTAGACAGAGAGTGATCTTCAAACCCGTTCATAGGCACTTTCATACATAGAGGGGTATGTGCAGCCCCCCAGCCCACAGAATACTCAGAGCATTGCTCCCCTTGTCTCCAGAGGATTACAGGGGCTGGCTGGAGGGGACACAGGCTGCATATAGGATCACCCTGGGTGGCATCTGGCCCTTGGGCTGGGGTTTGGGCACCCCTGTGATAAAAGAACGTGGGCTCAAACCTGTCTCCACACAATATACGCAGACATTTTTTGAGGTTCCAGACTGTTTCCAGCTCCACTGTCCTTTGGCTCTGGCACTGTTTTGACCCTGGGCAGCATAGAGTGTGCCTCTTACACCCCCCTCTCATGGGCCCTGGGTGCAGGGCCTGTGGCGCAATCACAATGCCTTTCCACCTCTGACATGTTCATCAGGTGTGTTTATTGATGCTCTTGCCCCTCCGCACAGCTAAATCCACTCAATACAGGACATCAGTTCTACCTAGCACAGGGCACCCAGTCCAGGTTAGGAGAAGACCCTGGGGGGACAATGAGGAGGTCTTCCTGTAGCCACTGCCGCTAATCTCAGAGTTATGGAAGCCCATCCTCCTCTGCCCCCATCCAGGCACACTCTTCAGCTCTTCTCTCCCACAACACCCACAATAAGAAGTTGGGCACCATAGGAGCCATTTCAGAGGTTTGGGGCTTTGCAGGAATCTAGGGTTGCAAGGCACAGTTGGCAAAGTGGGGGATCTGGGAAGAGATCAGCACCAGGCTCTTCTCCCCAACGCCCCTCCCCCTACACTACTACATCACAGGAATGGGTACCCAGGAGCGTGGCAGAAATGCTCTCGGGAAGAATCAGGCCACAGGATGGTGTCACTCCACGTTCTGGTGCCTGCTGAGTGGAGGCGGAGAGCCTACGGTGGGTCCCAGTGTCAGGATGACCGTGCAGGCAAAAGGGGGCCAGGGAGGCAGGGGGTCACTTTCCATGACACCAGCCTGGCTTTGATCCTGCCACTCACTGCCCTGGAGCTGGAGTTAGGAGTATTCTTGGGTGAACTTGGCATGGAATTGGCTCAGCTTCTTCAGCAGGACCTCCAGCTTCTCCAGGGAGGGTAAGATGGTCATTCTGGGGAGCAAAAAAGAGGATCAATGGGGAGGCAAGAAAACGGGATCATCCCACTAAGGAGTTAGGAACTAAGCCAAAGAAGGTCCTGCAGCCTCCGCTTGCTGGAGGATCACAGTGGCTCAGTTTGTCTGGGTCCTTACCTGAAGTGAAAAGTGCCCTCTTTCTGCCCGAAGCCACTCCCAGGAACCACGCAGATGCCCGTCTCCTCCAGCAGCTTCAGGCAGAAAAACATGTCTGGAGCCTGGCCTTGTGCCTGGGGCAGGGAAGAGAAGAGTGGCAGGAAGGTGCCCACCAAGCTTCTGGGGAATGCAACCTGAACCCAGTGGACAGAGCCAGCCCAAGCCCACCCCAAGCCCAAGTCCATTGCAGCAAAGCACACCTGCCCTGCTCAGAACCCACAGGCACCCCTTCAACTGCTCTCCTCTTCCGCTCCCTGGATTCAAAAAGGGAGACATGCAGAGATCGGGGGAAAGGACTTGCTTGCCTCGCTAGCCCACCACTCAGAGCCAGGGCAGAGGATTGTCTTACCTGTGCCTCTTTCACAGCCCGAGGAGGCAGCTGGATCTGGGGGAAAGCATACATGGCTCCCTGCACAGGGTTGCAGTGGATCCCGGGAGACTGGGCGAAAGCCTCCTGGGTGAGCTGCGCCTTCTTGGCCAACATGCTCAGAACGGCCTGTTTTTCCTGCAAGAAGACACTGGGGGATCAGAGTGTGGTGGGAGAGGAAAGCAGTGGAGAGAAAACGCACGACACGTGTGCGTGTAAAGGAGCAGTGATTGCTGAAGAATGTGGGCATAACACAGGGTTGGGAAGGAGGGATCTGTGAACAGGACAGCTGTGCACATGCTTCACCACCAACACATCTGGAGCAAGTTCACTGAGCATTTAACAAGTCCATTCCCACAACTGCAAGCCTTTGGCAGCCGTGACACCACACGGCATTTCCATGCTTTGCCAGCAGCTGAGCTGCTTGTGGTTGTGCCCCTGCCAGGGCTGGTCGACCAGAAAGCAAGCTGGGCCAGATCCAACAGGAGGCAGCGACACTCGCACGATCAGCTCAGCTTTGATCAGTGCAGGTGCTGCCGGCACATGGAGCACTTGGAGAAACATCACCCGTGACAATAACCAAAACGTGGCCAGGAGTTGCGACTGATTTGAATCACCAAAACAGGCCTGTTGGAGATGCTCTAGGAGAAGTTCTTGCTACAGGCAGGGGTTGGACTAGCCTTGGTGCTCACCTGGCAGAACTGCTGGTAGGAAGGGTCTCCTGGCTGAGGTCCGTTCACCACCAAGTCCAGGAGGATCTGCCCGGTCACTGGTGGGCACAATCGCACGGAGACGAGCTTTGTGAGCTGCTGCTGCACGGTGGGCTCCATATTAATCACCTCCATGTAGCCAGCCCGGAAGCCACACCTGGAGGCACATGGGAAAGAGTGCGGGACAAACGGACATGACCATGAATGCACAGGTTGAAAGGTCTGGGCCTCACTGTCATCATTATACAAAAAATCTATCTCCAGCATTGCTGGGGTGCCACAGCTGAAAGGGCTCCCCTTGTGCCCCCCCCCCCAACTAGTTCTAACAGAGCAGCAATCCCCAAAGCTGTAGGAAGGAGAGGTGGCCTTTCAGGTCCCTGGTCCCAAGCTGCCCAGATCTGCAGATGTTTGGCCCAGGTTTTGAACTGTGCCAGTATACCAACAGCACCAGCAGATTTTGAGAAGTGGCACAATGTGCTCCAGGGGGTTGGCAGCCTGTCCCTAATTTTGAGTAGCATCAGTTTCTGGGCCATCTTCAAAGGGAGCCCAACATGCAACCCCTTGCAGTCAACTCAGCTGTAGCATGGAGAACCGCCCCAGTTCATCTCCATCCAGGTGAGTTAGGAATGGAGGCAGAGGAATCACAGGTGAGGCAGAAGCCTGAGGGGACAAACTTGGCCCTTTTAGACCAGCACAACTCACCCATCTCCACATTCCCACTGTGGCACAGGGAGACAGCGCATGTCTGTGCACCGACCTAACCCCCGCACCCAGGAGTGGTGCAGAAATGCCAGGCCTTGTGCCAGCCTAACCAGGGGTTCAGATCGCTCAGTCACCTCCTGAGTCAGAGGAAGAGGCTGCTGTACTCACTCGCCCATGTAGCCCTTGGAGATGGAGTGGAAGGAGGCCAGCTCCACACTCTCTGAGTATTTGGGCCCCATCTCAAAGAGGACCTTCTTGAAGGAGTGGAACTGGGAGTCCTTGGCATAAATGTTGTCTTGATATACCTGGGGAGGGAGAGGAAGCACCGCAGGTGGGCATCAGCCAATGTGCCAAGCAAAACCCAGACTCTGGTGAGCTCGCACAGCCTGGACTGGATTTGAAATCCCCCATAACTCGGAGACCAGGGGGTGTTTCACCCCTTCGTAGGTTTGACCATCCAGAACAGACTTTGGGGTGCTCGAGTACACAGATTTGGAGGGGGAGGGAGATTCCTGCGCCTCACCTCATCAGCAAGGAGGAAGAGACGCTCCTCCCAGGCAAAGCGGATGACCTCTTCAATGCATCGACGGCTCTGGACCTGTCCTGGGGAGACAGAGGGAGAGAGACCAAGAGGAGACCACTGCGGTGGCAAAACTAAGGGGTGCTCAAGCTTTAGGGGGGCAACAAGCTGAGCTTGACATCAGTGGCTAAAATTGTGAAAAATGGGAATATGCATGAATATTAATACCACCATGTTATGTATCGTTGGAAAGGCAGAATGCTTTGGAATATCTCTATTCTATCCACGTTTATGGCTAATTAACCAGCAAATGAAAACACAAAAGCCTTTAGAACAAAAAGTGGATTTTTTAAACTGAAAACTTTCCCACGATACAGAAAGCCAAAGAGATGTAATTCTGATACTGGAGGGAACTAATAAGGTGTTAATATGAATCAGCTCTCATAGCCATATACAGCGGTACCTCTCATAACAAGCGCCTCACGTAAAGTATGTTCCACATAACAAGTCTAAATTTCCAAGGAATTCTGCTTCGCATAACCAGCAAACCCTTCTGGTGCCTAATGGGCAAGCGTGCTATGCAACCCTGACACTCCGCATGGAGGCTCTTTAAAAGGGCTGCCAGCCAGCGCTGCTGCCTCTAATTGCCCCCAACTTGCTCCCAGAGGCAACTGCCCCTAACTGCACCCCAAGTGCCCCCACCGGCCACCTTGAACCTCCAGCAGCAGCCCAGGTAAGCCTCCCAGGAAAGCGTCTTTGATTACAGCCTCCTAAATATGTCTACCCAGAAGTAAGCCCCATTGTGTTCAATGGGGCTTACTCCCAGGAAAATGTCTTTAGGATTGCAGCCTAAGTAGACTTCATAGGATCATGCACATTGAATGCATGTTCTAAATTCAGTTCCAGTGTTTTGTCATCATTTTTACAACCAGTTAATATTTTTATATGAATATTTTGGGGGTTGTGGAACCAATCGTCTGAATTTCCATTATTTCCTATGGGAAAACCCGCTTCACATTAAGAGCACTTCACATAACAAGCATGCCCCTGGAACGAATTAAATTTGTTATGTGAAACGCCACTGTGCATATAAAAATACATGGGGATGACATAACTTCTGGTTGTGACATTACTTCTGGGACAACATTTTGAGCTTTGCACTTTGATCATTAGCTACACCATTGGTCCACCAGATGTGCTGCTGGGAGTACTGGAGAGTCCTCCTTTTGTGGTACTGGGGAGCAAAAGTACTGTGGTACTGCTCTGGGCAAGCTCAGGGAGTGTGTACACAGCCACATACCGTGGGCAAGTAACCCTGAACTGACTCCGATTCCTTTGGCAAGCTGATGGCACACATTGTCAGGGCAAAAGATGATCAAGTTTATTTATTTATTTAATATTCTATATCTATTGATTTGATTTCTATCACTCCCTTCCGCTACTGGAGCCTGGAGGTAGGAGAAGGTCCTGGAGGTAGGAGAAGGTCCTCGAAGGATCTGATGCCTTGGACCTGATGGAGCCCTGAACCTTGGGATTCAACCCCCACATCCTCCAGCAGGCAGCCCACCTGTAGAGGCTGACACTCTGGGTGTCTCATCCGTCACTGTCAGGAGGGGGTCTCGTTCAGACACCTACCAGTTGGGTTGCCTGGGTTGATGATGCAGAGGGCACGGGGCTGACAGTGATCGCGGGCCTGGCGCAGGGCTCTCCGCAGCTCTGCCACATCCAAGGCCCAGCTGTTCTCCTCGTCCAGGTAATAGTTGATCTGCACCGCGTTGAGCTCTGCCAGGGCAGCTGAATAGAGGGGGTACTGTGGGATGGGGATCATCACCCCAGTGCGGGAGCGCCCCTCCCCTGTGACCAGCAGCTTCAGAATGGTCTAGGAGGAAGACCGGAGGAGAGTGTGAGGTTTGCAGGGCGAGATCCTCCAGCACCCTCCTGACCCCACAGACCCAGAGTAGGGCACGGACTTTGCAGGACAGCAGTGGGTAGGCCTTGGGCAGCCTCGTGCCAGGAAGGGGGACTCAGCACTGGGCAGCATGATTGCCACATACAACCTCTCCTAAGGGTTGCCATATGTCCTGAAAAATGGGCAGTCCCAATTGGGGGGGACTGTGTTCACATGCTGGCAAGCATGAGGCCAGGGACGGTCCTTTTCACAAGAGAGGCGGAGAGCATAAAGGGGCCATAGTAATTTAAATCATGCGCAAGCAAAAGATGAGCCTCTCAGAGGTGTTGGTTCCGTGCCAGCCCTCCTCAGTGTGTACCCAGACAGTTCCCACTCAGCCTGACTGCCAGGAGGACGGCAGTGCCAGCAGCAGTCACAAGAGGGGCTTTGTGAAGCTCAGAGATGCATGCCCAGAGCTGGCCAGCCAAGCAGAGTCCTTGCAGCGTTGAAATGCCACATCGCTTGGCCCAGAGGCGGCAGCCAAGCTACAGCTTCTCCAGTTCAGAATATGACCTCCATCAGGACCTGGTGGGGCTAGTGGGGGTGGTGCAAAGGGCCCCCCAAGAAGGCCCTGCTGCTGGTTCTGTTGCTGGCTATTTGGAAGGTGTCCTGGATTTGCAGCACTTTTGCCTGAGACAAGGAATCTCCCCCCTCCAACCGCCCCACACTCAGACTGCAGCTCATACCACGATGGCATCACTGGCGCCTGTGGAAAGGAAGATGTTGTCTGGATTGCATGAGATGCCCCCGTCCCGATGCTCAATGAAGTGGGCCACGTCCTGCCGGATGAGTTCGATCCCAGGGCTGGCACTGTAGGCACCTGGAGATAGGGGGGAGAGACTTCCTCAAGGGGTGCCTCCATCTATGGGTCTCCTGACTGGCGGCAGGAGGGACTTCATTCTGAAGAAAGGAATACTCACCAATGCTGTGCCCCCCACACACTGCCAGCAGCCTCCGAGCTTTCTGCTTTGCATCCTCTGGAAAGTTGGGGTCACCCAGAAGTTCAGGATACATGCAGAGGGCACTGACCTGCCAGGGTGGGCATCAAATCTCAGTTCCTCCCATCCTCACCCACCTCACCCAGCTAGAGCTCTGCACCAGCCTGGCCTCAGTCACTCTCCCCACCCTGCAATCATACCTGGCGGAAGAAGGTGATGGGTTTCTGCCCCATGGCCTGGGCATCACCGATATTGGCTCGGATCACCTCTGTGAAGGGCTTTTTCACCCCCTAGAAAGAGAGGAGTTGGATGAGGGTGCCTTGGCAGATGCACAGGCCTGACAGACCCTCCCCAGTAATGCTCACAAACACCCGTATTGGTGGGGAAGTGGGAGGGTCCCAGCAGTGATGGGCTTCAAAGAAATTAAGAACCGGTTCTCTGTCCATCTGGCAGCCACTTTTAAATGGCTATTTTTAAACTTTATATGTCCTATCTCTTGTTAAGAACCGGTTCTATAGAGTAGGTGCGAACCTGCGGGAGCCCACCACTGGGTCCCAGGCAAAGGGTGGCCTTGCCCCCACCCATGCGCACAGGGCTGGACCAGCCCCATAGTAGTGTCCATCAAGGAGTCGGGAATGTCAGAAGCTTTCCCTTTTGAGAGGCTAGGGGACCACCTGCCAGGGACACTGCCGCAGTCATCTGCACTGAACAGATGGCTGGACTAGATGATCTCAGAGGACCCCCAACCAGGACAGTGTAGGAGTCTGCCAAAGCTTCTCCCGCCATGAGTGACACTTTCCGTGGCACCCAGGGGTTGCACGTCCCCCTCTCCATCTCCAGGAGCTGCTTTGACCCTGTCGTGCCTCCGTCATGAGGGGCAGAGCCGGGAGCCTGAGCCAAGCGTCCCCATTCAGAGCCATACACCGTGCAGGTTGCCAGGCAGCAGTAAAAGGGACTGGGTGGTGCCTTGCAGGATGCGGCCAGCACAGTCGTCACAGCAAGTCTGGTGCAAGCGCCTCTGGGCCGGCTGGACCCCATCCAGGGAAAAGGTGGCGGTCGGTGGACTCAGACCCCCCAGATCAGCCTGGAGGGGCTCTCTCAAGTCCGACCACTGGTTCCCCACCCAACTAGACTGGCAGTCCCTAAGCAGTCTGGGTGTGGAGGCAAGCGCCTCTTGTTTGACCTCCTTCCCCCTTAGCAGCCATTCAGAGGTGCACTGCCTTGAAGCTGGGGCATCCCTCTCACTGCCTGGTCAGTTCTGGTTGGTGGGCTTCAGTTTCTGCCCCTGATCAGGGAGAGGAGAGAAAGAAAGAAGGCCATCGGGAGGGATCTCCACTGCCATGTATGGGACCCATAGACATGTGCCGCCCCCCCACACACACACACACACCATCACAGAAGCAGGGAGCTGGATGAGTTGTGCTGGCCTAAATTGGCTAGGACTGGCTCTCGGATGGAAGGAGCTGCACATCTTCTCTTTCCAGGGATGACCTGCATTTCCTGACTGTCAAATGATCTGGAGGTGAGAGGTGCTGGGTGTGGAGCAAAGCCTAGAAGAGCCTCATTCGGAGAAGAGTGTCCTTAGAACTAATCAGATCAATAAATCCGACCTGTAAATCCCAGGCCCTGATCCTGCCCTCTGATCAAACATCACGCAGGCTCATGACAAGTTGGTGGGGGTAGCTTTGGATGTGCCACTGGCATTTCCAAGGCGTCTGCCTTTGTGGGGACATTTCACATGAGGGGCTGTTTGTTCTGCATGGTGTTTGGATCACTTGGATCAGGCCAGGCCCTACACACAGGACCAGCTTAAACTCCCAGCACAGCATCATCCCAAACCCCACAGACACTTGAGTTCCATCTGCGTTGTTACCTGAACCGTCAAAATACTGTTGCTTAGATTACTTTTTCATTTCTGCTCCTTTCCCTGAAAGTGCACACCTGTCAGCCAGAACTGCAGAGGCACCTGAAGTCTCGGCCCCCTGGAGCTCACCTGGCCTGAAAGGCAGTCCTGAACGGATCGGACCAGCCGGTGACCCACAAAACTGCCCGGCAGCCTCTTACCTGCTGCAGCTCCTTCTCCAGCTGGACGGCCCGGGTGACGATAGGCCCCCGCACAGCATACTCCACTTTCTTGATATAGGGGTTCATGGACTCCAGCGTCAGCACCCGGTCCCGCCGGGCCAGCCCATTCTCCGCCATCCCTGCCCGTGTCGCCTGCTGCCGCAGGGTCCTGCAGAGCAAGAAGGGAGCAGGCCTGAGCAAGGGACAAAGAAAGGCTGGCATCAGTGGTGGGGTTCCCACCAGCCTGGCACCGATGAGCACAGGGGCAGGCCCACCCCTGGCACTGCCTTCATAGGGACACCAGCCGCAACTGTTCCTGCTCCTGGGGTAAAGTCCTGCCAGGAGCCACCGCGCGGGTGGGACTGGAACCGGGCAGGTGGCAAAGGTCTGCACATTCCCAAGCTGGTGCAAAGTGTGCCAGGCTGGGAGTGACTTGAAATGGACTGGGGGGGGGGAAAGGCTCTCCCTCCCCTTTCCCACCCTCCTTCCCACTTTGTGGTCAGGCCCCTGGCTTGGCTGCCTGCCTGCCTTACCCCCCCCCCCCCCCAGGAGAAGGGCACCTACTTCTCCAGCAGGGGAAGAGGAGGTTAGTGGTTCCCACACTGGCAAGGAGGGGAAGGAGCAGCTCCTTTTCATGTGGGCAGGAGGGAGGAGATCCTGGCACAGAAGAAAGAGGCACATTGTGAGGCGCTGCTGAAAAGGTCCTGCCACGGTCCTGGTGGAGACAAAGGCTGAAGAGCGGCCTCCCCACTGAGCCTTTCACTGAGTTCAGGCAGGATGCCCAAGCAAGCGCAGGACGCGGCAGAGGGACCAGGAATGCTGAGGATGGCTGGGAGGCTGGCACGGAAGTGCCCCTGCATGCGCATCCAGTGGGACCGGCTGCCAGTGAAGTTGGTGGCAGGTGGGCTCCCACCCCGAGGTCCTGCCTGCTCCCCAACAGACTTGCAAGACACCTGCACAGAGCCTGACAGATTCTTCCTGGCACCACATCACACTAACAGGGCGGTTCGCATACTCAGAGCCATACAATCACTCCATTGGCCCACCTGGAGCTTTATTTGCCCTGTCGGGCAGCAGCTGTGGGGCAGGGATTCCAGCCTGAGATCACCCACCTTGGCATAAGCACAATCAAAATGCCCCCAACTTACTCTCTTTGGAAAGAAAAACCAGAAAAAACCCTTTGGTGCCAAGAAGGGGCGTTGGAGAAGGTGTGATTTGATGCCGGGCAGAGTTTAGGCCCCGCAAACTGGCAGGGAGTGCCTGGGCACAATCTTGTGCTTCAAGCCAGTGTCCACATCCTGAGTCACTCTGGAGTCGCTCCAGGCTCTCAAGTGTGTATCCAGTCCCAGGTCAGCCAGTCTGACAACAAGGTCTGGCTGGCCTGGAGAATCAGGGCCCAGTAGAGGGGCTGTGCTGGGCAAGGACTCTTGGGCTCTGCAGGCACCAGATCACACTATTCAGCACAGAGCCTGACTCCATGGTCATTACTCTTGGGAACAAGCTGGGGGGAGGCTGGACCTCTGGTGGACCTGTCAAGGTCATCAAGTAATGTGCCCAAAATGATCCAGGCATGCCCACACTTACAATCCCGTGTACTGTATGCAGGGATACACAGACATGCATGTTCATGTACAGCTGTTAAGATGGATGGGCACATATGAGGCCAGGAACATAAAGACCCAGACCACATCCGTGCATCACTGTATTTTCCACAAACTTCATTCCGAAGGTGGGTATGATCCCTTCGCCCCCAACAGAGCTGCCCTCCTGCACAGGTGCAACCTGGGGCTGGCTTGGTTGAATGCCACAGCCAGCCATCCTCACCACCCAGCCAGGGAGGCTTGACCATGGATGGATATTGGGTGTGCCAGTGCGTCCAGCACTGGGCTGTGCCAGAACAAGCCAGGCAGAAACACCAGCACTCCAGTGGCAGCCCCTATCCAGGCCCTCTCCATCAACCCATCATCCCTCTGCAACCCCAACACCTGTGCCGTGCGATCAGTGAAGTCTGCCGCAGGAGATGGTGGGATGCTGCAGGGGAGAAGGCGTGGGCCATGCTCAGATAGCGCATCACGGCTGCACCAGAATGCCTCCACACTTGGCCTTGTCTGGTTTGCAGCATTGCCCCAGCAGAGCTGGAAGCACAGGATCGGGCTGGGGCCTCTACCAGATGGGAACGGTCCCGCTTCAGGTGAGGCTGGGGGTGCGCTGCTTTGTGCAACGGGACAGCTAGCAGTAGCCCCCCCCCCCCCCGCCATTTCCCATCCTATGTTAATGTTTGAATGTGACACCAACCAAGGGAAGTTCACGAGCACTTTCCATTTTGCCAGGCCAGCCTTGGCCATTGCTCGGCAGGCCCTCACCTAGCATTCCATGCTCAGCTGCCTCACTCTGGTTTGCTGGCTGGAGGCCGCATCATCAGGTGGTGCTTGACTTTGCGGCTCCACAGGTGGAAGGAGTTCTTTGCCTTGTGAGGAACGAGGTGGAACATTCCAGCCTGGAGTGTTTGGAGGGTTCTGGGGCTCCCATGAGTGGCAGGAGGAGGCCGGGGCAGCCAGCAACGTCCAGTCTTTTGGGGCAAGGTCCGACTCAGTGGACCTGCCACGCTTCAAGCGAAGGAACAGTGCCAAGAAATATGCAGATGCAATGATAACAAAGTCTTCCATTACAACCAATAATGGGTATGTGCAACCTACCTTCAGTCCTTAAAAAGGATTACGTGGTACCTCGCTTAACAGGCATTTCACATAACAAGCAAAAATTTCCAAGAAATCTTGCTTCACATAACAAGTTCCACTTCACCTAACAAGCAAACGTGCTCTGGGCACGCGTGCTCTGCAGCCCTGACGCACCACATGGAGGCTCTTTAAAAGGGCTGCCAGCCAGCGCTGCTGCCTCTAACTGCCCCCAACTTGGGGACAGTTGCCTGGGGGTGCCAGAGGCAGCTGCCCCTAACAGCCCCCAAGTGCCCCCACCGACCACCTTGAACCTCCAGCAGCAGCCCAGGTAAGCCTCCCAGGAAACTGTCTTTGATTGCAGTCTTGTAACTATGTCTACTCAGAAGTAAGCCTCATTGTGTTAAATGGGGCTTACTCCCAGGAAAGTGTCTTTGATTGCAGCCTCCTAACCAGAAGTAAGCCCCATTGTGCTAAATGGGCCTTACTCCCTGGAAAATGTCTTTAGGATTGCAGCCTAAGTAGATTTCATAGGATCCTGCACATTGGATGCATGTTTTGAATTCAATTACCATGTTTTGTCACCATTTCTACATCCAGTTAATATTTTTATATGAATATTTTTGGGGTTGTGGAACCAATCGTCTGAGTTTCCATTATTTCCTATGGGAAAATCTGCTTCACTTAAAGAGCGTTTCCCTTAAAGAGCAGGCCTCTGGAATGAATTAAGCTCCTTACACGAGGCACCATATATATACCTTTATATACCTTTCCAAAAGAATATAGAGGAAGTGGAGAAGGTTCAGAGGAGAGTGACCAGAATGATGGATGGTTTGGGACACCTTCGGTACAGGCTGCAGCGTTTGGGGCTCTTCAACTGGATGCAGGTGTTGTAGGTGCTCCCCAAGGCATCCTGTGAGATACAGGAAGGTGGACCAGCTGGACCTTGGTCGGATCCAGCAGGGATGTTCTTCTGTCCACAACTGCCCCTGCCAGACACCCAGCCGCAGCTGTCAACTCTGAGCCGAATTGCTCTGCCGCAGCCTCCAGTGCTTCCCTGGTCTTTTTCCAGACTTGGATGCCAGCCTGATGCCAGCCTGCCTGCCTTCATCTCACAGGTGTTTCCCTCCCCAGGATGGCGCAAGCAGAGCACTGAAGCCCGTGTTCTTTGCTCTCCACTGGTCCATCCGGCTTCTGACTCTCACCCGGATGCCGCTCAGCCTCGGCTCCTGCATCCCGACAGGTGGAGGCCACAGCTCAGCAAACAGAGAGGGGTGAGGACGTGCAGAGGGAGGTTTTCTGCCAGTGCAGATCTTCTGTCTTGCCTGCCAAGTCTTCCAGGTAGCCACAAAAGGCACAAGGCCCAGCTCTTGCTTGGCATTCGGTCAACTTGTTTCCTGGCAGATCCCTCTAATTTGGATCCTGCAAAGACTCTGGAGGACACTGGCCTGGGGGATCCCCTGCCTCGGCCAGGGCTGCTCACGTTCTGTCCAGCTCAGAGATGCCACTTCTTCTTTCTCTGCTGGCACAGAATGGCAAAGCTCTGCCCGCATTTTGTCAACACGGAACCTGCCAGGGCTTGCCAAGGGCATGTTTGCTGCAGGGAGTTTGAAAAAACTTTTCGTTTGCCTAGGAAAGGGCACAGTCAGCAGGGCAGGAGACGCTGGTGCCAGCCGTCCTGCCAAACAAACAAGAAGACAAAAAGGAAGGCTGGGGAGGTAGGCTAGGATTTGCTTAAACAACTGCTCGGGGAGCGGGCATTTCCTTCCAAGTATGTCTAAAGCAGCAAATGGAAACTTGGGAAGTGCCTATTTAGGCGCCAGAGACATCGCTGCCCAGTGAGAAGGCTTCCAGTCGGCAGTACAAGCACACGCATGCACATATGAGCAAATGACGCTGCCTGAGCCCAGCACGCCAGGGTTTTGGGTCCAGGGTGCCCGAGGCCACCTGTGGCCTTCTGATCTCTGTGGCACAACAGGCTCCAATGAAACTCACTCCCTGCGCATGCTGAGACTCTGGACAAGGGCAGCTTTTTCGAAAATGCAGGTAACAGATGCAGGGAGGGCAACTGGATGCAGGTGAGTTCCTGGAGGTATCTGGCAGGACACCTTGACATCCAGGTAGCCTGATGAGATGGACCTTGGTCCCAATCCACCAGAGGGTCCAAAGAGGCAAGATCAGCCACAGCCAGGACCTGCTGCGCTAGAGGAATGGGGTGGCCGAGGAGGGTCAGCAGGCAGAGGATGCTGAGGCAGCAAAAGCTTCCAGCCACTGAACTTTGCCCCTTTCCTTCCTGCTGAGGAATCCACTTTCTTAGCACGCTGGAGAGACAGAGATGTCCTGAGTTCAAATTCCAGCTCTCTGGTCCTTGTCACAGGCAAGCCACCACCTCCTCTCCCCTCCCCACTGCCAGGTGCTTTGCCTGGATGGAGGGGGAAGGGAGATGCACACTGACTGGGAGCCCCTCAGATCCTCTGGAGGGCTCCAGTGGGGTCATCATTCTCCTTGTCCAGAACTGATAGATCCTCCCCAATTCTGTCTCAAGCTCTGGTCATCTGGGCTTCTGCAAATGCCACCTGAGGCAAGAAGGATCAGAAGGAAGCTCAGGGATGTTCAGCCCTTTCCTGCAGTGGTGCGGAGAGGATGGCGCACATCTGTGCACTGGCCAAACCCCTGCAGGAGTGGCGCAGAAGTGGCACTTCTGTGACCACCCCAGGCCAGCACAGGATTTGTGCCAGGACTTGTGCTGGCCTAACCAGGGCTTAGGATTGCACTGTCACACACACAGCCACACACACTGCCATCGGGACCATTTTGCTCCTCGAGTAATCACCACCTTGCCTGTCAAGGACTCACCTGGGGATTTTCCAGCTGCCCTCGTATCTGGTGCCTTGGAGATCCACTGGGCACTGGCACTGCAGGGGTTAAGGGTGGTGAGCAGTCTGTGGAACTTGGCAGAGGCAGCACACCCTGGCTTATCAGCCTGCAGGAGCCGCTGGAGAGGGTGGTGTCGCCTCACCGGCTCTGATAGGCCTGTGGCTGCGCTCAGAGCTGGAGATTCCCCATGTCCTTCGTTGTTTCAGTGTACCTGGCCTGGGAATGATTGCTGCCGTCAGGCCCTGTTCCTCCTGGTGCATCCCTGGGGCCCCAATCCACCATCCTGCCTGAGGTCCTTGCAGCTGCATCTGGGTCGGAGAGCCCTGAATCCCAGCACAGAAAGGTGCAGCAAGGAAGAATCAGGGTCCTTCCCAAAACCTTTGCATGTTCTTGATGGCGGGAACTGGGTTCTCCTTTGATGAACAGGGAACGATGCTGCTCCTGATACTATCTTCCACTCCAGTCTCCCAGTATGGAGGCTCTTGTGTGCAGGGGGTACATATGGTAAGGGTTGCCATCATTCCCTTCCACAAAACCAGGACAATGTGATGCGGGACCGATGGCAATCACCTGCATGGTACTTCACCTGCTTCGGGTTCCATGGGGACCCACTCATTGGTGGAAGGCGCATCCATCACAGATGGAGGGTCCTTCTTTCTGCCCCGAGATCCAGGGAGTGCAGAGGCCACCACTGCAGGCCAAGCGTTGGGACGGAGATGGCCTTGAGCCTTGATGAATTCATTGCTTGCGTTGGGGGACTGGACAGGGGAGCACCTCCAGCCTGGACCTCTCCACAGCTTTCAGAACCATCAAGCACAGTGTTCTTCTGAGCCAACTGTCCACTTATGCAGGCTCCCCACTTTCTGACAATTCACTCTTTCAACACCTTTCAGTAATACCCAGATTTCATTCATTCAATCATTCAACACATGTTCTGTTCTCTCATCTTCTCCCAGCTGCTTCAAAGGCTAAAATTGCCCTTCCCAAGTCGATTTGCCGATGAAATGTTTCAATTGTTTCCTTATGACTTTTTCAGTAAAGGACCATCATTCAAATCCAGCATATGCTATTCTGGCTGCATATGCCTTTAATTTAGTATACCGCGATTTGGTATGTATTTTGGCTGTGTTAACAAATGCCTATTATTCAGGTGAGGGATATTGTTATTTATTTTATTTATTTAAACACAATTTTTATCCTGCCTTTTTCCCACAATAATATTATTGCAATAACAATTGAGCGCCTTTGGAGTCTGGAGTCCTTTCCCTTGCTTCTCTCCACCCCATCCCTAGTTTGATCTCTTTTGATCAAAACTCTTTTGATCTTCCCACATCATGATCCTGGCCTTCCACGCCACATTTCACTGGCACACCATGTGCCCAGACCTACCTCTTTGCCCACACCGTCTGACACTTCTCATAAAAACCCTACTTCTAAACACTGTACTTACTGGAATGGAACACTCACCTTTTCCAGCCAAATTCCATCTCCAAAATCAGGGTGTGCATTAGATTCAATGGCTAATTAGATTTGAGTAAATACAGTATTTTGATTATAAGTATAGTGTGTGCATTAGATTTGATGGCGATTTCGATTTAAGTGAGTGAGTATAGAGTGAGTATGGTTTACCATAGAGTGAGTATGGCATTTTGATTATGAGTATAGTGTGTGCATTAGATTTGATCGCATTCAATTTGAGTGAGTAAGTATTTTATAGTGTGTGCATTAGATTTGATGGCGCATTAGAGTTAAGTGAGTATGGTATTTTGCTAATGAGTATAATGTGTGCATTAGATTTGATAGCGCATTAGATTTGAGTGAGGACAGTATTTTATAGTGTGTGCATTAGATTTGATGGCGCATTAGATTTAAGTGAGTGAGTATAGAATGAGTATGGTTTACCATAGAGTGAGTATGGCATTTTGATTATGAGTATAGTGTGTGCATTAGATTTGATTGCATTCAATTTGAGTGAGTAAGTATTTTATAGTGTGTGCATTAGAATTGATGGCGCATTAGAGTTAAGTGAGTAGGGTATTTTGCTTATGAGTATAGTGTGTGCGTTAGATTTGAGGGTGCATTAGATTTCAGATGGCATTTTTTCAGAAATCACAAACACTTCTTTCTCCACTTACAGAGTCCCTTAAGGTAACTTTGAGAAAGATCTGTTCAAGTTTAGAGAAGTTTGATTTCAGCTTGTTGTGAATTTATTTATTTATTTATTTATTTATTTATTTATAATTGTAATGTAGTAATTTAATGCAATTAAGAAACTGGTGGTGTGCCTCAAAAACTTTAAGGGAAGCCCCAAACGATGGGAAATCTCTGGTCTGCACAAAGCCGCTGGGAGGGATCGTGCAGGGATTTTGCTTTAGGTGCCATCGGCTTGCAGACGACACTCAGCGTGATTTCTCCTTTCAACCAGTTATTGACTATTCAGGTCTCAGGTGCAGCCTGGGAGAGGCTGGGTTCTGACGAGGATCCAACAACCAAGATTAAATCCAAACAAGACGGAGGTTCTCCTCATGAGGAAATCCAAGTTGTAGGTACTGAATGGGGCTCCCGCAGCCTCTGGAAAAACAATCCTAAAAAATGGTTCCCTTCAGATTTGCCTCCTGATTTTATGATTGTGAACTTCTTTAATGAAAGGTTTTACTGCTGTCATTGTACAGTGACGCCTCACGTAACAAACATCTCACGTAAAGTATCTTCCACATAACAAACAAAAATTTCTCTAGGTTTCTGCTTCACGTAACAAACTGTGCTTCATGTAAAGAACACATTCATTGGCAGGTGGGGCAGACGCACTGGCCGGCAGCCTGTTTAAAAAGCATCAGGGCTGCCTAGTGCGCCTGCCCTTGGCGAAGGCAACCCTTCCGCGCTGTTCCTCCTGTGGCTGGAGGGAGAGAAGAGGAGTGGAGCAGAGGGAAGCAGCTCAGGGCTGGCCAGAAGGGAGCAGGGGAGGGAGAGGCTCAAGGTGGAGAGGAGGAGAAAGTGGGGAGACACTTGGAAAAGGTCTTGGATTGCTGCCTCCTAACCATGTCTACCCAGAAGTAAGCCCCACTGTGTTAAATGGGGCTTACTCCCAGGAAAGTGTCTTTAGGATTGCATCCTAAGTAGACTTCATAAGATCCTGCACATTGAATGCATGCTTTGAATTCAATTCCAGTGTTTTGTCATCATTTTTACATCCAGTTAATATTTTTATATGAATATTTTTGGGTTGTGGAACCAATTATCTGAGTTTCCATTATTTCCTATGGGAAAATCCACTTCATGTAAAGAACATTTCATGTAACAAACATGCCTCTGGAACGAATTAAATTTGTCACGTGAGGCGCCACTGTATATTTTATTTTTTCAACATGCCGGTTTTTAAATTTTTTTAAAAGACGTTTTTAGCTGATTTAGACAAGCCTAACCATGTCTAGTCAAAAAGGAAGCCCCATTGTGTTGAATGGGTCTTACTCCCAGGAAAGTGTCTTTTGTTACAGACTTGTGACTGGATTGTTACAAATTTCTTTGTGGTCTTAGTTGATTTTGGTTTAATTGTTATGAACTGTTTTATGTCATTTCATATGGTTTTAAGTAGCTTTGGGGCCCAGCTGGCAGGAAAGCGGGATACACGTTGAATAATAGATGAATAAAGATCACAAGGGCTGGAAAAGTACCGGCATCCCCTGCTTTGCCCACGAAAGTCCCAACTAAGCCACTCCACCAAGAGGTAACTGTTGAGTGAACCCATTCCTGGAGTGAGGAATCTCTATGGGGACCCTGAAGTGGGATAGTGGGATGGAGACCCACATTTAGGAAATATTGAGTCATCCCCAGCCCCCTCTTCAAGAGACTGTTTCCCAACCTGTGGGCCTTTGGTCCCTTCAAGCATCTTGCCTAGTGAGTGCTCCCCACGGTCTGGAGTGCTCCCCCTGGATCTCAGAAAGTCCATATCTCCAGACCCCACAAACAAGCTCCCCCTCCTTGCACAGAGACGGTGCAGGTGAAGACCACCAGCCGCCTCCTGGATTGGGGGGGGGGAGCAGTATATGTGGCATGAGCCCCTGCATGGGAGCCTGCTGGGTATCCAGCTCCACACCACTTTCCACTTCTCCTGAGCAACAGGGTGACCATAGGTCATAACCAAAAAAAGAGAAGCCCCCCCCAAAAGTAGGACACCCAAGAAAAATGTAGGACATGAAAAAATAAAAGCTAAAAACACTCATATGTGTTGCTTTCATGTGCTTAATTTAAACACGATATTACTTATTATTAAATTTGAAACTATTACATCTAATGGATGCATTACAAGAAGGCTCCATGCTGCCTGCTTACAAGGAAAAGGAAGACATTCAAGTTTTTTTCCAGGACACAAGGCTAAAAAAGAGTACATGTCCTGGAAAAAGAGGACCTCTAGTCATATTCAGGTTGCCAATCCTTCCCCTGCCCCACCTGGTCCAGACCTGCCCTACCTGTAGAAAGCTGCAGGGGGTGCTGCTGAGACCTGCCCTCTTGCCCGGTGAACAGCCTTCACCTGCCTTCACCTGCTGCTGCCCTCTTTGTGAGCTTCAAGACTCCGGGTGAGTCTCCTCCTCAATCCAGGCTGAGGCCAAGGCAGGGCTGAGGCAGGACAGAGCCCTGTCACCTCCCTCTGCGTGTGGCTGACGGGCAGGCCTGACCTTTGCAGGAGCAGCTGCCTCCCAGGACAGCCCCAGGCAGCCAAGTCACTCCATGCCCGTTTGGCCTGGCAGGGCCCCTCTGTCCCCGTAGAGGTCCTGCTACATCAGGGACTCCTTGGAGGAGAAACCTGCACATTTCACCCTCGACTCCATTCTCAGGATCAGGCGTGTGCATGTGCGGGACTAATCACAAAAGAGCACCTCCATGCACATGCGCTGACACCCATCACAGCTGGCACCCCACTGATTCATTAGTATCTTTCCAAGGCGGGAGACTCCACAGGAGATGTTCCAACCTGTCCCAGCAGGCAGCCCCACAGGCAACCTCAGAATGCCACATGGAGCAGGGGGCACCTGGATGCAGGTGTCTTGTGTGCTTCCTGAGCTCCCTGGTTGGCTGCTGTGAGATCCAAGAAGCTGGACTCGTTCCAGCAGATCTTCTGTTCTGAACCCAACGGCCACAGCAATGTCCAGAGGTGCTCAGTTCACTGTGGTTGACCAGGACCCCACAGATCAAAGAAACCAGACAGAAAACAAGTTTACTAGAAAAGTAGATTCAAGCCAAAAATCCAAGCAGATTCAAGCGAAGGTCCATCCTAAGAACATCAGCAGAGCCCCACTGGATCAAGGCCCATCTAGCCCAGCTTTGCCTCTATCTCACAATGGTGCCAAACTCGATCAGGCATTTTTGGGAATGGACCCAGCCCTTGAAATGGACCCAGAGACTGGTGAGAACTGGTGCTGAGAGGTGCCTGACACAGATGCACCGAGGCACAGAGGAGCCCCTGAGTGGCGCTACACCTGCACACTCTGCCGGCCTCTCCGCTGCAGCCTCCAGCGTCCTGAGAGTCTGCTCCGGTTTTGCACGGCTGCTGCGCTGGCCAGTGCAGACTCTCAGGACGCTGGAGGCTGCGTCAGAGAGGCCGGCAGAGTGTGCAGGTGTGGCTCTGTGCTGGCCAGATCAGACCTCTGTGTGGGGCAGCTACTAATCCGGTTACTGGTTAACTTCTCTGTTATTATCTTGTCTTCCTCGCAACCAGTTGAGCCTCCTGACTTGAAATGTCACCTCTCTGGATTGTTAGGTTGAGCTTGAGCAACAGGTCAGAGAGTGTGAACTGGTGGGTTGTGTGGATTGTGAAGACTTCCCTTCCTCCCCTTGCCACCTGCAAATATGTACGGCGGAGATCTTGGAGAAGTCAAGGTGTTTTACAACACCCCTGTAAGGCAGGCAGTGGAATGACTGCCTTCTTGCAGATGGGAGGCTGAGACTGAGATGCAAGTAGCTGGCATAGGGCTACTTCATCCATTCATGGCAGATGCTCAGCTCTGGCCTACTTGTAGCCAGCAGCGATGCCAACCCTGTCAGCCTGACCAGCCCTGCTTGGATCTGCCAGGCCTTCACTGCTGTTACAAGGTGGGTGTCAGAGCCAAGGAGACACTGCGCCTGCCCACTTCTTTCTTCCATCTTTGCTGGAAAGGACCTCAAGGGTCATCCAAAAACACACTCTGGACAAGGCTGCTGGACTGCAAAAAATAGAAATCCCAGAAGTTGAAGGAAGCCAGGAATGGAAAAATGTCATGATGAAGCATCCATAACCAACTTGTGCATCCTTTGGGTTCAAAGTTACCAACAAAAAGGCCAGTTCTGGCAGGCACAGAAGAAATGGACTTTGGGCACTGAAACCACTTGGAAACCTGCTTACTCCACTCATCTTTTTTAAATGGGAGAGAGGGGTGCTTTCATCCACCCCATTTCCACCCTCTCCAACACTCAACGTTTTGCTTCCCAGGGTGTGGGGTTATTCTTTGAATGGTTCCCCCCTCCCCAGCACTCCACTTCCTACTGCACCTCTTGGGGAAGGCTCTGCTCACAACTGTGGCCGAGGGGGCAGCCTGAGTTCTCCTGGCCAGACCAGAAGATTGGGCTCCCGGCCAGGTCAACCTCCCTCCTGGGTCTTTCTCCCCCTCCCCTGCCCACCAGCCTCTCAAAATTATCTGCAAGTCACAGGCTGAAGGAAGGAATCCTGGATGAGACACACGGCTTGGAAGGAGGACACGTCCTTCAGGCCGGCTCAGATGTCAGCAGCTGGCCAAGGCGTGCCTCTCACATGGCAGACGCTTCTCTCCAATCTTCCCAGGAGAGGTGGCAAAAGGGGCACTCTCAACCCTCCGTCAGAGATCCTGTGTTCTCCAACAATGACCTGTGATGAGATCCACTGCAGTAGTGTCTGGTCTCTTGAAGATAGCACCAGAAGAACCTAAGAAGAGCCTCCACTGGATCACACAGCAGCCCACCAGATGAAGGAACTATAAAAGAGGGGACAGCCTCATCTCAGTCTCTCAACCCTCACAGGGTTGTTGTAGGACGAAAAGAGGGAGAAACCTGACTGAGCTCTCTGGAGGAATTTATCAAATACAATAAATACACACCGTATTTACTCATAAGAACAAAAGAAAAGCCTCCACTGGATCAGGCCAAACGCAGCCCCCAGATGCTTCAGGGAGCACACAAGACACCTGCGTCCAGGTGCCCCCCCCTGCATCTGGCATTTGGAGGTTGTCCACCTCTATACACGCCTCATGCCTTGTAACCCATGATGGTCCTTTCCTCTAGGAATTAGGCATTGAGTCTAGATGCCATCACCAGTTCCACAGACCAGCCACATGGTGGGTAAAGAAATATTTTCTCTTGTCCTTCCTACCCTCTCAACATTCAATTTTAGTGGATGTGTCGTAGTGGACATCTCTCTGTCCACTTTGTCCACCCTTTGCATAATTTTGTAGGTCTCAGTCACGTCCCTCTCAAGCCCCTCTTTTCTAGACTGAAGAGCCCCTAACGCTAGCCTTTCCTTGTACGGAACGTATCCCAGACTAGCCATCATTTTGGTTGTTCTCATCTGAGCCTTCTCCATTTTCTCTATATCCTTTTTGAGATGTGGTGACCAAAAGTGGACACAGAAATCCAAATCCAAAAGCCAGAATTAAGATCACCAGGAGAAATACCAATAACCTCAGATACACAGACGATACTACTCCCTTGTATCGTCAGGAGGAACTAAGTCCAAAAGTCAGGAGGAACTAAGTGCCAAATGTGGCTTAAAACTGAGCATTAGAAGCCCAGATCGTGGCTTCTGGTCCCATCAATTCACGGCAAATAGAAGGGGAGAAATGGAGGTTGTGACAGAGTTTCTCTTTCTGGGCTGTGAGATCACTGCAGACGGCGACTGCAGCCAAGAAATCCAAAGATGCTGCTTCTGGGGAGGGAAGCTGGGACAGGACTAGACACCTTCATTCCAAGCCAAGACCTCGCCTTGTTACGTGAGCATCCGTCTAGCGAAAGCTCTGGTTTTCCCTGTCGACTGCATGGCTGTGAGGGCTGGACTGTAAAGAAGGCTGACCGCTGAAGGATGGGTGCCTTTGAAAGACGGTGCTGGAGGAGACTCTTGGGAGTCCTTGGACTGCAAGCAGATCCAGTCAGTCCATCCTCCTGGAAATCAACCCCGAGTGTTCACTGGAAGGACAGAGACTGAAGCTGGAGCCCCAATATTTTGGCCACATCATGAGAAGGGAGGACTCCTTAGAAAAGAGTCTGATGCTGGGAAAAACTGAAAGTAAAGGAGGAGGGGGCGGCAGAGGACGAGGTGGTCATCGAGGCAATGAACATGAATTTGGACGGACTTTGGAAGCTGGTGGAGGATAGGGGGGCCTGGTGTGGTGGGGTCCATGGGGCCAGATAACAATGACTAAACAACAACACTCAAGCATTTCAGCCCAAGACCCCCTTCTGAGAATGTGAGTCTGTTCAGGACCCCCAAAAGGATGTCATGGTTGGAAGTGACATTGAAGATGCCCAGAGCCAGATTTCAAGAAGGCTGCATCCAGCTTTTTGTGACCCCCTGAAATGAAGTTGCAGTGCCCCAAGGGAGTCCCAATCCCCACGCTGAAGACCACTGGGGTCACATTTAGGGTGGCTGCATTTGCAGGTGGCATTAAAAGGTGGAGAATGGCAAAAACCCCAGCCACACTGCAGAGCTCTGAAAGGCTCTCTCCAGAGTAGATGAAGGCAGGTTGGGGGGAACACAAGTGGTCAAAACAACCACAAGGGTCAAGCTTCCCCCACCTCCAGCCCCACCCTGGGCTTCTCTACTGTCGGTGCTGATCACAGCTGTCAAAGGGAGGAAGCCAGTCCAGACCCCGTAGGAGGAAAGCAAAGCCAGGAGGGACTGGTTGGCAAAGACCTTTGTGCTGGACGAGCCTGAGTGGTGGCCCAGCCAGGTAAACAGCCTGATTGCTGGCTGTACTTGGGGGTTCTTGAGCCTGTCCTGCCTGCGGGACTAAAGGGCTGCTTGCACAAGTGTGAGCAAGGTCAGCCAAGGAGGCTAGGCTGGCTTACTCAGCAGCCTGGGTTTGAGAGGGAGCCGTTAGAACCAGCTCTGTCCAGCTGAGCCAAGGGCTTCGCCTGCAACGGTATCTGATTGACGTCAAGGCTGATGAGAGCTGAACCCCTTAGTCAAGGCATGAAATGGGAACTGGGGCCACCAGCAGCAGTATGAGCCGGGGCGAGGTGCCCAGAGCATCAAAGCAACAGGTGAGACCAGCTGATGTGTCCTAAAAGGACAGGGGATGTATTTTTGGCAGAGGAGGAGAGATCTTCAATGGTTCTTCGTTCTGCTGGACTTCTGGACCCTGGGAATTGAGGGGTGGCAGTGACGGAGGAAGGTGCCTTCATCTCACCCCCACCCCAGTGATCTCTCAAGAAAGCTCAGCCTGGCCTAGACTGAGGGAAACAGGTTGCTGGGCTGGGTGCACCCGCTTGGATCTGGCCCTGGAGCCCAGCTCTCATTGAAAAGACAGGCGTGCCCAGCATTCCTTCACAACATTGCAAAGGAAGTTGGAGGACAACTCTCGGACTGCCTGTGAAGGAGAAGCAGCCACATCCCCTGCAATGCTGCAAAGAACTGTTGAACAAACAGCAGCAAGGCCCATCACCCTTGGGTGATGATCCCAGTGGCACAGTCCGACAGCACAAGGTAACTCCTTCCCTGGGCGCAGGCGCATCGGCGGTGAAAATCCTGTGGAAACCCACCTGTGAAGGGTCCTGGCACTGCTCCACGAAAGCCATGCATGCACAACCCCAGCTGTCTGCAAACTGCGCGGGCACAGTTCAGTGGTCACATGTCATGTCATGATGGGGCACTCATGCCATGGGGCACAGAGTGCCCTCGCTACACCCCTGCTTGAGACCTTTTATTGCTTACCCTGAAAAAATTTTACAGCATACATTGCAGAGGCTGTGGCCAGCATAAGCCCTGGCACAAGTTCCGTGCTGGCCTGTGGTTGTTGCAAACGTGTAGTAAGGCCCTCCGCTCCTCCACACTTCCATGTTTGCTCCCTCTCTTCTTTCTTTCCCTATACAGGAGGCGGAGGAGGAGCTGCACAGGCTGGCACATCATCCGGTGAAGAAGGGAGTATAAGGCAAAGCCCACGGGTGCCAGGAGAGCTGGGACCTCAAGGTGTCTAACCAGGATAGAAACATTATGAAAGTGCTACTGAAGATATGCCATAATTGCTACTGATGTGGTCAGACACATGATTTCTTTCGAAAGAGCTGTAAAGCAGCTCTACTATTAATGCAAATAGCTCTTCACGATGAGCAAGATGTGGTGCATCACTACATGTGGTGCAAGTCAAACCACGTGAAGGAAGCCTTTGAGGTAAGGTTCAAGACTGGAAATTTAGCATCAATGAAACTGGCTGTCCTTAAGATGTAAAACTATTACTTATATACATACATACTGTACACACACACACACACATACATGTCACTGACTGACTGACTGGCGTGTGTGACTGGTGTGGAGTGACTGGTGAAGTCCGTGGTGCATGGAGGGGTTATGTTGCACGGGGGAAGGTACTGCACAAGGGAGAGGTGTTGCACAGGGCGGAGGGTGTTGCGAGTTCAGACGGGTGTTGCACAGGGAGAGGGATGTTGCACCAGAGGGAGGGGTGTTGCACGGGAGAATGCTGCACGGGGTTGGGGTTAAGGGTGTGCCAGGCACAGAAACATTCTGGAAATTTTATTTCCATGACGCAGGTACATTTCACTAGTATGCAATACAAAAGTGTACGATACTGTAGTGTATACTACATCTCACATTTGAAAAGCTAGAATTAGAATCAGTCGGGACCCACTGGAAATGAGTGACAGCATCAAGCATGAAAAATTTTAGCAATCCTAGGTACACTTACCCAGGAGTAAGTCCCATTTACTAACATTGTTTACTTCAACGCATATACATAGTAGCCTGTTCAGTGTACGGATCTGTCAGATTTCCCCAAATGCAGTCACATACCATGGTAGCATCAAGTCTAAACCCTGGCTCTCCAGGGTTTCAAGGAGGAACCTTTTCATTGCTGTGCCTGAAGGTGATGCCACCAATGCAGGGTGCCCAAATGTCCTCTTTTTCCAAGACATATCCTGGATTCTCATCCCCTCCTCTCAGCCAGGTTTAAATAATGTACCCTAAGTGGCGAAGGACCATTTTTCCTCCAGGGAAACCAGGAATAGATTCCTGCTGCGGCTGCAGCTTTTGTTCCTGCATTTTTGGTACCATGTTTTATTGCTTTGAATGATCTGTTCCTTGTAAACTAACTTGTGCTGATGTTAACATGGAACGGTGGGATAGAAGTCATTAAACCGGGAAAAGGATCATTGTATGAGCTCTTTCTTCTGATGCCACAGTGCAAACCCTGGCTTTTCGAGGGAGCCCCTCTGTGAATTCCAGGTGCCAGGCAGTAGCCACAGAACCTATCAGTCTTGGATGCTCCCTGAGGCACCTGCTGGGACGCTGTGGGATGCAGGAAGCTGGGCCGGGGGCCTGATCGAGCAGGGCTCTTCTTCCATTCTTCATTTTGCAATACAATTTAATACTCTTTTTCATTAAAGAAAAGCACAATTAAAGTGCATTTCATTAAAGTGCAGCCATCCAGTTGGCAGAAATCATCGTCTTCCTGCCACATTTGAGGAATTGCACACTGATGACCGTGACAAGGAGCACAGCCTGGCCAGGTTAGTGCTGACATCAGCACATGTTTGCTGGCAACGTCCGCATCCGTGTCCCTCTTTGCAGGGTGACTACGGAGCCAGGTGGCTGCAATTCATCTACAGCCATTCACCCAGCAAAGAAGAACAGCCCTTGGCCCTTCAAAAGAGCTTACAGGACTTCATGAGGGCATCTGCTTGGGCACTCCTCCAGTCACCCTGCAAGACGGGCTGTTTTTGTAGACAGGACGGAGGGAGCAGCCAAGTCATCCCAGGCAAGAGGAAAAATTCAGAGGAGCTCCCACACTCAGCCCTCCAAGGCCACAAGCTAAAGTATAGCCCAAGAGGTCAGGCTCTTCAGAACCACTCCTTGGGCACCATTCCTGTGCTCACCAGCCTCAGCACTAAGGATCTGTGCCCATCAAGAAGCGGACCCTGCAAAGGGCACAAGCCTGCTGAGGAGCAGGACTTTCTTCATCAGACATCCTTCTTCACCTCCCTGCTCCCCTCTGAAGCAAGGGGAGAGGAGGTCTTCTGCTGCTGTAGGGAGGCTGCGGTGGCACAAGCGATTAAGACACTGTGCCTGTTAACCAGTAGCCCAGGGTTCGAGACCCACGTCCTACAAGACGGGGTTAGCTCCTGTCTTTAGCCCAGCTCCTGCCTACCTCACGGTTCTAAAGATGCAAATGCAAGTAGAGAAAGAGGTACCCCTTTGGTGGGAAAGTAACAGCTTTCTGGGCACATGCAGGCCACATGTTGGACAGAACAACGCTGGCTCTGTGGCTCTTCAAACAGGGATGATCTGTCAAGACAACTAGCAGTACAACCTGCAGGGGACACTTTGGGAGGTCCTTTGTGCGTGAAGCAAAACCCTTCTTTTGTGTAAAACTGAGGCACTCATTTTAAAGCAAACATCATCTGCTGTGTTTTCTCCATTATTCTTCGGCTGGTTTTCATTGTTTTGCTCCAATTTTGATACCATACACTAATTTCTAATCAATTTTTAATTGATCAAATCAATACCTATCACATCTCCCCAAAAGCCACAGGCAACCTACCAACAGCCGTATTTTTTTTTCTTTACTGGCCACCCCAGTGCTATCAAGATCCCACAAAACAGAACAAGCAAGGAAGAACGGAGACAGCAGCTGAGAACCTTGGGGAGAAAAAGCACACGTAGGCAAAGCTGAGAAGGAACACTTTTAATGGTGGTAAAGGATCCCCCAGCAGCTGTTTCCCCCACCCTCCAAACAGAGCACCCACACTCCGGGAAGAGGGACCCACACCTAACCCACCAAATTATTATCCCCCACCCCAAGACTGCAGTTCATTTCATGGGGCAAGGGAGCCAGCCGACCCCCTTGAGTCAGGCAGGGCCATTTCTGGCCAAGGCAGCAATGAAAGGAAAAGCAGCTGACCTGGACCAACGTCTGCTCCAGCTGCAGTGAGCCACTTATGGTGAGGAAGGGAGCAAGCCTCTCCCAAGGTGCAGGCGTAGTCTGAGGGCGGTGGTCGCTGGGGAGGAAAGCCGGGCACAGGGCCTGCTGATCCAGCACATCTCCCTGGAGAGGGGATGGCACACAAGCCCTGCTCTAGCAGGAGTCGAACCAACGACTGGACGCAAGGCTTGGGTATGGCAGATCAGCAGGGTTGAGACTGGGGCTGCTCCAATTTAACCTGCTCTGATAGAGAATTGATGGCCCCTTGAACTTTAATGGGGGCCCAAAAGAACCAACATACTTCAAGGAAAAACTCCTGCATCTAATTTCAGGAAGCAAAGGACGAAATGCAGGAAGAGACAGTCGGAGGAGCCTTGGAGGGGTTTTCCATCATTTCAGCTCTTCAGTGATGGATCCCCCAAATCAAGCCTCGCTGGACTCATTAATAATTTTTAAAGCAATCTACAACCTTTAAGGTGAAGACTTAACCTGTCGATCAAAGAGTAGTTAAAGTCAGAATGAGAACAAGAAAGGAGGATGCAGAAAGCAGACCTACTTTTGTTCTCAGGAGTGGATTACACGGACGTTGCTTGAAACAGCTGCGGGGAAGAAAGATGTTGGACCCAACTGAACTGGAAGCGAGAATTTTACATCCTGTGGCTTCAGGGCTTATTTCTGGCATAATTGTGGTGACTTTGGAGTCTCAAACACGTAATAGGCAGGAAAAGGGGACTTTTATGGACTGTGGCATGGGGTGGCACAAGAGAACTGCAGGTCTTTCCATTCCTACTACTAAGAATTCTGGAAATGGTAGTTTGATGAAGGCACCAAGAACTCTTTATTAGTGTGAAATGATGACAGAACCAGGGAGTTGGATTTACAAAGTTTTGATTTGCCGTTGAAGAAGAAATGGAGAGGAAGAAGAAGAAACGGAGAGGAAGAAGAAGAAACGGAGAGGAAGCTGGAAGCAAGAACTCCAGGGATTCTGCAAAATCTTCAAGATGCTGGGTAGGAAGAAGATTCAAAAGCATCAGGAGAAGAGAATCATCACTAGAACAAGAGCAAAGAAGCAAAGAGGTGCACAAGGATCTGAACTTGTGTAAGAAGAAAATGATCAGCAATGGCATATCCGTGTAGGGGAGAAGGAGGAGAACCAAGACTCTTTGGGCTAGTAAGACATGTAGACATGTGATAGTGGGAGGTGATGTTCGGGGGGATGGAAGACTTAAAACATTGGGGAAGCTACAGGTTTGGGAAGGTGGTGATATGAACAGGAGTGCTATGAAATGGTTAAGCGTTACCCTGGTTCTTGTAGGAGTTGGTTAAATATAGAAGTTGAGCAAGAAGAGGAGGGGGACTCGGGTGCAATATCGGCATCCAATAGTGATGAAATCTATGTACCGGTATATAAAAATTCACTGACTGACTGGCTGACTTCACTCAACAACACCCAGCCAAAACCGCTGGGCCTAGAAGCATGAAATTTGGGGTGGGTGTTCCTTCCATGGTGGAGGGGTGCACTAAGAAAAGGGTGCAACGCATTTTCCTCCCTATACTTTGCATTGAAGAATCGGTGACTGAGGGATGCTCTGCCCCATGCTCTGGACCTAGGAGGTGATTTGGGGAGCAGGACCCAGAAAAATTTGGGGAGGGTGTTCCTTCTGTCACATGAACACCCACCAAGAACCCATGTGGAGAAATTTAACCCTTCAGGGGCTGACAAGGGGTGCAACATGGTTTTGTCCTATACTTAACATGGAAGACTGACCAACATCCAGCCAATTTGGTGCTCAGTGCCTGGTGCACTGGGGGGGATGTTATTCGGAGGAAGAGGTTGCACTGGGGAGGATACTGTGTATGGGGGGGTTGCGCATGGGAAGATGCACATGGGGAGATGATGCACATGGGGAGGATGCACATTGGGGGTTGGTGCGCATGGGAGATTTTGTGCATGGGAGATGTTGCGCATGAAGTGTTGATACACATGGAAGGATGTTGTGCATGGGAGATTTTGCAGTTGGGGCACTGATGTGCATGGGGGATTGATGCACATGGGGATGTTGTGCATGGGAGATGTTGCGCATGAGGTGTTAATGCACATGGGGTGTTGATGCGCATGGGGGTTGATGTGCATGGGGATGTGCAGGGGGGATGTTGCACATGGGAGTTGATGCGCATGGGGGAATGATGCTCATGGGGGGTTGATGTGCTATGGGGTGATGGTGTATGGGAGAATTTTACTCCCGTAACGCGGGTACACTTTTCGCTAGTAATGAATAAATCAACTAAAATATGAAAAAAAATATTAAATGTAATAGAATTTAATAATAAAGAGCATTGTTTTTCCAATTTGACTCTGACCAATTTGAGTTTAATTTTTCACTAATTTGTCTTTAAGAGCACAAGCCTAACCATGTCTACTCAAAAGTTAGCCCCATTTTGTTGAATAGGTCTTACTCTCTACTCTTTATGACTGCAGCCTACGTGTACCAACATATCTGTAATGTAATGAGAGGGGAAAAAGAATAAGAAAGGACTGGTTATATACATTGAGGATAGATGATTTAAGAAGAAGATAATATGATAGATGATGATTTAAGAAGAACATGGTGGAAATAAAGTGGCTGACAGAGCATAGTTGAATATGATAGAAAATAGGCTGTGGGTGGCGCAGTTAAGATGCTGTGCCTGTTAACCAGCAGGCCAGGGTTCGAGACCTGGGTCGGCCCCACAAGACAGGGTGAGCTCCTGTCCTTAGCCCAGCTCTGCGACGCAGCTGGATCCAATCGTATGGGCTCTGCCTTTCCATTGGACTAATTCAGTGGCGTGGAGAGGGGGATCTGCTGCTTGGGTAACAGCCTATCCTCCATAACAATCCAACCCAGGCTTTCGTGCTTCGCATGCAGCGTGTGCAGCGCTGAGCACGATCCCAGAGTCTTCCAAGACTGACGGAGGCCTGCTTTTTTGTAGAAGTGACTGGATTTTGTGGCTTCATCTACTGCTGTATCTAAGAGATAAACTCTTTTGTTTTTGTTTTAATAAAGTCTATTCAAAGGAACTGCTGGAAGGGGAGACGGAACTATCCTGGGAACTGTCCTGCACCCCTGGGCATTGCCTCTCACCACTGCCTGTTGAAGCAGCAGAATTTATTCCGAAGGGAGAACGTGCCTGACACATATAGCAGCGCCAGGAAAAGGAGCAATAGTCACAATCTGAGCTCAGATGTGGTCCTGCCAAAAATATGTCAGTAAAGGATCTGAGCACCCCAACCCCATCTGTTCATTAAATGGGTTAAATTATTTTGAGCTGCAGTGGCTCAGTAGTTAAAGATGCTTTGCTGGTCACCCTGAAGGCTGGCAGTTCAAGACCCAAGCACTGCAAGACGGAGTGAGCTCCCATCACTTGCCTGGCTCCTGCCAATCTGCCAAGTTCCTTGAACCACAGAGCCACAGCAGCCCCTTTTCTTCAATGTTAAGTCCAGAGATGAAAACAAGTTGCATCTCTTTTCACCCTTACGGACAGGGGGGTCCAAACCTCAGCCTGAGGTCGATGCAGCCCATGGATAGCTCCCACCTGGCCCATGACAGGACCCCTGCATCCAGCTCATGGGCAAGCCTTGCAGTGTCTCTAATACACTCTTATCTGTAAATTTATGTAAATGTATTCCAATTTGATGTTAATTATTTTTCTGGCCCCTGGCACAGTGTCAGAGAGATAATGTGGCCCTCCTGTCAAAAAGTCTGGACACCTCTGCTTTAGGGCATGATTTTCTAATTTTGGTTCTTAGTGGGTGCCTATATCAAGGAAGGAAGGAATACCCTCCCCAAATTTGCTGCTTCTAAATGCATCCGTTTTGGCTGGGTATTGATGAGTGACTCTTTGATTGTGTGTGTGTGTGTGTGTGTGTGTGTGTGCGTGTGCGTGCGCGCGTGTGCGTCTTTTATTACAAACTGTGTCATGCAACACGTCTCTCTTGCAGAAGCTGCTGCTGAGCTGCTTTGGGCTTTGTGGAGGAGGATCGCTCCAGCACTAGACCTGGGATGTGACTTCAGATTTGGGGCAGAAGGCCATGTTGGAAGACGGAGTGCTGGATCAGAGGGGCTTTGGGCCTGATCCCACAGGCAACTCTTGTTGAGCCAAACAAGCTTCATCTCCACTCCGTTCTTGGCAAGCCCAGATCCAGCTGTTCATCATAGACCGCTGTGTAGACCATGGCAAATTTACTAGAGGCACAGAAAGCCCACTAGCCCCCAAAGGGTATGAAAAGACCTCTTGGGCAGCAGAAGAGTGATGGAGAGGAGGCCTGAGAGCAGTACATCACCGGAGGCCCTCTGGAGGAAAGGAGGGTGCTAATGTTGGCAATCCCCAGATGGAGAAAGCCGCTCCCAAAGCGGGAGGCAGCAGTGCCAGCCACTTCCCAGGATTCCTGCCACTTTTTGGGAACATACACTTTGGAGGGGGGGGGGTTACTTTGTTGCTGGATGGGGTAGATTCCCAGCACCCGCCCCTTCTGCTGACCTTCCCCTACTGCAGCCTGGCAAGGATGCTTAAGGCAACTAATTTATTGCTTCATCAATGACCAGGATCGTCAAGACTAAAAATATAAACAAGTAGTTAGGAAAAAAAACACTGTCAGCATTTCAGGAAAACGATTATGCAACCAAGAAGGGAAAATTCAGGGCACAAAAGGCCACAGAGAGAGAAATTCCTGAGCTGCACCAGGCTGGGCAAGCCACAGGGAGAGCCCCAGGCCAGCCAGAGAGGAGTGGGGCGGGAGGGGGGGGGCTGAAGGGGCAGCAGCCTCCCCCACTGCAGGCAAGCCAGGTGGTCTGCCCAACAGGCAGCCCTGAGCAGCTCCAGAGGGCACCCAGCCTCAACCCAGACACACCAGAGCACCCAAATCCCCAAAGACCAAGGCAACGCCACAAGTACAGAAGTCTGGATCATTCCTGGCTAGGACGGAAAGTCTTCTTTCCCACCAAAGATGCCACCCTGCACTGCAGGCAGCCATCAAGGGTCCTCTGACTGCCCCTCTATTGTCAGGGGAGTGGTGGGAGGAGGGTTCTGACCACTGCATCAGACTGATGGAGATACCAGGACTTCCACCCACCCTTTCCCACCGCCCCAACACTGCAGTGTGGATATCTGCCAAGGGGAGGAGGAGAAAGACCTATAGGTGCTGAACTGGTTTGTCCAGTTCAAAGTCCCCTTCATTTCAAGGGAGACTCTCTCCCTCAACAGCAGCTTTAAGGCCCTCACAGAATAACTGATGGCCACCAAATTCCCAAAGACACCCCCAAAACTGCCTGTGGCAAGGCTCCTTTTCCAAGAAAGGCTTCCTTTGCCTGACTCTGCTCCCCAGCGTGCCCCTCTCTGAACTCCAGGCACAAAAGGGCCATTTCCACACAAGGAGCTTCCATCTTGTCAGGAGCTGGAGCAGCTGCCCTCTTTAGGAAGGGGGCTGTTCAGAAACTCAGGAGGCGGCTCTCTTGGCGCCAAATGAGCCAGAGCCTCCAGCTGATTTCAAGGGTGCCACCTGCAAGTTCCCCTGCCCTTCTCTAACTTCGGCTTTTCACCCCTAATGGAGCTACAGAAAGCACTAAGAGGGATGGACAGTGTGGTGCCCAGAAGGCACACTGGGGCTGCCTACGTGCCCACCTCCCCCCAAAAGCCTGCCTGCCGAAGGTCCATGGAACAGCAGAGACCTGCCACTTCCCTCTGCCAAGGCACAGCAGCAGCCATATGACCCCAGAGTGACTGGCCTTCACTTGTGCCCTAAGGCACTTTGCCAGGCAACAGTACAACCCAAACCCAACAGTGTCACCTTGCCCTTCCCTGAGAACTTGAGGCCTGCCAGAGTAGCAGTGAGTGGAAGGAACAGCCCCCTTGGGAGCCTGGAGGCTGCAAGACACGTCTCCAAACACAATGATCCAGATTCGGGAGACAGCCATATCCCACAATGTACAACCAAGCTCTGGAAATGGAGTGCAGGGAACTGTGGTATGGCAGGCCAGACTTTAGTGCTGGAAACAAAGGACACTGCAGTGAGCTCATGCTTTGTGATGGACTGAGGAGGGTCTCCTCTGTCATCAAGCCCCTGAAGAGCAGCAAGTTGAGGCCAGTGCAGGAGCCCATGAGAGGTGCACTGCTTGTGTGCTTGCAGGATGCTGCCAGAAGAGATCAGCCCCCAAAAGGAGGCTTCTCCATGCTCACATCACCTTGCAGCAGCGCCTCTTCTCCACTGGTGCCTCTTCAGTGGGAGCAGTTAGCCTGAGAAGGGGGGGATCCCCACTGGCCACAGTGAAAAAGACAGAGTTTTGCTCAGAGTCAGAGAACGGAAGGTCACTTGAGCCAAGCAGGAAGTCCTCTGCATGGTGCCTCTGCAGTTTGGCAGCCGCTCGCTGGCGCTTCAAGTCTGCAAGTGTGTGGCGGGCCTTCTCCTTGCCAAGGCTGGTGGCAAGTCCATCCTGTGTGGCCAGCTGGTAGGAGACGCTGCGATCCAGGCGCCTGGAGTGGGCCGAGCCATTATGGTGGGACAGCTCCGTTTCTGGCTCCTCTGCCTCCACCTTGGGGTCCTGCTTGGACACAGGAAAAAACGGTGAAGACGGACGTTTCACACATACCCAGACAGCCACCCGTGAATGGGCAGGTGGCAAGTGCCACATTTCCCACATGAGTTCAGAGGACACTCCAGCCGTGAAGTTGCCTCTCGGCCCAGAAAATCCTAACCAGCACCCAGAACAAAATAAATAAATCAAAATTCCATATGCAAGTCATACAAATCTACCTATCGACAGTATTTCTAAACGGCTTTTCAACTACAAAGTTCACAAAGAAAATGAAAAAATTAACAGCTACAAATTCCACAGCTGTTGCTGTCTGTGACAGATCAGAGGAGAAATCCTGGAGAGCTGGTGGCAGCTCAAGGAAAGTGTCCTCCAACGTGCAACAGCCAATTCCAGGCTTGGTGTAATTAAAAAAGGGCTGAGAATCAAAATGTCAATATTATGCCATTGTACAAACTGAAGATGAGGCTCCAGCTGGAGCGCTGTGTCCAGTTCTGGTCGCACATCTCCAAGATGTGGACAACCTCCAAATGCTAGATGCAGGGGAGGCACCTGGACGCAGGTGTCTTGTGTGCTCCCGGAGGCGTCTGGTGGGCCATTGTGTGATTCAGGATATGGCCTGATCCAGCAGAGGCTCTTCTTATGTTCTTATGACAAGCAGCAAAGGAGAGGAACCAAAAGTATTAGGGGACTGGGGCATCTCCCCTACCGGGAAAGGCTAAATTCCCTCCAGAATTTGGGCCACTCTAGAAAACAGGCACCTCAGGGGGACATGATGGAGGCATACAAAATTATGCAAGAGATGGGTAGAGTGAACAGAGGGAGGTCCTTTTCCCTCTCGCACAACTCCAGAGCCCAGAGACACCAACTAAAATTTTCTGGAGGGATATATTAGAACAGACAAAAGGAAATACAGGTACAACCTTGTTATATACAGATTTTTTTATACATGGATTTGACGCAACACGGCCACTGCAAATCACAGTTTTAAAAACTGCTTTTCTACTGTTGTAGAGAGGAAGTCATCCAAGCAGCCATTCCATTCTTCAGTCTCAGAATTAAACCCCTGCAGATTGTCGAAAGCCAAATTTAATCAGAAGGGTTAAGATTCTTAACCAAATTATTCAGTTTGCAACAGGAAAAGGGAACATAGTCCAGAGGAGCCCACCAGCACCTGCTGACTACAAACTGACAGTGAAGTCTGGCCAAAGACAGGGGCATGATTTGCGTGCAGGGTTTGGGACTTCTCCAACTCACCAAAACCCGCAGCTGGAGCTCAGTGTTTGTCTGCCGGTCCTCGTCCTCCGCCTCTCCCTCAGTCTCACGCTGACCCACCTTCTGCCAGACAATGGCCTCCTTCTCATGCTCTTTGCGATAGAGGTTGGTGCGTTCTGTCACACTTACCCGGCGTACCACTTTCCTGGAGGTGAAGGAGAGCAAATGGCTCGGCCAGGCTCTTCTCAGGCTTCAGCCCAGCCCACTGAGGTTCAGGAAACCCTCTCACTCAAGTCCTCTTTAGGACTCGAGTAAAGAGCCATTTGTTCCTGGCTCCTCACCCAGTTCTCACCCAGTTCCCCTTAATCTCACCCAGTTCCCCTTAGTCATCCCTCCTCAGGCTACTAGGCAATGCTGGTTCAACCCTCTGCCTGCTCCCAGTTTCACTGTCCATACCCTCGGCTGCCAGCACTGGAGGTGCGGCGTTGAAGCAGTGACTTGTGCTTGTCATGTGACTTCATGATGGCATCATGCTTGTGCTTCAGCTCCAGGAGCTTGGCGCGCACCTCTTCATCTGCACACACATCTTGTGAGAAAGGGAAAGAGAGAACTGTCACCATCCCCCAGACGCTCAAGCCTGCTGGAGCAACTCCTCCCTATTTCTCTGATAAGGAGTGGAAAGTGGGAAGGAGGCAAGACTAAATGTGCTGTATTTGTAGGAGACAGGAGTGCGCCTCCCCCCCGAGACCCCCGAGAGAGAATGGGGAGTCCAAGTTAGGGGGATCACATGTCTGAAATTTGTCAGTGTACTCCCACATTCTCTCACGTTTTGCTCAATAGCCATATGGGTCTTTGGCCCCTGAAGACCACATGACACTGTTAAGAAGGATGTGGCATCAGAGCCCCAGAACAAAACTGACAAGAACACAAGCAGCCAAAGCCAGCGCCACAGTTCTACTGGCCTCAATGCACCTCCCCCCAGCTCACCAAGTGGGGTCTCATCCATCACTGACTTCCCATTGAGGTCTGCTCCATGTGCAACCAGCAGTTCCACCAGATGGATCTGTTAGCAGCAGGGAAGAGGTTTTAGTGAAACAACAAAGAATTACAAATCAATCCATACCCTGTTAGTGTAAAGAACTCATCACCCAAGCTGCAGAGATGGCCAGTGATTGGGGTAGTTTAAATGGGTGGGGACCTGGCTCTTGGCCCTGACAAATGAACAGAACCACTCTGAAGCTTCAGAGTACCTCTGGGTAGTTGCCATTACACTGGGGGCAGGCATTACACTGGGAGAAGGGGACGGCTTGACACTTCTAGGCTGTCACTGGTGGAACTGGGATGTTGAGACTCTTGTCTAACCATTCCCTACTCTAAAATGAGGAATCCGGGATCAATGCTGTGCCAGGTCAATGCAAATGCCATTTGAGGCTGCATTAAGAGGACTGGAGCTTCCAAGTCCCGAGAAGTATTAGTTCGTCTTTATTCAGCATTGGTGAGACCTCACCTTGAGTCCTGTGTTCAGTTCTGGGCTCCTCACTTGAAGAAAGATGCAGCCAAACTGGAGCAAATCCAGATGAGAGCGACAAGAATGATCAGTGGGATGGAAGGGAAACCATACCAGGAAAGGTGGGGGGAATTGGGATGTTCAGCCTGGAGAAGAGGAGGCTGAGGGGAGACCTGATTGCCCTCTTCAGATACCTGAAGGGCTGTCATAGGGAGGAAGGGGCCAATTTGTTCATAGCTGCTTCTGAAAGCAGGACTAGAACCAATGGGGACAAACTGCAAGAGAGGAGATTCCGGTTGGAGATCCGGAAAAAATTCCTGCTGGTGAGGGCGGTTCGGCAGTGGAAGAGATTGCCAAGGGAGGTGGTGGACTCTCCCTCACTGGGGATCTTCAAGCAGAGGCTCGATGAGCACCTGTCGGGGATACTCTAGGGGGATTTCCTGCTGCAGGCAGGGGGTTGGACCAGATGACCTACTAGGTCCCTTCCAACTCTATGATTCTATGACAGGTCATGCACACCCCATGCAGCCATAATAAAAATGCTACACTCCAATAATCCCAGCTCCAGGCTGAGAAAAAAAGGATTTCAAATTCTGGGTAGGTATATATTACTCTGTGGACTGAGGCTACATTACTCCAGTGTAGGATATGGTTCTGCTTATCCTACACTGAAATATGCTGAGCACCATCAAGCTCCTCCTGGCACTTTGCAACCTTATTTAATTTAATTATTTATTTATTTGATTTGTACTCCGCATTTCTCCCCAAAAGGCACCCAAACCTTAACAGATGGGCTGGAAAGCCTTCTTCTTCCCAATATTCACCACATTTGGTCCCTGGTCCTTCCCCAGCCACCCAGAATTGTCTTTCTTTGGAGTATCTTTCAAGATTCCCAAATTGTTTTCTTACAGGCATTCAGAATTCAGGCCACCCACTCTTTTCCTAGATAGGAACTGCTCTGGAGCCTCCTGCATGATGCACCAAGAATCCAGGAGCAGTGCAGCTTGGATTCCTCTCTCTGAAGCAGGCATGGCTGGGAACAACTGACTGCTGGCATTACTCCATCTGCCCTTCACCTCCTTGGCTCAGCTCCCAACAGAATGTACCAAGGGATGCAAGTGCCATCTGGCCCCAATAAGATTACCAGTGTCAATACATTCCAGGAAAGGCGTCCCCAAGCTGGCTTTGCCACCAGGGGGCAGCATCCCACTGAAAACAAGGTGCTTCCTCACAAATCCACATGCCCTTCCCTCTGCTTCGGGGATCTGTCCCGCCAGCCTGAAGCACTCACCTGACCCCAGCAAGCAGCAGCGTGCAGCGGTTGCCAGCCATCATTATCCATGGCGCTCATGCTGGCCTTGTGCTCCAGCAGCAGCTCAGCAGCCTGCAGGTAGCCATTGGCTGAGGCAATGTGCAGCTGTGGGCAGAGAGCATGGTGAGATGGAAGGCAGGGAGAAAATGGGCAGCATTCTCTGGGAACAGAACTACACACAACAAAGGGAAAAAGCATGCCTGTTGCCCCACTGATTCAGCCCAAGCTGCTGCTAGGATGTGGGTGGTTTCCATCAAGGGGCAGCCAAACCAGGCCGAGCATTACAGGCACCACCAACAAGTGCAGTACAGAACCACACATGCACTGTGTGCCACTGTCTGGCACCACTATGCAACTGCCTCACATGGGACTGGCCTAGTGCTGTATCTGGCTCCAACTTATCCACAGCATAGGTTCTCCAGAGCTTCAGATAGGACATCCTTAGGTCTACCTGGAGATGCTATCAGGAACTGAACCTACCCAGACATTCTGAATGCAATCCACAGGCTCAACCTCTGGGCTACAGCCTCCTCCAAGGAACAACAAAATTCAGCAAGGGCAACAAAATGTGTGTCTTAACCTTGCGGACTTACGCTCAACTTGGACAGGAATTGAGAACCTCCCTCTGAAAGTTGGCAGCAGCACCCTCAAAGAAGAGACTGGCGCAGGCAGATGGGGGTGGCAAGGGAGGAGAGAGCCTATTTTGGGGAGCTGTGGACTGGGAAGGACTAAATCACTCTTAGCTCACCAGCAGCCCTACAATTGACACCACCTCATTTTGAAAGGGAGCCCATTCAAGTTTCTTCTATGAAGAGGGAGGATGAAAGAGGTAGTTAGAGCCAAAAGGTGCACAGATTGCCCCAAGCATCCCTCTCACCAAGGTGGCACTGTGGTCCAGTGGAGTGTTCAGGTCAACACCTTCCTTCACCAGCCGATGTATGTCATTCAGCATCACACGTTCAACGGCTGAGCGGGATTCCTCAATTGTCTCCTGAGTTATACCTGCAGGTTGGGAGGGGGACATGCATTCCAGGATGAGCAGCAGCAGCAGCTCTGAGCAACTAACCAAAAGCACTCTTTGCAGGGACCCCAACTCAGTGTTGCTGTAGCACTACAAGCCTCAGAGCCGCAGCCATCCAGCAGACACTTCCTCACTGGCCATTCCCAAAGCAGCTGCCAAATCCCCCAGCTGCAGAAATGGCCTTTTCCTCCCCATCTGCAAAGGTCCTGGAGGGTGTGACTGCCTCCTTTACTCTCAGTCCATGTTTGAGCTCCATTACTTGCATGTTACATGTTCTGAGATAGAACATGGTACTTGACGGAGAAGCACTGAGCTTCCAAGGAGGCATCAAGCTGGTCTCTGCAGGAGGCAAGGTGAACTTTCTGGCTGTCTAGGGCTCTTATTCACAGAACTAGAAGGCAGAGGCATAACCTCTGCTGGGATCAGAAAAGACATTCTTGTGGCAGAATGAGAGGAAGGACCTCAGCAAAGGATCACTGAGAGCCGAGTGGTGATGGGGCCACTTTCAACCCTGAAAATGCTACCATGCTAGCTAGCAGGAGACAACCAGGAGCTTGTGGGGGTTGCTGGGAGCAGAGCAATAAGCCTTGCAAATCTACTATGCTAAATCTCCAAGGGCCGATAGTACTAGGGTTACTATGCCAGTCCCACATTAAACAATCCAAGAGAACTAGGGCAGAGGTGACAGATAGTCCCAATCCAGACCGGAAGACCTGAACCCACCTTGGTCAGCCATGGCGGTTTCAATGTAGTCCAACGTTGCGTCATCCTCACAGAGGTCATACGGCATGTTCCCGTCTGAGTTGACAGCAAGCAGGTTGGCACCTCTGGGGAAGGAAGGAGAGGCAGTCAAGGATCCGGAGGCAGTGAAGAGACCAGAGATCTTCTCACCCCTGTGTCCAGTATCCAGCTCTCTGTGCTTGGCATCAGGTGAAACAGATACAAAGGGTTATTTTTGTTCAGGAGCAGCCTCAGAAACGGCTCTCGGAAAACATGCAGCTTACCGAGAGCCTTGCAGATTCAGTTTCTCCTCTCACTCAGCAAAGGGACAGTGCCTGCAACAGGATCCTACTCCCCTAGGGTACACTGCCTCTCTTTTGGCTGGCCCAACAGCCATGGAAGGGGTCTAGCAGAGAAGGCAACAAGGCACCGTCACTCAAAGAGTGAGGCCAGTTTAATCAAGGCTGGCACTGGAAGCAGCATCAAGACAATTCTCCCAGTGAGGCTCTCGACCAGGGACTCTAAACTTTCTGGCAGGACAGCCACATCCTCCTTCTGATACTGTGTCAGGGGTATCACAGGAAGGGAAAAAAAGAATTGATTTATATTTCAAATTTGAACAAATTTACATGAATATATTAGTGACGGAACTTGTGAATGAAACACTTTCCAAAACAAAAAGAGAGGATGATCTTCAAACCAGTTCATCAGCACTTTCATGCAGAGAGAGGAGGTGTGTTAAGCCTCTCCAGCCCTCAAAATACCCTCCCGAGGGTGGAGAGCAGAACTCCCTTCACCTCCAGAGGATTAGAGGGCTTGCCCAAGGGCTGGATGGAGAGAGCTTGCTGAGGGCTGAATGGGGGCTCACTGGGGGCTGCATGTGGCCCCAGGGACGGGGTTTGGAAACCCCTGCTCTAGACCAGCAGACTCCAAACCACATCCCACCGAGTCCCATGTTTACCCATCCATGCAGTAGCAAAACTTTTCCATTCCATGCTATGGAGATGCTCTAGGAGGATTTCCTGCTACAGGCAGGAGGTTGGACTAGATGACCTACTGGGTCCCTTCCAACTCCAGGATTCTATGATTCTCTACAAGATCAGTTACAGATTCTTGCTGACTGATTCTGAATTACCATTACCAAAAGCATGGTCAGTAACAGGGCTGAAGTCCTACTTCTAGGAGATCCCTGCAGGCAGCCAACAGCACTAGCAAGAGAATTCCTCTGTTAACAATATACTCCCATTAAATATTTATCAACCTACAAGCTGGATTCAAAGCAAAAACAACAAAGCCTAGAAACATGACCTTGATGCGGGACGAGGTGAAGAGCCCAACTAATGATGCTGGTGGAGGAGACCACCTTGCCAGTGCCAGAATGGATCAGGGGTTGGCCTGGCTGGAAGGAGCCTTTAATGAGTGGAGACTGTTGTCCAGGACTCAGGACTGTCAATGCAGCCCTTGCCTTCTTGGAGAGAAAAAAGGGAGCCTGAAGTCTCATGAAGACAAGGAAGCTCTGTTCTTGTGACAGTTCGGAGGCAGATTCTTGGGAGACATTCCACATGTGCAGCTGAAGAACAGTCCATGTGCTGAATGGTTCCTTTAACCACCATGCAGCAGAGAAACCCCAAGACCGTCTGCTCAGCCCTTGCTACCAAGGTATTTGGCCGTACGTCAAAACTTACTCCCTCTGCAGGAAAAAGCATGTGGTCTCCCACTAACCTCTGGTCCCAGGTTTCACAACTGTTGACCAGCCTTACATGGAGGATAACACTGTGTGCTTGCATGTGCACAAAGCAAGAGTGGGAAATGAGGCCCTCAGCTGCTTCCAGAAGGGGCATCTAGAGCACCTCAGCCCTGTTATGTCTCGTTCTTTCTTGCTGCCCTCAACAAAACTTGATGGCTTTTCTTGAAACAGACCTATCCCAGGCCAATGATGACCCAAAGCTCACATATGCAGCATTCTTGAAAGCTGCTGGATGCTACCCCTTACATGAGCTGTCCTGTGGGATCAGGCCTGGGATCCAGTTCTATGGGATTCCAGTATCCAGCAGCAACCAGTAAAGGATTCCCAAAGAGAAGTGCTCGTCTGAGGGCATTACAGATTCAGTTTCTCCCTCCTCTCACCCAGCAAGGGGGCAGTAGCTTCCTCAGGATCCTGCTTCTCCAGGACACCTCCCCCCTCTTTCTCAGCAGACCCAACACCCAGCAGACTCAAAACAGAGGCTCCTGCCCATGCAGCTTCTTCGCCCTTACTTTTCAATGAGGAGTTTCACTAAATGCAGATGTCCGCAGGTGGCAGCAGCATGCAGCGGTGTCCAGAGCTCACTGTCACAGGCATTGACATCAGCGCCAGCTTCCAGCAGCAGCTCAACAATGTCCCCATAGTCATCGATGCAGCACTAACAGAAAGATAGGATGGAAGAAACATGGACACAAGAGGTGTCAGTGAATCTCAAAAGAAGAAGGCTGCCTGCTCATCAGTAGAGTCATCAGAATATAAGGATCCTGAAAGATCAGATCCAGCTAGTCCAGCTCCTTGTATCTCAGTGACTCAGCAGAAGCTCAGGCCCAGTGACACAAGAGCTTCATTTGAACTTGAAACAATATCAGTTGGCCACTGCTGTGTATTTGTTCCCAGGTCTTCTAGCCATTTAAAAATTTATTATCTGAGCCTAACATTTCTCCGTATTTGTTTTGGTGGCTTGTCAAAGGCAAAAAAGGTGTTACAACACCCAGCAGCTGCATACAGATGTTCCTGGCTGGTGCAGAGAGTTTGTGCTGGAACTAAAAAGCAGGTAGGCAGTTTGGAAGTGTCAGTTGAGCAACATGTCTGCCTCTCCTGCTGCCTTGAAAGAGACTGGAGAAGTTTAAAGCAAACATGCTTCCTCTTGTTGACTGTCAGTTCCTCCTTGCCCAATCTGTGTTTTAATGGATGTTCTTTGGTACCAACAGTGGTACCAACAGATATTCAGTGCAACTGCTTCTTTTTGATCAGCAATTGCTGAGCACACCATGAAAACTGGGCAGAAAATGTATAGCTCTCTTATCCACCATTGTTAAATGCCACTGAACACTCCAGTAAGAGGCCACGGAAATGTATAAACTACATCAATGGAAAAGAAGCTGTTGCACCAAATAGCTCTTGGCATCCCTGCTCCGCCATTAAAATACAGACTAATTACACACTTGGGAAAGAAATATTCTGGTGTTGTGTGTGAGAGAAAAGAGCATCTCTCTATCCACTCTATGCATCCCATGCATAATTTTGTATCCAACAGCAGAGGAGACCAGGGCCAGAGAAAATGGCAACCTGAAAACTGCAGAGGCAGTTTTGAATATCAATTTCTGGGAACACAACAGCGGGAAAGGAATGCAGCCCTCAAGTCCTGCTGGTGGGTTTCCAGGAGGCCACTAGGTTTCCTGGTTGGCCACTGTGGGAAGCAGGATGTTGGACAAGGTGGGTCTTTGACCTGATCCATCAGAGGTCCTCTGAAGATCTATGGCCCCTGCCAGATGTCACATTCTGACAAGATGCAAGCCAAGAGTGATTGAAGCTTTTGCTCCCTGAAGCCAAGCAAGGGTGGGGATGTGCCATCAAATTCACATATACAAAGGGTACTTCCCCTAAAGGAGGGAGGACAGTCTGCCAGCCCAGCCTGCAGAAGAGACATTGACTAATCACAGCTCTACCACCATCTTCTTCACTATGCAAAGGAAGGAAAAGAGGTCTGGGATTAAAGACTCAGCAGGGCTCATTTTTAACAAGCACTTACAGCATACCAGGGATCAACAGAAAGAAATATTTCAACCATTTGGCCTGGCTGATGATGCATTCCACAGCAGAGCAGAATTTGTGCCAGAAAGAAAGGGCAGCTCATGTTAACTGTGCAGGACTTTGCAGTGCCTGGCTGAAGACAGAAGCAGGAAAGGCTGGCCTTGGAGCCTCAAGGAGCAGGCTTTACTGAAGCCCCTCAACACTGAAGGATCAGTGGAGTGGGGGGTGTCTCGTGGAAAGCTGCACCATCTATGCTGCCTGACCTTGGATGATTGAATATCTGGGGTTTTTTGAAAGCAAATTTCACATCACAGAGTACCATGGCACTGTTGATGGGCATCTTCAGAGTGCAAAAGGAGCAAGGAGCAAATCATATTGCTGGGTACTCATACCCGGGGTGATGGGAAGTCATTGGAGAGCTACCCCTCAGTCAGTCAGTGTATCCTCCCCACAGTGTGACTGTGGTCCTCCTTGACAAAATATTAATCACATTGTGTCCAAGTGTCCATCAAGAGCTTATACCGGCCCAATGTACCAATATTTTCCAATATAGACCACTCTGTCCTTGAATGTCTGGGTGAACTGGACATTAACATCTGACTTACCATAAGTCCATGTATTTGCCATACACTAAATAAACAAGCAGTGGAGAGCTTGAAAAGTAGGTGTTTGTCTCACCTGATGCAGCGCAGTAAGGCCATCTTCATTGTATAAGTTGGGGTTGAGCCCACTCTGAAGAAACCGGTGAACTGTTGGAGGAAAAAAGAGATTATAATAAATGCACATTTTGGGGACAAGGACTATTGTGCTCTGCACTCTGTTATTTCACAGAAGCAGACCAGTCAAAAGGTGCCAAGAATACAGAGAGGGCAAAGGAAAACCGGCATGGTCAGCCAAGAACCAGGAGACTGAGAGGAGCCCTTTGCAGCAGGTTGTCGTCTGACTCGGGACAAATTACTGACACTGGCAACGGAACCAACAATGGAGGAGAGAGTTGGTGAGGTCCTGATTTTGAAAATTCAGGGTTAACCATTTTTAATCTACAAGATAAGGAAATATCCTGTACACATATACACATGTATGTATACACACACATCTTGTGGAAAGCTGCACCATCTATGCTGCCTGACCTTGGATGATTGAATATCTGGGGGTTTTTGAAAAAAATTTCACATCACCCCAGGACTTTCTGAGGTTAATATCTTGGGGGCCAAATAACCTCCACAAGGGACCTGACTCTGACACACATTATTTCCAAGCTATTCTGAACACTGATGTTCTGGTGCTTGCTTCGTCTCACTTCTTGGGATGACGTCTATGCTGGTATTCTAGAAGAGGTTGTGTTTCTGTGTTTTCTGGGTTGCAGGCCGGATGGTTTTTTCCCCCTTCTCTACTCAGAGGAGAGTGCAGTGCCAAGTACATCAGAAGTACTCCTGGCTCACAATCTGCTAGAGCCCCACTGCACACTCAGATTCCAAGCCACAGGAGACATGCAGACCTCAGATGGACAGCAAGCAAGATGCTTAACCATGAGTTCTGAAGGTCTGTGATTAACTGCAGCCCTCCTCCCTCAGCATTCAGCTGTATAAGAATCAGGAATTGTCCACTCCCAAAGAAGTGCAAACTCTCAGTGGAAGACCACGGCCACCGTCTCCTCTCTGCTCCTTCCCAGTCACCACTGGTTATCACTCATACTTCCAAGTGTTGTCACAGATGCACCCACATTCTGAGCAGTTGCAAACTTGGAAACTCCCTTCCCTCCCCCAAACCATATGCCTTTGAAGCATGGTCATGACACATGGAATTTACAATCCAGAATTCATCTGTCAAGTTCCCAGTTAGATAGGAAGTCCTGGTAACACCAGGACTAAGGGCAGCGTTTCTCAAAGTGGGGGTCGGGACCCCTTTGGGGGTCACCTAGAGCTTTCCTGGGGGTTGCCTAAAGATCCCTGGTGCAGGGGGCAAGGTCAGGCTTGCCAGACCTCCGGCTGTAGCTGTAGCTGCGCGTGCAGTGGGGCTGACAGAGAGCCTCAGGGCCCAATCCTATGGATGCCTACTCTGAAATTAATCCCATATAGTCAGGGGGGCCTTAACTCCCATGTAAATGTGGATAGGATTGCAGTCTCAGGGCCCAATCCTATGCATGCCTACTCTGAAATAAATCCCACTGTGTTCCATGTGTGCACAGAACACACATTTCATTTGTAACAATGAAAATACATCCTGCATATCGGATAATTACGATTCATAACAGTAGCAAAATTACAGTTATAAAGTAGCAACGAAAATAATTTTATGGGTTGGGGGTCCCCACAACATGAGGAACTTACAAAGGGGTCACGGCGTTAGGAAGATTGAGAACCATTGACTAAGGGTGTCACTCCAGGACAGGTGTACTGGACTCCCCACACAGTACTGGCTGCCAAGCATCTCATTTTCAAAAAAGGATAAAGCTTCCTCCACGATCTCATGGACTGAGGACCTGAGAACACTCTCCATCTATTAACTAATGGCATCTAAAATCTGGTTCCAAGAGGACACCTATCATGCTACTGGCATAGCAAAGGAACACATCTCTGCCCTTGGAACTCAGTCATACCATGCAATTCCGAAGGCCACCCAGCCACTCACTTTGCCTTTTTGCCCATTCCTTCCCTCCACTGCAGAACTGCTTCATCAAATTTTTGCTACCACCTGCCGTATTAGTTCAAAAAGTTAAGAAAACTATGAATCAATAAAAGCATTTTGAAAATTCCAGCTTATCAACACTGGAGAATATGCAGGGTTTTCAAACTTCATAGGAATCCTACATGATGCAAGGGATGGTTTCATTACAAAGTAAAGACATCCTACATGGGAGCGCATGATTGGAGAAAGGAGCAGCAGCAGCAAGCCTTGACTACTACTCCACATGGAGCATAATCCGAACCATGTCTACTCAAAAATAAGCCCCATTGTGTTGAATGGAACATACTCGCAGGAAAGCGTCTTTAGGATTGCAGCCATAGAGTTGGCGGGTCAGATCTTGCAACGGATTGTGCAGTCTTGCCATCAGAATGCAATAGGAGGGTCTTCAGTGCATGTCCATGAGCATACAAACTGCAGCCTTCACATAGCTTAGCTTCCTCTCTTACCTTTGGCCAACAAACTCCCAGGAGTACTCAGAATTTAAAGAATAAATATATACAAATTTACCGGTATTGTTATAACAGTACATGTTGTAAGATAGCATTTTCAACACACTTGAATATCAGTTCCAACAACACTTGACGTCAAGTTTTGTTTCAGCAGCACATGGTCTTGATTTCATAAAGGCTGCCAACTTCCTAGTCTGACTGTGTTGGAAGTGTCCCAATGTGTTGTGCTGCACCAAGGAGGTGCTCCCTCACATATTCTATGAATTTGGTTGGAGCCTCGATTGGCAATTGCCTGGGAACCCTCAGGTAGGGTCTCCAACAGAAAAACCGTGAGAAAAGAATCAATCGTGACACTTCGCACTGAATGCTGTCTTCAGATCTTATTGGGACTTCAAGGCCACTCTTTATTCCCACCCACCCCCCACATTTCACCATTGGGTCTTGAGCATCCACTGAATGCCCTTGAATGTTTTATAGCCTGCGCGTCTGTCAATATTGGCTGGATCCCTTTGGTGCTTAAACACTGTCAGTGACCATGTGCCGTTGACACAGGTGTTTTCCTGCTGCAGCGGCACTTCCTTGCGTTTCTTTCTGGAGAGACTTGGCAGACTCAAGGCTGGAAAAATAAAGCCCTCCTCCACTTCTAAAGCATTTAAGGTCTTCACAAACCTCCATTAAGGCAGGTTATTTTGATGTCAGTTTCACGGAAAGAAAAGCCTTTGAAGTCAGGTTTCCATGATCCAGTATATTGCTGACAGTCTAATAAAAGCTGGAAAAAAAATGGTTGCAGTAGCTTCAGTAGCAACAGGACTTCTGCTTGATTTCTGAAGACCAGCAGTGTGATCACTTCTGTGTACTTCCTTTGTAAAAGGATACTTTGGAGTATAGTTCCCTGACATTTGTTGGGATATTTGGAGCTCCTGAGTACCTCTGCTGGGATCCAAAGTACCCTTCCTCACCATCAGGGGAGTCCCCCTGGGGTCACAGCCTCAGAGTAGGCAGCACACAGGTGGATTTGTGGGACTTCCATTCATCTGCAAGCCAGCAGGAGCATTACCTTGAACTGAGAATTGTCACACAACTCATCCCCGCTTGTGCCTACCAGACTGCCCCCCAAGAAACTGACTGAAACCACACATCAGTGACCTTCAGGTGCAAAGTGAGAAAGCCTCCCAAAGTTTGAGTGGATGCCCCCTTCTTTCCTCTTGCTTATATCCTGGAGGGTTTGGGTTGTGTGTGTGCAGACAGCTTCTTTCTCCAAAGAAAGAAGCTTCCTGGTTTGAAAATCTTGTACAGTCATGATACAAGAGTCACTTGTGTTATTAAAGGAGCTCATGGGGACCCCTCTGGTTCTGAGAGAGGCTGTCAACCTCCCTGCTGAATTTGAGCTGGAGCAATGACACAGGGTGCAATCCTAACCATGGCTATTCAAAAGTAAACTCCATTGTGTTCAATGGGTCCTACTCCCAGGAAACTGTCTTTAGGATTGCAGCCATAGTTAGTTGCTTGAGCTTCAAGAACAACCAGTTGCTTGGTTGTCTTAAGTGGGACCTCAAAAGTTGGGTTGGTTGAGGGGTATCTTCTGTGTCAAAGGATAAGATGGGTTTGCGTCTGAGGGGCTGGGTTAAGGGTCTTCTCACAAAGGGGGAAAAGGTGGTTTTTTTTGCTGCCTCAGCTGTTGTCCCAGTGCTACTCCCCCTTTACCACATAATACCTAATGATCCACTATGGAAATTCATCTGTTGTTTTTGTTCTAGCAAGCCCTTGAATCGTAGTGATTGCAGAGTTGAGGTCACAGAACATCCATGATGTTCCAGCCTGCAGGGCACCAAAGGCAAAATCGTTTGTCGTTCCATAGTGCTCCGAGCAGGAAAAGGGCGCAAAATTGCTGGCACAGCTGCTGTACTGGCGTGAAGTTGGAGTGTCAGGTCTTGCTGACTGATTGTGATCAGGTCTTGCAACTGACTGTGCATTGCTGCCATCAGAATGCAATAGTCTTCAGTGCTTGTTCATGAACATACAAGCACATACTTCACATAGAATTACTCCGTGGCAACTTTTTTGGAGAGCATGGGACAACTCCTCTTTATCCACTTCATTGTCTGTTCCAAGTCCCATTCAAATTCTGGCCATTACCTTTAGACCAGCGAAGGATTAAGACCAGGATACTAAAGAGACTGATTCAGCCAGGGAGGCTCTTCAAAGTGACTTACCATGAGATGGAGCCTGGCTGAGTGTGGGGGAAAACCTTCTCTGTTGTTATGGAACTGCCTGCCCCAGGAAATGCTGCTGGCCTCCTCTCTGATGACATTCCACCTGCTCACAACAGGACTTTGGTTGGGTAGGACTTTGCTCTGCCAGTTTCCTCAGTCCTCTGCTTTTGTTAAGCAGTGATCTAACAGCAGTGAACCTACTGAGGATCAGATTGAGTGGGCCTACTTCTAAGTAGACACACATAGGTGTCTGTGATCTATTATCTGCTAGTTCCTTGCTTGTTTTTAATTTTAATACAATATTTTAGATTCTGATGTAAGCCATGGTCAGCATTTTCCTTTAGACACAGGAAAAAAATGCTTTTAAAATGATCTTCAAGAAAATAAGAAGAGTCTCCACTGGATCAGGCCAGCTTCCCATATCACGCAGTGGCCCACCAGATGCCTTGGGGAGCACATATGACACCTGCATCCAGGTGCCCCCACCGCATCTGGCATTTTGAGATTGTCCACATCTACACACACCTTCATGGCTTGTAACCAGTGATGGTCCTTTCCTCTAGGACAGGCGTCTCCAAACCCTGGCCCAGGAGCCAGATGCGGCCCACAGCAAGCCTTAGTATGGCCCCCAGCAAGACCCCTTTATCTGGCCCTTGGGAAAGCCTTGTAATCCACTCCAATACATTCTTATATGTAAATTTATGTAAATGTATTCAAATTTGAAACGTAAATTGGTTTTCCAGCCCCCAACACAGTGTCAGAGAGATGATGTGCTCCTCTTGCCAAAAACTTTGGAGGCCTCTGCTCTGGGAATTAAGAGTCATAACACTCTTCTTGCATGTACTCATACTTTTTCTGTAGGATTCTTCTTTACTGCCTGCAACATACCCACAAGACATGTGGGAGATTCTCTTGCCTGGACACTGTGTGCTCTCCTTTAGACTGCCCACAGTTAAGGCTATACAGCTTTCCCTGCTGTGGCTCTTCAGGAAAAGCTGGAGGGCACAGGTTAAAGCCCCAAGGCTAGGTATCTAGCAAGTCACATACACAGAAGGCTCCTGCTTTAAGGGGTGTCTGTTCCTAATTTTGAGCTTCTCTACACATGTCCACCTTACGCTAGGACAGGAGTGACCAAACCCCAGCCTGGGAGCAGCCCACAGTGAGCTTCAGTCTGGCCCATGGCAAGACCTCTCCAACTGAGCCTCGGGCAAGCCTTCTGTTTCTCCAGACCCGACTCAAATACACTTTTCTCTGGGCTGTTGTGGCACAAGTGGTTAAGACACTCTGCCTGTAAACCAGCAGGCCAGAATTTGAGACCTGGGTCCTACAAGACGGGATGAGCTCCCATCCTTAGCCCAGCTCCTGACAACCTAGCATGGAAATGCAAGTAGATAAATAGGTACCACCTCTGTGGGAAGGTAACAGAGCGTTCCATGTGCCTTCGGCAGTCAAGCCAGCCCCATGACCACGGAAGTGTTTGTGGACAACACTCGCTCTAAAGGCTTAGAAATGGGCATGAGCACTGGCACCCTAAAGTCGGTCATGACTAGCAGTACAAGATATGGATAACACCTTCTTATTCAAATTTAAAATGTAAATCCATTTTCCCACCCCCAACAGTGTCAGAGAGATGATGTGGCCCTCTTGCCAAAAAGTTTGGACACTCCCGCTCTAGGATTATAAGAGACACTTGGTAAGTAAAGACTGCAGCTTTCCTGCCCCCCTCCCACCCAGTCTGGATGCTGCAGCATTTCAAGGACGTTTAGTACAGCTGCACCAGCACAACTTGTTCCTTCCCTGGCTCCATGTGTCCAGTGTAAACTTTTTGCAGCACACCCACACCAACACCCTCAGGCACTTCATTGCTAGGGATGTCCCTGAGTATAAACTTTCATTAACTTTCAAATAGCCATATCTTTCACCATGTGCAGTTTTCCAGATCTGACAGCGCCACTGCATAGGTAGTTGAGACTTAATGGTTTCCACTGCGCTTAATGGTTTCCACTCAGTTCAAACTGTGAACTAACAAACATGCAACAGTGTGTGACGTGGCTCCTGTGTGTGATGTGACTGATTTATTGGGACATAAGTATAGTCCAAATAAGCTTATAATAAATCTGTCTTTAAGCTGTCACTCACAAGACTCATTGGTTTTGCTGCAACAGATTAGCACAGCTACACTTCCAGAAGTTGTAGCCATGGGTAACACAGTCATAGAATCCTAGAGTTGGAAGGGACCTAGTAGGTCATCACCCCCCTGCCTGCAGCAGGAATTCCTCCTAGAGCATCTCCGACAGGTGCTCGTTGAGCCTCTGCTTGAAGATCCCCAGTGAGGGAGAGTCCACCACCTCCCTTGGCAATCTCTTCCACTGCCCAACTGCCCTCACCCTCAGAATTTTTTTCCGGCTATTCAACCGGAATCTCCTTTCTTGCAGTTGTACCCATTGGTTCTAGTTCTGCTTTCTGAGAACAAATGAGCCCCTTCCTCCCTATGACAGCCCTTCAGGTATCTGAAGAGGGCAATCATGAGGGAAATCTCTTCCCCAGCAGGGTCTCTGAAGGTCTTCTTGCTTTAGCTCAATACTTCCTAGTGCTGGACTTTGCTTTGCAGATAGATCACCTCATCACTGTGAATGGCCAGACACCACTCAAAGCGAAAATGATGCAAATGTACAATATACAATAGTTGGAGAGCTGCAGGGCTCACTCTTCCATCCATCAAGAAAAGTGGATTGCCTGGAGCTGCAGATTAAGGGTACCCAACTGAGAGCAGTAAATAATCAAGCAAAGCTGTCCTTTGGTTTGACAAGTAGCTCACTTAGTGATCTACGTGTCAGTATGAAACATGAAAATTCCACTGAACATGGAGATAGCAGATTTAAATGCAAGACACACATTCTGGGCAGAATTCCACATTTTAAAGATGAACACTAGGGTCACCCTCATCAACTCTTTACCAATTGGGGGGGCAGGCAACCAGAGTGGTGATGTACTCGTACCATCACCCTGTCCCTGCTAGTTTTTGGACCCCATTTGTTAGGTTCCTTAGTATATCATTAGGCTGTGGGTGGCGCAAGCAGTTAAGACGCTGTGCCTGTTAACCAGCAGGCCAGGGTTTGAGACCCGGGTCGGCCCCACATGACAGGGTGAGCTCCTGTCCTTAGCCCAGCTCTGCAACGCAGCTGGATCCAATCATATCGACTCTGCCTTTCCATTGGACTAATTCAGTGGTGTGGAGAGGGGGATTTGCTGCTTGGGTAACAGCCTCTCCTCCATAACAATCTAACCCAGGCTTTCGTGCTTCGCGTGCACGATCCCATAGTCTTTCAAGACTGATGGAGGCCTGCTTTTTTTTAGTATATCATTATGACATTTCACTGACTCTTCAATCAAGTCTCATTGCTCCATTTCAAATTAAAGAAACTTGCTTTTAAATTTTAAAAAGGAAGGTTTCCATTTAGTTTCTGTTGCATTTTTCCATAATTTAAAATATCTAGGTGGTAAGCCCATGATCGTGTAAAATCGTTCAAGGTTTAATTCTGTATTTTTTTCAGAACCTCATCAGGGAAACAAGCCCAGACAAGACACTTTGCTAGAGAGCTGTTGCTTTGCCTGTGGGCACGGATCCGGTCAGCATTTAGCTAATAGCTCCAAGTGCTCAGGTCCCAGTTCAGCCATCTGGGCCCATCTGGCCTGGTCCAGCAGGCAGGCAGCTCTGCTCCGCAGGGCGTCAATGCTGGCGGCTTTCTCCAAAGCCACCCAGAATTTCCATCTCCATTCTTTCACTAAAAGCCACAACTCCCTCCGAGCAGAGCCAGCTGTTGAAAATTAATCCTATTTTAGCTTATCCAGCTTTTCAGTCAAAATCACATTTTGCCATTAGCTAGCTCAGAGAAAGAGACAGACAGAGGCTTAGGGTAAGCTGGTGCTGTGCTGGGAATCCCCAGCAAGCCCTTCAACCTGCCTTCCCAGAGGATGCCAAGGGAGAGCTTGAAGAGAGGAGGAACCTACCTCCCTTCCCCACGCAGAGCATGATCCACCCTCCCCAGCACTGGACTGTCTGCTGCTTTGCTTGCAGTTTCTTGCTTTCGCAAGAGGCCGAAGTTCCAAGCGGGGTAGGAGGAGAAGATCTTATGGCAAGATCTTGTTTCAACTCTTCTGGAAACAAAGCTAGCCTTTAAGGTGCCACAATATATTTTGCTGCTTTTGTTGCAACAGACTAAGGCTGCAATCCTAAAGACACTTTCCTGGGAGTAAGACCCATTGGATATAATGGGGCTTACTTTTGAGTAGACATGGTTAGGATTGTGCTCATAGTCAGGGCACAAACCTTCCAACCTTCCAGCTCCAGTGCAGCCACAATGTGGCCTCATAGTAAGGGAATAGCTGTCCCTTACGATGTCGGGGATGATCTAGGAGGATTTCCTGCTGCAGGCAGGGGGTTGGACTAGATGACCTACTAGGTCCCTTTCAACTCTAGGATTCTATGAATACATATTCCCATATCTAAAGAAGGCCCACAGGGACTGCCGTGCACCACAGATACACAACTGTACACCCCTATGGTACACACCCCATTGGCACAACTGCACCAGCAACAGAAAACTGGAGGGGACTAGGGCTAATCTAGCTGCCCTTCTGGAAATTTAAAAACAAAGCTGTCTTTCAACAGTTCAGATATATGGCCAACAGTATAGGTGGCACCTGACAAAGAAATATCAGCCAAAAGTGGATCTCCACCACAGGCTACAACTGGTGTGTGCACCTTCAGTTTCCACCCCCATGCTGTGGGTGTCTGAGAAGATGGGGGTATTGCTTTCACTGGAGCTGTCATGTACTTGGCATTTGCACTTTCCCACTGAAAGCACTGCACACCTGATCTCTCAGTCATCTTTATGTCTAGTCTGAGCAGAAGCCATTCTCACTGTTGTTGTTTTTATTTATGTATACATATATATCCCAATGCTCCCATGCCAAAGCAATGTCTAAGCAGAAGTCCTATTGTGTTCAATGACACTTACTCCTAGGAAAGTATGGATTGCAGCCTGAGTGCCCCATTCCAAGACTGCAGTTCCCAACTCTTCATGACCTCCCTGAAATGAAGTCCCAACTCCCATTTTGAGAACTACTGCTATACAAAACATGCACTACAAAACCTGAGCGCACAACACACTCAAAGTAGTGTTGCAGCACCACATGATACAGTACACACAAGAACTGAATGGTGCTAAACGATGTGTGACACAAAAGAAACTAACATATACTAACATGTGCCATGATGCACCACACACATGCCACAACAGATCACATGCAAACAAGCAGCACAACACACTGCACACAAACAGGGAACAACATGCAAACACACTGGTACTGGGACACGCCAGAGCAAGCAGGTGTCTGCTACAAAAACCTCAACTGAAATGGTGCAGCAGGATGCCAATGTCTGAAACAGGCCAGATATATATCACATGCAAGCACAGGACACACAACATATTGCACATATAGTATGATATGTACAGTAGTGCCTAACATAACAAGTTTAATTCACTCCAGAAGCATGCTTGTTATGTGAAGCGGATTTTCCCACAGGAAATAATGGAAACTCAGACAATTGGCTCCTAAACCCAGAAAATATTCATATAAAATATTAACTGGATGTAAAAAATGATGACTAAACACTGGAACTGAAGTCAGGCTGCAATCCTAAAGACACTTTCCTGGGAATAATACAATGGGGCTTACTTCTGGGTAGACATGGTTAGGAGGCTGCAATCAAAGACACTTTCCTGGGAGGCTTACCTGGGCTGCTGCTAGAGGTTCAAGGTGGCTTGAGGGGACACTTGGGGAAGCAGTAAGGGGCAGCTGCCTCTGGCACCCCCAGGCAACTGCCCCCAAGTTGGGAGCAGTTAGAGGCAGCAGCACTGGCCGGCAGCCCTTTTAAACAGCCTCCGCGTGGAGCGTCAGGGCTGCATAGCATGCGTGCCCATTAGGTGCCAGAGGGGTTTATTATATGAAGCAGATTTGTTATGTGAAGGAGGATTCCTTGGAAATTTAGACTTGTTATGTGGAACATACTTTATGTGAGGCACTTCTTACGAGAGGTACCCCTGTATATGATATAGTATACGATATGAGTACTGAGCAATGCACTGTACAAACAAGCCCTCAAGCACACCAGGATGTGTAAGCATATGTCATCATACATAAGTAAATACATACAGATGAAGCACTTCCCTTCCCCATCTACTACTACACCTTGCAGCACCTTATTCACTCCACTGACAGCCATTTTTGCCAGATGTTTCAAATCCAACATGAGGATTGTGAGGATATTCCCCTGGCTCCCTCTAATGTACTGACCAGAACTATTTGGGAGAGAGACTGAAAAGCTGTCACCCTCGTCAAAAGCAATCATGGGACTTCACAGCAGCAGAAAGTGATCCTCCAAAGGATACTCTGAGTGCTGACCTACTGATAAACACTGGTGTGTATCTCAAGATGTTCAAGTCCAAACATCAACAGCACTTCCAACAAGGCATGCTCTGCATAAGCTCAGATAACACTCCTAAATGCACTTCCTTTGAATATAAACATTAAGGCTGCAATCCTAAAGACACTTTCCTGGGAATAAGACCTATTGAACACAATGGGGCTTACTTCTGAGTAGCCATGTTTCGGATTGTGCTCTAAGTGCACTGAAGACAAAAGCAAAAGGCTTGTAGATTGATAGTGGTAGTGAACACACAGTGAGCAATGCAGTGGTCCAGGAACCACCATCGCTTGTAACCACTGGGTTCTTTCTATTTTTCTTTCTGTCTATGATCTTTTTGTTTGTTACGTGCCCCAGTAACATTTTAGACTCATAAACCCTATGAGGGAGATCAAGGTGATCTGCCCAAGCCCACCAACGGTGAACCAACTGAAGGCCGGGGTATTAATTTTTGAATAAATAATCAGAGCCAGAGGAACAGATGCTTCCATCAACCGGTGACTTCACTATCATGCTTATATCTTACTGTATTAGACTGATGCTTCAGAGGGTCCTTATGTCCTTCTGCATGGCTGAGAGCTGCCTAACCCACTCCTGTTACTGCCCAACCCATCACTGTGCCACGAGAACCTCTGATTTTCATGGAAGCCTCTAGCTGTCTTGTCTAGAGAGCTCGGTCCCTGAAAAGGCATGTTGGAGGAGGCATAAGACAGCATAAGTTAGGCAAATTAATGGGACTGAATCCAAAATAATTTATCATGGGTAAGTCCTATAGAAATTTTTGGAATGTAGGCTACTGTGTTCCACTTTTTCAATGAGGTGAGTAATGACACACAACCCAGTGTTTCTCAAACTGTGGGTCAGTACCCACTAGATGGGTCACAAGCCAATTTCAGGTGGGTCTCCATTCATTTCTGTATTATTTTTAAAAAATATTTGGTTAATGCTACCATGACATGTGATTGCATTTGGGGAAATGTTACAAATCTGTGCTTTTAACCTGCAACTAGATACCTGCTTTTAACAATGACAATCAATGGGAATTACCCTTGGGTAAGTGTGGAGAGGGTTGTAGCCTTTGTGATGTAGCCTTTGGCAGCTACTTCGGAGGGTTGGGCGAGTTCTTTATTTTAAATAAAGTTTTAAACATATACTCACTGTAAACTTGTAATTTACTTACCTAGAAAACATTACAAGCCCTGTCTACTCAAAAGTAAGCCCCATTGTGTTCAATGAGTCTTACTCCCAGGAAAGTGTCTTTAGGATTGCAGCCTTAATTTCCTTTTTCCTATGAGGTGTTAAAAATTTTCCTGCTTGATGAGGTCACTTCCAACCATGGCATCACTTCTGTTGGGTCCCTACAGACTGTTATTCTAAAACATAGGCTCCAGTACTGAAATGTTTTCGAACCACTGCTATTAGGTCTACCTGCTGGTGGAACATGTGTAGCTGAGCTGATCCCTACCCATCCCCACCCCCAGGCAAATCCACTGTATCTAGCTACAGACCAGCTTGGTGCTAAGACTGCTACCAAACCAGGGCTAATGCAATCTGCTGGTTGCTGGTGCACTAAGATTCTAACTCCCTGACCTGGTGTTTGCCATAAGAGGTTCAGCTACTGCTGGATACAAGCAGTGCTTGACTCTGACCCCTCTCAACAGTGTAGGTTATCCTAGCCAAATCGTATTCTGCAGGGATATCACCAGAGCCATGTGGAGTGGTACATTCAAAATTCCATCATTGTGGCTCATTGTGGGGCTTCAGTTTGGGCTCCACCCCAGTTCTAGCTAGTGATGCCAGACAGACTCTAGCTGATGATGCCAAGATTACGCAGCCAAGAAAGTGGCTTCAGACAGCAATGGAGTCCTTTGAAACTCCCCAGCAACAACAAATTCCTGCTGCCACTTCCTACCTTCTTCCACATCATTCCGGCAGGCAGCCTCCAACAGGCGGATGTTGGCTGGAAAAACCACGTGCTTCTCCTTGTTGCTCCCCCTTTTCTTCTTCTCTGCTTTGACCTTCTTGCTCTGCACCTCCTTCTCAAACTGCGCCCACTTCTTCAGCTGCTGGGTGCGCCGCTTCTGGGCATGCTTCAGTCGCTCCTGCGTGCCCATCCGGCTCACTGCAGGCATTTCAGCCAACAGCTCCAGGTGGTCTGCCATGGCGAGGCAATACCTATGCTGTACAGTCAGCAGATCCAAAAAACATGCATGAAGATTCTAACCGCACAACAATCATCACTAGCACTTCTTCCGAAGTATTTGGCCAAAAGGCAAGGACTTCTTAATTCTGCATTGTGGCTGCTTTGAGGCTGCAACCTTCCTCTGGTGAAGGAGCAGCATCCTCTGCAGCTCTCAAGTGGAGCAACAAGTTGATCCTTAAACAACAGAGCCAGGAGCCTCCGACCAGCTGCACCTATTCATGTTAAACAACCAGGAAAAAAACACCGATCTATGTGCCAAATTATCCCCGACTCTGCCTCCTGTCTCCAGCCCAGTTTCAGGCAGAGGGTGAGAGAAGAGGTTAGTCTGCCACAAGCTGGAACAAGGCCCTTGCCAACCACACCAAGAGGTCTTATTGATGCTTGGGAGACAATTATGCCACCTCATCAATGAAAGGCAGAGAGTAAGCCTGGAGTTTGGGGGCTTGGTCAGTCCCATCCCAAGAGCCGTCCTCCATGCCACAGTTAATTCTTCAAGCTCATCCAAAGCTCTTTCCTGCTGAGAATAAAGCTGAAGAGTAAATTGAACTCTCTCGCTCCCTACTAGCTATCTTAATCCTCAGTCTGGTTTCACAAGAAGAGGGCTCAACGGACTGCTTCTGTCTCCAGTTCAGAGACCAGTGGACGGGCCTCCAGATGGGCTGCAAATACAGAGTGGGATTTAAATCTGATTACTTAACTAACACTTAGCCCGTGGCTTCTTCTGCAAGAAGAGCAAACCCTTCATGTATGGCGGCAGATAACAGTCTTCTTGTGCTGGTGACCCATTCCAAGCAGCTACTGTTGAATAGCCTTCTTGCCAGGCCAAGGAGCAATAGAGAGTCTATGAAAGAGGTTCATGGCTGCTTCACGTCCCCAGGAGTCACCTCATAGCTGTTCCACAGCTGTTTCCGTGCCTAGCCACAAAATCCACAGCCCAAATTAGGTTCCAGATGGTTCCGATCTAGCGAATGGTTTAGACTGAAATCCTGGGAAGAGGAGTTCTTCCCCTGCGGCCTCAGTCTCGACTGCTTACTCTAAACATGTGTCCTGCGACTGCTCTAAAGAAGACAAAGAGTGCTGGAAAGAAGGTGGAGGTTGCTCCTCTCCACTGCACGGGAGCAATTTCCCTCGGAGCGGAGGCAAAGTCTTCCACAAGGACAAGGTCTGCTTGCACTTCCCCTCTCACGCCTCCAAAGAGTGGCAGAACAAGCTGGCTGGGGTGAGCCTCTGGCTGGAAACTCCTCCCTCCAGGCAGCCCCAGTCTCGATGCCACTCAGGAGCCTGGCTGAGCTTCCAGCTGCCTGCAGTAAGCACACGTCTGGGATTCCTGCAACAGAAGAGCAACAAGGGAGCCAATCAGCAGGCAGCCGAGGGTTAAGAGAAGGCTCTGGGCAGCAACCTCACCCTTCCCTCCATCCCTAGTACTGCCCCACCTTAATCCAGGATTAACCTACAATCAAAGTTGAAGGAAATTACTTGCAGTTTTGGCAATGGCAACTCAAACCTCAGCTCTCTTTGCTCCCTCTTTCCCCACTCCGGCAAATCCTCTGCATTCCCCAACCTAGAGAAACCAATTCCCTTCCAAGAGCACCAACAAATAAAAGCCTACCAGGAAGCTAGCACAACTGACTGGCCCTGTGGCATCTCAGGAATGGCTGGCAGTAAACTTTCTTCCCCCCAGATCTTCCCAGCCAGGAGCCCAATTCAGAAGAGCCCAATCCACTGCTGTCCTCTGCCTTCAGACAACCCTTAGATCAGGGGTCCTCAGACTTTTTAAACAGGGGGCCGGTTCACTGTCCCACAGACACTGTCGGGGGCCGGACTATAGTTAATTATTTAATTAATTAAATTAAGTAATAAGGAACAAATTATTTTGAAAACAGTGTGTTACTTTCATGTAAAAATGCTACTCAACATAACATATACTGAAGTTGATGGAAAGAGGAAAACATCATCAGCATCAGAGCCCCATCCTAAGCATCAGAGCTCCATCCATCCTAGGGAAGTGGCAGGCTTGCAGCATCAGAGCCCCATCCTAAGCATTCCTACACAGAAGTAATGGGCTTACTCCCGGCCAGGGGGATGCGGGGGAGGGTTCTGAAAATGCCTGTGGGGCGGATTGAGGGCCCTAGCGGGCTGTATCCGCCCCACGGGCCGTAGTTTGAGGACCCTTGCCTTTGATGAACAAAAGCAACTTGATGCTGGCCAGGGGACAGATTAGCTGCTTACCTGGGGCTCCTAAACACAACACACCCTGGTCTGAGGTTTGCTGCTTTCCAACATCAGGTTTGGGAGTGGACAGGGAGAGAGAGAAAGCTTCCAACCTTGCACTTTGCACAGCAGGGCTGAAGCAGAAGCACCCCCTCCAATCCATTATTCTCCACACTCAGTAATGTTCAAATAAGGAACTGCAGGGAAGGCTCAGTAGTTAAAGGCCTTTTGATTTGAAGATCAACAGGTCAGCAGTCAGAGACCTGAGTGCTGCATGATGGAGTGAGTTCCCATCACTTGTCCCAGCTGCCAACCTAGCAATTCTAAAGTGTGTACATGAAAGCAGATAAATAGGTACCACTTCAGTGGGGGGAAAGCAACATCTGGCAACAGCACCTGCAGATGGTCAGCCAGGTTTCCCCACGTCGCATCCGTTCTAAGCAGACCCTGCCATGAGTGGGAACAATGCGAAGAAAATGATGATGCCAGTAATAGTCATGTCTAAAGTGTGTGTCAACATAGTCTGCCAGACACTTCAGTCACCACAAGCAGTTAAGGCTGCAATCCATGCTTTCCTGGGAGTAAGCTCCACTGATTCTAATGGGACTTCTGAGTAGTCAGGCATAGCATTGGGCACCTAAATGCCTGCTCCCCCAAAACAGCAATTGTTTTATTAGCATTCACAAGTATGGCAAGGTGCAGTTTTTGACAATGAAAGTGGCAACCCTAACGTAGATTACTGAACTACTACCAGATTACTGTGCCCGTTTGACACAGAGTGCAACTTCTGCAAGGCCACCATGAAATCTCCACAGTTCAAACACTTTGCCTTCTTGCCTTCGCACATGCAAATCTGCTAGCAGTGGAGTGCTCCTCAAATAATACAAAACTCCCACCAAACCATAATTGGTGATCTTGAGAGTACGATCCAGACTCCAGAGACAGATTTATGAACCCCAACCAACAGTTTTCAGCTGCCTGTATCTGGCTTCTCATACACAAGTGCACCCAAAATGTGAGCCAAGTAGACACTGAAGCGTCTCCAAGAAATGGTGCTGTAGCAGAGGGAGAAGCCTGGAGTCAGAAGGACAGCAGAGAAATTGCCCAGAGAGCCCCTGGCACGCCAGTTCACAAAGTGGCATTCAGTGCCCAGGTTTGTGGCAACTCAAACCCTTACAAGAGAAAGGATCATATTCTGCAGGGATATCACCAGAGCCATGTGGAGTGGTACATTCAAGAGAAAGGAGTTCAGACAGATCCCTCACACTGCTTGAAAAGTGTTCCACGTTCATTGGCATCCTTCAGTCTCGAAAGACTCTGGTATCGTGCTCTGGTTGGAGGTCCTAAAACAGCATCTGGTGTGGCTAAAAAGGCCAATTTGAGAGTGTCCATCCCTTCCACACTGAGGACAGATGAAGTCTGTCCCCTGCCCAGGCCCAGGTTTCGCTGCTTTCAGGTCTCTCTCTTAGTTCAGCCTGCTGAACAAGTGTCTCTTCCAGTTGGAGAAGGCTATGCTGCATAAAAAAAAACAGGCCTCCGTCAGTCTTGAAAGACTATGGTATCGTGCTTGGCACTGCATATATTGCATGCGAAGCACAAAAGCCTGGGTTGGATTGTTATGGAGGATCGGCTGTTAACCAAGCAGCAGATCCCCCCTCTCCACGCCACTGAATTAGTCCAGTGGAAAGGCAGAGCCAATACGATTGGATCCAGCTGGTGTCGCAGAGCTGGGCCAAGGACAGGAGCTCACCCTGTCTTGTGGGGCCGACCCGGGAATTGAACCCTGGCCTGCTGGTTAACAGGCATAGCATCTTTACCGCTTGCACCACCCACAGCCCCAAATGGTCTCTCGGCTCTCAGCCTCCCACAAGATCAGTCTAGACCTAGGCTAGACAGCCAGGTTAGCACACAGCCCTTCTGAGGCCAGTGTAGATATGGAGAACAAAGCTGCCTCCCCCCAAGAAGGCAGTGCCTGCGGGAGGAGAACGCCAAGGTAGCCAGCATGCAACACCCCCAGGCCACAAAGCCAACAGGCAAGGAAATGTACTTCTTCAGGCTGGGCCTATTCCTTAGAATCATAGAATCATAGAGTTGGAAGGGACCTAGTAGGTCATCTAGTCCAACCCCCTGCCTGCAGCAGGAATTCCCCCTAGAGCATCTCCAACAGGTGCTCATCGAGCCTCTGCTTGAAGATCCCCAGTGAGGGAGAGTCCACCACCTCCCTTGGCAATCTGTTCCACAATCTGTTCCATTTCCTTGCGTGAAATGGGAGGCAGAAGAGAAAACACTGCTCCCTCATCTCCTCCACATCCCAGGATTCCAAGCACATTTCTCCCAGCCAGGCCAGAAGAAAAAGGCTCCAGGCAACAGCTCTCTCAGGTAAGGTGGGGCAGGGGAAAGAAGGCGCCCCATCCCACTTGGCATGCAAGTAGGGCAAGCACATGAATGAACATCCACAGCTGCCTCACCCTGTCTACCAACAGGCAGGAGCAAGTCTCATTGAACTCAGTAAAAGTCTCTTTCAAGAACTCTTAGTTGGTGGCAGGCTACTGGAGGGGACTTCAGAAGTGGGCAAGGGGGCAAATCAGATCCTGCACAAGAAGGCAACTACACAGCCCTAGATAGCATTAAATTAGTACTACCCTGGACCGGGAAGGACCTGAAGGTAATTTGGTCCAGCAGATACAGAATCAAAACCCTTCCACCCACACATACCACAGAGCCCAAACCCACCTTAGATGGTGCCTTATGTGATCACACCAAGCAGGTGCTGAAAGTGGCCCTAAGCCAAGAAGAGTTAGCATTCATGTCCCATGTCTGGGTATTAACAATACAGAGTTCCCAGTTCCTGAACTTGTAAAGATTGATTTGAAGCCATTTGGGAAACAGAGACTAAACCTTCAACTGGTGGAGGCAGAGCAGGGTATTTCCAGAGGGTGAGTGAAATGTGTCCTCCACGACTTATGGAGGACCCTATGGATCTTTTTTTAAAATGCCACACACAAAGATCTGAACTTAAGCAACTTGGATCCAGATTATAATGAACCACCTGCTGTACAGGAATGAACAAGTGTCTGTTACAAACAACCCTTTCCACACTGTGAGCTAGCCCAGGATACACTGAGACAAGAAGGCAAGTTTGTACAGTATCTCCTTGCCATTTTGTGTGTTCATCAACTGAGATTCCATAGAATCTGTCACACGTCGTGTAGCATCACACCTTGACTAAGCTGCATTCTCAGCGCTCCTTGGACATACCACTCAAACAGAAGCTCTTGCCAGCCATCACCCTGATCAACAACCAGTTTCACAGCAGAAGCATCCCTGTTCCAAGTACAGACTGGTTTTGCCCCTAATGATTTTGTTCCCTGCTTTATTGGGTCACATGCTCTTCTGACACTTGCCAGAGCAGCTTGTCAGCACTTCTTCCTCTGTGCAGTAATTTACACATCAGAGCCAATGACCTGTGCAGAGAATTATTTTATAAGGCCTAATAAAACTGGAACAGAGCTGACATCCACTGCAAGCTGAACCCCATAAACTGAAGGAGGAAGTGCTCTCTGGACCTCCTTCCAGGCAAACTCTTGAAGAAGCAGCCGCTTCAGCATTTTCAGTTAGCCAGCAAAAGTTATTTTCACCTGCTGGGCAGGGTCAAGACAAGAATGCTTGGAAACATAGCACGAGACAGCAGAGCGCCAGCAAATTCTTCTTCCTTTCACACAACACCAGAACCAGTGAACATCCACCAACACTGAGCAGCGGGAGTTAAAACAGACTAAAGAAAACATTTCTTTACTCAGTATGTAACTAAGCTGTGGAATTCTTTGCCTCAGGATATGGGGATGTGGGGATGTGATGCCACCTGGTCTAGATACCTTTAGTAGGTATCTAGTAGATATCTACGGACGAAAAATCACAAGTTTAAAAAAACTTTTTTAAAAGAAGTCCATGGAGGAAAAGTCCATTTATTCATTGCAGTTTTTAAACACTGTCTTCTTCTCCAAATGGCTGTGGTGGCTCAGTAGTTAAGATGCTGTGCTTGTCAACTGGCTCTGATAATTCATCATTCTGGAAAAAATGAAAGCACATGCAGGCCCTTGGACCCCATGAAGCTATTCAGCATCAGGGTCCCAGTCATGAACAGAAAGCTCACAGCCACGAAGAGCAATCAATCCTCCTTGCCAAGGGAGGTGGTGGACTCTCCTTCACTGGGGATCTTCAAGTAGAGGCTCGACAAGCACCTATCAAGGATGCTTTAGGGGGATTTCCTGCTGCAGGCAGGGGGTTGGACTAGATGACCTACTAGGTCCCTTCCAACTCTATGATTCTATGAATCCCAGAACCTGGAGAAACAATCCCAGAACCTAGAATATCAAAGGCAGATGGCAACCAGAGACAGTCAACCAAATACTAGACTAGAGCACACAAGCTGAAGAGCACCAGAAGTGCAGAGCAGGAAGGCACACAATGCAGCACCCAGGAGTTGACTGCTGCCTACGTGGAAGGAGGTCATTGACTGAAAGAGAAGGGCTGCTTCCATCCCCAGCCTGTGGTGGGAGGAAAGGCTGACACAGCCTCTATGCAAGGACAGAATGGCACGATCAGTAGTACATAAATCCACCAAGACAAAAAAGGCATCTCAGACCTCAGCATATACTGTGAAGAAAAAATAGACATAGAGCACAGTCCTAACCATGTCTACTTAGAAGTAAGCCCCACTGTATTCAATGGGTCTTACTCCCAGAAAAGTGTATTTTGGATTGCAGCCATAAAATCTAAGAAGGCATATAAAGACTGAAATGCTTCAGGTTTAAAATTAAGGGCCCACCATTTGGCTAGGTGAGCCCAGACTTCCCAACGGCCAGCAGTTTATGCCCTGTGCTGCAGGGAAAGCGGACTAATTGTGGCAGTTTTGGGCCCTGGAGAGGCTCTCAAATTCTACCACTATGTGTGGAGGAGCGAGAAGTATTCACATCCTTCACAAGAAAGTTTAGTGAATGGCAGGACCAAGAACCAAATGTCACCCTCAATTCCTTGCTGCTGCAGTTAACATATGGAAGAAAAAAGTGGTCTGTAGTTGCCAGGGTGGCTATTGATGAAGTCTAAGAACATAAGAAAAACCTCCACTGGAATAGGCCAAAGTATCCCACAGCAGCCCACCAGATGCCTCGGGGAACACATACCACACCTGCATCTAGGTGCCCCTTCACCCAGCATTTTGAGGTTATCCACCTCTACACACCCCTCATGGCTTGTAGCCTGTGATGGATCTTTCCTCTAGGAATTTGTCCAATTCCTTCTCTTAAAGGCATAGATGCCATCACCACATCCTGTGGCAGGGAGTTCCACAGACCAGCCACACACTGAGTACAGAAATATTTTGTCTTGTCCGTCCTATCCTCCCAACATTCAATTTTAGTGTTGTATCCTAGTTCTGGTGTTCTATGAAAGGGAAAAGAGCATCTCTCTGCGTACTCTATCCATCCTTTGCATAATTTTGTATGCCTCAATCCCATCCCCCCCAAGTGCCTCTTTTCTAGACTGAAGAGCCCCAAATGCTGTGGCCTTTCCTTATCCGGAAGATGTCCCAGACCTTCCATCATTTTGGTCGCTCTCCTCTGAACCTTCTCCGTTTCCTCTCTATCCTTTCTGAGATGTGGCCACCAGAACTGGACCCAGGACTCCAAGTGTGGCCTCACCGTGATTTGTCCAATGGCATCATTGCCGTTTTATTCTCCCTCCCTTTCCTGATGACCCCAAGCGTGGAATGTGCCTTCTTCACGACTGCCGCACACTGGGGTGACACCTTCATCCAGCTCCCACCAGCACCCTCCGATCTCTCTCCCGTCTGTCACATGGGCTCAGAGCCCAAGATCCTGAACGGAAACTGAGGATTCTTTGCCGCAATGTGCGTAACTTCACGTTTACTTGAGAGGCAACACACTTGGGCGACTCTTTGCTGCTACATTGCTCAGAACGATTATGGGATGTAGTTTTAGTGGTTCCTGTTATCTGATTATAAATATTTTAGTGTTTATGGAGACCACCCTATGTGACAATGTCTTGGTGACTTGTATGTATAAATCACATGTATGTTCAGCCAAATATGATGGCTATTCTGCGTGTGGTTATTTCCGTGCTGGGGGGGCTGAAATAAAACTGGGCTGAAGGCGGACAGGGAGGAAGTTTCTCCAAAAAGCAGCAGGAGAGCAGAAGGCCCAGTGAAGGGAAAGCAAAGCAGCGCCTTCTGCTCCGGCCATTCTCAGGGTGCCGACATTCATCTACACACACATCCCCACGGCATGTAGCCCACCAGCATATCTTGTGGCAAGAAGTTCCACAGGCTAATTATACAGGTTAATCACACCCATCGGCAGCAGGCTTCTACCCCATCAGAATACCCAGTGGCCAGGAGTTCCACAGGTTGATTCCAGAGCTAACTGAGGGAACTCAATTGAGCGCAGTGTCTGCAGAGGCGCAGCTGTGCTGTGGAGACCCCAGAGGTCAGGCAGGCGTTTCAGGGCGCTGGGGATGCGGATGGAGCGGGGAGCCTTTCCTGGGCGTCTGCTGAGGCTCTTCCCCCTCATGCGTCCTGCGAGTGTTTGGGAGGCTGAGGGTCCTGCTGGCCTGCGAGGCTCCCTGGAGCCCTGAGGGAGTCGCTCTCAGCCTGGCCTCCCTCGCAGGGCTGTTGTGAGGCCTTCCCTTCTGCTGTGCTGGGGGTGGCTGAGGGGGAGGGCTGAGGCCTGCGGGGAGCCCCCAGGCTCCGAGGGGGAGAGGCTGCTTGGGCTCTGCGGGGGGCTCCCTGCGGGCCCCATTCTCCCCCTCAGCGTCGTCACCGCCCCGCCTCCCCTCCCGCCGCTCCCCCGCCACTCACTCCTTCTCCGCAGCCTCTCAGGCCTCCTTTCCACGCTAGGCCTCAGCTGTTGCCACGGCAACGGGACACTTCCGGTTCACACCGGAAGTGGGGCTGCTCAGGCGGGCAGGGACGCTCTCTCCACTAGGCCTCAGCCGCTCCTATGGCAACGGGACACACTTCCGGCCCAGACCGGAAGTTGCCAGGATCAGCTCCTTCACTAGGCCTGAACTGAAGTGCTCCTACCAGAGCAAGACCCTGAGGGGAGCAGAGGGCAAGAAGTCTCTGAGCATGTACAGAGTGCCGGAGGCAGAGCTCTGAGGTCAAAGAGGTCTCTGAGCACGTACAGAGTGCTGGAGGCAGAGCTCTGAGGGCAAGAGCTCTCTGAGCACGTACAGAGTGCTGGAGGCAGAGCTCTGAGGGCAAGAGCTCTCTGAGCACGTACGGAGTGCCGGAGGCAGAGCTCTGAGGGCAAGAGCTCTCTGAGCACGTACAGAGTGCTGGAGGCAGAGCTCTGAGGGCAAGAGCTCTCTGAGCACGTACGGAGTGCCGAAGGCAGAGCTCTGAGGGCAAGAGGTCTCTGAGCACGTACGGAGTGCTGGAGGCAGAGCTCTGAGGGCAAGAGCTCTCTGAGCACGTACAGAGTGCTGGAGGCAGAGCTCTGAGGGCAAGAGCTCTCTGAGCACGTACGGAGTGCCGGAGGCAGAGCTCTGAGGGCAAGAGCTCTCTGAGCACGTACGGAGTGCCGGAGGCAGAGCTCTGAGGTCAAAGAGGTCTCTGAGCACGTACAGAGTGCTGGAGGCAGAGCTCTGAGGGCAAGAGCTCTCTGAGCACGTACGGAGTGCTGGAGGCAGAGCTCTGAGGGCAAGAGCTCTCTGAGCACGTACGGAGTGCCGGAGGCAGAGCTCTGAGAGCAAGAGGTCTCTGAGCACGTACGGAGTGCCGGAGGCAGAGCTCTGAGGTCAAAGAGGTCTCTGAGCACGTACGGAGTGCCGGAGGCAGAGCTCTGAGGGCAAGAGCTCTCTGAGCACGTACGGAGAGCCGGAGGCAGAGCTTTGAGGGCAAGTGCTCTGAGTACATACGGAGTGCCGGAGGCAGAGCTCTGAGGGCAAGAGCTCTCTGAGCACGTACGGAGTGCCGGAGGCAGAGCTCTTCTCCTTGGTGGGAAACAACTCCACACACTTACTGTGCGGAAAGCATAACTTTTTATACATATTTTTGGGCCTTGTGAAGTGACTGGTTGTTTGTTGATCTTTTGATAATTCCTGGGCTATCCGGACAGGAAGGAAACTGCAGGATCGGAGAAGAGTGTCGGTCCCTGGTTACAGTACTGACCTGTTAGCAAGACCATTGGTACTTGGAGCAGATTCCTGCAGCTGGGGGCTGCGTTCCAGGGCTGTGACAATGCAAGGGAAGGACTTTCCCAGACCTTCCACTCGGCCTGTGAAGCTGAGGCTTCTGGACAAAGCATATTCTTGCTAAGAGACTGATTCTGTAACGATAAAACCTCTTGTGTAACCAAATGAAATTAATAAATATGGTGAGAGAGCAGAGCTCATAACAGAGCTTCAGTCGGAGTGCTGATCTTCATCTCACGAAAGAATCCACACAGGGGAGAAACCGTACAAGTGCCAAGAGTGTGGAAAGAACTTTGGGTGGGAAAGCTGGCGTAGAAGAACATGGGGAGGCTGGGGTGGAGAGGCTGGCATAGAAGAACGTGGGGTGGGTGGGGTGGGGTGGGATGGGGTGGAAGGGGAGGCTGGGTCAAAGGCCCATAAAATGGGCCAAAGGCCTGTCTGGTCCAGCTTCCTGTATCAGACAGCAGCCCACCAGAAGGCTTAGCCCACATATAACACCTGCATCAGGGTCGTCCCCCCCCCCCCACATCTCTCATTTTTAGGTTGCCCACATCAACACACACCCCTCATGTGCAGGTTACCTCATGCCTCGGAGCCTGTTACGGTCCTTTCCTCTAGGAATTTGTCCAATGCCTTCTTAAAGACATTATGGCTAGATGCCACCACCACATCCTGTGGCAGGGAGTTCCACAGACCAACTACATGCTGGGTAAAGAAATAAATTCTCTTGCTTATCCTAAACTCTCAACATTCAACTTTAGTGGATGTCCTGGTGTTATGTGGAAGGGGAAGGAGCATCTCTCTCTCCACTCTGTCCATCCCTTGCGTAATCTTGTATGTCTCAGTCATGTCTCCCCTCAAGCATCTCTTTGCTAGACTGAAGACCTCAAAGTGTGCAAAGTGTGCAAAGGATTTAATCCACTAAAATTGAATGTTGAGTCAGGACAGACAACAGAAAATATTTCTGTCCCCACAGTGTAAGGTTGCAGTTCTCAAGTGCACATAAGCCACCCACCTACCTACCATGGGGCCGGCCTACTGCCCGCTAGGCCAGTCTAACTGCAGCAGAAAAGTCAAACAACAGAAGAAGGAGAAACCTCCAGGAGGATCTGGGTAAACTGGAATCCTGGACTGTAACAAACAATGAACTTCAACAGGGAGAAGTGGAAGGTTCTGCACTTGGGCAATAAAAACCAAAAACACAGCTATAAAATGGGGGATACTTGGCTTGGCAGCACAACATGTGAGCGGGATCTTGGAGTCGCCACTGTGGATCACAAGCTGAACATGAGTCAGCAGGTGATGTGTCTGCAAAGAAGGCAAATGCCATTTTAGGTTGCATTAAGAGGACTGGAGCTTCCAAGTCACGAGAAGTTCTAGTTCCTCTTTACTCTGCATTGGTCAGACCTCACCTTGAGTCCTGTGTTCAGTTCTGGGCACCTCACTTGAAGAAAGATGCAGCCAAACTGGAGCAAGTCCAGAGGAGAGCGACAAGAATGATCAGTGGGGTGGAAGGGAAGCCCTACAAGGAAAGGTTGGGGGAACTTGAGATGTTCAGCCTGGAGAAGAGAAGGCTGAGGGGAGATACCTGAAGGGCTGTCATAGGGAGGAAGGGGCTCATTTGTTCTTAGCTGTCTCTAAAAGCAGGACTAGAACCAATGGGGACAAACTGCAAGAGAGGAGATTCTGGTTGGATATCTGGAGAAAATTCCTGAAGGTTCGGGCGGTTCGGCAGTGGAACAGATTGGCAAGGGAGGTGGTGGACTCTCCCTCACTGGGGGTCTTCAAGCAGAGGCTCCACCAGCACCTGTTGGGGATGCTCTAGGGGGATTTCCTGCTGCAGGCAGGGGGGTGGACTAGATGACCTACTAGGTCTCTTCCAACTCTAGGATTCTATGATTCTGAGTCCACTTAGGATGGCTCAAGATGGATGGACCTGCAGCAGCCTAGCAGTGCTAGGCATGTGCAGTGGAGCAGTGCAGAGGCATGTTGAGGGCATGTGGGGCATGGTCTAGAATGGTACAGTTAGGCCGTGTCCAGAGCCTGTTTCCAGGGCAGACACGCCCCCTCCCAGCCCCCCTGACGTGGGCCACCTCAGGAGCAGGCGTAATCTGAATAGACCCATTGAGGCCTATGATAAGCCAGAGTGAAAATGGAAGCAAAAGGAAAAAGTTCTAAGTCTTAAGCCGGCCTAAGTGTCACTCCTGCCTCTCGACCTCAGGATATGGGACAACCACAGCAGCCTCCCTCAAGATACGTCACAACTCCCACAGCCTACTCTTGCAGCCGTTCTGCTTGCACCCACCCTACACTCCAGGGACTGCTGTACTGTACTCCTGGGCTTCCATATACAGCTGGTACCACAACGGTTTCATGTGGTCTAAGGCAGGTCTCCTCGGGAGCAAGTCCTCCCTCAGTGTCACTTACTTGGTCCTCAGCAGCAATAAGGCCAGCCTTACAGTACAATCCTAACCATGCCTACCCCAAAGCCCCATTGTTTTCAATGGGACTTACTCCTAGGAAAGTGTCTTTCAGATTGGAGTCCTAGAGGCCACCTAGCTCTGTGGATTTGGCCACAGCTCAAGACATGGCCTACTTAAGCCAAGTTAGCTTGGCCATCCTCTCTGACCGAAAGTGAGGATTGCACGCTAAGTCTGTGAAACTCCTTGCCACAAGGCAATGACATCTCACCTAGTGATGGCATCTAGCCTCGGGGACTGGATAAATTTCTGGAGGAAAAGTCCATTGCAGTTTACAAGCTACGGTGGTGCAACTTCCTTCTTTTAGATGTATACATCTATACATGGTACATGTGGCGTTCTGAGATGGACCTCAGAATGCCAGACGCAGTCCCTGGAGGGCACCAGGATGCAGGACTCGTGTTGCCTCGTGTGCTCTCTGCAGCATTTGGCCAGCCACAGGTAGTAAATAAGTAGATATGTAGAGGTGGGATTCGATCCATGCGCGTCCAGTTTCACCTCCCAGCCACTGCGCCGCCTCAGACTGCCTCATTCTCAGAAGGCACGTGAAGGCTCTAGAACCTCCTCCTAAAACAGGCCAACATTTGGGCAAAACTCTCTCTGACATTGTCGGGAGCCAGAAAAAAAAGAATTTGCATGACTCCTCTGAATAAGCAGTTTACATTAATGAAAACACTGGAGATGGAAGTACTAGGAAGGAAGGAATTTGACTGAGACGTTCCTAGCACAATCACCATGGCTTGAACCATGAACTGCTTGCCACATGCCTCTTGCACAGCAAAAACATACCGACCAAGCCATAAACACATGTACACAGGCAGTGGAGGAAGGGGTTAAAATCATGCCCGTGGACCAGCGTGGACTCTCAGCCTCTGCTGGGCCAGGTGCTCATTGGAGACTGGCAGCTCCGTGCAGTCTGATCTGAAGGACCCTGAGCCTGGGCTGCCAACGGACCCTGGGCTGAGGTTTGCCCACCCTGTCCTCCAAGAGTGAATCCCTTTTTTCCTCTGGTTCCCTGGGAGAAAAGAGGGGCAAGGGCTGCCCTGGCATCCCTCCTTGTCACTGGCGCATCCTGGAGTGCCCACAAAGTCCGGTTCTTGGTCTCTGCCTGCAATGATCCAACGGATGCTTTGAAAGATCATTGCAGTGCTTTGCAGTGAGAACTCAGGGGTTGTCCACCCCTTTTGGCAGGAGGGCCACATCTTCTCTCTTCCACTGTGTCTGAGGCTAGAAAAATGATTGACATTTCAAATATAAATAAATGTACATACATTTCAATATAAGAGAGGAGGCGATACATTCCAAGCCTTGTCCCTGGGCCAGATGGAGGAGAGTTGCCACAGGCCACATTGAGGCTTGCAGCAGGCCACATCTGGCCCCTTGTCCAGGGTTTGGACACCCAACACAACTGCCGAGCATCTCGCGTTCGTTTATCCCAAGGTTGGCAGGACTGCAGTACAAAAGGTGACCCCAAAGGGTCTTCTGATGTGCAGGTGTGGAGGGAGAAGAAGAGAACCATGCATGACACTGCACTGACATCACAGTGGCCAGTCTCCAAGCCCCAGCCTGGGATCCAGATCTCTGAGCAGCCCCAGCCCCGGCCTTCTTGGTCCTCCAGCATGGCCCAGACTGCCCACATCTGGAGCAGGAGGTCTCCAAATACTGACAGGGACAGGGGAGAGCACAGCACCCAGCGGGGTCATCACGGCACTGCAGAGGACGAAGACTGGGAGACGGACCCCGACTATATTAACAGTGCTCCTAGGCAGGGATTCCAGTGGGCACAGCAGGAGATTTCAACCACCTCCATCATTTCTGGTAGGCATAGAGAAGGCTGCAGTCATTTGGGCTGAAAAGCTGGGGAGCTGGCAGAGAATGCTGGCCCCCACAGCGGGCTTTCCCTGCATTTTGAATGATGGCTCCCAGACAGTCTCCAACAAGGCACATTCCATGACCAGCAAATGCACCTGCCCATTTGTAGCATGCAGTCTGCACATCAAGGGAGAGAGGTGCGCATCTCCGGAGCTGCTGGGGTAGCAAACAGAGAGTATCTGTTCCTGGCCTGGGCGCCTATTTTATATTTTGCTGGAGCCTATTTTGCTGGAGAAAAGATGTCTGGAGCCATTCATGTCCTGGGGCATGGTGGAACTCCTTGCCGCAGGACATGGTAATGGCACCTGCCCTACATTCCTTTAAAAGGGCACAGGGCAGTTTTCTGGAGAAAAGGCTGATCGGAGGTTAATGGTGGGTACCTGCGACCTCCTGGTTTGAGCAGAGGCAACCTCCTGCTCTCTTGGTGCCTCTGAGGCCTCTGGTGGGCTCCCATGAGATACAAGCAGCGGGATTAGGTGACCTTTGACCTGATCAGTGTGTATCATTATCATATACATCTTTACTCAAATCCAACGTGCACCTTTTTCAGCTGAATTTCAGTCTCCAAAATCAGGGTGCACATTAGATTCAGTGGTGCATTCGATTTGAGTAAACGTGGTACAGTGATACCCGCTTAACAAGCGTTTCACATAACAAGCAAAAATTTCCAAGAAATCTTGCTTCACATTACAAGTTCCATTTCACTTAGCAAGCAAGCACACTATGGGCATGTGTGCTATGCAGCCCTGACGCTCCGCATGGAGGCTCTTTAAAAGGGCCACTGGCCAGCGCTGCTGCCTCTAACTGCCCCCAACTTGGGGGCAGTTGCCTGGAGGTGCCAGAGGCAGTTGCCCCTAACTGCCCCCAAGTGCCCCCACCGACCACCTTGAACTTCCAGCAGCCCAGGTAAGCCTCCCAGGAAAATGTCTTTGATTGCAGCCTCCTAACCATGTCTACTCTGAAGTAAGCCCCATTGTGTTAAATGGAGCTTACTCCCAGGAAAGTGTCTTTAGTATTGCAGCCTATGTAGACTTCATAGGATAATTGCACATTGAATGCATGTTTTGAATTAAATTACCGTGTTTTGTCATCACTTTTAACATCCAGTTAATATTTTTGTATGAATATTTTAGGGGTTGTGGAATCAATCGTCTGAATTTCCATTATTTCGTATGGAAAAATCTGCTTCACTTAAAGAGCGTTTCACTTAAAGAGCACACCTCCGGAACGAATTAAGCTCTTTATGTGAAGCACCGCTGTATAGGTCAGTATTTAGCTTGACAGTTTACTAGATTGTAATAAAAAATGCGACATAGGCTGCAATCCTAAAGACACTTTCCTGGGAGTCAGTCCCATTGAACACAATGGGGCTTACTTTTGAGTAGACATGATTAGGATTGTGCTCATAATCCCACTGTTGTCTAAAGTAGTGCAATAAAATTAGGTGAAAACCATAACATAAACCCACTAACATATTATGATGGTTGTATGCAGTAAAATTAAATTTTGCATCTGCCGCACATTATAATTGCCAGGGAACTTCTTTTTTTTTTAAATCTCCAGCCTTTTAAAATCAGGGTGAGCATTAGATTCAACAGCACATTAGATTCAAATAAATGTGGTACTTTTCATTCTTTGTTGGCCACTCTTCATTGCCAAGCCCCGCACCAAGGGATGGTTCTCATCTTAAACAATTCCATATAGAAATAATTCCAAAACAATTCATTTTATTGTAGGAATTTTAAATTTTAAAGCAAAGGATGACCCCCCACCCTATACCAAATTCTACGAGGGGTTCATGAAGAGGAGCCTCTTATTTGGCTGAACCTGTCTATTGTTTTCCAGATCTCTCCAAATCCATTCGAGACTGCACTCTGAGAAAATCGAGCCCCAGCAGCAAGAAGGACTACACCGGCCAGAGCTGCAGTAAAGATGCAGCTTGGAAGCCTGGCAAGGATCCTGCAGGGCCCCGGTCTCCGTTGTATTCACAGGTGCGCTCCTCACCCAGCCTGGGCATTGAGAGGTCCTCCGTGTTCCACTGCAATGCCGCCGAAACGCTGGACACCTTTTTCTCCGAGAAGCTCAGAACTTGGGGTGAAGATGCTGGCCAGCTGTCCGACTGCTACGAGAACATCGAATCCCTGCAAGAAGAGCCCAGGTGCCAGAGAAGGTCCCAGAGAAGGGCTGAAAAGGAGCACGCACGAACCAGTCAAACAAGCAGGGGGAAGGACCACAGCCGGACCACCCAAGCCAGAGGAGATGTGGTGAGGCACAGCTGTGGTTCTCGAGACCACTATGATCCTGGCATGCTCTACGGCCAGTGCCCGATGACATACAAGCACCATCTTGCTGGCAAAAGGGAGGCGTCGGAAGGCCCATCACACACACAGGAAGGGAGCAGACTCTCCACACCTGTGACCACCTCCACCAGGATCCTGCCCCAGTGCCAGATCACCCACATCCAAAGCTGCAGGGCCTGCCAAGAGTTCAACCAGGACCTGCCCGCAGGCAAAGAGACCCTTTACGGGAACTGCGGCTGGGGTCCACTGCAAGAAGGCGCCAGAGATGCCATGAGCACCACGTGCAGGAAGAGAAGGACTGAGTCTTCCTCCCACAGGCCAGACCAGCTTTCAAAAGTGGAACAGTGGCTGGAGCAGACCCCTGTGGAAGAGCCTCCAAGCCAGCCAAGGACTCAGAAGCACAAGGGCATGCACAGATCGACCGAAAGGGGTTCCTGGGATAGGGGAGGGAGTCCAGAACCCCTTGTTGAGACCAGGCATGGAAGGAAGACCCACAGAGGAGAGAATCCCAATCACCAGGTGGGAAGAGAAACCAGGAGGCAGTGCAGCCTCGTCATATAGCAAGCCCGAGGAGTAGACAGCATTAGCGAGCAAGCCAGACCTATGGTTACCCTTGTAAGCAACAGATAAGGGGTACATAAGATGTCAGAAATAAGAAGAGCCCTTCTAGGAAAGAGTGTCCTTCTAGCATACGATGCTACTCCTGCACTGGGCAGGCACAGTGCAAAGCAGCAGCATTTTCAGCAGCATTTAGGATCCTCCTGGGGGTTGCCCTTTAATCCACTGCTGCTGCACTGGCACCCCTTCAGGGCTGACAGCCAGGAGCACAGGACAGCATACACACCCTCTCCTTTTTGTCCTCCTACCAATCCTGTGAGGTAGGCCAGGCTGAGACATTGGCGCAGGGTGACTCAGGCAGTTCTGTGGCTGAGCAGAAACTTGCTGAAAAGTGGACCTTGCAATCATCACCTTGCAGCTGAGTCCGCCCTGCAAGTTTGGGGGCAGGCAGGGCAGGGGCAAGGACAGCCACTTGCTCTACTGGCATCACCCTCACGCAGGGTGACCAGATGACCAGAAAAACCCAGATTAGTCCAGATTTTTAGCCTCCTGTCTGGGTGTCCTACATTTTGGCTTCATTTTGAAACTTTACGATAGTGCACAGTACCCCATCGTGCCATATGTCGTTGGATTCGTATTGAAGAGCAGAGTCCAGAGTCCAATGCAAAAATCAGTTTTGAGATATCTCCTTCCTATCAAAAGTTATGGCCAAAAAACAGAAAAACAAAAACTATAAAAACAAAAAAATACATTTTTAGGAATTTTTTAAGCAGGCAGGAATTTTGTCCTCAGGGTAGGAATTTTGCCCTTTGGGTTCAGGAATTTTGGGTTTGGCATCTGGTCACCCTGACCCTCGGCCTGAGAAAGGACGGGTAAGGGTAAGGTTGCCCTGTCCTGTCTCAAAGGCAGAGGGAAAGGACCCTCCAGACTTCCTGCTGGGACTTGTCCATGACCTGATTTCTGTGTAGGCTTCCTGCAGATAAGGCAGGTGCTCTGCCTGAGCCACGGCCCCATCTCAGTCAAGGGATGTCTGAACTCCTTGACTGATTCCCCAAGCGATGTGGGATGTCCCTGGCTGAGAAGCTAAGGTAGGGGGCATCTTGTATGTAATTCAAATCACGCACAAGGAATACGAACCATAATAAAACACAGGGCATTTCTGAGTCTAGTTTGGCCCTATGCATGAGCCTGGAAGCAGGACGGAAATGCTTCCCCTAAAACTCAACCATCTTGCTGGGTACCTCTCTCTTGACTCGGGGATGAGAATCATAGAATTATAGAATCCTAGAGTTGGAAGGGACCTAGTAGGTCATCTAGTCCAACCCCCTGCCTGCAGCAGGAAATCCCCCTAGAGCATCCCCGAAAGGTGCTGGTGGAGCCTCTGCTTGAAGACCCCCAGTGAGGAAGAGTCCACCACCTCCCTTGGCAATCTCTTCCACTGCCGAACCGCCCTCACCATAAGGAATTTTTTCCAGATATCCAATCAGAATCTCCTCTCTTGCAGTTTGTCCCCATTGGTTCTAGACCTGCTTTCAGAAGCAGCTATGAACAAATGAGCCCCTTCCTCCCTATGACAGCCCTTCAGGGATCTGAAGAGGGCAATCAGGTCTCCCCTCAGCCTCCTCTTCTCCAGGCTGAACATCCCAAGTTCCCCCAACCTTTCCTGGTAGGGCTTCCCTTCCACCCCACTGATCATTCTTGTCGCTCTCCTCTGGACTTGCTCCAGTTTGGCTGCATCTTTCTTCAAGTGAGGAGCCCAGAACTGAACACAGGACTCAAGGTGAGTCTCACCAATGCAGAATAAAGAGGAACTAGAACTTCTCGTGACTTGGAAGGTCCAGACCTCTTAATGCAGCCTCAAATGGCATTTGCCTTCTTTGCAGACACATCACCTGCTGACTCATGTTCAGCTTGTGATCCACGGTGGCGACTCCAAGATCCCGCTCACATGTTGTGCTGCCAAGCCAAGTATCCCCCATTTTATACCTGTGTTTTTGGTTTTTATTGCCCAAGTGCAGAACCTTCTACTTCTCCCTGTTGAAATTCATTCTGTTTGTTACAGCCCAGGATTCCAGTTTATCCAGATCCTCCTGGAGGTTTCTCCTTCTTCTCTTGTGTTTGCTTCTTCTCCCAGTTTGGTGTCATCCGCAAATTTGATCAGGCTCCCCCGTATCCCTTCCTCTAAGTCATTAATGAAAATGTTAAAGAGAACCGGGACCAAGACAGAGCCTTGGGGGACCCCACTTGAAACCGACTTCCAGGCTGACACAGAACCATTTACTAAAACCCTTTGAATGCATGAATGCACTGCACATTTTCAGGCCGCTGGAATGCAAAAGCAGCCAGGGTTGCCATTTAGCCCTTGCCAATGTGCCAGTCTTTGAGGGACTGGGCCCTAAATTGTGGCCACCCTGTAGTTCCTAACACCCTGGGGGTGCTACTTCAGAAATTCTCTCTGCCGTTCCCTATAGAGCCTCCTTTCCATCCTTTCCTGTTTTTTGCAAGCAGATACCAAACTGCCAAGTTTGCCCGTTTCCCCTAAACTTTCTCCAAATAATCAGTAGTCACCGTATTTTCCTGAGCTGGAATTGTGTACAGAGATCAGATTCAAAGAGAACCAGGAACAGGCTCAGACCTTGGATGGAAGCAACACAACCAATGGGTTTGCCCCTCCACTTTCTTTAGGGAAGTGCTGGGAGCATGCAGGATCTGAGCCATGTGAACATCCTTGGTCCGGCTGGGCAGTGCAGCGCTGTGCAGAGCAACCCAGCTTAGCCACCCCCTTCTGGACCAAGGTTTGGTTCTCTTCCAGCCACATGCAGCAAGGAACTGGATAGGGGGTGACCAGAGGAGGCAAAACACTAGTCTTTTTCCCCAGGAGTAGCGATGCCTTCAGACCCCTTGCCTTCAGTCCCAGTGGCACCTTGGAAAGCAAAGGTCTTCACTGACTCTGCAGGACACTTCACGCATGTGCTGCTGCTCCTGAGAAAATGTGCTGTTTGCCCCCCCCCCCCTTCCAGGGTCGCCACTGAAGAAAAGTCTCATTGCTTTCCCACATTTCCTATCAGAGAAGCACCAACAGGAAAGGTGCCTCTTTGCCACTCAGCAGGGAAAAAATACCTGTATTCATTCAAACATAATGCGCCATCACATCTAAGGCAAACCCCACTTTTAGAAGGCTTGAGATTTTAAAAAAAGGATTACTGGTGACTAGTGTGAAGCAGCAAAGCAGGAGCAAATTTAATTTTACTGTAAACAACAATGAGTTGTTAAGTTGTTCAGTTATGTCTTGAGTCTTCATGACCCAGGACTGCAGCACACCAGGCCCCCCTATCCTCCACCAGCTTCTGAAGTCCATTCATGTTCACAGCCTCCATGACATTCTTTAACCATCTTGTCCTCTGCTGTCCCCTCCTCCTTTTGCCTTCAGTTTTTCCCAGCATCAGACTCTTTTCTAAGGAGTCCTTCCAAATTTAAGGATGGACTGACTGGATCTGCTTGCAGTCCAAGGACTCCCAAGAGTCTCCTCCAGCACCATCTTTCAAAGGCACCCATCCTTCAGCGGTCAGCCTTCTTTACAGTCCAGCCCTCACAGCCATACAGTCGACAGGGAAAACCAGAGCTTTCGCTAGACGGATGCTCACGTAACAAGGCGAGGTCTTGGCTTGGAATGAAGGTGTCTAGTCCTGTCCCAGCTTCCCTCCCCAGAAGCAGCATCTTTGGATTTCTTGGCTGCAGTCGCCGTCTGCAGTGATCTCACAGCCCAGAAAAAGAAACTCTGTCACAACTGCCATTTCTCCCCTTCTATTTGCCGTGAATTGATGGGACCAGAAGCCATGATCTGGGCTTCTAATGCTCAGTTTTAAGCCACATTTGGCACTTTCTTCTTTCACCCTCACCGGTTCCTCCTCACTTTCTACCATTAGATGGTATCGTCTGCATTCCTGAGGTGGTTGATATTTCTCCCAGCCATCTTAATTCATTCAGCCCAGCCTTTCTCATAACATACTCTCCATATAAATTAAATAAACAAGGTGCCAATATACAACCCTGTCGCACTCCTTTCCCAATTGCGAACCAGCCTCTTGCTCCACATTTAGTTCTGACTGTTGCTTCTTGGCCCACATACAGGAGATCAATAAGATCAAAGGCTTTAGCAGAAGTAGGTGTTTTTCTGGAACTGCTTTGCTTTCTCCACTTTGGTCTCTTGTTCCTCTGCCTCTCTGGGAACCAGCTTGTACCTCTGGCCGTTTGCGATCCACTTGCTGCTGGAGCTGAGCCTGGAGGGTTTGGAGAGTTTCCTGCTAGCATGTGAGATGAGTGCGACTCATTCTTCGAGCATTCTTTGGCATTGTCCTTCTTTAGGATTGCAACAGAGACTGACCTTTTCCAATCCTGAGGCCACTGTTCAGTTTTTCAAATTTGCTGGCAGACTGAATGTATTATTGTTCTTTGACATCTTTTCTGATTTTCAGGAGCTGAACTGTAATACCGTCACCTACTAGCTTTGTTGTTAGAGAGACTTTCTAGGGCCCACTTGACTTCCCTCTCCAAGATGCCTGGCTCCAGTTCAGTGATCACACCATTGCGGTGGTCAGAGACATTAAAGTCTTCTAGTCTTCCTCTGATATTCTTGCCACCTTGTCTTGATCTTGTCTGCTTCTGTGAGGTCCTTGCCACTCTTGTCCTTTACCATGCCTGTCTTTGCACAGAATGTTCCTTTGATATCTCCCATTTCCTTCAAGAGATCTCTAGTCCACCCTCTTGTGTCGTCTTCTTCAGTGTTCTTGCTCTGCTCATTTGGGAAAGCCTTCTTCCCTCTCCTTGCTATTCTCTGAAGTTCTGCATCCAGCTGGGTGTATCTTTCCTTTTCTCCTCGCCTTTTGCTTCCCTTCTTTCCTTAGCAATTTGTAAAGCTTCTTGTTACAATATAATATACTGTTAAACAAAATACTAATCTAAATTTACAATCAAAATACTGTATTTACTTGAATCTAATGTGCCTTCAAATCTAATACACACCCCAATTTTGGAGACTCAGTTTGACTGGAAAAGGTGAGTGTTAGATTTGAGTTACCTTTGCAGGCACATGCGCAGGCACGTGGGGGCTGTGTGGTTTGGGAGCCACAAGGCCTGAGGTTTTCTGCTTCTTTCCTCTCCTCTCCAGCCTGTTGCCCGAATCGTCACCTGTGATGACTCCAGGACGGTGCCCGCCACGTGCTCCTGCCTCTTCTGTGAGCGACAGAGTCAACGGGCCAAGTCAGCGGCCGGCAGGTCGGATCCCTCTGCAGAGGAAGTCGCCGTTCAGTTGCAGGCAGAGAACCGAGTGCCCCGCATCGTGGAGGCCTTCGAGCGCCGGTCTTTGAGGGAGGCCAAGCGAGCGGAGTGGGAGAGGGCTTTTCAGTCCACCAGGCAAAGAGAGTCCGAGAAGAGAGCCAAGGCAGCAAAGCATCACGGGGATGCCAGGCGAGGACATCCAAGGAGCAACTCCAAGGCCCGGAAGTCCCATGCCCACCAGGAGCCACGGGAAGAGCCCAGGCCAAGTTTGATGCCCGAGGAGCACCACAAGCCCAGCAGGAGAAAAGAGGGGAACGTGGTGGGGAAGCAGCCCAGCTTCATCGAAAGGCTTCGAGGACTCTGCTAGCAGGAGAAGCTGAGGGCTCTCAAATGGGCCAAGTGAGATGTGAAGCTGTCTGAGGAACTGTGGCAGGCTGTCAGGAGACCTCAGACAACAGTCCAGGCCAGGAGGCGACGCTGGATGCTGGCCGTCTCCAGGAGGGAGTGGAAGTGGAGGTCGAAGCAGGCACTAGAACCTGCCCCCAAAGCATGTCCGCTGTCAGGCCTTTCAGGCCGCAGGAGGAGGGTGGCTGTAGGGAGGGAAATTGGTGCCCGCTGCAGCCCAGGTGCCTTTGCCCGTCACTCCACAGCTTGGACTCTGGGGGCTGACTTTGTGCCACAAGGCAGGCAGGCGACATCACATAGTCCCCCGAATGGTGAGGCTGGGAACAGGGTCCTTGTCTTCGTGAAGGACCCTGGACAGGACACAGTCAGTACCCGTGAGAACAGAGGAAGCCGACTGGCAGGCTGACAGCCGACTGCCATGCCCAGGATGTGCTCCACAGCGGACTCGGTGCTGCCTCAGCCTGATGTGAAGGAGCTTGAGACTTGGGGGGAAGGAGCTTGGAGTGGCCTGTCCTGAGGAGGCCATTTTTTCGGGCTGAGAGAAGGCACCGGAGTGTGCCTGACAAGCAGCCCTTGACTGAAGACAAGGCAAGGAGTCTTCGCAGCCAGGCTGGGACATGATTTGAAATAAAGCTTGGCTGTGATGCAGACCTTGTCGACCTGCTTCAGGTTTCTCCCAGTAGTGAGGGCCCCAATTCTCCCTTGGCAAGAGGGGAGAGAGCAGACTTTACTCAGCACAAGTGACCCCACAGGGCTTGACGCCTGGCTGGCCGGGTCATAAACTCCTTTCGGAACTGGGAAAGGAGACCTAATGACCTACAGATCTTCCCCAATAAATCTCGGGCCCAGATCTCCCAGGCCCAGTTCCAGTTGTTGGCAAGCTGTGCACGGTCAAGCCTTCCTATAACCCCAGAAATCTGGAACATCCTCTAATACTGAATGTTGGGAGGGTTAGAACAGAGGAAAAGAAATATTTCTTTATCCAACATGTAATTAGCCTGTGGAACTCCTTGCCACAGGATGTGGTGATGGCATCTAGTCTCAATGACCTTAAGAGGGGATTGTACAAATTCCTAGAGGAAAGGACCATCGGAGGGTACAAGCCATGATGGGTGTGCGTGCGCGTGCGCGTGCATGCATAGATGTAGATATAGGTCACTGCTGGTGAGCTATATGAAGCTGAACAAGAGGGGCCTTTGGCCTGATCCAGTGTGCCTCTGAAACTAGAACCCACACCTTCCTGGGGAAAGGAAGGGAGGCTTCAGGGTGACCCATCTGCATGTCCACACAGTTTTTTAAAAGGATGTAATTGAACGGGAGAGATGCAGAAGAAGCAAACCATGACTGGGCTGGGGCATCTCCCTGAAAAGAAGATGAATGAGACCCAGAAAATTATGCTGGGGAGGGATAGAGTGGAGGGAGATGCTCTGTTCCCACTCACAGCCCCAGAAGCGGGGGGCATCACCCACCAAAACTGAGTGGTAAAATAATACCTAGCACTTCAGCTGCAATCCTAACCTCTAGTTAGGCGGGCCGAAGCCCTGGCATAAATCCTGTGCTGACCTGGGGGTATCCCACTAGTGCCCCTCTCTGGGGGAGGGTTAAGCCAGGGCACAGACAGGCACTTGCCTCCCTACATCATCTCTGATGAGTTGTGCTGAGCTGGGTGAGGACAGGGGCCTCTGTGCGCATGGTGGCTGGCATGCGGAGGGGAAGGTGTGCTTCCTCAGCTGGCACTGAGGGGAGGGACCACATATGGATGCCCCACCCCTTGGCCCACCCGGTTCAGGGATTGCCAGAAATGGCAACCCTACCCCTGCCCTGCCCCCCTGGATTGAAAAGGCCATGAGTTGGATACATACATTTAATGGGACGACCAGGGCTTGGTCCCAGCTGGGCCCTCAGTGACCCCTCCGGAAGTGCAGCTTTTGCTCCATGCCCTTGCATGTCTTCTCGAGGCCTTTGGCGGGTGGTGTTTTTTGGGGTGGAGGCATATCTATGGAAGCTACACGTTCTTGTAATGCATGATCCTGTGCAGTGGCAGTGAGTTGTTGTGATGGTCATGATAGGACACCGACATTGGTATGCTGGGGGTCCTCTGAGCCACTCAAAGGTGCACAGGAGAGCTATCTGGCTTTTAAAAAGAGAGGGGTTAGTCAGCCCACCCCCCACAGGTAGAAAATGCCTGGGAAATGGGGACATTTGCCATATGCCTGGAAAAATGGGGACATCCCCAGTTTCAAGGGTGCCGTCCCACCTGGCTAGGGACCCAGTATTGAACCAGCTGGAGAGAGGAGAGGCCGAGAGCAAGGAGAAGAGGGGCAGAGTAACTGGCAACGTCTCTTCTCGTGGCTTCTGCTGCTGTCTTTTTTGCATTTCAGATGGTGAGCCCTTTTGGGACAGAAGCCATTCATTTTTTCATTTTCTTGTAAACCATTTTATGGAGTTGAAAAGTGGTATATAAACACTGTGGACAGACAGACAGACAGGCAGGCAGAGTGAGCGAGCAAGCAAGCAGGCAACTCCTGGCCACCCCAGTTCAAGAGCTCCTCAACCCAGCCCCTCACTCATCACGATGATCTGACGGATCAACGGCCAAGAGAATCTCCAGCTTGGGAGGCACTTGGGAGGAGAGGTCATCCGCAAGGCTGTCCCAAAGCCAGGCCTGAGCCAGGCTGAAAAAGAGTGGTCCAGGATCCTTTCTGGGGTCCAAAACAGACAAGCCGTGGCAGTCAAGATCTTGCCCAAAGAACCAGATGTTGGAGAGAGAGGAGTGCTTCCTTCTGTGCTTCCTCCGGCCCCAAGCACAGGTGCGGACCACGCAGTGAAGACGTGGCACCCCTTCCCCTATGCGCAGGCGTGCCTGGTCGCCCTGCTGTGCTTCTCCTGCACCACCCTTGCTGTGCACATGTCCCCTCAGGGAGACCCTGGCCATGGCCTTTCACAACCCAGAAACCATCACCTACAGCATCATCTACTATCTACCTATCTACAGTATTGATATACCACTTTTCAACTGAAAAGTTCACAAAGCGGTTTACAAGGAAATGAAACAATTAATTGCTAATTAAAAGCTAATGGGTCCCTGTCCCAAAAGGGCTCACAATCTCAAATGCAAAAAGAACACCAGCAGAGCCACTTAGACAGACACTGCTGGGGTGTGGAGGGCCAGTTACTCTCCCCCTGCTAAATAAAAGAGGAGCACCCACTTGAAAGAGGGCCTCATTCCCAGTTAGCAGGGGTACTACAACCTGATGGAGGAAACCCACACCGAGCCCAGACCCCAGGATGACTCTTTGGATGATATCAAAGGTGCTTCGGGGAGGCTCCTGCCAGGGTGGGAAGGGAGGTGGCACTGGTGGTGGGTGTGTGGTCTTTCTGGGTGCCTTGCCTCACCCACAGCACATTTCTACCCCAGGCCTCTGCTGCTGCCCTCACATGAAGCTCTGTGCCTCGGCCAACGGGGACGGCTCCATGAAGGTCTGGGACATCCAGAACCAGCTGCTGCGGTGAGTGACTGGCCGGCCTCCTTCCCGGCAGCCCCTCTTCTTTTGCAGGACTGCAGGGCTCCATCCAGAGCTTGCCCCAGTGGGGGTGTCAGTCCCAGCTTCCTGCTGTGCCCCTTGACCTTGGTCACCAGCAGCACCAGAGTGAGGTAGGTGGGCACGTGCCCAGGTTCTGTTGGATGCTGATAGCTGCCTGCCCAGTTTCCCCCCAGTCTCTGCAGAGACAGCTTTGCCAGATCTGGTCCTGGGACTTGCCGTTCCCCCAAACTTGCAATGCTCCAAGGAAATGGGAAATTGACCTGAAAATGCTCCAGACATTGAAGGCATTTGTCCTTGGGGGTCCCCCCTGCTTCTTGTTCCCCCCCTCCTCCTTGGCACATTCTTGCTCTCTCGTTCTCTGCCTTCTGCTTTGCACCCCAAACTGGTTCCCTCCATCAAGGCAGGAAGAGTTTTTGTTCTTTGTCCCGCTAAGCAGATGTTCACGTTGTTTTCTTGTCATGCCAGATTCGTAGCCGGGCGTGATGTTGGGGTGTGTGGGTGCAGCTTCTGCCCTGGGACTTCAGAGCCCCTGCTCTTGTCTGCCCAGAGGCTGCTGGGGCTGGGTGTGGGTCAGCCCCGCTCAGCTCCTGGCCTGTGTGGGCTTTGCAGGCACCTGAAGCTGAACACCATCCCGACGAGCCTGGCCTTTGCCAACCACAAGGGGGACCTGCTGGTCGGCATTGAGCAGCATCATCCATCACAACAAGTACCTGCCCAGCTACTACAGGATGAAGGTGGTAGCAGGTGGTACCTTTGCTGGTAGCAGATTCTCCAGAGCAATGGTGGCTCCAGCTTTGGGGGCCAATGTCCTCTGTGGCCCCCCACCTGACTGGGTGGCAGGCAAGCACAGATCCCGGGGGGTTTGGTGCTTGGGGAACAGCCTCTCCTCCATAACAATCCAACCCAGGCTTTCATGCTTCGCGTGCAGCGTATGCAGCGCCAAGCACGATACCAGAGTCTTCCAATACTGGTGGCCTGCTGCCCTCCAGCCCCTCCAGCCTGGAATGGCTCTTAAGGGGAGGGGCCCCTGGTACGCCTGCCTCCCTCCCACACTGACTCCTCCACCCCTCAGCTACACCACTGGATGGAAGCACCAACTGCTGAGTCTCCTCCTGGCAAAGTGGCACATCCTTTGCCACTTTCACGGACATGCAGAGTTACCTGCCTCTGAGCTGTTGCCAAGAGGTTGCAATGAAGACCGTCCTGGCACCCTCGGCCCTGAGCTTTGTCCCCGGAGTGCACTCCTAAAGGAAGGGGAAGAGGGTGAAGGGGTAAAGAGTTGGGCATAAAAAAATAATCTTTTTGCCCTCGGGTATCTTGCAATGCTGACTGCAAGTCTTGGCCTGGGGGAGGGTTGGCGCTGGAACCAGGACCTTTTTGCAGGACACAGTCATGTTGTGGGGGCCGCATTTCTACTATCAGGAAGAGCACTGAGGTTCCCTTCAGTCTTCTCATGCCTTTGGTGAACCCTCTTGGGACTTCTTGCCCTTGTTCAAAGTGTGTGCACAGAATACGGCTCTTCTCTGTTGAGCAGGAGTCACTGATTGTCTCTTATCTTCTGATCTGCTGCTAAGAAATCCTCGTTGTGGCACCAGAAGGACACCCAGCAATGAAGCTCTTGGAGAATTCCAGTCTTGAAGCCATCAACTCCCAGCTGACGGTGGAGACAGGAGACACGCACCTTATTGGCAGGTAGGAGGAGTCGGGGGGACAGTTCTACTTCCCTGCTTTTCTTGCGCCACAAGGGAAAGGTGTCCCCCACCGGTTATACTGCTAGTTGTGACCGACTGTGGTTGTGGGTGGCGCAAGTGGTTAAGACACTGTGCCTGTTAACCAGCAGGCCAGGGTTCAAGACCCGGGTCGGCCCCACAAGACAGGGTGAGCTCCTGTCCTTAGCCCAGCTCTGCAACGCCAGCTGGATCCAATCGTATTGGCTCTGCCTTTCCATTGGATTAATTCAGTGGCGTGGAGAGGGGGGATCTGCTGCTTGGGTAACAGCCAACAATCTAACCCAGGCTCATAACAATCTAACCCAGGCTTTTGTGCTTTGCATGCAGTGTATGCAGTGCCAAGCACAATACCATAGTCTTCCAAGACTGACAGAGGCCTGCTTGTGACCAACTGTAGGGTGCAGTGCTCATCCCCGTTTCTAGAGCCAAGCATTGTCCAACATGTGGCTCACATGCACACTGACTGCTGTTACCTTCCCAGCGAAATGGTACCTCTTTATCTACTTGCATTTGCATGCTTTCAACCTGCTAGGTTGGCACAAGCAGGTCTAAGGAGAGGCACTCACCCCATCTTGTAGGAACTGCGTCTCAGACCTTGGCCTGCCAGTTAACAGGCATGGTGTCCTAACCACTTGTGCCACCGCAGCCATACCACAGGGCTGCAAGAAGGAGAAAAGAGGGGAGAATTGGCATATGCCCCTACTGCTTGGCACCCTGGCCATGGGGTGCTTGACTGCTGTGCCATTTAACCTGAAGACACTTGTGCGAAGTGGAAGGATTGGAGGCAGGAAACAGGTTAAAGCAGCATCAATAGGATCCTGTAGGGTCTGGGCCCTGGTTTTAGAAGGGCACTACCTCAGGTGTCAGGGAGGAGCCTCTGCAGCACACTTTCCTGGGATCAGGTCCCACTGAGCTCATTGAGATTTACCTCTGAGTAGACATGCATATGACTGGGCAGGAAAGCCAACTTCAGAGTGCCACCCCTTGATTCTTCCTGCCTCTCCAGTCTCCACCTTTTTGCAGGTCGAAGGTGTAGGGTCTGTCTTGGCAAGAGGAGGAACAAGAGAGAAAGCTCTCAGTTTGTCCTAATGAAACCCACCACCAGCTGCATCAGTTCTAGGCCAATCAAGGGGTCCACCACGCCGACGGGGGCCCATGGCCCACCCTTCCAGCCTCCCGGTAGCCTGAATACAGACAGAGCCCCGGGCCAAGAGCAATGCAGGGGTGCACAGGGCGTGGGAGTGGGGGTCCCAACCAGAACTGGCTGGGGTGACCCTTCTTTGCTGCCTTGGAGAGGGCTCCCCCTTCCCCACTTCCCTGCACATATCCCTTCAAGTGTCTGGTCAGAGAGACCAGAGAGGCTGGCCAGTCTGGAGAGAGCAGGGGGAGGTATGGGGGGTGCAATTTCCATTCCTCTGATAGTCCTTGTTGGAATTTGCCAGCATACAGAGTGTGTCTCCTGGCGGGGACCCCTGCAGCCCAGACAGGAGTCTGAAGCTTTTGGCATGTAGATTGAGTCCTTTGGGAGAGAAGAGAGAACTCTGGGCAAATCCTTGGTGGCTCCATCTCCTCTCCTCCATTCTACGCCAAGCTTGTGTTCTCATCGCACCTTTGGAGGTAACAAGGCGACAACTTATTTTTATCCACTTTTTAGATAATTGTATGTTTTTTATCCAAGTGTCTATTTGCTTATATGCTAATAAAGGTATGATTTGATTTTAAATATAAAATCACAGGACCTCACAGGACCTTATAGAAAATCTTTGGAGACTTAGGGTGCAATCCAGAGTAACTACGGGGAGTCCTTCTTCCGATGTAAGAATAATTTACTCTGGATTCCAATTTCCTATAGGTTTTCACTAGGTCAGGGGTGTCCAACATGTGGCCCGGGGGTGGATGCGGCCCTCCTGCAGAGCTGGCCACCATCATTGGAAAAACCGGCTTTGTGGCAGCAGCCATTTTCAAATTTTGCGTGCTTCTCTGCGCACTGCCCTGGGTGGCCACCGCAAAGCTGGTCTGGGCTACCTTACTCCTCCCCCTACCTGCCTCATGGCACTCAGAGCGCGTCAGGCCCCTGCAGACCTTGCAGCGCTCGCCCACCCACATCCCCCAAAAGCAGCCTCAGCCTCTATCCCAGCTGCTGCCTGCTGCCCTTGAGACCTACTCAGAAGGAAGCCCCGTTAAAGTCAATGAGGCTTGCTCCCAAGTTGCAGTCTGAGAGCCCAATGATGCCCAATGATGGGCTTTGATCCTCTCCAAGCTTAACCTTGGAAATACGCTGCCTGCAACCTGAACCATGTCTACTCAGAAGAAAGGCCCATTGTACCCAGTGGGTCTTACTCCCATTGTATCCAGTGGGTCTTACTCCCAGGAAAGTGTGTTCAGGATTGCAGCATATCTCCAAGGTTAAGCTTGGAGAGGATCACAGCCCATCCCATGCATCATGCTCCTCAGAAGTAAGTCCCACTAAAGTCAATGAGGCTTACTCCCAAGTTGTAGTCTGACAGCCCAATCCTATGCATGGCTACACAGCAGAAAACCCCATGATAAACAATGAGACTTACTCCAAAGTTTAGCTTGGAGAGGATCGCTGCCCATCCTATGCATCATGCCTACTCAGAAATAAGCCCCATTAAAATCAATGAGACTAACTCCAAGGTTTAAAAAATGTAGGACAAAATATAGGACACCCTACATTTTGTCCTACATTTTTTTTAAAAAAAAAGTTGTTAGTGTTTATGTGCGGCCCAAACCAACTTGTCTTCTTCCAATACGGTCCAGGGAAGCTAAAAGGTTGGACTCCCCTGCACTAGGTGGTGCAGTAACTACGGGTGCACTTAAAGTCTCTTATGTGCTTCTGTAGTTACTCTGGATTGTAGGGTTAGAAGCAAGAACCTACCTTTATCTGTTTAATCTAATTGTATGTTTATTGTCCTGTTGTCTATTTATTTTTATGCCAATAAAGGTATGATTTGATTTGAGAAGGGAGAAGCTCAGCAGAGATGCCCCTCCAGCAGGGATGTTGGAGCATCTGAACCAGTGGCATCACTAGGGTTTGCACTGTAGCACTACCTACAGCAGTGATTTTTCAACCAGTGTGCCGTGAGTGGTCCACAGGTGAGTTGTGGGAGTGTGGCAAATTTATTTTTTTATTAAATAAACATCATTTATTATTAGGGTTATTGAGGAATTGAACCCCTGATCAGTAGCATGGTGTGCCTTGTCCAGAGACTGATGGTGTGCCTTGACAATTTTAGCACCTGGTCAGTGTGCCGTGTGATGAAAAGGGTTGAAAAGCACTTATCTACTGTATTTATATATTTACATACTTTTCAATGAAAAGTTCACAAAGTGGTTTACAAAGAAAATGACAAATAGTGGATAACGTATCTCTGTCCCCAAAGTGTTCACAATCCAAAATTTAAAAGAACACCAACAGAAGACACCAGAACAGACACTGCCAGGGCAGGAAGGGCTGGTCTTTCTGGGGAAGCTGAGTCGGAGCCGGTCTCTTGTTCCCCGGGGTGCACCAAGAAGGCCAAGGGGCAAAGTCTCCAATGGCAAAGTCTCCAATGCAATTGGGGACAACAAGCAGCGATGGAGAGGAAAGCACAGATTCCTTCCCACTCTTAAAGCACTTCAGGAGACACCAGAAAGATGCCTCAAAAAGATCCCTCCCACAATGATGTCCAAGTGATGCTGCGACTCCGACTTCCTCCCTTTGCCATCCTCCTCAAAACGCAGTCCCTGGCATAGTTTCCTGGTCCCATCCCTTGCTAGAAGCTATGTCAGACTAAAATCCTGTCTGCTTATGCTCTCCAAGCACTAACCACACTGATAGCCATGTGTAGGAGTGGGACTGAGACCCCAAACACCCAAAGAATATCAGAGGAGCCCTGCTGGATCAGGTCCAGGTCCTCTAATCCAGCTTCCTGCATCACACTGTGACCCACCAGATCCAGATACCTCTTTTGATAAAGAGAAACCCCCTTCCTGCCTGGTCCCCACTACAACTACCCCTCTTCCTCCCACCTTCCCTGCCTGGAACCCAGTCCACCCCACTTTCCTGTGACTAATCCCCATTGGAAACAATGGGACTTGATTCTGAGTAGGATCTTGCCCCTTTTGCATCCAGGCAGAAGCCTTTGGTGCTGCTCCTGCTGAAAACTACCTATCTGGTTTGCATAGATGGATCTCACACATACACAGAGAGAGGTTCCTTGTTAAAGTTCTCAAAAAGACACCAGTGAGTCATCCTTGGCCATAAAGGTTTTTCTTTTCTGTTTCACTGTACAGTATGTTAGTGTTTCATTACAGTAATTGTGTTTTGTATTATATTATAGTGCTTTCAGTTTGATTACAGTGTTTTGTCATCCTTTTTACATGCATACAGTTACTATTTTTATATGAATATTTTTGGGTTGTGGAACCAATTGTTGGAGTTTCCATTATTTCCTATGGGAAAATCTGTTTTGTAACTAAGTCAGACATGCTTCCGGGAATGAATTGTGTTTGCTTTTGCAGGTCTCTAAAAATAAGGCATCAGAACTCAGCCAGCCAGCCAGTAAGTCTGTCCTTTCCAGAATTTCCTTGTAAGTGGATGAGACAAGGTTGCTTTCTTCAGGTTTGATCAGAAAAAAAATCCTCATTACCAAATCAAAATTCTTTAAGGTATGAGTTGAAACGTCTTGGGCAGGGACTGTCAACGGGCCCCACAAAAAAGGCTTCCACAGCAGAAGTGAACCCCAAATCTCTCCAGGCCAGGCAGGTCCTTCATCAGAGGACTGGAGACTCCAACCCCCAAAATGTGTTACAGAGATGAGCTACCAGATGTTAATTATTTCTCCCCACCCCCATCCCATCCTCAGTTTTGTGACCCCTCCTTCAGTGCAAGATCAGCATGATAAAGGCATGAATTCCCAGCCATCCTCTTCCTCCTGATGGGCATCAGCAGCAGCATTCCCTGCTGGCCTTTAACTCCCTTGACTTCCCAGGACCAGGCTGAGGGGTCAGGGCTCTGGCCATGTCTGGTCAGGAACAGGTGGGATCCCAGGAAGGACTCCAGTTGGTCCCCGCTCTGCCCCAGGACCAGGAAGATCTGGAGACTGAGGAGCAAGAATCTGAAGCAGACGAATCTGGCAAGCAGGCAAGGAAAGCCAAGAAGAAATACAGCAGGCACCCCAAACCACCCTACACTTATGTGGCAATGATTGCACTGGTCATCCAGAAGTCTCCAGAACGGAAACTCAAACTGTCTGAGGTATGAAGCAGGGCTGGGGGAGGCAGAGCCAAGTTCCAGAGGCTCTGCAGCTGTGGAGGTGGGTGGTGGGAGAAGCCCAGCGAAGGCTCAGTCATGTTGTGGGTGCTCCAGCTCCAGCAGGAGAGCACCCCTGAATTCTCCTTTCAGGAGCACCTTTGGCATTGTGTTCATGTCCACCCCCAAATCCCCCAACCCCAAATATCTCCATCCCAGGTCTCAAGCCTTGCCCTCACCACTGCTTTGGGGGTCTTTCTCAGGACCCCCAGAACAAGGTGCTGTTCTGCAAGTGTGGGGAGCAAAGGACACAGAGATGTCCTGGTGAAAGAGGCCTGCCGACCTGTGCTCCAGAACCTCCAGCTTCACATGGCACACAAGGAGGCTGATTTCCACCAAGAAGGCTCTCAGCCATCTGTGGCCATTCTTTCCCTGCCCCTGAAGGGTGTCTTGGTGCCGGCCTGGCTCTGGTCAGCCTCTTTTCTGCCCTTGTGGTTAGCACTTGATTGCAGGCAGCGTGGAGCCTGGTCTTGGAGGAATCCTTGGTGTTGGCTTGCATCCCAAGGGGAGCTGCCCCTGCTCTGCCTTGGACACTCTTTCCTTGGGTCCCGGCTGGGAGAACTAATGGGAGTGCCGTAAAAAGACCCTCTTGTTCTTGTTGATTCTTCCTTCACTAGAGCACAGCATCCTTGGTGCTTTGACCAGGTTGTGAAGGGGGATCAGGGGGATCCCTGCTCTATCAAGCGGGATTAGCTCTAACCATGTGGATCCTTTGGGTGGGTTGCAAGTGAGTAGGTTTGTGGGACCCCAGAATCCAACCCTTGCTGGTTTTTTTCCAGAGCCAGGGGGAGGATGGGGGTGGGGAGAGAAACAGCATGGGCTGGGCTGCCTGTCCCATGCCCAGAGAGCCTTATCTGCCACCAGCATCAGTCCCCTGAGAAGCCCCATTCAGACCACTGTATGTAGAGTAAATATCTGCCCAGGTCAAGCCAGCTGGGAGATTAGAACCAGCAGGGTGCAGATTGCTTGGGGCTGGAATTGCGCAAACCCCCCCCCCCCCAACTTCTCTTCTCCCACCAGAAGCCAGGCAATGGGCTGTTAACTGCATGCTCTCCATGGGGGTTTTCAGTCTGGCTGGTTCAATGGGGAACCAAGAGTCAGGTTGGTCGCTCCTTGCTTTGCTCCTTAGTTGGCAGCTGAGGCTTGAGAATGCAGAAAGAACCATATTCTGTGATGGGATTGACATCACCCTCCAATGACTGTGGGGTAACAACCCAGGAAGAGGGTGATCGGAGGGTGATCTAAGCCCCATTGATGGGGAATGGGTTAGGGTGCTTTGCAGGGGAAGCAGAAACTGGGATGCGGAGGGGGTAGGTGTTGGGGTGCTGAAAGTGGGGAACCAGATTCCCAGCTGAGCTCTTTGCTCTACACAGTAGGCAACACTTCCTAATCTCTCAAGGCCAAGGTAGGGATGATGAACACTGCCCACATTACCAATGGGCCACTGTGAGATACAGAAAGCTGGGCTAGTCTGGGCATGTCTGCTCAGATGTAAGTCCCATTGTGTTCAATGGTACTTACTCCCAGGAAATTGTGGTTAGGATTGCAGCCTAGATGGGCCTTTGGCCTGATTCAGTGAAGGCTCTTCTTTTCTTAATGAACAGCTACAGAAGAATCTGCTTTGAGGGCAGTGCAGGGAGCCAGAAGCAGCCAAAGCCAACATGTGGGGAGGATGATTTTCAAAAGGGACAGTGGGGTAGAGATCTCTGATAGGCAAACCCATTTCCCCAGCTGTAGGGTTCAGCAGGAAGTGTTAATCCAAGAATAGCCTCAGGGGGCATTCACTGGCAGTGGCCATTATTTGCCAAGGTGGTGTCATTTAGATAGCTTTGCAGTTTGGCTACCCGAGCAAATTGGTATCATAGAGAAGCTGCAGATACAGGGATCATAAAAGGAAAATGGAGTGCTGGACTGGCATGCTGCATGCATGGGGTCAGGGCACAACTGAATGACTGAACAACAACAGGAAGATAACATTTTCTGGATGACTTGAGGCCAGTCACTCTCTCTGCCTAACCTACTTCACAAGATTGTTGTGAAGTTGAAGGGAGAGCAAGAACATGAACTGCTGGGGATGCTCTAGGAGGATTTCCTGCTGCAGGCAGGGGGTTGGACTAGATGACCTACGAGGTCCCTTCCAACTCTAGGATTCGATGAACTCCTTGCAGGAAGGGTGGTATAAAAATGTGGTACATAAATATTCAAATATTCCAAAATTACATGTGATAATTAGCGGGGTGAAGCACTGCTGGATATTTGTTGACATAGATCAGAAAAGTGGCAGAGATGGAATCTACAACCCAGTTGTAACCAGAGGCCGGAAGTCTCCTTCCCAGCAGAGAGTGGTTTCCAATTTGGCTGCCAGGAAAAGGAATGTGCAAAGTTTCTTAATAGTATTCATTTGTTGATTCCAGTGGTTTTCAAGGGGTGCGCCATGGCCCCTCCCCAGGTATGCCACGCAAGAGTTGCATGGCAGGGAAGGGAGAAGCATCCTGTTTCCCTTGGCTGGGAGCATTTCATGTGATGCTGAGCCGCCTCTTTGCCCTGCAGGACCACATGAGTCTGCAGTACTCGGAGGCTTCCAGGCTTTTGCACCAGGTGAGGTGCTGTTCCTGCTGCGCCTGCTTACGTGGCTCTGCAAAGCCCAAGGACCAAAGACACTATCCTACCCACACCTACGTGAGAATAAGACTGCAATCCTAAAGACACTTTCCTGGGAGCAAGACCCATTGAACACAGTGGGGCTTACTTTTCAGTAGACATGGTTAGGACTGTGCGAGGGGGCTTACTTCTGAGTAGGCACGCTTCCTGCAGCTGAAGATTTTTTCCCAACACAGCAGGGCAAAGCAGGGACTGAAAACTGCAGCATTTGGCCTTGTTCAGCTGCAAAATGCAAAGCAGCCAAGCAAGGGCTTCATGCTCCATGTTGGCAGGGGGCAGGGGGGAGAGGCTGACACTGAAGAAGCCCACCATGAGCTCACCCTCCTTTGCATGCCCTGGCTGTTGTGTGGAAATCAAGGAGCCCTTCTAAACCAGGTGAACTGATATCCTCTTTTTCCAGGACATGTTCTCCATTTTAGCCTTGTGTCCTGGAAAAAGCTTCAGTGCCCTCCTTTTCCTTTTAAGTAGGCAGCATGTAGCCCTCTTGGAATTCATAAATTATCTATCCACAGTACTTATATACTGCTTTTCAACTAAAAAATTCACAAAGCGGTTTACAAAGAAAATGACAAAAATTATTGGCAAATGGGTCCTTCTCCCAAAAGGGCTCACAATCCAAAATGCCAACCCTTTGGAACTCCCTCCCTCTTGATTTAAAACTGCTCCCTCCCTGGAAACCTTTTGGCAAGGCCTAAAAACTTTTCTTTTTAACTTTTCTTTTATGCTATTCGCCTTTTAATGTTGATACTTGCTTTTTTGCTCTGCCGTTGCTACTTCTATTGTGAATTTTTAATATAATCGTATTTTATTATTATGGCTTTTAATATTTTTAATGGTGTTGTTTTATTGTTAATTGCTTTTTAAATAAATGTTTTAATGTTGGTTTTTTAATTGATAATTGATGCATTTTATTTTTTTATAGTTCTGTAAACTATAAATATAGTATAAATATATTTTTATTATAGATGATATTATTCATAAGGCATGAAACACAGTCACTTGTAAATTAACAATAACAATAATCAAATCATTGACTGTTACCAAGCGTTGATATGGGATGCTGCCAGCATCGTAGGTATCAACCCAGTATCTTCTTAAAATACATGTTGTTCCAAGAAGCGCAATTCTTTGCAGTTCTGCTGGTGTTATTGCCGAAAGTTGCAATTTCTTCATGTTTCATGAAGTTTTTGGCCATTGTGCCAAGTGCCCCGATAAAAACGGGTACCACTGTGACATGTTTCATCCACAATCGCATGATTTCAGTGGCAAGTCCCAGTACTTGTAAGGCCTTTTGGCTTGTCAGTGGATTTTTGTATCTTTGCTTTTATGGTGTTAGTTTGTAATGCTTGTTCTTGTGTAGCTAATATAAAACCTTCAGTTTCCTTCTTGATGTTTCTTGTTGGAAGACGTCGGAAGCACCTGTCAGAGATGCTCTAGGAGGATTTTCTGCCACAGGCAGGGGGTTGGACTAGATGACCTACTGGGTCCTTTCCAACTCTAGGATTCTATGATTCTTTAGCCATGCCCATGTCAAGTTATCACATTTTCCTTCTATATTTTTTAGGTGTTGTCCATGCAAAACTTTTTTTCCCCACTCATTTAATCTGCCATCCAATTGATTTTTCTTGTACTCTGCCTTTGTTCCTGTTGTTTTTATGTTTTCTGCTTTTACCGCCTGCAGTAGATTTTCTGTACACCTCCAGGCAGGTGTTAATCCAACTATGTGGAGGTGAATCAAATGCCTTTTTGTAGTCAATCCATGCCATATTCAGATTTGTTTTGCTTCATCTAGTGTTTTTAGTATCATTTTATAAATTAGCAGCTGATATTTTGTTCCCCTTAATTTTTTTGTAATTTCCTTTTTGTTCTGCTGGATACAAATTGTTTTCCATCAAATGACTTATTATTATTATTGTTATTATTGTTGTCGTTGTTGCTGTTGTTGTTGTTGTTGTTGTTATTATTATTATTATTATTAATTTCATGTCACAGCAGCCAATTCTTTAGCTGGACTTGGCGTCAGTCACTAGTCGAGTCAAGGGACCTGTCATGATATACTTCTGTATGATGTTTGCTGAGCCAATCAGGGTATTCTTTTGCATCTGCCCAGTGGTGATCCTACTAATGCTGAGCTGTTTTAGGTGGAATTCAAGGTCTTGGGACTGCACCCAAAGTGCCAGTCACCACAGAGACAACCACTGCTGGTTTGTGCCAGTCTTTGAACTTCAACCCTCAAATCCTGATATTTATTGACTTTCTCCTGCTCTTTTTCATCAATCCAACTGTCACCAGGTTCTGCCACATCAGTGATGGTTACTTTATTTTTATGTCTGTGAGGTCTGGTGTGTTGTGCGCCAAGACTTTATCCGTTCGGATATGAAAGTCCCACAAGATCTCCGCTGTGTCATTTTCCATCACTTTCTCTGGTTTATGATCCCACCAGGTTTTTACTGTTTGATGTTGTGATGATGATGATGTACTATTTCCAGTTGTTTGACTGGAATTGTCTCTATTGTGATTCGGTTCCTATCCAAGGAATCACAGAGGAATCATCTCAATATGTGAGAAGTTCGCAGGAGTGCTTCTTTTTGTAACTTGGCAGTTGTGGTTTTCTGGAGGTCCATTAAGTTTATATGTTCCTGGAAACTTACTGGAATCACTCCAAGAGCACCTATTATCTATATATATAAACTAGCAAAAAGCGTACCCGCGTTGCGGGAGTAACTTCCCCATACAACATCCCCCACGGCACATCAACAACCCATGCACAACCTACCCCTGTACAACATTCCCCTGTGTGCAACTTCCCCATGCGCAACTTCCCCCCATGTGCAACTTCCCTCTGTGCGCATCGTCCCCCCATGCGCATCGTCCCCCCATGCGCATCTCCCCCCATGCGCATCATCTCCCATGCGCAACTTCCCCCATGTGCAACTTCCCCCATGTGCAACTTTCCTACATGCGCAACTTCCCCCATGTGCAACTTTCCTACATGCGCATCATCCCCCCATGCGCAACTTCCCCCATGCACAACTTCCCCCATGTGCAGCATCCTTTCCAGTGCAACCTGTTCCTCCTAACAACAACCCCCCAAGTGCACCGGGCACCGAGGACCAAATTGGCTGGATGTTGGTCAGTCTCCCATGTTAAGTATAGGACAGAAACACATTGTCCCCTTTTCAGCCCCACAAATTTCCCCACATGGGTTCTTGGTGGGTGTTCAGGTGACAGAAGGATCCCTCCCAGAATTCCTTGCTTCAGGCCCAGCAGTTGGGGCAGAATGTTGATGAGTCAGCAATTCTCAATGCAAAGTATAGGGAGGAAAACGCATTGCGCCCCTTTTCACCCCCTTCCTGTTGGAATTTCCGAAAACCGGTTCTCAGTGCACCCCTCCGTCACGGAGGGAACACCCACCCCAAATTTCACGCTTCTAGGCCCAGCGGTTTTGGCAGGGCAGTGATGAGTCAGTCAGTGAGTCAGTGAGTGACTTTTCTCTTTTATATATATAGATTAGTGCAGGGAGACCACAGCTCTAGACCACAGGTCTAGAGGGAGACCACAGCTGTGATACAAAGACATCTGCAGGAGGGATCTAAAGGCCTTGGGAATGGACACCAACAGCTGGGAAACCTTGACCTCTGACCGTTCAGCGTGGAGGCAAAAGACCCAGCATGGCCTTCTCCAACTGGAAGAGACACTTGTTCGGCAGGCTGAAGCAAAGAGACAGACCCGGAAGCAGCGAAACCTGGGCCTGGGCAGGGGACGGAGTTTATTTGTCCTCAGTGTGGAAGGGATGGACACTCTCCAGTTGGCCTTTTGAGCCACACTAGATGTTGTTTCAGGACCTCCAATCACAGCACGATACCAGAGTCTTTTGAGACTGAAGGAGGCCAATGATGAATGATGATGATGAATATAAGTATTATTAATCATAATTATAATTATTATAATTATAATTATACTAAAACTTGACATAACATTTATTCATTATATGTACATTATATATACCTAACTATAGTACAGGGTCCTATTGGACTCATGTTGCCTTTTATTGGTTATTCAATATTTTGCTAGCTAAAATTATACTAAAAATCATTATACTAATTATAATCACAATTATACTAAAACATGACACAACATTTATTCATTATATGTACATTATATGAACATTGTCTGTACTTAACTATAGTACAGGGTCGCTGGGGTCTAAATTGACCCGTGCAATCTCTTAGGTGATAAAAATTGTACTAAAAATTATTTCACAATAAAAATAATTATACTAAAACTTGACACAACATTTATTCATTATATGTACATTATATGTACCTAACTATAGTACAGGGTCGCAGGGGTCTAAATTGACCCGTGCGGTCTTAGGCGTGAAAAAACAATCCCGGTATTCCTAGGGTTAAAGATTGGGACTACATTTGCCCTCTTCCAGTCCAGGCTCTTCTCCACTCCTCAAGGATTTCTCAGAGATGATGGACAGAGGCTCTGCAAGGACATCTGCCGGTTCCTTCAGAACTCCAGGATGCAGCTCATCCGGTCCAAATGACTTGGATTCATTTAGGCCAGTTAAGTGGTTTCGAACCAGTTCTCTGTCAGTCTTAATCTGCTCTTCTGCACCATCCGTGTTTTCATTACCTCTTAGGGGATGTAAACACATCCCCGAATCAGCCAATGATCCCGCACCCCCATTTGCACAGCCCTCCTTCCGAGAATAGACGGATGCAAAGTCTGCATTCTCCTCCTTTTCTTTGTAAGCAGGCAGCACATATCCTTCTTGTACTTAATAATTAGATGTACTAAATTCTACATAATAGTGTTAAATTTAATAATAATTAATATAGTGTTTAAATTAAGCACATGATTAAATACATATGAGTTTTTTAAGCTTTTATTTTGTCATGTCCTGGGACGACTTCTGGCTGCTTGCTCTGCTGTCACAGGGTGACCAGATAGCATAACTGCAGAACAGCACAAGCCCCCCAAAATGTAGGAAATCCAAGTATAATGGAGGACATTACAAAATAAAAGCACTCATATATACTGCTTTTATATGGTTAATTTAAACACTATACTAATTACTACTACATTAAAATCTGTTACATTTATTATATATACTGTAATGAATTCATTACAAGAAGGGACCTTGCTGCCCAGGGTGACCAAATATCATGGAGGACAAAGAGCCTGTACCTTTAACCATTGCATAGAAGAGAGAATTGAGGCAGATGAAACCCATTCTAGAAGGGTTTAAAAGGCAGTGTCTGCCTGAATTCTCTCTTCTATGCAGTGGCTAAAGGTAGTGGCACCCTGTCCTCCATTCTTGATGGTCACCCTGTTGCTACCTGCTCACAACAAGGAAAAGGAAGACAATGGGGGCACAAGACCAATAAAAGGAGATGTCCTGGAAAAAGAGGACACCTGGTCAACCTGTGCTGCCACCTAGGTGGCAGTGAAACCGAAAAGACCTATTGGGGTTGCTGCAGCCCTACCTGGGGGGAATGGGAAAAGCTTCCCCTTGTCCTGCAGTAGGAGCCCCAGTTCAGTGCTGGATGAAGCACAGGCATACCAACCTACCTGCTGCTGAGCAGTCTTGGATTGTGCTGTCACAGGACTGCATTTCCCAGTGCTCAGTGGAGTTCAAGCCTCCCACTCCATCTGCACATGCTATGCGGCCCACCCAAAGGGCTGCAACCCAACATCAGGCGCACTAACTCCACAGGTGCCACCTATTCCAGTGTGGAGTTGCAGGCATGGGGAGAGCTGTACCTGTTGAATGGCAGTTGTTGAGCCCCCCCCCCCCCCCAGTTGCCTTGTGTCACATTATTAAGTGACACAGGCACTAACAAGGATCTGGTGTCACAAACTCATCTAGGCCTGGAGAAGGGAAGGGGATCTAATGGAGTGCCTGCTCAGAAGGTCCAATTCAGGTTCACTAAGGGAGGGGACTTGTCATTCCATTCAGTGGAGTGCAAATCACGCACAGCGTCTCCAGGCCTGTAGCACAGCCCCTGGCATACTAGCTTGCCTGGTTCAAGTGTACATTGCTTGCCATGAAGATTTCCTAACAGGAGGTTTGCCTGCCTTGATTGGTGCACCTGTGTGTTCAGGAGCACCGGTGTGCTCTTTTGGGAAGCTCCAAAGCAGGGCATGAAGGCAGCTGCTTGCCTTCTTTGGCCCCAGAACTGGGACATCAGAGAATTAAGATTTTTTCTGGCCAGCTACAATTCACTGCTGCATATGAATTTCTGGATCTTCTAGCCAAAGACCTGATTTTTAAAGCCCAACATTTTCCCACCTTCTTTGGATGGCATTTTCAAAGGGAAAAAAGTTCTTTAGTGTTTTGAACCTTAAGGGGGGCCTTTGAAAATGGCATCAAAAGAAGGGGCAAAACATGAGGCTTTAAAATCAGATCTTTAAATGGCTAGAAAACCCAGAAATTTGTATGCAGGATCCATGCACCTCCTAGGGCCAGCTGGACGAGCTGACAAGATGACTGGAAATGCCTGGAGACCCCTGGAAAAAGGGGGGCTAACAGGAAAGGGAGGGAAAAAAACCCTTTCCCTGGAATTTGAAGGACATTTCCTGGTCCTTTAAAATTTACTGGTTCTTTAAAAATCTGGGAAGACTCTGGCCTTCCCAAAGTGGGTAACCAAGAGGCAGGACCAGGAGGAGGTCCCTTCCCCGCCTCTTGGTTGACCAGCCTCATGCCGCCCCCCTGCCCCCCCGCCACCGCCTTTACAGCACCCTGCCATGCCCCATGGCCTCTGGAGCCAGGTTACAGCCTCCGGAGGCCTCCTTAGCCCCCCTCTGCCTCTGCAGCCCCGTTTGTGCGCTGGCTCCGCTACTTCCACTCTCCCGCCATTTCTCCTCCACCCCACCTCTGCTTTCCCACTACTGCCTCCTCTGCTTCCTCCCCGCTGCTGCCTCCACTCACCCCTGCTGCCTTCTCTGCTCCCCTGATGACTTGCTGGCCAGCATGCCACCCCAGCGGCTACCTCTTTGGCCTTACCGGCTGGCCCAACAATCACTCCACCAATTCTCCAACCTCACCAGCTGGCTGGTGCCCCAGCAGCCACTCCACTGCCAACATAGCCTCGCCTGCTGCTTATGCACCAGCTCCGCTGCTTCTGCTCTCCCACCACTTCTCCTTCACCCCACTGCCGCTTTCCTGCTGCTGCCTCCTCCGCTTCCTCACTGCTGCTGCCTCCACACACCTCCTCTGCTCCCTTGTGGCACCCCAGCAGCCACTTCACTGCCTCCACAGCCGCACTGGCCAGCTCCCCTACTACCACCCACCCAGGTAAGTGCTCCCCACCCAGATTCCCCTTTCCTACTTACCTCTCCCACCCCCTTCCCTTTCCGTACTTACCTATCCCACCTTCCATTTACCTATCCCACCTCCTTCCCTACTTACCTCTCCCACCCCTCTTCCCCTTGTCTCCTTACCTCTTCCACCCCTTCCCTACTTACCTATCCCACCTCCCTACTCACCTATCCAACCTCCCTTCCCCTCCCCTGCTTACCTATCCAACCTCCCTTTCTTTCATGGGTTGTGTTGCTGCAAACTGCTTTGATGGCATCTTACATGTATGTGTCAGAATCATGCATGTTAAAAGGTTTTCAATTTTAAAAGTGTTGAAAAGTTCAGGAAAGTATTTAAAAGTGCAGGAAACCAATACGAGTATTTTTGCTTTATTTTAACATGTCCTACATTTTTGGAATATCCTACATTTTTTAACCAGGTAAGAATTTTGGCTTAGATGACAGGAATTTTAGGGGACGGGGGGGTGGGATTTTGGGTTCGGCTTCTGGTCACCCTGCAGCTGGAAGTGGTAACTGTTGGGCTGGGGGATTCTCTCAACTTTGCTTCTCCCCTTCCAGATCATCAAGGAGGTCAGCACCCAATTCCCTTTCTTTCCAAAGGGCTACGATGGCTGGAAGGACTCCATCCGCCACAATCTCTCCTCCAGCAGCTGTTTCTACAAGGTGAGAGGGGAGCCAGTCAGGCTGCCCAGCACTTCAAGGACAGGGTGGAGGTCTGTTTTGGGCAGCTAGGGCAGCAGATAGAGTGATAACTCTCAGCACCTCTCAGTGGTCCATACCTGGGTTCTGCTCTATGTTCAATGGGGTATTTATAACTGACCCCTCCAGAAGGGCTGAAGTACATGGACAGAGCATCCACTTGGAGTCCCAGGTTCAAGACCAGCAGCATCTCCACATCAGAGCTGGAAACAATGGATTGTGGCTTCCAGTCAACACTGTCGCACATAGAATCATATTGTTGGAAGGGACCTAGTAGGTCATCTGGTCCAACCCCCTGCCTGCAGCAGGAAATCCAGAGCATCCCCAACAAGTGCTCGTCAAGCCTCTGCTTGAAGATTCCCAGTGAAGGAGAGTCCACCACCTCCCTTGGCAATCTGTTCCACTGCCGAACAACCCTCACTGGCAGGAATATTTTCCGGATCTCCAACCGGAATCTCCTCTCTTGCAGTTTGTACCCATCGGTTCTAGTTCTGCTTTCAGAAGCAGCTGTGAACAAATGAGCCCCTTCTTCCATATGACAGCCCTTCAGGTATGTGAAGAGGGCAATCATGTCTCTCCTCAGCGTCCTCTTCACCAGGCTGAACATCCCAAGTCCCCCAACCTTTCCTTGTAGGGCTTCCCTTCCACCCCACTGATCATTCTTGTCGCTCTCCTCTGGACTTGCTCCAGTTTGGCTGCATCTTTCTTCAAGTGAGGAGCCCAGAACTGAACACAGGACTCAAGGTGAGATCTGACCAACGCAGATTAAAGAGGAATAGAACTTCTCGTGACTTGGAAGCTCCAGTCCTCTTCATGCAGCCTCAAATGGCATTTGCCTTCTTTGCAGACACATCACATGCTGACTCATGTTCAGCTTGTGATCCACAGTGGCGACTCCAAGATCCCGCTCACATGTTGTGCTGCCAAGCCAAGTATCCCCCATTTTAAACCTGTGTTTTTGGATTTACATAACACTGACCAAGAGGTTTAGTCTGAGTGGGCAGCAGCAGACCTTAGAGACAGGATATGACTTGGGAGCTCTGTTGGATGGAGCTCAGAATCTCAGGATGAAATACTTAACACTTTCCTAAGAGTAAGTCCCATAGAACAGAATGAGACTTTCGTTTGAGTAAACATGCTTAGGATTGCACCCTCAGTGTCCTGAATCCTTCCTGCCAACTCTTCCTGGAGATGACAGGTCTTGAAGGTCCTTAAGAGAAGGTATGGCAAGCTCTGCTGGGGTTGGTGGGGCTGAGCTGAGGATGACAAGATGTCTGGTATCCTCCAGGCATCGCTGGAAATGAGGCCCGAACTGGGGGTCCAATTAAGGGCTCCACTGTCCAGATATGGAGGGAGGGTTGGGGTGCTCTGTCTTGTTAGCGGCTACCAAACCTTGTTGCCAGGGCAGCCACTAAGAAGCCGGAGCACCCTCCTTCCAGCAGGACCCTCCAGTAAGTCTCAGACCAATCCTATGCATGTCTACTCAGAAGTAAGCCCATTACAGTCAGTGGAGCTTACTCCTGAGTAAGGGAGGCAGTCTTGCCTATGCTGACTGAAGGGGGGAGAAAGCTTTGCCTTCAGTGCCCTCCGCTGCCTCCACCTTCTCCTAGTGCCAGGTAGGAGGATGCCTGCCCATCCACCCATTTGTCTTTTTGGTGGTGGAAACAGGTCTTTGCACTCTACTTTGGATCAGTAAACATGCATTTTTGGTCTTGCAAAGAGGGTGCTAACAATTAATATAGTATTAAAATTAAGTACATGAAAACAATTGAGTGTTTTAGCTTATATTTTAACATGCCCTACATTTTTTGTGTGTCCTACATTTTTAAAACATATCCTGAGTTTTGCTTGGATGTCAGGAATTTTGGGGAGAACTTGTCCTCTTTTTTGGGGTTCGGGCTCACCCTTGCTGAGCGATGTTCCCAGAGAGTGAGTGTTTGTGTGCAACAAAGAGGCCTCTTGGAAAGTAATGAAGGTCAGTGGGGAGGGAAGATTTTGGTAATATAAAAGGGAGTGGAGAGGGGATTGAAAGGATTCATTCCAAATATTTCAACTTGGGTATTTGCCCAAGTATTTAGTATCTGTCTTTTTAGGCTTGAAGCCCTGGAGGGTTTAACAGAACTGTTTAGTTCCCTCTTTTACCATATGTACAGGCTGAACCTGGCCATCCAAGTTGTTTGCTTCCAGGTATTTTTCCCATTTTTGCATAACACAAAAGCAATTGTTTACCATACTAATGAGGCAGGAAATGAATCAAGTTTCATCTCAGTGGCAGAACCTTCACTTGCAAAGCAATTCAGAAGTGATCATCGCTTGGTATTCATGTGATAATCACATGGGGGAAGGAAGGGGTCTCCCACCTGAAATAGAAACCAAAGTTAACCCATTATGAACCTTTTCTCAGGCAAGCTTAATTTCCTGCCACATTGTTCTGGTATGCAGGCTACTTTTAAGCCATTACTGGGGGGTTGGGACACCCTTCAAGGGATCATGAGGGATCATGATCTCAGGTCGAGGTGGTAATGAGGTGGTGGGACCTGCTATCTTGGAATCTGGCACTGGGCTTGTGTTTATATTTTAATATTGGAATATCACCCTGCTCTGGATGGGGTTGCATTCACTCTGAAGGAGCAGGTCTGCAGCTTGGGGGTTCTTCTGGATTTGCAGCTGTTCCTGGAGTCCCAGGTGGCAGCTGTGGCCAGAGGAGCCTTTGCTCAACTTCGGCTGATCCACCAGCTGAGTTGCTCAGATCTGGCCTCTGTGACCCACACCCTAGTGACACCTAGTCTGGACTATTGCAACGCGTTCTATGTGACTGTGCCGCCACTAAGGGAGGAGAGAGTTATGGTGGCTAGGAATAGGTCCTTCTCAGTGGCAGCACCCCAGCTTTGGAGCTCCCTTCCCCTGGAAGAGCTTCAGGCAGAGCCTAAAAACTTTCTAGTTTAAAAAAGGTTTTTATTGAAGTGGAGTTTGGGGGGGTCATTGTTGTTTTTAATTATGTATGTTTTAGATGTTTTTAAATGTTTTATTTGAATTTTTTAAAAAATGCTTTTACTTGTTAGCCGCCTTGAGTCAGCCATGGCCCAAGAAAGGCAGGGTACAAATTTACTAAATAAATAAATAAAATAATAATTTAAAGAGCCAACTTCATTCACATTGAGAGAAAAACACTGGTAATTAGGTTATACTTTTATATGTAACCCATTTCTGAGTACCTTGCATTATATGAATTTATAGTATTGTAATTGCTTTTTTGACATAACTGCACAGGATGTATTAAATTTTGACAGTGCTCAGCCACGTGAGTCCCTTAACCCTTTAAGGCCACCTGTTCACCCTTCAGGTGAACCTCGCAGCCTACTGTGTGGGGGTTCAGCTCTATGACAAATCCCAGTGCAGGGGGCAGAGAGTCACAATAGAGTCTGGCCCATAGCCAGCAAGCTCAGGACTATCTACACTGACCAGCAACAGTGGCTCTGCAGCGTTTCAGGCAGAGAAGGGTTTTCTTCTCCAGCTCTTCCTGAGATTCTGCTAGGGATGGATTGTGCCAAGAGGCTCCTTCCCCTCTGCGTCCATCAAGAATGAGGATGGGCACCCTGACCTATCTCCTTTCCCCCACAAGCCTTCTTCCTGGGTCTCAGAAGGAGCCTCTGGACAGATACAGGACTAACTCTCCCATTTCCTGCAGGTGCTGAAGGATCCCACCAAGCCCAAGGCCAAGGGGAACTTCTGGACGGTTGACGTCAACCGCATCTCTGATGACGCCCTCCGCCTGCAAAACACTCCCATTTCCCGCAATGAAGCGCAGATGTTTGCTGTTGACCTGTCTCCCTATGTGCGCCATGGGTGGCCCTTCCCCAGCTCCCCAGCTGCTCAGGACCTCAGTGCCCCAGAGAGGAGAGTCACCAGCCTGAGCGAAGCGGGGAGCACAGCCCAGCAGCATAGCCCCTTCAGCATCGACTCCTTGCTCAGCAACTTCCAGGATGTGGGCCTTGCTGGGAAACCCAAAGTGGGGGCAGAGCAACCTCTACCTCCCTCGGCCAACAGCATGGATATGTGGGGCCCTGTCCCCATTTTCCGTGTCTCCTCAGGTCCCCCAGTTTTCCCTTACCGACCCCCTTATCCCCTGCCAGTCCTGCAGCCCTCCTTGGGCAACAACCCCACTGCTTCTAGCTCCATGTCACTTCATGAACGGGAGGCAGGGGGGCAGGCCTTTATGGAGGCCCAGTTGACCAAGCAGCCCAGGATCCTTCAGGCACCCAGCAGTAGCAGCTCTGCCCTGGAATGCATGCAATCCCTGCAACTCCCCGCTTCGTACACCAAGTGTTTCACCCCCAATATGGTGGCCCCATCGAGCCACGTGCCCCCCTTCTCAGGCCTGCCTTTTCATGGGGGTCCCGTACCCTGCATCAGCCCCATGTACTGGGACATGCAAGCAGGGCACTCACTGCGGTCTCTTCCTCCCCCAAGGCTCCCTGTAGACCTGGATCAGACAGTGCCTCCCAACAAGACCGTATTTGACACCTGGAGAACCCGCCCGGTGGACACTGTGGAGCCGGCCATAGGAAGGGAAGGTGATTTCTCCAGGAGTCCACTGCTTAATGACCTTGACATCTTCTGAAGAGAGGCATCACAGCCCTCCCTGGAATGATTGCGGAGCTGATGAGGAAGGGGTGATGTGCCAGTCAGTTCCACATGTGCCCCCCCATCACATAAAGAAAACCACATGTCAGTTCATGTGGCATATTCAGTGCCCACAAGAGACGCTACTGTGTGACTGCAGCAGCAGCTTCCAGCAGCTCTCCCAATGCTCAATTTCAGATGTTCCCTAATTCTGATGTTGCGTGAAAAGGAAAAGAGCATCGCTCTATCCACTTTATCCTTTCCTTTCATAATTTTGTATGCCTAAATTCTGGGTTTATACTGTGTTTATTTAGTTTTTAATTGTATTTTGTTCTCTGTTGTTTTAAATGCTGTTAGGTGCCTTAAGTGTCTTTTTAGGAAGAAAGGCAAGATATAAAAAGAAAAATAAATAATGTTCCCCCACTTAACTGAAGAGCCCCAAATGTCGTAGGCTTTTTTGATAAAGGATGTGCCCCATCCCAGTCGTCATTTTGGTCACTCTGCAACTTTTCCATTTCCATTATATCCTTTCTGAGATATGGGTGACCAGAAGTAGACACAATACTTGAGGTGTGGCCTTACCACCAATTTGTACAATGGCAAAGTATTGTACAATAGTATTAACTGTTTTATTCTCAACTAGTAAAAGGTACCCACGTTGCAGGAGTGAAATACCACCTGTATACATTCCCCCCATTGTGCCACATCCCCCCAGTGCCCATCAACCCTCCATGTGTATCAAAACCCCCCCATGCACAACCAACCCCATGCGCAATATGCCACCTTGTGCATCATCCCTTCACAAACATGGGCACTCCTTCTGGACAAGTGCAGGATTAAGGGCTGGGTGTTGATCAATCTTCAGTGTTAAGTATTGGCCAAAATGTGTTGCATCCCTTTTCAGCCCCTTAACAGTTAAATTTCTAGAAATAAGTTATTGGGGAGTGTTCCCATCATGGAAGGAATAGCACCCTAAACTTCATGCTTCTAGGTCCAGAGGTTGGGGCAGAGCGTCCTTCAGTCAGGGATACTTCAATTCAAGGTATAGGGAGAAAAACACATTGCACCCCTTTTCACCCGCATCCTCTTGGATTTTCTGAAAACCAGTTCTTAGTGGGTGCCTCCATCATGGAAGAAACACCCACCGCAAATTTCATGCTTCTAGGTCCAGTGGTTTGTCTGGGCGTTGATGAGTGAGTGGCTTTTCAGTTTTATATATATATATATCTACTATATAAAACTGAAAAGTCACTCACTGACTGACTCATCAACGCCCAGCCAAAACCGCTGGGCCTAGAAGTGTGAAATTTGGGGAGAGTATTCCTTCCATGATAGAAATACCCACTAAGAACCAGTTTTAGGAAATTTCAACCGGAAGGGGGTCAAAAGGGTGAAAATGTGTTTTCCTCCCTATACAGTACTTTCCATTGAAGAATCCCTGACTGGGGAACGCTCTGCCCCAACCCTGGACCTAGAAGGATGAAATTTGAGGAGTGTCTTCCTTCTGTGACGGGAACACCCATTCTGATCTGAACCGATTTTGACAAATTTAACCCCTAAGGGTCTGGAAAGGGGTGCAATGCATTTTCGGCGTATACTTAACATTGAAGATTAACTAATCAACATCCAGGTGATGCACTGATTGGGAGGGTGCACAGAGGTTTATGGTGCGCATGTGGGGTGCACATGGGATGGTGGTGCGTATAGGAGGGGGTGCGCATGGGGGGTTGATGCACACGGTAGCGTAGTGTGCACATGGGGTTTTGCGCATGGGGGTTGGTGTCCATGGGGAATGATACACAGTGTGGAGGGTTGATGCGCATGGAGGGTTGATGCACAGTTGGGGATTGGCGTATGGGCAAACGTACCCATGGGTACGTTTTTACTAGTAGATATAAAAATAAGATGCCCTCAATAGGGGGGACTATTTTGTGATAGTTCCACTCCTATTTAGGGAATAGGACCCAGATGGTGATTCTGGGAGATGCATTTTTGGCACCCTACCCCTTGAGGTGTGGGGTGCCAGAGGGTTCTATTCTGCCTCCATACTATTTAACAGCTGAAACTTACCAGTGGGAGAGATCATCTGGGGATTTGGAGTGAGGTGCTACTAGTATGCTGATGCCATCCTGCTCTCTCCTACAGATTCCAGGGTCCATGTTGAGGCCTTGGAGTGATGCCTGGAGGTGGTGGGGATCTGGATGAGGGCTAAAATAAATTAAAAAAATAAAAAATAAAATAAAAAATAAATAAAATAAATAAAAGAGGGCTAAAATAAATCTGTACAAGACACTCCTGGTTTGAAAAGCCTCAATGCAGGTGCTGGAGTATCATCCTGCACTAAAAAAAAGTTGCCCCCCTAAAGGAGCTGGTCCGCAACTTGAGCATCCACTTGGGAGTCACAGCTACTCCTGGATTCCTAGTACCAACTGTGTCCATTTGTCCAGCATATATGCTAATGGGTTCTGAGCCGTCTGTGGCAGATCAGGAGAGGGGTGCTGGTGGATAGCTTGATGAGTGTAGCTCCAGTGTGCGGTGGCAGTGAAGAGGCTAATACAATGTTTTGTATTAACAAAACAGCTAATTGTACAATTATAAATAAATTGTAAAACAGCTAATTGTACAAATTTATTGTTAAGGACATACCTGGAGTATTGTGTCTTGTGTGCTCTCTGAAGTATTGTTGTATACAAGGAGCTGGGCTAGATGGACCTTTGGCCTGATCCAGTGGGCTTTTCCTTTTGTTCTTAGCTTGGCTGGTGTCCAAACTTGGACGATGCTAATCTGGTGACAGTGATCCATGACATCAAGACAACTATAATGCACTGTACATGGAGTTGTCCTAAAACACTGACAAGGTGCTGGCTGAAATTGTCAAGGCACACAGTCATTTGAGCAGTGACAAGGCACATCATTCTGTTGGTAGGAGGCCAACATTTCCCAATTGCCTAGCAATAAATGATCCTCCCAAAAACTCGTGACACACCTTCAGACCATCTATGGCACATCAGTGTGCCATGACAAAGTGGTTGAAAATCAATGGTGTCAACATTTGAGGTTGGTGGTTTGACTATGTCTGGCTGCTAATCTGATAGCTCCACTGGCTGCCCATGTGTTTGCCCATGTGGGCTGCCCAATTGGCTGCCCAATTCAAGGTGCTGGTTTTGACATTGAAAGCCTTATACAGCTCAGGGCCAGGGTACTGAGAATCCATCAACTTTCATGTAATCTGACTTGTCTCTTCAGATCTGTATTTTTACTATTCTAATATTTTAGTGCTCTTTAAAAAATGTTCTTAATTGTGAAGTGTTTGTAGTGTAATTAATGTTTTAACTGTTATTTTATGTTTATTGTAATTCTTGACACTGTTGTAAGCCATCTACCCTTTAGGCAGGGTAGGAATACAGGTCTGAGCAGAAGGTCTGAGCTAGAGGGTGAAGCTGCTGTTAAGTCCAAAGAATTAATATCTGAAAGTTAATTCTGAAGAAGTTTCCAAATGGTGACTGCTGTTAAACCAGGTCTTTTGGGTTAGAGCCAAAGAAACCAGCTGGGAGAAAATATGTGGCCGAAATGTTTCATCCAACCATGAAAGGATCAGAGTGACAAGATGTCATCACTGCAAAAGAGTACAAGGCCCCCCAAAATGTAGGACAGCCAAGAAAAATGGAGGACACGACAAAATAAAAGGTAAAAATATTCATATGATTTATTATTTAGTGGTTAATTAAAACACTGGCCGCAATAATATACACGCTTTCCTGGGAGTAAGATCCACTGAACACAGTGGAGCTTATTTCTGAATAGACATGGTTAATATTGCAGCCTTACTTACTTATTACTAAATTTAATTATGTACTAGTGAATGTACCCGCGTTGCAGGAGTAAAATTCCCCCATATGCCATTCCCCCACTGCCAACAATCCCATGCACACACACACCCCCCCGCGTGCACCACTTCCAAGCGCACCATCCCCCACGCAGTCCCCCACTCACCATCCCCCATGCACACAGTCCCATGTGCAACATCAGCCCATGTGCATCAACCCCCCCATGCACAACATCCCCCCATGCGCATCATCTCCCATGCAACTCAATCCTTCACATGCACTTCATCCCATGCTCATCAACCTGTCATGTGCAACATCCCTCATGCTAATCATCCCCCACATGCACAACATCCTGCAATGCGCATCAACACCCATGTGCACCATCTCCCCTGGTGCACCCTCCTTCCCTGTGCAAGCACCAGGCACCAAATTGCTGGATGTTAACCTTCCATGTTAAGTATAGGACAAAAACATGTTTCACCCCTTTTCAGCCCCTTAAGGGTTAAATTTCTCAACATCGGTTCTTGGTGGGTGTTGATGGCACAGAAGGAACACCCTCCCTGAATTCCATGCTTCTGGGTCCAAGGGGTGGTGCAGAACATCCCTCAGTCAGGGACTCTTCAATGTAAAGTATAGGATCTTAAAATGTGCAATACCCTTTGAACCAGAAATATTTTTATTGAATATAATTCCAATGAATATTAGTCAAGACTGTAGACATGTATTTATTCTTTTTTTACTACAGCTAAACTTGTATTTGCATAAAATTCGAAAAAGAAGCTGCACCAAACAAAGAGACGGTAACAGATAAAGTGTCTGAAATTGTCGAGGTGGATATTCTGACGGGAAGATTGAAAGATGAAGAAGTTGAGGAAATAAAAAAACAGAAGCCATTTTACGTTTGGTTGAATTTGTAGACAATATATTGAAGAGATCTGTTGTCATGTTAGGTAAAATGATAGGTGGTATAATGTTTTAAACTGCAAAAGATAGAAATTGATTAATTAGATGTGTGTAAAGTAATAACACTGAATGTAAAATAGGTTTGTGCCTGCAGAACCTTATGTGTATTTCTGTGTATACCCTTCCCTATGTTGTTTATCCAGAATTCCTTTCCTATATCTGAAATAAATAAAATTATTAAAAAATGTAAAGTATAAGGAGGAAAATGTGTTGGATCCCTTTTCACCCACTTCTGGTTAGAATTTGAGAAAACTGGTTCTTAGTGGATGCCTCCATCACAGAAGAAACACTCTCCAAATTTCACACTTCTAGGCCCAGTGGTTTTGGCTAGGTGTTGATGAGTAATGAATCAGTCAGTCAGTCAGTCAGGGACACTCATTGGCAGGTGGGGCAGACGCACTGGCCGGCAGCCCTTTTAAAAAGCATCAGGGCTGTGGTAAATGGGGCTTACTCGCAGGAAAGGGTCTTTGATTGCAGCCTCCTAAGCATGTCTATGCAGAAGTTAGCCCCGTTGTGTCAAATGGGTCTTACTCTTATGAGAGTGTCTTTGCAGCCTCCTAACCATGGCTACCCAGAAATAAGCCCCATTGTGCCTACTCCCAGGAACGTGTCTTTAGGATTGCAACCAAAGTAGACTTCATAGGATCATGCACATTGAATGCATGTTTTGTATTCCATTCCAGTGTCTTGTCATCATTTTTACATCCTGTCAATATTTTTATGAGTATTTTTGGGGTTGTGGAACCAATCGTCTAAGTTTTCATTATTTCCTATGGGAAAATCTGCTTCACGTAAAGAACGTTTCATGTAACAAACATGCTCTGGAACGAATTAAATTTGTTATGTGAGGCACCACTGTATTCACTCCTGGAACTGACTTTCATCACCTTCAGCATCCATGACAAAACAGTCATAGAAGAGCCCTTAGACTGCAAAGCAGGGGTGTCACACAGGAGGTGCGGTCCGCACCAAGTGATGCACTGCGGGGGGAGGTTGACGCACACTAAGGAACCCCCAAAATGCAACTTCACAATGGTGCAGAAAACCCCATCATGTCAGACACTGTTGGATTCATATCGAAGAACAGAATCCAACACAATAATCCCTTTTTAAATAACATCTTCCTATCAAACCTTATGCCCCCCCAAATGCATTGAACTCTGGAAAGTGAAAGTGACCCATATCACGGCTTTACTCATCAGTAGGCAAATGTGCCATGATCCATCAGAAAGGGCACATTGAGAGTAATCCTCACTGAGACAATGAGGGACATTGTCCTGATCCAGTGAAAGTGGTCCCTGATGATTACACTGAAATGCATAGAACACAAAAGTGAACTGCACAGCCATGTTTACTAGCGAGTAAGCAAGCAGGCCATGGCTGGTGTCCAGGGGGTGCAAGGCTTCAAAAATAGTCAAGGACGACACTAGGGAGTCAAAAAGTGGCACCCTTGCGGGGAGGGACACCTTTGTGACCAAAAAGGCTAAACTCATGGTTTGTAGACCTTATAGATCTTTGGATGTGTAATGTTCAGCAGAATACAGTGAAACAAACCACTTTAAAATATATTCTATTAATTTAAAATGTGTGGCTAAAAAACCAATAGAGGGGGGCAATGGCACACAACCATGCCCACCAACCAGATGTTACCCCATCATCTGAATGAGAGTGACGTGCTGGCCTCATGCACTAGGTGACACCAAACCTAGTGACATGTCTGCTCCAGAGGTCCGTCACATTATGGTTGCTGGACTGGTGCTGCAGAGAACATTCCAAGTAGGGTTTGGTGGTGACCCAGCACTATTCTCTAGCTTACTCTTTCTCATCTGACATGCTAAAAGGCATGTGCTGTTCATGCCTTTGATGTTCATCTATTACCTGTGTGAAAATCACTGAATTTATTTTCTGGCCATTGTTATTCATTTCATTACATGACAATTACTGTCAGCCACATGACTGTTTTGAATCTATCTAATCTAATCCTAATCTAATCTAGATATGGACATGAAACAGGTAGTCAAGCTTTTCTCCATTTTCCACCAATTTTGAGGGAATAAAACCCCCAACCATACCGTGAGGTATTTCATTTCCCTCCAATTCTGAGGGAATCAAACCCCCATCCATACCGTGAGGTATTTCATTTCCCTCCAATTCTGAGGGAATCAAACCCCCATCCATACCGTGAGGTATTTCATTTCCCTCCAATTCTGAGGGAATCAAACCCCCATCCATACCGTGAGGTGTTTCATTTCCCTCCAATTCTGAGGGAATCAAACCCCCATCCATACTGTGAGGTGTTTCATTTCCCTCCAATTCTGAGGGAATCAAACCCCCATCCATACCGTGAGGTGTTTCATTTCCCTCCAATTCTGAGGGAATCAAACCCCCATCCATACCGTGAGGTGTTTCATTTCCCTCCAATTCTGAGGGAATCAAACCCCCATCCATACTGTGAGGTGTTTCATTTCCCTCCAATTCTGAGGGAATCAAACCCCCATCCATACTGTGAGGTGTTTCATTTCCCTCCAATTCTGAGGGAATCAAACCCCCATCCATACTGTGAGGTGTTTCATTTCCCTCCAATTCTGAGGGAATCAAACCCCCATCCATACTGTGAGGTATTTCATTTCCCTCCAATTCTCAGGGAATCAAACCCCCATCCATACTGTGAGGTGTTTCATTTCCCTCCAATTCTGAGGGAATCAACACCCCATTCATACTGTGAGGTATTGCATTTCCCTCCAGTTCTAACGGAATCAACACCCCATTCATACTGTGATGTATTGCATTTCCCTCCAGTTCTAACGGAATCAACACCCCATTCATACTGTGATGTATTGCATTTCCCTCCAGTTCTAACGGAATCAACACCCCTTTCATACTGTGATGTATTGCATTTCCCTCCAGTTCTAACGGAATCAACACCCCATTCATACTGTGATGTATTGCATTTCCCTCCAGTTCTAACGGAATCAACACCCCATTCATACTGTGAGGTATTGCATTTCCCTCCAGTTCTAACGGAATCAACACCCCATTCATACTGTGAGGTATTGCATTTCCCTCCAGTTCTAACGGAATCAACACCCCATTCATACTGTGATGTATTGCATTTCCCTCCAGTTCTAACAGAATCAACACCCCATTCATACTGTGATGTATTGCATTTCCCTCCAGTTCTAACGGAATCAACACCCCTTTCATACTGTGATGTATTGCATTTCCCTCCAGTTCTAACGGAATCAACACCGCATTCATACTGTGATGTATTGCATTTCCCTCCAGTTCTAACGGAATCAACACCCCATTCATACTGTGAGGTATTGCATTTCCCTCCAGTTCTAACGGAATCAACACCCCATTCATACTGTGATGTATTGCATTTCCCTCCAGTTCTAACAGAATCAACACCCCATTCATACTGTGATGTATTGCATTTCCCTCCAGTTCTAACGGAATCAACACCCCTTTCATACTGTGATGTATTGCATTTCCCTCCAGTTCTAACGGAATCAACACCGCATTCATACTGTGATGTATTGCATTTCCCTCCAGTTCTAACGGAATCAACACCCCATTCATACTGTGATGTATTGCATTTCCCTCCAGTTCTGAGGGAATCAGCCTCCCATCCATACTGTGATGTATTGCATTTCCCTCCAGTTCTGAGGGAATCAACCTCCCATCCATACTGTGAGGTATTTCATTTCCCTCCAATTCTGGCAAGATCTGTTGCTTATGATCTTATGGCAAGATCTGCTGCTGCAGGCCCAGAATAAGGGGCTGCAAGTATATTAACATGGATGCAAACGACGTACTCTAATGGCTCAAGAAAGCCATTTTCATTGCAGCACCCTTTGCAGCACCCTCGGATAGATGACTTCTGAAAGCATTGCACTGTCACATGGCAATCCAAACTCCCATTTAGGCCAGCAAAGGTCCCTTGCGCGGGTGTCAGAAATGCGCCATAAGGCACTTCTGTGTCATTCCTGGAGGGTTCTCAGTGCCTCAGGAAGCACATATGACACCTGCATCTGGCATTTGAGGTTGCCTCCAGCTACATCTTTCTAACACACACCCATCATGGCTTGCTGCCTGCTCACACATGCCTTCACCTGCTGCCTGTTCACAAGGAAAAGGGGACAATTAAGTTTTTCATGACATAAGACTAAAAAGAGGACATGTTCTGGGAAAAGAGGACATCTGTTCACCCTGCACAGGGGTGGAGCTAATGTTTATGTTTGGGGTGAGGGTCCATGAACTGTGGTGAGACTCCCTCAAAGACTGACTGCTCCGCTCCCCTCTAGCTATGCCACTACTTGCCTCTCCTATTCAACCAGCAGAGGTGGTTGCTGGAACATCCCAGTGTTGGAGCAGCAAGGGCAAGCGCCTCTTCCAGCCAAGAGTGGAAGTCGGTTTGTTCCTAGCCATCCAACGAACAGGCTTTATGAGGTTCTCCATATAAATATGACAAGACCCTCCATAGTGTCACTTCCACTGGTGGAAATAAATTCAGTCACGGTCACAAAGCAGGTAGTCAAGCTTTTCATAAAAACTCATCCTGTTCTCCATTCTCTCCCTGACAGGCAGCAGAGCAAGAGAAGCTTAAGCAAAGCCAACCTTTTGGAGGGACAGAATGGCTCCCACTCATCCCTCACTGGCGAGAAAGATCTGTAGGTAACAGCGGGGCCTCTCCTGCACATTCTCAGCACAGCCTGGCCTCCTCAGTCTGGAGTATCTCTTTCCTCCTCATTCCTTCCTCCTTCATTCCTCCAGGACCTTCTCTATACTTGAATCCCCAAATTCTCCCCTTCTTTATCAGTATTCCCCACAAAAGCCCTGCTAATCTTGCACCAGATGGCCAGATGTTAGAACCTCAAAAGGACAAGCCCCTCAAAAAGGAGGACACCCACAAAAAAATGTAGGACCAGGGTGACGATACAGAATGGAGGACAGAGTGCCTTTACCTTTAACCATTGCATAGAAGAAGGAATTTGGGCAGGTGCTACTTTTTAAACTCTTGTATGTTGAGTTAAACCTGCCTAAATTCCCTGACTTGGCTTTAAATTTGGCTTTTAAAAACTTTCAGTACACTTTAATGGTGTCCCACCATAGGTTACCCTGCTAGTTTTGACCAAGTCTGGGGAGCTCTGCTCATCCCTGTTCCTTAAGCCGTAGAGGCAGCCTTGTCAAAAGACACCTTCGTGGATATGTGGCCAGCATGCGCATGGAACGCTGTTATCTTCCCACTGAGGTGGTACCAATTTGTCTACTTTTCCATGCTTTTGAACTACTTGATTGACAGGCATCCATCAGTCTCAAAATATGGTACTGTGCTTGACGCTGTATGCAAAGCACGAAGGCCTGGGTAGATTGATATGGAGGATAGGCTGTTACCCAAGCAGCAGATCCCCCCTCTCCACGCCAATAAAATAGTTCAGTGGAACGGCAGAGCTGATACAATTGGTTCCAGCTGCATCACAGAGGTGGGCTAAGGATGGGAGCTCTTGTCACAGAGCTGGGCTAAGGACAGGAGCTCACAAGACATAACCCTGTCTTGTGGGGACCTGGGTCTCAAACCCTGGCTTTGTGGTTAACAGGCACAGTGTGTTAACCACTTGCGCCACCCACTGGGCAATTAATGAGAGCTCACTGCATTTTGCAGGACATAGGTCTTGAACCGCTGACCTGTTGATCTTCAGAATGATGGGCGCTGAGCCTTTAACGACTAAGCCACTGCAGCCCTCCCCCTTTATACACCTGACATACACAAAGGTGTGTGCGCATGTATTTAAAAAGCGCTGCTGGCAATGTGCTATAAGTTTTAAGTGTGCAGAAACCCATCTGGACAAGTGAATGTTGCAGTCAGAGCATCAGAAATCTGGCCCTTTAAATTTTTTTTTACTTGCACACCAGGGGTTTCCTGACTGGTGCGTGCACCTCTCTCCCAGCCTCCGTGCAGGGCGAGTTTCCCCCTGGTGAGCATGCTGCCCGCCCAGGGCCCACAGGGAGCTTCTCCCAGGCACGCGCACCGCCCAGCCTCAGTGCAGAGGGCTTCACCCTGGCGTGCGCACTGCCCACCCAGGTCCTGTGGGAGGCTTCACCCTGGCGTGCGCACTGCCCACCCAGGTCCTGTGGGAGGCTTCCCCCAGGTGCATGTGCCGCCCGGCCTCAGTGCGGGGGCAGGCTTTCCCCAGGCGCATGCGCAGCCCAGCCTCAGTGCAGGGGGCTTCCCCATGGTGCACACACTGCCCACCCATGTCCTATGGTGGGGCTTCCCCCACGTTCTGCTAGCTGCTGACAATAGACCTTACTCCCAGGTAAACTCTGGGCAGGATTGCAGCCTGAGAGGCCAATCCTATTCATGCCTACTCTGAAGTAAGCTCCATTAAAGATAATGGGCTTACTCCCAGATAAACTGTGGGTGGGATTGCAGCCTCAGAGGCCAATCCTATGCATGCCTACAGGAAAGCAATACCAATGTTTTAAACTTTTTTTAACGTGTCCTACATTTTGTCCTCCATTTTTGGGGTGTCCTACAACGTTTTTTAATAGCAGGAATTTTCTCAGGAATTTTGGCTTGGACAAGGAGGAATTTGGGCCTTCAATCAGGAATTTTGGGGTTGCCGCTCAGGAATTCCAGGTTTTGCATCTGGTCACCCTGAACAAAGGACACTTGCGTATTTGTGGTAACTGCAGAAAGAACACACCCAGAGGCTGCAAGGAGACAAGCTAAAAGATAGCAGCAGCAACACATGATGAGATACACGCAGGCTGCAGATCATTCTCCCTCTTTCTGCTGCTCCTCCAACCCACATACCTCGCTTGGACTGGAGGCATCACTTCATCTGCTGGGCAAAAAGGGAGGAAGCAGCCTTGCACATGGGCAGGATTTTTATAGTCCTTGGTTACAAGAGACTTACAGGTCTCATGTTACCAAAGGGTATAAAAGGTCCTGCGCAGCGACCAGTCGCTTTCCCTCTCTGCTGGGTGAGCATCACAGACAGAGTGCTTGCTAGGCAAGGAAGGGCTAGCATGGTTCTGACTTATTTCCATGGGCCAGATCACCATAGGAGATAGGAGAGCAGGCGAAACACCGGATTCCAACCCCCCTGTGTGCTGGATTTGGCCTCTGGGCCAGGATTTGGACACCCCTGGCATAGGCTGACGTTTCTCCTTTTTCTTTCAGAGCCTGATTTCTTTTGCAGAGGTGGCTCTGTATTTCAACAGCAAAGAGAGGGCTCTACTGAACCCATCTGAAAGGCAGCTCCATGAAGCAGTAATGATGGACATCCACGAAAATGTGGACTTTGTAGGTAAGGAAGATTGTTTGATGAGGAAGACAGCCCTAACCTGGGGAGAGTGCCATATCGTAGCTGGAAGTTCCTTGGCTGCCCTTTAGAGGAGGTGCACGTGTTTTGGAGGGCACTCCCCCTTCTGTTTTGGTCCTCCTTTTGTGCACAGAACCTTCCAGGGTGACATGGCTTCAGGAACTCCGGGACATATGTCCTACAGTATCCTGTAGGAGAAAAAGAGATAAAAAGCTGAGAGTGTAATCATAATTGGCACTGGAACAGGCACAATCCTTTTCCCCCTTCCCCAGAGCAGGGCTGCAACAGTCCAGTGAGTTTAACTGGATCTGCACCATCTCTGGAGGCTGTGCAAATCTGAGCTGACATTAGGGGTACAGGTTGGATTCCAGTATATCGCCAGGTCCCAGCCCACCTTCTGATTCCTGCCAGACTGCCTCTTGACCTCCACCCGTCCACCTATCCTGGGAACACTCTACCTGCCCAGTCCCCTATATTGACAAGGAACGGCCAACACAACTCCCCTCTTTCTCCATTCCCACAGTGGAGTGGCATGGAGAGGCCATTCACATCCGTGTGCCAGCCTTACTTTCCTGACACTAGTGCTGATGTGTCTTATGGTACTTCTGCGCCATTCACTTAGTGTGCAATCCAAGCCTGGAGGGAAGGTTTGGATTGTGCTGAGAATTCCCCAACCCTTGTGTTTCCTGTTTTTTCCTCCTTGGCTCACCTGCCTGCCTTGTGACTGCAGCTGTGATCTTGGATTGTAGCTGCTGGGACCCCCACCTCTTCTTCCCACTATTCATGCTGTTTTACCAGCCCCCCCCCCTTCCTGTGTAAGCCTCTAGCTTTCCTTCATCCTTCTCTCCCCTTCATTCTAGCTTCCATGCTGACACCAGTATGGTTCTTACCTCTCCTCTTAAAGGACTTCCTCCACTATTGTCTTCACTAGTCTTGTTTAGGACCTATCTGGACAAACAGCAGATAAATCTTGAAGTGCTTGTGGATTTCATTCCCTTTCTCTAAGTTTGGAAAATTTATTCACATAAATAAAAGTTTACCAATAATAATGCTTAAAATTTTTATTTGTTTTTAATAACAGCAACAAAAGCAAAGAAATCCTCTACATATTGATAAAGATACTTGCAGTTGAAGTTTGCCATGGCTTTTCTGAGCCCTGGTTCTGAAAACACATTTTGGGATTTCCAAAACAAGATACAGTTGCTTTCCTGGGGCTCTAACTTTTCTTATTTCAACAGCAAGTGTTGGGAAGCTGATTGGGAGAAAGAAGAAGCAGGTTCATTTTTTCCAGAAAAGAGCCCATATTGTGGAGAAGTCCTATAAGTGCCAGAAATGTGGAAAGAGCTTTTGTTGGAGTGGTGATCTTAAGCTCCATAAGAGAAGCCAGAAAGGGGAGAAACCCTATATGTGCCTGGAGTGTGGAAAGCACTTCAGTTTCTGCAGCAACCTTGTAAACCATCATAGAGTCCACACAGAGGAGAGACCCTATGAATGCCAAAAGTGTGGAAAGAGCTTCAGTTGGGATGGTTATCTCAAGCTCCATGAGAGAACCCACACAGGGGAGAAGCCCTATAAGTGCCAGGAGTGTGGAAAGAGCTTCAGCTGGGATGGTTATCTTAAGCTCCATGAGAGAACCCACACAGGGGAGAAATCCTATAAGTGCCAGGAGTGTGGAAAGAGCTTCAGTTGGGGTGGTTATCTCAAGCTCCATGAGAGAACCCACACAGGGGAGAAACCCTATAAGTGCCCTGACTGTGGAAAGAGCTTCAGTCGGAGAAGTGAACTTAAGGTCCATGAGAGAATCCACACAGGAGAGAAGCCCTATAAGTGCCAGGAGTGTGGAAAGAGCTTCAGTTGGGGTGGTTATCTCAAGCTCCATGAGAGAACCCACACAGGGGAGAAATCCTATAAGTGCCAGGAGTGTGGAAAGAGCTTCAGTTGGGGTGGTTATCTCAAGCTCCATGAGAGAATCCACACAGGGGAGAAACCCTGTAAGTGCCCTGACTGTGGAAAGAGCTTCAGACAGAGTAGTGTACTTAAGGTCCATGAGAGAACCCACACAGGGGAGAAACCCTATAAGTGCCCTGACTGTGGAAAGAGCTTCAGTCAGAGAAGTGAACTTAAGGTCCATGAGATAATCCACACAGGAGAGAAGCCCTATAAGTGCCCTGACTGTGGAAAGAGCTTCAGACAGAGTAGTGTACTTAAGGTCCATGAGAGAACCCACACAGGGGAGAAACCCTATAAGTGCCCTGACTGTGGAAAGAGCTTCAGTCGGAGAAGTGAACTTAAGGTCCATGAGATAATCCACACAGGAGAGAAGCCCTATAAGTGCCAGGAGTGTGGAAAGAGCTTCAGTCAGAAAGGTCATCTTCTGAGACATGAGAGAACACACTCAGGCTGAAGTATTTTTGTGCTCAGTTGGGCAATAAAAGTTGCATTTGGCCTTAAATAGTTGAGAAACGGTTGAGAAGTTCATGTGTTTCTTCAGATTTCATTCTTGTTCTTTTTCCAAAAATAAAATGCATGAAAGTTGCCCTGTTGTCTATCTAGGTTTCATGGAGGAGGGCTTGCTCTTCCTTTCCTGACTGGCAGGTTTCCTGCAGGCTAAAGGGAGGGTGCGATCCTAACCAATTAAGGCCCACTGAACACACCCGTCTCCCCATTCCTGTGGTGGTGTGGGGAGGCTGGTGGATGTCTATGCCGGCCTAACAGTTCCTCCCAGCAGTGGTGCAGAAGTGCCTTATGAAACTTGGGTGACTCCCCAGCACAGGACTCGTGCCAGGTGTTAGGACTGTGCTATGATGGAGCTCCCATAAAGCACTTTCCTGCCTTCAGAGGAATAGGCTGACGCAAGCCGATAGAAGGAAAAGCTTGTGCTGGCAGACAGAAGCCCGTGCGTGCAAGCTTTCTGGAGGGCAGGGGTACTTGGGGCAGAGTGGGAGGGGGTGTTCTGGGAACAGCGTGGGAGGGCAGAGGGTGGGAAGGAGGAGAGCAGGAGTGGGGCCTGGATCCAACAGTGTGTCAGATTCTGACTGCTTCCAGGGCAGATGGGAGTGGCGCATGCCACTCCGGTCTGCTCAGACTTGCCACCGGCAATGCCACCGGCAATGCGACACTCCCATCTGCTCAGACTTGCACTGGCTGTTGAGACACCACAAGTCTAAGTAGACCCATAGGATTTCTGCAGCCTTACCCTGAGGAAATAGACAAGCCACATCCTCTGAAATATGCTGGATACAGTGCAGGCACACCAACTTGGCTGTTCCAGTGCAAATCTGGATTGCGCTGAGTAGCGTAACAGGATCCCTCACTGAGATCTTTGGTGGGATCTTTAGTAGGATCATGTTAACTTAACAAGCACACCCACTGGCAGTTGGGGCAGATGTGCTGGCCAGCAGCCCTTTTAAAAAGCATCAGGGCTGCCTAGTGTGCCTGCCCATAGTGAAAGCAACACAATCACACTGTTCCTCCTGTGGCCAGGAATCCACTGGGAAGAGGGAGAGAACAACAGTGGAGAAGAGGGAAGCAGCTCAGGGCTAGCCAGAAGGGAACAGGGGAGGGAGAGGCTCAAGATGAAGAGGAGAAAGTGGGGAGACACTTGGAAAGAGTCTTGGATTACAGAAGAAAGTGTCTTTGATTGCAGCCTCCTAACCTTGTCTATCCAGAAGTAAGGGTGGGCCCAGCCAACCCCAAGATCTGGTTTGCCGGAAGTTGGGGGGCGGGCCAGGGTCAGGGGGCGGGGCTGGGGCGGGGCGAGGGGTGGACCAACATTGGCGCCTGCGTAGTGCCTGCCCTGAAGCAGGCCAGCCCGCTTCAGAGCAGGCACTGCGCAAGCGTCAACATTGATGCTTGTGTGGTGCCTGCCCTAAAGTGGACAAGCCCACTTCAGAGCAGGCACCTGCGCAAGTGTCAATGTTGATGCTTGTGCGGTGGGCGCAAAAACATGGCGGACCGAACCGGTCCGCTATGTTTTTGCCTTTCCCTGTTGCTGGCAGTTCGCCAGCGGCAGGGAAACAGGAAGATCCGGTTCAGGTGAGTAGGCCCAAACTGGGAAGTGCCCACCTGTGGGCTTACTCCCAGGAAAGTGTCTTTAGGACTGCAGCCGAAGTAGACTTCATAGGATCATGCACGTTGAATGCATGTTTTGAATTCAATTCCAGTGTTTTGTCATCATTTTTACATCCTGTTAATATTTTTATATAAATATTTTAGGGGTTGTGGAACCAATCGTCTGAGTTTCCATTATTTCCTATGGGAAAATCTACTTCATATAAAGAGCGTTTCACATAAAAAGAATGCTTCCGAAATGAATTAAACTTGTTATGTGAGGCACTTTAAGAACGAAGGCAATGATGTGTCCTCATCCTTATCAGCCAGACTACAACAAAATGTGACAGCTGTCCAGTCTTATCTGGCTCAAGCAAGCCAGTTTCAGTGATTTTCTACCACTGTGCCATGGGTAGCCTGTTAGTTAGCCACAAGATTTGGGGGATGGCCATTTATCAGTAGGGCAAGTGGGGATTTCAACTGCCTACCAGCACCCTGGTGTCCCTTATCAATGTTTAAACAACTTTTGGTGTGCCTTGACAATTTCAGCAAACTTATCAGTGTGCCATGCGTTGAAAATGGATGAAAATCACCAACCCGGGATGTGTGTTCTGCTGCAGGGATTGTTCCTCTGGCTCCTGAACATGCTTCATCCACATCCCACTGCGGGAAAAGAGGTGTCCATTTCCTCTAATTTACAAGCTTGTCTATTTTTGCACATGCAGACAGTTCCTAATGAAACTACATGCTTGCCCTATTCTGCATACAACTTGATGTCCCTCAGAGCTTGGTCGATCCAACGGCTGGCTGTACAGACAGGGCATTATAAAGAGCCCCCTTTTCTGCCTCCATTTTTGGGGACTCCAAGCCTCAAACCCTGTGACTTCCCAGTTGAGCCTGTCCCAGATCCATTCACCAGATCTCAGCAGCCCCATTAACAAAACCATCCAGGTGGGGTTTGCACTACAAAGAGGACAGCCAGGCAGTCCCCAGAAAGGCCTTCTCTGGCAGAGGCAGCAGCAACAGAGGAGCCAGCCTGGCGGGGCACCAGCTGAGCTATTTGCATGCAGATCCCAGGAGGAAGAAGCCGCATCCTGGAGGAAACCCCCCCCTGCCCAGGTACCCCCAGCTTCCAGGGTCTCCCCACCTCCTCTCCTCTTCCAACAGGCACAGCCAGCAGAAGTGGGCCTTTGCAGGGGTAGCAGCAAAGGCATCTCCCACCTCAGCAGCCTGGCTGCACACTGCAGGATTTGAGGGTCACACCACGCAGCAAAGAGAAGACACCCCCAGCTATTGTCTCAAGCCACCTTGGAATTTTTCAGGCTTTGGGTTTGGCACAAAACGGAAGTGCTCTCAAGTCCTACAGCTAACACAACTCTTTGTTACTCTGCACTGGGTGTGGGTTTTTATGATGGGGACTGAATCTAAGGACTGATTCAGTTCAGTCTGGATCAAACCTAGGCAGATGACCCAAGCAAGGACCTGCCAGCCTCAGATCCTCTTTTTCACCTCAGAACAGACTTCTGGGGGTCTTGAGCATACACAGAGTACCTTTTCCTCCCACTGACGCATTCACATAAGCAACCACATATTTGTAAAGCTATAGTGTGAATCATGCTGTGATTTTTGGGACTGCTTTGTGCCCCGCAGCACAGATCAAACCTGGGCCACCCATCCCATTCCCCTCCCCAACTCTGTGCTATGACCTGGTTGGCATTTTAGCAGCAAGTCGATAATAACCAGTTCAACACATAGCAGTGAAGAACCTTTTCTGCTATCAGATGCAGGCACCGAACTGGGTGTGCGGAAGATCCCGGTTGGGGTTGGGGGCTGGTTAGAGCGATGGCAACTCACTGCTGGAGAAACGTCCTAGGAAAGTGGCAGGAAGGCTCTGGAAAAGGGAAGGATCTAGCCTTGCCACCTGACCTCCTGTACCCCTCTGCATGGCACAGTCAGAAAATCAACAGATGCTGCTGCTGCATCATGTCAGGGAAAGCTACACCACTTGAGTTTCTGCCTGTTCTGGCAATCTCATGTCTTCAGCCTCCAGTTTAGAATCTGGGAATCACTTTGCCTCACCCCACAGCACAGTTATAAAAAACTATTGTACATGGTGTAATACTGGTTTTGTGTCATTAAGAGCACAAACCTAACCATGTCTACTCAGAAGTAAGCCCCATTCTGCTCAATGGGTCTTACTCCCAGGAAAGTGTCTTTAGGATTGTCACACCAGCGGGGGGGGGGGGCGGGGGAGGCGGGATGCCAGTTGGGTGCCTCTGCCAAGCCTCAGCACCAAATGGGCCCATATCAGTGGGGCTCTCTCAGTGGCCATCCAGACAGACCCTCCCCAGGGGGAATAGGGGGACCCGATCCCTGCCTGCTAGCACTCCCCTTACCAGCCCAAGGGCAGCCACTGGGGGTGAAGGAAAGAGGAGGGAGGCTGCCCTGCCCTGCCCTGGGCATCCCTCCCGAAGACCTTAGCGCCCGTCGGTCATCAGCATGAGAAAGGAGCCGTCTGAGGGTCTTAAGAGCCGTCGGGGGAAGGGAGGACAGACCTCCCAGTCATGGCCAGGACAGAGGAGCATCCGAGCCGGCCCCGACGGGACTCCCCAGCCCGGGAGGGCCACCCCAAGCTGACCCCACCGAAGCTGAAGCGCTACAGGCGGCACGCCAAGCCCCCCTACAGCTACCTGGCCATGATCGCCCTGGTCATCCAGGCTTCGCCCGCTAAGAGGCTCACCCTCGCCCAGGTCAGCCCCGGGAGCAAGGGAGGTGAGGGTCAGGGGAGGCACTGCCTCTGTCGGGGTTCTTCCAGGCAGTGGCGTAGCTAGAAGGGGGTCTGAGCAATCAGTCTGGGAGGGAGTCTCACCTCTTCGGAGCCATTCCCGTTGGGGGTGGGGAGCAAAATGGAGCAGGGACGGCACCTGGAGTGGCTTCGAAGGGGTGAGGCTCCCTCCCTTGCTGACTGCTGCGCCCCCTCTAGCTACGCCACCGCAGCCTTCCCATCAGAACGTTCAGCCCCCCAAAGTTCCATCCAAAGAACCTTCACACATCCCAACGTTCCATCCGTAGAACGTTCATACTTCCAACGTTCCATCCAGAGGACGTTCAGCCCCCCAACGTTCCATCCGTACTCCCCCCAGTAATGGCTCCATCCCTCCAACACTGACTCCTCAGCACCCCTCTAGATACGCCACCGCTTTCCAGGGGAGGCAGAGGAGAAAGTGCATCCCCCTGGACGGGCTCCGCGGAAGGGTTCTGGGGGAATCAGCCTCGGCTTCCTCGGAACTCCTCGCCACTAGATGCCGGTTGCCACCCACCCAGCTAGAGGGGGGCTGAGCAGTCAGTCCTGGGGGAGTCTCACCCCTTCCAAGCCCTTCCTCGTACCCACACAATGGGGCTTACTTTAGAGTGGACACGGTTAGGATTGTGTTGGAAATGAAACACATGAAAGCACTAGAAATGAGTGCTTGAGCTTTGATTTTGTCACGACCTACATTTTTTGGGGGTGTCCCAGATTTTGGGGGGCACTCTCTTTTTGTGGTTAGAACAAAACCAGGGACTGACCTGGGACTTGCTCTGGAGGGAAGCAGTATTTCCTCCTGGAGTGCTTCAAGAAAAGCATTGCAGCTCTGAGACAGAGTCCTTCAGCCTCTAGAAGGGCCACCCTATTCACAAGGCCGTGGGGGAGGGGCAGGTGAGGCAAAGCCTCCCCACAGGCCTCCTTCAGCCTCTGGAAGGGCTATCCTATTCACAAGGCTGTGGGGGAGGAAATGGTGAGGCAGAGCCTCTCCACTGGAGTCCTTCAGCCTCTGGAAGGGCTATCCTATTCACAAGGCTGTGGGGGTGGAGGGGGCAGGTGAGGCAGAGCCTCTCCGCTGGAGTCCTTCAGCCTCTGGACGGGCTATCCTATTCTCAAGGCTGTGGGGTGGAGGGGGCAGGTGAGGGACAGAGCCTCCCCACTGGAGTCTTTCAGCCCCTGGAAGGGCTATCCTGTTCACAAGGCTGTGGGGGAGGGGGCAGGTGAGGCAGAGCCTCTCCACTGGAGTCCTTCAGCCTCTGGATGGGCTATCCTATTCTCAAGGCTGTGGGGTGGAGGGGGCAGGTGAGGGGCAGAGCCTCCCCACTGGAGTCTTTCAGCCCCTGGAAGGGCTATCCTGTTCACAAGGCTGTGGGGGAGGGGGCAGGTGAGGCAGAGCCTCTCCACTGGAGTCCTTCAGCCTCTGGACGGGCTATCCTATTCTCAAGGCTGTGGGGTGGAGGGGGCAGGTGAGGGGCAGAGCCTCCCCACTGGAGTCTTTCAGCCCCTGGAAGGGCTATCCTGTTCACAAGGCTGTGGGGGAGGGGGCAGGTGAGGCAGAGCCTCTCCACTGGAGTCCTTCAGCCTCTGGACGGGCTATCCTATTCTCAAGGCTGTGGGGTGGAGGGGGCAGGTGAGGGGCAGAGCCTCCCCACTGGAGTCTTTCAGCCCCTGGAAGGGCTATCCTGTTCACAAGGCTGTGGGGGTGGAGGGGGCAGGTGAGGCAGAGCCTCTCCACTGGAGTCCTTCAGCCTCTGGACGGGCTATCCTATTCTCAAGGCTGTGGGGTGGAGGGGGCAGGTGAGGGGCAGAGCCTCCCCACTGGAGTCTTTCAGCCCCTGGAAGGGCTATCCTGTTCACAAGGCTGTGGGGGAGGGGGCAGGTGAGGCAGAGCCTCTCCACTGGAGTCCTTCAGCCTTTGGACGGGCTATCCTATTCTCAAGGCTGTGGGGTGGAGGGGGCAGGTGAGGGGCAGAGCCTCCCCACTGGAGTCTTTCAGCCCCTGGAAGGGCTATCCTGTTCACAAGGCTGTGGGGGTGGAGGGGACAGGTGAGGCAGGGACTTCCCACTGGAGTCCTTCAAAAAGTACCACAGCTGTGGAAGGCATCCTCACCCTACATGCATGGTGTGTGAGATGACAGCAGCAGCATTTTACAAAGGTGGGGAGGCTCTGGCTCACCTGCCTTCTCAGCTACCACATCCCACCCAGTCCCTTCTTTGCTACTCCCTGGCCCTGACCAAGTCACCCCCCCCCCCTTGTCTTTCCAGATCATCCAGGAGATCAGCACCCTCTTTCCCTTCTTCCAGGAGGGCTACCAGGGCTGGAAGGACTCCATCCGCCACAACCTCTCCTGCAATGACTGTTTCTCCATGGTAAGGGGAGACTGAGACCACTGGGCCCCCTGCCTTGGGGGAATGGAAGACCCTGAGCTTAGTGGGGGGAGCAGGCAGGAAGGCATGGGGTGTCCAGCAATTGAGCCTCTGTTGAAAAGGCTCCTCCAAGTCTACTCGGGAGTAACTCGCATTGGGTTCAATGAGACTAATTCTCAGGTAAGCAGCTTGAGTGCCTCATTCAAAGATGACTGCACACAGCACTAGATTCCAAAATGGTGGCACCCAGCTTTCTGTGAAATGACATCACAACACCCCCCCCCCCGGATCCTGACCCTCACCTTGAGAACCTCACCTGCTCTCTTCCCCCCACCCCAGAAGAGGCCAGCAGCCAAGGACGCAGGGCCTGACTGTCTTTTTTGCAGCAGGAGCTGAAGGACTCCAGCAAGCCCAAGGCCAAGGGCAATTTCTGGATCGTCCATGTAGATCGCATCCCACCAGAGGCCCTCCGGCTGCAGAGCACTGAGATCTCCCGGCAGGATGAAGCCGGATTCATCCAAGACCTGACCCCCTATGTGCTCCACAGCTGTTCCTATTTGGCCACCTGCAGGACCCGACGCCAGGCACTGCTCAATGATCAGCCCTCCAGCGATGGAGGTGGGACCAAGGCTGCCAAGCCCTGCCTGGGCAGCTCTTTTGCCATTGAGTCTCTGCTGTCACATTTACAGGGAGCAGATTCTCCCTCCAAACCAAAGCATCTTGTCATGAACCCATAGAGGGCTGCAGCCCTGACCCTTCTGGGACCCGCTCCTCTCTCTCCCCTGGGGATCAGGTAGAGCAAGGCCCCCACACATCCACCAGTCTTCTGCCTCTCCACTTCCACTGTAGTCACAGTTCCCCTGATGCCACCATTTGGCAGCCCCCCGTCTCCCCCTGGGGCCAATTTCCCACCCTATACTGCAAAGATCTTGTCCCTCCCATGGTGACCCCCTTGCCCCTTACTATGCACCTTGGTTTTCCACTGCCCCCAATCCTACCTTGCTGCACTTACGGTCTCACAGCCTATGTCCATCCTGTCCACTGGAACCAAGTGGTGGTGCCATGCTTGCCCATCCCATTTCCTGGGCACCCCTTGTGCTCATAGGAAGCTGCTTGGACACAGATGGCAAAGTTCAGTCCGGCAAGGACTGAAAATCTCAGGTCACAACCCTAATAGCAGCGTGGGGTGTATCCAGATGCCACCTGCCCACTGCCCCTTCTGAAGGACTGGGGTAACCAAGGATGCCACACATCAGTTGGACAGCCCCTACCGTAGCTCTGGCAGGATCACTGCAAGGGGCACCTCCACAGGGGCCTGACCTAACAGGGCCACCTCCCTTCAGTTCTTCTCAGCTTGGGATGCTAATCCTGAAGACAGACATTCTGTATTTATTTGTGTGTATTTAAAAAAAATGTTTTTCCACCATCCTGGGGACACAGAGGACATCTTCACCAGTGCTGCTTGTTGGGGCAGAGGCTCCTTGTCTGTGGACCCCATGGGGGGTCAGTCCGAGGCCGCTCTGCTTTCCAGCTCAACCACCAGCCTCCTCCATTACCCTCCTTTACACCAGAGGCGGCAGCCAATTCTACTATCTCAGGCATTGCTATTGATCTGATCCCAAAGGGCAAAAAAGATCAAGCCCCCTGAGCTTGGACAGGAGCCAGTCCAGATGGGGAGACTTTTTCACTTGCCACAACCACTGCCTCACATTTGGGATTAGAAGGGCAGACCGGAGCTGCTTCTGACCGGTTCCCCAGGTCAGGACGGAAATGAGGAGCTTTCCTGTAAGGTGACATCTGGATTCAGCAGGAAGCCATACACTCCCTAGATGCCACCTTTGCCCATTTGAGGGATCAAGTATTTTGCCCATAGGTTAAGATACCAGCTAGAGCACACAACAGGGGCCAGGATTCCAGTTTATTGTTCTGCCAGTGCCAAATATCCAGAGGGGGGCATCTGGGCAAGGGGGTTAGGGTGGCAGGAATATAGTCCAGCAATGAGATTTTCTCCTGCTCATCTTGCACTCTCAGCTAAAGCCCGAGTTCACCAAAGGTGGGGACATATGGAGCCCCCCATTTTCAGAGCTCAGATGCATCTTGATTCTTCAGCTCCTCACCCACACAGTCCAAAGGAAACTGGTTTGCCCCAGTGGGGGTACCTCTGCCACCAGTTAACTGGGAATGATGACACGAATAGAAGTGAGGCAAAGGAGGGGGTGAGTGGGGTGTAGGCATCACCCCAGTGGTATTTCAGCCTGGCCCCCTCTGTTCCTCTCCTGGTGCCCTCTTCCTAGTGGGCCCTGGAGATGGCAGTCAATCAACCAACAGTCTTTATACCCAGTAACACCTTGGACTGAGAGTGTTTTGCAAACCAAGCAAATATTTCTTCTAAATTTTGACTTGATATACAAGCAATATCTTGAGAAACAAACAAAAAAATATTCTCAGTTGGGATATGGCTGGTTTTGATGCTCAACCAGCACCTGCTCAGTCTTACCTAAGAGACCTAGCCTTGCACGTCTACTCTAAAGTAAGCCCTATTGTAATCAGTGGGGTTCACACCTGCATAAAAGGGGTAGACTGCAGCCAGAGAAACCAAGTGTAGGTTAATTTGTTTTCATTTTCTTTCTATTTTGTATTATATTACAGTATTATAATGCTTTTTATATGAATATTTTGGAGCTGTTGAATGAATCATCTGAGTTTCCATTATTTCTTATGGGAAAATTGGCTTTGATATACAAACTTTTTGGATTACAAGCATCCTTCTGGAATGAATTATGCTTGCAAACCAAGGTACCACTGTACTGCACTTCAAGAAAATGTTCCCAAAGCGGTTGAAAGAGTAAACCTACTGGCTAAAAGGTCCCTGTCTCAAAAGGGCTCACAATCTAAGAAGAAGCCAAAGACCAGCCAAAGCCACCAGGAAAGACACTGCTACGGTGCAGAGGGCCATTTTATTTTATTTATTCCTTATTTATTCCTTTATTTATTCCTTAATTCCCAAAGGAAGGATCCCCAGGGCGGATTTGCCTTTTTCAGCAAAGTCAGCATGCAGTGTGTGTTTGTGTGTGTGTGCAAAGTTGGACGGAGCCAGCTCTTTACCTTAAGTGTGAACACAGCCGGTGTGTTAAGTCCATGTTAAGGAATTCAGATCAGAATCCTGGCTCTACAAAACCCTCCAGCATGCAGTCACTCCAGTCCTGGGGCATCCTTCTGCCAGCCCGATGCCCAGTTGGACTAAAGGGGTGGTTGAACAGATCCAAGAGCTCCTCATCCTGGGTGGGCCAGGCTGGTGGAAAAGATCATGGAGAGGCTCAAGGGAGGAGATAGTACTGAAGGACCAGGCAGGATCTGGTGTGAGGGGGAGTCCAGCACGCACAGCCGGGGTTGGCCTATCCTGCTAAGGCAATGGAATTGGGCTGTGAGGAGCACCAGCGCATGGGTATGAGAGGGCCTACTGCGCATAGGACAGAGTGGGGAAGACCTTATGCGTCCATCTGTGGTGCTAGGCTTTGATAGAAATGGACCAAGGAAAGGGGGGTTGGAAGTGCTCTCTGAGTCCATCCTTCAGACATCACGCTGGGCAGAGGAGTCGATGCGGCGGGAGGCAGGGCCCAGCTCCACTTTGCACACCCGCTGGGCAAACTTGAGTGAGCAGACGGACTCCCCCATGTCCTTCTCCAATGGCGAGATCTGGGGTCAGAGAAAGAGTGGGAGAAGGGGGCTGGCAGGCGTACCTTGCCTGGAAGGATCCCTCCCCCACCGTGTGCCATCTCTTGGTCCTGGCCTGCCTGGCGCACTCTCTGCAAGAGCCAGGAACAAGCTATTTGGGATTTGGGGTTGCCTGCCAGCAATGCCACACTGACTGGAGCCACAACCGAGCACAAAACACACAGCAGTATTTTGTACTATTTACTGAGTACAAAACACACAGGAACTAATTACATGCGCTCTGATGCACTCCCTGCTTGTACATTTCCAAGCACATTTGCCAGGGCAGAGTTTTCTCCAGATACTACAAGGCAGCCGGGAGGTGGCACACGACTGCCTCTTCACCAGTCCTGGTTGCCCAAGCAGTCCCCTGGCCAGCCAGTGGTAAGAGGGAGCAGTGACACGGGGTTGAAATTCCCCCAGGTCACATACCTGTCACTCACCCACACCTGTGCCCTTACCTGCACCATCATGATGGTCTTGCTGCCCTTGCCAAGGGAGTCCTGCAGCAGATAGGTGAGTTTGGAGTTGCGGAAGGGCACGTGGGCCTGCTTGGCACGCAGAGCCTGGATCACCTCACCCAGAGCCAGCAGGGACTTGTTGATGTTCTGAGCCTCCTTCAGTCGCTCACCTTGTGCCCCAGACTTCCACACCCGTTCAGAGCCGGCCAGGTCCACCAGGTTCAGCTTCCCTGGGAACAGAGCACGTTTGTTTGTCCAAAGCAAGCATAGGGAGTGTAGGAACAACAGCATAACAGCCAGGAAAAGATCAGGTGGATGGAACAGGTGAGCAGCCTGATAGTCACCAGCATTTCAACCAGGAGGCAGTGCCAAGGCCAGAGACTACTCCTGACTCTGGACTACAGAGGTCTTCTTCACTCCTAGAGGTGAAGAACACCAGCCTTCATGGACTGGCCCACCTACCAGGAGTGCCCCAAACCCCACCCCAGAGGTGGGCCTGATACCTGTGACCTTCGTGCCAGTGGCCAGCTCTGTTCCAGAGATGGTGATGGTGAGCAGGGCGTGCGAGCGGGAACTGTGTTCGTTCATGTTGGTGGACTGGGTTGCTCGGTTCCGCTTCCCCAGCGAGAGCACCTGGGATGGAAACAAGGATGGGGGATCAGATGGGAGGAGAGGGAGCAGGCTTGGACCTGGCAGCTGAAATGGACACAGTTCCCAGGGGCTGGAGAGGAGGAGAAGTGGCAGTCTCCAAACTTCTCCCTATTTGTCCAGCTCCCATCTGAGCTAAAAAATTTTTATTGAGCGCCTTTGATTAGTTGCCAAGCTGATGTATATTTAGGATTTTAATTGTTTTCTTTGTGTTTTTAGGGTGTTGGAACAGTTTTTAAAAGTTATGAAAAGTTTTAAATGGGAGATGTGTTTTTATTTTACTGTATTGATATGGTTGTTAGCCGCCGTGGTCCCCTTGTGTGGGAGAAAGGCAGGGTAAAAATCTGTTAAATAAATCAATAGATAGAATGAAATGGGCAGGAAAGGAGCTGAGGATACAATTGCCCCTTTGGCGGGGGAGGAAGTAGTTTGTATTTTGAAGGCATAGGTGTACTTCTGTCTGCTACTTCTCTGCCACTGTGTTAAAATACCGTATGTGGTGGGGACCCAGAGCCCCCATCCCTGCAAACATGGGAAGGGATGTCACCCAACCCCCCATCTCACATTCAGCCATGCTCCTTTAAGCCCATGCCCAGTGCGCTAATTCCCAGCATTTACGTCCATCTTGGCACCTTTTTGATCTCACGAAGACTCTGCACCTCCATGCTGGTCAGGCCGGGCACATGCAGCTGACCACTCCCATCGGGGTTCAACTTGACATCCAGTTTCTCTTGAGGATCCTTGGCAAGGAGGTCCCTATACAGTGAGAAAAAGAAGGGGCCTCATCCAAACTAGCCAAGTTCTGGTGCAACTCAGTCGGATGCAGAAGTTTTTCATCTCTGGCCCATGCCAGCAAGTCTCCCAGAGCCTGGGAGGATGCGCCAACCTCTGATCTACCAACAGCAGGCTTTAGATGGATGTTGTGCAGATACAGACATTTGCAAGACAGTCAGGAGACACAAAGCCCAAGTGAAGGCAGTCACCTTATCAAACGTATTGATGATTGTGTTCTAGAGCAGGGTTTCTCAACCAGTGGTATTTGTACCACTGGTGGTACTTGAGGTGGTGTGCAATGGTGTTAATGGGAGCAAGACCTCCACCACCTGACAGCAAGACCAAGAATGAAAGGAAACAGCAGGAGGCTCAGCGCAGTGGTCAGGGTGCCAGAAAGGCCTCCATCTGGCCTCCCAATCTGGAAGTAACTGGTGGTGACACCGTCACAAGTCACATCTGGTGGTACTTCCTGTAGGAGGTGCATCTCAAGTGATGCAGTGGGGAACAAACATTGAAAAACACTGTTCTAGATCTTGGATTTAGGGTTTTCAACATAAAAAGAACCAGAGCGAAAGGAAAACTCACTGGCCAAGAGGATTATTCTGTTTTTAAAGGATTCCTTCCCCAACCCAGTGCGCAACCCAGAACAAGATGAGTGCTCAAATGCCCTTACCTGAGCACCTCATTATAGATTTCCACCATGCTGAGGCTGACGGAATATTTCCAGGCCTCCCGCTTGGCCTCCATCTCCCGATAGAGGGCCTGCAACGCCTGCTGGTTTATGCCAGGGTTATCCGGGATGCCCTGGAATCAGACACAGGAGTCCTTGCTCTGCTCATGCTATGATATTAGCATCCTTTTTGTTATGTGTTTGTATATAAATAAATATATATTGAAAAAAGACACCAGAACCCGAGGGACAAGGATCCTTGGAAGTGGAGAGTCACACCGGAGCGACACTGGGCTGGCACTGGGATTTATTGACCTCTGGACAAGATTTGTCCTGCCTCCCTTTAAAGGGGGAGGAGAACTTAGGAAAAACCCTGATGTTGGGAAAAACTGAAAGCTAAAGAGAAGGGAGCAGCAGAGAAGGAGGAGGTTAGAGAGTGTCCCTAAGGCAATGAACATGAATTTGGACAAGCTGCTGGAAGAGGGAGACTTGGTGTGCAAGGGGTCCACGGTGTGCAAGGGGTGATGAAGAGTGCCCATCCACAAGTGCCTGAAGGGGAATTGAGGGACACTGTGCAAGAACCCTCGCTCTGCTATGTGTGCGCATGGATGCGTGTCTCTGGGGATGACTGCCTGTGTAAGAACTGCCACCACTACCATTCATGGGACTCATCCTGCAGGATGCAAGCAACAAGCCAGCCCCTACCTCCATAGTGTAGGTCTTGCCTGAACCCGTCTGGCCATAGGCAAAGATGCACACGTTGTAGCCATTCATGCAGGACATGACCAGGGGCTCAATCTCCAGGAAGACCTGCGGGGGAGACAGAGGAGTGAGCTGGGTTGAGCGGTGAGTGCCTTCCACTGGTGATTCAGGTGCTGCAGTGAGGCAGATGCGAGGAAGTGCAAGTGTAAGTGTCCGCAGGGGGAAGATGGCTGTGAGAGGAGGAGGAGGGGCAGGGTGCGTAGCTGTGCAGAGCCTGGTCTCTGAGCAAGCGAGTTACCTGCTGCTGTGGCAACCACAACTTGGGCCATCCTGGCGGACTGCAGTGCCCCTTCCCTGGCAGGCACCCCGGGATCAAGGGGTCGCCAAGCAGGCAGGTGGGCAGGTCAAGGTATGCCCATGCCAGCACGTCTCCCAGAACCTAGGAGAATGCGCCAACCTCTGATCTAGAACACAACACCACCACACCATTACCACCACCCTAAAGACATCAGGCCAGTTTGAAACAGCACACATCCCATTCTGCTGGGCAACAGAGATCCTGCTCTACACTGTGTGGGGAAGTAACTGTTCTAGCATATTCTATCATGTCTACACACGGCCAACCTTGCAACACACACAACACTCTTTAAGTGCTCCTCTGAAGGGAGAGGCCAGTCAATCGGGCTCCATTCAGCCTGCCTTTGGTTGCAAGAGGGAAGGACGGAGGAGAGCGCCTGGAGTAGGGGAAGGACTTAAAGAGCTTGATCAAGTGTCCAGCTGGTGATCTGATGTCCAAATGGTCTGAGATGCTTGTCATCTGACCTTATGACTTGGCCTGAGGCAGCGTCAGCCTTTCATGCCAGTGGCGTAGTTAGAGGAGTGCAGGGGGTGCAGTTGCACCGGGCTACAAGCTTTAGGGGGGCTACGAGCTGAGCTTGACACTAGTGGCTAAAATTGTGACAAACGGGGTCTGTATGAATGGTAACACCTTCGTGTTATATATCGTTGGAAAGGTAATTTAATGCAGAATGCAATGAACCAAACGGCATTGAAATATCGATATTCTTTCAAACTTTATGGCCAATTAACCAGAAAATGAAAACACAAAAGCCGATGGAACAAAAATGGATTCTCTCAACTCAAACTTTCCCATGATACTGAATACTCTGAGAGTCAATGAGATGCAATTCTGATACTGGATGGAACTAATAAGGTGTTAATATGAATCAGGTCTCACTACATATATCATATACAGCACACATTTCATAATACAGCTGACCATGCTAAGTGGGTATACAGGCACTTCTACGCGGTGCTCCTCTTCTATTTAGCAGGAAAAGAACAAGCATTCCTCTTCGCCCCAACACTGTTTCTCTATCCAACAAGGGACACAATTTTCATTTTTACTTAATAAAATGTGATTTTTTTGTTGCAGGGCGTATTGGGACACACACAAAATCTTCAACTCCAGATAGCAAACAGGTACTTTAGCTATGCCTCTAGCAGAGCAAATGGTGGTGAACTGCTGAAGAGGAGGAGGCAGGTTTTCCCCAATTTTCTTTTTTAAAAATACTTGAAGTGACGTCAATTCTGGTTGTGACATCACTTCTGGGGCTACATTTTGAGCTTTGCAGCAGGCTACGTGATCAGTAGCCACCCCACTGTTTTATGCAGATTTGTAGGATCTCAGGCAGTGGCACTCCAGGGTGTCACACAGAGGTGCTCTCAGGGGACCAAGTCTGGGACTCTCTGTACAGAAGTACATATTCTAGACCAAAGTCTTAAAACAAGTCCCTTTCAGGGAAGGCTGGCCACAACTTCCCCCCCCCCCCCATGATAAGACAGTGCAGCTTGGAGATGGTCAAGGAGAACCGTTTCCCAAGCAGGGAAGCTGCACCAGCGCAAGGACTGCTGAGCACTTGCCAGGCTCTCTCGCCCTGCCATGCGACATTCAGCCACCAGGATTCATCCCATCCTGGAATGCAGAGCACTGTGGCTCAGGCTGGTTTGGGTACATGATCTCCACAGGAAGCAATGGGTAGTGGGAGGAGTGGGACAACTGGAAGACCCTCCAAGGAGACCACAGCATGTGAAAGGAAGCAGGGAGCCCTCACCTCCTCCTGAGTGGCCTGCGGCAGGAAGACCTTGTCCAGCTTGAAGGTTCGCTCCTTGCCCTTGTAGCAGGCGGTCACGCAGCTGTCATCGGTGGGGTCGGCACCCACAGCGGAGCCCATCTGCCCCTCTTGGGTCAGAGGCTTCAGGCGGCACAGAACCCGGATGTTTCCTGTGGGAAGGGAGAGAATATTATTAAACATTTAATATTATTTAATAAATTATGGAAACATAATTAAATGTTCCCTTCATCTGCAGCTGGTTATGCCAAGTGTTTCCACATTTGTAATTTGAAAGTTGTCCGTGTCCGGATTATAGAGCCTGATGCACAATATATAGGTTGCCCAAAGCTCTGGTGCTGCCTCTTCCCTGCTCCGCTTCTAACCAAATATTTTAATTCTTGATATACTCCCCTCATTCAGTCTCTCTTTTTTGGCCTCTCATTTCTAACCCACATTTTGGAGTTCAGGACAAGGCTATGGGGAAAATACAGAGTTGAGGCCACGTCCCAAAGCCTGATCAATCCACTGGTCAATTCCAATTTGATCCACTGGTCAATTTTAGCCAGCTCAGGGTGTGAGCAGGAAGCACCGGGTGGCAGGACTGGCAGGGAGCAGCAAAGAGGAACCAGGTTGCTGCCACCCAAATTCATACATGGAATTTCTTGCTCCTGGGAGATAGTTTTGCTGTGGGGGGAGTGGGTGTGGGTTGCAGTGTTTTCAGATAGGGATGTTGTGGGATGCTCCAAGAAATGGAAGAGGCAGATGAAGGAGAGAAAGAGGGAAGCAAGGCTTGACAAGCACTTGTTGGAGATGCTCTAGTCTAGAGTCTAGAAGGATTTCCTGCTACAGGCAGGGGGTTGGACTAGATGACCTATTAGTAGGGACCTGCAAAAGGCAAGGTTATTTTTCCTGACAAAGAGGTGTTATCCCAAAATAACCTCACCCTTTGCAGGTCCCCCCCTATTAGGTCCCGTCCAACTCTCGGATTCTATGATTCTATGAATGGTTTCGTGAAGCAGGAGACAGTACCTATCAGTAGGGCCCGAGTTTTTGTGTTGCTGATGGTACAGTCATCAGCCAATACAACTGTAGCAAAGTGCTGTCCACACCACACTTGGGTTCATGAACATTATGCTACTCAAAGGAGATTGTAGGAGAAAGAGGGGAGTGGACAGTGGTCGTAAACCTATGGCGCACATGCTGCAGTAGGCATGAAGAATCCTCTCTGCCAGCATGCAAGCCAAAAGTATCCCCCCAGCAGCCGAGCAGTGCCCTGAGCCCAGTGCACACGCCCTGAGAACTGAGCATACGTGCTGGGCACCGGCACACTCAGTTGGCTCTGCTCCAAAGATCAGAGCTGACTGACAGCATTGGTGCCCAGTGCAACCTGCTCCTCTTCAGAGCAGAGTGCGCCAGTGTCCAGTGTGTATGCCCGGAACTCTGGGCATGTGCAATGGGATCAGGGTGCTCCTGGCCAATGCACAGGCCTGGAGTTCCAAGCATATGCAGTAGGCACCGGCACCATTAGTCAGCACTTGGCCTCTAAAAGGTTTACTTCTCTATGAGGATACTATTTAGTCCAACTCTAGGATTCTATGATTCTAAATCTCTTTCACTCAGAAACCCAGAACTGGAGACTGAGCACTGAGCTAATGTTGGTTTAGCAGGGCTGATGCACTAGCAGGACAAACCTTGGGACTGATGTGACAGGTTCACATGCAGAAGAAGCCACATCTGCCATCAGTTACCTGCGCATGTCCTCAACTCAGAACTGTGACTACCTTTCACTTCCAAAAGCTGGTCATGGTATTTCTTGCGAAGCAGCACTTCCCGCTGGTAGCGCTCCTGCAGCGAATGGTTGGCGTGAGACACCTCATCAATGGCCGAGCACATCTGGGTGGGACAATGACAGGAGTGCCTCTAAGCCCATGAGCAAAGTGCACCCCAAAAGCCAGATCCCTGCATGCAACCTCCAGGTGCTCTGACCAAGTCCATGACCATCGCCTGGCCCCAAGTCTCACCTGTTGCCGGGCCTCGCTGAGTGCCGCTTCATAACAGTCGGCAAAACTGCGCACCTGCCCACGCAGGCTGTTGTAGTTGGATCTCATATCCCTGAGGAGAGGCTGGAGGGTGTCTAGACGCTGGCGCACCCCTGGGGCAAGAGGAAGAAAGAACGGGAATGTGAGATGGTCACACTTATACTCTGCCCTTTCTCTGGGGATAATAGGATAGCAACCTCACAACAACCCTGCGAGGGAGGAGAGAATGGCCCCAGGCCACTCAGCTAATGTTAGAACTGAACGGATTTCTTTGTGCAACCTCCTCCCCACATTATTTCATTTTCTCTGTAAACTGCTTTGTGAAATTTTGTTGATAAGCAGTATATAAATACTATTGACTGATTGATTGATTGATTGATTGATTGATTGATTGATCAGCCCAATAATCTCAGACTCATAAACATCCTTTCTCCATTGATGCTGGGAAAAGTTCACAGTACAGTTTGTTCTCCTTCTCCTGCCCACATTCTGGTCTGTGGGGGGCACATGTTTAGCTCCTGCCCCATTCCTACCTGCTAGCTGTTCGCGCAGGTGCTGGAGGTGCTGCTCTGAACACTGCGAGGCCTCCTGGATGGCCTCCTCCTTCTGCGCCTCCAGCTGGTTGATCTTGCACAGCAGCTCCTGGCGCAGCCCGGCAATCTCCGACTCATAGGCAGAAATCTGGCAGAGACACATGCGCTTCAGGAGGGGGCTGGCATTTCAGGAGGGGGCTGGCACAGCTTGGGGTTGTGGGGACTAAGCAAGGGAGAGCCTGGAGCAGCATTGCTTAAAACCAGCTGGTGGTGAGCTGGCTGGCCATGCTCAGTAGCGCATGGCTCTGCCCACCACATCAATGCTTCTTTTGCAGGTGACAAAACAAAATTTCAGAGGAAAGCCTTTTACGGGATCCAGGCAGGAGCATGTGTAACGCCTTCCAAGATGTGGAGGGGAATCGGCATTTATTCACATAATAAATGTGGGCAACATTTAATAATTTAATAAAGTTATTATTAAATAATATACATTTAATAATATTTAATAAATATGGAATAAATTACAAATGGAAATAAATAAATAAATGGAAACATAAGTAAATATTTCCTTCATCCGCAGCTGGTTATGCCAAGTGTTTCCACGTTTGTAATTTGAAAGTTGTCCGTGTCCAGATTATACAGCTCTATGTATGTGTCAGATCAGATTATGCCATGGCTTCCTCATGAGGAATGGGAATGGTGGGGTATAAACAAACAAACAAACAGTGGCAGCCTATCTCTACACCCAGGGCAGTCTGTTCCAGGGGACAGGAAGGGGCACCCCCATACTCAGTCCCCTGGAGACACAGGCTCTGCTGCTGCCTGCCCCATCCCACGCCAGTCACCCCTCACCTTGTGCCGCAGGCCGGCTGCCACCTCTTCAGAGCTGTGCAGCTTCTCGGTCAGCTGCTGGCAGCGCTCAGCCTGGCTAGCAAGTTGCTCCACCAGGACCTTGTTCCGCTCCTCGGACTCTGCCAGAGCCTGCAGGGTGTGCGGAGAGTCCACGGGCACTGTCTTGGTGATGTACTGCAGGAGAAGAAACCGGGTAGGAGGTTGATGGGCTGTGATGATGCCCCCAGGGTGTGTGTGTGTATATAAAACATACATATATGTGTGTTATCAAGCAATGAGCAAGTGGCCAACTCCACAGACCATCAGAAGCCTGTCTGCACTATTGATTATGCACAGAGGGTGGGAAGGAAGTGGGGGGGGGTGGAGTAGGGCAGCAATGGGGCAGATGGCATATGGGGACCTGAGACGTGACACACGAGAAAGGGATGACCAGAAGTTTTGGACATGAATCAGAAGTGGCGTAATGATGCATTCAGAGGGCCATCTCTATGGGCACTCCTGAACCTGAGGAACACATCCCAGGCATGATCAGAAACCACTTCAGGTCACAACTGGGAGGCCCTCTGAGCATGAAGAACATGGAAATGGAGAGTCCACTGCAGACAAACACTGTGATCTAACTACATTGCTAGCAAGTATCATTTCAAGATAAATTCCAAGTAGGATAAATCAAGCAAGACAAGCTTTGCAAGGGGAAAATGTTACTTCCAGACCTAGCAGCCCTCACCTGGACTTCAGGAGGCTGGCTTTTCTGGGCTTCCAAGGAAAGCTGGAGCCGATGCAGGTGCTCATCCAGGTGGCGTATTTCCTCTTCCTTGCGCCTCTGCAGCCTGTCCATCTGCACCTCCAGGCCCATCAGCTCCTCCACCTTCCGCTGCAGGGTGGTCTCCAGATGCTGCACTTTGCTGCGGAGCTCCTCGTTCTCCTGAAAAAGACAGTCTGGATCATATCCCGACCCAGACACAAAGTTGGCCTCTAGACCAGTGGTTCCCAAATTGGGAGCTGTGGCTCCCAGAAGAGTCATAGGAACCAGCCTAGATAGTGACAGAATTTTTGCAAAATCCCACTGCCCTATGTGATGTATAGATTTGTAGGCTAATGGCTTAGTAGGATAAGGGAGCCACCAGTTGACAAAGCTTGGGAATCACTGCTTTAGAGGCTGCTAGGAGTGCTAAGAGGCCAGCAGGATACAAGCCATGATGGGTGTGTAGATGCAGACAACCTCCAAATGCCAGATGCAGGGAGGGCACTTGGATACAGGCATCATATGTGCTTCCTGAGGCATCTGGTGTGCCACTGAGTGATACAGGAAGCTGGCCTAGATTGGCCTGTGACCTGATCCACAAGGGAGATGTGGATCTTCCTTGGTTCTAACATTGACACTGGCTGCGACTCAGGCTGTGCAAGGGAAGGAGACGATGCCAGCTCCCACCTTGGCCAGCAGGTTTGGAGGTTGCATGGAAACGGTGGCCAGCTGCTGCAGGAGTCCCTGGGTGATGCTCAGGTTCTGCTTCAACCCGTCATTTTCTACCATCAGGTTGTGGATCCGCTTCTCAGAATCTGTCACTCCCTGGAGAACAGAAGAAGAACCACAAAGCTTTCTTCCTCATGAGGTGTGGAAGACACCAGAGCGACAGCACCCCCGGGCTGTAGGTTTTCCTGGGAAAACCTCCCCCCACCTCTTCCCATGTGGTTTCTCCCTCTCTCTGCCTTTGCTACCCCACCCCAAACCAGGAGGAGCAAGGGGGAGCCCTGACCGTGCCCATGCGCAGCCGTGCCAGCTCTTCCTCTCGTTCTTGAATCTGCCTCTCCAGATCTTGAACCTGTCAGGGTAGAGTATTAAGCATCTTGACCTTTCTTGGAGCCCCCCCACCCCACCTTCCAGCTAGGGCAGCCACAGAACCCTTGGAACCAGCCTGTGTCGTGATGCTGCACTGCAAGGGGGTCCTCTGGTGTGCGCTGAATGTCCCCTACGATCTGGAGTGGGAGCCATATTTGCTGATGACACCCAACCAATACTCGGCCCCCTCCTTCACTGGGGGTAGAGCAGACTGGTAGGGTTGCCTCTTGGCAAACGTCCCAGCTTGATGCACTGACTTATTTGGCCTCCCTATAGCCATGCCTTACTCGGCACACTCCAGTCTGCTCGCTTGCAGGGTCTTGCAACCTCAGAGGGTCTCTAGCTTACCTGATGTTGGAAGTTCCCTGCCAGCTGCTGCTTCTCTCTCTCCCGCTCCTCTGCCTCTTGCCTGAGGCCCGTCACCTCCTCTGCCAGCCGGCTTCTCTCGCCCTGGAGAGTGCTGATGGATTCCACCAGCTGGTGAACACCCGCCGGGGCCAACGGGTACAACAAGGAGGCTGAGGGCAGCTTCACACCTGGCCAGAGGAGGAGAGGCACCCTCTGATGGGTCGGAACATTTGCACCTCACTCATGAGTGAAAGAAGCTCTCCAGACACTCACTCTGGAATCTGCACTCCAGGAAGAATGGAGCCACAAGCAGTGCCCCCAAAGCCCACCCCAGCCAGACGTTCCAGGAGGATCCTGCTATCAATGGAACCACTGAAAAGAGCCAGTAGAACCCCTGGCAGAAGTCCTCAGTTAGTGACCGAGGCTGTCTGGGCCCTACCCCTGGACAAGAACGAGACTGAAATGGGTCCTCAGCCTCACTCAGGAATCCCTGCAGCCGAATAATCTGCCCCTTTCCTGCGGCCACAGAGTGTTAAGGCGCATCGTGCATAAAACCACACTCCAGGTCCTTGTGTATCTCACAGATGGCTGTTTTCCAAGAAGAGTTATCTGGAAGAGTTTTATGAGCTACAATCACCTACCTGGCAGGGTTGTTGTGAGGACAAAAGGGATAAAAAATTATGCAAGCCACTCTGGGCATTTGCGTTAGCCCTGAAAGGTGAGCATAAATCCCTTTTGAAAAAGTAAATAAAATAAAACGCAGCTGCTCACTCAGGCTGTTCACAAATAAGGGAAGAGGGTGCCAGGAGCATCCATCAGCATCATCCTTGCAAGGGCTTGACTCAGCTGTTGGCTTATTGCAAAGCCTGTGCTGCCCAACAGCACCTTTTGGAGGCTCTCAATGAAGAACTCACCCCAGATGACAACCAAGAACCAGCTCAAGGAGGCACCAAAAGACAGTGCTTGGAAGAGCTGGGCTCACCTTGGCGCATCTTCTCCAAGAGTCCCTGCTGCTCACAGATGATGCCCTCCAGGCTGGCGATGAGGCTGAGTTTGTCGTCCACCTGCTGCCGGTAGGCCTTCTTAAGACCACGCAGCTGCCTGCGGCGCCGACTCTCTTCCCTGCGCAGGCGGGAGCGGTACTCGCCAGCCTTCTCCTGCAACAGCTGCATCTGGGTGTAGTTCTCCAGGAAGGAGAGGAGGTGGGACATCACTGAGACGAGCGGGGACTCCAGGGGCTGGTGGGACAAGAAAGGACCCTATGAGTAGATGAGAACATTGACAAGGGTGCATGGAAAGAGAGGGGAGGACAAAGTCAGCCACATGCCCTGGAGAGACATGTGGAGAGGCAATGCAAGCCAGTCACCTGCCACCCCTTCTTCTCTTCCCTCTTCCAGATACCTCACTCCCATCATCAGACTGTATGGATTCCCTGGGAAGGGGTCACTTAAGTGGGCTCTGAAGGAACACCAGATCCGAAACAGAGGAGGCCACAGTGGGGCAGTGGCCACCACAGTGACATACACAGAGGGGGTGGAGGAGTTCATCTTGGAGGGAGGTATGCAGGGGGCCCCTCCATACAGCCCCCCTTGCACGCCTCCCTCCAAGACTGACCTCTCCATCTCCCTCTCGCTACGCCACTGGGCAACCATATGATATGCAGCAACATCCTGAAAATGGATCACATTTGTCTTTTGTGTACTTTTTCTCATACCAAGCAGGGGGTGCAGGAGGTTAAAATGAACCGGACTGGAAGAATTACCTTCTCAGCAGATGCGTCTGTTTCTGCAAGGCATAATTTTGCATCAGCCTCTTGCTTGAGGGCTCGGAACTCAGTGAGTGGAGTGGGGGCATCATCCAGCCCTTCCCAGCTGGAGCCTTCCTCATCGTCCTCTTCCTCCTCTTCAGTGCTGCTGCTGCTGCCTCTGTCACTGTCGGAACTGCCTGCTGAAGGACAAGATCCATGAGACATGCGTGGGAGGGGCCCTGGTTGTAGCTTCTTTACTTGGCAAAAGACACTCACCATCAAGTCAGGCACCAGCAGGTACCACCATCAAAGGTACCACCGCCAAAGGGACCACCACCAAAGTCACACTGCCCTGTTCAGACAATCAGGCTGCAATCCTAACCTCGAGGTAGGTTGGCACAAGTCCTGGCACAAGTCTCATGCTGGCCTGGGAGTATCATAATAGTGCCAAAAAGCACTTCTGCACCACTCCAGGGGGGTTAGATCAGGGCCCAGACATGTGCCGGCCTCTTCACACCAGCACAGGATTGGAGAAATGGGTGAGTTGTGCTAGCCTGATTTGGTTAGGTTTGTGCCCACAGCCTGCCACTGGCCTGGCACCTACTCCAAGGAGAATGCCAGGTGGAGCAAGACCATGGGGTACTCTCTGCCACCCAATCTAGCTGCCAGGGGGAGGGAGAGGAAAGCCCTGTGAGTACATACTGTCCAGCCCAGCCAGTGCCTTCCAGAGGTCCTTGCGCAGTGCCTTTTCTGTCCTCTTTGGTGGCTCCATGGTGGATCCCTGGGCAAGAAAAGAGTGGGAGATGGAGACAAGCTTCAGCAGCGACAGCAGTGGATCCCTCTCCACAGGATGAAACACGCCTCTCTCTTTTTTGAAGGCAAGCGGAAACTTAAAATATTAAAAACAAACCCCCATTTTTGGATATCATGATACAAATCAGACAAGTATTGAGAAACTGGTCTTGGTCTTTTGTCCTGGTGACAAAATGTGACCATTTCCTAGAAATACTGTATGTACAAGGCAAAAGAGAGGTGTCCCTCTCATCCAGCATCCTACCAGACACCCCAAAGGGAATGCAGTATAAGCAGTGGCATCCTGAGGGTTTGGATCACCTGGAGATCGTCCCATCCTGGCACATCTCCAAGGTTTCAGACAGGAGTTTCTCTCTGCCTTACCTGGAGCTGCTGCTGGGAGTGAAGCTACAGGGACTCCACGGGAAAAGCACATGTTCTGCCACTGACCTCTGACCAGAGGTGTTATAGTTTACTCAGAAGTAAGGACATTATGTTCATTAAGACTTATAGATGCAAGGCTGCAATCCTGAAGATACCTTCCTGAGAGTAAGACCCATTGATCACAATGGGACTTACTTTTGAGTAGGCAGGGTTAGGATTGTGCTCCAAATCTATCTTGCTCACTGGAAACAAACACTTCTAGCTATGACCTTATCAAATGGCAACAAATTCCACAAATCATGGATCATGTGAAGACACTTCTGTTGACCTTCTTCAACGCCAATCAATAATTTCATTGGATGATGTTACAAATTCTAGTATGATGGGAAATCAGAAACAAATTATTTGTTAGACTTTGGGCGCAATCCAGAATAACTACGGGGAGTCCTTGTTCCGGTGTAAGAACAATTTCCTCTGGATTGCAATATGAATTTCCCATAGGTTTTCACCAGGTGGTGCTGTAACTACGGGTGCAAGTAATGTCTCTTATGTGCTCCCGTAGTTACTCTGGATTGTAGGTTTTGTAATTCTGTTATGGGGCCTCTGAAGCCTTATGCAATCCAGAGTGTGTTTATCCCCAAACTCTTGTGAGGCTGCAAAAGATACTGTGGCTACAATCCAGAGTAATACAGGACCTTTTACTCCGATGTAGTTACGGTGCCACCTCTGGGAAATGCATAGAGGAATCCAGAGTAAGTGCCTATCATATCTTCCTGTAGTTACTCTGGATTGTAGTGTCGGGTGCAATTCCCAAATGACATGCGGTGTCAATGTGGTGTTCAATGTACAATGTGTGCATATAGGGGTATGCTGAAGATTGCACCCAACATCTTCTGCAGTGCCATCTTTTAAATTGACGGTAGGGTGAAGGACAACATTTGGGTAAATGTTACATGCTTTGCACTCTTTGAAAATGCCCCACAAAAGCTGAGTGTGGATGAAAGCATGTGATGGTCTTGAACAAGCAGCGAGAGAGAAGGGAGTGGCTGGGATCCAGGCAGGCCTTTGGGCAAGAGGAGGGGGGCAGAGCTGACCCTGCACAAAGGGAAGGGCTGACATGGTTGGAGAAGACCCAGAGCTGCCGACCGACCGTCGCGGGGGCACCACAGAACGAAAGCCTTTTGGCTGACACACTCTGAGTGTTTGCTCTGCAGAGGGAACTGTGAGGCTGCAAAGTGGTGCAATCTGTATTTTGCATCCTATCATTGGTATTCTTCTTGGTATGTGAAGACTCCTTTTCCGATTGATGTGCTTGTCAATGTTTCACATGAAATTGTTCAGGCTCTGGATCTGGGCCCAAAAGGCCACAGAGCGCCTTTCTCCCCCCCCCCCCCGCCACACCCCATAGGCTGGTTTCACTCACCCCAACTAGCCCAACACCTTCTGCACCACAACCTGCACTGCAGTCAGCCCAAGAGTGCGCTCCCAGTGCAGCACTTCTGCACCAGCTGAGCCAGCAAGGAGGGATCTTCATAGGGCTGTACATCTTTTTTATTGTTTTGTATGCCCAGTGTATGTATTCAAGCACATGAACATGCATCACTGTCATCAAAAAAATCCAGAGGGGCTCCCTGACCCCCTGGAGATCCCTCCTGCAGGCCTGTCATGTAAAATGATGCTGGGGGAGGCTTAAGCCAACTGTCAAGTTACCAAAACTTGCTAGGAATCTGGGCATGAAGAACAGGCTGACTGCTCAGTTCCTGTCCTTGATCCCAGGCTCTGACTTGGCATGTGACGGAGACTGAGGTGTGCGCATACACAACAAACACTCAGTGCTGTGTGAATGTGTTTCAACCTAGGGGGGAACCCTGTATCCATGACACACCCCATATTGGCTTGATCAGAGCACATTTCCAGCTTGTTCCCTTCTTCAGTTTTCCCACAATGATGGGCTCTTTTCCTGGGACTGCTGAGAACGGTCTGCCAAACCCCAGTGCCATCACGCCTGTCTGGTGTAAGGGCATGAAAGACGGAGGCTGGGCTCCCATGTTCTTCTTGGGGCCGACCTCCATGTCACTTGTGGAACAGGATTTATGGAACGGAGCAAGTTTGTGTCTGCCGAGCTTTACACCTGAGCTGTGACAGACGGCTCTTGAGGCGTGCCAGGGCAAAGGTTTACGATGCCACCACTCAGTGGTGTAGCTAGAGGGGGGCAGAGGAGTCAGTCTTAGAGGGAGGTGTGCCGGGATCCCTCCCCTTTGGAGCCATTCCAGGCAAGGGGTGCCAAACAGAGCTGTAAAGGGGTGCCTAACGGAGCCCCTCTGCTCAGACGGCTTTTCCACCGGTGCAGAACGCAGTGCAGACATGGGACTCAGGGCATTTAAAAAAATTAAAATTTAAAAGATTTTTTTTAAAACAGGAAAGGAGACCATATTTGTGCCCCCTCCCGACACCCGGAGGTGGCCTCCCTCGCAGGCAGGACTCCAAACGCCCCCTCCCCACCTTCCTTCGATGTCTGGTACCCTAGTAGGAAGCTGCTCTGTTTCCATGGTAACAGGTGCTATGGAAACATCATCACTGCGCCGACTTTGGCGTGAAGCCTCCTCACTGATGCGCAGATCCAGGTGGAGCTCCTGGGAAGAGGAAAAGGGTTCACTTCCACAAGGAAGCCCCAGCCCTTCACTCCAGGGAAGGAGGGGGTGGAATGGGAGCCGTCCTTGGCCAAGGGTGACCACCTCCTGGAGACCCCAAAGGGGTTCAGTGAATCAGGGTTCAAGAGAACTCTGTTCTGTGCCTGGATGTCCAACACACTGTTATTCCAATAATACGGGAACATTCAGGGAAAAGGATGCCGATCATGCACCACCAATGGCCAGTGGGAGGAGAAGATCCCAAATAAAGCTGCCAGAGGTGGATACTTCTCTGCTTCTGAGCCCAGCCCAGGTCTCTCTTCCGCCATGTGCTCTGCTGTCTGCAGTCAGTCAGGGAAGCTCACCTCCCTCCGCATGCGCCATGCGTCCCAACCACCAAGAAGGGGCTGCCAGCAGTGCTCCCCTCCCCCTGGGCCTGTCTGAGCTTCTCAGACTGACCTGAATTGGGTTCCTCTGAAGAACTCCTTGCAGGCAGCCAAGCAGGGAGATGCGCTCCCCGTCTGGTCTTGCTGGGCACTGCCTGCTCTGCCATGAAGGAGTGTGGTGAGGGCCTTGAGGCCTGGGAGCTATGGAAGCCACCCTCTGGAGGCAGGCTTTCTACCTCCCTCACGGCCCCTCACGTCTCCCTTCCCCATGGGCACTGTGGGTGGCCAGTTTCCTGCATGCAGCCTCCGCGCCAGAGCGTGACCAACGGGGGAAGGGACCTTGGCACAAACTCCGGCATCCATGTGAGCCGGAGAACATCTTCCTCCTGGGAGAAGGGCCTTCTCAGTCCCCAGCCAGGGAGCGGCGGGAAGGGGCATGGTCGGGAGACTCCGGAGGCTTGGGTGGCTGTGAGCAAGACGGTGTCCTCCATGCTCTCCAAAGGGTGGCACATGTGCTGCTCTGCACTAAAAAGGGCACTTCTATGACTCCGCAGTGTTTAAGCTGGAATCTCTGGCTTTAAACATCGGCCTGCTGGCTTGAGGGTGCTGGACGGCAGTGCTGAGGAGTCACTCCCAGTGACTGGATGGTGGTGGGACCGGATGTCATCACCACAAAAGAGGAAAAGGCAGTGACAATATGACCAAAAATGTCCAGATTTGTCCTCTTTTTTTAGTCTCCTGTCCAGGTGTCCTCCAAAAGGGCTTCATTGTCCTCCATTCTGGCTTCGTTTTGGAACTTTACAGTGGTGCGCAGGACCAAACATGCCATATGTCGTTGGATTCGTATTGAAGAGCAGAATCCAATCCAAAAATTAGTTTTGGAATATCTCCTTCCTATCCAAAGTTATGGCCAAAAAAGTAAAAAAAAATACACTGAGCTCTATAAGGAAGTGCCCAATATTGGGACTTTACTCCCGAGAAGGAAAACATGCCATTGTTTGCCAGATGAGAGGAATCCAAGACTTTGTCCTCCTTTTGAGGTTTGGGCATCTTGTCGTCCTGGGACGAGGCCCCAAAGAAAGGTGTTGAAAGAGCAGATCGTTGGAAAATGAAGCATCGGAAAGCGGGGGGCGGGGGCTGGATGGCTTATTGAAAACAGTGACACCTAATTGCTTAATGAGAAGAAGGCTGGATGGAGGGCAAGGAAAAGGAGGGCAGGAAGGTTTTTGTTCTCCAGGACTTAAGAAAGGAGGTGTCCTGGACCAGGAGGGCAGCTGTGCCTGCGAAGGCACTCTCTGCATGTGCCTGACCCCCACCCCTGCCCTGCCCTGCCCATGCCATGCCTGCCATGCCCACCCCTGCCATGCCCATGACCAGCAGGACCAGATATGAGCCCCCCTGCCAGGCCCAGGCCCTGCTCCTGTTCTGCACCCCCTCCAAGGAACCAGCCCAGCAGCCTGACCCATCATCATCACACCCAGGGCAGGGCAGGGCAGGGATGGGGCTGCAGCAGTGGCTGGAGGGGTGGCGTAGCTAGAGGGGGCGGAGGAGTGGGTCTTGGGGATCTAGCGCGAGGGGGCTGGCTGGGATCCTGGAGGGGGCGTCCCAAAGGCCCGTCCCCAGCTGAGAAGAGGCTCTCCCCTCCTGGCACAGGCTGGGCTGCATCCCTCCGCCGCCCGCTTACCCTGGGGGGATCCCGTCGGGGGGTCTGGGTGGGCGGCTGCTCGTCCTGGTCCGGCTCCTGCCCCTGGTCCCCCGGAGCGGCATCCCTGCGGAAGAGGCTGTAGAAGATGTAGACCAGCAGCGAGTAGAAGGCGTACATCGGGAGCCTCGACGCCGATCTCCGCGCTGCTCCTCCGGCTCCAGCCCAGCCAGCCAGCCAGCCAGCCCGGCCCCCTTGCGCAGCCCTCCCTCCTCCAGCCCTCCCAGTGGCGGAGCTGGAGGGGGCGCAGCGCTGCACTGGACGGAGCCAGCAGCCAGCCAGCCAGTCCTCCCCTTTCCTCCCACCCCGGAGTCCTTCCAGGCACCCCCTGCCCAGAATGGCTCCTCCGTCCAGGGAGGCTCCCGTCCCGTCCAACAATTCTGCGCCCCCCTCTAGCTACGCCACTGCCAGAGACCCCAGCCCCAACTCTGCGCCCCCCTCTAGCTACGCCACTGCCAGAGACCCCAGCCCCAACTCTGCGCCCCCCTCTAGCTACGCCACTGCCAGAGACCCCAGCCCCAACTCTGCGCCCCCCTCTAGCTACGCCACTGCCAGAGACCCCAGCCCCAACTCTGCGCCCCCCTCTAGCTACGCCACTGCCAGAGACCCCAGCCCCAACTCTGCGCCCCCCTCTAGCTACGCCACTGCCAGAGACGGGTCTCTGGCAGTGGCGTAGCTAGAGGGGGGCGCAGAGTTGTTGGATGGGACGGGAGCCTCCCTGGACGGAGGAGCCATTCTGAGCAGGGGAGAGCCCATCCACAGCCCCAAATAGAGGACAGGCATCCCACCCCCAGGAAAATGCAGGATGGGACAATACTCTGATCCTGTTGCTTTCACCTGCTTCCTTTAAATAACATCTAACAGTTTTAAGTGTAGTAACATCTGATTTCTTAATTACCAGAAGGGACCCCTTATTCCCTCCACCCAATGCAGCACACACCCTGCCATCCCAGCGGCACCAAACCCCCTGCCTGCCCCAAAGCGCCTGAGACCCTTTGGCATCCTCCACACCCCACAGCCAGAGGTGCCCTCCTTGGGATGCAGCCCTCCTTCCATGAAGGGGTCCCTTTGAGGGGCACCAGTATGGAGTATGTGCAGAGTATGTGCAGAGTATGGACACCTCTGTGGCCCCCCAAGTAGACAAGCCTAGGATTACAGACAATGGCTACAATCCAGTGTAACTATAGAGCAATCCAGAGTAAGTGCCTCTTATGTCTTCCTGTAGTTAATCTGGATTGGAGGGTTATAAATCATCTTGGTGATGAGGACCCCCATCTTTATTTCTTGAATAAGGAACTGCTTCCATGGTTCTGAAATGAGGGGCATCTGTTCTGATAGACGATCTTGAGGGGCTTCAGAGGCCCTGCAGAAGCAGAACTGGATGATGTTGCTGCGGTAGAGCCGAGCATCACTTGCACATTCATGGCAGTGGAAGCCACAGAATTTCCACGTGCGAGAGAGTAGGAGCGCAGAGCAAGGCACAAGAAGAGATCCCTCAAGAGCCATGACAGGGAAGCGGAGGCAGAGTTTCCCTGAAAGCATGGAGCACCAGCCACCATCTCTGATCAGGCAAAGCTCAAAGGCCAGGTTTGAGCTTGATCTGGTCTCCTACAGCACCACCCTGAACTCCAAAGGTAGCCAAGACCAGAAGGAGCAGGAGACCTTCAAAGACACGGCCCAGCAACAACTTGTCTGCATGGCGCCACTGCCACTACAGTGCCCACTGCTTCTACGTGCTGGGCATAGAGGGGAGCAGAGGCCCTTTTGCCACTGGACAAGCCCAGAGGAGGTCAAACATCTCTCTCTTTTTGGGTCATCCTTCCTGCAGTGGTGGGCCCAACCTGCCCTAACAACTGGTTCTCTGGAAGTGGGCGGGGCCAGGATGGAACAGGGGGTGGGGCCAGGGTCAGGGGGCGGGGAAGGGGAGGCCATGCCACCTTAACCCTTAGTTTACCAAAAAAATTGTATCACTTGTGACGGCATCAATCAGTACTAAGCCCCTGGGTTCAGTGTAATTTATTCCTATGCATTACACTTTTTTATGCTCTCAGGAGGAATGTGCGCCACAATTAAGAACATAAAAGCATAAGAAAAGCCTCCACTGGATCACCCCAAAGACCCATCTAGTCCAGCTCCTGAATCACACAGAGACCCACCAGCTGCCTCAGGGAGCACATATGACACTTGCATCCAGGTGCCTAATACAGCAGACACACCACAGGTTCCACAGGTGGTGCTCGTACCACTGGTTGAGAAACACTGATCTACAGTTTAGGACCAGAGTCTGTGGTGTCCCCTCTGCAGGCTGAGGTTTGCCTCTAAGCCCCTACTTAAGGCTACAATCCTGTCCACACTTTCCTGTAAGTAAGCTCCACTGAATATAATAGGACTTCTGAGTAGTCAAGCAAAGGACTGAGCTCTTAGTAACCAGCCTCTGGCTCCAATCCTATTCACTTTCCTGAGAGTAAGCTCCACACACTCTAATGGGACTTACTTCTGAGTAGCCAAGAATAGGATTGGGCTCTAATGCTGCACTCCTCTGCACACTTTCCTGGGAGTAAGCTTCATAGATTGAAATGGGATTAACTTTTGAGTAGTCAGGCATAGGATTACAAGCTCTTAGAAACCAGCTTCTTTCCAGGGAGTAAGCTTTACTATTATAATGGAACTTACTTCTGAGTAGACATATGATTGGGCTTTGAGGCTACAGTCCTATCCTTCCAGGGGAGTAAACCTGCTGACTTTAATAGGATTTACTTCAGAGTATGCAGTGGACTGGGCTCCTGGGGGAGGGCAGGATGGGAACTGGGGCTATTTCTTCAGGTGCCCCCCCCATACTTCCCACAATCTCAGGTGGAGAGATTTCTCAGAGGGGCAGGATGAGGTGGGGAGATCTCTTGGGGGGGAGCAAAAGGTCTACAGTGTGGATAGGATTGCAGCCTGAGCCCAATCCTAACAGTGTCTACTCAGAAGTAAATACCATTCAAGTCAATTGGACTTACTCCCAAAACTGAGTGGTCAGGATTTTAGCCTTACAGTCCAATCCTATGCAGGCTTACTTAGAAGTAAGTCTCATTCTAGTCAGTGGGGCTTACTCCCATGTAAGTTTGGATATGATTGCAGCCTCAGAGCCCAGTCCTAATCATGTCTACTCAGTAGAAAGTCCCATTATAGACAGTGGGCTTACTCTCAGGAAAGTAGGCAGGGCTGGAGGAACAGGGCTGGAGGGAGAGATCCAAGCAATCCTCTGCCAATCTCCTCAGAAGTAAGTCCCATTATAGTCAGTGGGCTTACTCTTAGGAAAGTCTGGATGGGAAAATAGCCTCAAATCCTATGCTACTCAGAAGGAAATCCCATGATAGTCAATGGGAATTACTCCCAGGAAAGTGTGGCTAGGGTTGTGGCCACAGGCTGCAGTCCTCTACTATACAGTGTGGCTTACTCCTGAGTAGTACTGGGTAGTACTGAGTAGTTCTCTATGCCTAGTACTGGGCTGCAAAGGCACCGGGGAGGCAGGCAGGCAGGCAGGCAGGCGTGGCCCCCACCAAAAGCCCTGGAGGATCTGATCCTCACAACACTCAGCTGCAGTCCTTTCTCAATAGCTCCGGCTTTTGTATTCCCGCCCTTTGTAAGGAGCCCTTTGTAAAGCTGTCCATCATGTGCCTGATTCAAAAAACACACCATCGCTCATTTGCATATGAGAACCCAGCATGCTTTGCAAACTGCACAAGGAAATAACTTCTGAAAACTTGCTAGAAATAAGGTTTTTAATCAAAATAAGATGTTTAGCAAAGTCAGGATTCCTGAATAGCCTCATTCAAAGGTTTGGGGCGTGAAGAATTTACTCACCCTGACTTTAAAGCGTGGAGCTAATAGTGATGCAAACTCCCTCCCGCTCAGCAGTCAGAGTCTGAATGTGCTGGGGATGGTGGCAAAGCCCTCTCTGAATGATGGTAAATTAAAAAATAAACTTAGGGAGGGGAGGGGGGCTCAGAAGGGGGGAGGAGGAGGGAGGAGTAGAGCTTCAGCTCTGGAAAGACAGACCCAGAGGCCCTTTAAGAGAAATTCAAACGCACTTGGTCAGCCCCTAATTAGCAACAGGTTCTACAGAACTGGCATCAGCCCACCTGTGCCTTCCTGCCTGCAGGAGACTCCACTCCCATCCACAGAACTATCCTGGCAGAGCAAGAACAGCCTCTGGGCTAGGAGGGGGCCATGCACTGGCACCCAGGAACTCACAGGCTCCCCCTGCTCAGAGCGCCACTGGCACCGTTCCTGTGGGCTATTCTCTCAGGTCCAGGCTTGAAGTCTTGCTGGTACATGGTGGGTCGTGTCCATCTCCCCCTGCAGAGTCTTGCAGCTCTCCTGGGACTCCTGCTGAGGATTTCCGCTTCTTCTGGCGAGGCTGGGCATCACCTGTCTGTGGAGCAGCAACAGCTTAGTCACTCACCTTTCCCACCTCTCCTTCCACAGAGTTGATGGGAAATTACGAGCGGGGTGTGTGTGCGTGAAATGCTCCTGCCTTATACTCACAACAGCTGAGGATGTCCATAGTCTGCTATCTCGAAGGGGCAAGGCGCTGTCCAGAAGGGGTGACTATTGCCCAGTGACCCAAACCTTTCGGTGATCTCTAACTTGCTGTGATCCTCATGGAGTGTGGCCGAAGCCCTTTATTCTCCTCTGAGCAGGACCCCTCTGGTTCTCTAACCACTGACCAATTAAGATGTGGGCAACACCAGATGCCCACAAGCACAAGGCCTGCAGGACGAGGCAGCTTAGGGTGCAATCCTAACCAATTTAGGCCAGCAAACTTGCCTGTCTCCCTGTTTACATAGTAGTATGGGGAGACTGGTACATGCCTGAGCACTGGCCTAAGCTCCCTAGAAGTGGTGCAGCAGTACCATACGGCACTTTTGTAACACCCTCAAGTCAGAACTGGACTTGTGCCACCCTAACTGGAGCTTAGGATTGCAGTCTCAGTGTTAGCTGAACCTCTGATCCTAATCCAATGCTGTAAATATTCATTCAATAGACGACTTTGTACAGCTTTAACTAGCCTCCAAACCAGCTGCCCCCTCAGCAGGTCTACTTGGATATGGTGTAGACTAGTAGATGCAAGGACCCAGAATCTGCTCCACGCTGCCCAAAGAACAGGTTTGGGACCTGGTGTATCTGCCAGGTGCCCACCCTACCACTTTCTCCCCCTCACCTGCCTGTCGTCAGTCAAGGTTGGCTGGCCTGGAGGTTCTTCCAAATGCAGCCGTGGAGGCCAGAGGCAGCCACTGGGGGATGGTGCACTTCCATGTGCCAGCACAGCTTACTCAGAGGAAGGCACAAATGTGCCTTACTGTACACTTGAGACCCTCCTGGGCATTGTCCCCACCTCTACAAGGGAACTAGAAATCCCACTGGCAGCGCACAGTAGTCCAGCCCTGGTTTCAGCCAGGATCACCAAATTCCTTTCCTGGAAAGGTGAAGCCAGTTCTGACCCCGCATATGGCAAAGCAAAGATCTTTGCCCCAAAGTGCACCCGCACTTGCAGGGATGCCAGATCTTTCCATCAGAAAAATCCCTTGGACTTGCAGAGGGGACTGTCTCCTTTTCACCTTGTCCTCCTGGTGTTTCTTCACTTGGAAGAAATCCGTTATCTTCTGCTTCTTTGGGCGCCTCTTGGTCCCAGGGCCTGGCAGCTGGGGCTGAGTTTGCTTCAGGATGGCCTCTCGCCACTTTTTCATCCGACTTCGAATCCGGCTCTCACTGCAAAAGGGGGTCCCCGGTCAGAGGTCTGATCCAACAACAAAGTAGATAGCAAAGGGGCATGGAGAAGGGAACTGGCCTTTCCAAAGCTGTGCCCAGACAAAGACCTCAGGCATACACCCCATGGGATAAACTACGCCCAAGCCAAGCCAAAGGATTTTTTTGTACATGTGTCTCCGCAGGTTTTGTTCCTGGCTCTGGAAGTGACACTCTGTTGATTAAAGAAGTGGTAAAGATGGTAGAGGGAATCCAAAGCTCTCACCGTTGGTCCCACTTGGCAACCACAATGCACTCTGAACATGGAGGCTTCATCTAGGCTCATAACCACTGATGGACATCCATGAGTTGCTGCTTCCCAACAATGGGTATTCAGAGGTCAGGGCTGGTCCATCCATGAGGCCTACTGAAGTGCTTGCCTCAGGCACAGTCATCTGCTGTCCATCCAGCTATCACCCCTCTTTCATTCACCTACTTGCCTCCACTGGTCCAGTGGAAGATCCATCTCCACCTTCCACTGATCACCAGAAGCCATCCAGGCCTAATAGTTAACCACAGCACCCAGAGCCAAATGTCCCCAACTCTCCCCCTAGTGCCCATATCACCCAGTTGTGCACATGCTCAGGTGACCCTCCTGCCAGAACAGAAACACTCACTTCATGTGCTTTTCGTGAGCAAGGAACTGCACCAGCCCTTCCTCGTCGGGCTCCCCCCATTCCAGCACCACCTGGCTTGGGTCAGCCACCTCTGGCTGCAGAAGGAGCCTGCGTGTCTCTTCCAGGTTCCAGTTAGCAGGCAACGGGTGTTTCTGCAAGGAGTGGAAAACACACACAGGTTTTAGTGGGACCCTTTAGTGGGACCCTTTGCCTCCCCACCCCAGCGGGGACAAGCAGACACTGCAGCCCAGAATTTGCCAAAGTTAAATTAGATGTGTGCCACTTCTGCAGCTATTGCCAACTAGTAGGTCTCTCCCCTGCTCACGGCAGACAACCAGACCCAACAAGTGCAGGCTGCAATGCAGCACACTCTGGGCTGGTTTGCGGCAGTGTGCAGATCTGAAACCCATGCGGGCGGGGGAACCATTCGGGTGCTCAGCCGGACCAGGCTGGTCTGTGGACAGCAAGAGGCATTGGCGGGATCTGGCTGGAGAGATCAAACACGGCAGGATGAGGAGTCTGGGCAGCATCAGGAATGCAGGCACCAGGAACTGCCTCAAAACAGGCAGCAGAAGCCCCAGACGTGAAAACTGCCCTTCCCCGTCTTGTCTAGAAAGAGTTAATGAGAATCTGTTTGAAGAAAACTCTGCCTGGCAGAAGGAGTTTCAAAAATAAAAGGGGCATTTGTAATTTGCTAGCTAAAAAAGCTGTGGAAGCAACCTTTGTAATCTAAAAAAAGATTGGGTTCTGCTTTTCAACCATTTTTGCTTTTCACCCCAGCTCTGGTTCCTAGCCTGTCAGGTATTCAGCCTTTCCCCAGGTAACAGAATCTGGTGTTCACGGTGGTTTACAACATCAACACACACACACACACACACACACAGTAAAATCACATATTATGGGAAATGTTGTTTATTCTTCATTGTTATTGTTTATGAGTGAGTCCTAGTATGTGGACTAGTATTTGGACAGGCTATGGGTGGCGCAAGCGGCTAAGACACTGTGCCTTGTTAACCAGCAGGCCAGGGTTCGATTCCCGGGTCGGCCCCACAAGTCAGGGTGAGCTCCTGTCCTTAGCCCTGCTCTGCGACACCAGCTGGATCCAATCGTATGGGGTCTGACTAATTCAGTGGCATGGAGAGGGGGGATTTGCTGCTTGGGTAACAGCCTCTCTTTGCATGCAGCGTATGCAGCACCAAGCACAATACCATAGTCTTCCAAGACTGACGGCGGCCTGCAATATGTATGTAGCCATTCGCCGAAACTAAATTCCAAGTATGGTATTCATACTTGGCCCATCAATCAATCAATCAATCAATCAGTATTGGAACCTCCACACTTATGGGAATTTCCACAGCTTCCCAAATCCACCCATAACAGGATCTGAGTTTTAAAGACATTGAAACAAGAAAGCATTAAAATTGGGGTTCCTCCTTTTGTGTGTCAAAACTCTGCCTTGAAGGGCCATTTGAAGGGCTTCAACCCCCACTCCCAAATCCCAGGGAGATTCCTTGCTCTTCCCAGCCTCACCCCAGAATGCAGTGTAGGATGAAGCTGCCCACTCCAGGCTTCCAGTTCATGCAGAACCACCACAACTGGAGCTCATGGGGCGCATCTAGGACAGAAGAGGGACCGGGTACCTGTGGGTCAATGTGCTGCAAGACCTGCTCAATGCACCCGTGTTCCTTCAGCAGCTTCAGTGCCTTCTTGGGGCCGAGTCCTCGGATCTTTCCACAATAGTCACAGCCCAGCAGGATGCAGAGATCCACAAACTGTTCAGAGACAGGAAGCCGGCAGGGCATGAGGACTGGTCCCAATCCAGCCTGTGCAACACCACCCCTTCCCTGACCCACAGGATGGAAGACACTACAGACAAGAGCACAGTGATCCTTGGGGGATGGCCAGGGCATAGGATCAGAGCATCATCACTAGTTGCTGGAATTCTAACCACACTTTCCTGGGAGTAAGTGCTATTTAAGACAATGGAATTTACTTCTGAGTAGACAGGCTTAGGATTGTACAGAAGGATTTTTGATAATGTAAAGTAAATGGAGCCTAGAGTTGTAAACAGACTTCAGCCCCTTCCCCACCTGCTCCTTACCTGCTCCTGAGTCATGCCCAGCTTCTGCAGCACCACAGGCAAGGAGACCTCTTCCAAGTCTCTAGAGAAGACAGAACCACAAGGAGTAAGCTCCAGCTAGAGTACCTGCCTCTTCCTACCACCTCTCCTTACAACAGTTTGAGCTTGGCTCTAGCTAGGCTTCACACCAGCCGGCCACACAGCCACCAACCAGGTGCAACAAGGCAGGCTCTGACAGGCAGGAATCCTCAAGGGCTCCCTGGGAAGAAAGCTGGTGGAAGGGGGGGGGGAACCAACACACAGGAAAGCTGTATAGATGGCCAGGCAGATCACCTATGTCACTATGGCATGAACCATTGACATTGTGTGTGTGTACAGTGGCACCTCATGTAACAAATTTAATTCGTTCCGGAGGCATGTTTGTTACATGAAACGTTCTTTACATGAAGCAGATTATCCCATAGGAAATAATGGAAACTCAGACAATTGGTTCCAGAACCCAAAAAATATTCATATAAAAATATTAACTGCATGTAAAAATGATGACAAAACACTGGGATTGAATTCAAAACATGCATTCAATGTGCATGATCCTAAAGACACTTTCCTGGGAGTAAGCCCCATTTAACACAATGGGACTTACTTCTGGGTAGACATGGTTAGGAGGCAGCAATTTTTTTCAGAGGAGAGGTGAGAAGGAACACAGAGTCCCAGGTGAGTGGAGGAGGGGGCTGAGTGCTTAATTGCTGCTAGGTGTTCATTGGCTGGTTGCCTGGTGGGAGGAGCTTTGTAGGGCTTTATTAGGGCCTGTTCCTGGTTCAGCCTCCTTTTCTGAGGAGAGGTGAGAGGGAACACAGAGTCCCAGGTGAGTGGAGGAGGGGGCTGCTTAGCTGAGTGCTTAATTGCTGCTAGGTGTTCATTGGCAGGTTGCCTGGTGGGAGGAGCTTTGTAGGGCTTTATTAGGGCCTGTTCCTGGTTCAGCCTCCTTTTCTGAGGAGAGGTGAGAGGGAACACAGAGTCCCAGGTGAGTGGAGGAGGGGGCTGCTTAGCTGAGTGCTTAATTGCTGCTAGCTGTTCATTGGCTGGTTGCCTGGTGGGAGGAGCTTTGTAGGGCTTTATTAGGGCCTGTTCCTGGTTCAGCCTCCTTTTCAGAGGAGAGGTGAGAGGGAACACAGAGTCCCAGGTGAGTGGAGGAGGGGGCTGCTTAGCTGAGTGCTTAATTGCTGCTAGCTGTTCATTGGCTGGTTGCCTGGTGGGAGGAGCTTTGTAGGGCTTTATTAGGGCCTGTTCCTGGTTCAGCCTCCTTTTCTGAGGAGAGGTGAGAGGGAACACAGAGTCCCAGGTGAGTGGAGGAGGGGGCTGCTTAGCTGAGTGCTTAATTGCTGCTAGGTGTTCATTGGCTGGTTGCCTGGTGGGAGGAGCTTTGTAGGGCTTTATTAGGGCCTGTTCCTGGTTCAGCCTCCTTTTCTGAGGAGAGGTGAGAAGGAACACAGAGTCCCAGGTGAGTGGAGGAGGGGGCTGCTTAGCTGAGTGCTTAATTGCTGCTAGGTGTTCATTGGCTGGTTGCCTGGTGGGAGGAGCTTTGTAGGGCTTTATTAGGGCCTTTTCCTGGTTCAGCCTCCTTTTCTGAGGAGAGGTGAGAGGGAACACAGAGTCCCAGGTGAGTGGAGGAGGGGGCTGCTTAGCTGAGTGCTTAATTGCTGCTAGGTGTTCATTGGCTGGTTGCCTGGTGGGAGGAGCTTTGTAGGGCTTTATTAGGGCCTGTTCCTGGTTCAGCCTCCTTTTCTGAGGAGAGGTGAGAAGGAACACAGAGTCCCAGGTGAGTGGAGGAGGGGGCTGCTTAGCTGAGTGCTTAATTGCTGCTAGGTGTTCATTGGCTGGTTGCCTGGTGGGAGGAGCTTTGTAGGGCTTTATTAGGGCCTTTTCCTGGTTCAGCCTCCTTTTCTGAGGAGAGGTGAGAGGGAACACAGAGTCCCAGGTGAGTGGAGGAGGGGGCTGCTTAGCTGAGTGCTTAATTGCTGCTAGGTGTTCATTGGCTGGTTGCCTGGTGGGAGGAGCTTTGTAGGGCTTTATTAGGGCCTGTTCCTGGTTCAGCCTCCTTTTCTGAGGAGAGGTGAGAGGGAACACAGAGTCCCAGGTGAGTGGAGGAGGGGGCTGCTTAGCTGAGTGCTTAATTGCTGCTAGCTGTTCATTGGCTGGTTGCCTGGTGGGAGGAGCTTTGTAGGGCTTTATTAGGGCCTGTTCCTGGTTCAGCCTCCTTTTCTGAGGAGAGGTGAGAGGGAACACAGAGTCCCAGGTGAGTGGAGGAGGGGGCTGCTTAGCTGAGTGCTTAATTGCTGCTAGCTGTTCATTGGCTGGTTGCCTGGTGGGAGGAGCTTTGTAGGGCTTTATTAGGGCCTGTTCCTGGTTCAGCCTCCTTTTCTGAGGAGAGGTGAGAGGGAACACAGAGTCCCAGGTGAGTGGAGGAGGGGGCTGCTTAGCTGAGTGCTTAATTGCTGCTAGGTGTTCATTGGCTGGTTGCCTGGTGGGAGGAGCTTTGTAGGGCTTTATTAGGGCCTGTTCCTGGTTCAGCCTCCTTTTCTGAGGAGAGGTGAGAAGGAACACAGAGTCCCAGGTGAGTGGAGGAGGGGGCTGCTTAGCTGAGTGCTTAATTGCTGCTAGGTGTTCATTGGCTGGTTGCCTGGTGGGAGGAGCTTTGTAGGGCTTTATTAGGGCCTTTTCCTGGTTCAGCCTCCTTTTCTGAGGAGAGGTGAGAGGGAACACAGAGTCCCAGGTGAGTGGAGGAGGGGGCTGCTTAGCTGAGTGCTTAATTGCTGCTAGGTGTTCATTGGCTGGTTGCCTGGTGGGAGGAGCTTTGTAGGGCTTTATTAGGGCCTGTTTCTGGTTCAGCCTCCTTTTCTGAGGAGAGGTGAGAAGGAACACAGAGTCCCAGGTGAGTGGAGGAGGGGGCTGCTTAGCTGAGTGCTTAATTGCTGCTAGGTGTTCATTGGCTGGTTGTCTGGTGGGAGGAGCTTTCAAGGGCTTTATTAGGGCCTGAGGAGCGATCCTGTGGACCGGAGCCTGTGAGCAAGGAGGACTTGTGAAGTTGACAGGAGATGGAAGGGAAGGGCGCAGTTGTCGTGACATGCACCACGTGTGCCATGTTTGTCTTCTTGCCCAAGGACCCCGGGGATTATCGATGCTGCAAGTGCAAACTGGTTGCACTGTTGGAGGAGAAGGTGGCAGCATTGGAGGGTGAAGTTTCCACCCTTCGTCAATTTAAGGCATCTGAGGAGTTCCTTGATACAACACACACGGAACTCCTCCAGAGAGATGACACCAGTGGGGACCCCAGCAACGATGTCTCTTCGTGGAGACACGTGACAGTCAGGAGAAAAAAGGGCAGGAGCAGTCGAGAACCACTGGAGCTATACAACCGTTTCCAGAGTCTCTCAGATTCCACCGTGCTGGCAGAAGTTCCTCTTGCTAGCACACCTACACCGGATCCTGGCATTGCCCATACTGGCATGCCTACAGATCCCCCTCATAGACAGCAGCCACAACCAGTTAGTGTGGGGGAAGCTAGACACAGAAGGAGAACACGGAGGAGGGTGGTGGTGATTGGAGATTCTCTCCTGAGGGGCATGGAAGCTGTCTGCCGACCAGACCCCTTTTCCCGTGAGGTGTGCTGCCTCCCTGGTGCTAGGATACGGGATATCACGGAGAGGCTACCGAGGATGATCACACCTGCTGATCGTCACCCGTTCTTACTCATCCACGTAGGAACAAACGATACTGCTCGGGAAACTTTCCAAAAGATAGTTGGGGATTATGAAGCTCTGGGGAGGAAGATTAAGGACCTGGGGGATACCCAGGTGGTATTCTCATCCATCCTCCCAGTAATTGGCAAAGGTCCTCAGAGAGATAGCAAGATTTTCCAGGTCAATAGCTGGCTTCGAAAATGGTGTCATCGGGAAGGATTTGGATTCTGGGATCACAGGATGAACTTCCTTGAGGAAGGACTCCTAGCAAAGGATGGACTACATCTTACGGGTTGGGGGAAGAGTGTCTTCAGACGGGAGATGGCCAACCTGATCAGGAGGGCTTTAAACTAAATAAGAAGGGGGTGGGTTACGTCCAAAGGGAACCTAGGAATAAGGAAAATGCTCTGGATGGAAATTGCCAGGGCACGGCTGTAACTCAAAAGTCTTTAGAGGGGCCTGGCCTTACAAAAAGGGAGGGAAATGCATTGAGTTGCAACCTCCAGGGCTTAAGTTGCATTTACACAAATGCACAGAGCCTGGGAAATAAACAAGATGAGCTGGAGCTTTTAGCAAGTGAAGGGAAATTTGATTTGATGGGAATAACTGAAACTTGGTGGGACTCCCATGACTGGAACACACAATTGGAAGGCTCTCAGCTGTTCCGGAGGAACAGAAGTGGCAAAAGGGGAGGTGGAGTAGCATTATATGTCAAGAACATATATACTTGCTCTGAAATCCAGGAGAGTGGTCCGGATATCCCTGTAGAGTGTGTTTGGGTAAAAGTAAGGGGGGAAAATAAAAAACAAAACATTGTGGTGGGCGTCTACTATAGACCGCCAGCTCAAGGAGAAGGAGTAGACGATGTCTTCTTGGAGCAACTGGCAGGCATTGCAAGGAAATATGAGGTAGTAGTAATGGGGGACTTTAACTACCCAGACATTTGCTGGGAGACAAACTCAGCCAAACATGGAAGCTCCAGTAGATTCCTGATGGGCCTGGAAGATAACTTCATGGTCCAGAAAGTGGAGGAAACGACAAGGGGAGGGGCCATCCTTGACCTGATCTTAACAAATCGTGGAGAACTGGTTGATCAGGTCAACATAGTGGGAACTTTAGGGGAAAGCGATCATGAGCTGCTGGAATTTAGAATAATGTGGGAAATAAAAAGAGTGCAGAGTGAAACTTATATGTTGGATTTCAGGAAAGCTGATTTCAACAGGCTTAGAGGAGTCATAGGTGGGATCCCATGGGTTGATGATCTAATGGGGAAAGGGGCCCAAGATGGGTGGGAGCTCCTTAAGAGGCAGCTTCTACAAGCACAGTCAGAAACAATTCCAATAAAAAAGAAAGGGGGGAAAATGCTGAAAAAACCAGGTTGGCTCCACAGGCAACTTGGGGATCAGCTGAAGTTAAAGAAAGAGAAGTATAGGGAGTGGAAGACTGGAAAGATCACCAGAGAGGAGTACAGGCAGGTAGCCCGGTCATGTAGGGAGGGGGTCAGGGATGCTAAAGCTCAGTATGAGCTGAGGCTGGGCAGGGGAGTCAAAGATAACAAAAAGAGCTTCTTTAGATATGCCCAGAGGAACAGGAGGAGAGACGAGGGGCTGGGGCTGCTCTTGGACAAGGATGGACAACAGGTGTCTGGAAACCAGCAGAAGGCGGAGCTGCTCAACTCCTACTTTGCATCCGTCTATTCACAGAAGGAGGGCTGTGCAAATGGGGGTGCGGGATCATTGGCTGATTCGGGGATGTGTTTACATCCCCAAAGAGGTAATGAAAACATGGATGGTGCAGAACAGCAGATTAAGATTGACAGAGAACTGGTTCGGAACCACTTAACTGGCCTAAATGAATTCAAGTCATTTGGACCGGATGAGCTGCATCCTGGAGTTCTTAAGGAACTGGCAGATGTCCTTGCAGAGCCTTTGTCGATCATCTTTGAGAAATCCTTGAGGAGTGGAGAAGAGCCTGGACTGGAAGAGGGCAAATGTAGTCCCAATCTTTAAGAAGGGGAAAAAGAAGACCCGGGAAATTATAGACCAGTCAGTTTGACTTCAATCCCGGGCAAGATATTAGAGCAAATCATAAAACACACAATTTGTGCACATCTAGACAAGTACTCGGTGATCAAAACAACCCAGCATGGATTTACCAAGAATAAATCTTGCCAGACAAATCTGATCTCCTTTTTTGATCGGGTTACGAGCTTACTGGACATGGCAATGCTGTGGATGTCATTTATCTTGACTTCAGCAAAGCATTTGACAAAGTCCCACATGACATTTTAATTAGGAAGTTGGAAAAATATGGGCTAGACGGGCAATTGTTAGGTGGATCTGCAACTGGCTCGATGGCCGCACTCAAAGGGTTTTAGTAAATGGTTCTGTGTCAACCTGGAGGTCCGTTTCTAGTGGGGTCCCCCAAGGCTCTGTCTTGGGACCGGTTCTCTTTAACATTTTCATCAGTGACTTGGAGGAAGCAATACAGAGGAGCCTGATCAAATTTGCAGATGACACCAAGCTGGGAGGAGTAGCAAACACAACAGAAGAAGGAGAAACCTCCAGGAGGATCTGGATAAACTGGAATCCTGGACTGTAACAAACAGAATGAATTTCAACAGGGAGAAGTGGAAGGTTCTGCACTTAGGCAATAAAAACCAAAAACATAGGTATAAAATGGGGGATACTTGGCTTGGCAGCACAACATGTGAGCGGGATCTTGGAGTCGCCGTGGATCACAAGCTGAACATGAGTCAGCAGTGTGATGTGTCTGCAAAGAAGGCAAATTCCATTTTAGGTTACATTAAGAGGACTGTAGCTTCCAAGTCACGAGAAGTTCTAGTTCCTCTTTATTCTGCATTGGTGAGACCTCACCTTGAGTCCTGTTTTCAGTTCCGGCTCCTCACTTTAAGAAAGATGCAGCCAAACTGGAGCAAGTCCAGAGGAGAGCGACGAGAAGGATCAGTGGGATGGAAGGGAAGCCCTACGAGGAAAGGTTGGGGGAACTTGGGATGTTCAGCCTGGAGAAGAGGAGGCTGAGGGGAGACCTGATTGCCCTCTTCAGATACCTGAAGGGCTGTCATAGGGAGGAAGGGGCTCATTTGTTCATAGCTGCTTCTGAAAGCAGAACTAGAACCAATGGGTACAAACTGCAAGAGAGGAGATTCCGGCTGGAAATCCGGAAAAAATTCCTGACTGTGAGGGTGGTTCAGCAGTGGAAGAGATTGCCAAGGGAGGTGGTGGACTCTCCCTCACTGGGGATCTTCAAGCAGAGGCTCGATGAGCACCTGTTGGAGATGCTCTAGGGGGAATTCCTGCTGCAGGCAGGGGGTTGGACTAGATGACCTACTAGGTCCCTTCCAACTCTATGATTCTATGATTCTATGATTCTATAATTCAAGACCCTTTCCAAGTGTCTCCCCACTTTCTCCTCTTCATCTTGAGCCTCTCCCTCCCCTGCTCCCTTCTGGCTAGCCCTGAGCTGCTTCTCTCTTCTCCACTGCTCTTCTCTCCCTCCGGCCACAGGAGGAACAGTGCAGAAGTGTTGCTTTCACTATGGGCAGGTGCACTAGCCAGCCCTGACGCTTTTTAAACAGGCTGCTGGCCAGCATGTCCGCCCCAACTGCCAATGGATGTGCTTGTTACATGAAGCAGAATCCTAGAGAAATTTTTGTTTCTGCGCAGTACCTTAGCTGCTCCTAACAAAGCGCTTTTCTGGATCGAGTGTTCTGATGTCCTTCCTGGGATCTGTTGGAGCCATCCTTCCAGCTTGGGTGTCACAGCCCCTAGTGCTGCAATCACTATTGGGATCACATTCACCTTCACTTGCCAGTCTTTCTAATTCCTCCTTCAAACCCTGATACTTTCCCACCTTTTCATGCTCTTTTTTCCTGATGTTGCTGTCATTTGGTATCACTAAAGGGCTGTCTTCTGGGCCTGATCTACCACCACAATGTCTGGCTGATTAGCCAGTACCTTCTTATCTGTCTGGATATGGAAGTCCCAAAGGACCTTGCCATATATGTATATATATGTATATGTATCTAGATCTGTAATCTAACTCCCAGGTAGGCCTGCATAAGTGAGCTGAGCTGGAAGACTGAGCCCCGAGATTCAGTCTAAACTGTAATCCTACCCAGTGGCATAGCTAGAAGGGGGCTGAGCAATCAGGCTTGGAGGGAGCCTCCCCCCTTTAGAGTCATTCTAGGTGGGGGACGGCAATGGGTGAGTTGTGCTGGCCTACATTGGTTAAGATGGCACCCTAAGTTTGATGCTGTCTTCTGATCCACAAGTGAGGGATTTGACTGTGCTTTCTCAGGGAGGAAGGCAAGGTATCCTGTGCACTGCACTTCTTCTCCCATTCCAGGCCTGCACTCTGGCCTCGTCTGAAAGCTCACCTGCTCTTAACGTGGAGATGCCGCAGGAGGCGCAGGCTTCCAAAGGGCAGAGCGTCCATGTCCTCTGTGGCTGTGCACCAGGCGACCTCCGATTTCACCAGAGCAGCGCAGGTGGCTTCTGCCTCTGCTGGAGCCTAAGTCCCAGGCCGAGAAGGGAAAAAGAAGGGCAGAACTAGAACCAATGGGTACAAACTGCAAGAGAGGAGATTCCGGTTGGATATCCGGAAAAAATTCCTGAGGGTGAGGGGGGTTCGGCAGTGGAAGAGATTGCCAAGGGAGGTGGTGGACTCTCCCTCACTGGAGTTCTTCAAGCAGAGGCTTGACGAGCACCTGTCGGGGATGCTTTAGGGGGAATTCCTGCTGCAGGCAGGGGGTTGGACTAGATGACCTACTAGGTCCCTTCCAACTCTAGGATTCTATGATTCTATGATCTGCCACGGAGACCCCCTTCAACTGCCAGTCCCTCTTTTGATAGGACGAAATCAAAGTTCTTACCTGCACATGAGGAACCCCCAAGTGGCTCAGAAGGGTCTCCAAGTCCCGCTTTGGGAACTGTTGCGCAGAGTCACCAGTAGCAGAATCTGAAAAGAGCAGGACCAATGGCAGCAGTGGGGTCCCCTTTCACGTAGGGCCACAGGCCAGGCACAGCCCCCTTCACAAACTGGGGGGAAGGGAAGTCCTGAACACTCTTACCTGCAGCTTCCCTCTTGGTTCCAGAGACTGCAGCCCGTTTGGCCAACTGAAAAAGGGGAAAGAAATCAGGATGACAGAGGAATTTTTGATCCCTATTCTTTCTTTCCCACTCTGCCCCTTAACCCCTTTCTGAGCTCTTTTCCCCACAAAAACTCTCGATGGTTTTCCCAGCTTCACCAAATCAGACAAACAATCCCAAAGGCCACCAGTCCGTTTCCCTGCCAGCAGCCCCACTGGCTGGAGGCCTCCTCTCCCCCTGCCATCTGGGTACACCAAGAATCCCTCCTACGAACCACTGGCTGTTTGCGCTCTGGGGGTCGGCCATCAAACACAAACACCGGCTTGATGCCGTTTTCCCGAAGATGCAGCGTCCGGTAAAACAGGCCCTGCAGGGGACTGACACAGAATAAATAAAATAAAATATGGAGCCATCAGGAAGCTCCCTTGCCCGTAGGTGCCTTCCAATGGCCCACCTGATGTTCTGCCCATGGCGGTTGAACATATTTGGCATCCCAGTGCGGAACTGGTAAATGGCCACGGAGGCATCCAAGGCAATGACGTGACCTGGATCAAGCAGAGGGAGGAAGAATGAGGAAAGGGTAATAACTCCCCAAAATAATGGGCTCTCCTGGTTTCTTCCAACTGTGCCAAAGAAGGAGCTGCAGGCCTGCTTTTCACCCATAACCACCACTCAATGAACGTTCCTGGTTCTACTCTGAACATCAGTGAATATGGTGATGTTGAGTTATCTACGTAATTGACTAGATTGGACTAGTCTTCATGGAAAGAAGAGGGTCACCAGTAGTCACAGACAACTCAATGGTCTGCTGAGCGCCCAGATACAGGCAATTACGTAGATGACCCTACACAAAAGGTGCCAGGTTTTGACCTTCCTCACCAGCACTGGTTAACTCCAAACAGGATCTGTACCCAACAAGATGTCTGCCAGGACTCACAGTTTAAATAGGGTCTTGCATCTACCCCTCAGTGTGACTGTGGTGCTCCTCAACCCACATCATGTTGAGGTGTCCATCAAGAGCTTATACCAGTGCAGTGTCTGATTTTTTCTAATGTAGACCACTCTAACTTTGATTGCCTGGGTGGACTGGACATTCACATCTGATTTACCATAAGTCCATGTATCTGCCATACACTAAGAGCACAATCCTAATCATGTCTACTCAAAAGTTAGCCCCACTGTGTTCAATGGGTCTTACTCAGTGGTGGGATTCAAATAAATGAACAACTATGTATGTCCTAATATTCTACATTAACAACAGGTTGTATGTCCCATGAGTAACCGGTTCTCAGAACCAGGTGCTCATTTGCAAAGGGTTCTATAGAACCTGTGAGAACCCCCTGAAGCCCACCACCAGTCTTACTCCCAGGAAAGTGTCTATAGAATTGTAGCCTCAGTTAATAAATAGGAGGTTCCTTTCTGGCCCTACAGCATCCCCTTTGGGCCAGTACAACAGCAGCTGTTAATATAATAAAATGAGCCATTTAGGATCTGGTGCTTGGCATATCTGGGTCCAGGCTGGGCAGGTTTCGATGCGCGGCACCATCACAGTTAGGAGGGCAGGAGGCAGAGCCATGATGGACATCAACCTGAGCATATGGAAATCTGGTGCACTCAGCCAGGTGTCACCCCCCTTCTGAAAGACCCACCTGGACCAGATGTCCGAACCTCAAAAGGAGGACAAGGACTTGGATTCCTCTCAGCCTGGCCTTTCCAGCAGACAATGGCATGTTTGCCTACTCACAAGTAAAGCCGCGATAGTGAGCATTTTCACTTTTCGGTAGAGCTCAATGAATATTTTTGATTTTTAGTTTTTGGGCCATAACATTTGCTAAGAAGGAGATATTTCAAAACCGACTTTTGCATTGGATTCTGCTCTCCAATACGAATCCAACAACATACGACATGATGGGGTCCTGCACACCATTGCAAAGCTCCAAAATGAAGCCAGAATGGAGGACAATGAGGCCCTTTTGGAGGACACCCCGACAGGAGGCTACAAAAGAGGAGAAATCTGGAAATTTCCGGTCATACAGTCACCCTGCCCTGGACTCCATAATTTCCAGCTGGTGTTGAATGTCCCTTTTCCGGTCTCAGCTTCAGATATCCTGGACGAAAAAGTTATCCAGATCCCAATAGATTTATGCTAAATCAATAAACCTAGGCTGCAATCCTAAAGACACTTTCCTGGGAGCAAGACCCAATGAACACAATGGAACTTACTTCTAAGTAGACACACAAAGGAGTGCACTGCATCTTCTCCCAAAAATATGCGACCAGCCCTCCTTGTCATGGGGCTGGAAGGAAGCCTATTAAACTCTGATAGGATCCATGGAGGGGGGATCGGGGCCATTGCATCTGTTCCTGTAAATAGAGGGGGCGCCCCATGATTGAAGACACCGCTTTGAAGCCCCTGGAAGGAGGAGACCAGCTGTTCTAGACTTGGGCTGCAATCCTACCCGTGTCTACTCAAAATTGTGTTCAATGGGTCTTACTCCCGGGAAAGTGTCTTTAGGAGTGGCACCTTGGAGAGGGCTCTATTCTCTCCAGGGCGTAGCTAGAGGGTGGCTCAGCACTCGGTCACCCACTTCCCGGAGAGTAAGCCCATTGACTGTCACAGGCTTACTTCCGAGTAAACCGCTGCTGCCGGACTTCCCTACAGGACTGGCACTCACCGCGGTACTCGCTGAGCTGGACAGAGCGGAGGGCGTCGGGCGCCTCCTCCCGGATCAGGTCGGCCAGCCTGGAGATCCCCATCGCGGACTCGGCTCCGTCCCCACCCGAAGCCTTCGCTTCCTCCCGCCCCCAGCGAGGCGGAGTTGGCCGGCTGGCTCTCCGATGGAGACAAGAGTGCCTCTGAGCATGTGCAGAGTGCAGCCACAACCCCCTGCAGTTCTTAACCTCTGCTCAAACAAACAAGCAGGACAGAATTTCTACAAACGAAGAGACAGAATTTATTTATTTATATACCGCTTTTCAACTTTGCTGCGGTGCTTCTCGAAGGACTGCGGGGGGAGGCACTGCCTCTCTTGCCCCCCAACCGCCACGTGTAGGTTTTCGTCTGAATACGGTTTTTGGGCTGTAACTTTCGAAGGCGTGGACCGATCGGGACGGGGCTTGGACCATTGGATTCCGCTGAAAATTCCGCATCGTCTGAGTGGTCACATGAAGGGGTTTGGTCTCGATCCCGCAGAGTTACAAACTCTTACAGATTCCTTGCTTTGCTACCGCTTAAGCCAGCCAGTTGTTGGAGCCTGCACATGTAATGACGTCATCACAAGGGATACATTCAGTCGCGGATAAAAACTACAATACCCAGAATGCTGTGCACGAAGAAGAGATCGCAATTTACGCATGCGCACTTTGAGTCCTGAAGACCCTGCGCTCTTTGCTGCCCTTTCCTTGGCCTCACTTCAACGCGGAAGTAGCAGCAGGTATAGGATAAGGAGATCGCCGTTCTAGGATAACGCCCTCTATGGTCAGCGCCTTACAGCTGACCGCTCTAGCCCAGCACGACTCGCTGCCCTGGGTTTGGCGGACTCCTGCGGCCTAGGCGAGAGTGGGTGGACGTGCCAGGTGGTGGGGGCGTGTGGGGAGCCTGGGGGGCTGGGGGGAGGGAGCGCCCTGACCCCCAGCCCTAAGGCCAGGCCTGCTCCTTCCTCAGGCTCCTTCCTCAGGGTGTCCAGGCAAGGAGAGGAGTGCTCTAGGGGCCTGCCCCCCTTTTCACCCTCCTCTCCCCCACTAGGAGGCGCCTCTGCCCCACACACAGCCAGGGGAAGGCCTGGTTCTCCTTCCCTGGACAAGGGGAGTCAAGCAGCACCCCACTGGCTGGCACTTGGGGGGCTGGGCCTGGGCTGTGGGTGAAGCCTGGGCCTCGCATAGTGGCAGGACTGGGGGTGATGTGCTGGGGTCTGGCAGGGATGTGCTGTGGTGGGGGGGAGGCAGGTGAGGCAGAGCCTCCCCTCCAGAGTCCCTCAAAAAGCACCCCCATCTTGTGATGTGAAGGTTCTGAAGGAGGGGAACCCCTTGCACACCTTCCACCCCCAGAGGGCCAGCTGCACTCCCTCTAGCTACGCCCCCTCCCAACCCCTCTCCTTCCACCTGGAAGGGACTCCTTGCCAGGGTGACCAGATGCCAAACCCAAAATTCCTGAACCCCAGGGCCAAAATTCCTAATCCCAGCC